>JAPCWY010000006.1:15000-1298500 GCA_028455895.1 Rhodomyrtus tomentosa
TCAAGTTCGTATCGTGCCTTTAGTACAAACCACATGACTTGTTAGTTAGCCGACCTTTCATATCGTGTCATGGATTGTCGGTAGCCGATCGCAATTTGTGATGGACCGGATCCTACTTGTGGTATTGTGTTACTACTGGTAGATGCCTACTTGGGGTATTGTGTTACCACCTGTAGTTGTCGTCACCAAAAGGAGCTGGGACGAAGCCTGATTTATCATAAGTCGACTCTGGCATTGTCTTGTACGGATCGAGTTATTGGACCCCAGCATTGTGTTGTATGGATCTGAGTCTTTCTAATCATGAAAATCATTATTTATAAATGGACTGCGTGTGGTGTTTTATATATGGTTTATGCCTGTGACGCTTTATGATCATTCGCGTGTCTCGTTGATAGTTCAAGTTGACATGGTCGTATGTTTCATTCATGGAGCATAATGCATGAGGGGTCATCGGGTAAGTTGCATGTGATTGACTGATAGGACGTCTGGAAGAATTATCGCCCTAGCCGAGGCTTAGGCATTGACCCGCTGAGATTTTATCTCACCCTGTTGTGGGAACATTTTTCAGGTCCAAAGTGAGATGGCGACTCAACCACGTCCAGTTAGGTTTGGGATTTCATCTCACTCAGATATTCAGGTTACCCACCATCCGATTCTTGGTACGAACAAGGTTCGAGAAGAGTGTATCATGACTATCTACGTAGAGGAGGAAATGGAGGATTTGGTACCTCATCCCTTCAGAGTGTAGATTCTTCATGTCAATGATCACGGGTTTCGTGGGTAATCATGATGACGAGATAGTGGATCCTAACCCTAAATCGAATAGTTAGGCAATGGCACCGTGAAGACTCTTCAGATAGTTCGTAGCATTTTTAGAGCTAACGGTTCTTTTTGGGAGTACATAGTCGACTAACCCTTTCTGGCCTTTGTCCCTTTTTGATGGTCTTAGAGTGCGTTGACTATAGCCCTATAGGATTTGTGTCTTTTGCTGGATGTCATATCAACAGTTATGTACTTTGATATCCTACTATTTCGGGTATTTATATTTGACTATCTCTACTGTTTCTATATGGATGGGAGTTTTGTCGTTTTCGCTTGAGCGAAATGTTATCGTGGGTCGATAACGTACCTGGGACGTTAACATTATGACCTGAGACAATTTGATAGGGATATTACGTCCCGAGGGATCTAGGCGTGACATGTTCCACCGCCTCCGGCGGCCTTCTGCCACCCGTCACCGTCCCGATCGATCCCCTCGACTCCTAGGCGAGTCCTAGAGCCTTGGCCGACCTTGTCTCGGTCCTTGAGGCCGAGAATCGCCCAAAATCAATATCGTTCCCCTGTTTTTATCTTTGACCGCCACTATTTCAGCCGCCGTTCGCCGGAGCTCTTGTCGCCATCCACCTATCCCAACAACCTTGCCAAACCTCCCCGTGATGTTTTCAAGGTTTTGGGTCGAGTCGCCGTGCAATAAATCCTAGGTTCATCGAGAACCTCTGTCGCCAATACCGTCGCCAATACCGTCGCCGAGGATCGTCACCGCCAGTACTGTCGTCGTTGAGACCGCCCGACCTAGTAAATTTGTGAGTTGACCTTAATCCTTCGTTAGGGCGCTAATTACGCCTAGGATTAGTCGATTAGCCGATTAGGGTATTTACGTACGCGATTGAGACCGATTTAGATAGAAATTGAGGTTTGGTTAAACGGCCGCGATCGATGGGGCTGCACAGGTTGATTGAATTGTCTATGACTAATTGTTGCTAGATGAATATTGATTTGATCGCTTCACTGAAATGCCTGATTGAGTATATTGAATGTTCATTGGTTGTTTGATTAATGATTGGGGATTAATCGCCCTGTGTGTGGCTATGGTGACTAGTGGATAGACTGCATATGTATATGACCGAGTGCGAAGTCAAAAGATATTTTAGCATGAAAATGGCCTTTGGTAAAGTATTTTAAAATGTCTGTGTGAGCATCCGGCCTTAATCGAAAATAATAAAATGTGTTTATTGTTGAATGTGTATTGTATGGTCATATGAGGGAATGATGATGATTTTCCTAGCAAGTTCGTACTGCACCAATCTGATGGAACCACATGACTTGCCAGAAGTACGAAAATTTTGATCCAATGCTAACTAGTACGAATTTAGAGTTGATCGGATGTCGGTCGCAGCTTGTGATGGACCAACGCCCCATTTAGGGATGTCCGCTTGCTGGTGCCGTGCTGGGTGCACTGAAGACACCTCTCATAGTAGCCGTTGTTGAGAGAAAAGGGACGTAACCTTGTCCAGTTGGTAGAACGTTGGATCTCACGAATGTGCTAGATCACGTTGTTTGTGAGAGTCGAATCACACTCTCTTTTGCGTAGATCCTCTCATGTGTCGTTGACACGATCATTGTTAATAAATAGACTTGTGTGGTTTCATGTGCGCACTTGTGGATGTGATGCTTGTTTGAGTGATTGACTAGTATGGCTGCTGAGTCGAGTCAAACATTGCATTGTGTGTGGCTGAAGGATGGTAAGTATGCATATGGATGAGTGTTATATTGTGGTTGTACTTGACTATTATATGTGCCTATGTTATCTTTTGAGCCCTGCGTTATGATACCCTGTGCGAATCAGTTTCCTAACCGAGCTTAGGTTTGATTTACTGAGATTTATTCTCACCCCATCGTGGAATAACATTTTCAGGTCCCAAGTGATGAAACCTCGTGGACACCAAGGATTGACTTTTTGGATTAATCAATTTGATGTAGATGAAAAGTTAACCTTACTCGACAGAGTAACCAATTGAGGTTTTGTCTAGTCGCCCCAAAGTATAGGGTTGTGCTCATACATTAGTAGCTCAGTAGAGTTAAGACCTATCTATTGTTATGTATGAGTGTTTATTATTATCTTTGGGTGAATCATTTTGGTAATTGGCTCATGCTATTCTATTCATGTATAATTATGCTGTCAGGGAGTTAACACGTTTCTGTATGCGTAAATAAGTGATAGGTTGATAGTGTGTCTAGAAAGCTATTTCTATGACCTCGTGGCGATTTGGCAAGGGATGTCGCAGGCTCGAAAGTCGAGGCATGACATTTATTATATTCATTATATTTCAGGCGTGTCAAGTCAAGTGGACTGTGCAATCAAGATTAGGAATCTTGAAAGAAAGCTTGATTCTGTTGTCTGTACCATAAAAGATCGAAGGGAGCTGGAAAAGTATGTTCCAATGCCATCTGACGTCGTCGTAGGGAAGCGTCTAGTTTGTGGTCCCTCCATGAGCAAATAAAACAAATGGAAGTGGCAGTTGAAGAAGCCAAACAATCTAGTTCAAGGAGAAGCAAGTGGCAATTTATGGGTGCTTGTGATGTAGGTGCAAAAGAAGAACTGTGCTAAGTTTATGGTGTTTCTGAAAGAACAGAGAGTGGTGGTGCTGCTATTACAAAAGCTTAGAGCAATCAATTATGCTCTTGGTGAGCTGGGACAATGGTGTGCTTACAGGGTGGCGGCAAGTTAATATGTGCTTCTTCCTTTGATTTTTCATTATTTGCACAGGTAGCTAAGGCCCTTTTTTCCGGGTCGAGCAATCCTTTTTTACTGCTTTGCAGCATGATAAGGAACGAATTACCAGCTCGATGTTAAGTTTCAGGACTCCTTCCTAAGTAAAGTTGTTTCTCTCTTGGAGGTTTTAGAGGACTGCCTTTCCTTTTTCTGATGTGCGAGAAATGGCTGAGGTTTGCTTATAGTGATTTCAATAATACAAGTGAATCACGATATTGCCACAGAGTATTGACATGCTACATAGGAAAAAGGGCACGAAGTCAATTGCACCGTGATTAAATGTGTTGCCGCATCATAATATTCTGCAAGTCGAAACACGATGCTTTAGGTTGTATCTTGTCATCCCTCGTGACTGGTGTGAACTCCAGGCAGAAGAAACATTACATGATAATTTTGCAAGCAAACAAAGGGAGAGGAATTTAAAAGTAAATCTTCATGATGGAAAAACTGTTAAAGATAGTGGCATAATTTTTGTTCTATCTGGAGGAACTTCTGTCCTTGCGCGTGTGCGCAACTGTGTTTCAGGTGAATTCTCTAATCTCTCGATGTGGATTCATTCTCTCAACCTGTGGAGTCATATCTTCAGCTCTTCAATGGTGTTTAGGTCATTCTATGACATGCTATTAGTAGTTTCAATGCCTTAATGGGTGATTCATTTTCAAAGAAATCCGGGAGTGCCACACTTGCTTGTCTTATATTGTATATTTGGAGAACTTGAGCTCCTGTTGCTACTGTTTTGGTTTCGTTTGTACATTGACTTTCTTTAATTCTATCTTGTTTAACAATTTCTTTTTAATTTTACTTTTGCTGTTTGACTCTTACTATGGCAAACACTTTGAATTGTTAAATACAATTTTATTTTTATTTGTCTTAAATCAAAACAATTTGTTGTTCGGGACAACTTCAAAATGGTGAGTTGCAAATAAAAAAAATAAAATTTAAAAAAGAACAATCAAAGATATTTTAGCCACGTTGACATCTAAATTTTGCTTTTATAAAATCATTCATTTAAAATGAGGATTAGTCATCATTTTCACGCAAAAATAAATTATCATGCACTGCACGTTTAATTTTTGTCAGTCAAGAGCATATCGCTGCATGTAGGCCAAAGGTAAAGCAATCGAGCTTAAATTTGATAGGCGACTAGACTAGGCTTAGTCTAAATATTTCAACTAAGGTCATGGATATTGTGCTGCAATTCATAAGGCTATTTGGACTTATTTTTAGCTCAAATCAGCTTGTTCATTTTTAAATAATGAAGGCTATTAATTAAGTATCCATTATTCGGAAAAAAAGCATTAATTTGAGCTCAAAAGAGCACAACATGTCCCGGGCTCACATAGAATTCGGCTGGCCCTATGTAATATGTATGTCTATCATGGCCAAAAATTTCAGTCTTCTTTTGATGCAATTTGGGCCTTTTGAAACTTAATTAAGATCTGATTGCTGGTTAGGGGTCTATTTTGCGATAATTCCAAAGTTAGGCTCAAGGTTGCAAGGTTTATGTCTATATAAGCTAGCTTATGTCTAAGGTTTCAGGGGGCGCATAATTCACATACGGGAGAATTTGAGAGGAAGTTCCGAACAGAGAGAGAATCAGATGGAAGCTAGGCAAGGAAATCGAGAGAAGAGGAGGGAAAACTTCAGCTGTCCCTGCGGCCTTTGCTATTATTCCCCCATCAATTGAGGCCATTCTGCGGTGAAATCAATTTCCCCCCTAAAGTCCTCGATATCTTTGTTGTGACATATAATGTCAATGCTTTTAAGACATCAATTTTGCACTTGAGTTTCTTTTTTGTAGGCTCCCTTGGCGTGACCAGAATAGTCTTGTCCAGTTTTTGTGTGGTCGATAAGTCATCGTGCCAAGCGCAAATATGGCGCTACAGACTATAATCCGATGATACCAATTCCGAGCCGTCGCCCATAGTTCCCCGCTGAGCCAAGTGTTCCGTGACGGGTCTAGGCGAGCTTCGACGTTTCCTCCGCCGCTGTAGCCGCACACTACCGCTTGCTAGATAACAATCTCGAGCCCAACATCTTTGTTACCTTCAGCATTGCCTTTATAACTCTAGTCCAATTCAGCAAGCCCACGACCTCGAGTTTGACGTTGTCGACAAGAAACTGCTGCCTTAAAGTTCCTCTTGAAGAGCTCCAGTGGCAGTTTTGTTTCTTGTTTGCTCTATCCAGTGGAAACGCCCTTGCTTGGGGCTGGTGAGACCCGCGGTGCCCTCGACTGTCCAGATTTGGCGAGGGCATTGCGGCCATGGCTTGTGGCTAGTGAGGGTTCATGTGTGAATGTTTGTGGTCCTCTAAGCATAGGGAAAAATAGAAAAAGTAAAGAAAAAAATAGAAAAAATCAAATATGTATATAAAAAATACTAAAAATTATCTACATCAGCTTTTCAACAGAAATTAGCCAAGTGAACTGAATTGTTGTGAATACAAAAAGTTTAGGATAAAATTCGCAAAAATAATTTAGAGCTAAATTGGCACAATTGCAATAAGTTAACTTTAAATCCACAATATGTGATTAAAATGCCATAAATCATTTGATGTGACTCCCATTTGATCCTATCGGAGTGTGGAGACGGCGTGATTATGTCAAGAATACCTAAATGTAACTCACTGTCAAGGTTTCCACTAAAAGAAAAAATCATTTGTGCAGATTCAAATATGTCCAGAAACGTTCAATATATGTTTAATGTATTGAAAGATGAAGCAATCACAATAGGGACATTGAATTCTTGCATCGTGTAAAGATGTTACTAGAAGAAGTACCAGGGGCAAGAAACGTGATAAAAAAAAATAGGGATAATAACACAAGTGATCTATAGACTTTGACCCAACGTGCAATATGATCCATGAATTTTAATCCAATTTATAACGTGATCTTTGAAATTATAATTTGTTCAATATAGTCTCTAAGTTTTTTGTGGATGTTCAATTTTCATAAATCATCGTTCTCCATAGTCAATGAATTAGTTCAAGAATGAAATTATCATTACAAATTATTACGGGCAATAGCGAGTCATCGATGCAAAAATTACAACAAAAGTCCTCGACATAATTAAGGAACCTCATGCTGTGTTCGATGGGCACAAGAGCAAGTAATAAAAAATGGCAAAAGAGTCCGACGTATGCAAATATATCTTAGTTTGACACAACTAGAGTTCAGTAGTTCAGTAGTTCAGATTCAGTTTAGTACATAGAGACCCAAATGCACTCCTTAATAAGATGGTTGGGATTTTTAAGACATCTAGAATGCTGATTAACAAAAAGATGAGAACGCCCTTGACTTAATAGATGCATCTGCCAACTGTTTCTACTTAATTAGCATCTGATGAAGCCCATCCCAATCTCACAATAAGCACGTAAAAGCTCCGTAGACTAGCTATATTTCCTTCAATCAATACTAGCTGCACAAAGGGGGAAAATGCTTGAGTAAGATATTGCAACTTCGTGTAACATGAAAATAACTCTAGGGGCTAGGTATTGCTAGGGACCAAAACGGGTGTCGTGGTGATCACACAAAATTTATAGCAAGCAAACAGCAGAACGATCATCTTAGGCAAGAAAAGATAACAAGTGAATGATCAGCTTGCCTGATACTTTTACTGCAGAAGTAGGTGCACTTAAGGTAAACGTGCAGAGCCATTAGGCTCATGCTTAGAGCATTAAACTGAAACGGTTTGGATTTCCAGAAAGTGCAACTCCTCTGCTGATATTCTATGCAAACGGGCAGCCTCCAAAGTCCAATCACAATCCAGTACTTTATCTTTTTATACCAGTGGGGCGTACAGACTGGTATTATGAATGAATGCATATTAGGTTTTCCAGACTAGAAAAAAAAATAACAAAAAAGAAGCCATTGCCGAATACAAATGCCTGCATTTTTTAAATTCATGGACAATGCCAGATTTCTACTACAGTCATATGGAAAGAGACTGTGTTGTGCATCCCCATCAACCTGGATGGTCATAGAGATCGCACCGACTACAAGAATTCCCACATTTGAGTTCCATTTATCTTAGAAACTCCAGCTGAATTACTTCAAAGCACAGGTCCAGTAAGACTGAAAAGCTATCAATCCTTGCTAGACTTATAATTTGAACTTAAAAACAAAGACCGGATTCATCATACCAGCTCATAAGTAGTACCATCCAAGTATCTAGGTTAATTAAGCTCGGTGATATGCTTGAACCATGTTCACTGTAGACTCTATATATTGGATGTATTTGTAGTAATCCTAAAATTGGCTTTTGAGGTAGCTATTGTTGGAGGTTATGGGTTGAGAGTGTTGAGAGTGTTAATTCAATTCATTCTCGTTTTCACGAGAGTTCTTCATATAATTCAAGTGGTCCGTGTATATAAATAGCCTTGGACCTGCAATCAACATAGTGTCGAATGTCCAAGATTCAATTCAACCTTTGCATCTCAGATTTTACCTATGTTTAAAAGGTGGTGAAGGATATATGACACACACACACACCCACGGCCACACGCACGCGCACAGAGAGAGAGAGAGAGATAGAGAGATCTCACACTTGTGCACACTCGCAGTCTTTGGGTGCTACAGTGCGTTCACTTGGAAGTAGTTCCTGGAATCGAAAGGCTGAGTAGAAGATGGCTGCATGAATTCGTAGTTTGTGCCTCCTGGCATCAAATTCATATCTGCCTGTTGGCTCCTCTCACTCTCCGCGATCTGCACATTATCACTCCATGACCCACAATTTAATTTTTCGCCCGTTAATCATAATATACATGTGCGTATATGTGGTAAACTAATGGGATAAATCGAAAGTGGGCATTTAACAAACACTCACAACTCAATTATATTCACAAAGGAAGAGCAGATCAAATGTGGCTTTTCAATATTCTGTATTCACAATCGATTCACCCATACCAAAATGGTTACAAAAAAAGCCTTTATATAAGAATTCTACAAGGCTCTTCAACTACACGAATTCTTAACAAACTCACAAATAATCGACCGTTCCAAAGAAATAGACTTCTAGGAACTTGCAAAATATTAACTAGTCCTAGAAACATGAAAAGAATCCATCGTAAAACAGCAAATCATTAAAGACAATTCTTGATTCACGCACTAACTTATGCATGTGCCTTGGGAGTCGAACGGTCATTGACACTTAATGAATTTGGATTAATTTCCAACATAATTTGACAACGCTAATTGAACTCTAATCTATTAAAAAGATGTCAACATATTCGGAAGTACTAGAAAAAAAAATGAAAAACCGGGTGTGCCTTGCGGATTTTATTTTCTGTGTTGGGGAGGTGGGGTTGATTTTAATATTTCATCTATTGACCTGCTCCTTCTATGTTGTCTTTGGAGTCTAAGTTGTGTTGCTTCGATAAATAAATAAAAAAGAGACTCAAGAGGGAATGCAAATTTGTAGTTAATATATCGAAAGGACAAAACACAGGATAGAACAAGAACTTCGAGCTAAACCAGAAGTGGTATGATCCGATGTTAAGATAACTAATGACACCCAGAATTCTTGCATTCCGTTTCCACAAGATCACTAGGATAGAATCTGCCTTTATAAAATTTTAAGCTGCATGAATTTAATGGTACATGGCTTTGGTTGATCAAACCGGGCAGTAATTAGCCCTTGACTTGTTAAAATGTTTTATTATCAGTAGCTTGACTTGAATAAGACTAGTATGTTGCCTCCTTAAATGGTCATTGTAGATTTCAAGAGGGTAAGTATTGTAGTGGTCAAGAAGAACCCATACATGCATATGGGGTACACACACTGAGAGAGAGAGAGAGAGAGAGAGAGAGAGAGAGAGAGAGAGAGAGAGAAACCTTTGCTCGAAGAACTTGGTTGTTGTTGTGTAGGTCAATTTCCTCCAACCGCACAACAGAAACAAATCATTATGGCGATAACACATTAGCAACACAATTCAGAATTTCATCAGTTTCACAAAAAAGCTTGTGATCGAAAGACATCATTTGATAGATGCATCAAGGCATCATTTGATAGATGCATCAAGGTAATCTGCATTAAGATGTTTCATGGAAGCAGCTCTAGCAGCTGTTACATGGTCAGGGCGAAGGAAATAAGTCGTGTTGTTTTCATGTCAGCCTTTGCTTCAAAGAAAATGCAGCTTTTCTAGTCGCGTAAAAATTAATTTCAAGCATACATAATTGTGGCAATTTCGCAGGATCCATAATTTGACACAAAGAATTGCGAACAAGGTACAAAGACATATTAGCACTTCAGTGTCAGAAGAGGGGGAATGTAACAACAACCGATATGTTATTACAGATATCAGAAAAATTCACTCGTCTTTCCTCAAGATATACGAACAATTGAGTATTTTCTAACTTTGGGTTCACTGGCTGTAGGAAAGAAGTTCAGTGGGCCAAAGCTTGAAAAATAAACCAAATATAGTAAATCTTACCATATTCATTGAATCGTATTTTTTTCATTTCTTTTCCTGTCTTTAGAGATGTAGTAGCAGTATATATCTGATTTCTAAATGAGTGCTCAGTGTAACCATATCTCACAAAACATTTTATGTATCTGAATCTCCTCTTATATGCAGACTAACTGCAGTTTGGGGCTAAAGTTATGTCTTTGATTTACTCTTTAGCCAGACTGGCAAAAAGATTTATCTTTCTGCAAAAGGGCAACGTTGCGTAAGGAATGTAATTTTCGAATAGCTTTAGATGATATCGAGGTCAATCAATTGATACCATTATTCTGTACATGCACATGGACTCAATATTCATAAACTAATGCAACAGAAAAAGGGATGTACGGGCATCGGCCTTCATGGCTGCTTGCTAGCACACCAACAACCCGTATGCTTTTGCACCCGCAAGCACTCACATATACGAGAGCATGCTCAGATGGTAAACATATATCCGGCACAAGCTAGAAGAGGTACTTTCTAAAGCATCAGTCAAAAGAGTAGCTACCCTTTTTTGCATATACTCGATCTCCGCAAATAGAAGCTCGTTCTGCAAGTAATTGAGAGTGAGATAGAGAGATTAGTGAAGATTACAGCAGATTAGAGGTCTTCGGTTGATTAATGAGAAAGAGTAATCTTATTGTTAGGAACATTGATAGAATTCGTAATGCGTACCTTTTTGGCGCGAATTTTGGCGATTGCTTTTTCTAGTTTCTGCTCCGTATTCTTCATATCCTTCATATTCAACCCAGCAATCGCTTCACCTACCAGTTGCCTGGAATCACAGAATTTCGTCCTTCACCTTTCTGGTTTCAAAAAGTACTTTGTCGTGCCAAATGCACAAAGATCATACATGTGGCATCGACTCTTGTTTGGGTGTTACAAATTTACAGGATGTTACTGGTCTTAAACTTCACCTGTTATTGTTCTGCATGTTGTTAATCTGATGTTGCAACTTGGCAGATTCTTGCCGGTAATACTGCAACATTAACCATTTAGGAAATGTCGTCAGTAAATTTTGAGGTTGAGGAAGAACCTGGAAATCGACATGCAGTGCTTTTATTTTTCAAGGATTTTTCATTGTGCGGGAACTCTTGGTTCTCTGAATTCGAAGATCACTTAAATAGAGGAAAAAATTGTGAAACAAACAGAAAAGCCTAACAAGTTGATGCCAAGGATGAGTATGAGTATACTAATCCACCAAATTCATGAATGCCATATTCGCCATTTCACCTTTTGTTGCTCGACGTCTGAGTGCATTCGTAGAGGTAATTCATCCTTGTACATTACACATCATAGGAAACTAATGCATTCTTCAGTTTCAAAACACTACATGAAGGATTCTGAGGTTTTAAAAACCTACCAAATGCACCCTCTATAATTTCCGTAACTTTATTGATGGGGTTAGCCTTGAAGGTGCGGAGTGTATCTTTTCTATGTTTTACAATATCCGTTGAGTTTAAAAAAAAAAAAAAAAAAGCCATAATGTACAAGTAATGAGATAGTAACATTTAACATGTAACGCAAGTCTAACGGAATTCGCTAAACCGAGATGTCGTCAGATGAGGATATATTTTCTTCATCTCTAAATGAAGGAAACTTCGTCTAACCAATGTTATTGGGTACGTTTCAAAAGTGAACATCACTCACCTGTAAACATATCTGAAAACGTACGCGGGAAATTTTCATGGCCCAATCAAACAATTTTCTCAGTCAAGGTATACAACATGTTTGAAACATGAATAGTTAACCTGCAATTTGAATCTTTGCCCTTCTTTATACATCAACGTTGGATTAGATATTGACTATTGTTGAAACGTTATTTTACTAGGCTCATTTGTTGACAAGGGTAGTTTAGTCTTTCTCATTATTACTAAGATATATATATATATATATATGATTGTAATCCCTTATTATCAATATACGTTTTTCTTCTTCTCTGTGTTCATGATATCAGAGCCAGGTTAACAATCAAACACCATCACAAATCGCCGATTACCCACTATCCACGCACCGACCCTCGACCATCAACCTCTTCTCAATAGAATCTCCAGATCCCGCGTCGCAAGGCCTGGCAAGCTCAAACCCAGGCTCGTCCAAATCTAGCAAGCCGTGCAGGGGCGTCACTTAGGCCAGCGAGCCTAGTTCTGGCGTCACTTGACGTCGACTAGGCCTCGCAAGGCCAGATTCAGCATCGTGGAGACTTAGTGAGTCTTGCAGGGATGTAATCCAGCATCGTTGTAGTGTCAATGGAACCAACCTATCAAACAAGAGAAAACATAGCCTCTTCTGCGATGGAAGAATTGGCGAGGGAGGAGACTGGTAGCAACTTAGAATCGACAAGTGACGGATGGCGAAAGATCATAATCGAATTCTCGTTTCTCTCGATTTTTGTTCGTAACTTCTCTCCACCATAGCTCTCTCTTCTCCGTGAGTGTTGAATATTGTCTTTTTTTTTTTTTTGTGGATTTCTCTCCTTGGATGATCTGATGTGCATAGGAACCTATGGTCGTCAGTGGCACTTTGGTTCACGTTTTTTACTTTACAGCCTCCCTATTGCTGGGTTACGGATCCACGGATTTATTTGTTCGGTGGATTGATGGTTATTGAGGTTCAAAATGGGAGCATTGAAGTGTTAGCTTGTTGATTAGGCTTGATGATTGCATGGGTTGCTTCTAATTAGAGATATTGGTCTGTTTATGGGTCGTGGAGACTTTATTATGTGGTGAAATAATCACAACCCGATTGGGTTAGAATAAGTTCACAGTTTACTATAGAGTTATGGGTGAGAACGTTTATGATAAATCTGTTGTGAGCATAGACACCAGTATTACTAGTCTAAAGTTGAGTTCTATAAAGCTAGATGGAACCAACTATACTTCTTGGTCTATGGTCGTTGGGACATAACTTTTGGCTACCAAACAACAAAGTTATTTAACTTCTCTTCCTACTTCGGATAAAACGAAGATAGATGATTGGCATTCTGGTGATGTTGTCATTCGAACGTTGCTGTGGAATACCATGGATTCCAAAATTAGTCCTCAATTTATTAGATGTACATCAGCCAAAGCTATTTGGAATAAATGTGCTCTTATGTTTTCGGGTCGAGCTAATATGACTCGCGTTTGTGATGCTTGGGAAGAGCTATTTGATCTACGTGTAGGGGATATGTCTATATCAGATTACTGCTCCAAGTTTACCACTCTTTGTGAGAAACTAGATACTTATTTACCTGCCATTAATGATATTAGAGAGCTGGCCAAGCGTTAGGAGGATATGCGAGTTATATTATTTCTTTGGGGGCTTGGCTCTACTCATTTTTCTCTTCAACAGCTGATTAATTCTCAGGGTACTATCCCATCAGTTGATGAAGTCTTCTCTCGAGTCCTTCGGCACACACCTGACTCATCATCTGCTCCTATCGCAAGTGCTCTGGTTTTCAATCATTTCTTATATCTCATGGAAATTTGCATTTGACATCTTGTCCCTAACTCCCCAGCAGAATGGAGTGGCAAAACGAAAAAATCGTCATCTCTTAAATGATGCTCGTTGTCTACTTTTTCATATGAACCTCCCCAAAATATTCAGGAGGCATGCTATTCTTACAGCATGCTATCTCATAAATCGTCTTCCATCCTCTGTGCTTTCTAGGGGTATACATTTTTCTACTCCCCATCCCATCAGTCCATTTTTTTCTTTACCGCTCCGTGTATTTGGATGTGTCTGTTTTGTGCATAGGATTGGTCTTGGTCATGATAAGCTTGATCCACGATTTGAAAAGTGTGTTTCTTGGGTACTCTTGAACTCAAAAGGGGTACAAGTGCTACAATCCGGTTAGTCGGAGGTTATATGTGTTGACAGATGTAACCTTTTTTGAGAACCAGTCATATTATTCCTCTATTGATCAGGGGCTCACCCCTTCTGAAGATATTTTATCCTTGCCCACGACTCCACTACCGTCTACCCCCTTGAGAGGGATGTCCGGGTCATCACCCGATTTTCAATTTTTCGACCAGACCTATCAACGACGCCGTTATGTTCTACATGAGGTAGTACAGTCACCGTCAGCATTGGACATGCATGCTTCTCCACCAATTGATGATCCAACCTCTGATCCGCCAGTTTATTCTGAACTTGATTCTACTTCAAATATTCTCATTGCATTGCGCAAAGGTACGCGTTCTTGTGTCGATCAACCCAATTCTCGACTTACTCCCTATACTAGTTTGTCTAGTCATACACATACTCGCCACCCTCTTTCTCATTTTTTATCATACGATTGTCTTTCTCCCACATATTCATCGTTTATTGCTTCTTTATCTATTGTGTCCGTGCCAAGTACTGTTGCAGAAGCTCTTGCCCATCCTAGTTAGCGATAGGCTATGGAGGATGAAATACAGGCCCTATAGGATAATGAGACCTAGCAGCGTACATCACTACCTGATGGAAAACAAGCTGTGGGGTGCCGTTAGGTTTTCACATTAAAGTTTCAACCGAATGGTTCTGTTGAGCGTATAAAGGCATGTTTGGTTGCCAAAGGTTACACTCAGACCTATGAAATTGATTATGATAATACATTCTCTCCAGTCGCAAAGATACCTTCCGTTCGTGTTTTCATATCTCTTGCTGCTCGATATGGTGGGACTCTCCATCAGCTTGATGTCAAGAATGTCTTTTTTTTCATGGCAATTTGACAAAAGAGGTATATATGGAGCAACCTCCAGGGTTTGTTGCTCAGGGAGAGCCTATTGGTGTTTGTCGACTACGCAAGGCATTGTATACAGTCTCCTCGTACCTGGTTTGGCCATTTTAGTGATGTAGTTATTCGGTTCGGATTGCAACATTATACCGTGGATCATTCTGTGTTTAACTTCACTTCTCTTAAGGGGTGTTGTATATGTGGACGATATTATCATCACCGGTAGTGATTCCGCAAGTACATAAAAGTTGAAATAGTTTTTGCAGACAGAGTTCAGCACGAAAGGTATGGTAACCTACGGTATTTCCTGGGCAATGAGGTGGCCTACTCCCGTGATGGTATTTCCTTATCACAGCGGAAATATGTTCTGGATATTCAGAGTGAGGTTGGTTTTCTTGGTGCAAAGCCTATTGACACCTCAATGGATCCTAATGTGAAACTTGATGTGGAACAAGGTGACTTACTTCAAGATCCAATTAAGTATCGGAGGCTAGTGAATAAACTCAACTATTTAACTGTCATTCGGCCATATATTTCTTTTGTTGTTAGCGTGGTTAGTCAGTTTATGAGTGCTCATCGCACTATACATTGGAAAGCAGTGCTACATGTTGTTAAGTACTTGAAGGGAGCACCAAGTAAAGGTCTTTTATTCAAGAATCATGGACATCTTAATGTCATTGGCTACTCTGATGCTGATTGGGCTGGGTGTCCTATTGATAGAAAATCGACTTCTGACTATTGTATGTTCTTGGGAGGCAATCTTTTGAGTTGGAAGAGCAAGAAGCAACAAGTTGTGTCTCAATCGAGTGCAGAGGCGAAACATCGAGTCATGGCTCATCTGACTAGTGAATTGCTTTGGTTGAGGATGTTGTTATTCAAACTCAGCATGCCATCCTCGTCTCCTTCAGTTTTGTGTTTTGTTAATCGGTCCACTATGCATATTGCCTCAAATCCAGTCTTTCATGAACGCACGAAGCATATTGAAGTAGATTGACATTTTGTGCGAGAAAAGATTCAGAACAAGGAAGTGACACTTCAATACATACGAACTGAGGATCAACTTGCTGAACTTTTCACTAAGTCATTGCGAGGTAGTAGAGTGATTACGTTATGTAACAAGTTGGGGCTCCTTGATGTTTATGCACCAACTTGAAAGGGAGTGTTGAAACGTTATTTTACAAGGCTCATTTGTTGACAAGGGTAGTTTAGTCTTTCTCATTATTACTAAACTATATATATGATTGTAATCACTTATTATCAATATACGTTATTCTTCTCTATGTTCAACTATGATTTATATAAATTTATAATCAAGTAAGTGTCATTATTGAAGTCACTCATATCCTACCAAAGGTTTCGTGTGAAGTAACCTACTTGGTTCATTGGTACATATTGTAGATCGACTATATTGTTATCGATTTACTTGTGTACCCATCGTCCTAGTTACATGCATACCCCTTCTCAAATTATTATTATTATTATTATATATCACATTTAAGTTACAGCATAAGAAGCTGACATGAAGCTTGGGATTGCTTCTTTCACAAGTTCATCATGGAACAAGCTAATAGGTTAAGATAGCTCGCGAACTATACCATAACAAACATGTCGTAGCGAGCATGGTTAAGTATCTTACGTGGCAATGAGTCCCTTTAGCTTTAAATCATATATCAAAGCAATTTGATAGTCTTTTCTCTGAATTTGCTTTTTCTCTGTATCTGGAGAAGTTATTAGTTTGAGTTTACCTGGACATTGGCTTCAGAAACGGATCCACTACTAGAGGAATCTGAGCAAGCCTTCTTGTATCTCTCAATGGTTGCTTTGACACTGCCTCAACAAAATCAAGTGAAATCTTGCTTAATATGATTCAAGGAAACAATAACAGAATCTGTGAAAGCATTTAATTTCAAGAGTTTGAACAGCAAGGGTCGCCTTTTTTAAGCTCATGGATTTCGCGAATCTTAGTGTAGTATGTCACTCGACCTACTTGACCCGCCTATGACATACAAAGTCTTCCTGTTCTTGGGCCATCGCTTTACTCTTTTTCTTCCCGAAATGCCCTCGGGATACAAAAGATTATAAATTATGGTTTTTCCTATATATGAGCTCATTAGAGTCGACAAGCCAGCCTTCCCTTATACTAGATGTTTTCGGATAAAAGCAATGTGTGTGACCACATCTAGTTAACCCTAAAGCAACCTCTAACACCTATGCATCATCAAAATTTTCTCTACTTGACAACTTTAATCAATAACAACTTCTTTAATTTTAACAAAAAAAATCTTTAATAATTTCCGACAAGACCGGGTCACTTTCACCTTTGCCCACTATTTGATTCCTACAGGGCTATAATCAATTCTACCTTCATTGCCACCTGCAACAATGTGTTTTGCAGTCTCAATCTTTGTCTTGCTATATTTTGATATTAATGTCTCTAAATTGTTTTTCCCACCTCTGGTCCAACTTCTTTTTTACAAATATTTTAGCCCGTTCCTGCCTGGAAATTGCTTTACAGTGTCTAGATAACAAACTAACATTTGAGTTGAGCTTAGCTATGGCCTTGTACTTCTGGCTTTAAAAAGTGCACCTAATTAGAATACTGAGCTTTCACTAGAAATATGGAGTAGCAAAACACCTGAAAGGGTATTCCTTAAACCTTCATTCCGCCGTTTTAAATGCTCACATACACTCCACTCTACCATGGCGATTTTACTTTTGTTTAAATCGCAAGAAATTAATGCATTTTGTTAGAGATAATGATCCCATATGATTTTGTTCTCCGCTGCTTAAATATTTGAGGATGGCCAAGACTCTATACAATAAACAATGCCGTGAAAGAAAAGAAAATCTATGATTCCTCATGGTGACTATAACAACAAAAAAAGATGGCAGAATGACCTAGTCACTAAGCTTAAGATTGAGGAGAAGACAATGACAATTCTGGAAATAACACAAAAATAGCATCCAGTAGCTACTTTCCTCGCTTGTTATCTTCTTCTTTTGGACTTGTCCAATGGCCACCAGGCCTTTCTCATGTATGGAGGGCTTGCTGGGAAGCGTGTTTCGGATGATGAAATCGGCCTTATTATCGACCGAAGGATATCGCAAGTACCGACCTAATGTCTTTCTTGATGTGCCGGTTTCTCTTTCATTTCGGAAATCTATTGGCACATCTTAGGAACTTTATTTCTAACGGCCCATGATGGGCGGCCAACATCATAATGCATTGTATGCTATACGGGTGTCATATAGAATGCATTAGCAAATTAAAACTTGGGCAGCCAAAATCAATAATGAAGTTGAGATTTTTGGGTTGTATTTAGAAGAACCTTTAACTTATGTTATCGATGTGAGATGCCATAAAAGTATGATGTTAGGTTATCGATGACTCAAACTATTCTAACTAATTAAGGGATTGCCACCCTCGATGTGGATACTTTATTTTCTATGTCTTGTAATGTAACAGTGAAATGAAATGTTTAGTGAGTTTCCACACCACAGACAAAATCCATCTCCTAAGTCTTATCGTTAAAGATTGGTTATCCACATTATGACCAAAGAAGTCCCAAAGAATTATTATTTTATAGTAGAGTTTTAAGGAATTATTATCGATAAGAGTCCAGACTGAACTTCTAGGAACACGAGATATCAATTATTTTAATTTTGGATCAACACATAGAGTTTGATGTTCCAATACACAGAAGACCAAATCCATGAACAAAGTCTACATGACTCGCCATCCTTTCGCCATCAAATCAATCACCATGGAAAAAAAAAAACTTCATTGAAAAACCCAAGTCCTCAACGAAGAATCCTATTTCCTGTTTTAAATGTGGATTGGGTTGAGTGAAAGAGTGGATCTTTTCGGGAAAGTGTGAAAAGATTCGAGCATTTGAAACCTTAGACCTCGTAGCGCATCATACAAAGGGAACAAAAATTTAGGAAAACATAAAAGCAACAATGGCCGCTGGTTTCCTAAGGCTTCAGGTACCTTAATCTTCTCGAGCAACTGATTGGTTAACCTCACTGCTAGGAACTACGTGATTGGCTCTCTCTGCCAGGTGTCGAGCATCCTTGCTAGACATGTTAAATAACTTTGCAAAAACCCTAATTATCCAGTGTTTAAATTTTCTTTTTTAAAATAAAAAAATTGACGTCTAAAAATATACGATCAAACGTATTTAACAGATAAATAAATGTTGGATCTGCAAAAACTCTTTTAATTTTTACAAATCTGTCAGGGTTGATCAGTGTCAAAAAGTTCCGACCAAAAAGAAAAACAATGTCAAAAGGTACATTTTTGATGAACTTGCTTAAATAGTCACATCCAAGTCATTCTAAGCCAGTCAAAAAAAGGTCATTCTAAGTCTGAGAAACTCCGAGTACAAGACGGAGCAGTCCAGCCTTTATTTTGTATCGTTTCCCCATGCTTTAAAAGAAGTAAAAAAATTGCGTATAACTCTCCTATTGGTTCGCAGGTTCTTGGTGCAACTCTCTCTCTCTCTCTACAGTGTTTTCGTGCTATACCTAAGCAAGATCCCGAGATAATGAAAACCCTCGCTCTGCTATGCCAACTGTGAAAAATACTAGTAAATTCGACCAAATTTGCCCCAATCTCATTGGTTCCCCCCCCCCCCCCCCCCCCCCCCGGCTCTCTCTCTCTGGCTCTGTCTTCCATCATTGCTGTCTTAGCTTGTTCATCGTATCTACTCTCGCTGTCTCTGTCTTCCATCATTGCTGTTTTAGCTTCTTCATCGTATTTAGCCACAGGGGGAGAGAGAGAGAGAGCCAAGTTTAGAACTGATTCTCTCTCGCTCAATAAAAAGAAGAAGAAAAGATGAAAAAAGAGAAGTAAACAAAACAGAAACGGGGTGGGTTTATTTATTAACCGATAAGGGTATACAACCGGATCAGATGTATTCGAAACTCGAATTAGCTCACCCGAAAACAGGATTTAGAATCGGTTTCTACTCAAATCGATCCTGGTATCGGTTTCAATTTTTGGGAACTAGTTGAAACTGGTTCAGTTATCGATTTTAGATGAAGACCCACTCGGATCGATTTTAAAATCAATTTCTAATTACTTTCAAAAGTCCATTGTTTATATATTAAGCTTTAATCGATTTCATAAAATCATAGTTAATATTTAAACCGATTACTATCATAAAATCGATTTTAAATTGTTACTTTTAAAAGTCCATTGTTTATATTTTGGACTGTTGCTTTTCGTGAATTGTAATTTTTATTGCTTATTTCATCGATACTCATATTATTTTGATGGGAACAAAAAGAAACATAAATTTTCGGATAGATATGGAAACCGGACCAAAAAATAAGGTCGGTTCTAAAAGAAGTTGCAAGACAAACATGGTTGATTCTCGATTTCAAAAACTGAAAACAGGTTATAGCAGGGTTGGTTTCAGGGTCTAGGTCTAGGTCTGGCCCATGCTCACCCTTGTTAGCTGGTGTTGAGTATGAATTAGGGCTCAAGATAAGTGATTACGAAGAGTTGCTGAGGACATAATTGAACTTTGTGTCAGGGGTCAAGGAACCAAGTTCATATCAAAGGGTGACGTGACCAAAGATTCCATACCTAACAAAAGAGCAAGAAAACAACTGCGCCGACCTAATCTAAGTCCCATAATGTTTTCTCCAATCCCACAATAACATCACTACGAAAGAAAGTCAAGAATATATGTGAAAGACCCACTTAAATTAGTTTCTTCTTCCGATGGATTTGCTTATCGCATTATTTTATCTCGCAAAAGCCCTACGACATTAGTGTGTGGTTCCATGTGCTTGAAATTTCTGGTCCTTGCTTAGTTCGGGAAAAAAGCAATGATGTGGCTGGCTTGAGACCTGATCCAACCGTGGGGATTCCGTGGATAAGATGTGTTTAGCATGAAAAGGGAAAACGGAAAGAACCAAACCTAAACATACTCAGAAAATGAAAAATGGAAAATGAAAAGAGATAAAAGAAAAGCAATTTGGACTTTGGCTTTTGTGAACACTAGTCTCCTGTAAACTGATGGGAATCACGTCAATCTCTCGGAGATGTACGAACTGTGTTTCCTTTGAAATGCAAAACTCAGACTGGCATGTTATTAAGAAAGTGTCAACGAGAAAAGATGAATGGTTTGGCGACCTGAGCAACCAATCACAGAGAGAGAGAGAGACAGACAGAGACAGAGAGAGAGCCAGCCAACCATTGGATGAGGAAGGAAGATGGTATCAGAGCTTTAGCCCAAAATGAAGGGGGAAAAAGTAAATAAACAAAGAAATCTCTCTACTTGTTTCTAATATGGAGCAAAAAATGGTAGTTGTATCTATCTAATCTGTAGATCCACAAGTGCAAGATAGGGAGAGTATCATCAGAAGAGAAAGGGGTAAAAACGAGTAGCTAAAAGAGGTAAAAACAAATCTTTGTTGAGAGATCAATATGAGCTTCACTTAAAATTAACAAAATCCAAAATATAAAAAGGAAGGTTAAAAGGGAAAGGCAAGAAAATCTATGTTCTAAATCTTATCAGGTTCAGATCAAAAACACCCCCTTCAGATTTTTGCATAAATTTTCTTTACGCAGCGCGGAGCAGTCCAGCCTTTATTTGTATCGTTTCCCCATGCTTTAAAAGAAGCAAAAGTTTTGCGTAGAACTCTCCTATTGGTTCGCAGGTTCCTGGTGCATCTCTCTCTCTCTCTCTCTCTCTCTCTCTCAAGTGTATTCGTAAATATACCTAAGCAAGATCCTGAGAAAATGAAAACCCTCGCTCTGCTATGCCAATGGTGAAAAATGCCAGTAAATTGGACCAAATATGCCCCAGTCTCAGTGGTTCTTCTCTCTCTCTCTCTCTCTCTCTCTCTCTCTCTTCCATCAGTGCTGTTTTAGCTGCTTCAACGTATTTAGCCCCAGAGAGAGAGAGAGAGAGCGCTAAGTTTAGAAATACTTTTCTCTCTCACTCAATAAAAGGAAAAATAAAAAATGAAAAAAGAGAAAGAAACAAAACATGCCCTGGGAGGGTTTCTTTCTTAGCTGGTGCTGAGTGTGAATTAGGGCTCAAGATGAATTATTAAGAAGAGTTACCTAGGACATAATTGAACTTTGTGTCAGGAATCAAGGAACCAAATTCATATCGAAGGATGACGTGACCAAAGATTCTATACCTAGCAACAGAGAAAGAAAACAACTGTGCCGACCTAATCTAAGTCCCCCAATATTTTCTCCAATCCAACAAAAGAAAGACAAGAACATATGTCAAAGACCCACTTAAATTTGTTTCTTCTTCCGGTGGATTTGCTTATCGCGTTATGTTATCTCGCGAAAACCCTAATTTGGGTTATGTTTCGTCATTAGTATGTGGTTTCATGTGCTTGAAACTTCTGATCCTTGTTTAGTTCGGCAAAAAAGCAACGTCCAACAATGGGGATTCCGCGGATAAAATGTGTTTAACATGAAAAGAGGAAAAAAGAAGAAGAACTAATCCTAGACATACCCAGAAAATGAAAAATGGAAAATGAAAAGAGAAAAAAGAAAAGCAATTTGGACTTGGCTGTTGTGAACCCTAGTCTTCTGTAAACTGATGGGAATCACGTCAATCTCTTGGAGATGTACGAACTGTGTTTCCTTTCAAGTGCAAAATTCAGACTGACGTGTTATTAAGGAAGCGTCAACGAGAAAAGATGAAGGGTTTGGCGATCTGAGCAACCAATCACAGAGAGAGAGAGAGAGAGAGAGAACCAGCCAAGCCTTGGATGAGAAAAGATGGTATGAGATATTTAGGCCAAAAAAATTGCAAATAAGCTAAAATGAAGGGGGGAAAAATAAACTGAGCAAAGAAATCTCTCTACTTGTTTCTAATATGGAGCAAAGAATGGTTGTTGTATCTATCTAATCTGGGGATCCACAAGTGCAGGATAGGAAGAGTATCATCAGAAGAGAAAGGGGTAAAAGCGAGAGTAGCAAAAAGAGGTAAAAACAAATCTTTGTTGAGAAATCAATCTTATGAGTTTCACTTAAACCTAACAAAATCCAAAATATAAAAAGCAAGGGAAAAAGGAAAAGGTAAGAAAATCTATGTTAGAGATTTCTAAATCTTATCGAGTTCAGATCAACAGCACCCTCTTCAGATTTGTGTCTAAATTTTCTTTATCCAGCGCAATACTTCCATTAAAAAAGGGAAATCTTGTGAACAAAAAAAATGACAGAAGAAGAAATTTTCTTCCAACAACAAAAGAAAATACAATCAAGCAAACCCTACGAAATTAGACAGAACACCCCCAAAGAGCAGAGAACAAAGCAAAGATACCTATCATTGGCATACTCATAAAGGCGGCCGCGGCTGGAGAACACGATGAGGGCGACCTCGGCTTCGCAAAGAACAGAGAGTTCATATGCCTTCTTCAGGAGGCCATTCCGCCGCTTGCAGAAAGTCACTTGCCGATTCGTCGTGTTCTCGATCCGCTTGATCTCGATCTTTCCCCTCCCCATTTTCCTCTGCGGCGACTCCTCGTGCGCGGCTTGGGTCGGGAAGACCATGATCGTAAGCTGGATCAATTAACCAACAGAAAAGTAATTCACAGAATACAGAAATTCTAGCCAAAGAAAGTTGATGAGAATCTTTGCAAAAGAATAAGAAAGGAGCATATCGGAGAAACTGAAGAAAAATTCATTCACCCCAAAAGAGTGGAACTCAAGAACTGAGTGGAAAATTTAAAAACTTAAAAATCCTTCCCTATAGATGATAAAGAAACGAAAGAGTTCGTACGGTGATTAAGCAAAAAAGAAGAAATGGCTTCTTACTTTGCCTGTTTCCCCCCCTCCTTATCTTCAACTGTAAAATGTTGAAGCTACGCAGAAGATGGAGAAGATGGAAGCAAGCTAGCCCTAAGAGCTGGTTATTTATAAAGCAAAAGATGACCCTTCATCCCACTTTATGCTCTCACAGCGTAACCTATCGCTTTCACTTTCAATTTATCTTTGTACTTATTCTATAGACTAAAGCATGATATGTATATTTGTTTTTCATTTTTCGCTCATTGACTATCTTTTATTAATTTCAAGGGGCTTGCAGGGAAAGAAGCATCAAAAGAAAAGGTCAAAGATGGAAACGTCTCTCATCAGATTCAGACCCCCATAAACCCCATCCACCATCTTTTTGCGTTCTTCATGTGAATTATGGCGAAGAGTACACACAAGAGAGAGAGAGGTGATGGAGACGTTGAGCAAATTTCGGACTCGCATTCACGCGGAGATGAGAATGGTAAGAGCTGAGCTAACATTGCAGCTCCTTGCAAGTGTTAAACTAGCTAGTAAAATAGGTGTATGCTTGAATAAAAATTCACAGCAAAAATTGAAATGACAATTTTAAGTACGTGAGAGAAAGGAAAGTTCGAAAATGTGGAATTTGTGGTAGAACTTAGGTATTTTGTTTCACTAAAACTTTCCTGTAGGTGGATATTATTTTCAGGAAATCTAATTTCAGAGAAAGTGAACAAATTTTGGATGTTCGTTTATGCTGAATTTTTTTTTTCCCTCCTGAAAACAAGTTGAAATATTGACTTCATGGTTTTTGACGATATTCTTAATCCACTTGAGGCAGCTTGTATCATTTATAAAGAGATGAGATTTTTTTTTTTTTGGTCGAATAATGACATGAGATGACTCAATATATTCTTTGTCTATTTTATAAGCCTTCAAAATAACATGTATTACAAAAAATATTTATAAAATCATGGTTTTTTGGGAAAGTATAAGAAAATCAGCATTAATGAAATATATCCAGGAGATGGTAGAAATTTCTTAAGAAAAACATATCCGGAAAAAAAAAAAACGGTTTATGAGAGATAGGAAATAGACAAAAGGGAGCTATAATTTTCCCTTGGACATGAAGCAAGAAATCAAGAAAAATAATTCCTTCTTGCCAAAGAGGAAGTTGTTTTTCACAATTCAAACTTGTTGTTTTAGGTCCATTGAAAATGTTATGCGTCAATCAATTAGTTTTACGTCATTCAAACAGTGAAAACTCCTAAAATAATTTTTCGAAAATAGTTTTCCATTGAAAAAAACTGACCTTAAATGGTTATTAGATCAAAGATTGTTCTAGGTTTGTGAAAAAAAAAAAGGATTAAAGATTTGATTTAATTTATAAAATAAATTTAGATGTCAACAAAAGAGAGCACTATTGATTATTTGTGTGGCTAGTATTATCATCTAGAGGGATTTAATAGGTGATTTCAAAGATTTTTAGAAATTAATGTGGAATATAAATGAATATGCTCAAAGCTTCATTCAGATTATGATAGCTAGTAAGATCAGAGATATCCTTAGATGCAACAATGCTCACAATTTAACCATCATAGTATGTAATCAAACAAAGTAAAGGAAAGAGAATGTGCATAGAGCATTATAGTGATTCGGATTTTTTCAAGCCTACGTACACTTCTTCACATTGGTAGCCGATCAACTGGATTACACTAGTGAATAGATAAGAGGTTACAACTTGGTTAATAGATTTGTCATCTAATGCTTGTACACTCGTATGTTCTCCTTTAAGTGTTGTAGTGTAGGATCAAAGGTACGTGAAGGATGTGAAACTCACTTGATCTTGAAATTTTGAATTCTATTCTCTCGTCTATGTGCTTCAGTCTCTTCTTAAACTCTTCCATCTCCAACTACCCCTTGCAAAATCTTCAGAGGATCACTCACATTTTGCTATTCATATAAAAAATCAAATTTTTTGCATGTGTTTTCCTTTTTTTTCTGCATTTTTAGATTACCATTTTTTATTTGATCTCATTGAAGTGGTGCGAACGTTTATGAGCACATGTGTCAAATCATCCCATTTTGTAGTTGGCAAGAAAAGACATTAGCGAAGAATGGGATCCGGCTCCGTTTGATAGAGAATGCATGATAAAAGGATAGAAAGTTTGTGGTAGAATAAAAAGAAAGATTCACACTTATCTTATGCTTTGGGAATATCATTCAGGAGTTGCACCGAGATCTTCGAGATTTATTGCGGCTAGGATCGATGCGTGGTCCATTCAAAATAGTATGGCTGACGAGGGTAAACACCATGAAGGGGAAGTCGTGGGCTAGAAAGGGATCCGAGTCCTTTTGGATAACAAATGCAAATGATAGAAAGTTGTGATGGAATTAAAGAAAAAGCAAAGAGTGCATGACTAGTGTCTGTCCATTATGATATTATATATCAAGGAAGAAACAAACTCAAATAATTACAAATTTCACTCCCTCTAAGGAAACACGAGGAGCCATTTGCTGAAGCTCGCGTGTCTCCATCCCTAAATCTCGCTCCCTCTAAGTAAACATGAGGAGCCATTTGCTGAAGCTCGCACGTCTCCATCCCTGCAGCCATCATTAGCTGCTCTACGATCCTGTGAAGCTCCTCCATTGCCTCTCTGCTCTCTTCTTCTTGAGCTGCATTCTGATAGTCGTCGTCATCCTCCCATTAACATGGGGAGTTTTGTGCAAAATTATTTAAAACCTTTTCCTCCCATATATGGTCGAAAAAATAACTTGCTAAATGATGTCTGTTCTATAGATGATGCTTGTCTTTTGCTATTGAATAAGCATTGAAATTAGATAAAAGGGATACTTTAAACTTTTGTAGATGAATTCGTGATCTTCGAACCGATATATTATCGAATGCAAATGAATGTTGTTTAGTCAATCAAAAGTGTCCCGAGGTATGATGACTTGAATTTATGATTTTTTTTTTATTTTAGAATATGAGAATGTGTTCTTTGTTTTACATTACCTTTATTGTTTCATGATTGTCCATATTTTTCTTCAGACTTCGTTGCACAAAATGAAAATTATGAAAGTCGCTAGAATATCTTGATGCATAATATTTATTATAAAATATTTACTAATGCTTCACATAACTTATGGTTTCATGCTAACCTATTAAAGTTCTTAAGTTAGCACGTCGTTTTGTGCATTTCTATTTTATGTTGCGATAATGACTTGCATGTAGTCTTCTTTTGAAAGTTCTAAAAAAATAAAGGTTATTCATTATGGTGTTATTTAGTAGATTGAAAAGTTTAAGATAATAATATTGAGATTTGACTATCCATTTGTGTGAAATCCCAAAGGGTGTACATTCTATATATGATACTCATCTTTTGCTAACTCCTTAATGATTTTTCATAAGAAAGTGAGATTTTTTCCGGCAAAAGTTTAAACAGTAAGTTCGTGGAGAATACATTTTCCTATCCATATAAAAAACATCAAATTTTTTGCATGTGTTTTCCTATTTTTTTCCGCATTTTTAGATTACTGTTTCTGATTTGATCTCATTGAAGTGGCGCGAGAGTTTATGAGCACAAATGTCAAATCATCCCATTTTGGAGTTAGCAAGAAAAGACATCAGCGAAAAAAGGGATCCAGCTCCGTTTGGATAGAGAATGCATTCCCATAGATAGAGTACTTCTCCCTTTAATCCATGTCCTTGATTGATTTTCATGATTAAGAATCTCCAAGTATTAATCTAGCTTGATTGCTAACCGTTGTAATGATGTAATGTATTAATTAAATCATCTTGAATACATCTCTTTATAATCTGATATTGTATGTGAAATACTTCCCTTAGAGCTTGAGCTCTCTGTTTCAACGTTTGAGCTCGATACAACGTATGAGTCTCTTAGAACATTGTTTGAGTTGATCTTGCCAAATTCAATCTCATGTCTCTCGGTCCACACATCTTTGGATAATCTGTAAAATAATGTTTCACTGCATTAACTTAGATGTTAGAGACTGTAGAATGTTTTATCAAATTCAAAATCAAACAGGTTTTTCTCAACAATTTCTCTATTTTTTATGATAACAAAACTATCCGCACAAATATACCAATGGTTATGTAAAAAAGGTGAGTAACATAATGATTTTATACTAAATGAAATTTTGCTAAATAAGGATAATCATTTGACATTAATTTTACCAAAAGATAAGTTTTTGGATTAGGATGAATTCAAGGTTTGAATTCATTCGCAAAACTTGATTCCGTTTCGCTTCCAAAACTTGTAAAACTTGTATCAGAGTGTTTGTAAATAGAATGTACATAGGTTCACAACATTGATTTTTGAAATTATAAAGTCTGTATCAGAGCGAGTGAGAGTTGTATTAACGTATTCTAATATAAGGACATGTATCTTATGATCAGAGTATAATATTTATTCATATGAACCTATATCACAGTAATGAGCTCAAAAGATTTTTCAGATCATAGCAAAGCATGGTTTCAGAGCATAGAACTTTAAGTTTGAAAGTTTCAGCGCTTGTAAACTCAAAAAATTTTGCTCTATGTAAACATCATAACTTGTTCTTTTGAAAACTTGTTCATTTCATCACAGAATTTGAAAACTATACAACCTGTTTTCGGAACATTTGTTCTGAAACATTCTCAAAACTTAATCCTGTGAGAGCTTAGAGCCTGTGTTCTGTTCCTTTCATGCAGATGGTAATTTCACATCTTTCCACAATAAAAAGACAGTTGAAGGGTTTCTATCTTCTTTTGTCATCATCACAAAAGGATAGATCAAAATAGTTATATATATATATATATATATATATATATATATATATAGAGAGAGAGAGAGAGAGAGAGAGAGTGTTTAAAGAGTAGCATCTGAACACCCAAAACCAAGTCGAAAAACAACATTCAAACTTGTGACAAAAACAATATTCAACTCAAAAGATAGTCAACACGGAATCAAATCCGAGAAAATAAGAGGATGGAAATGAATTCTATTTAGTAAGAATTGGGGCAGGAGTGGATGTTGATGGGGTTTGAGTTGAAGTGGAGGATACAAAGTCTAAAGGAAGTTGAAACATATCGTATTTGGACAACTATTCCAGCTTCAAATCAACTATGGCTCTCATTTTTTCCATCTTTCCGATGTGCTTCATTTCAATGAAGGGCAAGCTATTGTTAGAGAATATATCTCTACTCAGTTTCTGAAGTCCAAAGCTCATTTTGTCCTTCATTTCATCAATGTCCACATGAAGTGATGCTCACGTTAGGGCTGAGCATGGGCCGAGTGGGTAAGGTCCAAACCTAAATCCTGAAACTTATCTTGTTATAATCGGTTTCCAATTTTTTGAACCAAGAACTTACCTTGTTTGTCCTGGAACAAGTTTTGAAATCGGTCTTATGTTTAGGTCCGGTTCCAAGGTCTACCCGAGAACATATTTTCCTTTTGTTTCTTTTTCTTATTTAATTTTTTCATGAAAATAATATGAGTGTCAATGAAATGATCCAATTGCTGCGAGAGAGAGAGAATTCGGCGAGATGGGATTAGGAAACACGAAACAGAGGAGATAAGCAAGGGTGGCAAGCAAGATATCTTTTTTTTAATAATTGCTACAAATGGTTCTAAAATTGGTCCGGGTCAGTCTTCACCTAGAACCGAAAATTGGACCGGTTTTGACCAGTTCCCAAAAATTGAAACAGGATCCCGGATCTATTTGAACAGGAACCGATTCCGACCCTGTTTTTTGGATAGGCCTATTTGAGTTTCGGGTAAACCCGATCCGGTTGCTCACCCCTATCTCACGTATCCTTAATTAGTTGTTGCTTTCCTCTTTGTTTATGCGGGATTTCTCTGAGCAGTTCTGAGTTTGTTGATTCGCCTAATTCATCTTCCGTCTGAGCATTAGCATTTGATGACTCCCCCCGAGTCTTAGCTTGTTTTTTAGACGATGATATTGGTGAGTCGTTCAGAGCGTTTGAGGCATCCTCAAGTGGAGTATCTTCTGCACCAGCAGTATTCATGGCTATCTGTTCATTATGCTTCCCCTCAATCTCAACTTCAATCTGTTTGAAAATTTAAGCCTCCAACTATGTGGGCTTCGGAATCTGAGAGTAATAATCTCTTGTAACTTTGTCCTTATCTAGAACAACAAAAACAAATTCTCTTTTATCTTCCACATCCTGTGGATTCTCCTTTTCTCTTTCCATTTCATCATTATCCTGCTGCTCCATCTAACCTGTAACATCTTCAATAACAGTTCTGACAAGTTTCTAAATGTCCTCTTCAAACTGTTTATCATCCATCCTTGGGTGGTCTTGGGCCTATTTTAAGTCAAAATTTAACTCAAATGTTGAGATTTTATCTCACACTTGTAAACCGACCATCAACCCAATTCACAACCGATGTGAGACAATCTCAACAATATCCCCCTTATATATTGGGCCATGGGTCGGAGGCCGCGGCAACTCGTATCTCTCCCGTATGATTGGGCCATGGGTCAGAGGTCGCAACAACTCGTATCTATCTCGTATGATTGTTGGTCCAAACTTATTGGTAACCTGGGCTCTGATACCAGTATTGGATGATCTTAGGCCTATCTCAATCCAAAAGCTAGTTCAAAATTTGAGAATTTCGCTCACACTTATAAACTGACACAAATCCCTTCCACAACCGACATGTGATAATCCCAACACCATCGTCATCCTTTCTAACTCAGCTTTAGCAGCAGCTATTTGCTGCTCCTGATAATTCCATCTGAGCTCATCAAAGCTAACTAGCTCTTCATTGAATCGCTTGCTAGAGATTCCTCATGAATATTCATTCCAAAATCACGAAAGGTCCCATCAAGTGGCCTCTGAATTAGTTTTCTTTTCTTTTCTCCGGGATTAGTGGACTTGTGGGCCAACATTTTTAGTATTCTCTTTCAACTTGATTCGCGGAATCATGATGGTGAATATCGCGACCTAAAATTAAGTTAAAAGATTATTAGATTAATTAGATAAATTAACTAACTTAATCCAAACTCATATATGTATATATATTATATGTGTACATCAAAGAAAAAAAGGAAAGAAAAAAAAACATGCAGAATCTCGAGAATTCGATCAATAAATAGTCCACGATTCACTTTCTTTCTTTCTTTCTTTTAATCTTTATATCACCGCCACAATCCATAATCTGTCTAATATTGGTAAACCAAGAAAGCGTGTGACCGAATAACTCAAATTGACATCCACGGTTGATCTTTTCAATATTTCGCGAGGATTGTGAATAAAAGTTCTGATCCTTTTTCTATCGTGGCGTCCAATTTTGATATCAAGGCAATAGAGGAAATATCTAATTTAAAATATTTAAATTTTCGCTTTGAGCTCAAACTCAAGACACATTTTCAACAACTTTTTTGACTCGAAAAATATTTTTCTAAAAATAATCCTTTATTTGTATTGCTGAATTTTTTTTTTATTTATTTTTATGAGTGATAAAAGTTATCTTTTTAAAAAATTATTTTTCAAATGATTTTTTTTTGTGTGACAAATGAAGCCAAGTCTAGCCAAAGTATTCCATGTTACACTTCCCACTCCAGCCACCATGATCCAATGTTTACGTCTCGCCCTCTGTCGCTAGGGGTGTGCAACCGAACCGGGTTGACCCAAAACCCGGATCAGCCCACCCGAAAAATAGGGTTGGAAACCGGTTCTGGTTGAAATCGGTACAGGTGTTGGATTCAATTTTTGGAAACTGGTTGAAACCGGTCCGAGTACCTGCTCTAGGTGAAGGCCCACCTGGACCGATTTTAGAACCAATTTTTTTTTTATACTGAGATGTCCGATTTTTAGTTACTTAAAAAAACTATCGAATGAGTATATTACCTAAGTATTTCTTGATTTTTAGATATGGATTGTGTTACCGAATACATTATCATTGGTAAATAGACTTCATTTTGTGGAAACTACGATTTTGTGGTAATTAAAGAGACTTCATCGATGGACACTTTTGCAAGAAAAATTGGTTTGGGTTCAAAATAGGGTCGAGACCGAAAAACAGGGTCGGTTCCAAAACAGGTTCCGAGAAAAATACGGTCGGGTCTCGGTTTCAAAAACTGGGAAACGGTTATAATATGGTCGGTTTCAGGGTATAGGCCTGGACCTGGCCCATGCTCACCCCTATCTGTCACCTCAAAACATGGTCATCGCCAGCGTTGCCTTCCCCAATTCTCGCCGATGGTCATTGTTGGAAACCAATATTTTCAAATTAGATAACACCCCGTAAGAAATCCACTTTGTATTTTAGATTGCCTAACTTGGATTGTTTCAATTCTAACTGGAGTGAAATTTTTTTGGATCACTAATTTCCATTAATGTAATGAGTATTTGACTGTGTGAGTTAATATGTTAACTTAAGAAACTTTCCTAATTTGAAAACACAAAAGAAAATATCATTGAATTTGAAACAGGTTTAATTTCCTAGGAACCATGTAGTATACCTAATTTAGATTTGGATTTAGCATAAAATACTTGAGAAAAATTATCAATGAACCTATTACACATGTAAGTATTCAATTCTAATAAGTCTTTTAATTTATCAATGCAGTCTATCCCATCAATTTCGAACAAAAATGGCTAATGTGAACTCACGACCAACGGCAATGTAGACAAATTTTCAATTCTATAATATTTTTCCAAATTTTTAATTTTCTTTTTTTTTCTTTTTCTTTATCTTTTATTCTTTTCTTCCCTTTTTATTCTTCTCTTTTTTTCTCTATGGCCAATGAAAGTAGTCGAAGCTAGCTGACCACCAGGCGAGGGCAGCAAAGCCCTAATCGATCGCCTGCAAGGGTTGTGGCCCTTGCTCGGCCTCGCTAGACCATCGCAACCGCGAGTGAGGCTACCTTCAATTGCTAAAGGTGAGGTTGGCCTTGCCCAGACCATAACAATAATAGGCAAGTCTGGCCTCGCCATGGCCTCCCCCTAGCCGTGATGGCTTCAACTAGATCTTGACAAGGTCGGGCAAGGGCTTCAGAGCCCTTGTCTAGTGGCCAACGAGCTCTGGCAACCCTTTCTACTCACAATAAAAAAAAAAAAGAAAAGAGGGAAAGGAGATGAAAATGAAAAAGGAAAGGAAACATAAAATAAATAAATAAAACAATTATTTACGTTAGCGCTGATTGTATGGCTAGCATCCATGTTAGCGATTTTCAATTAAAATTGACTAGATAAACAAAATTGGTAAATTGTTAAAAGATAAAAGATTTGATCGGCGTGACCTATGTCCATGAGAAAAGCAGTACAAAGTTCCACTATAAATCAAGCAATGCAACGGAGATTTATTCTCACCCACAAGATTTTCACGACTTCAAACAATCGATATGTAACTCCCAAGTACAAACTCCTCTTGGATGCTCCTCATAATAAAACACCCACTTCTGTAGATCAAAGAAATCAATCTAAATAGTAAACCACAAATTGGGGAGCATATTCAAATTAGAGAATCACTTAAACCAGAAAGCCAACTCAAATTAGGAAGCTTTGATTTCGGTGTCAAAGTCGAGATATACTTTAAACAATTAAAACTTGAAAAGCTCAAGTTTCAGCACTAATATTCCAATTTTGCTCACGTTTCTCGCAGACGGTAGATATGGTGTTTAAATTTGAATAATCAAGTGGAGTTTAAGCTTGAGCATAGATAATAATATGTAGAACTAGAGCTTGATCTTGTGGTTATGAAATCAAGTTTGATCAAAGACACCCTCCAATATCAAAGTCAATTTGAGCAGCAAAGCTTTATCAAAATCAATTTAGTTAAGGTCTCGTTTGTTTCGCAAAGTTAAATAATTTTTTTAAAATATAGTAAAAATAATCGCTTATATCAGTTGAAATTAGTAAATGTTTCCATTGCCGATATATCCAAAATTTCTTCTTGGACAATGAAAATGTTATTTTCTGCTTTCATTTTTGCAACCAATACAAGCAATCATTTTAAGAATTCTTTTCTAAATTATCCATTTTCCACGAGATAAACAAAGCCTAAATCTCGAAATTTTTAGGCATCACCATGTGACAATTGAACCCCGTAATAGCTTTTTTCCTCTGGTCTCCATCTGCACTAAAACAATAGAGCTAAAATACACTACAAATGTCAAAACTTGTGTATAGCGCATACTTTAGTGCCAAAATTTACAAAATGATCACTCAAGTACCATTTTTTTTAAAAAAAAAAAGATCACTTAAATACCAACTTTCTTTAAAAATGATCACTTTAGTGTCAACTGCGATTTGAGCTGATGTGGTATTTCGAAAATCTGACGTGGCCTTTTTTTTATTAATTTTTAGCTGCCATGGCTCGCCGAAATTGGCACTGAAGTGAGTGATTTTCAAAAAAATTAAAATTTAAGCGGTCATTTTGAAAGTTTTAGCATTAAATTTTATTTTTTTAAAAAGTTGTCACTTAATTAATTATTTTGAAAGTTTTGGCACTAAAGTGAGCGTCGTACATAAGTTTTGGTACTTATAATATATTTAAGTAAAGACGCGAGTATCGCTTAATGGTTTTCACCCTCATTTAGTTTCCATCTTTTTGTGTTACAAGCCAAGGGCTTTGGAGTTGATACGTTTACGGAGGAAACTCCAAGTGAGTCGTCTTCTTCATATTCACGCAAGACTATAAAAGCCATTCACCAAATGACTCAGATCCTGTTAGGCCACCTGTGCCCCCATTTTCTCATTGGTCTCGCACACTCTCTTCATTTGATAATTCAATTGGTATACGCCAGAGTTCGAATCCATCGTGGTTGGAAGAACGCATCAGATTTGGGATAATTATCTAAAAAATTTTAAACCTATTATACGGCGATCAATCCAATCATAAACTTTTCAATTATGTCGGTGTAGTCCTCAAACTTTTGACAATTCGCCAATTTGATCATAAACGTTCTCATTATGTCGATATAGTACCAAATATTTTGACGATTTGCCACTATAGTTCTAAACATTTTTATGAATTGTTAATGTAATCCTTTCTGCCATTATAGGTTTAGGATTATATTGGTAAAACGTCAAAAGATTTAGGACTAAATTGGCATATTTTCAAAAAATTTCTAAAATTGACACAATTGAAAGGTTTTAGCATTAAAAATTTCAACCAAAATCATCAAATGGTTTAGGACTAAACTGACATAATTGAAATATTTAAGAGTAAATTGACCGCCCTGCAATAGGCTTAATTTTGGATAATTTTCTCCATCAGATTTGGAAATCTCGTATGTGAGTTTTTGTAGTTGGGGTAGGAGACTCAACAAATCATGGCATGCATATAACTCATGGAGGTCGGTTCCTCCTTTTGTACTTCTGATCTGTAAAGACTTCTAGTATTTTCAGAACAATAATTCTTTTGAGGCCATTTCAATGAATGAGTTGGGAAGTCCAACCACAAAAGATTGTGCTTCGCAGTAAGGGATTATCCTATGGAAGGCGGGATATGCACTTAACGCTTCCCCTCATCAAGGATAGCTGGAAGTGCAAAGCAACGGTGTTGTGGGAGGCTAAAGGATGGCCGCTACGGTTATTTATTGTTCTGTGAGCTTAAACGGCAACCGAGTAGTGAGTCCGATATGAAAGACAGCGTATGGTGTGGAGATCTAGAGGGTGGGTTTGGAAGAGGGACGACAGATGTAGGTTTCACTTCTACGAAGAGTACAGGAAGTATAACTGTTTATGTGGGTTTGGATTTTGCCGGTGACTTGGATGGCTGGAGGTCCTTGATGCATTATGTGTCCACTTGTATGGTGTGCCGACAGCTTGGAAAGCGCGATTACAACTTTTAATTGCTTTGTCGACAATTGAAACAGAGTATATGACATCAATGAGGCAATCAAGGAAGTTATTAGGCTAAGAGGTTTGCTCAGTGAACTAGGATTGCAAGGAGAAGATTGTTAATTATCGCGACACTCAAGAGTGCAAAACATTTGACCAAAGATAAGATGTCTCTCGAGCAAATGACATACATTGATATCGGGTACCATCGGACTTGGTCAGCATCTTCAACAGGTGAGGAGCCTCGGGGGCCTCCAGGGAGATGACGACCAATGAGGGTGAAGTTAGAACTTTTGCCGAGGTGGAGATTTATTAATTACGGTTCGAAGTTGTCCCATTTGATTTGGAATTGACACAGATTATGTGGTCGTGGAGATGTTTCGGAGTGTTCGTGGGAGTTCAAAGAAATGAGCTCCAGTCGATTCACATATATCCTTCCCCCAAACGTAACCATGGTCCCTGAATCTCACGAACTTTCTCATACAATTTCGTAGCATCTTCCCACGCTCGTGCCCGTTTCCGGTCCAACCGGACATCAATCTTTTGGAAGCAACAATCCATTCAATATCAATGGTCAAGAGGGGCAACAAGAAAATCTCCACCAAATCTCCCCAAAAGCGAGGACCACCACGACAGCAAACACGTTGTAGCTTTGTCCTTTTCTACGGATGCATTAATGGGATGTCAAGGCAGCATCGTACCGATCCTGCAAAAGCTCTCAACGGGGGCTTCGCCAATGTCACGATAAACCCTTCTTCGGGATTCGATAGGAACTGAGAATCTCAATATAACAGTACGGCCAAGGTTTTGCAAGCATCATATTTAGGAAATTATGACAAAATAAACTTGACTACGATGGGTTATATCTTATATGTCGGGTCAGAAAAAAGGTAACTTATGATTTAAGCCCTTAGCAACTACTTGGTAAAATTGTCCAAAAAAACCCTAAATCTATTGTATTTTTATTTAATTCAATCCTAAATTTTTTAATTATGACGATTGAGTCCTAAACCTTTTCATATTTCGTTAATTGAGTTTATCCGATCAATGTTGGCCAGAAATGACAACGTGAACGTTGATCTTCCTACATGGCATGGGTGTTGCTTATGGAGATATTTTTTATTAATATTTTTGAAATTTTTCTTAATATTTTTACTTTTTTCATATTTTTTTTCTTTTCTTCTCCTTTCTTACTTACTATGGCCACCAAGGACGTCGAGCCCTCGCTGGTCGCGATAAAGAGAAAAAAAGGAACAAAAACAAAGAGAAATGAATAAAATTTTCAAAAAGATTAAAAGATTCTTCTCATTAGCACTGACTGTACCATGTAGAATGGTCAACGTCCACATTAGCAATTTCATAACAAAAATGGCTACTCAATTGACACAATTAAAATGTTTGACTCAATTGTCACTATAAATTTATTGCTTTTTGGACGATTTTCCTGTAACTACTTTAACTCAAAGAAATTGCAAATTACTGATAGAAATCAAACTGGCCGATTTTGAAGCTGACCAATTCTTATATCTTAGGTTTCGACCGAAAAAAAAAAAAACTCATATCTTGGATAAAAACTATAAAAAAAAAAAATATGCACCATTGCATTGTAGATACAGTGGGTGGTCAAGTGTTTATTTGATCATGTTGAATGAAGAATTTGGTTCAAATTTTGATGATTGCAAAAGTGATCTCTTTTCTTCAAAATCAGTTCTACTGTGAACCCGACCGTTCCGAACTTGAAACCACATTGAATCAATCGTAAGTCAGTTTTAGAGGATCGAATAAATTATATTTATATCACAAGCGAAAAGGCACAAGAACAAATTGACGAGATATAAATTATGGTCCCCTTGAACCTACTGTCACCTCAACAAGGAGCTTGATGAAGTGAGGTTATAAGTCGGACTAAAAAAAATTGATAAGCGCACCTTTACGTTACTACATTCTTAGAGCAGTTATACTATACAAGAGATTAATGAAAACTACCATTTTTCGACTTTTTATCAGTTATTAAATAGTGTTAAAATGGGCCTTTAAAAATGATTATATGCGCTTCATGTTTTCTAGTTTCTGTTCTTTTGTGTGTGTGGCTATGGTCTGGGAAAAGGTGTCCACTTCCTCTCAAGAACTAAAATAACTGGATGCAACCCTTTTACATTATTCCAATCAATTTAAATGTAAATCGCCTATGCAAAATGTTCGAATGTTTTAACGTAGAATTTGCATAATTTGTGCTGCACTTTTCATAGATTGAAACTGCCTAAAGTAGGCACGGCTAGTTCGAATCTAGGGTTTGTGCTCTTGTTTTAGTTTCAGCTTTTCCAATTATTCACCTCGGTTTCGTGTCTCTTGTTCTCTCTGGTGGTTTAAAACCTGGTCTATTTCCTACGTTGTACTTCCTGTAATTTGTGTCTCACCGTCATTGGCCAAGTCTAGGTTGGTCCAACAATTTATTCTCGATCATGCTTTTTACATGCTATTTCAATTTTTTTCCCCTTTCCCCTTCATTTATCCTTCGTTGGGCTCTCGACATGTGTCGCGACCTAAAAAATTAATTAAGTTAATGAATTATTAGGTCAATTAAATTAACTAATCTAATACGGACTCTCCCAAACCCTATCAAATCGCAACTTAAATTTCACTGAAATGATTTATAAACTAGAGTCGCCACTAATCATTATTGGTAAGTTGACTAGAAATCTAAGCAAAACGACGGAATAACCATTTTACTTCTACGAACTAGAGATTATGGATTCATGGACTTAATTACACTAGCTAATCAAAACTAATGCCCTTTCGGTACCAATTTATGCAAAGTTCTTTTGATTGGTTTATGTGACTTGATTTTTTTTTTAAAAAAAATCTCTTTTATTAAATGTGATGATAATGCAACCTAACTATATGACATGTGACGTGCAATGACATAAAAGATGACGTGGCATTTATGCATGGATGACGTGTAAGAATGATATGGCAAGATGACGTGGCAAAATGATGTACAATTATGTAATATGCAATGCCAATTGTACATTTTTTTTGGTATTTTTTTGTTATGAAATTTCAGATTTCTTTTAAAAAAAAGAAACATTCTATTCTCGGCAACCAATTTTCTAGATATGGCAAAAGTCAATCAATCTACCAATTAAGATCACAAACATCCTATTCTTTTCGAATTTTCCCAAAAAATTTCAGATCTTGAATTAAAGATTGGTTTTTTCAGAGACAACAAATCAGACCTAAACGGTGATAAGTCAGATTAGCTATATTCGAGATTGACAAAATTTAAGTTCCGATGATTTAGATCAAACGAAAAAAGGTGTTCTTGAATTCTAGAAACAAGTTCGATCTTTATGCCAAAGAATGGCAAGAAAAATAGCCCCCAAGTCGTTCAAAACAGTGTCTATAATGAGCAAAATACGGCACTTTAAGGTTCCACAAAATTCCGCATAGGTTAGTGATATAGAACATGCAAGAACGATGTGTTTTCGGACCGAACATCACAAATCAACTTATGAACAGCAACAAGACAGCATGTTTTTCAACTCGGAACGTCACCAAATCAACTCCATGAAAGCATATAAAGGTTACCTTAAATCGAGTCCGAACGTTTGTGCTTCAAAACTGTGAATTTGCTCTGGAACCACCTCTTGACAGTGTTGTCTTTTTATGTAAAAACTAGTGAGATAGCTCCTTAGCAACAGAACTACAGCAATAAGGCTCAAAACCACGTCAATAGATACCGGAACCGCAGCCACAAACACTGGAACCGCAACTATAAAAACTGGAACCGTAGCAATAGGCGATAGCTACTGGAAACCGCAACTAGAGGCATGCAACCGCAATAATAGCTACTGGAAACTGCAGCTACAGGCAAGTGATGATGACCGAGCGACCACCGAAGCAAGGAGATGTGCAAGATGATGTGATAAACTCGACTAAAAGAGGAGAATCTCGACTGGGGGGGGGAGATTTTCGAACTCTTTTGTTATGATTTCACTTTGAAAATTCTGAAGTGTTTCGATGCTCCCTCCTCTCTAAAAATTATGAACGTGTCTATCGTCGGGAACCCCCCTAAACCCTAAGCTATAACAAAGTATGTATAGTGAATATTAGGGTAATGTCTTGAGATTTAATCCTACCCGTTGAGATTTCTGACAAGATATCAACCGTAGGATCGTAATTTCTGATTTTTGAGGAATCCTATTGGGCTAGGATATCCAAAAATTCAGCCATCATGGAGGGATATAGGGCCTGGCCGAAAATTTCACTGCTAATGGGCTTATTTGCGCAAATTTGAGGCTTAAACGGGATTTAATTAATCAAACAGGTAAGTAATTAAAAGACTTGCTCTGAAATGGATTTAAATTGAGTTTGTCCATTAAATTTCAGCAATTCCCCTTTCATGATAAAAAAATTCCCAAATTGATTTTGGTTCCGCAGCCTATTAAAATCAAAGCTCAATTGACTTGCCTCCAACTAACAGCCGATGCAAAATAAAATGCATAATTCATGAGAAATTCTTTTTGCGAGAATTATGGTTAACTCTAATTTTGTGAAATAAATGAATTTTCTAAAAAATCAAAATTTTCTATTTCAGAGGGTCGCACCCTGAGCTGATATGCATAAACCCTTTGAAAAAGGAAAATTATTTCTCATAATCTTTTTTAGGAAAGCAGTTTGTTTTCGTTTGTTCGGTGAGATGTGACTGAATTCTAGTGTTTGTTGTCATTGTGTTAGGTGAAAAAATTAATTCATTTTTTTTTAATTTTTCCCACCAATCACCGCACAACGGCCAGGCCAAGCTTTGTCGGGTGAGCTCGAGCATGCCAAGTGGCTAGTGAGGTCGAGCCTCGCTGAGATCTAGCATAGCTCGACCTCATGTAGCTAGACGTCAACCATCACCAAGGCCGACGGCTAACAGTTGGAAACGAAAAAGGAAAATTACATTCAAAAATTAAATATTGAATTAGTCAAAATATCATGAAAATATTAAAAATGTGAGAGGAGCAATTTTGAAAAGTTTTTTTTTTCACTTTCTTTAGATTAAGGAATTTACTTTTCTAATTATATGCATAAATATTTCAATCAACCTGAAAGCGCTTTTCGTTGACTTTATTGTTTTCGGCAAACCAAATGAGTGAAAGTCTGAAAAATCAACTCCCAGAAAATACTTTGGGTCAATCAAATGCACCCTTGGTTTTAGCTCAATATACCCCTTCGTATCGTACGCATCATATATATGTTTCTTTATTTACAAAATGCCATATTCATTTCCATAATACCTCCATCTGCATTCCACATTCCCCAAACAAACCCAAAATCCCACAAAAACAACTGAGAAAAACCAACACATCCAAAATCTATGAAAAAGGACAATTATTTCTTATAATCTTTTTCAGGAAAGCAATTTGTTTTCGTTTGTTTTCGTTTGTTTGATGAGATGTGACAGAATTCTGGTGTTTGTTCGCATTTTCTTAGGTGAAAAAATTAATTCTTTTTTTTTAATTTTTCCCACCGATCACCGCACTACGGCCAGGCCAAGCTTTGTCGGGTGAGCACGAGCATGCCAAGTGGCTAGCGAGGTTGAGCCTCACTAGGATCTAGCGTAGCTCGAGCCTCGCTAGGATCTAGCATAGCTCGACCTCATGTAGCTGGACGTAGACCATCACCAAGGCCGACATCTAATAGTTGGAAACGAAAAAGGAAAATTAAATTCAAAAATTAAATATTAAATTAGTCAAAATATCATGAAAATATTAAAAATGTGAGAGGAGCAATTTTGAAAAGTTTTTTTTCACTTCCTTTAGATTAAGGAATTTACTTTTCTAATTATATGCATAAATTTTTCAATCGACCTGAAAGCATTTTTCGTTGACTTTATTGTTTTCAGCGAACCAAATGAGTGAAAGTCCGAAAAATCAACTCCCAAAAAATACTTTGGCTGTTTTAGCTCAATATACACTTTCGTATCGTACGCATCATATGTATGTTTCTTTATTTACAAAATGCCATATTCATTCCCATAATACCTCCATCCACATTCCTCACACAAACCCAAAATCCCACAAAAACAACCGAGAAAAGCCATCACATCCAAAAAATAGAGGCATTAGAGTGATCATGAAGTAAATAAAAAGCGATTATTATCGTTATACTCTCTCTCTCTCTCTCTCTCTCTCCATAGCTACACCAACTTTTCATCATGTGGCAGTAATCTACACTACAGTGGAGGCCCCCTCTCTCGGTCGGTGCAATGAAACCGACACAAAAGTTTGACAAAAACGCTGTCCCTAAAAGAAGTCATTATTTCGTTTGCTAAACATTCTAAACATGCACATTCTAGAAAGGAGGCGGGGAAAAATGGGGGCTTCCATTTGACTGACCAAATAGGCTAGGCTATAGTAGCTACTAAGCGAGCTTAGGGTTAACATTAGACAAGCCCCTTCTAGGATCTGTCAATTCTCCTATTACTGACGTGAACTAATTGGGCAATTGATATGCCCTTCTTCTTCTTTGCCCCATTACGTTTCCTCCATTTCACATCAAACGCAACGAAGTTCTCAAGTGCTTTTATGGCTATGTTTTGTTGACTTGTGCATTGTTCTTCATTCCTATTTCGAAAAGGAAAACTATTGGGCTCTTTGTCCTCTTGTGTGTATTGATTAATGTCGAGAATTCCTACTTCTGTACATTACGGCGGAAATTACATCTTTGGGTTCGACTAGTTTTGGGGAATCCACTTTCAACCTCCTTATACTTTGTCCGGAAACATTACCAATATATATATATATATATATATATATATATATATATATATATATATATATATACACACACCTTAAATCTATTGCAGTAGTGAGATTGATAACATGGATGTCAACATTCTACTGACCATCCTGCGTGGCATGGAAGATGCTGACGTGAATTTTTTTAATTGTTTAATTTTTTTTTCTTTTTTCTTATAGGTTTTCTTTTTATTAATGGCTGTTGGCCGCCGGCCAAGCCTTGATGACCTTCGCCAGCCATTAGACGAGGGCTAGCCATCCATCACCGACCGCTAGCAAGGGTTCTTAGCCATTGCTCACAGCTGGGGAAGGCCTCGCAAGCCCTTGCCTAATGGCCGGCGGAGGTCGTCGGGCCTCGAGCAGCCTCCTGCATGCCATTAACAAAAAAAATATGTATAAAAGATTAAAAAAAATTAAAAATTAAAAATTTCATGTCAATTGCAATAGTGCCAAGTGGGACAACCAACATTTATGTCATTAATATTGAATTTTGGTCAGCATGACTAAATTTACGTCAATTCAAAAGGTTTAGGATTTTCTTGGTTTTCTCTGCTCTATCTTGTCATGTACTATTCTACAGCGAAAATTTGACTACCTTCCTCAAATATTCGTTCAAAACTTACCTATGTTTGCTAATTAGTCAGCGATTACGCATACATGTGAACTCCTCGGAGCTACAGGGACCGAAAATGTAATTTCCCCGCTATATGCATGTGTGATTTTGATTTGATGATAGTTTATTACAGTTCATCATAGATGTGGTGGCAGCCAAAAGATTGCTCCCTCAGCAACTTCCTTCTATGATAGTTTTGCCGGGAAAATTACCGATTTAGACTCAAATCTATTTTAAGAGTGCCAATTCATGGGTAAATTACATAACTTTGCCAAGGTCGAAAATCGTTGAGTTGGCAATCCACAAGTTGTCCATTTTAGTGTGCCATGTAAGACAGTACTCAATGACTGAACGTTGTGTCAGCAATTTCCGTCGGTACTTGGCCACAAGGAATATGTCAGAATCCCGCACAAAAATTTCTAGCAATATTGGCAAAACTGAAAAATTTAGAACTGAATTGACATCCATACAATAAGTTTAGGGTTGATTGGTAATTTTCCTCAGTTTTGTCCATATAAAGTCTCATAGTTCTTTCTTTTTTATGCTTGCGGCCGTTTGTTTGGTCGTGCCTCTGCTAGTTCTCGTGGCCTCTTTGGTCTTTTGGATCAGCGCGCCTTGCCTTGCCTATGTATCTTGCAACCAGTTCACCGTTAAACCATTTATGGCACATTGGTGCCATTATTGGTTCATGATTTTTTTTTTGTTTCCAGTTCTTTTCTTGTACTTAGCGCCTTGGAAAGTTAAATAAATATTTACCTTACCTAAAAAAAAAAAAAAAGTCTCATAGTTTCATAGTTCCTAAACGGGCTCCGTACTAGTCCATGTTTTGATCCCAAGACCCCATCTATGCCGAAAGAAGTGAGAAAAGAAAAGTTGGCGGCACTTAAAGAATAGAGTGGGGGAAGCCTTTATGCTCGCAACTAAAGAAGGGGACCAGATAGCAACATTGATACTTTGGCTTCACGTAGTGCTTCGCGTGTTCTGCCTTCAATGTCACAACCTAATTCCTGACCATGCATTATGGCCGTCGCTATCTCATCTTCTCTTGCTTTTGCTCTCTTTAGGGTTTTTTACAATGGAAGCCTAGTGATTCGCTTGCTATAACTCAACTGAGGGAAGCTTGGAAGAGTTTTGAATATGTTAATGGTCTTTTCTACCGTTTCAGCATAAAGACAACAGATAATTTATGCCCTCTGTGGTGTCGGGTTTCGCTTTTGTAAAGCTTCGTTTTTTGGTCATAGTCAATACAAATCTTACCTTTACAAAAAAAAAAAAAAAAAAAAAAAAAAAAAAAAAAAAAAAGACAACATATAATGTATGTCTTGCTGAAAGCATAGAACCTGCCGCAAACTCTAACTTCTTATGTATAGTTCAAGTGTTTGGTGTTATACTAACGCTCCCCTATCTTTTGAGCGACAACTCTCGGTTCTGAAACATCGAAGCCGAACTTTGCAAGGTCGAAGAACACGAATATAGTCCGGAGACATCCCAATTTGGATTCTGAGGAGGACTCAGGAGATCGATTATAGGTGAAATCAGAAAACCAACAGCAAGATATACGCTTTTCAAGAAAAGTCGTTGAAATAGAACTACCAAGAACGAAGTAAACAATCCCCAAAAATGCAAGAAATTGTTGCATGGTCTATAGGTATATGTGCTAACTATACAATACGGACAATTAATTATATGTGTCTTCACCGCAGAGATCCACATGATCGATGATTCAGATGGGTTTGGCCCACATGATCAATGATAGACCATGCAATATTTTTCAATTTTCTCAAAATCCTCATGAGTTACTTACTAAGGTTTGGCAGGTGTTGGTTGCGTGAAAGAATTTCATTTAGCGTTAAGGTCCAAATTGGTGTAAGGCCCCGTTTATACACCGTCGTTGTCAATTAGGCCCACTTCATATGATGTCTAAATTTGTTTACTTTTGAAAATTGTAATATTTTCTTATGAAATTATTTCGTAAGTAATTCAAATCTACGTTTTAAAGGTCGTAATATTTATTCTCCTGAAAATAGCAACACAGCCAACGTGATCGTAATTTCTATTAAACATAGATGTTAGTTTTGCCACGCTAGCCTCCGTGGAGTCCACATTATTGTTAAACCTGAAATAATACTTACATAAAAGTCGACATCAGAAAAAATGCACGTAACGAGGCAATACACACTTCACGAAAGGACCACATCGAGCGAATTTTGAAAGTTCCATAGTCAGATTCAACAGGGGTAAAGTTCAAAGACCCCAATATTAAAGAAGAGTTCAGGGACTCCATCTATCATTACCACTTTCTATTTTGCAATAGGGATATGGAAGACTTCTTCAACTGGACAATGGACAAGAGGCCGAAGCAAGGAGATGATGAGTGGCACCAAAGGTTTTGCTGCTGAAGAAGATGAACCAGCAAGCCCTCATGACCAAGGCTACGATGAGGTTCCACTGCTGTTGAATGGAGACGCCGGGGAGGGGGGGGGGGGGGGGGTGTTGTGTGGTGTGTGGAAAGAAAGACAAGCTGCAAACCAACTACACAAATTTCTGGCAGATAGGCAATGTGAAACGTAAAGAAAAAAAAGAAAAATCAGACACCTTACTTTTCCTCTTCTCCATGAGAACAAATATCTACCTTCTGTGCATACATAAGAAGCTCGATTTGAAAAAATAAATAAAAAAGGGCAGAATACATGGTGTCGGAGTACGAAGTTATAGCAGGTTCGGATTCAGGGAACCATGTAACAACAATGCTTCGTAGGTTGACAATTTAGGGTAATAGATTTCTGCAGCCTTGCACACCGGATGCTAAATGCTGTTTGCGGAACGAGATGAGCTGGCACGGCTGTTTAGATCAGACAGATCTTTCTTCAACATAGCCTCAAAGTTCTGGAAGCATTTCAAGGGCTGAACCTACGTGTGAATGATAAGCCACCATCAGGCGCACCATATAGATAATTAGCGTTCAAGGGAAAAGGGGAAAGACATATATACTGCAAGAAAGTAAAGAATGTGAACAAGCACTGAAGGTGGGATTTTGGGGGTTAGGTTTCAAATCGCCCGTGTGCAATAGAAGAGCAGTAGTCTACCGCCAAGTGGACAATTGACAGTCTAGAATACAAAGTTCCCTAAGAAATCAGAGGAAAAGTTTATATATTATTTTACTGAGGCCTGAACATGTTCTTCAAGAGGCAAAGTTAAAGAAAAAAGCGGTGCCTTAACATTACTACTGTCAGACATCTAATGCTTTAACGACTTAGCATTTTGTTGACAAATATGATGTAGAATGTATGTGCAACTCCCTCAATACCTGTTACGGTTATAGCAAACAACATTCATGAATAACTTCTTTTTTTTTTTTTTTGGTGTGTGTGTGTGTGTGTGAGAGAGAGAGAGAGAGAGAGAGGAGGCAGGGACCTTCCAACGCCTCTTAATGCCTTGATTGTGCTGAATATGCTCCAGCTTTGATATTATCTGCTTGAATGATGGTCGTTTGGCCGGCTTCTCATTCCAGCATTCCTCAATCAGCCTGCCATAAAAGGCCAGAATTCCACTTTATGGTTAACCATTAGAAGACCGAGGACATCAACTCAAATGGCTGCTACCACATGCTTGCAATAAAACGAGAGACACCTACTCTTTAAGCCCATGGGGATAATGCTTCGCGGGAGCTCTAAATGGTGGACGATCTCTGGAAGCATACGCTTCAAGAGCTTCCGTTTCTTTCTTTGAAGAAAATGGTGCGCATCCCTCTATCATCTACAGCACATTACAAGTATGACTTATCATTCTTGGGATACAAGAAAACCTCAGAATGGCTAAAGAGTGCCCCTCCACAAACATTCAAACAACTATTGTGCATAAAAGTCCGTGAATGGAAAAAAGGGGATTTGCAAAGGGAAGATTTCACTTTCCATGAATTGATAAAGCAAGAAAGTTGAAGAAAGAGAAAGAGCAGTCACTGCACAGCCATTCAATTCCCCCTCGCATGTTGTAGCAACACATGTTTATAGTAAAAGAAGTTGAAAACATCCAAATCTCATTCTTTATTAAAAGAAAAGAAGAACCTTAAAGCCGCATCTGATTGGTTTAAACTTATAGGACTATGTAGACCTCTACAAGTCTTTGATCGCACTAATAACACGAGGAATTACTCGTTCTCCACCAGATAAATGGGACAGTGAGTGCAAAAGAATTTTCTATTCTCATTTGAACAAAGTATCACAAACAATTACCTTAATTGCTTGCTGTCCTCTCATGATTTATACTGCAATCACACATTATTCGCAGGTAAAATGGCTTATCACTTTACTTTGAGAATCAACATCAACATCAACATCAACAACACCTTTATCCCAAACTAGTTGGGGTCGGCGGTCGATGAACCCCAAAGAATAATAAAAATAAAAGCAGAATCAAGGGAGGGAAAGTGATAGATGTATAAAAATAAATAAGTATATATATAGATATATATATATATATATATATCTATCTATCTATACACTATCCCTCCACAACACTAATAGCCTTCCTCCACTCCGTCCTAAGACAAACCATACGCCAATCTATTTCACACTCCATTAAATCTTGTTTTACTACTTTCCCCCAAGTAAGTTTCGGCCGACCTCTTGCTTTCTTTGTGTTATCACTTTACTTTGAGAATAATGGTTGAAAAATGTAGCATTCTAAGAATGATGCCATCAAGTATATGAGAATGCACCAGCCTCAACTCTACTATTCAAAGGCATTATTCTGCTCAATGTATAGGCATTATTCTGCTCAATGTATAGGTATATGTTCACTAGTGAGTTTGATCTCTAAAGAAGTTTGCTCAGCCAAGGATCATCACATTCATATTTGCAGAGAGTTGCATTTTAATACATTTGTAGTGTTATTTCCTCAATGTTATATCCTGAGAAACTCCTTAATGGCTGCACCAAGTCATACCAATTAATTTGTCATAGAGCATTCAAGCTGGCTTCTTTACCTCTACGACCACTATCAACTCAAAAGAAAAAAAAGTTTCTGCCATATCCTAAAAAAATGGCACTCACAACTACGAGATTCTTTTGTACACTGGACATATTATACCTATGTCCCAATCATGTTTCTCTTTAATTAGAACAAACTATGCTACAAGCACAATAGAGAAAAACCAGCATTATGGACTTCTTCAAACCACAATTAAAGGAAAATATCCTTACCTCTTGCAGAATCAAAGCAAATGAGAAGACATCTACTTTGGTGTCATACTGTTCACTTTTGAAAACCTCTGGAGCAACATAGCGACCTGACAATTGCTTTCCTTGTTTAATAGAATCTCCAATCCAACTAAATTATAATAGATGACCAATCACAGCAGAAATTCAATTATCATCCTTCTAAAGAAAACTCACAGGATGTATCTTGACAAGTTAAAGGTCTGTCTTCCTTGACAGTCAGCAGCTTGCTAACTCCAAAATCTGCAACTTTTAGATGTCCAGCATCGTCCCTCAGTATATTCCTGTCCTCTCACATGTAAAGAAAAAGATAAAAGCTATGAATATAGAAACCAAGGAATATTGACTTGATATGACTACAAATTAAGAGTTAACACTATATTACACACGCACATATATTTTGTGCACCAAGGTGAAGAAAAACTCACGAAGGTTCAAGGTCTCGATGGATTATTGCTGGTTTGTTCTCATGTAAATAGTTCATTCCCCTGCAAATTTTGCAAAGGACATACTTAAATGATTAGTACTAATTCAAATACCAAGACAAAAGGTTCATTATAGGCTATTATCTATGTCAGCATCAAAATGCTAAGTATAGCACAATGTTCTAGAACCTGTAGCGGTTCCAGATATAATCACTCATCATTTCCAGAAAGAGCAGCTAAAACGTGCCAGTAACAATGACATAACGTAATTTTTTAATCCTTTTGATTCATACAATTTGCAAACTTGCAAACATATACTATATATTTCCAGATAGTCCAAAGATGTCAGGGAAATTCTGCATTATTACAACATAGGATGGTCTTTAAAAAATAGAAATTTTGTCCAATGGACTACTGTTTCGAGCTTTATAAACAATATTCAGAAGGATTATGCACAGAATCACACAATCTGGAAGTGAAAATTAATCATCTACCACATTCATACCTTGCAATATCAAGAGCAAAAATAATTGCTTTTGATGCCTTCAATGCTCCTCTCCTCGTCAAGTATTCACGGAGATCTCCCTGCATCAATTTAGCAAACTAAAGAAAATCAAAAGCTGATTTTAACTTCTTGACAAGAATACCCAAGAAGTTATGAATTTTTACTAGCAAGTTCTTCTGGCCCGCGGAGTAGAATTTCAATAGACATTATTCACTCCTATCAATTCCAAAGACAGTGCCAGGTTTACTTTTCCTACTTCAACATTTTTTGCATCGCTGTCTTTTCATTTTTGGAAGACGCAAAAAGTAAGACAATGTCAAGAACTCCACTAAGATCAAGAATATGAAATTTCAGAATCCGACATAGATTGTTTTCGTTTTCATATGTGACATAATCAAATATTCACTAAGGAAGAATTCAACAGTTACATGTTAGCAAGAGAAAAGTTTCCCCCACTTGGACAACCTTGTAGATGTCCTTGCGTTCAACTCTGCAAAGCATGTTTTTTCCTCATATTTCAAGTCATCTCTTACTTTTGCTTTGAAGTATTAAAACAAGAATGGAGAAATATAAATGCAACTACATGACACATCCACTCTACTTGCATAATTCCAGTTTCGACGTCTTATGATACAATCATGTCAAATTTATAATGCAAAAATCACAATATTAAAAAGAGAAGTGCTCATAACTCGAATATTAACAAGCAATAGGGCTGTAATATTTATATAGCTCAATATAAACATCGGATGTCTGCACTTCTGAAAAAAAAAATGCAGTAATTATGTTCAGGTGGATGTATATGTACTTATATGTAGCTGCTACAAATGAGTTCCATGAATAAAGGCAGATGAGTACAATTCAACATAGATAGATGAAATAAATGCTGACAATTTTGGAGCACGATGACAGGGTTCAAAGACAGCACAATGAACGTGTTGAAGGTGTCCTACACCGCTGGACAACGGTTCCTATATGTTTTTTATATTAATGTGGTCTTTTCCACCTATTAGTTTAAGCTTTTGGGTTGTACTTTCTTGGATTGAACTTTCTAATAGAAGGGTTCAAGAACAATACATGAGCAATGACACTCGTACCAAAGAAAGCATAAACAACGAGATGTGAGCAGATTATTCTTTGACAAGGGCATGGAAGGTCCAAAAGCATCAGAGTTAAAAAAAAAAATGGCTAACTTTATAGCTGGAATTAACACCTTTGGTAGATATTCCATCACTATCATCATTGGGCTGCTTTGAGTCACGGCGCCAAGAAATTGGACAACATTTGGATGTCTAATTTTCTGAAGGATTGCAAGCTCATCTCTAAAAGCCCTCCTGCACCAAAGCAATTATTTTAAAAGGAAAGCATAATAGTAGTAATAATAACGATAATGACGACGTCATCACGACGACGACGATGATGATAATGATCATGCAAAAACCCATGGCAACATTCTAAACTCACACTTTCTCCTCATCTGCAAACACGTCCTCGCGAAACTTCTTCACAGCAACTTCAGTTCCGCGCCACGATGCCAAACAGAAAGTCCCCTGGCAAATATACAGATATAATTCAGGAACAAGGATTGGAAAATTTAATGGGATACAGCCATGTGTGCTTCTCACTAAAGTTCAGAAGAATGTATTTCGCAAATATTCAACCATGTAACTTATTAAGGGCAAATGATATTGAAAGAAGATGGGGCAGGCTTAACTCCTTGTTAACAGATAGGTGACAATGGATTTTATATATTAGAGCACCAAAAGTAGAAGAACTACTTTTGGAACCCTAAGGTTCAATTACTAAATTTTGTCGCATACTTCCCCATAGGCACGTATCTATTTATGAAGGAAACAGTCGAGTTGCAAATGGTCAACAATGAGAATTCTAATTGAGAGACGAAATCTCCTTAATTCCCAAACAGATAGAGAACAGCTTGATTCATCCCCCAAGAATCACAGCGGCTGCTTCTAAGCTGAACTCCATCCAACTGCCAAGCAGCATTTCCCATTAAATACAGGTAGGCTGCACCTCACCAAATTGCATATTGCCCAGAGAAAGGGGGCAAAGAAAAAACAAACCCAAAGTAACCTCAATTCAATCCTCAGGTCAAATGGGGGAAAACTACTCCTGAGTGTTCACAATATCTGCACTCATGAAACAAATCCATCTCCTGTCCTAGTATCCCACATATCTGCTTTAATGCAATCCTCTCCAATCAAGTAATGTATTCACTCAAGCTATATGTGTAACGAGTTACATTGCTGCAGCATCCACACCATAGAATTGCTAACAACTTTGAACGCATACACTCTCTTTGCAACTTGAGATATATAACTCAGAACTGCCGCTTGTATTCTCAGAATATTGTGCACGAAAAAAGTAGAGGGTTCAAGAACTAAACAAAGACTATCTACAATTCAGCTGCTTCTACTATTAATTTATAGACAATCCAATGCAATGAATTTCCTTGACTACTACATTCTACCAAGAAAGTGCTTGTCCTGAATCAATAAAGCTTGTTCACTGTGAGATAAAATACACTTTCAGAGCATGTCTTACAATTCGTATTTTGTTCCCCATAAATAGAAAAGGAACTATGCAATCACCTCACAGAGCACTCAGCCATTCATAGGTTATAATAGTTTTAGGCTACGCTTTGAATTGGGCATTCAGAACTCAACTTACATAAAACAAAATCTCTGAATACCCAGAAGTCTCACTTTCTGAGAACATCCTATAATAAGCTTTTGAAAATAGCACTACCATTCATTAAATTCCATAAAATAGTGCAAAGATGGGCTAACCAGAAGCTTGCATAAGGAGAAAAACTGGACTTCCAAAGAAAATAACTATCGTTAGGCATGCAGGATCAGGCTTCAACATCAATGTGGGTAGTCAATGAGGAGATTATGGACTCCCAGCACCAGAAATTGAAAACTTAAAAAACAAAGGACCCAAGGGTGGTTGCAGTGCAGATTCTTCTGATTGATGTCGCTTACTACGTGCATCAAAAAATCATATTGTGCAAATGGAAGCCCGGTTCCCTCATGCTTGTAGATGTAACCGAAAAATTGGAGGAAGCAAAGTCAAACGAGCTCGATTATTAACAGATCAGCCTCTGTGTAAATTAGTGATTGAATATTCAAGAAGAAAAGATGTAGAGAAGAAATCGTGTCACTTGCAATAAATGAATGTTGTGTGCCAAAATACACTAATTAAAGGCAGTGAGAACAAAATCTATGTGAATGCTAATCTCTCCCCAACTCAGAAAGAAGCAAGTTCCCCCAGAAAGCAAAGGGATGAGTTCTTATGCTTTCTGAAGTTAGAAAAACTCAGAATTTCCAAGGACTTGAAAAATATAAATAGCCATCAGAAAAGGATTTCCTTACTTTTGTAATGTCCTTGCTGCTGGTAAAATCCAGCTCATTTGGGTTGATCTCATATTCTGGGACTTCTCGAGCGTGTTTGACATGCATCGGTGCCATCTTAAGTCATACATTAGCATTGGGTTAAATATTGAAAACAACTTGTGTCAGTAAAATGAAGTCAAAGCTGTCCATCAGAGAAAACAAATCAGGAAACATACCAAAGGTTTTGCACCATTTTCCTCCAGAAGTTTGATCACATCATGTTTTTTATAGTGTATAGCATCTGCAAGAGGCTGTTTGAATATTATTAGATTCTGAACAATAGACATGGCTAAATCTTCAGGAAAATCAAGAGATAACAGCGTAAACATCTGTGCACTATGCAACAGCTGAAACACAGTAAATCATTAGTAATTAAAAGAGAATGGGCATCAACATCAACATCAATATCAACAACACCTTTATCCCAAACTAGTTGGGGTCGGCGGAATGGGCATATCACAAGTAATTACAAAACAATAGGGCACAACAAGAGTATATGGAGCCCATTGTACTAGCTCCAGTAGACTAAATTATGTTTACAGATTAGCTGACCAAATCATATTCACAGAAACAAATGTCATTTCAAGAGATGCCAATTCTACTCCATCTTGACAGTCGATGGAGTGGATTGTCTATAAAAGAGTTTATTCAAGCATATATATGCAGGCTTCAGGTTCTCATCCGACTAAATATTAAGGCTCTGTTTTGGCATCTTTTCTCATGCATCATACAACTGACAGATGCAGTGATGTTAATACGAACTTCTTCCTGAACATCGAGAAGCAGTTTAGGTGCCAAGAAGTCCAATTTTCTTGGCCACTCCATTTCTATCCTCTCACTACATAAAATTCCTTATGGCGAAGAGACCAAGTTGTTTGCTTATGCTTGCAAAGGAGAACCAATTATTCTCTTGAAAGAGTATTTCACACATTGCTGTCACTAAATTTTCAAAGTAACTCCAGAGAAGTTCGATTGATTAAGAGATTGCACCAGACTAATGACCTCTCTAAACAAATTACAGCTTGAAGGCCCTGAGCAATGGCAAAACCAAAAAAAAGGAGAAAAGGGCTTGCATTCAGTCATAGACACCAAAAGTGCGAGCACACAAACACAATCCTGCAGAGTATTCACACAGGAAACACACTTGCACATAAAACACAAACACATAAAGAACCCATCACAGAAGCAGGAAATTTGTGGAGGCATCGATCTTACAGTGCTGCCCCATCGGTCTTTGCAATCAATAATGGCATTCCTTTCAATCAACAACGCGACGACATCTGCATAACCCTGGCAAGCCGCTATGTGCAGGGCAGTCCTGTCATCGATGTCCTTAAAATTGACATCGATTCCTGAATCCAATATATCCTTCATTCCCTCCAAGTCACCCTCATTTGCCAAGTACATCAGCCTCACTCCAGGATGAACCTCTTCGCCCTTGTCGATCTCACTCGACCCCTCCAGCTCATCCCTGTGCGTCTCCGGCGCCAGCGACGATTGCTTCCCCAAGGTAAACCTCAGCAGAGGCTTTGATTCCATCGAATGCAGCACTAAATCCTACTCTCCCTGATTGAAACGCTAACGGAACAAATCCTCTACCAAATCCAACTTGATGGATACCCTAAAGCCATACACTCTGGTACCCGGATTCCTTCTTGCCAACTCGATTCAAATTCGAGCTAAAATGCAAGAAAAAACCCACAATCTGCTCAAACGAGACAAGCGCCCACTGCACGACGAGATTAGGATAATTTTCCACGAATCCACGAGCTCCGAACGCCTTGCGGGGTCAATGAAGAGCAGAATTCAGAATAAACAGGACGACCACTACAACAGGGAGGAATTACCAGAGAGAGAAAAAAAAAAGCAGAGAAAGCACAACAAATCGAGGAGATTCTTGAATTGTACGCGGACTGAAGCACAAGAAATCGAGAGAGAGAGAGAGAGAGACGCGTGCGTTGACGAAAGCTATAAACGGGGAAGAATGGAGGAAAGTGTGAAGAAGAGAGTAAATGGGAGGAGAAACTTCAAAGGCAAGCTGGAGCTTCCTCAGCAGAAAAACGTCGACGAAAAGTTTGAACGCGGGACAGAGGAGGGTGAGGTGACGAAGGCGAGGACGAGGACGACGACTGTGTCCCACGCGCGGAGTGAGGGCGCGTACGGGGATGCTTCCCGGCGGCTCGGCACGAGTTGGCGGCTCGGCAGTTGGGGACTCAGCTTCTTCGCTGGATATTCCTTTTCTTTTTCGGTTTTTATTTTTAAGGGTCTTGGGGCAATTGCAATTCATATCATGAGACGGCGTTTAGGATTGACGGCGCCTGATAAGAAGGAAACACGGCTTTCCGTTTCTTGAAATAGTGGCGAGTTTAGACAGGGCGTAGGCCGCGTAGCGATGGTTATCAAGGGTCTGCATGACAATAAATTTTTTTTTTTTTCTATTTTCATGTCAGAACGAATTCTAGCAATGAAATACGTTTAGTAAAATTTAATTTGAGGTAAAAAATCATTTGATAAAAAAAATTAAATTCTAATAGAATTTTCTACATTTTTGCAAGATTTTTGATCGATTTTCGAAAATTTATTCTCTCAGGACTAGCTACCGAGGCCTATCGGCCGCCTCACAGGACTCCGGTAGGTCGCTCCCACCGGTCGCCGCCGTTGCCAGTCGGCTTCCGCAGCTTTCACTGCCACCGATCACCACCACCGAATTTTTTTTAATAATATTTTGAAAATTTTCTTTTATGAACGTTGTCAAATGTATTTCTTTATGAGAAATCAATTTTTGAAGGAGAAATTGAAAATTCAACTTCAAAGCAAAAGCTGAAAAATCTATTTCCCTACTAAAATCAATTTTCGAGCGAGAATTATTTTCATGCGCACCCTAAAAATTCAAACAGACGCCTTCTTCTAATGCCATGGGAACTCTGGCTGTTAATGTTCGATATGTAATCGCGTCGATTACATGTGCATTGAAGCTGTCGTACCATTTTTTGCGTTGGATATTGAGATTTCGGAAAGTTAAAAAACATGACAAGATTAGGGTTTCCTCACCACTATATTTTTTTCCTCATTTTGTGCGATTCGAATCTACAATTTTTCTTTTAATAATCGAACCCTGAATTTTTTTTGTAGCTCATCCAATCAAGTGTTTCGTTTTGCCTGCAATACTATCACTATCAAATTAAGGCCTTTTTTTTTTTTTACCTAGTTAATTTGAGACCACACTAACATCACGATGGATATGCCATTTGCAACCATTGATAGCGTCATGTCATTACTTAATTTGACAATTTAGTGACTCCTTTTGATCGATCAAAAGATCGAATTGCACTAAGCCCGAGAAAAGTAAAAGAACTTCGATAACATAGAATACACTCACAGGACCGAATCGCACATAACAAATTAAAGGTTTGAAAACCAAAGTCCGTAGTCGAATTACACAAAAACGATGAAATTTAAAGGAATAACAATATACTTAACCCTCTATTTCCAATGAAATTATAAGCTCAAATATGAAAACATGAAAAAGTATGACTGCGTGTGATCGATTGGGTCTTCACACACAAAGTTCCAGTTCGTCAACATTATTCCAACGAATCCGGACGCCAAGTATTTTTCGACCGAGATTGCCGTTGATCCTCGACAACATCTCCATCCTCTCACCTTCCCTCCTTATTTTGTCGAGAAGGATGATGGCGACAGTACAGAGGATCGATACTGGCCATGATAGATGTGAATAGTAAAGCCCGCAATATCCCGTCTATCAATTAGAGATGAGCAAGACAGATGAATCGAATCGGAAACCGCTTAGATCGGACCGGACCGGACCGGACCGAACCGAATAACGGGCTAGTTTGGTCCGGTTCTCGAGGGCGCTAGTCATATTCCCAGTTCCATAAAATTGGAAGTGTTGATTTTTTAGCTTCTTCAGGGGCTATTTCGAGTCTAGGGGATGTATATTATGGTTAGGGGCCAGTGACGGGTTGTTCGGATCTTCAAGGTTTGGTGTTATATCCTTGTTCTTACTTCTTAGTGAGATTTTTTTTATTGTAGATTTGGGGCTGCCCTTTAAATTCCCGCCTTATTTCGCATTCAGGGTTTATTGGAGGGAATCTTCGTCATTTCAATATTAGGCACTCTGTTATTAATGGTTTAAGTGTCGTATGGGGTTCATTTAATGCTGATTTTGAGCTACTTAGCATTTATGTTAGGTTTAAGAATTATTTGAAGATTGTGGTTTACCCATGTTTTTTTCCCCCTTAATTTTTAGGTTTTGGTGTTATTTTCTTGATTTTTCATACTTTCGAAGTAATATGGGTTTATGAGTTAGTAATCAAGGGGTATTGAGTTTATCTAGTAATTCTTTCACGGTCATTAGAGGGTTTCTCAAGTGTTTTGGACCGGTTATATTAGGTGTAATTGATTCCAAGGTGGACCGATTCCTAGTTTGTGGGACCGGAACAAGCCCACCTTGTCTAAGGCCAGTCAAGTCCCAAAAGTCTCACGATTTTTGGAGCATTCCACAATTAGTATGACATCCCTGAATTAACTCACTCGAGATATTGTTCGCTTTGATCCACCTTATATCAAGTCTCACGATTTTGTCTTTTAACGTATATGCATATACTTTCTCAAGAGGTAACACATCTTGTAGTGTTCTAGCTGAACATGTATAACTTTGGAGCTATAAAACTAAAAGTTACCCTTACATCGAAAGGTGAACCCATGAGTTAATTTCAATTTTCACATATCTATTCCAGAATCGCTCTCCTCCTATTCAGTGCATAGTTTGGTTCTGTCACGTCTCGACTTTCAAGCTCGCCACATCCCTTGCCAAATCGCCATGAGATTATAGAGATAGCGTTCTAAGCACACTATCGACATATCACTTAATTACGTATACGGAAACATGTTAACTCCCCGACAACATAAACAAACATGGATAGAGTAGCATGAGTCAAACACCACAACGTTTCACCAAAAGATAACAATTATACAAAGCATTAGCTAGGTCTTAACCCTTCTAAGCTACTAACGTACGAGCACAACCCCATACTTCGGGGCGACTAGACAAAATCTCAAAGGTGTACTCAGTCAGATAAGACTAACTTCTCATTTTACTTTAGATAATTAATCCAAAAGCCAATTCTTGGAGTCCACGAGACTTCAACACTTAGGACCTGAAAATGGTATCCCACGACGGGATGAAAATAAATTTCAGTGGATCAAGGCTAAGCTCGGTTAGGAAATTGATTCGTTCGTGCATCCTAACAATAGTCTCATAAGATTACATCACCATATAAAGCACTTAAGTACAGTCACGATATAATAACCATCCACATGCATATTTGTCAATTTCAGTAACACACAATGTAATACTTGTCTCGACTCACAGCCATTCAATCAATCACCCAAATAGACATCTCACTCACAAGTACGCACATGACACCACACAAGTCCATTTATTAACAATGATCGTACCAACGACACATGAGAGGACCTACGCGAAAGAGGGTGTGATTCGATTCTCACAAATAACGCGATCCAACACCTTAACAAGACCAGGCTACGTCTATTTTCTCTTGGCAACGACTACTACGAGAGGTGTCTCCAGTGCGTCTTGCACGGCACCAACAAGTAGGCATCCCTAAATGGGGCGTCGTTCCATCACAAGCTACGACCGGCATCCGACCAACTCTGCATTCGTGCTAGTTAATACCAGACCATAATTATCGTGTTTCTGGCAAGTCGTATGGTTCTATACGATTTGTACAATGCGAACTTGTCAGGAAAAGTATCATCGTTTCCCTCATATGACTATACAATACACATCCAGCAATCAACCCGTTTTCATTATCTTTGGTTAAAGCCGGATGCTCACACATGCATGTAAAAGTCTTGATCGAAGGTCATTTTCATGCTAAAATATGTTTTTTAATTTCGCACATGGTCATATGCATATGTAGTTTAACATTAGATATTGCAATCACAGAATGACGATTAACCCCTAAACGAACAACCGATCACTCATTAGACAAATAAGACAGTCGAACAGACATTGAAGCAATCAAATCAATAAAGCCATAACTCAATTTCGAGTAATTGAATCCGATTAAGTAACATCAAGCTCAATTTATGCAATGCATTTATTAATTGATTCAATTTATAACGTCGATAACTCGCTCGTCTCTAACCTATCGCTCGCTCACGATCCAACCACAATCAATCTATCAATCAATCTATCAATCAATCAATAAACAATCATCTAGCGACAAATAGCCACAGACAATTTAATAATCGATCGCAGTCATTTAACCTAATTCTCAATTTCTATCTAAACCGGTCTCGATCGTGTATTTAAATACCATGATCAGCTAATTGACTAATCATATACGCAATTAGCACCCTAATCAATAATTAGGGTCAACTCACCGCTAATCAAGCTCGGGCGGTCTCGGTGACAGCGACTCAGCTTGGCGACGATCCTCGACTACGACGGCAGCGGTCTGCGAGACTGGCCACTAACTCGACTCTCGGGGCTCCAACTCGACCCAAAGTGATTTGGAAAGACCACAACACTCCGGGACAACAACTCAGGTTTGGAGGTGGTGGCCAACGACATCCGGTGGTCGAAACAATGGCAGCTGGCAGTCGGGTCAAGGGAAAACAGGGTAAGGGGCTCGATTCTAGGTCCGATTTGGGCGTTTCTTGAGCTGACAGAGTGAGGGAAGATTCGAGCTAGGCCGGTGGCGTGTCGGGGGAGCTAAGGGAGGCGGTGGCCACGGCGGAGGACGACCGGAGGTGGCCGAACAGAAGAGGAATAGAACAGGGGGGCTCAACACCGAAAACAAGGCAGTGGTCCGGACCAATTTCCGCCACGCATGGCGGCCGACGTCCACGAGTTCAGGAAAAAGGGAGAGGGGTCCTAGGAGGTTGATGGAGGTGGCGGTGAGAGGTGGCGACGTCACATTCAACCGAATCTGAAGAAAAATCCGATCGGGCTCGAAAACATGGCACCGAGCTTCTTAGGCCTATTCGCAGCAATTTCGACGAGCGATGGTCGGAAAGGGGGCGTCGGGGGTGTTGAAGGGAGGTAGGTGGATTTCGATGAGGTGTTGGTTGGTGGCGGTGGTGCCGAAAACGGTCGGAGGAAGGCCGGGGGCTCTCGCGTCAAGGGGGTCTGAAGTAGGGCAGGGTTCCGCGGCGATTTTCAGGGCTCTCAGTGGTTGTTGACGGCTGTAGAGGGGTCGAGGGTGACGGCGGCGACGACGAGTGGCTGAGGGCCATGGTGGCTGGTTGGTGGGTAGTTGTTGGCCAAAAATTGCCGGGTAAGGAGGAATGGAGGAGATGTCAGTCGGGAGGGGGGTGTCCTCCACGAACAGGGAGTGGGAGAGAGCAGAATGAGGGAAGAGAGAGAGAGTTACGTGAGAGAGGAGAGAGAGAGTGAGAGTGATGTGTTCGGGTCAAGGGAAAACATGGTAGGGGGCTCGATTTTAGGTCCGATTTGAGCGTTTCTTGAGTCAATGGAGTGAGGGAAGATTCGAGTTAGACTGATGGCGTGTCGAGGGAGATGAGGGTGGCGGTGGCCACAGCGGAGGACGGCCGGAGGTGGTCGAATAGAAGAGGAACAAAACAGGGAGGCTCAGCACCGAAAACAGGGCAGCGGTCCATGCTGATTTTCGGCCACCACGCACGGCGGCCGGCGTCCACGAGTTCAGCGGAAAGGGAGAGGGGTCCTAGGAGGTCAATAGAGGTGGCGGTGAGAGGCGGTGACGTCGCGTTCGATCGGATCTGAAGAAAAATCAGATCGGGCCTTGGGCCTGTTCGCGGCAATTCCGGCTGGTGACGGTCAGCGAGGAGGCATCGGGGGTGTTGAAGGGAGGCAGGTGGACTTTGATGAGGTGGTGGTTGGCGGCGGTGAAACTGAAAACGGGCGGAGGAAGGCCATGGGCTCTCGGGTCAAGGGGTCCGAAGTAGGGCAGGTTTTCGCGACTCTCGACGGCTGTCGACGGCTATAGAGGGGTCGAGGGTGACGGCAACGACGACAAGTGGTTGAGGGGTCGTGGTGGCAGGTTGGTGGGTGGTTGTCGGCCAAAAATCGCCGGGGAAGGAGGAATGGAGGAGATGTCGGTCGGGAGGGGGGTGTCCCCCGCAAACAGGGAGAGGGAGAGAGCAGAATGAGGGAAGAGAGAGAGAGAGTTACGTGAGAGAGGAGAGAGAGAGTGAGAGTGATGTGTGTTGACTAGGATGCCCACAAGAAGACTTTGACCATTTTGTCTTATATGCACAAATAATTGAGGGGCAAAATGGTCATATTTGGTATTTTAGGACATAACGAAATTTGGTACACTAGTCGAAGGGTATTTTTCGCAATTTCATAGGCTAGGCTCGGTCAGGATTAGACTCGGGCACGAGAATTGAAATCTTAATTCGCGATGGCTAAGAATTTCGATACTTAATCAAAAACTACTGAAACTTCAGAATTCATCCAGAATATTCTACCGACTGAATTCTCAATATTAATCCATTTTATTGAATTCAGGCACTTTACCAAAGTCGAATTTTCAGGGCGTCACGGGTTCACTCCAATTCCATCCGCCATCCTAGTAGCTTGTTAGGAGCCGCTATTTGTCCGAGTCCTCTGACCCCGGCGACCGTTTCCACCCTCGTCGGACTCCGCTGTTACAATTAGCTTCTGAGAATGGTCAAGTTCCACACTATTATGCAAAGGTGGGTTAGCCAGAAGCTTGCGTAAGGAGGAAAACTGGACTTTCAAAGCAACCAAGTAACGTTGGGCATGCAAGATCTGGCTTCAAAGTTAATGTGGGTAATCAAGGAGGAGACTATGGATTCCCAGCTCCAAAATTGAAAAGTTGAAACAAGAAGGAAGTAGTGCATGTATGTAAAAATCAAATCATGCAAGGGAAAGCCCGGTTCCCTCATGCTATTGCTTTGTAGACGTGACAGAAAAATTGGAGAAAGCAAAGTCAGCGAGCTTGATTACTTAAGAGATCAGCCTCTGTGTAAATTAGTGATTGAGCATTCTCCACAGTACAGTAAACCCACAATCTTGTCCTCATGGCCGAGATTTGACATGTGCTATGCACATATGATGTCCTAATTAGGAAAGATTGGATTATCTAGTTGGATTAGGGGAGGATAAATTCGATATTTTGAAAATTATGATCACGAAGGAAATAATAAAGAGAAATGCCTTAGATTGTCCGTTCAATATTCACTTGCTTCAACTTCCATTTTCGTTAACTGCTAAACATATACAACTTCCTTTTCAATTGTTTCCTTTTGAGAGCTTTTTGGAGAAATAATCTCATTTCGAAACTTTTCTGCATCCTAAATAATTTTTGCCAATAGCTATTAACAACGTTGTGGGGGCAAATAATACCTTAAAAAATGTTGTCACATGTCAAAGTCCAATTTCATTTCTTCCCATTTCGAGTTTTTTTCCCAATAGGACACAATACAGAAAAGCTTGGCAATAATAGAAAGGGGGACGCTCATAACAAAGTAAGAGAACTTCTCAGGAGTTCACGACTCTTTTCTCCGTGACTATTGCTCCCCGAACCTGCTATAAATGACAGTTGGAGTAGTTAAATTACACGGGCAATAATGTGATGACACACATTAATGTTATAATTGAGCGAAATGCATACAAAAACTGGTAAATGAATCTTTTCACCCTTACTAATGATTAGATTATTTTTTTAATTACTAGTTTCCCAGCCTAAAAAAAGGAGAAATATTAACTCGTCAACACGACAGTACGTTAGCTATATACTAAAAAAGCTATTTATATTGAAAGATGGGAACATCGATTTTGTTCCGAATGGAGAAGAAAAGGAAAAATATAAAAAATAAAAAATAAAAGAAGGCAAGTAATAATGTTAAATGGGCCCCATATTTAACCTTGGCGAATGTTGTTTGAGAGGAGTATGGCTAGTTTTGTCTTTAAGCAAGTTGAAATAAAAGAAAGAAAAGAAAAAAAAAAGAAAAGAAAAGAACCAATCTTAAGTCAAGAGTGAGACCCGCAAGCGGTAATGTAGTCAAATCTATACGATAGATGGTGTCAATAGCCCATAAGGGGATGAAAATAGCGTGAGCCTAACTTTATTGTATTATGTTATTAATAATGTGAATTGAAAAATCGCATTGAGTTTTTATGTAATAAAATGGTTATGCACGGTCTCGAATTCGGTAATTTGGAAATTTCTGCAGGTACAAGGAATTTTGGAGCTTTTCTTTTTTCCGTTTCTTTTATTGTGTCCAACTCACTGAGTTAGTCCACCGAAATGGACATCGAAATCCTTATTCTAGTTAAAGGAAAGAAAGTAAAGAAAAGTGAAAATTTAACCTTTTAACGTGAGAACATGTTGGGTAATTTTCAATACCTTCGGTGCACTTGGTACTCTCTTTATAGTCGGATCTAAACTTTACCTAATGCTGACCCGAATGTTATGATCCGCAAGAACTCTTTTAGATTGTTGTTTAAATTGACGTCTTGGTATATGTGGTTATCTGTGTTTTTTTGGGTCGAAATAAGCATTATACTAATCAAGATAGCTCTTACAATATGTGCTCAAAGAAGGGACATCAAAACAAAGCAAGTCCCAAAGAGCTTTCAGGGGATTAACAATATGTACTCTTCGACGCGATCCACTTCAAAGCTTCCTCCATAGCTAGCGGCTCTTTCTGGCGAAACCATCAAGGAGAGCCCCCGGCAAGTCTCGGAGCACTGTAAAAAAAAAAAAATAATAATAATAATTCAAATGTAATCTCCTTAAGGGGATTTTAGGGTTTAGAGTTGAGAATAAATGGAAAAGATTATAGACGGGAATATTAAGCCGACAAATAAGTCGTATACAAATATATCCCCTCCAAATCAAAGAATAGTTTAACTCGTAGAAATCAAGAAAATTTGGGCGGTGAACTTGAATGTTAAGTAAGCCATGCCAACATAGAATTTTCTACCGCTTTTAGAAGAAAGAAGAACGATAGAGGGAGAAATAAAGAGCAATATAATGAAGTGTTTTACAGTAGGAGCCTCCTTGCTGTACTCGTGGAACCCCGGCCGCGCATCCTTGTTGGCACAATCGGATGTAATTTCATTAGACAAATATGGGATTCTTCGAGGAAATTTAACGAAAGACTTATGAGAGTCTCCGAGGAAGACCACTCGGCATATCCTCCTCGATCTACGCTGATTGATGGGTTCTACTCTAGGCCGCTTTTATCCCCAGGAAGTCGGACACCGCGTATTGACCGGTGACCACTATTATCATACTTTGTCATGCATGGACCGCGTTGAAACATTCATGTCATTGTGATCTTATTATGAATACTTCTTTTTTCTGTGACTAGATCATTCAATTGGGAGTCTCCGAGGAAGTTAAAGAAAGACCACTCCCATCCTTGTTGGAACTATTGGATCTGATCTCAAATACAAATACGACAGTACATATTCGAGGCAGTTTAAAGAAAGACGGCTCCCGTCCTTGTCATTACCGTCATATCGAATCTCACATTGTTCTTCGATTTGATGCTTAATCAATATTATCAATTGAAAAAATTCCAAGAATTTCTTTCTTCTTATGATATGACTATCCAAACTTTCGACTAGCAAGTCATCTCATAAATCTTTAACATATACATAAAGTAAGGTTAGATAATCGGTATAAGCATACCAAAAGTACTAAAAGTTTCGTTTTTAGTGCGAAAAAGTTTTTGCTGGTTCACTTAATTGACAAATCGAAAAAAAAAAATCATTTAAGCGCCTCGGGTGAATCCAAAAGGGAAAAAAAAAACACTCTGGCTAGAAAATTCGGCCAAAAGTATTATGTGGCTACTACAATGAAGATTTTTTACACTAAAAACAAGTCCATATGAAAATCCTCTACGACGTCGCACGAGCGGAGTTTCGCCTTTATAAGTTAATTTGATCCCTAATTGTTATAAAATGCAAGAACTGGGAAACTTCGGTTTTAACAAACTAGAACACAATTGTATTTGTGACCCACAGCCACAGGTGAAGATTTGGGTGAAATCTGAAAAGATGAAATTAAAATTTATACTTTATAAAATCTCATATTACTGAAAATTGCTAAATTAATCAATTATATACATTCCTTTTATTGGAGGCTCTGTGGTTTCCTCGTTCGTGCAACGAAGGAAGGATGTGACGTTCGCCGTGTCGGTTGACCAATAATCATCAAGTCAAGTCAAGTCAACTACTCCTACTACGTGAAACTGCCTCGTTTTTCAACAAGTCTTGTTGGTTCCCAGTTGGTTTCACACTGAACCAGAGAGGGAAGCTGAGGTGATATAACAGTATGAGCCCACACCATTGAACGGAAGTTCTGTTTCCCCTTAGGCATCAAGAATATGGAGGAGAAGAAAAAGACACTCGGCGTCCAGGGCCTGTTGTCTGCGACGGCGGTGGCGGTCCTTTGTCTGAGTTCCCTTGCCATTTCGACAGAGCAAACGAATCGGAAGGAGTTGCGATTCGGCCGGGTAAAGGGGGAATTCAAGATACTGCAGGTGGCCGACATGCACTATGCCGATGGCAAGACCACACCCTGCAAGGACGTTCTTCCTTCTCAGATGGCAGGTTGCTCCGACCTCAACACCACTGCCTTCCTCCATCGAATGATCCTGGCTGAGAAGCCTGACCTTATTGTTTTCACAGGTTAATTCCCTTCTTCCATTCTCAAATAAATCAAGCTACCATTATGAGGTGTTGTGCTTGCATCTCACTTGAGGTATAGAGACATTTTTGCAACTACAAACTCAGCCTCATGCGCCAATCTTGATGAACGAAGGTACCCAAAGCTAACTGTTTCATGCTTCTACAATCTGATAAAGGGGATAATATCTATGCTGCTGATGCTACCGATGCTGCAAGTTCTTTAGATGCTGCATTTGCCCCGGCCATTTCTTCGGGCATACCATGGGCCGCCGTTTTGGGAAACCATGACCAGGAGTCCGCCCTGTCAAGAGAAGGGGTCATGAAACACATAGTTACCCTCAACAACACTTTGTCTCGGGTCAATCCTACCGGGGTCGATGCCCTCGATGGATTTGGGAATTACAACTTGGAGGTCCGTGGAGTTGAAGGCTCTGGTTTTGAAAACAAATCGGTCCTCAATCTTTACTTCCTCGATAGCGGCGATTACTCGACGGTTCATGCAATTAACGGTTACGGTTGGATCAAACCTTCTCAGCAAGTTTGGTTTGAAAGCACGTCTATGAAGCTTCAGGTATGAATGTTGCCAGTTCCTTTCTTTTGGCCATCATGCGGTTTCGCTAAGATTCTTCAGCCATATCCCAACTTGATGACAATGATTACGTGATTAACTTGTTCGTCTTGGGTATTTCCATTGCAGAGAGCATATATGAGTGAGCCAGAGGCTCAGGAAGCACCCGCACCGGGGCTCGTTTACTTCCATATACCACTGCCCGAGTACGCGAGTGTCAATTCATCGAATTATACTGGTGTAAATCAAGATGGCATCAGCTCTCCTACTGTAAACTCGGGCTTCTTTACGACTATGGTAGAAGCAGGCGATGTTAAAGCTGTTTTCACGGGCCACGATCACCTTAATGATTTCTGTGGCGAATATACCAGTATACAGCTTTGTTATGGTGGGGGTTTTGGATACCATGCCTATGGGAAGGCTGGATGGGCAAGGAGGGCAAGGGTTGTCGTAGCAACATTAAAGAAAACAGACGCGGGAAGTTGGGGTCCTTTGATGTCGATCAAAACCTGGAAGCGTCTTGATGATGAGAACCTTACCACCATTGATGTCCAAGTACTTTGGAGCAACGGCACTACAGGTATTCATTACAAAATCTCAGTCAATATGCAGCATGCTTCCAGCTTTAGAGTATGTACCTACGGTGGATATGCTAGACTAATAGCATCATAAATCTGCTCGGCCTATACCAACTTTTTCTCTAACAGCAATTGGACCATACAGAAGATTTATCACATTCTCATCCTCTGATTATCTTGCTGAATCTCACTCAAGTAATGTCAAGGAGACTTTGTAGATGTTCTTTTTCGAGTCCAGATTGTTCAATCTCTCATCCTTGTATGTATAGTTTTCAACATCTGATGGCTTTTTCTCACTCACTGTGCCAATTTTGCAACGAGCAGGTGGTACTTGAGGAAAGCTTTGGGAGGAGGAAATCTACTTGTGCTGCTGGAACAAGACACTCTGTCACGCATCAACTCTCCTAGGCTTTTTGTTAGCTAGTCCCATGGTTGCCCGTAACTTGTATGGATGTCGGAATTACGATTGATATCCTCTTGAATCTAGCGTCTTACCGAAACTGTCATTTATTTCGAAATTACCGACTCATTTGAGCCATTTACCAAGGTTGATTAGATTAAATAACCGAATCTTGACTTAAGAGTCTTCGTTTTTTAGGCATTCAAACACTGAGGCCACAAAGACTTTGAATCATCTCCTTTTGTTCTTAATTCTGGAGACTTTGAATCATCTCACACGTAAGTCATTCAATTGCAATTGCCGGGTAATCTCCTTTTGTTCAAAGGCATTCCCTATGCTCATCAAAAAGTGCCAAGATGGGTCCCAAAGCAGTATAGACTTTTCTAACTGACGTGAGTTAATTCCAACCCGAATAGAAAAGCGCAATAACCTCTTCTGCTGATAAGCACGAAACAAAGGAAAAGAAAAAAATGGGAACTAGATTTGCCATAGGTTTGCTTTGTCTTAAGCGCGAGAGAGAAGGATGCCAATATCGTTCTTACTCAAATGTTCATTTGTCCTAACTTTTTTTTTTAAATAGCTTATTTTTCAAATTAATTTAAATAAAAATTATATTAAAAATAAGATTCGGACCACAACAACATCATTTTAACCACATCATCGTCACGTAAGGGATAGAAATATATATATATATATATATATATATATATATATATTAAAAAGCCACATCAGCATTCGTTAGCTAAATTGGACAGAATTAACGGAAAGAATCGATTATACCAATTTGACAAGTTTGTACCCAATTGCAATTTTTGCAAGTTTTAAAACTTTTAGAGGATATCCCAATAAAAAAAAAAAGAGGAAATATAAGTGGGATGGTTGCGTTTTTTTAACCTTTATTTAAAAAATAAAAAGGAAAAAAATTAAAAAATTAAATGACAAAAAATGTACCTAATCAACAGGTGAGTCGGACCTTTTTTTTTCAAACTAATATGCCTAATTCATGCCCTTATTTGAAAAGTCCACTCCAATCCTTCAACTGAGAAAATGAGGGTATTTCGGGCCATTACTCGAAATTTTCCCTCAAGTTTTTGTAGAAAATAGAGCGAACGTGTTTAGTGAAACTTGTCTAGTGCAATTCCCTTAAACCTCGAAGAGTTCATACCCCTTGAAAACTTAAAAGAGTTTTCCCTCTGTCTTTGAAGAGTAAGAGCCTTTTAAAAGTCTGCATCATCAAATAGTTGCAGTCGTTAATTTAGAAGAATTGATGTCATTTCAACTTCCTTGGGGGCTAGAAGATTAATAAATGAAGTTCCTATCATTTTCTTAATTTATTTTGTCCATTCTTGTCCGTCCACTTCCTCCCTGATTTCGACCTATCTAATGTGTTCATCTGAGAAAACTCGAGACAGAAAAGTTGTAAATCCAAGAGTTTTCATGCTTTTGGCTCTCGAATCAGGTCATTTCAATTTGTACGGAGAAATTGAAGGATTTCCTGGATTCATAAAACGCAGCGGAACAAAACCTAAACAAGATCCTTGCGTATATCGAAATCAAAATAGGTTCAAGACGTATCCTTTGCAGTCGGCGATAAATTGACGGTCAATTGTGTATGGATTAACGCCCTAAGTGTTGCGCCTCTACCGGTATCCATACACACGAACTGAGTTCTCCAACGATCTAAGTGCTAGCTTTCAGATCTTAGAGTGTCTCTCGCGATCGCTTGAACAAAAAAATGTTCTCTGTTTTTCTCTTGCAGGAATAATATTCGCACATAATCTGAGGCGTCTCTAGGGTTATTTCTTATAACCTACGTTTTGCGGTTTGGGCCCCACGACTTAATAGCCTGGGCTCACGACGTCCTCTCGACCGTGCATTTAATCGTTATCTCATAACGTGCACAATCGTTTAGACATTCGCAATAGGAGAATGAATTAAGATTTACTTCTTAAGTAGATTAAGGCGCAGAGAAAATATTAATTCAATTAAATATTATGTGCGACCCTATAGGTTCACTAGACATTAGCAGTGTGCTCAAAACTCTTTTGGCCCACAAGTCATAAGCAGTCTCTAGCAAGATATTACGATTATTTAGGCATAGTGAAGGTTGATTTTTCGACACAACCTTATCCACAACTAATGTTAAAGTATCAACCTTAATTGGGTCCTAGGACCAATTATACAAACTAAATCCATTTGTCACTTGATATCCGAGTAAAGCATAAGGCAGAATAAGTGTCATCCTTATATAGCTCAAACTCATTTTCTCGATACCGTAGCTAGACTGTCAAACCAAGTAATTGACTATTTAACTCATTTGAGCATGGCTATGCATTTCACTGTCTCAACTCTACGAGAGACCATAATATCATACTCTCGTTATATGAGAGGGACAAATCACATCTTGTCTACTCACATCCCTTAACACGATTCACGACATACCCAGCCATTACCTTTATAATCACCAGTTACGGTTGACGTTTGGTAATGTCAATCCACGTCAATCCGCGTTTATGAAACCATGGTAGATTCAGGTCAAAGGACTATACTCTATAACTGTGATGAGAAACACTGATGACATCATATAACAATCCTATAGTATTCTCATAGCGGGTCTGTCCAATACAATGTTCTCCAACATATATTTCATGTGATCAACTTTATATATCTATATTCATGACCTGTGAAGCTTGGTCATCGGTTGACTCACATGCTAGTCTCAAACACCATTGGCGTTCCAATGCATAATGATAATTGACTAGGGACATTTAGAATATTAATATACATTATATTAATAAAGTTTCATGATCAAATCATTTATTTGATCTTCTAGTAAGGACATTCAATATTCATGGGATAAAGATTTCGCATTCAATCATATACTTAAATTAAATCGAAATCAAATATAACATATATTTTATTAATGAGCAATAAAAATGTATATTACTTATACTCCCACTCACATCAAGACCAATCACTAATGTGTCTAAGGCCTAAAGTGTTACAATGACGCTCATGCTTAGGTCGTGGAAGAGCCTTCGTCAACGGATCAGCTACATTTAACTCTGTTGCAACTTTACACATTTTGACACTGCCTCTTCCAATGAATTCTCGAATGAGGTGATACTTCCTGAGTATGTGTTTGATCTTCTAGTTAAACCTATGCTCTTTAACCAAAGCTATGGCCCCATTGTTGTCACAATAGAGGTTCATTGGATCCGAATCAATAGGACTGATTCTCAGTTCTTCTATGAACTTTCGAATGTATATAGCTTCCTTTGATGCTTTTGAAGCAGCAATATACTCAGCTTTTGTCGTAGAATCTGCAATAGTGTCCTACTTGAAACTCTTCCAGCACACCGCTCCACCATTCACGCAAAAGACAAACCCTGACTGCGATCAAAGGTTGTCTTTATCGGTTTGGAAACTAGCATCAATGTAACCACTTATAGTGATCCGTTCCTCACTTCCATAGAGTAAGAATAAATCATTAGTTATTCTCAAGTACTTAAGCATATTTTTTATAGTTATCTAGTGAGCTTCTCTTAGATATGAATGGTATTTGCTTGTCATGCTCAATGAATAAGAAACATCAGAACGAATGCACAACATGGCATGCATGATAGATCCTATGGTTGATGCATAAGGAATCCTACTCATGCGGTCTTGCTCATCTTGTGTTGAAGGACACTGAGTCTTACTAAAACTTATGCCACATGACATTGGGAGAAAACCTTTCTTGGAATCTTGCATATTAAATCTATTGATGACTTTGTCAATGCATGTACTCTTACTCAGTCTAATAAGTCTCTTTGATCTATTTCTATAGATCTTGATCCCCAATATATAGTTTGCCTCTCCCATGTCCTTCATAGAGAAATATTTTCCTAGCCATGTCTTAACTAACTGAAGCATAGGAATGTCGTTTCCAATGTTTCTAGTATTGTACGTCATCCACATACAACATTAGAAACATAATTGTGCTCCCACTAGACTTCTTGTATACACAAGCTTTTTCTTTGTTTCTGATGAAATTAAACTCTTTGACAGTTTCATCGAAATGAATATTCTAGCTCCATGATGCCTGCTTCAATCCATAGATAGAATGTTGAAGCTTGCATATCTTCCCAACATTGTCTGGTGATGTAAAACCTTTAGGTTGTGTCATATGCATATCCTCGTCTAGGTTTCCATTTAGAAAAGCTGTCTTTACATCCACTTTTCATATCTCATAGTCATAATATGCAACAAACGTTAGGATAATCCTAATGGACTTGAGCATGGCCATTGGTGAAAAGATCTCATCATAGTCAATACCATGAGTTTGTTTGAAACCTTTAGCTACCAGCTGTGCTTTATGGATGTGAATATTTCTATCCATATCAGTTTTCTTCTTAAAAATCCACTTGCACCCTATAGGTTTGAAACCTTTGGGTAGATCAATCAAAGTCCAAACTTTATTTTGATACATTGAGTCTATTTCGGATTTCATAGCCTGAAGCCATTTATCGGAGTTTGAGCCCACCATAGTTTTTGTATAGGTCGTAGGTTCGTCATTTTCTATTAACACTAGATGACAATATTTTGTGACATTAAAATCATATCTCATAGGCTCATGATGTGTTCTTTCAGACCTACGAACTATAGATGCCACTAGAGTAGACTCAACGACTCTTCGTAGATCTAATTGAGGTTCCTCATGAACTGAAACACTATTTTGCGGCACAATAACTTCTTCGAGGTTTACCTTACTTCCATTGGTTACTTTATTAATAAACTCTTTCTCTAAAAAGACACCATTTCGAGCAACAAAAACTTTATTCTCTGACCAGTTGTAAAAATAATATTCTTTCGTTTCCTCAAGATATCCCACAAAGAAGCATTTATCAGATTTGGGCCCAAACTTATCAGAAAGTAAAAGTTTTACATAAGCTTCGTAGCCCCAAATTTTTAAAAAGGACATACTAGGAACTTTTCGTGTCTACATCTAATATGGTGTTTTTTCTACTGTTTTGATGTACTTCTATTTAGTATGAATGTTGCCGTCTCAAGTGCATAACCCAAAAAGATAATGAAAGATCTGAATGACTCATCATTGATAGAACCATGTCTAATAGAGTTCGATTTCTCCTCTTAGAGACACCATTCCACTATGGTGTTTTAGGGGAGTGAGCTGTGAAACTATTCCACGCTCCTTAAGATGGTCATTGAACTCTTGGTTTAGATATTCTCATCCTCGATTAGATCAAAGAGCCTTGATATTCTTGCCAAGTTGATTTTGTACTTCACTCTGAAATTCATTGAACTTTTCAAAGAACTCAGATTTATCTTTAATCAAATAAATATATACATATATACTGAAATCATCAGTAAATATAATGAAGTACTAATAACCTCCTCCAACTGTAGAACTTAGTGGTCCACACACATCAGTATGCATAATGGCCAACAATTCTTTTGCCCTCTCACTTTGATTAGTAAAATGAGTTTTTGTCATTTTGCCAACTAAACAAGATTCACACGTATCATATAATTCAAAATCAAATGAATTTAATAGTCCATCGCTGTGGAGCTTGTGAATTCTTTTCTCGTTTATGTGGCCTAATCGACAATGTCATAGATAGGTCGGATTCAAATCATTAGATTTAAACATTTTTGAATTTATATTATAGATTGACACATCAAAATTTAGAGCATATGTCTCATCCACAATATGAGCGCCACCATAAAACAATCCATTAAGATAATATGAACAACTGTTGTTCTTTATATCCAAACATAAACCTTCCTTGTCCAAACAAGAAACAAAAATAATATTCTTGCGTATAGCAGGTACATAGTATCAATTGGTCAACTTTAAAACTATGCTAGAAGGTAAAGGTACATCATATGTTCCTACAGCTAATGCAACAACTCTTGCTCCATTTTTAATGCGTAGTTTCATTTCACCTTTTGCTAGTGTTCTACTTCGTTTTAGTCCATGCATATTCATACAAATGTGAGTACTACAATCGATATCTAATACCCATGAAGTAGAACTAGTAGTAACATTTACTTTTATAACATAAATACCTGAAGTGGAAGTCTCACTTCCTTTCTTCTTCAGATCCTTCAAATATTTCTTGCAATTCCTCTTTCAGTGTCCCTTGTTACCATAATGGAAGAGACAACATCAGCAGTCGGGCCCGTCTTAGTCTTGGATTTGGGTTTCGGCTTAGTGCCCTTGGACTTACCCTTGACCATGCCTGGCTTCTTAAAGTCTTTCCCTTTTGAACCATGAGAATATTAGAGGTAGGGTCCTTCTTGATATTTTGCTTGACAGTTTTGAGCATCCTATGCAATTCAGTCAAAGTCTTATTCAGATTATGCATGTATAGTTCATAACAAACGTGTCATAATCATGAGGTAGTGACTGAAGAATAATGTCAATAGCCAATTCTTGACTAATGGAAGAGCCCAGTCGCTTTAGGTTTTCAATATGACCTATCATTTTTATGACATGTGAGCTAACTGAGCTCTCATTTACTAGCTTGCACTCAATCAAGGCCTTTACCGTCTAGTACCTGTCAGTGCGTGTCTGCTCCTGAAACAAATTTTTTAGGTTCATGATCATATCGTAAGCATCCACTTTTTCAAACTGTTTCTGAAGGTCTGAGTTCGCGGTAGCTAGCATTAAACAAGATGCATCCAATGCATCATTTATATGCTTATGATAAATATTTCTTTCAGCATAGGGAACATTGGAAGCATGTGCCTTCTGAAGGAGCGGTTTCTCCAAGACATAATCTCTTTTTCTTCTGCTTGAGAACAATTCTCAAGATTCTGTATCAGTCCAAAAAGTTTGAATCATTCAATTTGTCATTCTCAAGGATAGATCGCAGTGAAAAGTTTGATGCAGAGATATTTGACATTATCTACAATAAATATGTAAAGTGAATTGTTCATTAATATAGTTTATAATCAACTCCCACTATACTTTTATAAAATGTTTCCCTATAAGTATAGTGGACCAAGATCCATATTTTATCAAGACTCGTGTAAACTTTGGCTTATCGCTCAAGACTCAGTTATTTAGGTAGATAACTCTTTGTCAATTGTATCGAATACAACTCTTAGTTGTTGAGTTTGGCATCTCATGTCTTATCCCCTAATCCTATGCCTCAAGACCCAAAACTATTTTGATAATCTTGTTAAGCAAACCAATCTTGACATATGGATAACCATTATCCATCCTACCTTACTCAAATAATTAAAGACACCATGCTTTGGCAGATCCATCATTTGACGATTCAAGCATTGATAGGTATATGATCGGAAATGCATCATATTAATGCTTAATTTTATCAGAGACTTTTACAGTGTTTATAAACAGCGATGAATGTATGCATGTTATTAACATAATCATTTATCAGAACAAAAGTATAACAATTATACTGAGAACGAACAATCCATACAGTGATCAAGGGACAAAGCCCCTTGCGGTGGTCTCGTTGACCGGTCAGCGAGCGGAGTTCGAAGAGGCAGCCCCCCTCGTAGGGGCTCGAGGGCAGTGCCTAAACATAATTCTTAATTCTATTTTACCAAGAACATATACATTCTCTTATACCAACCCTACTAAGGGGAACGATTTCAATTAAATCGTTCTTAAGGTCGTTCATGTTTTTTTTTTCCTTTTTAGAACCCCAAACATAATTCATAATTATATTTTCCTAACAGAACGCCTCTGGATCAATCACATTAATCTGCATCATCGCAAGAATTCAAGTTCAATGTGAAATTTTTTCAAATTGATCATATCAACTCGTATTCCCAATTCATCTAACCATAATTAAGAATCACTCTAGACATACATCATATGCATCGACAATTAGGGTTTTATATTCAATTTCGATATAACACAAGTTGCTCTGATACCACAGAAGGGTTTCCTAGATTCATAAAACGCAGCGGAACGAAATCATAAATAAGATCCCTACGTATATCGAAATTAAAATAGGTTCAAGACGTAACTTTTGCGGTTGGCGACAAATTAACGGTCAGTTGTGTATAGATTAACGCCCCAAGTGTTGCGCCTCTACCGGTATCCACACACACAAACTGAGTTCTCCAACGATTTAAGTGCTAGCTTTCAGATCTTTGAATGTCTCTCGCGATTGCCTAAATAGAGAATTGTTCTCTGTTTTTCTCTTGCGGGAATAATATTCGCACATAATCTGAGGCGTATCTAGGGTTATTTCTTATAACTCACATTTTGCGGTTTGGGCCCCACGACTTAACAGCCTGGGCTTACGACGTCCTCTCGACCATGCATTTAATCGTTATCTCATAACGTGCACAATCGTTTAGATATTCGCAATAGGAGAATGAATTAAGATCTACTTCTTAAGTAGATTAAGGTGCAGAGAAAATATTAAATCATTTCGCTATTGTGTGCGACCCTGTAGGTTCATTAGACATTAGCAGTGTGCTCAAAATTATTTTGGCCCATAAGTCATAAGCGGTTTGTAACAAGACATTACGACTACCTAAGTATAGTGAATGTCGGTTTTCAACTCAACCTTATCTATAACTAGTGCTAGAGTATCAACCTTAATTGGTTCTTAGGGTAGACTACTGACAAAAACTCATAACCATTTTCCAATCTAGTACAAAACTGAATCAAATTGTGATTATCGAACTAAAACTTGATCTCGAACATTTTTTTTCGAACTGAAAATTTATCTCGAACATTTTTTTCCCTTAATCATTTTCTCCGTTTCATTATACCACCAACTCGGGTTTCCATCCTCTAAGTTTCAGTGTATGTTCGATTTGGTAGTCCAACTCTTATTTTATGCAATTGAGTTTTCCATTTTCCTCATTTTTTGCGATTTGGTTCTATTTTTTAGACTCCTTCACAGATTTCGCAGGCGACGCGGTTGACATCCTCCACAGAAGTGAGTTTTAAAGATCGCAGTGCTAGTGCCTCGAAAGAATTTGCTGTCCGCTTGGATAGTCGAGTGCTCCACGAGTATTTGAGGTTACTTTACTGTTGCCTTCAGCAGTTAACTTATTTGAAATTAATTTTGTGATCAAGTGGTATATCTTTTGTATCTAGATTTGGATCTATTCTATCTCGATCTAGAGATAGATTTGGGATTTATAAAGCTTTTTTTTTTCAACCTATTATTGTTGTTGTGATTTTTGTATGGCGATTGTGTTACGAACTCGAACCTAGATGCGTGCTTCTTTTTAGCAAAATCGTAACAACTCGAGAGGTATTTCTAAGCGTATACTCATTATTGATGATGATGCGAGATTTGGTAATTAACTGTCATAAGAGATTTGATGCTATGACAAATCCGTCTTTATTGAATAAGCCAGTCCCTACAAACTATACTAAATTGATTTACTTTTTAAATTTATTTGTTTTACTTGTTTTGTGGAATTTACATTTTGTATTGCAATCATGTAATCCTCTTTTACATGAAATGAAGATTTTCGTTATAAAAAAAAAACCTAACACTATCGAATAAGGGTTTCTTTTTCTTTTTATGCCAAGCCTTTTCCTTTTGTCAATTTGACCATCACGATTCAAATGTCATTTTCTGCCTTTGACAGCGCCCCGTCATTAATTAATTGGGTTAATACTAAAAAAAACCCTAACCTGATATACATGTGATAAATTTATCCTAAATAATTTTTTTGACCACAAAAAATCTCAAACTTATACAAGTGTGATAAATTTACCCAAAACTAATTTTTTTTTTACCACAAAAAATCCTAAACTGGTACAAATGCAATAAATTTACCAAAAATTAATTTTTTACTAAAAAAAATCACAAACTGGTACACATATGACAAATTTACCCTATGTCAGTTTCTATTAAATTGAGTTAATATCACAACAAAATTTAAATTGATATAGAGTAACATATACATTGGACAATTGTCACGTGCCATTAAACTCAACGATTTTACGATAAAATTTAACGAAAACTAACGGAGGGTAATTTTATCATTGTTATACTAGTTTGGGGTAAATACATCACAGTTATATCGGTTTAAGGTTTTTCATGGTAAAAAAAAATAGTTTTGGGTAAATTTGTCACATGTGTACTAATTTAGAGTTTTTCATGATATTAACCCTAATTAATTTGATGATTTAGTGAAAGTAATTGACCAAAGAAATGAAATTCACAAGTTGAGAAAGTAGAGAACTTCTTTGCATAAAGTAAAACATAGAGGATCAGATCACATAGATCCAGAAAGTTAGGGAATTTAAACGAACAAAATAAAGTTTAGAAATCCAAAGTTCAATCTTAAATAAATATGGGAGTCTTCGAGGAAGTTTAAAGAAAGAACGCTCCTATCCTTGTCGTTACCATTGGATCGTATCTCAGTCACATTATGCTTCGATTTGTCGCCTAATATCTATTATCAATTGAAAAGTTGAGATTTTCTAACTGACCACCATCTCCTCGATAAATGATGTTAGACCCCAACACCATTGTCTATCCAAATTTCTAATATCTAGTCCAAGGCATCAGATTTATCAAGATTCTAATAAGTACATGTAATGAAATAAATGTAAAATTGTACGAGGTTGGGGTTTTTGGCTAGGGATCAAATGCCGTCATCTTTTAACAAATTCGGATCTTAATATATTTATTTTTTTATGTATTTTTTTTTTTTGTAAATTACATGGCCCATAATTTTTTTCTTCTGGTTCGTGGTCCTGGAACTACGATGTCCTTAGTTTCTAGATACAAAGAAATGTAACACTTAATGAGTATGCAAGGAGCGGAATTTTACCTCGGCTAATTGATCCCTATTATAAGGTGATCGGTTTCTGATCCGGTTCCCTTCAAGAACCGAGAATCGGACCAGTGGTCCCAGTTCTCAATTTTTTGAAATCGAGAACCGGATTGCCGATCTAGTCCAATTCCTAGACTGTTCCATTGGATTGGACATATGGCCAAAGAAAAAAAAAACCATTCCTGACATGTAGCACACGGGGTTTGCTGATTCACACATCCTTGAAGCATTCACAGGTAAAAAAGACAGGTTAACGAAATTTACTAGACAAAAACAAACGAAATTACAAACTCCATCAAAGCGTAGAATTCACGCAACAAAATGCAGTGAAAGTGTTTCGTAGAAAGGTTCATTCACTCCAAATGATGGAGCGAAGTCTAACTTGGCGAAGATATCGATATTGAAGAACAATAATTGTAGATTAGCCATGGACAATGCATACAGTATAACACATATAAACAATCATATAATCAAGGCTTAGAAAACCAAATTAAACCGAAGTGCTGGGACATTTGACAGAGTGACTCTAAAATATCATGAGGACGCTCATTGAAGCAGATCGTTATGGATCGATCAATCATAACGATCTGAAGGATGCGCTGATCGAAGGGATAGGAAGAGAGGTCCCAGATCTCGTTCGGATGCAAGAACAAGCCTTTGTAAATCAGCTCAGTGCCACCCGATGAAAGCCTCAGCAAATGGACCTCGCAGAGATCACGTTGATTAGATTCGACCACATCGAAGCCCGAGAGAGAAGTTACGGGAAGCCGCTAAAAAAATATGTACCTTTTGACGATCGGTCCAGCCGGATGGTCCGGTCTAGTCATATGACCCTAGAACCGGGAACCAGACTGCTCTAGAGCTGAGAAGCGCAGACCTCCGGTCCCGATTCAATTCAGACGGTCTTGGTTTGGGCGGTCCAATTTGCTCATTCTAATAAAATTGCATTAATTTACTACGGGAGGAGAAACTTAGGTATTAACCAACTGCAATGTATCTAGAAATGTTGCCGTTACATGCGAATTCATTCCCTGAACTTCGAAAAATACAATGATCACCTACAGACGATAGATTTAGGTGTCAACCCACAGTACATGAAACCTAAAAAAGATGTTATACTTCATGAGAATTTATCAAATTAGTTCAAAACTTTTCACGAAAGGGCAATCAAGTTTTCAAATTTATCAAATTAGTTCAATCAAGTCATTCCATTAACTCCGTCCAATTTAGCTAATGGAGACTTTTTTTTAGGGTTCATACCACAAAAAATCCAAACCTGGCATACATGTGATAAATTTACCCCGAATTAATTTTTAAATTATAAAAAACTATAAACTGGTACATTTGTGACAAATTTATCTTCATTAGTTTTCGTTAAATCTAACCATTAAAGTGCTATGTTTATGACATGTGGCAATAGAAAGGTGTACTACTTTGGGATTTTTACCCTATATTTATCATATGCGTATCAATTTGAAATTTTTCGTAGAATTAACACAATTTAATGAGGGGTAAATTTGTCACATCCAGTTTGGGTTTTTGTGGTAAAAAAATTAATTTAGGATAAATCTGTCACAAGTTTACCGATTTAGGATTTTTGGTGGTAAAAAATAATTAAAGTAAATTTGTCACTACTGTACCATTTTGGAATTTTTTGAGATCAAAAAAATAATTTGAGATAAATTTATCACAGATATACTATTTTAGGATTTTTCATGCTATTAACCTTTTTTTAAAAAAGAATAAATTTCACCTACGTGAATTTTTAAATATTTTGTTTACCCTTCATGGCAATAACCTTAATAAAATATGAAATATAAGACTAAAATGATGTCATTTTGATCTAAATAAATTTTTTTTAACCAAAACCTTACTTAAATAAAATTAAAAGTAAAAGGGTACTTTTGAGGGGAAAAAAGGCATGAACAAGGGCAAGGGTACTCGCTATCCACCATCGATGGAAAGGGCTGGTGGGGTTTCGGTAAAGGGTCGCGGGCCTCCACCCAAATTTGGGCGAGAGGCATGGGCCCGCGGTGAGGGCCGATGCGAGGTGCCCTCGCCATGGTCTAACCAATAGCCACCACAGCTGAACGAGGATCACCGGCCTAAGTCAAGGCCCTGGGTACCCTATCGAACATTTTGCGCCGATGGTGGGGCTATAGTGGTAAGGGCTTGGTCTTGTTCCCCCCTCTTTTTTAACTTAAAAAAATTAGGATTTAGGTGAAACTAATGTGGTTTAAGTCTTATATTCCATGTTTTACTAAAGATAATGCCTCGTATGAGAGAGAAAATATTAAAGAAAACGAGAATTTGTAATGGTAGATTGCATATGGGTCGTGCAATGAATTCTCCACCTTGGAATTGACATAGCCGGTTGTCCAATTCCGCGACCTAATCTTCCAGCCAACCTGTATTCAGATATGTAACGAGAATTGTGATAACGTAGTAGTGATGCTAAATTGAGAACTATTGTAATAGGCAATTCAAAGGCACACTTATACGAAGATATGGTATGGTATGGTATGGTATGGTATGATACACAAAAAAATCTCACTCACTATTGCAAAATATTTTTCTCTCACCACATCAAAATACTTAGAAGACACGCTAGCTCACACAAAGACAGATCCACAACTCTTTTTACTTTTTGTCATCTTCCCAAAGGATAAACCTCTATTTTTCTCTCTATTCTGAAACTGACATTTTTGCTCTTTGCTTACTTGTAAACTTCATATAAACGCATATCTACACATCAGTGGTGAGCACTGAGCAGGCGTGCTTACAAAAGCTGCAACACGAGGAAAGTATTGCAGCCGAATAAATTGAAATCAACAAGAACTATGCTTTACGAGTGATTGAGATGTCTGAGAAACAACAACACTTCTTCGATTTGCCTCACGACGGAATTCAATGCTTGTCCCCCAAGCCACAAAGAGGTTTACTAATTACTATTGAGAGCAAGAGAAAGAATGGAAGAAAAGAAAACCCTTTTGAGGGCAATCGTTAGATTGGTATCACATCTATAAGAACGACGAATTCTGGAAGGAAAAAGAATATACTGAGAACCATGTCTCCAGTTTTGTCCTTTCTCTTCTGTCTCCTTTGTGTCAATGATGTGATGGTGTTGACAATTCAACAACCAAAATCAATCTTACAATAATTTAGCACGAACAATCTCCAGTCAAATACTCCTTCAATGGGAACTCCGTTTATTTGAAAGAAGGCTTGTGGACAGATGAGGTGATATATCAGTGTGAGTCCACCATTAAACGAAAGTTCTGTTTCCGTGGAGCATCGAGAATATGGAGGAGAAGAGTACGACGATTGGCGTCCAGGGTCTGTTGGCGGTGGCACTGGTCTTTTGTCTGAGCTCTCTTGCCGTTTCCATGGAAGAAGCGAAGCAGAAGCAGTTGCGGTTCAGGGAAAACGAGGAATTCAAGATCGTGCAGGTGGCAGACATGCACTATGGCGATGGCAAGACCACACCTTGCAGGGACCTTCTTCCCTCTCAGACGGTGGGTTGCTCCGACCTCAACACCACCGCCTTCACAACGGATGATCCTGACTGAGAAGCCCCACCTCACTGTTTTCACGGGTTAATCCTCTTCTTCTATTCTCAAACAAACTCGACATACGGTCAATAGAGGTGGTAGAGGTAGTATAGGTGGACATGGTTCCAAGGTAGAACAGAGAATCGTAGAAACAAACCTGTGGAAACAGGATAGATTCTAGATTCCAAAGTATGTGGGGTTAGGTATTAGATTTCAATAATCGAGAAACGTATAAACTAAAACTTGAACCAAGTCTTTTTGTGTTTTTCTTTATTCTATGCATTCGTGCGGTTCTGCGGTATTTCATGATGTCCAATGATGAATGTGAAATGTGAAATCATTAGTCTGAGCTTCCATTTTTAGCGATATCTATGGGTGAGACTTTTATTTTGTTAATGTTTCATATTTTTCATGTGTCTAAATATGAATTGTGGTTAGTGAATTCTAGCAGCAAATAGTGGTCATTAGTGATAATAATCAATGCGGTCATTTAATTAAGAATACGCGTGGAACACAAGTAGACCTCCGAACCTAGAACTTGTGGTAGGGTACATTCCTCATTCAATAGTACGTAGGGTGGGTTTCAAGTTTCAAAATATGGGGAATTGGTTCTCAGAGTGAATTTCAGGTATAACTTAAAGGGAACTTGAAACCGCTCAACTTTAAGAAATAGATACATTTTGCAAGTACAACTGAGCCTTAGTGCCAATCTTGGTGAATGCACCCAAAGCTAACTGTTTCATGCATTTACAATCTGATGAAGGGGACAATATCTGCTCTGATGCAACTGATACTGCAAGATCATTAGAATTTGCGTTTTCCCCTGCCATTTCCTAAAGCATACCATGGGCTGCCGTATTGGGAAACCACGACCAAGAGTCCACCCTTTCATGAGAAGGGCTCATGAACCATACAATTACCCTCGATCACAATGTGTCTCTGGTTAATCCTACTGATGTTGATGCAATTGATGGTTTTGGGAATTACAACGTGGAGGTCCATGGAGTTGAAGGCTCCGGTTTTGAAAACAAATCGGTCCTCAATCTTTACTTCCTCGACAGCGGAGATTATTCGACAGTTCCCGCAATTTCTGGTTATGGTTGGATCAAAACCTCTCAGCAACTTTGGTTTCAACGCACGTCTATGAAGCTTCGGGTATGAATGTTCGCCAGTTCCTTTCTTTTTGGATATCTAAGGAAGGTACTCACGTCTCTCACGAAAACAGATTAATATTAGTCAGGAATTGCATTGACTTCAATGTTCCCGGGGTAAGAAATGAAGGTAAAATTCGTTTCTGCAGGTATTAATGTTGCCAATTCCTTTCCGCAAAACAAACGAAGCCTAAGATTCTTCAGCCTTATCCCAACCTGAGGACAATGATAACGTGATTAACTTGTTCGATTTGGGTGTTTCTGTTGCAGACAGCATATATGAGTGAGCCAGAGGCTCAGGAAGCACCGGCACCAGGGCTCGTTTACTTCCATATACCTTCCATATACCACTGCCTGAGTACGCAAGTGTCGAATCATCAAATTATACTGGTGTAAATCAAGATGACATAAGCTCTCCCTCTGTAAACTCGGGCTTCTTTACAACTATGGTAGAAGCTGGTGATGTTAAAGCTGTTTTCACGGGCCACGATCATCTTAATGACTTCTGTGGCAAATATACTGGTATACAGCTTTGTTATGGTGGGGGTTTTGGATACCATGCCTATGGGAAGGCTGGACTATATGCTATGTATTTCATTTATATACGGCAACCCAAAATCGTATGTATAGATACACGAATAACCAATCTATAGAGTTAAAGAATAAACGGACCTTATTGCGGATCCATCAGTTTTTATGCGGAATTGCGACGATCCGATGCACAAGATCTTCTACTCTATGAACCTCATTTATCGCTAGCTTTAATGAGACGGCCCCTCACGTATCGTTCTGACGACTCTTTATATGAGGTTTTGCGAACATCAGGGTTTAGATAAGGGATTTGAGCTCTATTTGTAGAGAATGAAACACATCCCCTCGTTGAAGATTAGGTTTATCTCGACCCACAATATCCAGCCTCATATTTGACTAGAATTAAGAAATTGTATATATCTTACGTTTATTAGACCAATTAATAATTACAGTAACAATTAATAAAGTCCACAATTGAATATATCAAAAGAATATATATTTTAACATTCTCCCACTTGGGCGAAATTAATTGTAACTGTACTGTATATGCGCATCTTTATATTGGTCTAGAGATAATTCTCAATTGTCAATCCGATCCCATAAAATCTCAAGCACCGAATCATGGCAGTAACTGCATCAAAAGACACAGAGCCATCCATAATCACGAATACTCTTTAACTTTACTGATATGGAATTCATATGATAGTATGGCAATTGGATAACAAATCAAATAACAGAGACACCTTATATATTATCCTCCTTGTCAGTCACTATTCTCTCACCTTATGTTTCACGAAACTGGATGTGTCACGAGAAAATATTTTTACGGTTCCAACGAACCAACATATGTCTTACCTTTATAGTTAACTATATTTTATGTGTATCAAGACATATGTTTTTGGCTAAAAATAAATGCCCCAGCCATCACTCAAGGTTCACATCATTCCTTGAAATTTTAACCTAATATATGTATTCAACATTATCATAATCATTAATGCTTTATTGCATGCAATAGAGTTGATATATACCTAAATATTATAAAATGTAACAAACACAGATGTAAACTTTATTAGAGCAAATGCCGAAAACAGCTCCCACTGAACAATAGTATTTCATGATGCTTATTCAGCCCATCAATTAAAATGTCATATTAGCATCCCACGATGCTTTTATGCTTGCGACATGTCATCTAAATGTGTATAGGCAAAGACCTTAAGTTAGTAAGTCTGCGGTCTTATCATCTGTGTAATAAGCTTTACTGCAGTGTCACCCTTTCATCTGTTACATTTATGGTCAAAAACTTGATTGACAGATGTTTAGACTCCTTCAGACCTATATTGTTGTTAATGAATAACACAACAGAATTATAGTCACAATACAATTGTATGGGTCTCTCCACAAAATTAAATACAGCCAACTCTTTAATGAGATTTTGGAGCCAAATAACTTGAAGAGCAGCTGAAAAGCATACTATAGACTCTGCTTTCTTGATCGAAGAGTACATAGATTCATGTTTACACTTTTCTGTAATGCTGCACTTTTCTTTAGACATATAAATGTTTGTAGTTGTCAACTTCACATAATCCTAACAGCCAACAAAGCCTGAATCTAAATGCTCTACTAGCTGCAGACCTTGAATTTGCCTGTAAATTAGCATATAATCTTTTGTCCTTTTTACGTACCTAAAAACTTTCTAAGCAGTAATTCAACGATTGTGTTCTGGAATTAACCAATATCTACTGCACCTTATGCAGTAAATTAAGAAAATCACTTTCAAGCAAGATATTGTCTGTATAAGATACAGTGAAAATAAATTCATCCCACTAACATTACATTATATACACTAATTTACTTTGTTCTTAACAGAACAGAATATAACAATAATTCTATGAAACTTCAAGTAACAATTGTCAAAAAGCTCACTTGATCCCATAAAACAGACTTTTCAGTTTAGAATATCCATGAACATGGTCAAACTTTATTTCATGGCATTTATATGGGATTCTTCTTTCTTTACGCTCAAGTTTAAATGATTCATCTGCTGCAAAACCTTCAGGTTACATAACAAAAAATTCACATTAAGAACTACAATAAAAGAAATTTCAATATATTTATGGTAAAAATCCTTATTATAATAAGTTAGTAATACCTTAATCACTCTGAAAAACTTTATGAGAGACTCGAAAGAAAATTTATTTTAAGTCTGTTCATTCTTTATGAGTGAAAAAATTTCGCTACCAGATTGTCTTTAAACTTTCTAAATAAAAACATTGATCAAAATATAATTTGATATAATAAAGTAGACAAAAAATTTTATCTGGAGTTCCCTTAAGATATACACACTTTATTGTAGCAGATTGACTTGTGACCTTGAGGCATGCTAATAAGCTTTCAAACACCGTATGTTTCATAGTCTGTATCTCATCTACCATGTACCCAACCACAGTTCTAATTATGAACAAGAAATAGAAACTGTATAAATTACTAGGTCAATTATATAGTCGATTTTGCAGTCATGCTCTTCTGGATATACTATTTAGTGTGATGGTACAAATGATCATCTTTGCCTGATAAATCTATTAGGAGGAGCTACTTTAACTTTTATTTTGTGCTTATGGGTCTGATAAACTTTATTAGGAATTGTCTTAATAATAAGAACCTGAACCCCAACAGAGTCAAATCATAATTTAGAATGCTTCATGATCATTTGTATAGGCACGAAGAACAACACAGTTATTCCTACCACACCATTATCTTTAATAGTCTACGAGCAACTATCCTTATTGGGCTATATCAAGCTCCAGCAATTCAGCTATCTGTAATTCCATGATTTTTGTTCCTCTTTTGGAATGATAAATCAATACCCCTTAAATGATCTGTGTAAGGTACGAAGTAAAACTGAGTGATTTTGGAGTTCAATTTATCTAATGTTGGATTATGTAACTTTATAATGAACACCTCAAACCTTAATATGGTTCAAACTAGATTAACGTCTAGTTCATTGCTTAAAAGAAATCAATAAAATAGTTTTGGTAGAAACATAATGGGTTATTTTCAAAGTTTCACCCCACATAAATTATATAAGTTGGTTTTACAAATCATACTCTTTCTTTAGAGATGTGATCAAGAAGTTATGCAATGCGTATGACTTTACATTAGACAGGTTCTTTTGAAATAACATTTTCAACTATATAAGTGACGTATAATTCATTGGGAAATAAACATAATTCATACAATCTATTGGATATAGTGCAGTGCCAAGCTTTATTTTAATTAAAAGAAATAATAATTGCTTTATTTGAAATATCAAAAGATTAACTAAACATGTCAAGACTTGATACGAAAAATAAATTCCGTTTTTAAGGAGAGTACATAAAATATGTTTATTAATATCACATTAAAATTATAATCCGGACATTCTCATCAATTCAGCATCAGCTTTATAGTTGTTTTCATAATGAGCTTTATTCAACCTGATTCGATATCTTTCAATTTGTGAATTTCATATGGTAAACGCAACATAATATGTCGCACCACTACCTAGCCATTACAAACCAAATGAGACTTTAGATATAATAAATTCACAAACTAATATCAAAGAATCATTATTTTATGCTCATACTTAAATAACCAATCTTTGTATTAATTGTAGTATTTCTTTATGTGATTGTTTTTCTTATAAAAGAAGTAGCGATCACCATCTTTCTCAAAGGATACTTTTTATGGATTCAAATTGTTAGAATAACCAGTGATTTACTATAATACTTTATGAGTATGATTTCAAAAACGCTTAAAATGCAATTTCACCAACTTTAAGACATAATCTTGAATCTTAATAGAACCATCACACCTGATGTTGAGGAGTCATTATAGATATATACCACTTTTAGTAATAGATGATAAATAATTTCAAAGCCTCCAAGGCTTCCTTCATTTATTTAAGAGTGCAATTAACTGACAAAAATACTTTTTAAGTGTTCTTTAATGGATCGCTTTATATTAAATAAACGAATTCTTTAATGGATCGCTTTATATCAAATAAGCGAATTCGATCACTCTTTTCCTAATAAGCACATAATGCTTTTGAAATTTATCACTAATGAAAGTGAGATCTACGCGACCTCTCTTAATAAAAGCTATATAAATATTTGCCAATCTTTTGTAAACAAAAAATCCCCATTCAGTTCTTAATGAATCTCAATTCTCAAATTTAACAGAGTTGCCCTTTATAGAAACAGTGACTGGAAAAATAATTAATGTCTATAATTAACATAATGTGAAAAATTATCCTTGAGAGATACATACATCATCATATAATCACTTTTGGGCAGAAAACATTACATGCAATTGTATACTCCCCACACTACAGCGGCCATGAGAATTTATTTCAATCTTCGTTAATCACCACCTTTGGATGTATGACAACATTTAGACTAATTAATCTTCAACCATATGATGTACATGTAAACCTCCATGCAAGAATACACAATCACCTCCTTTGGAGTATAACTACGCATTAAAATAGGAGGCATCCCAATACTTTATAAAATGTTCTTTATTAAACTCAACTAAGTGTGCTGCTTTGGTGGTCACATCCTAACTGAATTTACCTGAAATTGGGATCTAATTTTATAATTCACATTTACCGTATGCATGTAATTTCAGAAATTAGAGGCAGTCATCCGCAAAATTGCACACCGCTAATTTACATTGATACACTCAACAATACATGTCAAACCATAAACATGTAATGGATAAATCATGCTCCACATAACCGTATGTGGTATTTATATATGAGCTTACACCTATATTTCACTAAATCATATATAAATACCAGAAAATACTACAAAAATACCCCAAATTATACACGTATTTGAAGTTCCGTAGGTATTTTCTATCCATAAAAGTACATCTTATAGAGCATGAGAATACAAACACGTTGATACCTAAAATTCGCCTATCCCAATTCTCACGCGCGTGCCTTATTCTCTTTGTGACTTACCATCAAGCACGCAATTTATTATTATTATTATTATTATTATTATTATTATTATTATTAGCTGATCAAAATGGTATTGAATATTACTACTCGCTTGTTTCAAATTTAGGGTAAAGACGAGATCAATTTCAATCTTTGTGCGTCCTTATAACGCATAGCATAAGCCAAAGAAAATTTTAATTGCATATACAGAGAGAAAAATCAGCCCCATGCGCTAGAATGTGGACTATTCCTTTTTTTAAAAAAAAAATGTCATCCACGTAAATACGAACGGATCCAAATCTATTTCGAGAAACTCCAAAAAGGAAAAAAAAAAAAAAAGCAACATGTGCAATTGCCATACTTATTTGGATGTTGTCTGAACCACAATTGGGAAAAACAAATTCGAAACTAACAAAAATCTTGATTCGAGTTCTAAAACCTACAGGCTCTAATACCACATGTATACTACGTATTTCATCAGTATGCAGCGACCCAAAATCGTACGTATAGATACATGAATCACCAATCCATAGAGTTAAATAATAAACACACATTATTGTGGATCCATCATTCTTGATGCGGAATTGCGACGATCCGATGCGCAAAATCTTCTCCTCTATGAATCCTATTTATCGCTAGCTTTAATGAGACGGCCCCTCATTCTGACAACTCCTTATGTGAGGTTTTGTGGACATCAGGGTTTAGATTATGTACTTGAGCTCTATTTATAAAGAATAAAACATATTCCCTCATTAAAGATTAAGTTTATCGCGGCCCACATTATCCAGTTTTATATCTTACTAGAATTAGAAACTGTATATATCTTATCTTTATTAGATCAATTAATAATTACAGTAATAATTAATAAAGGCCATAATTGAATATATCACAACAATATATATCCTAACATGGGTCCTAGCAACATTAGAGAAAACAGAGGATGGAATTTGGGGTCCTTTGATGTCGATCAAAACATGGAAGCGCCTTGATGCTCAAAGCCTTACTACCATTGATGTTCAGGTACTTTGGAGCAACAGCACTACGGGTAGGAATTCATTACAAAATCTCAGTCAAAATACAGCATTCTTCCAGTATTAACTTGTTTAAAGTACATGCATACGATCGATATGCTGGACTAATGGCCCAAATGATGGGAAGAAAAGCAAGGAGTGAGCATCATAAATCTGTTTGGCCTATCCCTGCTTCTTCTCAACTGAAATTGGGCCATATGGAAGATCTATCGTACCCTCACCTCTGATTATCTTGCTGCATCTCACTCCAGTCATATCTAGGAGACTTCCCAGTCCATTCTCAAGTCCAGATTGATCAATTCCTTCTCCATGTGGTTATAGTTTTCGATCTACCGGCCTTTCCTCTAGAACTTACGGAATAGTTTTCAAATTTCCTGTGTTTAAACCTCTTTGAACAATTTTTTTCTGTTTTTATCCTCAGTTTTGGGAAAGTAAATTCTTTCTCAAATACAGACATCTCACTTGCCAGGAAGAACCCCGAATTATGAGCTGGACTGGATGCATCATCTTCACGGAACGAAACGAGTCCTTGACATATTCCCTTTGACATTTTGGGGGATGCAAATTGAATTTTGACCACTCCCTAGAATTTAAAAGATGGCAGACAGTTTAGTACAAGTCAAATACACTCATGAACATATAGTTGCATCGACTACTTTGGCACTTTCATTTGCGTAACTTATTGGGATTCCAGCTTGGATCCTGCTGGCTTTTCTCACCCGCTGTGCCAATTTTGCAAGGTGCAGGTGGTACTTGAATAGAGGTATGGGAGGAGGAGATCAACTTGTGATGCTGGAATAAGACACTATGTATCTCGTATCAACACTCTTATGCATTTTGTTCACAATTCCCATCGTTGTACGTAGACTCCTAGTATGTAGTGCATGTCGTATGAATGTAGGAATCATGGTCGGTACCCTCTATAGGTGGAATGGGCATGTCTGATGCTTGTTCCATGCAGAACTCTAGGGTTTTATTGAAGCTATCGAGTTATTAGCAAATTACTGATTTTATTAGAATTACTTATCAACATTAATTATCAGATAGTTTTTGGTTAAAGTTTTTGCTTAGTAGTACTTAGTCAAGCCATTTATCGAATTTGACCACATCGTTTCCGAATTATCATATTTACTCAAAAGTTAGGCAACTTTGTGAGTTTCAAATAATACCCTGAATAAAAAACTAAAGAAAATTTTCGAACTGCCCCTTCCTTGTATCAGATACTCCGAATACCGCTATATTTCGCAATTTGTTTCAGTTCATCCCCTATAGTCACTAAAATGAGTCATTGTGACCTCAAAAACAGTATAAAGTTTTCGACTTCCATGAGTCAATTCACAGCCCAAATAAAATACGTAGGAGTGAGCACGATTTCATGATAGAATTAAGAACTAGGGAACTAGTCTAGTGGGAGCCAATCCGATTTTAGGTTTTCAGATATACACGGTAGGTTCTAGGTTCCAAAATTGGAAAATCGGTTCCAACGGGCAGGCTTTAAGTGATGAACCTGAAACCTGTAACAAGTCTTTATATTTTTCTTGTTCTACGCCTTCATGTGAATTTACAGAATCCCATGACTTCCTAAAACATTTGGTGGGACCAATTGCCAACTGCTCTAAAAGTTTATACTATTAGAAGAAGGTGTGGTAATATTTATATATTCAAACACTTCTGATGTGAGTGTATAATCTAGAACCACTAGATTAAGTTTTCATTTCCAACGATATCCATGATCAAACTTTTATTTTGTTAATATTTCTTATTCTTCATGTGTCTAAATATGAATTGTGGTCGTTGATTTTATTAGCAAATGATGGTAATTGAAAGTAATGTTTCACTGTAATCGTTCAATTAAGAACACTTGTGAAACCTGAGTATACCCTAAAACTAACCTTGGAACCTATGCTAGAGTAGATTTTAATTTTCAAGGTATATATGGCAGTTTTAAAGTTTCAAATATCGGAAAACCAATTCCGACTTGTAAGTTTCAAGCTCCAAGTGGAACTTGGACTGACTATGGAATGACTCACCCCTTTAGAAAAGTATAATAAGCTCTCTTTAGAGGAAAGGGTCATATACCTTTCTTTTAGATCTATTAGATCCTGTTTGTTTCGCAAATTTGTTTTTCCAAGATTCCAATGTTTGGATCGTACTGCATACTTATGCATGAAAAATCCTCAACTTTAGATCCAGTATCGATTCTCCACTAAACTTTTTTCGTCTAAAAAAGCTTCAATTTTACTCAACTTTTTTTTTCTCATAAAAGGTTACCAACTTTTACTTGAATTATAAGTTTGCCTCTATTAAATCTCCATCAAATAGCCCTTAGTGATTTTTTCAAAGATTTTCGATCTTTTGTGCTTGAGAATGTTTCACCTCTCGCGGTAGGAGAGCTCGCACTTGCGTTGTTTGAATAACTTGTGATTAGGGTTTTTTCTATTTCTTGGTTGTGACGAGAAATTTTGGGCGGATGGTTAATAGGTACAGATTTTTAACTCAAGTAAAAATTTATGATTTTTTCTTAGACCATAAAAATATTACGGCAAAATTGGAACTTAATGGCTGTGTCAAGACAAGATCTCAAGTTGCTGGTTTTTCATAGGACAAAAAAAAAAGTTCAGAATAGAATTTACAAAAAAAAAAAAAAAAGAAAAGAAAGAAAAGGTTTAGGTTAAAACCGGGAGTGGGCCTAAATATGAATTTTTTTTATGAGATAGAGAATAAAATTAAGAAACAAGTTAAAATTTGAGTTTTTTAGGGCGAGGTTTCAGTTGAGAGCCCAACGGAGAGCTCTCTTTGCATCCTTTTTGGAAATCCTAAGAGATGTCCTTCTAGGTGGGTTTCTTGCCATGGGAGGTTTCCTTTTGATAGGCTGAAAATCTCTTCACTTCTGGTGCACGGACTCTACCCTTCTGTCCCCTGCATTATCCTGCTTTATTGTTTTTGTTATGGGTGCCTCATCCCACCCATTTTAGCCGCAATATTTGCCCTATTATTTGGCCCAAACTTCATATCTTTCAAGCCCTGGAGGATCGGGCTAATTTTACAAATTGCCCCTTCGAACATGGTTGAATATTAGGCTATCCTCCATAGTTTTTATAGAGTTCGAGAGCTTGTCATATTTGTCATTTGAACTTTTAGGGTTTGTGACATTCAGTGATACTCATGTAAAGTTGTCCACAGATGAGGATATTCATTCCCGAAATTGGATGGTTCCCACTCTCTTAACCCTTTTATGTTTAGGTGAAGTTCAAATTGAATGGATTTCTATGTATTTGTCATTTTTTTTTGTTAGTTTCGACGCATAATGTCAATGAAGTAAAGCATAGCGAAAAAAAAAATCGAAACATGAGATTTTTATCTTGATTTACCCTTAGACTAATAAACACATCGCACCTCTCGTTATAATATTTAATTATAAGCAAAAAAGAGAGTATATAGCATTCGTAATTCATGGATACAAGTTCGAATTACTAATGAAAAATTATGAGCTCAAATTATAAAAGCTTTTTGGTATCTAGGGAGAGCTGACTCCTTGAGATTCTTGTCAAGTAGCTCCCCATACCCCCATCGGCTCAGCGTGGAGCGGAGCTAGGTGATTTTCCCGTAAAGTTATGCATTATAAAAGGTATTATTACTAAAATATGTTATACTAATTAATTGTTATTTTTCTTTTTGTTGGTCAAAGCCAATGTTCTTTATGTGTGAGAAGTTTCCAAATTCTGTTTAATGGCTAATCAGAAACTCAAAGACCATGTCTCTTTTTCATTACTTAAACTTCTATGAACCATAAATGAAAGGACAAAAGTAGATGGTTGTTTATGTACTGTGTAATGCAATAACTTCTCCAATCTGAAATTGCCACATAATCTTCAATCACTATTGCCTAACTTGGGGCCACTATTCTGTCTTGTGTGGTTGGGAACTCCGTTTGGTCTTTCACAAGGATTGTCCGCGACTGAACCCGGAAGCTCTGTTTCCGTGGGCATCCAGAACATGGAGGAGAAGAAGAAGAAGACAATCGGCGTCCCGGGTCTGGCGGCGGCGGCGGCGGCGGCGGCGGTACTTTGCCTCAGTTCTCTTGCCGGCGCGACAGGAGAAGCCGGGCAGAAGCAGCTGCGGTTCAGGGAGAACGGGGAATTCAAGATACTGCAAGTGGCGGACATGCACTATGCCGACGGCGAGACCACGCCCTGCGAGGACGTTTTCCCTTCTCAGATGGCGACTTGCTCCGACCTCAACACCACCGCCTTCGTCCACCGGATGATCCAGGCTGAGAAGCCCGACCTTGTTGTTTTCACGGGTGATTTCCCTTCTCCCTATTCTCAATATGCGACTATTTCTCCTGTAAATTCTGAATATGGCAGCTACTTTTCTGGGTGTCTGTGTTTCTTATCCCAGCGCTCATTATTAGAATCCACACTGAGGAAATACTTGACTGTTTGGCTAGTATCGTGTAATTTGTCTTTCAAAAGATCCGAAATTTTAATTGACATTCTTGTTCGGATCTTCTGTTTCTCCAGCTCCTTGATTTTTCCTAATTTGGCTCTGCTTCCCTTCGCATCAATAGGTGAGAGGTTTATAAGGTACTCGAAGCTAACTGTTTCGTGCTTTTACAATGTGATGAAGGGGATAATATATTTGGCTTTGATGCGACTGATGCTGCAGAATCTTTGGAATATGATTTTCCTACTTTGGCTCTGCTTCCCTTCGCATCAATAGGTGAGAGGTTTATAAGGTACTCGAAGCTAACTGTTTCGTGCTTTTACAATGTGATGAAGGGGATAATATATTTGGCTTTGATGCGACTGATGCTGCAAAATCTTTGGAATATGCATTTTCCCCTGCCATGTCCTCAAGCATACCATGGGCCGCCGTTTTGGGAAACCATGACCAAGAGTCTACCTTGTCAAGAGAAGGGGTTATGAAACACATTGTTAGCCTCAAGCACACTTTGTCTCAGGTCAACCCTACCGGGGTTGATGTTATTGATGGTTTTGGGAATTACAACTTGGAGGTCCATGGAGTTGAAGGCTCTGGTTTTGAAAACAAATCAGTCCTCAACCTCTATTTTCTCGACAGTGGAGATTATTCAACAGTACCCTCAATCCCTGGTTATAATTGGATCAAACCCTCTCAGCAATTTTGGTTTCAACGCACGTCTATGAAGCTTCAGGTATGAATGGTGCCAGTTCCTTTCTTTTGTCTTTTACTGTCTTTCTCCTTATAGACAATAGAGCGATACTGTTTCCAAATGGATAGCTATCAAGTGCAGTTTTGTAGAAGGAAAAAGTACGGGCGTTGACGTTGTTTATGGATATCTAAAGAAGGTACTTATGTCTGTCGTTAAACAAAAGAATATTGGCCAGGAATTGCATGGACTTCAATTATCCTGGGGTAGGAAATAAAGAGAAAATTCTTTTCTTCCTTAAATAAGAGGAGATAAGGTACGTAGTCAATTTATTACCTTGGTTTATAGATAGAAAATGCAAACTCGAAATGAGGAATTAATCTTCGTCGCTGTAATTGACCAACTGTTGCTACATTGCTGGGAGTCCATGCGCTACATGGTTTATGGAAGCATTGGTTACACATATTGTGAAGGATCATCTCAAAAAGTCTCTTACTTGGAATCACTTGGTTTTTAAGTTTTTATGTTTATTTGGCATTTCTTCTTGAATAATCCTACTGATTGTTGGATGAATTTTAGAAATCTTCCGTCCCTTTCTTCCATATATGCTCCTGATGAATGTAAACCCGAGCCTTCGCTCAAGAAAAAGCATTCAGCTTGCTTCCAGCGAAGCACTTTTTGTGCTTCGAAACAGTTAGTCAATTACCAAGCCATCTCAATCAGGTTATTGTGATACTAAATTGGTTGTATTGGCAAGAGCCATCAATGATTAGTCTTGGGGCAATTTTTCAAAGAAAAGAAACAGACTAAGATTCTTCTGCCTTATCCCAGCTTGATGACTGCAATTACGCGATTAACTAGTTTGTTTTTGGTGTTTCTGTTTCAGAGAGCATATATGGGTAAGCCAGAGGCCCAGAAAGCACCTGCACCAGGGCTTGTTTACTTCCATATCCCATTGCCCGAGTTTGCAAGTTTTGATTCATCAAATTTTACTGGTGTAAAACAAGAAGGCATTAGCTCTGCTTCTGTAAACTCGGGATTCTTTGCAACTATGGCGGAAGCAGGTGACGTTAAAGCTGTTTTCACGGGTCATGATCACCTTAACGACTTCTGTGGCGAATTAACTGGTATAGAGCTTTGTTATGCTGGGGGTTTTGGATACCATGCCTATGGGAAGGCTGGATGGGCAAGGAGGGCAAGGGTGGTCGTAGCATCATTAGAGAAAACGGAAAAGGCAAGTTGGGGTCCTGTGAAGTCAATTAAAACATGGAAGCACCTCGATGATCAATACCTCACTGCAATTGATGGTCAAGTACTTTGGAGCAAGAGCACTAAAGGTATTCATCACAAAATCTCAGTCAATATGCTGCATACTTAACGTCTTTGTGTGTCATTGAACAAATAGTCTAGAGGTCTTCACTTGTTTAGAGTATGCGCATAAGCTGGATGTGCTACACTAATGGCCAATATGTTGGGAAGAGATCATAAATTGCTTGTACCAATTTCTTCTCAGCTGAAATTGGGCCATATTGAACATTTTCATAGTTTCCATCTTTTGATTATCTTGCTGAATCTTGCTCAGGTCAGGCTTCCTAGATGTCCATTTACGAGTCCAGATTGATCGACTTCTTCATGTAGATATAGTTTTTGTTATTTAAAGCTTAAGAAGAAGGCCCACAAATCTACTGGCCCTTTCTCTATAACTTGCTGTACAGCTCTTTCCGTGATTTCTGCTCACTATTCCATGAGCAAGATTCTCTGGGCCCTCTTTGGAACTATCAACGACAAATAAAGCCTCTCTCAAACTAGGTTGCTGGAGATTTTTCTTCATGTTTTTTACATTCCACGCCTTATCTACCTTCACCTTGCCGCAAAGGCAGACTTCTTGCTAGATCACATTTATCATTTTCTGTGTTTAAGCCTCTTTTTCAATTTTGTTTATTTTCATCCTCAGTTTGAGGAAAATCAATTATTCCTCAAATACCGACATCCTACTTGCCTGGAAAGACTCTGAATTATCAGAATGGATTGATTGCATCATTTTTTGCGGAAATAATTGAGTCAATGATATATACCATGTGATATTTTGGGTAACATCATAATGCAAATTGACTATTGACCCCTCTAGAATCTAAAAGATGACTCACAGTTCAGTACAAGTTATATACTTTTGGTTTACCTATTAAATTATACTTGCTAATCCTTCTCCCACAAGATAAGTTTGCTACAGCCGCATCTGTCTCATCTCACCACTTCCATGCTAATTTTAGAATCATTTCAGAGGGAGATAGAGCCTCGAAGGAAAGAAACTCAATTGCATCAACTGCTTTGCTAGCCTCATTTGCATAACTTAGTTGGATTCCAGCTTCCTGTTGCTGGCTTTTCTCATTCACATTGCCAATTTACAAGGAGCAGGAACTCGCAGAAAGAAGCATATTGGCGGTGTTTAAACAGAACTGTGGGAGGAGGAGATCTACATGTATGCTGGAATAATTGTGTGGCACTTTATTGTCCGAGCCTAATTGCTTGCAACTTGAGACGCAAGGGAAGAAGTACTACTTATGTGTAAGGTAAGAAGCTTGATTAATACTGCTAAAAGAGGATTTATGTTCATCTGTTCTTATAATCTGCCTAGATTAGAATACAGGAAAACATATAAATGTAAAAGTTGAACGGTGTTATCTGATTATAGGATCTCGTTGAATATAATCAACTTATATTTTGGTGATATCTAGTTTCTATTCAAAGGATTGTCTTTGTTCCGAGTACTGTGAAGAATTCATCAGCGAAAGATTTGTACAACACATAAACTTTCCTAGGCTTTTGTTGGCAAGTCCCATTGTCGTATTGCGTATCGTATGACATTGGAATCACGATCGATACCCTTTATAGCTGGAATGGGCATATCTAAGTGCCTGTTCCATGCAGAACTCGTTCAGAGCAGCGCTTGAAGATGCCAACAACATTCTTCTCACAAGTCATTCCTACAGTCCACTACGTGGGACTCTGATGTTGATGCCCACTCCAACAGCTACATCACTTGTCCTAAAAGCAAAAGCCCTTTTTTTCACTCGTGGAGTAAATCCAGAAATTATTCTTTCATTCCGCAAGCAATTAACCGAACTTTTAGGGAAAGTTATATCGGACGTGAGTAATCTCTAATGCACATATACATTGGATGCACATACCCAAAATATTGTCACATTCTCAAAACCCTAACGAGAAATTAGAGAAGCCAAGATGAGAGGTTCTCAGAACTGTTGAGAACACAACGGGTACTGGTTACAGACGGAATCTAACTTGCATAGAGGGTGGACTCGGCTATCTTTTCCCATGAGGTACAAGTTTTGTCGTCAGGGTCGATTTTGTACAGTGCGAGGCGAGAGATCAGGAAGCCGAGGCCATTTAAGCTCCCGTCGAGGTCATTGGCTTTTGCCTGAGCTTTCTTCTTCTCTTCGTCCGTCAAGTCTTCATAGAGGAGGCTCAGATGTGGCATGTAAGCTACACCATGAGCCAACAGAAGCAACAAAAGTTACAGCACCAAGTGATACTAAGATGAAAAGAATGAATTCACTTTCTGCTGAATTACTTTGGAACAGGTGTGTGAGGAGGTGACAGCCAATATTACTGGGCAAAGCCAGATGATGATACCAGGAACTACAACAATTGTTGCCATGCATGCTCATTCCTTAGGAAACCCCTACTTAGATTCACAGCAAATATATGAAAGCAGCAGAACTCCAAAAAAGTTGTACGGGCAAAAACTTGACATTTTCTTTTTTCTTTTTTTCTTGTTTTTTTTTTTTGGGGGGGGGGGGGGGGGGGTGTTTCGAATTCGAACTTTGAATTCACTTGCATGTTCAGCACGGCGAAGCACTGGACAAAAGGCAAAGAAAGTAAAGAATAAATCAAGATATATGGGTTTTATGTTCAAATGTATGTGATTTCCTTCTCGGGACATCGATATTAATGTCTGAAGAAGAAGAAAAGAGGATAATGGTATGAATGAATTATTTAACCATCTAAGTTAGCATGCTCTCATATTTATAATAATGAAGATGGTATTTAATAATAAGGTGGGCATTCCCACACATGATGATGAATAATAAAATAACTTATAACACCCTTTTTCAAGCTGAGACATAAATATTGACCATGCCCAGCTTATTACATATACAGCAAACCCGTTGCCCAGTTAAAGGTTAAGTAAACACATTTGCTAGCTGATCTCCAGTGCGAATGTGTGAGATTACCACATGTAAGTTCTTGTCGAACAAAAAAACAATTAATCTCGATATGCTTTGTTCTCTCATGAAAGACGGGATTTAAAGCAATGTGAATTGCTGAACTACTATCACACCATAACGATGTGGGATTACTCGATCCATGTCCAATCTCATTCAGAAAATGTCTAGTCCACATAATCTCTACAATAGCTATAGCAATGACTCGATACTCTGCTTCAACACTACTCCTTGGCACAATATTATGTTTCTTACTTTTCTAGGAAACTAAATTACCACCAACATACAAAACATATCCAGAGGTAGACCGCCTATCAATAGGGCAACCAGCCCAATCAGCATTAGTATAACACTCCATGCGATTATGATCATGTGCTGCAAAAACAATTATCTTGCCAAGACTACCTCAAGGATATCTTAAAATTCTCAAAACAGCATCTCGATGTGGTTGTCTAGGTGCTGCCATAAACTGACTGATCACACTAACCGAATATGCAAGATCAGGCCTAGTCATCGTAGTGAGATAGTTTAGTTTACTAACGATACGCCGGTATCTTTCAGGATGTTCAAACAAGTTACCCTAATGAGGAAGAAGCTTCAATCCTAGTTCTATAGGGGACTTTACGGAGCGAGATTGCTGCATGTTAAATTCAGTTAAGATATCCATAACATATTTATGTTGTGATAAAGAGATACTTCCTTTCTTCCGGGCCACCTCGATCCCAAGAAAGTATCTCAAATCACCGAGGTCCTTCGTCTTAAAGTGAGTATACAAATATCTTTTCAGTTCAGCAATACTATGCTCGTCATCCCCTGTCAAGACAATATCATCCACATATAAAACTAGAAAGATACACCAAGTAGTAACACGTCGATAGAATACTGCATGATCTTTTTGAGACTGAAGCAAACCAAAACTCCGAACAACTGAGCTGAATTTATCAAACCATGTTCGAGGAGACTGCTTCAAACCATACAAAGAGCGACGAAACTTACAGATTTTCCCTCCCTGAGTAGCAAAGCCTAGGGGCTACTCCATGTAAATATACTCGGCAAGACTGCCATGAAGGAAAGCATTCTTGATATCCAACTGATATAGAGACCAAGAATGCATAGCTGCAAGGGATATGAAGATGCGAATAGAGGTTATTTTTATAACTGGAGAAAATATCTCAAAGTAATCAAGACCATGAGTTTGAGCATAACCCTTAACAACCAACCGAGCTTTCAGACGAGCAACAGTTCCATCAGAATTAACCTTCACGGCAAACATCCAACGACAGCCAATAACCTAAGCACCAGAAGGAAGATTAACCAAGGAACAAGTCTGATTGCGTTAGAAGGCGCTCATTTCCTCCTCCATGGCTAAACGCCAACCGGCATGCTGAATAGCCTCGGAAACTGAAGCAGGTAGAGAAACAGCATCGATATTGGCCACAACAACAAACTTACTGATAAACCTTTGTAGGAATGTGTATAAAGAGGGCGATCTCTACAAGCACGGTAGTTCTAAAAAAAGCAATAGGTTGCTCAGTAGTATTAGTCTTAAGTGGGTCAGCAACATGAGAGACTATCTCAGCAAGATGATCCCTCATGGGAGAGACTGACACAAAAAGAGAAGTGTCAATGGAGGTATTGTCTAGTGAAGATGCTGGAGAGATAACTGGATGAGAGACCGTTGATGGAGAATAAATAAGGACAGGGTCAGAAGATGTGGATTCGGACAATTGCGGGATTGATAAGATGAACTAAAGCCACATACATAAAAGAAATATTGAGACTCTATAAAGATAACATGACGATAGGTAAGCATTCTTCCTAAGATAGGAAAATAACAACGATAACCCTTTGACACTTGTGAGTAACCAAGAAAAACACATTTCAGTGTAAGAGAATCTAGTTTTGATACACTTGGACGATCATCATGGACAAAACAAGTACATCCAAACACTTTAGGAGAAAGAGGAGAGGGACTGTGTTTAGAAAAGAGAAGCCCATGGGGTGTATTACCTCAAAGAGAAGAAAGAGGCATGCGATAAATGAGATAGCACACTGTAAGAATAGCATTCCCCAAAATTTCTGTGGAACAACATATGTATAAGAAGAGCATGAGCAGTATCCATAAGATGGCGATTCTTCCGCTCAGCAACACCATTCTATTAAGGTGTGCGAGCACATGAAAGACGATCGTAAATACCATGAGAACGGATAAATTGATGGAGATGATCTGACATATATTCCCCATCCACGATTAGATTGTAAGGCTTGGATAGTATGATGGAATTGAGTGTAGACAGAAGAATAAAACTCACGAAATACAGAAAATAACTCAGAACGTTTTTTTATTAAGTAAACAAATGACATTTTTGTGAAATCATCGACAAAGAGAATATAGCAACGATAACCAAATGTTGAAATAATAGGACTAGGTCCCCACATATCAGAATGGACCAAGACAAATGGAGCAATTGCTCGTTGAGATACACTTAGTGGTAAAGAAACACGACTATACTTTGCAAGCTGACATGACTCATAATTTATTGTAAACACCAAACAAAAACGATGAAATAATGACTGCAACATAGACAAAGAGGGATGTCCTAGACGATAGTGAACGTCTGAAACATCAGTCTCTTTCACTAGTGTAGTTGGAATGGAAGTACCATCCAGCTGATAGATCCCACCATTGACGCTTCCGTTACTGATAATATTCCGCATCAAGAGATCTTGCAAAACACAATAATTAGGATAGAAAGTAACGGAGCAATTCAAATCCGGTATGATACGACCAACATATAACAAATTAAATGGCATGCCAAGAGTATATAAAACAGAAGATAAGGAGATCTCATTGGAAGATAGTGCAGCTCTGTATCCCTAAACTGTCACGAATGACCCGTTTGTAATAGTAATATGGCGTAATGGAGACGAGAACTTATATGCAGTACGAATACCTCTATTACCTGTCATGTGAGCATATGCACCAGAATCAATAATCCAATCAGCGAAAGAAAGAGCTGCACATGCTGAGGTAAATGAATAATTAGATGACTGTTGTAGTTTCGTAACAAAGGCAAATGTAGTTCCACTCCTTGAGATTTGAAACTCCAAGTATCGAGCATACTACTCTAGACTCCTTGTGATAACTTTTTGGTCTATAGACACAATTTCAAGTGCAACACGAGCAGGTGTGGTCCGTGAATCATAAGCTGCCTGTACAGCTTGTAACTTTCGGTAATAGCTGCGAAGATGTCCAATAATACCACAGTAATTGCAAGTACGAGTCTCCCGACCACGACCAACAATGCTATTACGACCTTCCCCTCGACCACGGCCATCGCTACCACGACTATCTTCTCTGTTCATATATAGAGCAGCAGCCTATTTACCAACTTCTAAATGGGCAAATCTAACTTTCTCATGACTTTCGGTATGAAAAACACGGCTATGAACTTCTCCAAGAGAAAGTACTCAAGTGTCTGAAAGAATTTGTAATCGAGCAGTATCAAACTGAGCTCCCACTCCATTAAAATATAAGGTGACCATAAATTGATTTTGTTTTTCTTGAAAAGTTGCCTGATTAGATGTAAACGGAACTAACCGATCAAACTCATCAGTAAAGGATTTAAATTCCTCATAATATCCATTCAAAGACCGACCAGTAGGAGTTGGCTTCAATAACCCACAAACGATATCATAAAGTCACGAAAAATCATTTAGAGAGGAATATAAATCTGTCAAAGCATCCCATAACTCCTTAATAGTATCAGTATTACTAACAACGGTCTGAACAGAAATATCCATAGCATTCAACAATTGACTATAAACACGACAATCAACAGCGTACCATTTATCATAAGTTGGGTCATCATCGCTTGGAGGAAGCTGGGTAAGATGAAGAGATAGCCGCTGTCCGTGTAAATTCTTAAAGACATTCTTCTTTCAAAGTGTGTACATAGATTGTCCCGTCAAAACACGTTCGACGAGCTTAGATGAAGTAGATATAAAGATCGGAGCTTGTGATCGTATCATATCAGATTTAGTCACACCAGATCTAGTCATGGCTAATCCAATCTCACCTGATTTAGCAGCAGCTATTTGAGTATCTGTATTACTCATGATGAATACTTAATCTAGATACTAGATTAATCAGAAAGTCACAAGCCCCACTGTTTCATAGATCTGATTAGATCTAATCAAACCTCGACATGTAAATCAAATTCGAATGGCCTAGGACATGTTCGGCTAAGTTGACCGAGAGCCTTGGGTCGTGGCCGGCCAAGATGGCCGAGAGCCTTAGGACGTGGTCTGCATGGTCGGTCAAGCTGACCGAAAGCCTAGGGACGTGGTCTGATTAGATCTAATTAAACCTCGACATGTAAATCAAATCCGAACGGCTTGGGACATGTTCAGCTAAGTTGGCCGAGAGCCTTGGGTCATGGCCGGCCAAGATGGCTGAGAGCCTTAGGACGTGGTTTGCGTGGCCGGCCAAGCTGGCCGAAAGCCCAAGGATGTGGCCAGCTAGGTTGGCCGAAATCCTTGGCCGAGAGCCTAGGACGTGGCTGACAAAGCTAGCTGAGAGAGTATATTAGAGAGAAAAAAGCAAGTGTTAGAAGGTGGTTGTGCTGATAGTAGGTGTTGGATATGATTTAGGTTGGGGCGACTAGGGTTGGCTTTGATACCATGTCTGAAGAAGAAGAAAAGAGGAGAATAATATGAATGAATTGTCTAACTCTTTAGGTTAGTATGCTATCATATTTATAATAATGAAGAGATTACATAGTAATACGATATACATTCCCACACATGATGATGAATAATAAAATAACTTATAACAATTAATCCTTGTTATATATCAGCATTTCCTTCGCTCTTCGGGAAATTACATTGAGAAACCTGTCGAAGAAGATCCTTCTATTCTTATTCGACTCAGAACTTATATGAAGAATATGATACATACACATGAACCAAGACTACACTTTGAGTGCGTAATTTAACAAATCATGCTCAAACGCAAAGTAACAAGACTCCAACTTGACAGCGCACCCTCCAATCTCTCCCACAGCCCAAAAACTGTAAGAGAAGTTACGTCGATCAAGAACGGGACAGGGAACCGATACACACGCGAGAAATTACCTCAGCCGTGGGACGGAGGAGCAAGTACACGCACCGGTAGAAGAAAGCACCCGTGGCTACGTGATCGCCAGTGGCGGTGTAAGCCCTGAGCCCATCACAGGCGGCTCTGAACTTGCTCATAGCATCGTCCTTCATCAGGCTGACCGGTCCGACGACTGTCATGTGGGGCACGAACTGGGGCCCACCGAACTCCGACCGGAGTTCGTCCATCAAGCTTCTCGGCCTTGGGGATAGCTCGTCTGGCGGAAGAGCAAACACGCAGTACACGAACTTGGGCGGGCTTTCCATGGAAGCAGTGGCAGGGAGATGGGGTTGCCCGTGAGATCGAGAAATGCAGAGGGGCAAGGGCGGGGAACAGAGGGGTTGACTTTTAAGGTAAGTTCTAGATCTCAATCTCGGTTTTTCCCTTTGGTTTTTTTTTCCCCTCCTCTCCTTACAAATGTTAATGCATGATTTTTGACAATCTTAACGGCTAGTACGAGGGACAATTAAGTTTTTTTTTTTTACCCACTTCTTTAGGCATCCTTTGCGTTGCGCAAAATATTTTAATTCCTCATTTTTTGGCAATTCGATACTTAAGAAAAATAAATTTCTCTTTAAAATGTCGAAAATCATTTTTCGAAATGAATGCATATGGATGCTTTGACCAAAAACTCTACCATTGCACATAAAAACCTTAAACGCTCATTTCCGAGTCCCCAGCATCCAAGATTGGTCCATTAAAGTCGCGCGCACAACCTTGGTGCCCTTGCCCGAGTCACCGCGCTGAGGACAGGGTCCTCGCGCCTAGACCCATGTAGCCGTTGCCCGTCCTCGAGTCCATTGAGGCGTGCTTGGGACCTCGATATCGGTTCCGAGGTCTCCAGTACCCAGGCTTGGATCCATCAATGCCTGGCCTGAGGATGTTCTAGCACCAGGGTCGAGTCCACAAAGGTTGAGCGCAGAGCCCAAGTCCATGAGGCCAGGTCCAGAATGCAGGTGCCAATGCCCGTGTCCCTGGAGCATGGGCCCGTGTTTCTAGATGCCGAGCTTGGCCTCAATGAACCTGAGCTTGATTGCCAAGGCCCCAGGCTTAGATGTCAGGGAATCAGACATGGGTATCGGCTTTCTTTGATGGACTAGGGCTCGAATATTGGGGAACCAAGCACAAGTTCGCGCTCGGCCTTTTGCGGATTGTGATGAGTGCCGAGAATCCGAGCATGGGCACCGGGGCTTTGGCAGACCCCGATTGAAAAGCCAAAAAGTTGTGTCTGGGCGTCGGGTGTTGTGGACGAGGAAGCTCTTGCTCGGGATCCAAGCGGCCTTGCCTGGGTCATCGATGCCCTGGTCAGACCCACTAAGGCTCGAACCTAATTCTGGTGCCCAAGCTTGGTTATCTGATTGCTCGTGCGCAAATCACTAACGCTGGAATACTGTATGTATGTGTATTTAGAGAAATTAGATTTCCCTTTAAATGACGGAAAATAATTTTCAGTACAGTTGCAAATGTCCACCAAACATTTAAATGATTTCCTCAATATCATTTATAAAAAAACGTAACGTTTTGCATGAGCAGGGAGCCCTAAGTTTCACCCTCTTCCCCCTGTTAGTCTACAACTTCCTCTCCTCACGGCAACCATGGTCCGTTGCGCTCTGAGATCAAGGTAAAACCGATGTGTGGATTCCGGTCAAAGAAGATACATCAAATTCCAATGCCCAGTGAAGATTTTTTTGGAAAACTATTATCGTGAAGCAAAAAATATATCCAGAGGCGATTGCATCCTGCATTCTTGACTTCATTATCGATGCAATCCCGCTCGCATTATTATCACATAAAATGAGTCAATGTGAGTTAAGGCCGGACTCATTTCCGATACATCCAAACTTGACCTGATTCGCGACAATTGTGAGCCTATTACTGCTAAAACTCGTAAAATTTATATGCAGTTTAACTAATATCTTTTGTTTAGGGGTATGGGTCAACCCCTAATTTTCTTAATGATGAATAACTAAATTGATCAAAATTTAGGGGTCAACAGTGAATAGATGACAGAGTTGACAGATTCTCTTCAAATTGTGCAGATTGATTTTTCGAGTTACCTGAACAGAATTGAACATACTCCACGTTCTATGGAGTACTTTATGTTGTGCTTAAGGCTAATCTTGAACCCTCAATGACACCAGTATCGTCCTAGAAAAGAAGAAGAGAGTGATTTGTATTTGATTTGTGTCTGTGTTTGTTAATGCTGTTCAACTTGATGTTTTAATGTTGTCTGGAAGAACACTTGGGTTTGTAATATTGTTAGTAGTCATTTTGCTTATCTTCAACTTTTTTATCATGACAAAAAAGGGAGAAGGGCATACATGAGATTTATCCAGATGACTAATTGAGTAAAACAGAAGTGCAGATGATCAATTCAGCAAGACAGAAGCAATTTGAGGATAGAAGGCTGACAGAAGCGACAAAAAAAAGTCGATATAAGCAACGAAACTGGGGGAGAAGAGTTATGATCTCTCAATGCGAGACTCTGGCGGTAGCTGCAGTACCATTTGCACGTACTTCAACGTCTGAAGCTGGAAGAAGTAGCGGGATACATAGAAGAGGTTCTTAGGAATCAACGACATTGGTATCCTTCCTTGTGTTAAAGACTCTTTCCAAAACGAGATGGTATCCTCCCTCGTGTTAAGACTCTTTCCAAAACGATTGAGTGCTTAATCTGAGGTGAAAACAGGAACTGTTGAAAGAAGTCTGGCGGTTGAGAAAGAGATAATGAAGGCCAGTGTCAATGAAGCAAGAGGAGAGTCCGACGAAATTAACCGATTAATCTCATCACTTTCCGCAATACCATTCACTCGTCTCCATCACCGATCATGATGGCCAACTTGGAGGGCAAACCGTGATGAGTCTTACCACTGCCAAGCGTTAGTGATTTTACGGAGAAAAAAAATACATACAATTATGAGTACATGTAAAAGCAACATTACTCTATTTGAATCTATATCATCTTCGCCGTTTAATTGGTAGACATATTTTAGTTCGTACAGATTTCATGAATAAATTATCACACTAGTTTTTTAGCAAGGAGGAACAATGCCAGACTCATCCAAATAGAGCTAAAATTAGATAACCCACAGCAGATTATCTAGACTTATTGAGGTTGTGAGCTCATCACTTCCCGCAAACAATTAACTGAATTTTTAGGGAAAATAAATTGAAAGGGAGCAATCTACAAATGTACAAGGACATTGGATGCACGTGCCCATGGAAGTCACATTCCCAACACCGGATGACAAAGTAGAGAACACAAGAATCTTTCAGAATTGTCGAGAACAAAAGGAAAGAAATACTGGTTACAAGTAGAATCTAACTCGTATTGAGGCTGCACTCTGCTATCTTTTCCCACGATCGACAAGTTTTATCTTCCGTGTCGGTTTTGTACAGTGCGAGGCGAGAGATCAGGAAGCTCAGGCCATTTAAGCTCCCATCGAGCTCATTGGCTTTTTCCTGAGCTTTCTTCTTCTCTTCATCTGTTAGGTCTCCATACAGGAAGCTCAGGTGCGGCATGTAAGCTACAACATCAACCAATAGAAGCAACACATGAGTGCTTTCGCAAACAAAAAGTCCCCCTCCATCAATTATTTCCATCCACCGGTAGCATTTGTTAACGGTCAACAATATGGGACCTTGCCACCACATCAAAATATAGATTGAATGGTAAAAATGAAGAAAAAAGGCGTGTCCACAGAATACTCCCTTTGCTGAATTACTTTGAAGAGGAATACGAGGAGATAACACTTAGCTAATGCCACTTAGAAAAGCCAGATGATAGAACCGGGCAATATACTAACCGCTGCCCTGTATACTCATTTCCCAGGAAACCCCTACCTTTATTCACAGCAAATAAATGAAAGCAATGAAACTCCAAATTAGTTATACAGGCGCTAATGTATTCATTTGTATGTTCAGCAAAGCAAAGCAAAGCACTGGAAAAAAGTCAAAGAAAGTAAAGACTCAATCAATATAAACGGGTTCTCTGTTCACATGTATGAGATTCCTTTCCTGAGACTTCAATATCATTCATCAAGAATTCGAGAATTCAGCATTTCATCCTGTCCTCAGGAATTGATGGGGCATGTTCGGAAAGATCCTAGAGAAGGCCATGAAACTTTAAGAATGAGATCCTTCTCGCGAATTCACTGATCCTTATATCTAACTTAACCCTAGCTTAAAGCCTATAACAATCTTAAATTTAACATCATTTCTAGCAAAAAGCCAAAAGTGGGTAAAGGGAACAAAGTGTCTTTTCAAAACTCTCGTGGGTTTCTTTTATTTTCACCTTAAGAGGAGGTCTACAATCAGGTAGAAAAGACAACCGCTTGGTTATCCCAAACTATACAGTAACAAAAATAGTGACCATAGATTATCGTCCCCATCAGACTACTGTCAGCTTGCCTCATTCTATTGCTGATTCTAACTTTGTAAATGGAAGCTCAGTGGTCCTTTCTTTGCATTTCACGAAAACAGAAGGTAAATCACTCGTTCTGCCATTAAGAATTTGCATTTTAACATGACTCTTTGGAGATCACATCAATGACTATCTCAGAAATGGACAGATCTTGTGCAGATGTTTTGTTACATACAGTGACACTTGAAACAAAGATACGAACTACACCTTCTGACAAATATTAAACGAAGTAAACATTTCCCATGGTTAAGCCAAATCCTGGATGAGAGTCATTTTGTTTAATACAGACTAAAGTAACTATTTCAGCATACAACCAGACAACCATGGATAGACTAGAGCTAAAGCAATAATGTCCGGAACTTACGCGTTGGCTTCTTGTAACCTAAATGAGCAGAGCAGTGATCACTGGTTTCAACAACCTGGAAGAAGAAATCGAGTGAATAACTTATCCCATTAAACAAAAAGAAGAAAAATATGCAGGTTTCTCAAACAATTCATTCAAGAAAACGCTAAATGTTCTCGCAATCCTGCATAGTTCGTGCTTCTTAACACACTCAATTCATTCCAACCAGGAGGAAATTCTCTGCAATAATGTGAAATGCAAGCTAATGCCAACAAATCCAATATCATACAAATCTGACACAATGAGACATTCTGCACAGAAAACTACGATGAAGAAAAGATATAGACAGGCCATACACATCGTTGACACACAAATAGGCCCATTCTGAATACAAGTGGATACAGAGCACAAATACACTCTGAATAGTGGGTTCAATGCCTTATCTTCAATGTCCTAATAAGAACAGGAAAGACAAACTCGCAATGTGCATCTTGAAAAATAAAATACCATAATTAACATGCACCCTGTTAAACTCTCTAAATTGACAAATTGCGCCTTGTCCTCACTTAGTCCGAAAAGCTTTGCCGCCATACATATTATTTTGCATCAACTGTTTTTATGGTGCGAGATTACGTTGGATCGACTGATGATGGGCATTATTTCTATCAGTAGAAGGTAGTTGTCAGAATCTTTAGTTTTCAGGCACCTCATTAGTGATTAGTCGAAACCCACATTGTGAGTTCTTGTAGAACTTTGAGATTGCATTAATTGTAAGTCTGTTGAAGAAGATTCTTCTATTCTTACTCAAAACTGAGGATAAGAATACGAATTATACATATCAATCAAGAGTACCATCCAACAGCCCATCACTCAGAGAAAGGAGGAAGAAAAGGGACCAGAGTTCAATCCTAACAATCCATGCTCAACTAGCATCAGAAGCAGCCAATCTCTGAAATCCAACTTCAAAGTGCACACCCAATTTCTCCATCAGCCCAAAGAAAATGGAAATACAACAAAAAGAAGCAAATGAGCCGTCTTTTCTTGAATGGATGATGGACCAAATATGAATCAAACAAGCAAGAAAAGGTCAATGATGAGATTGATAGAAAAAATTTATCAAGCATTATAGTTTCTCTACTGAAAAATATGATCAAAGCTCAAAATAGCCAAATAAATGTCAATTGCTGTAAGCCAAGCACGTCAATTAAGAACGTGTTAGGCTATTAACTCTTCTTCAGCATATAACACTAGTCTACCCCCGAAAGCCATAAAATATGAATCAACCCTGAACACCATATCCCATAACAGAATGAACAATGGGGATTGAGGCATTAAAACAAACACCTCCCGTGGCAATCAAGCAAAACGACGAGGCATCGAGAACGAACCATTAGGGACTAGAAACAGATGCGCAAAAATGCGAAATCACCTCAGCCGTTGGATGGAGGAGCAAATGCACGCACTGGTAGAAGAAAGTCCCGGTGGCCACGCGATCGACAGTGGCAGTGTAAGCCCTGAGGCCATCGCAAGCCGCTCTGAACTTGGTGACGGCATCATCTTCCGTCAGGCCGATCGCTCCGACGACGGTGACGTGGGGCTCGAACTGGGGCCCGCCGAACTCCGACCGGAGCCCGGCCATCAAGGTCCTCAGCCTCGGGGCCAGGTCATCCGGCGGAAGCGCCCACACGGAGTACACGAACTTCGGCGGGGTTTCCATGGAGGGAGGAGAAGAGGGGCGAGACACAGGAATGCAGAGAGGGTGGCGACGGGGAGGGGGACAAAGGGGACGACTCTTGATGTTGTTCTTACCCAGAGAGGGAGAGAATATGCTGGGAATCGGGACTGCGAGTGCGTGCGTGGGAGATGCGCAGGGCATTCCGGACGAGCTTTTGGTCACCGCTGCACGTCGGAAGTTCGAGTCGTACGAGTAGTATTACCGTTGGGGACGTCCGCCAATGTTGTTGTTGTTTTTTTTTTAATAAAAAAAGATAAGCTACCAATGGATAAAGTTACTAAAAATTTAATGTACGATCCCGACACTTATTTGACTTGTTGTGATAATTCAAGTAATGATTTTAAACTGCAGATTATGGCGCACTTTAATTTGATTTTATGTGAAACTTACTAAGTGTGCTTACTTTCATTGATGTAATGAGGATGCTCCTGCAGATACGGCAGGATTATATTTATTTTGTTGATCATACTTAAATCGAAAATAAATAAGAATTCAATTCCTGATCTAGTTGCACACTGGATATTAGATCTTTCAATCCTTGGAACCTGTATATATTGATTGGTTTATTTTTATTTTTTTTCTCCTGGACTATGGACTATGGATGCAGTACGATGATGGAGTATGTGTTCACTTAAACTAATTTTCTGCGAAATTCTAACTACAAGCTGCTTATATGTGTGGTTACATAGTGAAGTACAACCTAAAGCTAGAGAACTTGCATGGTAATAATGCAAATTCAGAATCCTCGAGAAATTCCACAGTCTGCAATGATGTAATAATGGCTGCCAATTAATGTTTTTTTTTTCCCTCAACTAGACAAGCACAAATTTTGACTTGTTTTTGTAGTGATATCTCTACATCAATTTCTCTTTTTTTTGTTTTTCTTACAGTCATCACCGGAGGCCTTGATTCGAAGCTAGTGATGTGGGACTTCTCCAAAAGGGAGGCTCTCAAAATGTAGTAGGCTCAGGTTAGGGTTTTTTTTTTTTTTTTTTTTTTTTTTTATGGAGATGGTTTACAGTAAATTCTTGGATACATATTTTTAAATTAGGTTGATTAATCGATATGTGAGGGTTGCTACTCAAGCCCTTAGCGACCGTCCATCTCTTTTATTTTTTTCACTTGTTGAGATTTTTCCTTACATGTAGTCGGTTGGACAACCCACTTTTGCATGTCGAATTGACAGTTTCTGGATTGGATTTCCATCACTAGAGAACTAGTTCTGCTCTCAGTAATTAAAAGCAACTTCTCGTGATTCTTTTCCTGTAGAATCGCTTTTTCTTGGCAAAGTACAGTCTGGAAAGTTCAGATGATTACTTTCCGTACAGCAGCGCCAGTTGTAATTTTTTTTGAGTCCATCCAGTGCTGTTGTGGTTTGAGTGATCTAAGATAGGGCTCCTATGTCATTTTTATTTACTGCAGGGTCGTCAAAAATGAAAAGTGGCAATTAGCACAGGGCAATGCTTCAATCCTGCTTTTGTTCAACCAATAGCTGTTCCCAGATGTTGATATGCTGGACAAGTTAGGCAAAATTGTGTCGTGGCACGGGGTGATGGCGGCATCCATGTAATGAAAATTGAATCAGAACTTGCTGCTAACAGGACAAAAAGTTATGATAAACCCCGAAAGGGATCTCACTCCAGATCAAATCATGCAGAAAATACAGATACCGGGGGGAGATTACACTTGGATTATACTTTGGGGGGGTAATGCTGCTGCCGTTTCTTGCGCGTGAGTGGCTGACCGAATTTAGCTACACAAGAAGCAAAATTTGTGCATATTGAACAACAGGTATACATTCTCAGGGCATTTAAATCTGTTCAAGTACATTGATATGGACCAAAGTTTCAAGTAGAACACACGTCTAGAGCACTTTACAAGATTTGCAATCAGCACAAATTCTCTCTTGAATTCTTGTCCTTTGTCTTCTCGACATCCTCCTTATATAACTTTTTGCAAAATAGCCGTTGCACCAACTCTGGAGGGGCAAAAGAGCTGTTGGAGATCAATGGGACAACTTTAGGAAGTGTTAGAACCGGTTTCGTATCGTTAAGTGAGACTTTCTTAAAATAGGTAGTAACTCGCTGATTCTTGCTAACAGTTTTGCTGGTCCTCTGACACACCAGACTATTGTTCCCATGTAGGCTAAAATCTTCCCGTTGGCTATTTCCAACTCGTGTGAATGACTTTAGCATATTTTTTTGAAACTCTAGCATATTGGCATTTTATATTCCTCATTTCACCTGATCTTTTAAGTACTGATATCATACCTTCGGTGACCAAATCTTTTGAGAGCCTCAATGCCTGTTTTCAAGAAAACTGATTTAGTCTTCACGCGATTTTTACTCAATGGCTATTTGGTGATCCTTAGCCATAATCAATAAACATATGCACACCAAAAGTAAATAGAATGCCTAAGGATAATTTGGGAATCATCAAAATATTTTATGAGATATTTCTCCAACAAGGGGAACATGGGCAATGCTGATTTAGTTTGAGATGCATTTCTAGATGAAGATCAAGCGGTGTTCGGCTCGGTTTTGACGCCAAGACGAGGGGGACAAGGGACTAGATTGCTATTCAACAAGCAGGTGTCTTGACTTCGAAACCTTTTGGATTTTGAACTAATGTAAGTGCCTCGCAAGCATTAGGGTTCTCTCTGTGGGGCTAGGATTACAATGTGAGACACTAATAGGCTGGCTTTACTGCCGCATGTCCAGCACCAGGGTTCTTTTCGTAGTTGCTTAGTATTTACCAATGAAATTTATCAGTTTGAGAGAGATTCGAAAGCCAAACTTAACTTGAACTGCACTAGCAGAAAGATGACTGTCTTTGCTTGTAGATAATTTCTCCAACTAGAGATGAGGATAACAGCAATGACACAGTCCACTCTCAGTCGTCGCACAAAGCTAAGAACCATGAAATAAATCCTGTTCTTCTCCGTGAACGATGGAGTAATATTAGCCAGTTAAAGCCGGCAAATCCACCAGGCACTTTACACAAAATGCAAGGAAGGACAAAGAATGTGAAAATATGAACAGAGATGATCGTCGTTTCATCAATCTCATAGTCGAAAAGAAAAATAGACGACGCGTTAAGTACAAGAAATGCTTGACATAGCTAAAACATTGGGTAAGAGCAACCAGCAGTACATGAACAGACCTTAGATTGTTAAGCAAGTCTGACATCCGTCGCTTTCTTCCTCTCCAGGCACCTTGTGAGGTACCTATCTCCCTCAAGCCCTCCACTTACATCACATGAGACCATTTCAGCATCACCAGACGACAAAGTCTTCATCTCTTTGTCCTCCTTTGCGGACTTATCAACTTCACTTGATATATCAGTTCTACGCATGCTACTCAAAAGGAAAAGCCAGTGCTTGGAGACACAGGCCCAAGAGCTCCTTTCTCTGCCACCGGGAAGCTGTCTGAAGATCTCAAAGAGGCGTTCATCGGAGAGTTCCCCGATGGACGATTGATGTTCCCACTCATACTCATGAGGGCAGACGGCATATGGGCCACATACGCGAGCTCGCTTGAGGGGAGGGCAGTACATGTCCATACTAGAACCCATCGAGCACAACTAATCTAAGTCGATAGAAGGGCAATTTTCCAAAGTAGAATTTTTTTAAAAAAAATTACCAAAAAAAGATTTTTTTTTTTAAACACCAGATTGGGCGCTCCTCGGCATATGGGCTGCCGAGTGGCACCCAATTGGCCCGATTGGGTCCTGTTCGACGACCCCAATCGGCAATTGTGCCGCTGAGCAGCGCGCAATTGGCCCATTTAATTTTTTTTCTCTCTCTTTTTTAATTATTGATAGTTATTATAATTATTTTATTTATAATTATTTATATTTTCAAGCTTATTTTTATAAGATAACCATTAATTTAAAAAAATATTAAGATAAAGAAGTAATATATCCAAAGTATATTAAATTTTGAGAAAAAAAAGAATTACAAAATTTAGAGATAGAACACGCTGGGAATGGAACGCACAACAACCAAAGCACCTCACCCGAACGAAAACCAACGGGGCAAACAATACAATTGACAATATCATTTGCAGATTAAGTGATCTATACAAACATTAAAAGACGAGATATTTATTTGGACATGACAAACTCCCTAGACCATTCCCCCCTACAAAAGACGTTGTATAAGAGTCCGACATGGAAAAATCCAAAAAAGAAAGAGGGAAACGACGGTTCATTCGTGATCGAGACGTGGCATTGGAGGGAGAAAATACAAAATTGACAAGAAAAATGGCATTTTTTGGGAAAAAAGGCTGGCCAAACTGCCTAGGGCGATTTGCCAATGGATTCGTCTCGAAAAAACTACGTGAAATAAAAAAAAAAATCGTCCCAAACGAACACTCAAACGATGAGATATGCCCTTTCAAAGCTTTTCCCTTTCTTTGCTCATTTTCATTATTTTGCTGTGGTTTTTCATATTTCAATGTGGTTTTTAGCTATTTTATTGCGATTTTTCATTTATTTATTACTACAGTTTTAATCTTTTGCCTCTATTTTAAATAATTACATAAATATAAATTATTTTTTAATTAATGATTGATGATGATCTTATAAAAAATAAGCTTTCAAAAGATAAATAATTATAAATAAGAAAAAAAATTAAGTGGGCCAATTGCATCCCACTCGGCATGTGGGCCGCCGAGCAGGGCCCAATTGCTGATTGGGGCTGCCCGGCGCCCCGCTCGGCAATTGGGCCGCCGAGCGGCACTTAATTTGGTGTTTTTTTAAATGTTTTTTTGGTAATTTTCTTTAAAAAATTCTAATTTGGAAAATTGCGCTCGATAGAACTCGTGCTTAAAGATCTACAACCGAAGAATTGATCTTCACCTATAAAACCAATTATAAACAAGTCCGATGAGTTAAATCTAGCCAAGTGTCCAAACATAAACCCGGTAACCCAACCTCTTGATTGCACAATCTGACACAACCATAGCAAAAAATCCAGTTTCATCTTAAGACACGGAGCTACTTCTTAATTGTTAGCTTCAGCAGAAGATCAAATCACGAATTGATCTTTACATCTACCAACAAAAGTAGAAAGAGGGTATCGATAAAAACAAATGAGATCCCATTTAATCAGAAGCAAATACATCTTAAATTATAAGTTATCAAGTACTGATCTTCAAACTTCTATGAAATCCACAACGCAATTACCATCACTAAGAAGCCGCCCCCTCATCACTAGGCATATGGGCCGCCGAGCACGGCCCAATTGATCGGCGGCCCAATTGCTGATTGGGGAGATAGCAGATCCATTTTCGATCCCCAACCCCTAGTTGCCACCTTATTTTTGCTTTTGGCTTCCGTGCTTCTTGTTCTTCTCATTTCAGCAGCAGCCGGCAGAAGCTGCTGTGGAAGACAAAATAGGTAAAATTCTTGTAGTGGTATATAATCCTTCGTTGTTTTTTCTTTCAGCTTTCTCATTTAGGTTGGATTGTGATGAATTTTGTTGAGTTTATACTTGGGATCGAAGAAAACAGGGTAATTTAGTTTGGCCGAGGGACGAAGGTTCGCGGCGACTCTTCCCGCAGCGGGGGGAAGATGACATTGGGGGGTGGTTTCTGATCTGTACATTTTGTGTAGAGAAGGGAAGGAAGATAGTGGCATTTCTTGCATTCAGTGACCATCAATTCATAGTTTGGTGGGCTGCTGCGAGGGAAAGGGAGCTGGGTTCATTGGAACTTTTGGCAAATTTTGTGGAGTGTAAATTTGGGATTTAGGGCAAGTTTGTGGAATTATCAAGTTAACAGACATATAAGTAAACACACTTATCTTCTGCGGGATGATCACAGCTGCCATCTCCATCCTTTTGTTCTTCACTCAACACACTGGTACAAGTAATGGGCTCACTTCAGTTTGATGAAGCAAGAGCATTGAGCATTAACAGCATTACCATCTGGGAAGGTCTTTGTTGAAGTCTTCCCTTCTCTGAGAAGCTACAAAAACATTTTGTAGGTGGAATTATAAAAATTTTGATCACGATTGATAGCTGATGGGGGTCGTTTTATTACCTGCTTTTCCTTGTCTTAATGGACCTCCCATCAAACTAATTTAAGATTCTATTCGTCCTGGAAGGTGCGCTGTTGACTAAAAAAAAAAGTAGTTTTGCTTTCTCATATGGCAATGACAACATCCAGGAAGTTTCTGGGTTTCCTCCTGTTTTCTTGATTTATCAATCTATGATCACAAGTCCAGTTGTAAAAATTTATTTGAATCATGTATTCTAGGAACAGTTTTCACTGGAAAGATCAAGATGACATTTTTTTTTTCTTTTGGGTATCGTGTTTTTTTTCTTTCTTTTTAATACTCTCTCACTTGAAATTCTGTCATTTATTTTTTTTAAAGGCGAATCATTTCATATAGCGTTTCATTTCATATGCGTGATGGTTTGGTTTGATTCTAGTGTGTGGATCTGTGCTCGATTGAGGGTACAAGTAATCTGTCCTGAGTTTCCTCTGGTTTGGGCTTGCTTTGCTTTCGGAAATGGCAAAGTGCCAATGAAATAACGAGAGCATATCATTTGCTCCGGAACTGTTGAGTGCTAATGTATTTTGGCCTGAGTTGTCTTGTTGCCTGAAATGAACGTGAAGAAATCATTTTGTTGGTATTCTAGTGCCAAGTGATTCTTTTCAAGTTTCTATAAATTTTTTCATCAGTTTCATAGGTGTATTCTTTGTAGATAGTGTTGTGCTTCGCAGATCTTCATTGGTGGGTGCAGAGAGTAAAGATTCAGATTCATACAACTGAGTTTTCTTTGGCTAAGTAGCCTTACTCACACAAATTTTGGAAATTCTTGGACATTGATTTGATTCTCATTCCTTTTAGCTCTCTGTGAAGTTTATTTAGTATTATGATCCCTGAGGTGTACGCGCTGTCCTGATTGAATGACTAAGATCATAACTTGGTTCTATTTTATTCTGTTGTAGGTTTGTGGCCCTACTAAGGACAGTGCTTTCGGTGGCCTTCTCCATCGACAATCGGCAAATTGTATCAGCATCTCGTGGCTGCACGATCAAGCTCCGGAACACTTTGGGAGAGCGCGAGTAGTAAAAAGTGTCATTCATGGCGAGCGACCCGGACTTGAAGTTTGAATTCATTGTTGATGTACCTAGAGTAGATTTTCACCACCCCTATTGGTCGGAATTCAAGAGCTTCATCAAGAAAATGCGCCTTGAATTGCAAGAAAAGGGACGTTATTCGCACGATCGTCCCGTGCTTCCCCTTCAGAGAAAGCCCCCTACTGAATGGTTCCACATCACACTGAAAACCAAAGAACATCCGGAAGGGATCACGTTGAGAATCCGGCGAGACAACATCTACTTGGACGGCTACCGAATGGAGGATTCTGGGCAGTGGTTCGAGTTTGATGGTCCTGAACAGCTGATTCCCGGATCCACTTTCCTGGGCTTCAATGGCAGCTACCCTAGCTTAGAACGTGAAGGAGGAAGGAAGGATTCCATTAAGCTTGGCCAGAGTGAACTCATTGTTGCCGTTCATGATCTCGCCACCTCCACGAATAAAAGGATGAGGGCGGTAGCGCTCATTATTGTTATTCAAATGATTTGTGAATCAATTAGATACGATAGCATCTTGGACCAGATCGTTAAGAAATTGAGAGCTGTGCTACCCCCTCCAGTGATGGAACTAGAAAACAACTGGGATAAGCTGTCAGGTGCATTGCTGTCTGCCGATGACAATCAAGTGGTTGACTTTTCAAAATTCGATAAAATGAATATAAGGACAGAAAAGGAAGCGGCTGCCGCAGTCGGAATGGTTCTTGGATTAGAGGAACAGGATTTGGATCCGTTGCCTAGTCGCAAAGGGAGAGCTAATAAATTAGTTGTTGGTTGCTATTCCTTTTGGCAGGTAATTTCTGTTTTGACTTTTTTGGCTCCAGTTGGTTGATTGCGGTAATTAAAAAACCAAAAAAACCTTTTAGGTTGGTGCTTGTGCGTTGCTGCAAAAATTGCATCCATTTGGTCTATCAGAAGGAGGAGGAGATGAATCAACAGATTCAATCGATTCATCTCTATCTGCCGCATCCAATCTGTCTGAACAGGAAAACAAGCTGGAGAGTGCTTCTCCTGCCAGTTTAAACAGGGAGCTATGTCTTACAAAGAAAATGTAGTCCTCTGTTTCTACTCCCTTTTGCCTTACAAAAAATGAACTATCTTTTGTGCTTATAGATCCTAAATCTATTTGCGATAAAAAAATATCTGCTATCTGCATTCACTATGGATATGACTCATCTCATGTGGGATATGAACCTCAGTTAATATGTAATATTGTCATGTCCTATTTGTTATTTCATGTGAAATTGCATTTTCACAGGCGAACCTTGGCAACACCAGTTATAAATTTCTTGAAAGATGTGCAGAGGTGGGATCTCTTTTCAACAGCTTAGCCTTGCTGCAACACAATCTTCTATGCTCTCAGGTACTTGTGCACATTTTGTAAAAGAAGCTGTGTTTTTGTATCCGAAATCCAATATTCAGTAGAAACGTATTCCCATGCATCTACCACCTATTTGAGTGGAGAAGAAAGGGAAAAAAGCACGATTATTTCATCCTTTGTCCTCACTCTACTCTGTTAACATGTTGGATGTTTTCAAGTATCTGTGTCTGCCCTTATTTCTGCTTCCTTTTTTTCATCAAACTGTTAAATATTCAGATCAAATATAATGTTAAATTAGATATAATATTCAGAGGAGGAATGTTACCTAACATTGGACGAAAATTGGTTTATTAGTATGTGAAACTTCTTAAAACCCAAAGGTCAGCAATACAATGGCTATTTAATGTTTTGTGAGCCTGCATGTAAAGCATTGAGGTCACACTCTTCATAAAACAGCTTGCATTGCAAAGACAGTTTAGTAAACATACTTCTGTTAATTGCATTTTGCAAGGACTTATCCAAGAATCAGTTTGTGAGTTCCATCCCAGATAGTCCTTTGTTTTTATTGGTTAAAGCCATTCTAGATAGTTTAGCAGCTTCAAATCTTCGGCTTGTGTAAGTGTTTTCCCTTTGTTTAGTCCAAAGTCTTGTGCTGGTATATGTGACTGCAATTCTACTAAGATTATTAACCTAGTGTTTGAGGGAATAGTTCGATGCATCATAATTTGGCTAGATGTAAGGAATACCCGTATGCTGGCATGGAGAAAACATTAGTGCTTTAATATTTACACTCGTCTATAGCAATTCTCTTGTCTTGAAGTTCGTCATGATCCATGTCTCAGTTTTTGTCTCCAAAAAGCCACAATTGACCACGCTTATTTTTTTCCTGCAGGTTAAGAAGCCACACTCTTTGACACTAAGGGCCGAAGCCATCTTTGGACCTCACAAGTCCAGGGAATGTTTGCCTTTCATCCTTATTCTGTGAGACAAGCCGAAGGTTAAGAAGCCACACGGTGCCGATAGCAGTTGTGTTGGGATGAATACATATATGTTTTGCGTGGTTCATCCCTAAACCACACACCTATTGAAAGGAGTCTCTGCTCTTGTACCATGTTGTGAATACTTGGATTAACTCACTTGAAGTACTCAACTATTGTTCGTCTCATACCGGGTCTTACGTTTTTGTCCTTTGGCAGACAAGTGAGCATTTTCTCATGAGGTCACCAATCCTAATAGTGCCCTCATGGCAATTAGTAAGCGATTATTAGCATGAAAATAGGTAGCTATAGGAAGAAAGCACTAGTAGTTTTCATGTGCACCCCAATTTACCATTGCTCCTAGACATGAACACCAAATGATATCACACAAAGCAGGGCAAGAGACACCAAACTGTAGCAACATTCAACTTCTGATGTGATTCAATTCGACTCTTCCACCTTGAAACTCCTCTCTTTCTCTTCCTTAGATGGGGTTGTTGTCATCGGTGACTTAATTCTGTACTTGTACCTCCTTGCAACAATCAAATAGATTGAGAAGTTGATCAAGCTGAGCACGGAAAGCAACAAGTAGAACAGGTTCAAATGGATCCGGTTAATGTTGTTCCCCGCCAACCAGCCTCGGCTCCTCGTTATCCCCTTCGTCGCGCTGTTCACGATCTTCACCATTACCGTGCTGAAGAAATACCCGAGTGCCATGGAGCTCCAGAGGAAGCAAGTCGAAACTGATTTGAGCCCCTTGGGCGCTTCGGAGTAGAAGAACTCGAGGAGCCCCACATATGTGAACATGTCCGCGATCCCGAAAATGAAGTACTGGAAGGACAGCCAGAACGTGCTGATCGGGAGAGGTTGGAGCACAGGCACCGCGTCGAGCATGCGGTGGTTCCTTGCCACCGCTTTTCGCTTGACCTCAACCGCCGCAGCCACAGCCATTGAGATAGAGGACAGGACCAGGCCAACCCCAATGCGCTGCAGGTGCGTGACGCCAGCCGGGTGGCCCAAGAGCTTGCGTGCAAAGGGTACAAAGATCCGGTCATAAACTGGGACGATGACGATCAAGAAGGAGATCGGGATGATGGGCAGGGAGGCGGGCGGAATGTGGAAGGAGCTAGTGATGCTTGTGTCCATGGTCAGGCCTTGTTGGATGGAGAAGGTTTGGAGCTGAGCAAGGCATAGGGTCATGATGATGGTGCAACAGATGATAGGGACCATGCCTAGCATGATCTTGGCATTCTCAACTTGTGTGACCCGGCACAACATCCATCGGTTCGGAGCTTTCGCACCTCCATATTGCTCCGGAGAAATTGTCTGAATGGCTGCTTTGTCAAGAAACCTAACAAGCAATAAGAGGAGGAACGCCGAAGCAGTTTAGTTGCGGCATTTTGTCCAATTTTGAACGTCATTACTGGTGATTTCCTGTGATTTCAGCATTTTTTTCTGAACAATAACATTTGAACAAGTATAATTATTATTTTTGCAATCAGTAGGTCTAATATAGCATTGCACCTCCTCATTAAAGGTGGAATCAACCTGAAATTGTCGGTGTGAGGTAAAAATTCTGCTTCCAAGGCAGCTTCTTCGTCTTTATCAAGTTCATAAAGCTCTGTTGGGTCCTCAGGAAGTTGAAGATCTCGTTTGCTGATTGCAGCTACATATACCTGAACAAAAGAAGAGAATCGAGATAAAACAAAAATTGGAGGAGTGAAGTACAAATATGAAAGAAGATGACGAGCTCGTACCTGAATGATTTCGATGATGGGGTTGGATTTCTGAACAATCTGAATCCGGTACAGAGGCAATCCTGCGGCGAAGATGATCATTGCCAAGATCATGGCAAAGGTAGACAGGCCGAACCCCCAGTCCCATCCTTTGTTATCTTGGACCCAGACAAACAGCGTCAGGCTCACCGCCCCCCCGAAGCACACAGACAGCAAGAGGCAGTTGAAGAAGCTTGACATCTGCCTCACCTCCCTTGGATCTCTGTCGTCGAACTGGTCGGCGCCATGGGCTGGCAGGGAGGCCTTTATGCCCGCGCTGCCGATGGCTAACAAGTATAGGCTGAGGAAGAGGAGAGCAGAGTTTCCGCCGCTGATTTTCTCACAGTGGGAAGTGGGATCGAAAACCTTGCAAGGCGGTGGTTGGAGCTTCGGATAGCGAGCTTGCACTGTTAGGAGTGCCAGTCCCTGTTTGAGCATTCCCAAGTACAGTTTGAGTAGCTCAAGAGCTTTGATGGGCTCATGAACTCATGCATAGTCTATAAAGGGGCTACTTCCCAATTGGAGTCGGTTAAAATCTGAAGGAATAAATGTCTCAACATGGCCAAAGATTCAAACTTGCGACTGGGTATATACTAATAGTCTATGAAGACTCTTCTTTCCTAATGTGAACTAATCCGTTCGAGCCTAAACAAAGTTCAGAGACCACCACTGAAACCAATTGCCAATTCAGTTACTACGTAGCATCAAACGAATTGTTCAGGCATTATGTACCAGGAATTCGAACGAGGCTGAGATGAGGGCAGTCTTGAATCTGCCAATGAAAGTGTCGGCAAGAGTGGCTGCGAGTATGGTGAGGATGTAACTAGTCCCCATGAAGTTTGTGAGCTCGTTAGCTGCATCAGCTAGCTCAAAGTGCATCACTCCATTGAAGTATGTCACCAAGTTGACAGCGAGTGCCAAAGTCGCCAAGCTCTCGAAACCAAACACCGCTGCAGAATTTGCAGTTTAAGCTTAAAATGAGACAATAAAGAAAGGGTCCACAATGCCTTAGATCATTATGATACAAGTCAGTTCAAGTTCCTTCATGAATGTGGAACTCTGACTGCACAGCACTGTCACTCGAAAATGCTCGCGGGATGCTCAAATACGAGGAGCTATTCCGTCCTCCCTAAGGATCATGGTGCAGGAATCTCTCGACTATCGTCGGTCAAGAAATGGACGTGTGAAGCTCTGACAAGTCCTAAAAACCATTTACTCGCGTACAAGGTGAGGATCACAGCATTGACAATTGAAGTATACGTAGCGCACGTACCTAGAACGAGCATAGAAACCCTGATCCCACCATGCTTGTGCTTCAAAGCTTTTCCTCCCTTCCAATCCACCCTCCCCTCCACAAATTCAGCTTTGGTCTCCTGCATGACAACTTTTAGTCAGAAAAAGATACGAGATTAACAAAGGCAAGGACGAAACCTACACAAGAATTCAGACATTATGAATCTATGAAGAGGAAAGAGAAACACCATTGATAGGGTCATTTTTCGTTTATCAGTAGAAAACAGGAACACAACAATTCTTGTGGATATCTTCGGCGAGCTCAAGTGCAGGTACTTAAAGCGGGAGGGTTCAAATTTGGGAAAGATGAAATTAAAAATGACGGCTACTTTAAGGGATGTGCATGGAAGTACTCATTTGTCAGCTTGGGACATTAGTCAACGGGTGCGATAAGATATCGTGATTCACGATTCCTAAGATTCCTCAGCTGTGTCCGGACAACAATATGTCGGGTGCGTATAATCTTACGTCAAGTCGGGGGATAGAGGGCAATTCTGTAGCTCAGTATCAAAGATAAAAGTACTTTTCCAGAAGATCGTTCATCCTTGTGACGCGCTCTCACCTAAGACCTTTCTGTAAATAATAATGTGCGTTACACCCAAAGACCTTTCTTTCGAGCCGATTCTAGTTTGACGACATAAGAAATGAAAATTCTCCTCTTTTGGTCGATGCGTCGATAAAGTTCATTTCTGCTCCCTGTAATCTTATATTATTCGAGCACCTCTTGCTTAAGATCATTCCCCCGCCCGGTTGTTACCAAGAAAGTGCGATGATGGCACGTTGGCTCTTTTTTTTTTTTTTTCATAACCAACAAGATGGTATGTTTACTTACCTAAAGAATCAAATGCAACTTTAGCATTATAAGATTTTAACGGTTGTGAGATTTGGTCCTCTAACTTTCGCTCTATGCAATCGAGTCCCTTTTGTTATCTTTCTCATTTTCTGCAATTTGGTCCTCAAAAGTTTTATCTTGTGTGATCAAGTCCCCTAAGTTTCTTGGTTTGGGCTCAAAGTGCTTCGTTTACTCACATGTCATAACTAATACCGTCAAATTAGGGGGGTTTCTCTTTTTGCCGCAGCTTGTCTTTTGCTAATCTCGGGCGCTCATTTGGCATCATCCTAGCATCACTTCTCATTTTATGCCAAATCGGCAAGGTCAGCTCAATAGTTATTGGATGGTTTGCGAGGCGATTGACCCAAAGGAATTAACTGCTCAATTCGAGGAAGTTAGAGAACTAAAGGTCAATGTACGTAATAAAATTTAGAGGATAAAAATAAATAAAGGCCTTAAATGAACAAAGTAAAGCTAAGGTATCGTATATGCAGAAAAATAGGGGACCAAAACTTTGGAAGTTAGTTGGGGAAATCTAATTGGACTCTTAAACATACTATATGGTTGTAAATTCGATCCTAAACTTTTTACTTAGTTTGATCAATTTAGCTCTAAATCTTTGCGCAAAATTTCAATGTAGTTCTTCCGGCCATTTTTTGCCGAAAATCTTTAATGTAGCGATGTGCCACATAGGATGGCCAGTGATGAATAAACTATCACATGAGCAATTTCGGACAAAAATTGACTTGAAGGATTATAGGAATTTTTGCACAAAGGTTTAGAACTAAATTGGTACAAGTGAAATGTCACGTCTACATCCTATGTCGCATCTTGGTTTAAATCTAAACCTTAACCTTAATTACAATATGTCAAGTTTCGTAGTCAGGCTGAGGGGTTGAGGGGAGTAAGTATACCAGGGCATGACGAACTGGAAATGGGTCGGCATCATACTCTCTCTCTCTCCCCCCTCACAACGAGATATATTCAATTCTTTCGAAAAAAAAAAAAACCATCTGCATGTCCAGTTAGCTAAATGTATTTGCGAAAGTGATGCAGTAATATTAATGTTACGTAATTGAGTATGATACATAATCATCATCATCAACATCAACAACAACTTTATCTCAAACTAGTTGCGGTCGGCGGTCGATGAACCCTAAAGAATCATAAAAATAAAAGCAGAATCAATGAGTAAAAAAAGATAAATGTGTAAAAATAAATAAGTAAATATATATATCTATACACTACCCCTCCACATTACTAATAGTCTTCCTCCACTCTGTCCTAAGACAAATCGTACGCCAATCTATTTCTCACTCTATTAAATATTATTTTACTGCTTTCCCCCAAGTAAGTTTCGATCGACCTCTTGCTTTCTCTCGATAGCAAACTTCTGTTCGTACCGGTGCATCTAAGGGCCTTCAGAATGTATGTCCAAACCATCTCAATCTATGATCTCTCGTCTTTTCCGCCACCGGTTCCACTCTAACTTTTCGTCGAATCTCTTCATTCCTTATCTTATTCATCCTTATCATTACCACACATAATGATACATATATTAAATATATAAATCACACCCTTTCCTCGGTGAAGATATTGAAGTGTTATGCATGTAAAGTTCGCATCATGCTTGTCTTCTCCTCAGTGAACTCGTTGGATCATGTTGTGCCCGAAATTTCTCTTTGCTTGCACAAATATTAAACGCGCTTAGCTGATTTTTTCGGCGTAAGTTAGACTTGCGAGCTATATTTAATGGAAATTTTTCATGTTCCGATGAATTTCCAATCTCGCATGCTTCCGCATTAACCGGTGACGGGTAAAAATTGGAAATTGGTATGGTGTCTCCTTTGTCGGCTTTCTGTGTTACATCTATGATTGGCAGTTATTATATATTAACAAATTTATATTAAAGGGAAAGAAAGAAAATGCAAATAAAAAATTAAATAATTAAATAAAAAGGAAAGAGTTTTGCCTTTGAAATCCAACCCTTCCTTCCTTTGTTTCCTCTAAGAAGACCAAGGAACGTTTGTCGCGTCCAACACATTGAAGGACAAGTAGGATCTGAAATAAATATTGAATTTGTTTTTTGTACAACTTTTAGTGACACTATATTCAGAAAGTATCAGCCTTGCGAAGACGGCATAATTTGCTTAAAAACTTTATATTTTATTCCAAATTTATCATTTTTTTAATTAAGAAATCAACTTTCATTTTAATCTCAATTCTTTCCACACGTCCGAAAATCGCCACTAGTTCCCTGAGAATTATCAACATCAGACCAGTTAGAGATTGGACCAAAATTTGGTTCTTTTAAGGGAAGTAGCCCCCCTAAAGCACTAGTGATAAAGGATATTATAATTGAAGAGATGACGCAACAAATGGTCCGAACATGGAAGGCGATTTTCTTCGTAGGAGATCAGGAAGATTAGAAGTAGAATGACGACATTATGAAATGAATTTAATACATGGTTATGTTAACTTCACAGTTCACACAACTACGACAGAAAATAAAATATTAAAAGGCGATTATTTTTTTGCATTGGTGGTTAGGAAGATTAGAAGTAGAATGACGACATTATGAAGTGAATTTATTGTATGATTGCGTTACCTTCGAAGGTCACATAACTATGACAGAAAATAAATTCTTGTATAAGATATGCTCCCCTACATGCTTGAATCAAATATGTGTTTCTCTTGGCCAGAAATAGACGGCCAGATGCCTCACATCAATGTCGGATCATATGTGACCTAGTGCAAATGAGGTTGATGTTCCATAAATTATTGAGTCCTCGTCAGATATGAACCCGATTACGTTGGCTAAGTTTCGATGCTGATTTATGTCTTTAGTGCTCGAAAAATAAACCGTGCATGTCGAAGTTATTCGATCTTGTATAAACTATTCGAGAATTGAGTGATCGCTTGCTTTATCTAGTGATATCACTTCGATAGAACACAAGGAAAGTACAAGTTTACTATCGAATTTCTACTATGATAGGAAAGACCAAATATTAACGAAAAAATCAACATTAACATCAACTTTATCCCAAACTAGTTGGGGTCGGCGGTCGATGAACCTTAAAAAATCATAAAAATAAAAGCATAATCAAGCGAGAGAAAAGATATAAACGTGTAAAAATAAATATATATATATATATATATATATATATATATCTATATCTATCTATATACTACCCCTCCATAACACTAACATTCCTCCATTTCGTCCTAAGACAAACCATACGTCAATCTATTTCTCACTCCATTAAATCTTGTTTTACTGTTTTCCTCCAAGTAAGTTTCGGCTGACCTCTTGTTTTCTTCGTATTATGCTCTCGATAGCAAAATTCTGTTCATATCTGTGCATCTAAGGGATTTCGGAGTATATGCCCAAATCATCTCAATCTATATTCTCTCATCTTTTCTGCCGCCAATTCTACACCAACTTTTCGTCGAATTTCTTTATTCATTATCTTATCTATGCTTGTCTGACCACACATCCACCTTAACATCTTCATTTTCTCTATTCTCATTTTATGCTCATGTTTTCGTTGTGATGTCCAACATTCAGCTCCGTATAACATGGCAGGTCTGACTGTTGTTCTATAAAATTTTCCTTTTAACCTAAGAGAAATTTTGCGATCACACAAAAATCCCGATGCACTGCGCCATTTCATCCAACCTGCTCTAATTCTATAGCTTACATCCTCATCAATCTCTCCATCCTTCTGCAATATTGATCCTAGGTAATCAAATATATCTTTCTTGGGTACCTCTTGTTCGAGTATATTTACGGCTTCTTGATCCCTTCTTCCTGTCATATTAAACCCACACTTCAATTATTCCGTATTGTTACAACCTAGCGTAAAAAATGTTAACAGAAAAATCAGAAATAAAAATTCTAAATGCCTTTTTTTTTTTTTGCCGCATAGTGTACACAAACATGGGAGAACTTGTCCATTTGGAACACAGAACTTTCAGTCCTCCTTAAATGCATCTATGTTTAGCTAAACAAATGGACAGGAGACCTACACTTCCCAAGAGGGCATGAAAATATAGAAAGGCAGAAACCGCAAACGGTGTGGTGGTAAAATGCATGCAATTCGTCTATTCCCTGTGGTGTTTTCTAATGAGTGTTCAAATTGTATTTTAGCTACAGTGCTCAACGGGAATAAGTGCGTCAAGTTGATATTCTATATGTACGTTTCCGTTGCAAATTAGAACAAGGATCGTGTTTTTCTACATAGTCTATTTGCGCAAAATGCTCTCGATTTGGGTCAGTCTATCCATCCATTTCGCGCGTAATTTGGAGCATACCAAGCATGGTGAGTCAGTTTTCATCTTTGGCGCAGGGAAGCTAAAGCATTGTTCGAGTCGAGCGGATAGCCAAAATGGACATGGAACTGGAAAATGTTGGGACGGTTAAATTTCTCGAATTAGAGCAGTTCTTCATGAGGAATCGACTTCTCGATTCAGGCCTTTCAGTTGACGACCGACGATCCGTCAATGCGGCAAAAGAATCAGTCAGAGAAGAGTCGATACAGCGGATTCTACCAGCAAATTTTTTGGCCACTGCCTTGTTGTGATAAATCTGTGGCCGTTCCGAGTCCCTAAATGATAAAGTTATCCTGTCACAACGTGGTAATGCCAGAAAATGTATCCCATTTTTGAGGTAATGCAGACAGCATGCATAAATTCTCATGAGTTCATGCCGTGGTAAAGAGCGAAACACATACATGTTTACCCATATGAAGACGGTGGACCAATCAAAAGCAAGCCAGAGGAATTTAACTTGGCTCCAGCCCTCAAAAGAATTGAGTACATGGGGATATTTTATGGGAGAGGGGACATTGACCACCAGAATATGGCACTACAGCATGAGCAAGCCACCAAAATTTTACCCGCGGTTAACATTCTGAACCAGAGCTTCATTCCCTTCACAGACCAAGGCATTCCATCTGCGATTCTGGAACAAAAAGAAATAGTTTTTGGTAAATTTGGGGCCAATTCCCTAAAAAAGCATTAACTTAAAATATAATGAAGATTTTAGCCCGAACTTTTTTTTTTATCTCATAGAAAATCATCAACTTTAGATTCAATGACGATTCTAATCCAAATTTATTTTCATATCATTAAAAATACAAACTTTAACTCGAGTCTCAACTCTGATTCCTCTTAATTTGGAATATTAGTTATCTAACGTGGCAGTCTCACATCATTAATAAATCCATGTGACTTGTTAATATGGATTTAAGATATTATTATTATCTTATTGACACGGAATATGAAGTTATTCATCCTCTTCGGGAAGGGAGTAGGGTTGGGCTTATTTAAAAAAAAAAAAACTTTAGTTACGAGCTTGATGGATCTCGTCTATGATGTTTCTCCATGGGTGGTAGTACACAGTTTTGAATTTCAATTAAGCAGCTAATACTTGCAGGTGAAATGAAGTAAATGATAAATAGGTTAATCACCATCTTTCAAGTTGTGCCAGAGGTGAGCAGATAAACAATGTCAAATTTTATGCTAAGAAGACGATGCCTTAAATCCACTTTAGCAAGCCATGTGGATTTATTGATAGCGTGATATTGTCATCTTTGACAATCAATGGTTCCAAATTAAGGGGGGTCGAATTTGGGACTTAAGTCAAAGTTTGTACTTTTTCATGGAATGAAAAAAAGTTCAAGCCAGAATCGTCATTGAATATAAAATTGGTGCTTTTTTATGAGACAAAAAAAATTTCGAGTCTGAATCATCATTAAACCTAAAGTTTGTGTTTTTTTAGGGAATTGACATGTAAATATGTCATAGACATGTGTACTAATTTGGGATTTATTATAGTAAAAAAAAAATAATTTAATTTAAAATTGTCACAAATGTACTAGTCAAAGGTTTTTCGTACTATTAAACAAATTGAGAGCTTCATGAGACCTTTAAAAGCGTGCATGAATTTTGCACGAACCATCGTGCTTTTTTTTTTTTTTCGAAAATCATCATGCTTTAAGGTGATTTTTTTTTTTATGATTTATACTCCCAACGAAAAAAAAATATGTCGGCCCTGGTCCACACTGGGCGAGTAAGGGTTTGAGGTAGCCGCCTTAGCGGGGTCTCAAGGGGAAGGACTCCCCCCGCCATCGTCGTATATCAGCGAGGCCATGAGGCAAAGCGTGGAACGTGTAGGGACATCGCATAGGGGTAGAAGAGAGAGAAGGGAAGGATAGGCCTGGCCCTGCACGACCCCATCTGTAGGGACTTGATAGACGAGACCATTAGAGAAATGGGGACTTGGTGCGCCACGAGCTCCCTCCCTTTCGAGTCTTGTAAACGATAATATTAGACAAATTTCACGTGCAGGTCACAATTCGATTTGCACGTGAGATAGAGTATTGATGTTGTTGTTGTCCCACATCTCCTAACAACGAGTCTTATTTGCTCTTTATATTCATATGATATTTCTCTACTTAAATCGCTTAAATTTTTTTGTTGAAATTTCTAATAACCAGCAAGTTTATTGCTAGCTAATTGATTCATGTTGACTGATTGATTGATTTATCGTTCTTAAAGTTCAAGATTTTTTGTGGTCAAGAAATTTAACTGGTATATCGATTTGGGAACTTTAGTGGTAAAAAATAATTTTTGGCAAATTTGTTATATCAGGTGTACTAGTTTGAGGTTTTTCGTGGTATTAACCTAATTGAAAGCTTCATTTTGTATAGACCTTTAAAGAGTGTGTACGAACTTTGCACGAATCATCATGCCTGAATGTGACTTCTCTTGAAGGTGGTTCATACTCTTTAACGATAGGAAAGCACGTGGGTCTCACCTCAGCAGGAGTCTTAAGGGGCACAGACTCTAGAATCCATAATTTTTTATTAGTAGTTTGGATTTTGGCTCATGAATACCTACTACTATATATATAGCTTGTAATTGAGTGATGTAACGAGAGGAGCGATATGCTAATTATAATGAAATTATTTATTGGACGTAATCCCAATTTAAAAGTGAACCGAGATAAATTTTTCTTTCTCAATTTCTCTTTCCCGCTTTCGAACTTTACTTGATTGTGATTATGTACCGAATTTTAACAACTTCAACGAGGACAATGACGATAACTGTGCTCCAAAAGTGTTTAAAGAACGTGCAGGAAACGATCTGCTCTTGACGGCGATATACCAAGTGTTTTTCTTCTGGGGACATGGAGATACAATCATGAAAAAGGCCTTGGATAACTGGAATGACCTGAGGGAATTCAATGGGGAGACCTTTTCTGATTCAAAGCAGCAGAAAAACTCAAAGTCTTTTTCATCTCAGGTCTTTGAAGGACATATTGAAAGTCTCACCCCCGTTCAACGTAATTTGGCTCCACGAATCTGTGCCGCTGCAGTTGGTCTGGAAGCTTGTACGGCAAATGCAGGCTCCATTACTGAATGAATGTGTTCATTCATCTCCTTGTGATCTAGGCTAGGTTCCACATAACACGTCTGTCCAGCTAGCTACCCTTCGAGAGAACTTGCATCTTAGGAGATTTTACTAGTCTTGCTCCGCACTTGACTCTAATTTATATGTGGACGATTCCCATTGGAAAGTTAGGCTTTAACGTGTCTTTAGACGCAACAAAAACTGATTAGGATTAGTTTTTACTGATGCAAACAAGCAAGCAAGTTATTGCAGGTCACTACCAAAAGCTATAATCTAATAGATTACCAGTACAAAGACAAAAGGGATCTGATGCTAATTATACACGAAAAGATGCATTCTGTAAGCTGTGATTTTTTGCAAAATGAGCCTCATTCAATACACCCTTTCCGTTCGGTCATTTATGCACGCGACCCGGGGGGGGGGGAAAAAACTAAAGAACGTAGTAGCACTTGCCGTTATGGTAAAAGCTCATAGCCATTCATTCTAACTATAAAAACCTAGTACTGTGCTCACGTCGGCATTTTTTTTTATTTTCTCTAGAAATAACATTTCATTCCATTCACTTCCTCATTTCGTGTAACTTTAAAACAAAACAAGCTATAAATAATAAGAGAAATAATCAGAACAAGGCTATGAATTAGATGCTCAAAAAGCATATCCATCATTTTTTCACACCCTAATCGGTAGCCGATCACCGAATTCATCTTTAATAATGAGAATACATCGAGAACTCCATCTGCTGTTACGATTTTGCCTTTCGGCGATGATCGCCTAGATTTGGCTTCTCCAACACCACCACCAAGCAAAGTAAAAAGGTCGAAAGAATATATATTTGACACTTGTGAGAACAAAACTTTCACAAAACTCCATTCAACAACAAAATCCGAGAAAAGCGAAATTCCGAAAACATATACACAAAAAACCCCATATTTAAAATAGATCGGGATAGAAATCTCTAAAAAATGAGAGAGAAACTTTCGGATCTAAACTAAATCGGAAGAGTAAACTCCCAAATGGGAGGAAAGCAAGAAAAGAATAGAAGATCACCTCTCTCTCCCTCGGAAAATGTTACCGTCTGTTAGGGTTTAGGGAGGGCGGAGAGAGAGAACTCTGGCCACAACTTCTGGCGTCGGCCTGTGTTTACTAACCATACTAATGTCAAAACAAGTGTCTTCATCAATATCCTTACCTTTATTGGATCAATAACAGTCTCTTGATGTTGATGATCTTGAACGGGAAAAAAAAAACTATGTGGTGATTTTTGGACGCTTGAATACGTTTGAGATTGGAGTGAAATGAGGAGATTTTTTTTTTTTTTTGGGACAACTACGCTAGTGATGAAGGATATTGTAATTGAAGAGGTGACGTAACAAATGGTCTGACCAGGGAAGGCGATTTTCTCCCTAGGAGTTTAGGAAGATTAGAAGTAGAATGGCGACATTATGAAATGAATTTATTACATGGTCGTGTTACCTTCACAGTTCGCACAACTATGATAAATAATAATAATAATAATAAAGTCTTAGAAGGCGATTTTTTTCCCTTGGAGTTTAGGAAGATTAGAAGTAGAATAATGGCATTGTGAATTGAATTTATTGCATGATTGCGTTACCTTCACAGGTCACGCATCTATGGCAGAAAATAAATTCTTGTATAAGATACGCTTCCAATCGAGAGCGGCTGAAGCTCCCCTGCATGCTTGAAACAAATATGTGTTTCTCCTGACCAGACATAGACGGCAAGATGCCTTAAATCAATGTCAGATCACATGTGACATAATGGCAATGAGGTTGATGTCCCATAAATTATTGAGTCCTTGTCAGAGGTGGACCCGATTTAAGTTAGTTAAGTTCCCATGCGGAATTACGTCTTTATTGCTCGAAAAATAAACCGTGCACGTCGAAATTGTTTGACCTTGTTAGAAATAAACTATTTGAGAATCAAATGGCGATTACTTTATCTAGCGATATCGCTTCGATAAAACACAAGAAAATTTTAAGTTTACTACCGAATTTCTATTATGATAGGAAGGACCACAGTATAAGTTTGCTATCGAATTTCTATTATAGAATTAGTCTATTCCCTGCTGGTGTTTTCTAATGAGTGCTCAAATGGTATTTTTGCTGCCAATTATCAACGTTCAACGGGAACAAGTGTGTCAAGTGCTATTCTATATGTATGTTGCAAAATTAGAACAAGGATCGTGGTTTCCTACATTGTCCATTAACGCAAAATGATCCGTTTGGGTCGGTCTATCCATCCATTTCGCGCATACTCTGGAGCATACCAACCATCGAGTCAGTTTTCATCTTTGGCAAAGGGAAGCTAAGACATTGTTCATGTCAAGCAGAACATCAAAATGGATATGGAACAGGAAAATGTTGGGACATTTAAATTTCTCGAAGTAGAGCGGTTCTTCATGAGGAATCAACTTCCCCGATTCAGGCCTTTTTTCTCCCCTGTTCCAACGATTCAGGCCTTTTAATTGTTGACAAACTATCCTTCGTGGCGACAAATGAATCAGTCAGAAAAGAGTCTGATACAGCGAGTTCTACCTGCAATTTTCGGCCACTGCCTTGCTTTGATAAATCTGTGGCCGTTTTGAGTCCCTTGATGATAAAGATATCCTGTTATAACGTGGCAATGCCAGAACATAATCCCAGCTTTGGGGTAATGCAGACAGATGTTCTCATGAGTTCATGTCGTGCGAAAGAGCGAAACACATACATTTTACCCATATAAAGACGGTGAACCAATCAAAAGCAAGCCAGAGGAATTTAACTTGGCTCCAACTCTTAAAAGAATCGAGTACATGGGGATATTTTACAGGAGAGGGGAAATTGACCACCAGAATATGGCACCGCAGCATGAGCAAACCACCAAAATTTTACCTACAGTTGAACATTCTGAACCAGAGCTTCATTCCCTTCACAGACGAAGGCATCTCCATCTGCGATTCTGGAATAAATCCCAACCAGACTGATCGCTAGTCTGTCTGGTCAAGCATCCTCAATGGGGAACTGACGGTCGGGCCACTTGGGATATACCCGTTTATACAAACTCATGCATACCGTGTCATGTTGCTGAAGAACTCCATTCAAAACACACTTCATTGCCCCTGAGTCGAAAACAGAAGGACGGTCAGCACTAGGCACCAAGAGTCGACATACAAAAAGTAGATTTCATTAAACAGACGTTCTCTATTAAACGAGGAAGGATTGTAAAAACATACCATGTGTACCAACAGGCTCCTTAACACGACCACGCCGGCCGCATTTTGTCCAAACTTCCACAGGCTGCAACCAATAAATTGAAGAATTTCAAAGACCACGAGGATTAAATCAATCTTTGACAAATCCGATACTATGAGCAACAAGAGAGGTTAGACCAGCAGCAAATCCCTTACCTTAAACCATCTCACATCTTCTGGGTTGTGAAACATGTATCTGACTGAGGCTTTTAACTTAGATACACGTTGAGGGTAACTGCAATAAATGAGACATATCAAGAATAAGTAAGTTTAATGTCATTGATGAACTTGCAGGCAAGTTTTAGTCGAACAGAATGCAGTGAGTACAAATTAAGATTGAAAGCATGCATTCATAAATAGCCAAAATTTAAAGTCAGAAAAGCAAGAAAGTAGAACACTCCAAAATGATGAAAGCATCCACCACCACTAGTATTTGTCAACCACAGAGAAGTCATCTCTATCTTCAATATCGAATGCATAAAAATAAATTTTGAAGAACCACCAATAGCACTCAATACAATCTAAACCCAAGCGCTACATGTACCTTTCACCTAAAATTGATAACCTATCCTTTTTCATTTCATTCTGGAAAGTTTTAGGTGAATTTTTTTGTTTACCTAATAATAAACAAAAGAGTATTTTGTTCCTTACCAAAAAAAAAAAAAACAAAAGAGTATTTTGCTAAGAATAGATTTTAACTCCAACCCACATATCTGACCCTGTAATTTGCTTTTCACCTCAATTTAACCTGATGCACAACACATCGTGCACACTAGCATAGCGTTAAAAGGTCAAAAGTCTGAGTGTGCTTGTCTGTATGACATTATGAGGTGCTCCTGAAGCCATGTTATCATCCCCAAAGCCAATCCAGATACGAATCACCTAAAAACTTCTCATCTTAGTGTCTGTATGCTTGTGTGTTACAAATTTATGCTGAAGTTATGTAGAACAAGAAATCAATCCCTTGACCACCCATACTCCATAGAGAACTTTGTAATCACCACATGCATACGGATACACAGAGAGAGAGAGAGCATTGGGATATAATTGTTCCACTCAATCCCTACCCAGTCAAAATGATCCTCTTCAGAATTATTCTGTCGGGATCAACACTTCTCAAGGAACCTACAGCTACAACAGCTGGTGCAGAACCTTCTTCAGCCTGCTTCAAGGCTATTAGAGGGAGTGGGGGGAAAGATATTGGAGCATAGATTGATGCTACAGAAAAACGCCCAGCATGAAGAAACCTCTCCATTTTGTGCTTGTCTGAGTTCATATTATCTGTTGAGAAAATTGGTCTACATAGCAATAGAAATTAGCAGGCTAGCTCCAACAAACAATAAACAACAATATAGCAAGATGCTCCAATGAACCTCTGTCACAATACCTTGCCACAAATTGACGAAAACCAACATGAAATATTAACTCTTCCTTGGATTTAATAGGAGCACTATATGTCTCATGCTTCTTTATGCTGGATCAACCCAAAAAAAAAACCAGTGTCATTAAAAAAGAAACAAAAGATGAGATCCCAGCAGCATACAATGCAGAAAGCTGTATCTATAAAAGAGAACCTGAAATGGAGAACAGACATCTTGGACTCATGCTGCAAAAGACCGCATACAACTACTGGCAATGTCTTCACTACATCACACAATCTAGTAGCAACACCCGTAGATACTTCCCTAACATGAACTCTAGCATAGGTGCCAGCTGGTATACAATCATCCCTGTCAGATTGCTCCATATCCAATGCTTTTGCAAGAACGTGCTTTTGTGTCCTCTTAAGATTATCAAAGGCAAATATTCTGGCATATTCCAGTGGAAGGGATTCCTGATATTAATTTCAAGAAAAATGTAATGCAATATTAATTATCATAGGCTATGTGAAATCTACAAGAAAACATCAATATCATTACCTTGGGATCCCATGAGGAGGTCCTAAATGACTTCAATCCTCTATACTTCGCAAAACGCCTCCTTGCCGGAACATCTAGCGGAGTGTCTACTTCATCTGGGAATTCTGAAATGCAAAACCAAACATGAATCACAAGCTTAATTATTGGTAAACGGTAATTAAATCAACTCTACAAAGGCAGAAGCACCACAAAATGCAAATTCAGCTTAAAGTAAAATCCACTTCATACATAGCCACTGCACTCTAAGAACCCCTTATGAGCAGGAGAATCTACTTTTTCTCTTCTGTTTAAAATCTATCAACATCTTGGAACCAACTCATGCTGAGGATCGTTTTTGTCATGGATAATTAGTGAGTACTGGATTTAGCATGAAATCTTTCTGATGTTAACAACAATTATCAACTAAAATGTACCGAAGTCAAACAAGATTTTAGAATAGAGTAGATCGAGGTACCCTCATCTTCAGCATGTGCTTCTTTAATTTTTTGAAGCTCATCTTTTATTTGTTCTTTTGTCAAGTTATCGCCATCCTGCAAGACAAAACAGAGTATTTCACAAGCAAAGCATCACTAAAAGAACCAGTATCCCTAAACAAATTCATTGTTCGATATGGCAGTAGAAAGCCATATTAAATAGCAATTCAAAATTTAAGCAAGCATTCATTAGGGCGCAATCCCAAAGAGCTACTACGCACAAAGCTAGATTTACTCGAGAAGAAGCTTTAAGAATGTGGTAGTTTGATCAAGATATCTTGATCAGATACAGGAAATACGGAGTTTACACATTGCTACCATCAAGTTTTAAGTTATCAAATCTCACAGGTCCTGTCTCTCCATATGCAAAACTTACCATCATCATGGAATCATCCTCAGTTTCCTCCTCAGAATCCCTCAAGTTTAATGAAGCTTGATCATCACCATAACATGAATCATTATGGCCTTCTTGAGCAGCACTGCCATTTTCCTCCTCATCCACAACCATTCCATCGTCATCATCACCATCGCTTTCTGAATCCTCCACATCCGAATCATCCACAATCCAAGCAGCCTGTGAGTAAATTTTACTTCAGATTAAATGAAAATCACATGGTATTCAACCATCATTTGTTCAAGAAGTACACCGGCATAAAAATAGAAAAAGATGGCAAATCCATGATAATCTTCTAGAAAATCTGAGAGTGGATACATCAGATGACCTGATACTCAGAGGTGCCTCGAGGAAGTGACCTTTTCTTTAGTTTCTTTTGTTCCTGAGCTCTCTCCGCCTCAGCCATTTCTTCCTCCGTTGGCCAGGTCTGCAATTAAGGAAGAAAGGAGTGAAAAGAATAGCACAAACTTCCAGCAGAAAAATGCTCCCCAACGAAAGCAATAAAGAATAGCTGAATATCAAGAATGGAAGTCAACCAGGTTCATTGCAAAACTATTACGTGAATAATCAACTCAGAAGCCTTAAGGATGGTCCTTTAACAAAGATCAAGTCAACATTTCCAGAGGAAAAGGTGCAAATTCAACAGATCTTGTCCTCCTTCAATTCCTTCCCACACATTTCCTCTCATATATTTATAAGGTATCCTCCACTTCACAATAATAAAAGACGAGCTAATGAAAATCAGTAGCATGTAACTGAGAAAAATACAACTGTAATGGACAAAGTACTAGCCAGGAAAGAGGCAGTCAGCCAACAAGTCATATCTCATAGGGGAATATGTTCTATAGCTAACAAATCAACTGATAGAATATCATGCCTCAACAGGGTAGAACCTGATCAAAAAAATATAGTACCAAAGCAATTATATTCATGACAGACCAGGAATAAGTCGGCCTCAAAACACATGGTAAAAAAGTTACTGTTGACAAACAATGGACAGTAACAGAAAATTGAGAGTTCGCTCCAATCACCTGTTCTCCCACAAGAAGATCTGGAACATTCTCAACAAGCAATGCATCCTGCTTCATGGGGTCTGGATCCAGAGATTTAATGACCTAGTAAAGCAACAGGGAAAGGGTGATAAAAGGGTGCAATACAGCATCTTCAACATAAAATAATCCCCCAAGGTTGCAATTGTTTAATGCAGATACACAATACTCAAGTGGAACCTACAACTACAGCAGAATAATATCAGGTAAATGGACATCTTCCTAGAAATTTCATTTGTGGTTCTTTTCCTGGGGGGGTTGGTTTGGTTTGGTTTTAGTAACAGATAATAGTGGATGCGTTCATTGTGAACATCATGGGTTCACAAAAACACCTCCAACTGCTTGTAATGTTAGCAGTTTTCAATTCTCATGACAGTGTTAAAAGCTATACCTATATCGCTGAGTGCAACCAATTTCAATAAGTTCCATGTCTGGCCAAATGATTTCAATGAGGTTTTAATGAGTAATACATACGGTACTAAATTGAAACTTGTCCAAAAGGTACCAAATCAACGACCATTGAGAATACACATCATGGTCCCCCAAAAAATTCAGAATGCAAGTCATGTAGACTATACCTCAACTTCATGCACATCTTTGGAATGCATGGCACCATGATCTTTTCTTGCATTTAAAGGAAGTGGATCCTTTATAACTTCAATTTTGCTCAATTGGAAGTCTCCAACGCCAGAAACATGGACCTGTTGAATATGACTATGAGCTACTATCAACGTATCCAGCACTGTATTGAGACAATGGCTAAAGCAATTACCAACTGGTTCACTGAGAGAGAGTGAGCACGGAGATAACCAGTGAGCAAAAGAGTGCTTTTTCCAGGATTTTGATCATCATTTACTATATCGACCTATAAAACATAGAGTGGGCTTCAGAATAGTCCAGAACCAACACTAACAAATTGAACGAAGAAAAATTATGTTTATTCTTTCTTTCTTCTTTGAAATCGACCCATATCAATTTCAGAAGGGCTCCAACAAAATTATAATTTTCCACGTGGATTTCGTATCCCAGGAATATTGTAACACTTCTGCAATTATAATACATATCCTAGCCATGCTCAAGAGGATACAACCATGTAGAAGCCCATAATAGCACGACACCCAATTCCCGCAAAACATTTTAATTGTGTGAATCTTCATAATTTCAACTCACTCAGTTGCAGCTCTTTTGAAAGTGGTCACCCAACAGACACCACTTTAACTGTTCATCTAGACAGAAAGGGCACTGCTTCTAACTAGAATTTTCTGAGAGCTTAACAATTGGCAAAGCAATCACCTTCTGAGCCATAAGATAAGGCCGTTGATTCCGCCAATGAGGGGCACTTAGCCTTTGCCCCTTGAAAAGCCACATGAACTGCAACCGATGAAAATTTGAGAACAGAACAAATCACAGTTATATTTCAGAAATAGTCCACGGTTATTCAGTTTGTTGCTGTAATGAGAATACTGCAAGAGAAATGACGAATCTAACATACTTAAGGTCTATAAACTTTACCTTGTGCAATTCATCCTTGGTATCTGCCGAGTAAAATCTACAATCTTCAGGAAATTCAGGTGTAAGGCCAGATATACACATCTTCTTAAACTCATGTCGTTTCTTCATATCTACAGGTAGATCCTGTACAGGTTCATTTAAATTCTCAGACATGGTATTTTAGAAAGTTATTTACCAACTCCTGACACTTCGAAAATTTTTAATACACAAAATCAAACACCTTACTCGAATAAAAACAACAGTGCTGGGTAAACCAATAGACCTAAACACTGAGAGACATTGGTTTCCAAAGGAGTTGATGTAGTACGAGCTCGTGTCTTCACATAATGAACTTGCTGATGCCACAAAAGCAATCAGATCTGCCACCTACATGAGTGTGATAATGCATAAGGGAAACTTCAAACCGCAGGATCTGAACAGCAGTTAGAAACAAAGTATACCCAAGTTACCTTAGCCATTTCCATGCAGGCCATGAGATCCCCATGTGGTGCTTTCAGTACCTAAAGCGGCAGGAATCAGCTAGGTCTATGCAAACAGATCAGACATTATGAAATTCAGAGAGAGATAGAGAGATTTCTTTTCTCATCATCCCAAGTGAGACTATGCATATGGGAGTCATATCAAGAGAAAGCCTATGGATCCCATTACTGTGGGAATGTAGGACACATGATTCAGTAAGCAGACATGAATTGGCAATGCGCATGCAAGTACTGCACACCAAAAACCCTGCATGATGGATATTAGTACAGAGTTTGGAATGTGCATCCAGGGAGTATATCCACACTAAAATTACCGACGGGAGTCCAAAGCTCTGAGATTTGTGAACTTCATTATGAATAACTACGTACAAACGTCAAACTTCAGAAAGAGAGATGCGAAAGAATTACCCACCGTCACACGCATTTTATATTCAGGGGAAGAAACTGTTGAGGGTGCACCTCCTGCATCTTCAGCGGATAATAGTCTAAGAAGATCTTTAGCAAGAGAATCCAAATCCGCAGAAGCAGAAAGGCCAAAAAGAACCTACCATCACACACAGTTACCATTAAGAAAACTTCAATTGTATACAATTGTACAAGATACCCCAATTAATCACACAGCAATTTTTTGTCGAGAAAACTCACAATAACACGGGGAGGACTCGTCGATCCGCTCATAGACCTTCTCTCTTTTAAAAGGGCGGCCCGTTTCTGCTCCCTCACCTGTAAAATAACACCAGTACTCATAAGATTACAAGCAATAGTATATTACACCACATTATGACTCCAAACGGACCGAGTACTAATCACCATTTTACTATGCTGAATTCTAGCAGCTCGTGCACCCTTGCCGACATCGGACTTTGCAATCCTGCTCTTGTCTGAAACATAATAAACACTTGTCAACAACATCAAGCCTTGACTATCCCGACACTGTGCATTCACTCAACCACAAAACAATTCTGGCCCACACGAACGATTGCGAAGTCCACCAAATTCGAACTCTACCGGCCGAAACAGCAGCAAATCAAACTCTAAGCTGCTTTCGACGTGAAGGAAGGAAACTACCATCGACGAAGGATAGTAGCACGGCAAATTGGGGTGGTGATAACTGACCTTTAACTGATGTTCTGTGGACGTTCCGAGTGGACTTGGAAGAGAACCGAGACTTGTGAGCTTTGTTAACTTGAACTCGACCCATGACTCAATCTTCGGCTACCTCAACGAAGCGCAAACCTCACCAAACCTTCATCCCCCCAAACTTCTCCGAGAGGTGTTCCGGTACAACCGCGACAGCTCGTCCTAGTTTTCCGCCGAGGACCAGACGGACGACGAGACTGCCGGTGGGCGGTGGCTGAGCAGGTGTTGGCCGCGTGATGGCCAGACGGGGAGGGAGGGAAGGAGAGCGAGCGAGCGAGCGAGAGAGGGGCCTTGAGAGAGGGAAATAAGAAAATGTAGGGTTTTCGCATTGAAGCGTACTTTGGGCTTTTTAAGGTATTGGGCTTTCTATGGGCCGACAAGATTTGGACTCAGTGCTTTAAACCTACGAAAAGAAGTATAATACACGAAAAACATCTGGTACACATGTAGCAAGTTAATTTTTTTTTTTTATCACCAAAGTTTACCCTCTATTTTCGCTAAATTTTACCATCAAATTAATGAGTTAGATGACACATAGCAGTTGATGAGTGTACTTATTTAAGATTTCAGTTGTATCAGTTCGGGATTTTTTTGTAGTATTAACCTAATTTAACAGAAATTTATACAGGGAAACTTTATCATAAGTGTATTAATTTAGAGTTTTGATGATCAAAAAAATTAATTTATGGTAAATTTTTCACAAGTGTACAAAAGAAATTTGAAAAAAAAAAAGTTACTATTATGTTCACTGCCAATGTAAAGAACTCTTTACAAATTCACCGTCAAATGAGTGACGTGCATTTAGAAAAAGTTGTGTAACTACGGGTTTGCTTATTTCAAGAATAATGAATTATCCGAAGAATATTTTTCTAAAGTTAGATCGTTTGTATCGCTTGGAAAACTTGTTCGATGACAAACATTTTCATTAACGTAAATAATTTTTACGTCTAAACATTTTCCTGAATCAAAAAAACAATAATTCGTAGAATGATTCATTTTCCGCGCAAAAACGGGTAGTTCGGTACACTGTACAGTATTTTGGGCAAAGCCTGTATCAATAACTTATCGACGCTTTGCTTGAAGCACCTAAGAAATGTAACTGACTAAGAAATGAGTTGCCTATACAAGCGCTAATGCTTCCTTCCTAATTGTACAGCTATTGCTCATCCCAGATTTCCTCGCCACTAGGCCTCGGCGAGTTTTTCCACTTTCACCGATGAAAGATCCGGCAGTCGAGGAGCCTTTTCTTCAGTAACGGCATTAGGACTCCAATTCGCTCGCTCGAGACAGGCATGAGTTGGGTATGCCGGCCTGCATTTTTCAAACAAATCTTGAGTCGAGGCGCTTGACGAAGACTGGAACGTGTTGATGGTCGTGGAATTCTGGGTTTGGCTTTCGGTGTAGCTGTGCTGTTGCCCTTGCTTGCGGAGGTCTCTCATGGCTTTGAACCTCAGATCTTCGTGGTAGGTGCTCGGCTCCGGGATCACGTCCGGCACGGCCATTCTTCCCTCGAGCATGTTCACCACCTCGGACATTGTTGGCCTCAGAGATGGAGATGCATTTGTGCACAAAAGAGCGACTTTTACCATGATTTCCGCTTCTTCTCTGTTGACTTCAGTCTTCAAATTCTCGTCGACAAGTCGCATCAAGTTCCCAGTTTGTTGCAAGTGACATGCCTGCAGCATAAAATACCATTAATCAGTACTTTGTAACAGAACTATTGGAAAAATCTCAGACCATGTTCTTGCTGTTTAGTTAAGTAGAGCCAGAGACGAGGATAAATACCCAATCCAATAGGCAAATGTAGTCATCACTCGGCAGGCTACTGTTATTGCTTTTCCCGCTAACTATCTCCAAGGCCACGACTCCGAAGCTGTACACATCGGCTTTGTATGTGAGATAACCCCACAATGCATATTCTGGAGCCATATATCCTCTGCAAACGACATCGTGATCCGTTAAATGAACAATCTTGAGAAATTATAGCATCACCAGTGAGCCTGGTCTGCATTCAAGGTGCGGTTAAAGAAATTTTCGACGTGGATATTGATAGGGAGAAGACACCATACATGGTTCCAGCAACTTTGGTGCTAATGTGAGTCTTCTCTTCTTCATCAAGCCTGGCCAGTCCAAAGTCTGAGATTTTCGGGTTTAAATCTCGATCGAGCAGCACATTAGTAGCTTTAATATCTCTGTGGACAATCTTGATTCTAGACTCTTCATGCAGAAAGGCGAGACCCTTAGCGATCCCGGTGCAGATCTTATGTCTAGTGGGCCAGTCTAGCTGAAGTTGATGATTTTCTCGACCTGAAAAACCCAAGAAGGCGCAGTTGCTTGTCATTTTGACCTCTATCTAGGCAATTTTTTGTATGGTAATTAAAATATATCTTGTACAAGTAGAACTGACCAAACAAGGCTCTAGCAAGACTGTTGTTGTCCATGTACTCGTAAACCACCGATAGTTGATCTCCTTCAATACAGCACCCGTGGAGCTTCACAAGATTTGGATGTTGTAAGCACGATATCATTCCTATCTCATTCAGGAATTCTCTATTTCCTTGTCGGGATTTTGATGAGAGCTGCTTAACTGCTATTACAGTGCCATCATTTAATTGACCCTGCATGCAAACCCAATTAATAGAATTTAATTTGTAAGGAAGTAACACAAAGATTTATGGAACGGGACAACACACAAAACAGCACGCACCTTGTAGACAGCGCCAAAACCGCCTTCCCCAATCTTGTTTGCAGAATCAAAGTCGTTTGTTGCAGCTTTAATTTGTTTCAAGGAAAATGTCCCTGTCCGCAAATCTAGTCCTTCCATGCCTACACAAGCAGAGAATAGACAGGACTTAAAAAAAGAAAAAAAAAAAAAGTAAGTCCAAAAGAGAAAATTAGATCACTATGTTTTCAGTAGTGATAGCTATTCCTATTACAAAGCTGTTTGGCAACAAATCGGACATATAATTTTAAGCAAGCCCAAGTAAGCTATTGGCTACTTGCACAGTAGACTAGCTGTGTTTTTTTTTTCCCCAATAGGTGGTGAAGCAACAGATTGTTTTCTTCTCAAGTCAGTCAGTTTGATGACAGAGGACCGAAAACGTGGAAACGAAAGAGGGAAGCAAATTGTATATTATGATAACGATGGATTACATCAATATATATATATATATATATATATATATATATATATATCACTCACAACGAAAAAGACTAAAATACTATCAATAATAAATAAGCCCAATAATAACGTTTCAATACTCCCCCCTCAAGTTGGTGCATAAATATGAAAGAGCCCCAACTTGTTACAGAAAGCAATCACTCTACTACCCCTCAATAACTTAGTGAAAATATCAGCAAGTTGATCCTCGGTCCGTGTGTATTGAAGTATCATTTCCTTGTTCTGAATCTTTTCTCGGACAAAATGACAATTTACTTCAATATGCTTCGTGCGCTCATGAAAGACTGGATTTGAGGCAATATGCGTAGCAGACTGGCTATCACAACATAGAACTGAGGGAGATGAGGATGACATGCTGAGTTCAGATAACAACATTCTCAACCAAAGCAACTCGCTAGTCACATGAGCCATGGCTCAATATTCCGCCTCTGCACTGGATCGAGACACATGTTGTTTCTTACATTTCCACCTCACAAGATTGCCTCCCAAGAATACACAATAGCCAAAAGCCGATCTCCTATCAATAGGACACCCGGCCCAATCAGCATCAAAGTAACCAATGACACTAAGATGTCAATTATTCTTGAGCAAAAGCCCTTCGCCAGGTACTCCTTTCAAGTACCTAACAATACGTAAAACTGCCTCCCAATGTGTAATGCGAGGAGCACTCATAAACTGACTAACCACACTAACAGCAAAAGAAATATCAGGTCAGGTAACAATTAAATAATTGAGCTTACCCACTATCCTTCGGTACTTGCTTGGATCATGAAGTAAGTCTCCATGTTCTGCATCAAACTTCACATTAGGATATTCCATTGGAGTATCGATAGGCTTTGCTCCAAGAAAGCTAACTTTACTCAAAATATCCAGAACATATTTCCGTTGTGATAATGAAATACCATTATGTGAGTAGGCCACCTCAATTCCTAAGAAATACCGCAGAGCACCCATATCTTTTGTGCTAAACTCTATCTGCAAAAACTCTTTCAGCTTCTGTATACCCACAGAATCACTCCCAGTAAAAATGATATCATCAACATATATAACCAGAAGCCCACACCCCCTAGGAGAAGTAGAGCTAAACACAGAATGGTCCACGGTACAACGCCGCAAACTGAACCGAATAACTGCATCACTAAAACGGCCAAATCAAGCACAGGACCGAAAACGTGCTTGATTTGGCAGGCGACAAACACCATTAGACTCCCCCTGAGCAACAAATCCTAGGGGTTGCTCCATATATACCTCTTCTGTCAAGTCACCATGTAGGAATACATTCTTGACATCAAGCTGGTGTAGAGGCCAACCATATCGGACATCAAGAGAGATAAAAACACGAATAGAAGATATCTTTGCAACAGGAGAGAATGTATCATCATAATCAACTCCATACGTCTAGGTGTAACCTTTGGCACCTAGATGTGCCTTTAGACGCTCAACAGATCCGTCTGGTTAGAACTTCACTGTGAAAACCCAACGGCACCCCACAGCCTGTTTACCATTAGGTAATTGTGTAACCTGCCTTGCCTCATTATCCTGTAATGCCTGCATTTCATCCTACATAGCCTGCCGCCAACCTGGATGGGCAAGAGCCTCCGCAACAGTACTTGGCACAGACACAACAGATAAAGAAGCAACAAACGAGGAATATGTAGGATAAAGACAATCGTAGGATAAAAATTGAGAAAGAGGATAACGAATATGTGTACGATAAGACAAACCAGTATATGGAGCATATCGAGAATTAGGTTAACCAACACAAGAGCGCGTACCTTTGCGCAATGCAATAGGAATATCAGTAGTAGAATCAGGCTCAGAAGAAATCAGCGGATTAGAGGCCGGGACATGAATTGGAGGAGAAGCATGTATGTCCAATGTAGGCGGCGGTTGTACTACCTCACTTTGAACAGAACGACAACGTTGATAGGTTTGGTCAAAAAACTGAAAATCAGGTGATGGCTTAGGTGCTCCCGTCAAGGGAATAAGCGGCAGTGGAGCCATGTCTGATGACAAAATATCTTCAGACGGAGTTATCGGTTGGTCCAAAGAGGAGTAATATGATTGGTCTTCGAAAAAAGTAACATCTGCCGAGACAAAAAATCGTCGACTATTTGGACTATAACACTTGTACCCTTTTTGAGTTCTAGAGTACCCAAGAAACGCACTTTTCAGCCCGTGGATCGAGCTTATCATGACTAGGACCCAAACGATGCACAAAACAAACACATCCAAACACACGAAATGGTAAAGTAAAAAGTGGACTCGTAGAATGGAGAGTAGAAAAAAGTATGCCCCCACGAAGCACAGAAGATGAAAGACGGTTAATGAGATAGCAGACTGTAAGAATAGCTTGCCCCCAAAACATTTTGAGAAGGTTCATATGAAAAAGTAGACATCGAGCAACATCTAAGAGACGGCGATTTTTTCATTCCGCCACACCATTCTGTTGGGGAGTATAAAGACATGATGTCTGATGCAAAATCCCATGAGACGTAAGAAATGATTGAAAACGGTTGGAAATGTATTCTTTGGCATTATCAGAACGCAAACATTTAATAGAAACATGATATTGATTAAGAATCTCAGAGTAGAACATACGGAAACAGGAAAATACTTCAGTTCGATCTTTTATTATATATAACCAAGTTATGCGGGAATAATCATCAACAAACGTAACAAAGTATTTGTAACCAGATATATCTTTGACACGGCATGGTCCCCAAACATCGGAGTGGACTAACTCAAAAGTACTTGACACATGACTCTGGACACGAGAAGGAAAAGATACCCGATGATGTTTGCCAAATTGACAAGCATCGCACTGGATAGGAGTTATAGATTCTGTAATGGGAGAGAAATGACGAAGTACGTCAATCGGTGGATGACCCATACGACAATGCATTTAAAAGAAGTCAGAGGCGGGTTTTTTCTTAACAGCAACAGCAATAAGATTACAGCCCTTTGGACTCGTGCCCCCCACCAATCACCTGTCCTGTTCTCAGATCTTGAAAGACACAACGTATAGAGGTAAATGTCACAGAACAGTTCAAATCTCTAGTAAGGGAACTGACAGAAAGCAAGTTACATGGGAAAACTGGTAAATGAAAAACAGATAAGAGAGAAAAAAAGGGCCCCAAGGTTACATCTCCTTCACCAGTGATACGGGACTTCGAACCATCAGCAAGTGTAACAAAACAAGGAGATATAGAGGTAATACCATACAATAATTTAGAATTACCGATCATATGATTTGAAGCACCGGAGTCTACAACCCAAGAAGTGGGAGTAGCAGCAAGTAAACAAGACGAATTACCTAAAGAAGTCTGTGCCAAAGTAACAGTTGGAGCAGAGGATTCCATCACCTGGTTGGAACGTACTAAAGACTCATACTCGGCGTGAGACAACAGATTAGTGTTAGGCATTTTATATGACTGATTAGGAACCATCTGTACTGGAGACTCAACATCGGCATACGCTACCCGTAGACGAAGCTCGGGATGTAGAGTATAGCAATAAGCCTTAGTATGGCCAATTCGCTAACAATGGTGGCAATAACAAGAACTTCTAATCTCCATGCTAATACTAGTTTCACTAGTCGTAGCCGCAACTCAACAATAAACAACGAACTTAACCTTAGTAATTCAATAGTCGAACATGACCGAAAAATATTACCACATAACCAAGTCTACGAATACGAGGGTGCGACCAAACCAGGCAAGGCAATGGATGAGAAGTTACAATCCCAGAGAATCTTCACCTCAGCAATTCAATAATCCGCACTGCCAAAGTGTATTTCGAAAATATTCACTACCTAATAAAGCTTCCATGACTCATAAACATCATCAATCACCACCCAAACGCGCGGTAAGCAAAACCAATGGAAGCCAAGCAAAAATTCTTTTTTTTGGACCTGAACAGCAGCTACTTTGGCCTTTGATTAGCAGTAAAATCAGCAAGAACGGTCGCAAAAATCAGCATGAAGAGCAGTAAATTTGACTACCGAACAGGAGCGAACTTTGGTATCAGACAGGGAGGAATTCCAAAGAATACTGCCAAACCATCAACAACGATTTTTTTAATGCTACGCATCTTCCTCTTCTCAGAACCAGGTTTCTGTAATCAGTAGTCACAAGCTGCACTTCCCAATTCAGATCAGTCCACTATAACCCCATCGACACTCAAGCACATTAGCTATTGATTCAATCACAAGAAGCCCTGTGTGTTCACACCAGACATCATTCTGCTATAGCGACTTCTTGAAGTAATTAAACACTAGGTAAGTTTCAGAATTTGATCTATGATAGTAAACAGAAACTCTTTTACCAACACCAATAGATGAGACAGGACGATGGATCCAGAAGATGACTGAAATGGGAGCTTGAGTAGGCGCACACAAAACATTCGGAGATCTCCGCCTCAAGAAGAAACTAGTTTCTACAAAGCCAAGCCAAGATGCATCGTGAAGGAGATTCATAGAGAAACTTCACGGTTGAGCATCGGCAGGGCCTGGACGACGTCGGGGCTCGCCAACCCAGACGTCGTCGGATGACGGGTCGCCAATTAGATCCAAGGATTCCAATGAGATTCGAGTGGTCGGCGGTCGGCGGTGATGACTGGCTATTTTAGGTTTAGGTTTTAACTAAACTCTGACACCATGAAAACGTGGAAACGAAAGAGGGAAGCAAATTGTATATTATGATAATGATGGATTACATCAATATATATATATATAACGAAAAAGACTAAAACACCCTCAATAAGCACAACAATAACGTTTCAACCAGGACATTCAATCATATTTAAGAAAATTCATAGAAACTGAACCTTGTCTTCTGTTGGTTCTTCCTCGGAAATAGCCTTTCCACTTAAGTATACAGAGTGATAAGAGAACAATGCAAAATGCTCCGGCGCCAACTCCAACTACTATATAAGCAGTTTTTTGTTTTTCACCGCTTGAGCACCCTTTGACATCTGCCCAACAGAAACAAGACGAGCTGATGATGAAAATGATCGATCACACAGTTGAATAATGCTGAAAATCGTAACTACCACATCAATGGATGAAGAACCAATGCGCTATGCTTAGTAATGGCCTAATAGTTTATGCAGCTCAGCATCAGACTACGGAAACAATCCTGCTATACAAAATAGGAACAATTTTCAGCCTCACCTGAAACTACAGAAATGGAAGAAATAAGTGGACCATAAACTCCTCTTCTAGGAATTCTCGTTGTCCCTTTTCCAGCAAAAAGTAGACGAATCTCCAGCATATTATTCGTCACGCTGACATTATAGACTTCTTCTCTTGGCTTTTGAGCAGCACCTGCTGCAATCTCAATATCATAGTCCTTCTGCATTGACTTCCCCTGTGCCAAAGTCATTCAACTAAGATTTAATGTGCTAGAATTGAAACAAATATGCAATGTGAATATCCAGGTGTTCCTGTGAGAACTAGATTACCTGAACATAAATATCGAACACCCGCCTCCCGAGGCTTTTATATGTTCTGTCGTTAGTGAACTGTATTTCTGCAAATCTGAGTTTCACTGTGTACATCCCGTTTTCCAAGCAATAATGAAAGTAAGTCAGTGAAATCGGGGACATTCGTGCTGTTGCATCCAAGACACTGAGGTTCGAGGAAGGCAGAGACACAGAATAGCGCAAATTTTGTTTATCATTATCATCCATGAAGTCCCCTGTGCTACTGAATCCCCAGAACTCATCAAGATTTAAATAGTATTTTGCAGCACCACCTTCTATAGATTCATCTCCCTTAAAGATGATCTTCTGCTTAGCTTCCTTGATTGTCGCATCTTTTCCACCACAATTAACATGTAAACAACTCGAGTCTGAAGAGAGAAAAATTTCATATGATTCAGAGAAATTTAGACCTTGATGGAGAGAGAAAATAACAGAAAACGTAACTACAGCACTATGCTGTGCCAAGACCAAACAGTTATGCTCAGAACGAACCAGTCTATAAAAAGATGCAACACAACTTTGAAAATTCCAGCGCTTTTGCAGGACGCAGAGGAATAATTCAGCAAGAAAATACTTACAATGTGGACATCGGAAGTTTTCCAAGCAAGGAACACCTCTGCCTCTGCAACAAACGTATAAATGAATTAGCCCCAAACGGCAAACATACTCATGCCTTTCATTTCACAAGAAAACTTAGTGCAAACAAAATAAATGGGTATGTAGTCGTATGGCTGTTGGGAAAAAAATGTACTTGAAGCCTTCGGATAATTACAGGTCTGACAATTATCTGATAAAATGTTCGTGAATGAAAAGCCATCATATCACAGACGATCACTTTGGAAAAAAAAAAACCGTGATTTCAACTGAAGGATTCTAGATTTTTAGCAGAATCCAAAACAATAAAATAAAGAAAAGAAGACAATATTGGGCATGATAAAATGTATCTTACGAGTTATTTTCTGCTGAGGAGCTTCTAAACAAATTCAAGTTCAGGTTCCTGAAGAAAATGGGGGAATAACAAAATCAGATTTTCCCGAATATCCTGCAAAAGATAAAAGAAATATGGCACTGGTACTGGTGAGCTCACATGTTTCCTTGACAAGCAGGTTGCTGGGGACCTTGCCATGTGAAGTCATTGTATGAAAGATCACTGCACACAGCATGGGGAAAAACTCACTTCTAGATGGTAGGCGTTAAGAGAATTGTGACGGCAATCAACTATATAAGAACAAGAAACATACACACTGGTTCCTTCCTTCAAGATTGAGTCAGGTACATCTCCCGTTAATACATTGCCAGTAAGAAATCTAGGCAAAAATCATGTAAAATAATTAATAAAATAGGCAAAGAAAGAAACCATAAAAACGACATTCAACTGGCCTCATTATGTCACACACGGTTCAGTCCACAAGAAGATTTTGTCAACAAAATCTTTTGCTTTGCATTGACATAGGTAAGAGATGGCAATACAACAAGACGTGCATGCACACATGCATTCACAGGCATGTGAATGATGAACTTACATGAATCTTATATGCTTCATGTTAATTGTAGCTGGAATTTGCCCAGTCAGTTGGTTATAACTGAGATCCCTACGAACATGAAGACATAAGGTAAGCGAATTTACCTTGCTTCGGATACAAGAACACTATTAAAACTTCTCAAGTTAAAACAAAACATGATATATTTACAATAATTCTAGATTCTGCAATCTCCAAATGTATGGAGGAATCTGCCCAGATATGTTGCAGCTTCTCAGTATCCTGTAACAGCAAGCTGCCAGGTTTAATAACTCAAACATCAAGAACAGCACATCCTAGGAGAACCCAATCTCTGCATCAAGGAACTGAGACTCACAATTTCACAAGGCCTGTCATGTTGTCCAGTGCAGGAAATAGCTGAAGAGGACCATCAATGTCACTAATCCTCCTGTCAATGCATTTAATCATTAGCAAACAACCGTGAATTAAACAAATATATGATTTGTACCCTAATTTACAAATGAAAAAGAATTAACTGTGAGAAAGCAAATTACTCACAGCTCCTCTACTTTATCCAAAGCAGAAACATGTGATGGAATGGGTCCTTTAAGTCCACTTGCATGCATTTCTCTTCAACAAGTATGTAGATTATAAGAAAAATCACGTTGATCATCAAACTTAACCCACATAGAAGTATTAAGACCATGATCTTACAGTCTTTCCAACTGCTTCCAGTTTGCGATAAAATTGGGCATCGTGCCATTGAAGAAGTTGTCATTTATTCGACTGCATCATCAAATTTAGAGTGTTATTAGGTATTCAAACCATAATTGTTATGTAGTAAAGAAGCGCATCATTATCTTACAAATCGGTTAGATTTCCTAACGCAGCAAATGTAGCTGGCAAGTTTCCTGTTAGCTGATTGGAGGACAAAATCCTATAACCATAGTATAGCACCACGAATTTGAGTAAATGAAAGTATAAAGCTGGAAGACAAATAGTCCCAAGATCAGAAGTATTAGGATTTCTTACAAAGTCTGTAAGTTGATTAAACTCCCAAGCTCAGGAGGAACAGGACCAGAGAACCGATTAGCTTCAAGACACCTGATTAAGAAACTCTAAATTTATTATTGAATTCACCGGATATAATCTTCTGGGATAGACTCCAACTAAATCATCCAACCAAAGATATTTTTGCCATCTTCTGAAATTAGCAAGTGGAGTTTTTCAAACAGAGATGAGAATGGATATATATATATATATACACACACACACACACACACATACAAATTTTAATCCTATACTCCTTCAGGAAAAAAAAAAAGTGCAATCAATTGATGGAGAAGTTAAATACAAACTGCATCCAAAGGTGGTAATTGCTCGGGAAAGAAATGCACCACAGGAATAAAGGAGAATTTGCATGAAACTTACAGGTATGTCAGAGAGACAGTGTTTCCCAATGATTTCGGTATTGTTCCCGATAAGCGATTTACAAGAAGAGAGCTGCATGACCATTTTTCCATTAATAGTCAATCAGAGGGAAACATATGACATGAAGAACTCATGGAGAACTGATTACATTGATGTCAACTGCATGGAACCCAACTCGTCAGGAATTTCACCACTGAGGTAGTTGTAAGCAAAATCACTGCAATATTTTATGGTTTCATCAGCATATTATTGACAGAAAATCGCTATTCACCCCCAGTAATATCTGGACACGAAGTAGCAAAGTGGCATAACAGAAAATGAAGGAAGCGAAATAGAGTCCTTACATCTCTCTGAGGTAAGGGAGCTTGGCAATCTCAGGGGAGAGGATTCCAGGTAGATTATGGAACTTCAGTACCCTGTGATGTACAACAAGCAGACTGATGTTAAGTGCAAGTGATGGCTTCATCGCATATTTTGAAATCTATAACATAACACCATGAATCAGCAGTAAAAATTATGCATAAGATTGCTTAAGTCATATATAAATTGAAGAGACTAATTTACATCTTCATGAAACAGCATAAATAAGCACAAAGATTAATAGCGATAAAACCTTTTCTGAATTACATATTAAGAAAACGTGGTTGGTTAAAGCAAATGTATGTGGAATATGGTGAAAGCTATCAAGTTTTGAAATGGCTACTTCCTCTATCATTTGGACTTACAGGGGTTATTTCATACTTTCAAGAACAACTATGTCAAGACACTTAAAATCTTTACATTGGTGCTTACAGAAATAGCTCAATATCAGGAACCGTATATAACGGTTGAAAGGGACATTTTGACCAGGAAAAAAACTAATATTTGTTTGTCTAAGAGCAGAATAATGATCCTAGTTTACCAATGAAGTAAATCTATCATATTTCCCAACCATTATTTCATGACAACACAGATAAACAAAAAAATGTGTGATTTCGTTGAAATTCGCAAAGATGGGGGCAAAAAACAGGAGTAAGTACAAAGCTACGAGACTGGCAGAGTAGCATTGAGATGGTAAAAGAGGGAAGAAGCTTCAGTGATTAGATTGGGGGCTTATACATCCTTACGACATGACAGAAGGTATCATTTCCAATGTTGCATTGACAATCAATGCTATTCTCAGCTTGTGCTGGCGGCTGCAATGTTAACCCAACGCTTCGTATTGCACAATTATCGCCATCAAAATCCCAGAATGTCGACCCCATTGCGCTTGTGATTTCACGGAGAGCATCAACTATATAACATGAATAGACGAGAAAGCACCGTCAGAGAAAGAAGAGAATTAAGTTATGGATGGCAATGAGAGGAAATGATTACCAATGCAGAATGTAGTTGACTGCCAAAGAAAATAAGTGCCCTAGTGGACACTTGCTATTTCCATTTGCTCTTGATTTTTCATTATGAAGTAGAACATAAATATTGAGACACAAAATGAGTAGCCATAGCCAAGAAGTTGAGACCAAAGCTCCTGCTATAAATGTCAGTTATCTTTATAGAGACCAATGTCAGTATCAGTCTTTTCTGTCAAATGAACCAACCACAGTCACAACCTATCATTCTTCTGTATTATGTCGCCTTTAATAATACAGTGCTTGCCAGGCAGGTAAAACTGCGGGCGTGGTGATTCCTGCAACACAATCCATCAAAAGAACAGCTTTTCTCTATATTTGCAAAGGCCATCTTCCTCCAGCACTACAAGGTCAATCTTCAAAGACGGCCGCAAAATTGCTCATTATGGTGGGTTAGACAGAAAAGTTTATTTAGGGATGTAGATTCAGCTTCAGCTAGGCCCAAACTGACACTTCGCAGTCATGTTGAAGCATGTCCAAATTAAACAGTTATGTTTGACCAGCATCCAGAAACTATCAGTGGAAATAACAACAACAACAAGGGCTCTTCACTCTGCCATGACAGACATCCGTTTTGGAGTCGCCATAACATTCTCAAGGACGCTCAAGATTACTACACAGACCAGCAAGAAAAAGCTACCAAAATCTTTTTTGAGTAGGTCAAACAACAAATTTTCATTGCTTGTACTAGTTCAGGCCCCGAACCCAAAAGATAAAGCACGTGGCCGTAAAAACCATAATTAAAATAGGCATCAATCTACTCCATAAAAGGATAAATTAAAATTATCTTATCCAGATTGGAGATAAAAACCTCAAGAGTCCTTATCTGATTGAATGATAATACAATCTAAAGTGCCTCCTATCTTCTCTTTTTCCTGGGTACAGAAACTGGAACTCCATCTCTTATTACTACCAGAATACCAAAATTACACCCATGAAAGTTTAGATAAGAATTGCCAAGATAGATTCTCATATGAAACTTACACTAATTCTCTCCATCTCCCAGTCAGCTCCAACGCTTCCATCTCAAGCAAATTAAATACAGAACACAAAAACAGATAGCAACAAGCTAACCCATCCCTACTCCTCAGCAATGTGAACTAACTGAAACCCAGATTGAGAGTAATAGGTTGCAACCTTCCCCACAATTCCTCAGCATCCAAACACCTACCTCACCGTTCACAGCGGAAAAAAGACTTAACCCGTACCTTCTGCTTGGGGCAGCTTTGACTCGGCGAGCCACACCGAACTGAAGCAGCTCAACCCCATGAAAATCAAGAAAACGAACAGGTTCCTGCCCATCATGACAGAGAATCTCGGTCTCCCGGGGGTACTAATGGCAAGAACTCTCGCGCTTGGAACCAATTTTGGGCACCAGCAAATGATGTGCTCCGTACTTAAAAGTAGTAGTTGACAAAACAAGCGAGAAAATCTCCAGTGCCCCAGATGAGGAAAAGGGAGAAACGGGTGGAAACGCTGGCATTTGGAAATAATTTGACAAGTTGGCGGCCAATGAGGGGATGGGATTATCCTATTTAATTTAATGAACGTATGACTGATTTTTGTCGTGTTTGAAAGGAATTGCATTATTCCGACGGGAGAAGGAAGGAGCCATTCGACGACGGAGGAAAGGACGTGGACGTTTCTCTCTTGCTGCCGTCGTTTTCGTAGTGCGTCCCACTGGATTTCTTTGCATGGCGGCGAGGTCCAAGTGACATAATCATCAGGCTTAAATTCCAAAAAGACGACCAAAAATGAAAACCATTCCTCTCCATCGGGCCGTGAAAAAGGAGGAGGGCGTTCCTCTTGAAGAAGTGGCCATGACCCTTGAGTCGGTCTCTTCTCTGGAAGATGAACCACCATAAATGGGCCATATCTGTCATTTTGAAACATTGTCGGAGACTAGCTAGTGATGTTGAGTCTGCTGATTCAGATGAATCTGATGAGCAAAATAATTGTTTGTATTTCTTGGTTAAATAAGGGTCTTTTATTACTGGAAATTACTTACTCAAAGTTGATGTTTTACCGTGAAGAAGTAAAATTTAGTGTGTGGCAATGATCCTTACAGACGAATAGACACCGACAACTGGCACTTTACCACACAAGATCATTCATTTTCCCTTTGCAGAATATCGACAAATGTCAAAGCACTTTCAGTTTTTACGCACTTGACGTCCTACGTCGTACAATTAAGCTTTTGTCATGCTAGCCAACGTAAATCTCTCCACTTTACGGGGACGTCACCCCATTATTAAAGTCTCACGGATAAGAACAGGGGAATAGTACGGACACCATGTTAGGATTTACAAAATATCTAGGGAAGTTAGTCCGTCACAACCTTTTAAAATATCCGGAATACTACGGACACCAACGGCGGTGTAATTTACGATCCAAGGCACGATAATTCTATCGAATTCGGATAGTTGACGTAGTTGAAAATAAATGAGTGTCAACGCGAGTTCGAGAACCATGTTTCACCTTCCTTTCTTGTCCTCGTTACATCAGCTAATCGGTCGCCGAATCACACATCTATAAAATGAAAATTGCTTCAAATTGTTCTGTCACCATATGCAATGACCTGAATCGTTTCGACAGAAGTACACCTCAACCGATAATATTTGTGTACGGTGCTCACTTTAATGTTAATTTTTTTAGATCACTTAAGTATCAATTTGTTAAAAAGCAGTTATTTCAATACCAACTCCTATGAGCCTGGTAGAAAACGATACGTGATAATTTTTTTCTATCAATTAACTACTCCTACATGACTCGTCGGAGATTTTAGTCAGCTTCTAAAGCACGAACGACGTCGTTTAATCAATTTCCTAGAGTGACTTTCAGTGTCATAAATTTTAAATTATGATCATTTGAGTGTCAAGCCTTTTTGAAAATGATCACTTAAGTTCCATAAGTTGTAAAATGTGATCGATTAAGTATTATAAATTTAAGACATCCCAGCCGCATTGGCAGCGTGATGTCGTTCTCTTTGCATGTGTGGATTTGATTTTTTATTTAGAAAAACCATGTCACTAAATTGTTTGTATTAAAAATGTAATGTTACCAAATTTTTTAAATAAAAATGTCCATTATTTATTTTTGCCGGAATCTCTCACTTTTGACACTTATTATAGTTTTTTCTTCGATTTGGCACTTACATGAACCGGCTAAAAATTTTGGTATGAAAGTGAACGGTATAAAATTTTATCATTTAAGTTGTCCTCCTCCCGAATCATTTTACACGTGAAGTCTGAAAAAGGGGCGTGTGGAAACCCTGATTTGGTCAGTTGGCAAACCGATCAAGAATAGCCACTGGCACCGTTTTCTCTACTCAAGTCAAAGTCATACATCTGTTTCGTATAGGACGAGAAATTAAGACCCTAAATGTCATCTTCAAGATCAAGACTATGATGCCCCCATCGAATTTTGAGCTCATACTATCTCCCACCTCCACAAAGTACATACGAAATTTCAATTCGGTACTAAATCTATTATATTTAATGCCAACTCAGTCGTAATCTTTCTAATTTTATGGATGGTTTTGTGTAGAATTTCAATGTAGTTCTCTATGACCAATTGCAACCGAAACTAGCTGAAGCCGCGATCCACGTGGGATGATCCGTTTCAGTGTGCCACGAAGACGATCGGTGATGACTGAATGCCACGTCAGTAATTTTTTGCGTAATTGACCGGGAGAACCAAATTGGAATTTTCATGTAGAAATTTAGGATCGTATTGAAAAAAACGAATAGTTCATGACTGAATTATCATTTGATTCAAGACTAATTTCGTAATTGTCGAGGCTGTGTTGTGCACAGCTAGTGTATGGGCAAGAAATAATTGACTACGTCTGTATATGCGCACAGGTCTAGCTACATCATGCAATCATACGGAGACCCTAGCGAATAAACAAAAGTCAAATTTGCATTAGTATGAGATGTAAAAAGTCGCAATCTAGAACGAAGCAAATTCGATTTTAATAATGTCACGTGATAGGATAGGGTGTGGTTTGAACAAATGAAGACAAATATTCAATTTAGTTTGCTTCTCCAAGTCAAAATATGCCCTAAGGGTACTTGGGTAACAGAAATCTAACATTCTGTGGCGCATAAGTTCTTCTAAATAGTGCTTGGCAACGCACTTAGGATTAAAGAAGAAGACAAATCAGGCAAATTAAAATTACTTAATTAAAAAAAGTCATAGACTTATTGCCCTAATCTAAACTTTTGTTCCTGATTAGATCATAAAACTTTTGTATTTATGTTAATTCAGTCGATTTGATTGACTGATGCTAACGTGAACAATTTTAATGTTATCTTAATATTTTTTATACTTTAATTTTTTTCTCTTTCTTTATGATTTCTTCTTTCACTAGCTGACCAGTCAAATAAACTGAATTGGCACAAATGCAAAAGGTTTAGGACAATTGATAAAAAAAATAGAATAGAAATGACATAATTACAAAATGTTTAGAACGATTTGATTGATTTTCCCGATAAACTCGGATGTAAGGCTGGATTTTATGATGCAAAGAATTATAATTTTTTCGAACTCGGATGGTTAACGTAATTGAAAGAAAGAAAAAAGCATTAGCGTCAATGTGAGTTCAAGAATCCCGATCCACCTTCCCTTCTTGCCCTCTTCACATCAGCTAGGGACCTATCATTGAATCACGAATTTACAAAAGGAAAATTGCTTGGTCATCTTATGCGATGACCCGAATCGTTTCACACGTCAAGTCTCCATTAGGAAAAAAAAAATAATCTAAAGTGATAGCTATTTTGATTGGGTCGTTATTTTTTAATAACATCGCAAGACCTTAGGTATCAAATTTGGGGACTTTGGAAGTTAAAACATTAACCAAAATAACGACTTTGTGAAATCATATTCGTGGTCATGACTATGATGCCTGACCAGTGTCGTGACCTAAAAAAACATATCCTAGATTCTAGGTTAATAAATTATCAGGTTAATTTTAAGGGCTAACCTGATACGGTCTCTCTCAAGCCCTACCAAATCGTAACTTAAATTGATCAGAATGATTTATGATTTGGAGTCACCACTAATTATTTTTTGATAGGTTGATTAGAAACCTAAGTAAAACCGCGAGAAAATCATTTTACTTCTACGAATCGGGGACTTTGTTACACTAGTTAATTAAAACTAATGCACTTTCGGCACCTTAAATTCCATGAGATATCCTAGAGCTTGGCAACTTAGATTGAATTTATTTTTGAATTCAGATGAGGTGTTTACCTTTTTTTTTTTTGGGGGGGGGGGGGGGGGATTTTATATTTTTTAAATGCAATGCATGAATGATGGATACCATAACATGAAACTACCTAAATGACGGATGATATGCAAAGCATGCAAATTTAAGGTCGAATTGCCTTATATGCAACAATTAGCTAATTAATTAAAGCATGCAAGATGACAAAGCATAGAACAAAATGAGTGATGACATGGCAAGCAGTGATGCGTGATTATGCAATGCAAGCATGTAGTATGCGAAACTATGATGTGCGGACATCAATGCTATAGAATGAAAATGCAAACATGCAGATGACTATGACGTATTGAAAATGTGATGTAAAAATATAAGAATGACATAGCAATTGAGCGTGCAAATGCGATGATATGATGCATGATTATAATTTTCGAAAATAACATGAGATGCATGACATCAGACATTAAAAAATGGATGATATGCAAAAGTGTGACAACATGCAAAGTATGCAACAAAACGTGTGAGAATAACACATGAACGCATGCAAAATATTTTTTCATGACATTTTCTTTATCACTTGGAGACATACATGTATGATCCTCGGGAAAACATGGCGAGCAAATGTGAATGATAGTCGAAGATCATGTATATGCAAAAAAGAAGTGATATTCAAAACAAGATATGCAAATACATGCTTAGTGGTACAAAAATAAGCAATATATGCACGAAATATGGCAAAATATGGCTGGCTATGCAAGAGATATGCATGATATGTGATGCAAATTTTGATGACCGAATGTGAGATAACGCTAGACGGACAGGATATGCATGGATGTGATTTTGCTCTTTTCCTTTTAAAATTTCGGCCCAATGAAGATATCCTAAAGATTTTGTTATCTTGATTTAAGTGCTTAAATTTTAATGAGATAAGGTTTCTAAAGATTTTGTTATCTTGATTTAAGTTCTTATCTTCCTAGAACCCTAGAAAGTTCAATTAGATAGAATTTCTAAGAAATCATATCTTACTAAAATCTTTTAGGAATTTCCAAAATATAGCAAACAAAATCAAGATAGCAATCCATCAATAATATTCATGGCAAGATAAGGAAATAAATCGATAGGATTACGATCCTATCCCCTTCTTAATTTTTTTTTTAAAATTTAGGCATTCCCAATTCGAAAACGACTTTTTGAAGATAGTGGATCGTACCTAAGTGGAGGCAGATCAAATCAGCTAAATACACAATTTGTGACAAAAGTAGACTTTGGCGATTTAGATCGAAAAAAGGTTGTTCTTTGAATTCCCGGAAAAAAGTTTTTAATTGTTGACACCTAAATTTTGATCTTTGAGTTAATCATAGTTCTTGCAAAAAGAAATTCTCATGCAGTACATATTTTATTTGGCATCGACAGTCAGTTGAAGGCGAATCAATTGAGCTTGATTTTAACGGGCGGCAGAATTGAAATCAATTTGAAAATTTTTTATCATGAAATGGGGAATTGTCAAAAAATTATAAGAAGAGCTCAATTCAAATTCATTTTAGTCTATTTTATTTTTGTTAAGAGCAAGTATTTTAATTGATTACCCGTTTGATTAATTAAAGCCCGGTTAAGCCCTAAATTTGCTTGAATATTCTGTCTATAAAATCTTTTTTCTTAATTAATGGGCATTTTTTAATCAAAATGTTTTTTCTCAAATTGAATATTAAATAGACCTTAATGAAATTTTTGGAATTGCCCCTCGTGACTAGCTGAATTATGCTTTTTTTAGCTTTGGTTCACCGCTCGTCGATTTCAATTCATTTTCCACCATCGATTCGTTTAAATGTAAATGCAATGCAATATGATGCTAAAAATAAATATGAAAAACGATATGAGTATTTTTTGTAGGAACTAAAACTAATTCCTAATTTTTTATGCAAAATAAATGATAAAAAAATTAAAATTTAGGCGTCAACAACCAGACCATTTCATATTAGGAGCATCTGTGTGTGTTTTGCAAAAAAAAATCTGACACATATTTTTCTAAAAATAATCGCTTGTGTCATTTAAAAAAATAGATAAACAAAACATATTTTCAACATTTATGAAAATTTGATAACGAAAATAATTTTCGTTGACTAATTACTTCAAACGATACAAGCAATTACTTTTTTAAGGAAAATATTTTTCTTCAAATTATTCATTTTTCGTGAAATAAATGGGCCATAGTATCTTTTCTCACACCATACTAAGTTTGCATTTTCTTATCTAGTGAAATGCGAGCCATCCACATCTGAATCGAGATAGATTTATTTTCATATTGCTTAGTCCCTAGAGATTATGTCGAGAGGGAATACTCGAATTTGATAGATAGGTCACATTCGTTGAATCATTCGAGTTCCCCTTCCATTTCAACCTCGACCAAGTCCTTAGCGACTAGAATTTGGAATGTTTCTAGAACACTGTGACTATCATTAACACACTTATTGCCGAGGCGATTGGTCGGAACAAAAACAAGGCCGATGCTCGAGTTAGGAGATTGTTGGGTCGATGTAGCAGAAGTCTAATAGAGCTCAAACCCGAACTCATGACTTGGATTCATGTATACTCGAAAGTTTATGCTGATTAGTCATGTGACAATTATGATAATTTAAGTGATCATATCACACCAAATCCCTGATGTCTGAGTTCTTTCGCCAAACACTCTCGCGCACGCATTTTTAACAAGCACTACTCAGCTACTGTTAGCATAAGAAAATAGCTGTCTGGAAAGTGTGCATGATTATCCAATGACAACGATTTTGGGCGGATTCTACCCCTGGCTAACCAAGAGATTTTGGCAAGACGCTTCCACTGCCCGTCCGCCATCGTCAGCAGTGGCCATCCACAAGCTTCTCTCTTTGTCTCTCTCGATGGATCTGCATTGAGACATGGTCGATGGTAAAGCCTATCGACAGCGCCGCGCCGGCACTTGATGCCGAGTGCCGGGCTCTGTCCCGTCTCTATCACTGAGCTAGTCATCAATGGGAATTTTTGAACTTGCACTTCGAAACCAGCAATTTAATTTTTGAAATTTGGAACCTATCTTAACTATCTTGAAAACACGGAATTATGGTTAAACATAATTGACCGACCCATTTGAGAACCGCCCAGATCAGACCGAACCGGCCGGTTCGATCAATTTCCCGATTCCGAAAAGCAAAATCAGTATTTGGGCAATCCAGTTCCTAATTCTAGTAGGGGAATCGAATTGATGGACCTCCTAAACAGACCAACAATGTTTCTTTTTCTTTTGTCTTTCTGTATTTGAAGTACAAAACTTAATTTGGGGCTCTCTATCATGTTAAACAAATGAGAACATAATTTCTTTCTCTATCATTTAATACTGCTCATTAAGTTTTTGTGGGGTAAACAGGGAACTTCTTCTTATTTTTTATCCTTATTGTAAATTCACTAAGTTCTTTCATAATGTTAAACTTTGGTTCCACCGAACCGAACCAATCCATCCCATCCGATCCGATTCCGGGGACCTCTGGTCTCATCCCCAATTCCAAATAGGAAACGTGCGATTGGTCCTTTCCTTCGGTTCTCGAGAGAACCTAACCACCTTGGACCGTGCACACATTTACCTATAACTTACTCTATCACAGATTTCAAGGTCAATTTCATATTCTATTTAGGTTGCACATGTATTTTTAGTTAAACGATTGTAGAGAAATATGATCTTTAATGATTCACAACTTATATTTAAACACACGAAGAATATGAAATATTAACAAAATAAAAAGTCTCCGTCATGAATATCATCGAAAATGGAAGCTCGGACTAGTGATTTCATATTAGAAATTCATCATCGGACACTGTAGAATACCGTATGATCATGCAAGATATACGGTAGGAAAAATATAAAGACTCGTTCCATATATTCCATATCCAAAAATCTGGAACCGGATCAGTTCCCACATATCCGCTTTTTCGATTCTCGAAAATATTTTGGAACCATGCTTATTTCTAGTAAGAATCATAACGGTGAATAGTCAATATTCATTCTATCTTGACAATCCCAAACACCACGAGTTGATTCATCTACTTGTCTTTCTCGAATGTACAATGTTTAGGACGAGGTCCGGTACCGTCGCCAACGAAAGTCCGTCGTACATTTTTCTTGCACGACTCAGCGGTTACACTAGAAACGACACGACCCTATCGATTCTTGTAGGTCTAGAGTAATTGCAACTGAGTCAAAACTCTCGTGCTGGACAGCCTGGATACCAAGTGTGAACCAGAAATTACCAGATCCAATGTCCCTGTCCAAAAACAAACAAATTTTTTTTTTCCCCAAAGGAGTACCGATTGTACGGTCAATGTCGGGAGCGCCCTAGGTAGTTTCGTCCAAATGCTCAAAGTCAAACCTTGAGAATCTGACTGGGAATTGCCATCTCAACCATCGAGGGAGAAGAAAGCAGATTATACATTTCCAAAATAGCGTTCTATGTCAGCAAAAGAGGTTGACTGGATTCGGTTTGACTTTGTCGGATGCGCGAAGTGGAAGTTACTGAGGTGAAGGCAGGTACAAACAACGCATAGCTCAGAAATTGACAAGACTTTCCAGAAGATTGATTTTCGATGTAATAAGATACAGATAGATTATCGTTGTGCTGATCCGACTGTAACATACTGCTTAGACTTGTCCAGATCAATTAATCCCGCAGCAAACGGTCACAATGTTCCAGCAATCCGTATCTGTGAATATGGTGCTGAAAACTAAAGATGAAGCAGAAAAACAGGAAACCCCAATACGGGAAAAATCACTGGGGCCACTAAATAAATTTTCACTAATCACGGAGAACGGGAAACATCATGCAAAATAGTTCGTTCATAGTAACATTATCATCACGAGATGGATTCGAACCGGACACAATTTGGGGAAGTATATGAACGACAAAACCATTTAAATAGTAATTTCGGCCGATACCGATAAATTCTCACCGTCGAATCCGAACTGCCTTTTCTCCTTTGGACCGCCGCCTCTCTCCCTCTTCCGCTGGCCATCGAGAATGTTCAATTCTCTTTTTCTTTCCTTTTGCCACTTTTCCTCTTCTTTTCAAACAAGGATGTGCCGGCCCTCCACGAGGCGGATCCAACCCAATTAATTATGAGCACGTGCACCTTGGGACGACATCGATCCTGTGTCATGACATCATGTGTTGGCATCAAGCCTTTGAAGTGGCTGAGATGGGCTTTTCAAGCCCAAACAACTGCCGAACCATGATGAAGATCTTGTCGTTTTTTTAACTTTCTAAGTAATGTACGTGCTGAGGAAAGGCCCGCAAAGCATTGGAGGAGAGTATGCTTGCCCGCTTTGATTATTTTGCTGGGTAGGATATGATAACACAACAAAGGAGATACGACAACCATGAGGTGGTTGTTGTAATGTGACCATGACCATCTTGTGGTGGTTTGGCTAGAGGACGAGGCTGCCAATGTGCGGTGGTCGTCGAGTCCTCAAATTTAAGTGTGTGTGAGAAAGAGAGAGAGAGCCCTTAAAAGACAATGTCGTTCTTCAGGACATGTCGTGCAACATTTCATCTTGGTCGCCTAAGGAGCACAATAGCCGTGAGGTTCGCATACCCGATTGCGCTCTAAAAAGGGGGAGGGACGGAGGGAGGGAGGGAGAGAGGAAGGGACAAAACGCAACAATGATGAAAGAAGATGAAAGTCTCACGTACTGTTTTGAATGGGTAAAAGAAGTGAGAAATTCCTTTTTCGATTTTGACTTTTCCAATTGCGGTCATTGCCATTTAGTTTGTTACTAGAAAATAGCTACTTCAACATTAGCCAAAAGGACCCAACGAAATAGAATTTCCCTATTAATCCAAATCATTTAAGGTCGATGATGTTAGACTATATTTTTAATATATTCAATTGTGGACTTTATTAATTGTTATTGTAAATATTAATTGGTCTAATAAAGAAATATATGTACAGTTTCCTAATTCTAGTCGGATATGGGGCTGGATAGTGTGGGCCGAGATAAACCTAATCTTTAATGAGGGGATAGGTTTCATTATCTATAAATAGAGCTCAAGTACCTCTTCTAAATCTTGATGTTCGCAAAACCTCACATAAGAAGTCGTCAGAACGATACGTGAGGGGTCGTCTCATTTAAACCAGCGAAAAAGGAGATTCATAGAAGAGAATATCTTGTGCATCGGATCGACGCAATTCCGCATCAAGAACGATGGATCGGCAATAAGGTGCGTTTATTCTTTAACTTTATGGATTGGTGATTCGTGTATCTATACGTTCGATTCTTGGGTCGCTGCATATGGATAAAATTCGCAACTTATATATGTTATCAGAGGTTGCACGTTTTAGGTTGTAAATCACGTTCTTGGTATTTTTCGAAATTTTATTTTTATCGAAATCAAAAGAAAATCATATATAGATCGTCCTCATTGAACGCGCCAATAGATACTTCATGCATATGAACTCGCCTACTCGTGCGCGTGGAAGCAACAACTTTGCCTGTGGTTCCCTATTTTTGTTTTTGCAGAAATTCCTCTAAACTCCGAAATTATATTGAGAATGGAGATATGGATATGTGCAAGTAGGCGTTTTTGTATTTTACAAGAAAGCTAAAAGGTGCTTCTTATCTCGTGATTGATTCCTCCTATTCAACTATATATAAAAAAAAAGGTGCGGGATTTTAAAGATATTTCCTGTTGCGTACTGGATAGAGTTTCCTGTCATGTTAGTATTTCCAAAATTATATACACCATGGATCGGTGAATGGTAAAGTAAGGAGAATTCAATGAGGAAATTCTTTTGGCGACCACGAGTAAGAATCCCTATGCTCGCTAGACCTGGGCTCGCATGTGCTCGACATACATAGGCTAACGTCACCTAACGTCACTCAAGCTCGAGTAACTCGACCCGACTTGGTGACCCAATCCGACTTGTAAACTCAACCTGACTAGTTAACTATTGACTCGGGCCATCCGGTCAAAACGGTCGTTAATCGTTCTAGCCGAATAGTATGACCTAGTTCACTAGTCGGCTAAAGGGGTAGCGATTGGATCGGATAAATTAGTTGGATCAATTTTCAGTACAGGTTGAGACCGAACATGTGCGATGCATATGTCACCACATGGGGACCACACACGAAGAGAAAGACGCACATGTGATGCGTTCGAGGTATTCCAGGTACCGACGTGCTCGTATGCTCATGTTCTACAATGTGGTGTCTTTGTTTTACATGTTTGATGCTTTTATGGATGGAAAATACCCACGAAATTTCAAATACGTGTATATTTTTGGGGTATTTTTATGTATTTTCAGGTATTTCACTATGGTTTTATGAAATACAGGTGCTAACTCACATGTAAATACCACATACAGATACGTGGAGCATGATATGTCAATACATGTCTATGGTTTGTCATGTATTGATGAGTGTGTCAATGTAAATTAGCGGCGTGTAATTTTGCAGATGATTGCCCCTAATTTCTAAAATTATGTGCAGACGGTAAAAGTGAAATATAAAGTTTATATCCCAAATTCAGATAAATTCAATTGGATTGTGACCGCCAAAGTGGCACACTTGATTGAGTTTAATAAAGAACATTTTATAAAGTATTGGGATGTCTCATGTTTCAATGCATAGTTATACTCCCAAAGGAGGTAATTGCGTATCCTTGCATAGAGTGTTACATGTACAGATATGGTTGAGGATTGATTAGTCTAAGTGCTATGATACACCCAAAGGTGATGATTAATGAAGATTGAAATAAATTCTCATGGCTACTGTAATGTATGGAGTATACAACTGCATGTCATGTTTTCTGCCCAAAGGTGATTATATGATGATGCATGTATCTCTGAATGTGAAATTTCACACAATGCTAATTGAAAACATTGATTGTATTTTTAGTCACTGTTTCTATGAATGACAACTCTGGTAACATTGAAATTTGAGATTCATATGAATTCAGGTTTGATAACTGAATGAGGATTTTCTATTTACACATGACTGGCAAATATTTGTATGCTCTTGTCAAGAAAGACCTTGTAGTTCTTACTTTCATTACTGAGAACTTTCAAAAGTATTATGTGCTTATTGGGTAAAGAGCGATCGGATTCGCTTATTTGATATAAAACAATCTATTAAAAAATACTTGAAAATTATTTTTGCCAGTTAACTGCACTGTTAAGTATATAAAGGAAGCCTTGGATGCTTGAAATTAAAATCTCGTCCATTACTGAGAGTGGTATATGTCTGCAATGACTTCTCAACATCAGGTGTGATGGTTTTAGTAAAATTAAAGGTTACGTCTTAAAGTTAGTGGAATTGCATATTAAGTAGTTCTGAAATCACACTCATAAACTATTATAGTAAACCACCGGTCATTCTGACAATTTAGATCCATGAAAAGCATTCTTTAAGAATGATGGTGGCAGCTACTTCTTTTATAAGAATGATTGCGTAAAGAAAGACTACAGTTGATACAAAAACTTGGTTATCAAAACATGATCATAAAGTAATAATTCTTTGGTGCTGGTTTGTGAGTTTATTCTATCTAAAGCCTCATCTAATTTGTGATTGCTAGAGAACGGTGGAACATATTATGTCGCGTTTACCATATAGAAATTTATAAATTGAAAGACACCAAATCATGATGAATCAAGCTCACTATAGAAACAATTATAAAATTAATGTTGAATTAATGAGAATGTTATTTCAGATTTTGATTTTAATGTAACATTAAGAAACATATTTTACGTACTCTTCATAAAGATGGAATTTATTTTCCGTATCAAGTTGGGACATATATAGTTACTCTTTTGAGATTTCCAATAAAATAATTACTATTTCTTTTAATTAAAATAAAGTTGGGTACTACTCTATATCCAATGGGTTGTACAGATTATGTTTATCTCCAAATGAATTATACGTCGCTTATACAACCGAAAAGTTGTTTGCAAAAGATCTCTGCCTAAGGAACAATCATGCAGATTATGGAATAAATTTTTTGGTCACATCAGTAAAGAAATAGTGGAAAGACTGATAAAGGCAAACATTCTGCTCACTCTTAAAAGTGACCTAGACACATGCGTAAATTGAAATAGAGGTAATATAACTAAAATAAATGATGAAACTGTAGTCGATAATTATAACATATTGAAAGTCATTTATGGTGGTATAAGTGGATCCTATATAGCAATATTATGTAGAGTTTTTATTTCATCACATTTAAATGATGATTTTTCTCTATATGTTTTGTACTTGATTAAAGAAAAGTTAATTTTTCGTGACAAGTTCAACATATTTCTGACTGCGGTATAGTAATAATAATAATAATAATAATAATAATAATAATAATAATAATAATAATAATAATAATAAAGTGCCAGATTTGATTGAGGTGGTGAGTTTCATGGTTAACATGACAATACTAAATAGCTTAAAGAGCCATTTACCAAATACTTAAGAGGATTTTGGGATTGTGGCTTTATGCCTGGTAGTCCTGAACAGAAAAGTGTGGCTGAAAGGCAAAATCACACCATATAAATATGATGAAGGGCATGATTTGTAAAATCAATTTATATGACTTTTGTGGGGTAAAACTTTAAAAATAACCCATTATGTCTCTACCGAACTTTTTCATTAATTTCTTTTGAGGTATAGATTGGACGTTAATCTAGTTTGAACCATATTAAGGTTTGAGGTGTTCATGCAGAAATAAAGTTACATAATCCAACACTTGATAAGTTGGATTCCAGAAACACTCAGTTCATCTAAAGGGGTATTGATTTATCATTCCAAAAGAAGAATAAGAATTGTGGAATTACATATAGCAAAATTGCTGGAGTTTGATATAGCCAAATAAGGGTATTTGCTCACAGACTATTAAAAGTACTAGTGTGGTAGGGATCACTATGTCATTTTTCTGCATATATATATATATATATATATATATATATATATATATATATATATATATGATCATGGAGTATTCTAATTTACAGTTTGATTCTGTTGAGGTTCAAGCTTTTGTTATTAAGACAATTCCTGATAAAATTTATCAGACCTCACAAGCGTAAAATAAAGGTTAAAGTAGCTCCTCTTAATCGATTTATTAGAAAGTGATGATCAGTTGTACCATCACACCAAATAGTCTATCCAGAAGAGTATGATTGCAAAATTGACTATATAATTGATCTAGTAATTTATACAGTTGTCATTTCTTGTTCATAATTAGAACTATGGTTGGGTGTATAGTATATGAGATACAAACTATGAAACATACGGTGTTTGAAAACTTATTAGGATGTCTCAGCGTCACAAGACCATCTACTGCAATTGGGTGTGTAAAACTTAAAGGGACTCCACATGAAAGTTTTTGTTTACTCTACCAAATTATATTTTGATTAGTGTTTTTTTTTTAGAAATTTAAAGACAGACTGATAGCGAAATTTTTCACTCGTAAAGAATGAGCAGACATAAAATAAGTTTTCTTTTGAGTCTCTCATAAAGTTTTTTGAAAGTGATTAATAAGGAGCTTTACCATACATATATTGAAACTTCTCTTTGATTGGATATCTTAATTTGAAAGTCTTTTTTATGTAATCCTAAAGTTTTGCAGTAGATGATTTGGATAAACTTGCGCGTAAAGAAAGAGGAATCCCATATAAATTTCATGGAATAAAATTTAATCATGTTCATGGGTATTCTAGACCGAAAATTCTATTTTATGGGATCAAGTAAGGCTTTAGACAATTGTGGCTTGAAGTTTCAAAGCATTGTTGTTATATTTTGTTCTGTCAAGAAAAAAGTAAATTGGTATACATATAACAAGATCAGTGGGAGGAATTTATTTTCTTTGTATCTTATATAGACGATATTTTGATTGAAAGTAATTTTCTTGAATTACTGCATAAGGTGAAACAATTATTGTCAAAGCGTTTTGACATGATTAATCTTGATAAAGAATATTTTGTCATAGGCATTGAGATCCATATGGATCGTTCTCACCACATGTTGGGTTATTTCTAGAGGACACACATTGATTATATTTGGTATAAAGTATTGCAAGTTAGGAGTTGCTTCTGTCATTAAGAGCAATAGACTGAATTTGTCATAGTGTCTTCATAAAGTTATGAAGAAAACCCAAATAAAAAATGTATCATATCAAGGTGCATTTAAAAGTATCAGTTTTGAGGTACTTAAAGAGAACAAAAGACTATATGCTAATTTATAAACATATTCAGAACCTGCAGCTAGTATGGCATTCGGATTCAGGTTTTGTTAGCTGTCAAGATAATGTGAAGTTGACAACTATAGACATTTATATGTTTGAAGAGAAGTGCAATATTACAGAAAGGTGTAAACATAAATCTATATAATCCTCGATCAAAAAAGCGAAGTTTGTAGTATATTTTTCAGCTGCTATTCAGTTATTTGGCTTCGGAATCTCATTAAAAAGTTAATCGAATTTAATTTTGTGGATAGACCATACAGTTATATTGTGACTATAACTCTGCAGTATTTTTTATTAACAACAGCAGCAATCTCATGAGTTTAAACATCTGTTGGTCAAGTTTTTGACCATAAAGGTAACAGATGTAAGGATGACACTATAGTAGAGCTTATTACATAGATGATAAGGCTGCAGACTTACTAACTTAAGGTCTCTGCCCATACACATTTAGATGACAAGTCGCAAATATAAAAACATCGTGAGATGCTGGTATGATATGTTGATTGATGTGCTGAGTAAGCATCATGAGATGTTGTTGTTCAATGGGAGCTGCATTCGGTATTTAATCTAATAAATTTTACATCTGTGTTTGTTACATTTGGTAACATCTAGATATGTATCAACTCCATTGCATGCAATAAAGTTATAATGATTAAAGGGAGTTGAATACATATATCAGTTGAAAATCTTAAGGCATCGTGTAAACCTTGAATGATGGCTGGGGAATTTATTTAGCCAAAAGCATATGTCTTGTTACACGTAAAGTATAATTAACTATAAAGGTAAGACATATGTTGGTTCGTTGGAACCGTAAATATGTTATCGCGTGAAACATCCGATTTCGTGACACATAAAATGAGAGAATGATGGCTGACAAGGAGGATAACATATAAGGTGTCTTTACTTTTTGAGATGTTATCCGATTGCCATACTACCATATCAAATCCATATCAGTAGAATTAAGAGTATTCGTGATCATGGATAGCTCTGTGTCTTCTGATGCAGTTATTGGCATGGTTCGGTGCTTAACACTTTATGAGATCGGATTGACTGTTAGGATTATCTCTAGATCAATATGAAGATGCGCATATACATCACTATTTCAATTAATATAGCCCAAGTGGGAGAATGTTAGAATATATTTTTAATATATTCAATTGTGGGTTTTATTTATTGTTATTGTAAATATTAATAGTCTAATAAAGAAAGATATATGCGGTTTCTTAATTCTAGTAGGATATGAGGTTGGATAGTATGGGCCGAGATAAACCTAATCTTTGATGAGGGGATAGGTTTTATTCTCTATAAATAGAGCTTAAGTCCATCCTTTAAACCCTGATGTCCGCAAAACCTTACATAAGGAGTCGTCAGAACGATACGTGAGGGGCCGTCTCATTGAAGCTAATGATAAAGGGGTTCATAGAGGAGAAGATCTTGTGCATCAGATTGTCGTAATTCCGCATTAAGAACGATTGATCCGCAATAAAGTGCGTTTATTCTTTACCTCTATGAATTGGTGATTCGCGTATCTATACGTGCGATTCTTGGGTCGCTGCATACGGATAAAATTCGCAGCTACAGATGATGCTCCTGTGACACTCGTAATCTCTAAAGGATGGGAATCAACAATGTAGTATCTAACTCACGAATTCAAGTACTGTACATTGTCGTGTTTCGATCATTTTTGGTAACTACCAAAAACAATGAACTTGCAAAAATAAATCTGCTTATCATGAGTCTCGTTGTTCCTAACCCTACTTTACCCTTGAACAAGGACAACACTTTTGTTGGCTGCATTTTTTTTTATTTTCTCACATGGGGAAATCGTATCCGGATTTATCTCGCCTTCTAAATGCTATACAATATTAAGGTCATTCTATCCGGACTTACCAACTCACCACAAACGCATTAAAAACCTTGCATGAGAGTTCTTTAATGGCATTCAAAATCTTGACTATTAGCTTGACTAGCTACTTAATTCATCCATTCTCGGATCGAGATAATGCCCCTTATGCCTTGGCTTGAGGATGATGTCAAGTTATCATACCCTTTATGCCCTAGTCGAGACACGTGGTACAATGCTCGGATAAAGAGTGTCAATCCCACGATGGTGAGCTAACTTAGGCCGTAAGCCCACAAGCAAAGCCACAACACCCTTGCCAAATCTGGGTGGTGTAGCCACGGCCATATTTGGCAAGGGCATCATGGCCTAGCCAGTCCATAACCAAAAATTGAAAAAGAGAAATTTATTAAAAGAGAAAATTTTAGGAAAAATATTAAAATTTTGTAAAAATTAGCTATATCATTGCAAACTGTGTAACATAGAATGACTTGTATCCACGCCAAGATTTTCCACCAAAATTGACCGTAAGGATTGCATTAATAAATTGTCAAAAGGCTTAGGATTGTTTGGCCAAATTGAACGGTTTAGGGATGAATTGACATTCATAGAATATGTTTATGACTTTTTTGGTAATTATCAATACTATAGGTGAAAACAAAAATTATTTTCATTTCGATTGGGCAACCCTATTTCCATCCCCATTTCGGTTGAGATGCTTCTTTTTTCCAATGAGCTGACCGAATATCCTTCTCTCGTTTCAATTTATTCTTCTTTTTATTAGGTTAACCCATAAAACTGACTTCCGTTATCTTATTCTGCATTCTATTGTCACTTTGACTAAAGAACGATATTAGTTTTAATTTATGATATCATATTTTAATCCCGAAAGTTACATAAAAGGTTAGAAATATTTAATTATGATAACTTATGAACACACAATTAAGTACCTATTTTTTAATCAAATAGTTTACATAGAACTTTATTTCAAAGTTGAAAATTAAAATTCAATCTAGCACTCTAGTCGATTTTGATATTGTGAGTGCTTTTCCGGAATAAGTTTTGTAGGTTTTTAAAGGTAAAATCCTTGATTTGTGCTTTGTTTTGAGCTTTTTGAAGTTTTAATATGAATCACGAGACGAGGGTTGAAAATTTATTTACAACTTAACTTCCAAACTAACATCAGAATTTTTTTTTTCAGAGGAAAATTTTAAGAATATATTAAGGTTTTGATCCACTTGATATGAGATAACTTACAATTGAAATCGATTACTTTTTCATATATCAAGAGTAGACAACAAAAAGTTTCCTCCTTTGTGTCGTATATGTGCTTATATTCGGTTCATATTTAAAAATGATCTAACTATAAAAATATTGAGATTTGATCATGCTTCTAACAAATTAACCTCATTTATACTTTGATTAGTTCTTCTTTTCCATTTTTTTTTATCAATATCAGCTGGATAATTGAATTGCTTTTTTTTTTTAATTTTCAACTTTCAAATATAGCTTCGCTCATGCTATTTGATAAAAAAAAATGGGCAACTAATTTGTGCTTATAAGCTGTCATAAATTGAAATTTCTTATGACTGAAAATAGGAGACCATATAATAAAATCGTCAACATTTTCTAGGCAAATTGATAACAAGATGCATTGATAAAAATATATTTTGTTGGGTATAATGAAATATTTGTAATGTGAAACTGAGGAGAGAGAAGGCAGTTTTGTGAGTTAGCCTGATAAAAAAAAATAAACAATCGAGAGGAGGGTATTTCGGTAAGTTAGTTGAAAAAAATGAGTATTTTTACCAAAAGGGAGATGAAAATTTTGCTTTTATATAAATTATTATTATTATTATTATTATTATGGCTCATCCTCTTTCATTCTAAGCGCGATCGGTTTACCCAAGCATTGCCTAAGAAAGGAAAAGGCATACACGAGAAGGGATGGGTAGTCAATTCATCACGTGGTTTTAAATCTTCAACTTAATTTGGAGTTAAATTGGGGGTCAAAATTGACAGACGAGGGAACTCCCTAGGTTGACCCTTCTATGATAAAAGTAAAAACCTGCATTGGATGAAGCCTAGGTTCCGTATCTCTTTGCGAACGCCTCATAAATACGTAATTTGCGTTCTTCACGTGATTAATCGATAATTTCAAGGAGTCAGCACCTTTAATTCACGGGATAATTGTCTAAACGTTCCGGAATTTACTCTACAGCCGCCATTTTAGTATAAACTTTTCAATTTGACCATTTTGATGACTTGCTTATGCGGTCCTCCTGGTCAATTTTGACTATAAATCGTTGTCGTGCATGCTATGCATTATACGTGGCATGAATGGTTCTGACGTGTATGATTTTTATAATTTTATTTTGAGAGCTACTATATTGACAGTCTGACAGTACTGATATGTAGATTTACGGTCAGAAATAACTGACAATACTGTTAGACTTCAAGGAATCATTTTCCTTGTATTTTTAATAGTTTTAACTTTTTTTCCTTTCTTTTTATTTTCCTTTTTCTTTTTTTTTCCCTATTTCCCTCCATCGTCGAGGGTGTCTCGGTCCTCATCAGTGGCCAGCTACCTCCTTTAGCCATCCTTGGGACTTTGGACCAATGGAGGAAAATTGGAAAAAAAAGAGAAACAAAAAGGAAAGAAAAACATTTCAAAAACTATCAACGTTAGTGTCGATGATGCTGCATAGGATGGCTGGTCTCTACATCAGCAGTTTCCAACACGTCTTCTCAAGAGGGGAATACCTAGTTTCATAATCAGTGAATTTCTGACTCAGATAAGAAATTACCCTTTCTTTCCTTCCTGTCTCATCATGTTGCTCTAGGACACAGACACATCCTATCAACGCTTCTGTGGTATAAAGGTATAATAATAGCGGAGGACCCCATAGCTTCTGTCCCCAGTCTTTCATTTCATTCACTTGCTTATCGTGGAGGCTGTAAGTATACAGTCCCCCACAACTATTCATAGTATAGCGGGGTTGAAATAAGAGAGTGCCCCCCCTCCCCCCCAATTCTTTCAAGTAGGCCACATTTTCCGGAATGCAGTCCAAGATAACCGTGACAGTGTATATATCTATATATATTTTCGAAATGGATTCAAAGCTCTATTAATCAATTAAATACTCAAAGAATTGAGACCTCTTTCAGTCCACTAGACCAGTCGAGATCAACCTACTTCATTAGGGAAAGAATTGACAGAAAGTTCAAAGAAAGGGGAAGAGTAAGAGGCCGCAAAATTGGGTGAAATGGTTATACTGGAAAATCGCAAAAAATTTAAGACTAAATTAACCAAATTAAAAAGTTCGCAGTTAAATTAGATATCGTAGAATATGTTTATAATTTTTTTTTGGACAATTGTCCGTTTAATTACGCCTTGGACTTGACTGTAGGCTGAACTTTCATTTCACTGTAAGGGAATTTCTTGGAACTCCATTGACCTCTTTTCGTTTCATGATACAAAAATCCTCACATGGATTCCCATTTCAAGTAATCTTACATTTTGGAATGAGAATCCATCTCAATTGTTAGAATTGCTTGACCTTCTAAAAAAGAATACTTATCATCAGTGTGATTATTCATGGTCGGCAATAGGCGACCGGCGGCGATGATTGAAGAGCATGTACGCTGTGGCGATCAGCGATAGGGAACATTGCCGTTTGCAATCGCTAGTCTCTGTCTGGCAACTGACGGCAAGTAGAGTGGAGATCAAAATAGGTAGTTGGTGGTGGTCGGGGTAACCGATGTTATAGTTGTTATTTTTACAGTTCTACTGTATTAGGAGGGGGTATTTTGGTTTGAATGCTAGTTACAGATAGGTAACCCAATACCGCACCTTTGTAAGAATCCTACGTCATGTGGAACCTAACTCCACATTTTAACTTCTCTCCAAATATAAAAATGTAGGAATTATGAATTCCTGATTCTTGTGAAATTCATTTCCGCATTGAACCAAACGGGACTTTCCAGGCACAATCTTCTAAGGATTTTCATAGGTGGTGGATTGTGCTAGCGATTTGTATAGGTGGATTTCGTAGTGTGTAACTTTAAAATGAAAAGAATGGAGAGTTGCCCCAATGGCCACTCTTTCTATTTGGGAAGAGGGAGATAAGAAGTTTGAATCCCCACTTTCGAGGAAGGGGGTGAGAATGCGTGAGGAGTGTCTAGGGTTTCATAATTCGCACATAACACACACAGTATGATAGCTTGTATAGTAGAATATGATTGGATATAACTAGACCAAAAAAAGAAATGAAATATTGGAAGGGCCAAAGTTTGAAAAAAAAATGGCTCATTTGTCAATAAGGTTAGAATCTGATGTCTGATAAAATTTGAAGTGGAAATGCTAAATCGATTAAGGTTTTTGTAGATTTTCACAGCCGATAATGGTTTTTTTTTTTATTTTAAAGATGTTCTCTTTCATCGGTTCACCTAATTCACTCTCATGCAGAGAGAGAAAGAAGGGATACCGGACCGTGTAATTTCTCGAAGGGTCCTGTCGGTGAACCGGATGAGGTTGGAATTAATGTTCCGATTATTAAGAAAATAATTTTGTAAATACAAATACAAGTAGTTAACAATTCCACCATATAGAAGGGAATGACCCATCAATCCAATTAAGAGAAACTGACCCTTTCTACTATGAATGCACACATCCTGAGCAAAAATAAAAGAGAAAGAGAACAAAGAAAAGAAGAGCAAGAGAGAGAGAAGAATGAGTTTAACTCAAGAAGAGCCGCTTCGGGTGGAGCTTCGGAGGAACGAGCCGGATTTGGTGATCTCACGGATGGGCTTGTCGGTGAACCGGATCACGTTGTAGACCCACGCCCCGGAAATCGCCCCGACCGTCGGTGCCACGATGTAGATCCACAGCTTGTCGTAGTGGTGGAACACTATCGCCGGACCCAAGCTCCTTGCGGGGTTCATTGATGCTCCCGTTACTGGCCTAACCACGACCCAAAAGGATAGCACAAATTATCCTCAGGAAATCTTTAATTTCTTCCCCGATTAGTCTTTTTTTTTTTTTTGGGGGGGGGGGGGGAGAATCTGCCCCGATTAGTTTTGTTTCTCAACTAAACGAAAATTCATTGCCGGACCCGAGTTCTTGGTCCGCCATTCGTGGAGAATGATCTCGATAATTCAGATACCTTTCTCTTTGAATTGCCGGCCAAAGTACATACATAGAACATAGTCTAAGAAAAGGTTGAGGATGGTCTAATCATTGATGGTAATTTTGACATTTAGACGATAATTTGAAACAGCTACATCTTATAATATTAACGTAATATCCTATGATGTTGTTTGATAATCGTGTACAATTTATCTTTATTTAATAGCCGCAGCAAGTCAATAATCATGGTCAAAATTTCTTTTTCAGCCTGAGATGAGAGGAAGATGAACACACAAAGGAATAGAAAAAGTCAATACCCTGCAAACATCACGTTCAGCAAGACTGTTGCACCAACAGCAAGGCCAGCGAGCTCTCCTATCTGCACCAATCACAATTGAAATCGACCAATGGTGAAAGGGACGTCATATAAAAATAATCATCGAACTTCGTGACCTTGAGATTTAAAAATCAAGACGAGGAAGATGATCTAATTTGACCGTAACGAATGGTTAAATCGTGTGCCAGTTGTTTGGCTATAAGTCCTCCCATCAACAGTGCATCAGAGCATGTGATGAGCCTATGGTTCTCTCTCTCGCATTCGATATGCGAGATTCTCCATATTCTTTATTGACGATTTCTGACGCAAGCTAACACGTTCGAGCCCTATGAATTCGACGAAGGAATATTCTGGCGCAATTAATAGAAATGTACTTGTCTGTGGCACGATTTGATGCTATTACGAAAGACACCAAGACCACCGAAACATCAGCCTCTCTCTTGAGGCAAAATGGTTAAGCTATTAGAATAACAATATGTTCTTAACCACCAAATAAATAAATAAATAAATAATTATAATTAAATGTGTGGTCCATTTCTTCAAAAATTGGTGGCGCACGACATGCCGTTACTCAAATAATAGTTCAAAAACTACTATGCTGGCAAAAACTTTTTAAAAACTTAAAAGTGGGCTAACCATTTCCTTATCTAGAGAGTTTGACGATGTTATCTCTTGTCAAGAATTTAGGATTGAGCCCTCTTGACACAAAGTGGGTACTAATGTACAAAGTGCATTAATTATTTTCCATGTCCATTAGAATTTCACATATTTTCTTGGTCTCGTCGGATTTTATAAGATTATCTAATCCCGCCCCTCTTTAAGAGATTGTCTGTCGGGATTTCCATTTTAATTTCCCCAACAATCAGCAGCAAGTAAATGAAAGAAAAAGGCAAAACTCACAGCTCTATTGTCTGTGGCAACGCCGGAGATGATGAACATGAGATAGAAAGTGATGATGAACTCAAAGACGAACGCTTGCACATCCGAGCCGGCCGGTTGAGTCCCTACGAAATGGTTCAGCTTGCCAGTGAATAGCAAACGCAGCGTCCCGTTCGCCAAGGTCGATCCCACAACTTGTGCCAATATGTATGGTGGTACCTACAAGCCAGGAGCAAATCGCAACCGCGAGGAAGTTTTATCTTCGCAAACATATTAACAAAAGAATTCTCCATTCATTGCCTAAACTAATGCTTTCGCGAGTCGAGATTTAGATAGAACATGTGAAATTTAGAGAATTCTATGATGGGAAGAGACTGGATCCGTCAAGCTCATTCATTTGAATCCTTCTTTTCTCCGGGACCGAACGTCGCAAATTTCTCATTGCACTTTTGCAAACCATTCAATGGCTAGCTACAAGATGCACCTAACCAGTAACTGATGGCCTCTAAAGCTGGGCTGGTGGCTGCTTAGAATCCATGTGATCAGAACAAAAACTTTCTTAGACGGGCCTCTGATGGGGACATATTTTAAATGGGAAAATAGACAAAAGTAGTTCGGGAGTTACGACTTTGGAAGAGATATGGTTACACCTGTTTCCATGGAAACCTCCTGCAGGTGGCAAAAGCAACGGTGACGGCCGGGTTGAAATGGGCGCCGGAGATGTGTCCGACCGAGTACACCAGCACCATCACCGCCAAACCCCAAACTATCGATATCCCCGGGAGCGTCACCACCTTGTCGAAGTCCAAGTTCACCGCCACCGAGCCGCAACCCGCGAATATCAGGAAGTAGGTCCCGAAGACCTCCGCGATCAACTGCAATGTTTCCGAGGAAATTCGCGATCAAACTCACTTGTGACGAAACAGTAAATTTTCCGCCCCTTTTTACCATATGCGCAGCTCGAAAGATCGATGAATATCCAAGTGAATACGAAAAGGAAAAACGAAAGAACAAAAGCAAAACAAGAAGGAAAGGATCGGGGGGGAAAGAAGATAAGATGGAGAGGAGAACAAAAAGTAGTAACCTTTTGAATGAAGGGAAAAGAGAATAAAGGGCTTTTAATCTCTTCCTTGGCGTTGGAAGTGTCTTTCATTTCCAACACAACCCCATTGTTTCCATTGCTCCCACTGATCTGATCTGCCATTTTCTGCTAATTTTCCCGAGAGAACACTCAAGTTAAGGAGCAAATAACAGGTTTTCGAGATTGACAAGAAGGGGAAGGAAATCACTGACATGGGTTCGATCCGTTCGGCATTCGGAAAGAAGCAGGCCCAATTTATGCTAGGATATGAGAGAGAGAGAGAGAGGGGGGGGGGAAGGATAAAGATTGTGTATGCCGGTTTGCTCTTTTTATACCAAAAGAAGATGAAACGTTGAAAAGGACGACCTGTGAACCGATCAGGCATTGAAGGCCGCTTCAACCACCGGCGCTGAGATACAGAGAGGGACAGGCACCTTAGCTTCATCGAGACAAATCCTTAAATTGAGCAGGATTGTGGGATTTGTGATTTGGGGAAAGTTCCTTAAACGGGGTGTCTATACGGCATTATGGGTTTTGAGATTGGACCTTGATATGTATGTTGTTTGACCTTATCATCGCTGTTGACTACTCCCATGCTATGGAAGGAGGTGGAGTAAAATTTTAAGAGAAAGAAAGAGGGAGGGAGAGGGGACAAACCAAAGGACGAGGAAATTATATATTCCCTTTTACCAGCGAAGATACTGGAGGGACTGATTTGTTCCATGATGTGACTAAATAGGGCAAAAAGATCCATTAAGGAAAGTTTTGGGCCATTTCGTTTATTTTTTGTTGTAAATTTAAGTTGGCCTTAAACGTCGCTCGTGAAAGTTAAGTACTTTTAAAAAAAAAAAAAAAAAAACTTTTAAGCTAATAGATCTTTATGAATATTCTCGTATTAGACATAAGTCAAACTCTCTTGAGGCCTTCCTACATTAGCCATGCTCGTTTTATATAGGCTTGTTAAACCATCAAGGTCTGATTTTCAGTCATGTTCAATACAGGTGTGAAGAATTGACCAAAGGTAAATGTCCCCGTGCAGCGTTTTGTGTCACTCCGGGGTATCAGTCACGCCCCATTGCGCTTGATCAGATCGAAATAGTATCAGCTTGTGCAGTTCTTGCAGTGAGGTTCTTGAATAACTTTTTCTTGGTTTTGATCAATGTTTTTTGGTCCTTAATTAGCTCACTTGGTTATGCATTATGACTTCGAGTATTACAAAGATAAGAAATTTCAGAAATTGTTTTGACAATCTCCAGTTAAAATAAGATGGACAAGTCATAGAAAAAATTGAAAATGACTGGAAAAATAATATAGATAATTCTTAAACTTTGACTCAATGTACAATGTCATTCTTGACGTTTTAAATTGTCTAATGTGATCCATGAAGTATCCCTCAATGTTCAATTTTAGCAAAGTTCAATTGCGAAAACTTGTGAATAGTAATGAAGGACTCATTTTACTTTGCTATGAAAAGTTAAGAGCCTAGATTGAACAAATTGTAAAGTTTAGGGATTGAATCGAAAGTCAAGGAGCTAATGACTTTGTACATTGGCTCAAAGTTGATGGATTATTTAGATCATTTTTTTTTTCAAAATGAAAATAAAGATCAAGGATTCAAGTACTGTATATCGTCGTGAGTCCGACCTTTTGCAGGAACAATCCGTAGTAACGAACTTATAATGTGAAGTTGCTTTTATCATAAGAGATTCGTTATTCCTAACCCTGCATTGCATTGCCTGTTGACGGGAACGAAACTTTGTTGGCAACATTCTTTTTTTTCCCTTTCTCATAGAGGGGGAATGCTATCAAAACTTATCCTATCCCTAAATGCTACATTTTGCAACCTTCAATGCATCTTCTCATGTGGTGCGTGGTTCTCATGAGCCAAGTAAGATTCATGTGAGGATGATTCACGCGACGGAGTCCCGCCCGTCCCCCCAAAAGTTTTTTCTTTCACATACATTTATCTCCATCTTTATCCATATAAGATCATCTTGCAACCTTAGTCTCTTTATAGGTGCTCACTGCTCGCACCCGCGAGTCTTCCGTGACGATAGTCTTATTCAACATTTCAAATATTAAAACCTTGAATTGGAGTTCTTTTATGTCATGATAAAAATCCTAGACTTTTAGCATGTGTGCCTCACAACATTCAAAATTAACCTCAAATTCATCTTAATAATTTAAAAACGATTATCTGATTCTCAATTTCGGCAAGCTTTTTCTAGAAACCCTACATGGTAATTTTTTTTTTATTAACTTAAGCCTACATAGCTCTCACGACGATCCAATCAAACAATAAAATAATAATAATAAAATTTATGTCACGCCTCGAATCCGGCGAGCACGCGTACATCCTGCCAAGCCGTACTTTTCTTTAAAAGCTCTAGGATCCAACGATCAACATTCCAAGCACTGAAAGGAATGCGCATGCTGAAGCGAAACCAACTCCATCTTGCAAATAACTCAACACCCGATGGCTTAAGACAAATACAACAAAATTTCATTAATCAATTTATCATGGGTTCAATTCATATTCCACCAATCAGAAGTACAAATCTAATATCAAGAAAAGGCAAATCCATTCCAAATGCAATTGGTCAACTATCTCTCCAAAAGCCAATCCTTGGCAAGCTCGCGCTTACTTCGCCTGGGACCTGAAAAATATAACCCCCACTGAGGTGAGATATAAATCTCAGTAAAGGTGGGTCCTAACCCTAGGTTAGGCCGACCGTCCACTCAGGCAGTCATCTAACCCTCAATACTTCTAAACTCATAAACTCACAGGCGTATCAAGCATTAATCAATAAAACAATAGCATGCAGATGGCAGGCATACAATGATGACCTTATGTCAAACTCATACGCACATGCACACTCGACCTGTCACTACACCATATCTACCAACCTCCGACTGCCTCAATCTCTAGCCCACAATTAATCGCATCAAGCTCGGTTTGCGTAAACGCATAAGATTTCGATAAATCTCCAGGCCAATATTCTCATCTCATAACTCCGACCCACGAATAGTTCACATTAGGACCGTGGCTATCTTAACTCCGCGATCTCGTCGCATTAGGGCGCTACACATCATCAACTTCACCCCGCGATCTCGTCGTATCAGGGTATACATCTCCTGCCCTGCGTCTCATACTTCTCAGGGCCTCTCCGTCCCGCGAATAATTCGCATCAGGACCGTGGCCTTCTCAACCTCGCAATTTCATTGCATCAAGGTACCACATAATATCAATTTCACCCCGCGATCTTGTCACGTTAGGGTATCCACCTCCCGCCCTGCGTCTCATACGTCTCAAGGCCTCGCCATGTCATGCTCATGCCATAATTTACAATTCATTTCACAAGTAAAACAACAAGTGCATCTCATACACAATTTGAAACTTCATGGCATGCAAGACAATCATCGACAGACGACATGGCATGGGATTTAAATGCAAACAATATCACACATAACTTCCTCTATCCACTCAGGACATTTCAAAGACTACCCTTTTAGAATACTCTCATAAATTGATCTATTTAAGCCTTGACTCGCCCAATCGAGTCTAACCTTCCTAGCATAAGGTTAGGAATTTCATTACCTTGATTTCGATATCACAATTTCCTCCTCTTGGGTCCTCAAAGTTTTGGCCAAATCAATCCAAGGGTCAATTCACCGGGCAACCTAATAAAATCCAACCAATTTCATCAATTATCTTGTCCAAATTCTCAATCCATAAACCATAAACTACCATAGCATAACCCTCATCCTCTTAACATGCCTTAATCATCAATTTGGGACTCATAATCCAACGCCAACAGCCCTCCAAGGCTCGGCCATGCACAGAACCAAATCGGTTCCTCACGATTCTGTGCATGTCGTGAGCTACCAGCCCTAATTCAACTCCAAATCCAACATCTAACCCTTATCCTACCTCTTAACATGCCTATCTAAGGGTTTGTGAGACTCTCCGTGAGTTTGGAGTCGATTGGTCGCCGAAATTCTGTTGAAAGTTGCCAGTTCACCTAAGGTCAAAATCCGGCAATTTTCTATTCAAGATTTGCAAGGCCATTTCGAGGTCAAAACTTCCTCAAATCACTCTCAACTTTTTATCACAGATTCATCTACATGTCTACTAGGTATCCACAAAATTTGACCTCAAAAATCCAGCATTTCGTCCTCCAAAATGGTCAAAAACATTACCTACTTCAGGCTGGAGCAGATTCCGTCGGCTCTTTGGAGAATCTCTGCTCGGAATTCCTCGGTGCTCCAATCGATCTGATTCTTATTTGAGGACGTCAGCAAGACGTAAAGCTTCGTTGGTGTGATTGGTCGGTGGCTGAATGATGGCCGTAAGTGGTCACCGGAACGACCGAACAGAACCCTCAGAACTAGTCGGCGACGACAGAATCAAGAAGGAAGAAGAAGAGAGAGTGGCATGAGTCTTGGGGGTGCTATGGCCGGCCAAAAATGAGGTGAGGAGAGAGAAAATGTGTTATATACAAAGCTTGGTCAAAGAGGCTTGAATGGTAGGTGGAAAAAGTTGAATATGAGCATCTCTTGTCCATCTTATGACACTTGGCATTGTTTTTTCCAAAGGAGATCCAATGGTCCACATTCCCCCTTGTATTTTTGGCAGCCTTGGGGGTTTAATGTCCATTATGCCCTTCTTCAATTGCAAGGGCAAAGTTCTAAGCTTGAGGGGCAAAACGGTCATTTTAACCCCGATGTCCGAAACGTCATTTTTCTCAATCCAATTATCTCCGATAGGGCGACGGCCAATCCAAATAATATTGGAATTCTTGATTTTCCATTACAAACTTTTCATGACTCGTTTCTGATAGTTTTCTCTATTAAACGTTGTTCCAGCCTATCCCGAACCGACGGATGTCTTTTGCAGACATTACGCGTATCGACCCCGTGATTCATATCACGTTTAGGGCTCGTCAATTCGTGGTAGCTTTGGTTGTCATGTAGTTGTGAGGGTCTATCACTAGTTCCCTCGACAATCCTTATGGCCAAAGCGTCATTTACTATCCAAGTTCCCTAGGTCCATGTACCTCGTCTCGCGTTAGCCTTTCCCTTTTGATCAATATGCTCGAATTGATCAGATTCAAGCGGCATACGACTGAAATATATCTCTAGATATATACTTTTTATTAATGAGCTGAAATCGACTGGAAAACAGAATGTCACAATTTAAAATATGTTAAGAATAATAATAATAAAAAGCTTGAAAAAAGGGCCTTGTTGCGAGGTGACGACTTGCATATCCCTTGCCACCATCCCATCATTGATGGCCAAGCCGGCGAGGGTGGGGGATGGTTGGCAGGGGTTGCCGAGCCTAAGACAGTGGCCGACGACCTCAGGCGAGGGCCACTACCCTCGCCTGGATGTTTCGATCACTGTTCACAAGTCAAGTGGGGACCGAACCTATCGTGTCTTGCCCATTTCTACGTTGAGTGTTCTCGAGTCGTTTCCTAGTCTTGTCGTATTTCATCGATTTCGGTCCGAGCTATTCCCTCTTCAATCGATGCACCCAACATGTTTGAGAAAATGTTTGAACCAAATATGCATGCGTGGTGGCTTTTTTGGCTTGAATCCGTAGACGTATCATTGTTCGTGTATCCTTGATCTTGTCGGCCATTTAGCAAATAAGGGGCGCATGAATACCGATCCGAAACAATTTCTGGAATAGATTTCTATTTTTGAAATAGATTTGGAACATAAATTCGTTTAGTAACGCAATTATAAGAAACTATTTCTGGAACAATTTTGAGAAACAGAAATAGATTTGAAGCAGAAATGATAAACAAAAAAAATTTACTTCTCCGAAAAATAAAAATAGAAATTTTTGTCAACAATAAACCCCACCGATCGCACCCCGTTGGCCACCGCCACCCCCCCGCCACCGGTCTCTGACGATCGCCTCGCTACCTTCGCTGGTCACCAGCCGCCGCCGCCCTCGTTGATAGCCACCTGCCGTTGCCCCCCACCGCCGGTCAATAAATTTCTATTCTAGAAATATAAATTTTTTGCTATAATCAAACACGTTTATTTTGCTCAGAAACTCATTATGAAATAGAAATAGAAAAAACTATTTTTGTTCCAGAAATTCTTTCTAGAAAATAAATTTTGTCATGCGCGCCCTAAGTTTGTGGTACTAGGTCTCCCTCCGGTCCCTCCCTCCCTCGGATGGTGGGCCCTCGCTGCTGCAACCCTTTCCTTTTGTTATTGCACTTTTTTTTTTAAATTTTAAAGCTTATATTTAAATTTATTTTATTTTTAAGCGTAAAAGTCCACGTGCACTAAATTTTTTAAAACTTTATCACTTGTGATATTCGAAATAAAGTTGCCACATAATAATTAATAACAAATGTAACGTAATCAATTTGGCTATAATTTCTTTGATTTGACACCTAAATGATCGTTTTTTCTTCGATTTAACGCTTAAGTGAGATGATAAGAAATTTGACATTAAAGCGAGCGCCGTACACAAACTTTAACACTTTTGATATCCGTGGGATATATTAGATAACTTAATAACTCATATAATAATAACATCCTTTCCATAAAAATTTTGTTAGAAAGGAGAAGGCATACACAAGAAGGGATGGTTAGTCAATTCATCACGGAGTTGCGAAACTTCATTGAAGGGTTCAAATTGACGAACGAGGGCGGGAAACACTAGGTTGACCCTTCCACCTTTTTTTTTTTTTTGGTCGAAAGAAACCCTCCTTCTTTAAAAGCTGCATTGGATAAGGTTTAGGTCCCTAGGTTTTTTTTTAAGGGAACACCCCATAAATATGTAGTCTGCGTTCTTCACGTGAATTTAGTGATAATTTAGAGGAGTCATCACTTTTTTTTAATTAATTATGGATTTGAGTTCAGGCAGAACTTTCTTTTGTTTGCAAGGAAATTTCTTGGAAACGTGTTCTTTTTTAAATAAAAAAATAAAAAAACGTCAATGTTGCCTCAATTTAATTTCACAGGCCTAGTTTGATTCCATATAAGGGTGACCATGGTTGGACCATTCTACCCAGAAACCTACATAGCCGGATGAGATCTGATCGTTTCTAGGTTCTAGGATATGAATGGTAGATTTCAGGTTACGAAAATTAAGAAATTTGTTCTGACGGATAGGTTTTAAGTCCCAGGTAGGTGGAATCTAGAGCAAGGTTTATATTTTTTCTTGGTATATGTCTTCGCGTTATCATGCGGTATTCTATGGCGTCTAATGATGAGTGTGTAATCCGAAACCAATTTATCATTAAGACTTTTTATTTGTTAATCTTTCATATTTTTTGTGTGCTTAAATATGAGTTGTGATTAGTGATTATTAACAATAGGCAGTGGTCATTGAATGTGACTATTTACTGCAATCGTTCAGCTAAGAATACATATGAAACCTAGGTGGAACCTGCGACAGGTTAGATTCTAGGTTTCAAGGTACACATGGTAGGTTTCGAGTTTCAAAAAATGAAAAACCTGTATGGACGGGTAGGTTCCAAGTTTCAGATGGAAATTGTACGGAACGTGAAACCGTTCACCCCTAATTTCATAGCAAAGAATTCTTAAATACATTCCCATTCCAAGTAATCTCATTCCTTGGAATGACATCCTATCCCAGTCTTTTGGATTAATTGACCTTCTAAGAAAGAGTACTTCGCACATGGCATGATCATTCATTATCGGCAACTGGGGACAGGCAGTTGTGATCGAAGACCAATAAATGTTGGTGGTTAGGGATGTCACCTAGCCCGGCTCCACCCAAAGGTGAACGGAACAGAGTTCAGGCCGGATTATTTTTTTTTAAATCAAAATTAATTAATAAATTTATCAAATGAAAGAATATAAAAAAAAAATTAAATTAAATTAAAAAAAAATATGAGTGTTAAAAAAAATCGGGCGTCGGGCCGACTGGCCTGAGTACCAATCTCGGGACGCCTTGCCCAAAAAGGCCTGAAAATTGACTAAATTTTCAGGCTGACGTGAGCCTTTTTGGCACCCTTATTGGCGGTGATCCGCGACTTGAGTGGTGGTGACTGCAACTCACTCTCGGTGGCGGCAACTGGGAGGAGAACGAGGAAGAATAATTAATTACATTGCGAACATCACGTTGAGCGAAACAGCTGCACCAACAGCAAGAGAAGACCCAGGGAATTCTCCAATCTGCACCAACCACAGGAAATTAATTTCACTAATCTAGGAAAGGCACAATAAAAAGTAATTAAGTGCTTCAATCTCTATGAAGATCAGTATTTTTAAACTCGTTTTTAATTTTGAAACCAAGATGAGGAAGATCATCCAACATCCTTGCGAGTTGCGACAACAAGTTGGACCAACCTGTATGCGTTGACTTATCACTCATTTGCTAAAAAATCCAAGATGTAATAATCATTTTCCATGTCCATAAGAATTTCATATATATGTACGATTGCATATGAGACAATATCCTTTTTTATAATGTGTTAGTTGTGTTACGCATATCACGAAAGTAGTATGCACATTATAATTCGGTGATATCGAAACTAAAAGTGTCATGGCATTCATACAGCGCTCGTTTCAATGCTAAAACTTTTCGAGCGATCACTTGAATTCCACATTCGTAACAAAATGATCTTTTTGGTGTCATCGTGCTTTGTGTGGCCAGAAAAATCCGACGTCATGAAATTTTTACGTAATCCATCCAATGCGGTGTACCGGTAAAGTAAAGTCAACAATGTTAGTGCTAAAGTGCTAAAATATGACTGTGTGTCACTGCTCCATATTAACGAATTGGGACTAAATTTCTTTTTCTTCTTCTAACCCTAATGTCGTGTTCTTTAACCGGGGAATGGAGGCAAATTAGGTACTGAAATTTGCAATGGAGAGCAGGAGTTGGACGAACATTGTCATGACAAAAAAACATGTCCTAGCCAAGAATCGGACGAACAAGAGTTGCGACGGAGAGGGAACAACATCGCTGCCAAAATGACTCGGTTGTTGCAACCGGGTTTCTGCGAAGTCGAATCATTGTTATGGACCGTTTACAATTGCAGCAACGCAGGCCCAATAGTGGCCTTTATGGTTCAGTCCAAAAAAAAGAGATCAAAGATGAAGCTGGGCATTGAAGATTCAAGTTGAGATAAGTTGATGCAAAACGATACATGAATTAATGGGAGCAAATCTAATCTAGGAGCACACACATGAGGGGGAGATTTTTGAAGTGTACGTGTAAGTTAAGTTAGATAAGTTCCACACCAAAAAATTGGTATTATGTGCAGCAATTAATATATCCAAATTGATCTATAATTCGATGTATTAAGTCTTCTAGTGAAGGTAAATACAACTGGATATGTTAAAAAGCTTGGATTTGTGCTTTTTCTTGTCGATCTCCTGTGCTGAAAGTATTGGACTTTTATTGCGCGCTCTCATATAACCAAATCACGTTGATCATCATCCATAAAGACTCGTTGGATTTCTATCATTCCGGATTGCAAATTCACAAACCGCGCATCTTGGATGCAAAGAGACAAAGACAATCGAAATAAACCTTTTTTTTTCATAATTTTGTTTTGGTTGCTATACATTTTAGGATATTGATGGCAGTTAATAAAATGATTGGGAAAAAAACAAAGAAGAACAATCTGTTTGAATAGATGAAAAGGAAGACGAAAAAGACGGAGGAGAACAGAAGGTAAATTGGCGAGTTAATTAGACCATTTACCATTCCATCCCGGCCTAGTCCACGTTGGATGACAATTTATGTTAATAAAGGACTTAAAGTTTTCATTAAAAAAAAAAAGTCAAGTAGGGCGAATCTCCGGTCATTGGAGGCATGCAAAGGATCGTTTTTTCCATATATGTGATACTTAAGTGAGCACTATATGAAAAGTTATGACAGTTCTAGTATACTTTCTCCTTTAGAAGTTGTAGCTTACGTCAATTCCATCGATCAGCAACGGAGGAAATCATAAACCTTAATTTTTATGCTCAAATGAAGAGGTAATTCACTCTTACCACATCAAAAAACGAGAGATAGCTTTGCTTGCTAGAAACACAACATGGTTTTAATGTTTACGGTCGTTCGTCACATTTCAACTGCGCAAATAAAAGGAGGAAAGCAACTTTATTCCACTACAACAACACATCAATGGAAGCAACAAAGTCAACCCTCTTCACTTTGAACGAAGAAGAAGAAGAATAACAAGTCTCGACCGCAGGGGGAGGGAGAAAACGAATGAGTTTGGCTTAAGAAGAGAGGCTTCGGGCAGAGCTCCGAAGGAAAGAGACGGACTTGACGATCTCTCGGAGGGGCTTGTTGGTGAACCGGATCAGGTTGTAAACCAATGCCCCGAAAATCGCCCCGGCTGTTGGTGCCACAATGTAGATCCACAGCTTGTCGTAATGGTAAGACGCGATCGCCGAAGCCAAGCTTCTTGCTGGATTCATCGATGCACCCGTTATTGGCCTATCCACCACCCCCCCAAAAAAAAAAAATTAACAATAAATATCCCCTTAAAAAGCATCAATTTCAAATCGGATCTCAATTCTGATCCAATTCTTTTTTTCTTTTTTTTGGTAAGTTAAGTATATATTGACTTTTAAGATCTAATTTTTTTTTTTTATCTTGCAAAACAACATAAAATTCAGATTGTGTCCAAATTCTGGCCCAAACTTGTTTTCTTAATACAAAAGCACAATCTTCGAGTAGGATCCCAATTATGGCTCAAGTTTTTTTGTTGCCAGACACGATTTGTCGGAGCGCAAGTTTCCTAGCTAGGTTTGCATGCGGATAGAAGTTGGCTCCGATACATTTATATAAAATTATGTCGATAATCCAGGCAATTTTCTATTTGAATTGACGGCCAAAATACATATATAAAGTGTCAATTAAGAAAAGGTTGAGGACGGGCTTTTCGTTTATGGTGTACATTACGAAATGTGTACGATGATTCTGAATAAAGTTAACAGAATAAAGTCAATACGCTGCAATCAGCACGGCGACTGAGACGTAACCACCAATGGCCAGACCCGCGAGCTCACCTATCTGCACCAAAATCTCAAACATTAATTATATTCACTAATTGCTGAAATTTGACATGAAAACAATGATTATTGAAGTTCGTAAGTTTGAACACTTTTGTAATTTGAAAACCTAAACGCGGGGGGTCATCTATTAACTATAACGATTATAAACAAGCAAGTCAAAGAAAGAAGTTAGAACTCACGGCTCTATTGTCGGTGGCGACGCCGGAGATGATGAACATGAGGTAAAAACTTATGATGAACTCGACGACGAACGCTTGCCCGTCTGAGCCGGACGGTCGAGTCCCTACGAAATGGTTGAACTTGCCGGTGTATAGCAGCCTCAGGGTGGCGCCCGCCGACGTGGCTCCCACGATTTGTGCTAAAATATATGCAGGCGCCTACACCCCAAGAACAAAATGCAACCGAGTCAAGATTTCGATGAGAGAACACGAGAACGACTTAACACATGAGAGCTCTGGAGAAATCTATGATCGTAAATGATTGGATTCGTCAAGCTCATTCAGAAGCCGAAAACAACAACTAGCTAATGGCCTCTAAAGCTGGTTTCTGCTAAGAATCATGTGATCAAACCAAAGCTTTCTAGGATTAGGGCATATTTTGAATGGGAAGATAGACAAAAAGTAGTTTAGGAGTTAGGACTTTGGAAGAATACAATTGGACCTGTTTCCAGGGAAACCTCTTGCCGGTGGTGAAGGCAATGGTGACGGCCGGGTTGAAATGGGCGCCGGAGATGTGTCCGACCGAGTACACCAACACCATCACTGCCAAACCCCACGCCATTGCTATCCCCGGGTGCGTCACCACGTTGTCGTGGTTCAAGTTCACTGCCAACGACCCACAACCAGCGAATACCAAGAAGTACGTCCCAATGAACTCTGCGATCAACTGCAATGTTTTTTTGGGAAATTCGCGATGAGACTCATTCGTACCGAGACCCGCAACACGTTTCGCAAGTTGTCACAAGATGCGCACCTCAAAGGTCGACGAACGTCTAAGTGAATACGAAAAGAACAACAAAGAGACAAAGGAAAAATAACAAAGAAGTGGCTGCGGGATCAAAAAAAGAGTAGATGGAGATGAGAACACAAGTAACCTTTTGAATGAAGGGAAGAGAGAAGAAAGGGCTTTTCATCTCTTCCTTGGCGTTGTAAGTGTCTTTCATTTCCAAGACAACTCCATGGTCTCCATTGTTCCCACTGATCTGATCTGCCATTTTCTGCTAATTTTCCCGAGAAAACACTCAAGTTAAGGAGCAAATATCAGCTTTTCACGATTGACAAGAAGGAGACGAAGATGGTTAAATAGTGTATGTGAGACTCTCAATTTTTATGGATAAGGGTGCTTTTTTATACCTAAAGAGGACCAAACGTTGAAAAATAAGCAGGCATGTCGGATTCCTTTCATTGAGGGAAAGTTCCTTGGTGGGATGCCTGCTTGGCATTGCGGTTTTTTGAGATTGTACCTTAGATAGCTCGTGGTTTTGACGGTATGGAAGTTACATGTTTGCTTTTTTTTTTTACTAGCACATAATGAGATTGCTTTGTTTTACGATGGGGCTCAATAGGGTAAATAAAATCCATTTGAAAAAGGATTATGCTTGTGTGACAGCCTTTTATCTACGGTGAGATTGACAGCATGTTACAAATAGAGATGGCAAAATGGATCTAGTACCCTTATTTGACCCATATCTAATGATTATGTGTCATATACATCGAGCCGGTGTACAATTTTCACATCATGTACCAAAGAGTGGAGTCATTGGCTATTAACTTGTCCCTTTTCTTCTCTCTCTCTATTATTCTCTCTTGATCGGGGGCAGTGTCGCACTATCAACAACAATTTGTTTTTAAACATTTTTATGAAGGATGAAAATATTTTCAATTCATTTAATTTTTTAAGTTATACATGCGATTTTTTTAAGAAAATATTTTTCCAATCATTCATTTTAATCGAAATAAATACACCATAACATTTACTATCACTCTTTACGTTTCACTTCCACAAATATATGGAGGAAACCTCTCTTACAGTGATTCAAAACAATACTTTCTCTTTTTGCTTCTATATCTATATAAAATATATATATTTATCTAACATTTTATTATTAGAGAGAGGATGATGAGTTATTCACGCTGTTGAGAGGCCATTGAAAGCTATGCAATGGTAATCCGAAAGATTGATGAGAAAAAAATTCGAAGGATGGGAAAGCATCAATGTCAACTCCTTGCCACTATGAAAATACCCGTGGACAAAAAAACTGGAGGGGCTTCCGGCGGAGCTTCTTGGAGGGGCTTGTCGGCGAACTAGATGAGGCTGTAGACCTCAATAGATTGGAGCTAACATTTGGATTATTAGGAAACTATTTTCCTAAATACTAATCACAATATGTTCACATTTCAATTCTAGGGTTCTGACCTGAAAAGAAAAAAAAAAGAGAGAAAAGAAAAAGCTTATCACCGGAGCCAAGCTCTTTGCCGGTTCATCGATGCTTCCGTTATTGGCCTATTCACTACCCAAAAAAAAAAAAAAAAACACAAATTATCATCACGAATTAACATTTTGTTTCTCGGCAGAAGGAAAATTTATCGTTGAACCCTATTTCTCGGAGCGAAACTTTGCAAGGATTTTCATGGGATAGAAATTCGATCCAACAGGAAAATGATATAAATAATACGGATGACTTTCTCTTTTAATTGACGGCCAAGTACTTGTAAGAGGATGCAAAACGCAATTTAAGAAAAGGTTGAGGATGGTCTTTTTCATTGTTGGTGAAGATTATAACATTTACATGAAAATTCGGAACAGCAACATCTTATAAGATAATAAAATTTATGTCCAATGATGTTATTGTTGGGCAAACAATGTTAAAAATAACAATTCTGCTTCATAAAATTTGAGGATACTTAAAATTCGATGACAATAGTCAATGTGGTCAAACTGCCATAAACATCAAATCTGTTTTCGATATATCCACCCGTAAACACGTGAACAATATCTTCCAGATTATGGATGATCGGTTCTAGGACGGGTGGCTCTCACCCTAGAATCGAGAACCGTCCACTAGGGATCGGTTCCGTAAAATGAGAACCGTGAACCACCGACTCGTTCCATATATCCACCCGAGAATCGAAATGCTGGTCTAGTCCGATTTTCGATTGAATTACGATTACGGTCCTACCTTTAGTATTGCATTCCTCATATAACACTCATTCCATATAATAGGTGCACCAGTCTCCTTGGTAACAGCTCCATAGCCACTTAGAGAGTTAATCATTAACATGAAGTAGGAGCTTAGACACTCTATTCCAAAATTATTAGTCTTAGGCGTGCACTGTATGCAAAAAAGCTCTGCATTGTTGCATCAACTCTAGCAAGTAGCAGCCTCACAAGTTGAGCACAGCTTGATTCGCTGCTCCTCCCCACTTTCTGTTCATAATAACATAAAATGGGTCTAAATTTCCGAAATTTCAATTTCAAATGCATCCATAGTATACTACACATATCACACATGAAAATAAGCTTGTCATCATAGTGTACAACATATATTGTGTAAAAGTGCAGGTTCGGTTGGACTAGGTGGATGGTTTTCACCCAAAATCGGAACCGAACCCGTACCCGTCGATTCCAGAAAATTGAAATCGAGAACCGGACTTGTATATGTCGGTTACAATCCAAAATCAGCCGGTTGAGTACGATCCGATCCGGTTTGGGTGGATTATGATTTTTTTTGCTCACCCCTAGTCTAGGTCCGCTTCAACCACCTTAGCTTCATGAAGGCATCCTCCAAATGAACAGCCCTGTTGGATTTTATAATTTGGGAGGGAAATGTCCTAGCCGACAAACATTTTTGTACCGAAAACTTTGTGAAAGATCGTCACTCGTGTCAATTTCAAACGGACCACACTGCATTATGTCGTGTTCAATTAGGTTAGGTTATCTCAATAAGTTCATATCGTGTTTGATGTGTTTTATTTTTTATTTTTATTTTGTTTTTATTTGTGGTCGTGTCAGAAATTGCAATCCTCAATATGAAAAACTTGCACTGATTGTACTTTCTACATCACGTCTAGTTTGATTAACCATTTCTCTTTGGTATCAAAATTCAAATCATAGTGCATGCATGGGGCGCTTTCATCAAACCTTTGCTTTTTTACATAGAGAGATTTACGAAAAGATTGAACTCGCAACAAAGGATAACAAAATATGCTTTTAAAGTTCAAAAATTTCTCCCGTGAAACTTCCTGGCCTTTAGGGGAAAAAGAAAAAGGAGCAAAAGAATAATGTGACGGAGTCCGACACTCAGGAGCAATCTCCACTCTTCAGACTTTGCAACAAATCCAAGTATCCACTGTACTCAGGTTTGATGTACCTGCAACCACCGTGAAAAGTATCAGCTCACCGGCTCTCACACTCATTATGAACACAGACACGATCCACTTTTAACAAACTAGTTCATGGTTATGGTCCCCTCTCTTCATGATAGAAAGGCTAACCATCTTCGTAAAGTTGATCATGGGACATTTTAACAAGTGAACATCTTTATTAGTAGCTGGGGTCAGTTTTCCACCTTAACGACAGAAAAAAAGGATTGATCAAATTCTTCTCATACCGGTGGCACCTTCGAATAGATCGTATACTAATTCTCTTTCTCTATGACTATATCTGATTGATGACAAAAGTTTCTTCACCAAATGACATTAGGAGGTGAGTTTTGCCGATGGAATTCACCCTTAAACAACGTGGTTAAATTCGGAAGAGACACAAACTTTTAAACATGTAGCTTCCTCTGATAATGACTGCCACAGAAAATGTTGTTTGAAAGTACTGTGGACTAAATCACTCAAACAGCTACTGAGCATACTGATCTATATAAGATAACATATACCATATTGCACTACTCATTTTTTGGTAAGAATTTCACTGCGACTATTTCTTTCTTTAGCTCCATGGAATAGCAAAGAAAGGCAAAGATGTTTCTTCCAGGACCTTTGGAGCTTATATTGATTCAGCACAATGAATTAAGGGTCTCAACAAGAAAACTAAATACACCAACTAACCTAGAAAGTGACCAAACAAAAGGAGCCTGTCAGTAATCTTTCCTATCGATTCATGCTCTCTCAAATGTTTTCCAGATATGGAAGAACAGCCGAGTGTGCTTCTCTTTATCCAGAAGTGTATTATCTCCCCTTAAATACAGATGACTTCAGCATTGGAAAAAGCAAAACCACTGACGAAAGGACTAGAATTCCGAAGAACCAGATGAATGGAGAGAAGTAATGAAGAGAATAAAAAGAGAAGCCCTTACCCGTGTCGAAATAGAAAATCAGTGATGACTAGTGCGCAGTTAGGCTTGAAAAACTTTGTCCTCCTAATGACATTTGCAACTTGGGCCATAGGAATTAACTTGAAGCTCTCCACTTCTCCATCTATTATAGGATTGTAAAGAAAACCACAGCATTAGCAACATGGGTTGATGTCATCATTCAACCCCTTTCTAGTGGCTAAGTAAAAGAAATGAAATTTACAAACTCTCGAGAGAACCCAGAGCTATAGATCTTACCTTGGTTATTTGGTGTAAAACCTTCAGTAAGTTTAAGATCATAACAGAACAAGACATCTCTCTTGTAGCTATATCCATTTATGTCCATGTAGGAAACAGCTCCAACTGGTATTGCTCTACAATGATGTCTCAGAAAGCCATTAAAGCCAATTTATGCACCGCCGCATATGGTACAGACGAAAGTATGGGCATGGATGCACAGTTCACAAATATGTTACACTCCCCCACCGAAAAATACATTAGGAGAGAGAGATTTTCAATGCAAAAGAAGCTAGTTTTATTCTCATCTACAAGTTCAAGTAAACAAAAGGAAATATTGCCAACATTAAGAGCAATGCCGTGAGCCTCATCGGTTACCTCCATTGTCATCGAAAGCTTTATAATGTGCAACATTAACAGCAATACTATGAGCCCGATTACTTACCCACAGGAAATGATTCTTGGGATGCCCGCTTCTTCTTCACATTCCTTTATGATGTTCTCCCCGCAAGCAACATCATGAGGCTGCAGCCAACAAGAAATTCAAATAAACTTGCAGTTGACTGTGCGAACATGCATTCAATTATTCTAGTCGATGATTACAGTTAAGGGAATTGCATGCAGTCGGTTTAATAAAAAGATTAATAGAAGGACACAATAAAGAAAGCTGAGCCACTAATATAGTGATCTGTGCTTTGAATCATTTTATCGACATTGTTGACCTACACTATCGCATAACACCACAAGAAATAGACAAAACCTGCAGTTCATTTTCCACCGACACTCCTAAGGCTAATATTGAGATGAACATCACAGTAGCTAAGTATTAAAGAATTCCAAACAGATCTAAGTATCAAAGAATTCCAAACAGGTCTCCCACTTATGACTTCAGTACTAGCAAAAGAGAAAGTAAGCAACAGAACAAACTTCAGTTTCTACCAACACTTTTTACAGCGTTAACACTAAGATGAACAACAGGATATTGAAGGATTGAAGACTTCCCACCTAATGTTTTAACATAGAAAAAAAAAGGAGAAAAGAACGAAGCTGTTCACGATTCTGGTGAACAGGATTCAGTTTCACTCACAATGACTTAGTCTCACCCAAATTTATATAAGCCTCACTAGAATTTCTCTTGAACAGATGCAAATTGACTTATTAAGTCAATACTTTAATCTGTCAAATCCACGCTGTTCATACTTCAGACATTGAGATCGTAGCAGGACCATTAATCTTTTCACCTACTTTCAATTAAAAAATGACATTTCGAACTATTGATATTACTTCTATTCTCGCATAAGAGGGCTTTTTATAACCCACACCTGCCATCATCTCCTTCATAGATTAGCCAAATCTATGAATTGCACCAGAGATCTTTTATTAGCCATAATACTACATAACTAAGCCTTAACTCCATCATAAGCCAATATTCTACACCTAATTAGATCTTAACAAGATAATCAAGTCGGATTAAGGATTCAAATCACTAAGAAATATCTTCGTTGCTCATGTTGAGGGGGAAACTCAGAAGAACGCCAATTGTTATTTCAAGCAAACTGGTGACATTGCATACTTTAAAGCATTTATCTTTCCCTTCGGGCTACAGGAGCATTCTGACGCTGTTTATCATGTACCTGTGTCATAAGGCCGATTTTGAGTAGCAAGATCATGCCATTCACGACCAATGGATTCTCACAATTCAGGTCTCATTTTTGCCTCTTTTTTTTTTTTTAATGACCGAGGTGTCCGGGCCAACTTGCGCACGCCTCGACTATTCTTCGGGGGACTAGCACGACAAACACCAGCCCCAACCCCCACTTAAGTCACGGAGCGCGAGTTGGGAGATTTGAATCAATGACCTGACAAGGGATAGTCCATCTCTTAACCAACTCGGTTATGCGTGGGTGGATTTTGGCCAATAATTTTCCTCCATGAATGTATCAGTAAATTAGTACTTCAATCAAGATATGTCCAGAATTGTCTACAAATGTTCCCTTCTATGGAGGAAAGCATCAAGAGAAGCAATCAACTAATCTTATATCTTCCAGTGCAGAGTAAGCCCAAACTAATCATACCAGAACTTATAGCAACTCAAAAAGAGAAAAGCAGCATGACTGAGACAGAGTTATCTCCAATTTTCAGTCACGAATTCTCGAAGTTCACTTGAAAATCCGAAGCATATTAGCAGGCCAGACTATTGCATAAGCAAAGGGAGTGCAGCTTCCTAGAAGAAAGGGAGGTAGTCTATTCCATTATGACAATAAAAACCATCATGTTGCAGGCTTTCTTGTGTGATGCTAGCACCAAACCCATAAAAGAGGACATTCCGGTAGACAAGGCTCCCGTAGTGCGGGTGGGTCTGAGGAGGGTTGTTGTCAGACACAGAAAGCAAAATCGTAACACAAGCACACAAAGAAAAAGAGCCACAAGGCTCTACATGCAAATGGTTACAGAAACATGATCTGGAAAGGGAAGTACTTGTGCATTTTTTTCAAGTTATATATGATGACACAAAGATACTAATATATTTGTGCATCTTGGATGAGGAAAAACATATGAACAAGGAAAGAATGACCAATACGAACCAGTCCTCCGGCAACTAGATGATCAAGCATTCCTGGATATGTTGGTTTTACTTGACTTCTCTTCCCAATCCAGAGATATTCCCCACCGTCCTTTTCAACATAGCCATTCATGTGAACTCCATATGCCTACTACAGAAAAGAATTTCGGGTAACTAAAAATGTGGGTTATTTTATATGAGATACAATCGTATTGTGTTCTATACACCCTTCAGCACAAGCCAGCACCTTTTTTCCATGTCTAATGTTTTGAGTTGAATGCTCACTATGGAAAAATCATTTTCTCTTACTTTTTAATGTTACATAATGTCAGGGCAGAGAAACATTTGCTGAACTATGATCGTCCATAAGTTTGGTTGATTAGGAAGGAATTGAATTGCAGTAAACATTGCAAGACTTCAAATTATCTCAGTTCAAGCTTCTGTTTGGGTTACTGATTGTTTAAACCCCACAATTAGCAGCCATATAAGGAATCATCTTCTTAAATGTAAACAGGATATTAAAGATGTTGCACATAGCTCTTACAAAAGCTTCAAGAAGCCAATATGTTCTCCATCAAGTGCCTCACAAAGATATGCAACAAGCAAGATGATTACTCAAAGAAAAAGAAGAAAAATTGCAATAACATGATGGTTTACCAATCTTCTGGGTTTGAAAAGCTTTTATGACCCAATATGGAATTCATTTGATCTAAGTTGTCCTGAAACTGGATCTTGATCAATACCATTAGACTTGATTTCCGCAACCAACCGAGAATTTCATTTATACAGGTAAGGATTTCCATACACAACACAATCGAGTAAAGCTACTAACTACTGGTTCTGAGCTTTCAGGAAAGAACACTGCTTTGGAAAAGATAAAAGCGGACCTTGATTCCAAAATAAGGAGCCACTGCACGTTCGAGAGAGAATATTATTGGACCTCCAAATGACGATTTCACCGGATAGAGCTGGTCCAAACAAATGGAACGACAGTAAGGAATAGCAAACCAAAATAACATGGACAAATCATCAGTTGCCCCAACACTATCATAATTCACAAGCAAGGGAAAGTGTTTCCTCGGTAAAAGGCATCTTTGGTCGCGTTCGACTTCATTCGCACCTGTTCAGGGTGACAAGAAGGCAGTAACACTACGTGTTCAATCGTGAACACAAGCAATACCTCATTTCTAATACCTGGGATCAGTTCTGGGCCTAAGCATTTCACCACACGCGACACTGCTTCAGTCCTATCCTCAGGTGTTTCCAGCAATGGATGGAAACCAACATGGCCACCAAAACGGCCACCATTAAAACTGTCTCGATCAAAAGTAAACACGTCGCCGAATCGCCTCAAATGATCAGCAAAACTGCACATATATTCCACAAAAGAAGAGATTTAACAAACTATTGCATTGTATTGGGGGAGCAAATTAATCTCTTAAGAGTCGTCCTTCACATTCTAAGTACCACGAATAAGAGAGGCTCTTTCAATTTCTCAGGATTAACATAGTACACAGTGGGTTAGGTAAGAAAATTATACCCATGGTGGACATAACCAACAATCCGACCTTCGACGATGAACGGCAAGAAATCAGACTGCATCTCCTGCCAGAGTTTCAAAAAAAGAATAATCAAGAACGGAGCTTCAGCTCCTCTTGAATCCCGAGCAGCCCCAACAGAGAATGGAGGAGAAACAAGAACGCTAGAGCACCAACCCAGCCGCGATTGCAGAGCCTGATCTTCTCGAAGAATCCGGCGAGGTCGGAGGAGTCATCATTGGAGTACTGGGGGTGAGAGACTCGAAGGACGTCGTCCCAAGTGAAGCCGGGCGTGGAGATGGATGCGGATTGATGAGACCCGCACTTCATCGAGCTGCGGAATGGAAGGAGCGAGATGGGTCTGCTGAAGAGAGCGCGAGAAACGAGGGACGAGCGCAGAGAAGCCATTCCCTGTGCGGGATGAGAAGCACAAGCTGAAGCCATGGGCCGAAGAGAGGGAGGGAGATAGAGAAAGACACTGCGAGCTGCGTCGAGGGAAAGCTGAAGCATCTTCGTAGTTGTGTTAATGAAAAGTAGTTTGACTTCAGGCCAGGGGGTGCATGACAACTGATTTGGATGAGGTCTCTATTTCTAGAATATATTTTAAATAGAAATTCGTTTGTTAAGGAAAGTGTAATAAATTATTTTTAAAATAATTTTAAAAAATAAAAATAATTTTGAAATAGAAATGATAAACAAAAAAAAGTTACTTCTCCGAAAAATAAAAATAGAAATAAAATCTTCATTAACGACGGCCGCCACCGGTCGCACTTCTTTGATTGCCGGGCCGCCGATCGCTGATCGGCCTCTGGAGGTCGATGGGTCGCCACCGCTGGTGGCCGGAGGGCGGTCGTCCGCCGATCGACCGCCGTTACCTTCGCTAGTCAAATAAATTTATATTCTAAAAATAAAAATTTGTTACCATTATCGAACGCATTTATTTTATTTAAAAACTCATTCTAAAATAGAAATACAAAAATTATTTCTGTTTCAGAAACTTTTTCTGGAACATAAATTTTGTCATGCTCAAAATGGAGGCTAATTCCCTTGAAAATCCCAACTTTCACTTTAGCCTCAATTCTATCTTAATTTTCTTTTATAAAAAAAATCAAAATCTATGATTCATCATCCAAAAATCGATGCTAATTTTTGCAAGATTATCGATATCGAAAGTTCGTTATTATATTGTACTAAAAAAAAGTTGTTTAACTCATGAGGACGTAAGGTTTGATAATGAACATATAACTGGTCATGATATTGAAAGTTTCAAAGAAATCAAAAATAATTTTTGGATGGGCAAATTCGGTATCAAAGTGAAAGTTGATCATTTTTGGTAGAATTAAAATTGGACCTACAATTGAGATTTTCCTCTTATTTTTTAAATTAGGCCCTTGAAAATCATTGGTAAGCCTTTTTTTTTTTTGGTCAGATTTTGCCACCTAAATTACAATGCAGTAAATCCACTGGAAAATAATAATGTTAGATATGGGCAATGCAAAACCTCCCACTCGCTTATGATTACACACGCACGAGACTAATGCACAAATAGAGCACACTATTCTGTCAATGATCGTTAAAAAAAAAAAAATGCTTTGATGACCGCCGCTCACTGATTGCTGGATGCAGTAGGTAAGCTCTAGTAGTGCTCGCTCGCTACTGTTGGTTGTTCCGCACGATCGTTCAAGGAGAACTCGCTGCGCTTCATCTGCTTGATGATCTATCTGAGAGCAATATCGATCAACCGGGTGATAGCCACAGATCTTCTCAACGTACTCTGTTTCTGCGTACCTACCCAACACTATAGTCATCTGGGTCGGGATAAATCCAAGACCTCGAAGAACTCCAAGCGGCCTTTGGGATGCTCTCGACACTGTCGGAAACCCGATCCTTTTGTGACCAGAGTTAAGGAAGTCGAAGACCCGGATGAGGCATTGTCTCTTTTCTACGAGTATCGCCGGATGGGCTTCAGACATGACTACCCTTCGTATTCTGCTCTCGTCTACAAGCTCGCTCGGTCTCGTCGTTTCGAAGCTGTTGAGGATATTCTGACTCGCATTGAAGAGAATGATGTCCGTTGCAGGGAGAGACTCTTTATTGCTTTGATTCAGCACTATGGGAAAGTCCATTTGGTGTACGAGGCTGTTCGGGTATTCCAAAATATGACTTCTTTTAACTGTACCCGCACGTTACAGTCCTTCAATACGATTCTTAACGTCCTTGTGGAGAACGACAAGTTATTGGACGCAGCTGAGTTGCTCCAGCGTTCATACAAAATGGGTTTCCGGCCAAATTCGGTTTCTTTCAATGTAATCATGAAGGGATGGCTTGAAAAAGGAGAGTGGGAGACTGCGTGCCAGGTGTTCGACGAAATGCTAGAGAAGCAGGTTCAGCCCACGGTTATAACGTACAACAGTCTGGTAGGATTCTTGTGCAGAAAGGGTGATGTTGAAAGAGCCATGGGCCTTCTTGAAGACATGACTCACAAAGGGAAATATCCTAACGCCTCAACATATGCTTTGCTGATGGAAGGTCTGTGTTTGTTAGGTAAGTATGAGGAAGCTAAGAAACTCATGTTTGATATGGAGTACAGAGGATGTAAACCGGCACCTGTAAATTTTGGTGTTTTGATGAGTGATCTAGGAAAGAGAGGTGAGACTGACAAGGCAAAGGAATTGCTCAAAGAGATGAAGAGAAGGAAGTGTAAGCCAGATGTTGTGTCCTACAATATATTGGTCAATTACTTATGCAAGGAAGGTAGACCTGCTGAGGCATATAAACTTTTGGTTGATATGCAAATTGAAGGCCGTGAGCCCAATGCAGCTACGTATCGCATGATGCTTGATGGTTTTTGTAAGGTTGAGGATTTTGAAGGAGGCTTGAAGGTTTTTAATGCAATGTTGACAAGCAAGCATTGTCCTATGGCTGATACTTATTGCCGTTTGGTTGAAGGGTTGTTGATGGGTGGAAATATAGATGATGCATGCTTTGTGGTTGAGGTGATGGAAAAGAGAAAGATCGGAGTTGAGCTGGAGTCTTGGGAGGTTCTAGCTAGGCGTGCTTGTGGGGCAGATGGAGGTGCAATGGAGCTTCTCACTGAATTGTCTTTGTAGGCATTCTAGTGCTGTGCCTTTACCAGAATTATGCAGCCATGGGCACAATTCCAAGCTTCCCGTCCTACTGCAGAAGTGATCTCGAGGCATATTTTTTACCAAGAGGCTAGCCACATAAGTGACTGTAAAACAGCTGCCCGAGCAGGAATTTTCTTTTATGTTTAAACTCGATCAGTTATGCCCATGGCTGATTGGCATAAGAAGTATGGTATATTGCCTATGTGTACTGCCTTTATATCCTGTGAGAATTATGGAAATGTGGTTGATTATTGCTCAAACATGTGTATTTTTTCATGTTCATGATGGTAACATTGCATGGGTCACGATCTGACTATGTGCGAATGCTGGTTTTGACTGTACCTATGAGCCATGTACTGTGAAGTTGTCATTTGGGTGACTCCTCTCTTGAACGTGGAGCAATTCATTTTGGAGTTAAGGTCCAGTTCTTCTTTCACTCTATAATGTGAAGCTAGTTCTTTGAGAAACTCGGATATATTTCCTTTTGAGGTTAAAAGTATTAGTCAAGTTTGGTCGAGGAGCACTCATCTAACCTCCTGCTGTTGCCTGCTTTCGGACCGGCTGGCCTAGGAACTGCACGAAGTTGAATTAAATCTTGTAGTCACTTCATTTGCTGTCATCTCTTTTCTCTTCTTACCAATCTACTTCTTCTCGGGTTTATGTTGCCGATTGTCCAATTTTGTTTGCAGGAAGTCGCGCGTTAATGCTTGAGCACAAGTGAACTTTTATGACAAACTCACCATAGATTCCGGATCATTTTCAAGTGTCCAAAGTTGCTTGTGGTTTTTTTATTTTCTTTTAGTTCTTATTTTGAGACTTAAAGTGTAAATGTTTCATACTTATACAATCAAGAAATATATTGAATGAAATCACTCTTAAAATGTTCCAAACTCGAATAGATACATTGTAAATGAAAGGATAAAATACACACGTATACTCTTATTCACTCATGTGACATTTTATATGCTTCTCTTTAGGGAAAAATACCCCCCCAAAAAAAAATCCTAAACATATTGCATAGACACCAGTTTATTATGTTAACCTTTATTTGATAATTCAAGTCATAGATAGATTGTCTTAAGTTTTAGAAGAGACTTAAGTGCATTATAAATGAGTTAAATGGGTTGAAATTTACACAAATGAAAAATAGAGAAACTTAAACAGTTGCTAACCCATATTAGATCAGCAACTGTTTTCCCGAGTTAGTGACATAGGCAGCTTGATGCTACGACATCAGCTGTATGGGGCACGTTGCTCAATTATTATTTCGTAAGCCATCCGCATCTGCTGCTGCTTGTTGTTTCCTCTGCGATACTCGACCTTTAGCGCGTCCTTTCGAGAAGCCAATACCACGATTAGACTTTGTCGCCCTTAGACTGGCTAGATCTGAAAGCTTCACCACGAATAGCAGTCGGACGCCTCTCACACATAGCCACACGCTGCCTCGCCGCGAATCCACTAAGCCCATTGTTGAGTGTTGATTCCATGAGAAACAAGTTTCAGTGGCACTATTCTACTTGATTTAAAATTTTAGTCACCTTGAGTTTGAGGGAATGTGCGTGATATTAGGATATATCTACTTGATTCTGCACATTTGTGGAGATTATGCATATATCTCCTTTGATAATGCGCATTCTTGATTAATTATTATATTAGATATTATTTCTATTTTATTGCCTTAGATAATCATGTAATAAATCCTATAAATGAACTCCATGTACTCTTTTCTACTCAAATCGAAAGAAACTCGGCTATAACCTACGATTTGTTCAATTGCTTCATTATCTGGTAGTAAGATGTATTTTCTCCTATACTATCATTTTCATTTAATATATTATAATGCTTTTCAAATAGATTATGCTAATGTTAAGTTAATTTATCTGTTATTATGAGGGGCAATGATGATGAATAGAAAAAGGGCAAGTGAATTGAAGTAGAACTATGGAAGTAAGTATTTAAGTTAGATCAGTTACCTTTTGTAATTTGATAAATCAGGCGTTACAATAATTTATAAAATAAATCATGCAAATATCTCAGCGTAATTTTTTATTAGTTATTAGGAGAGATGGAATTAATGACAGCGGTGAAAATGAATACGAACATAGAAAAGACAGAGAAAAGGGAACATGAACAAAGATTTTATGTGGGAGAGACATTCTCCTTATATAAACAGTACATCATAGTTACTAAGCATAACCTATGAATTTTATGGTAAACACACCTATGTCACATTGGATGGTTGATCCTCAATCTTATTATGAATTGGTAAGTTTATCTCGCCAACAGTAAAAAATAAATGATCTGTAGCATATTTTTCTAACTGTAATCCCTTGTATCGCGTGCAAATATTATTAAGCGAATAATTTTTTTAGTCATCCAAAAAAATATTTAGACATAAATTAAATTGTTGTCGATAATGAAAAATTAATTCATTAGTCAAGCAATATAAGCTATTGCTTTTAAAAATTTATATTTTAAATAATTTTTTTTTCAAAACAAATAAAGCATACTGAATGCTATTTGCTAGTCAGGGTTTCATAGAGATTGCTCATTACACCATGGATGCTTGAATATGATCGAGAAAGAAAAGGGGGATGAACACAAGCTGCCGGAGTTTTTGAGCAAGTGAAAACAAAATGAATGGCGGTGGTTAACGCCATGTATGGTAACGTTTCTGTTCCTGGGAACATTTTTTGAAGAGAAACACTTTTTTATGTTCTGTTCCCGGCTACAATTCTAGGAACAAAAATGTGTTTGGTAAGTAAAAAAAAAACTTTTTTTCGCCACAAACGGCAATCGGCGGAGGCCGACGACGGGGGTGGGCCTGCGGCGACCGGCGACGCGGGCTATTGACGGCAGCGACAGCAGGCGTCCAGCGACCGGCGGAGGCCAGCTGGTTGTGGTCACGTCGGCAGCAATGGGTGATGGTTCCAAAAGTGTTCTAAAATCCAAAAATAAATTTTTTTTTATTTATTCAAAAGTGTTTCCTAGCACAAAAGTATTCCGCAGAATATTTTGGAACATTTTTTAACCATACACATTTATGTTCCAACAGAAACAGTTTCCTTGGAGAGTTTCCATGGAGGCCTAAAGTTGTCCATCACCATCAACAAAATAAGGAAATATCTCCTTCAAACTTATTTCTCTCAAATAATGAGTCTCCACGTCGTCTATTTAAATTAAGGGTACGATTGTATTGAGCAAAATAAATTTTTTTGAAAAAAAAAAGTTTCTCACTTGTATTGCTTCTAAAAAAAAACAAATAAATGAGAAATATTCTCATCGCCTACGAAAATATTTAGATATCATTGATAAAATCGTTATTTTTTTATTAGTTATTTCAAGCAATTCAAATTACGATTTTAAGGAAATATTTTCAACTCATTCATTTTTCGCAAACAAACAAAAATTTGAATAGAAGAAACGACCTTTCTTTTTGCCCCTTTTAATACTATTGGAAATAACGAAAATCCAAACAATAAAAAGTCCCCCTAACCCAATTTCGAATCAAACACTCTAAACCTTCGTGGCCAAACGCCAGTAATCACATTCATCAAAATCAACATCAACATCAACTTCGTCCTCATAAAAGAATTAAAACAAAATGTGATATCAACCTCACAAAATTCTAAAGATCTCTCTTTTGTGGGTGCATTAGGAGCTGAAAGAAAGCCACACAAAATGGGAAATTAAATTAGGAAAAAGACACGTACACTTGTCAAATACCATACAAAAAAATTTGGACTGTTGGGTTGACGTGGTAACTCAACGTCCCATCCATTCTCGTTTGTTTTTATTCCCGTACACAAATGATCCTCTTCATGCAATCATCTTCTCCAAAAAGATAGCAACAGAGATGGAACAAAGAACAATCACAGGAGGAGGAGTGGGGAATGAGACGACAGACAAGACTCAAATCCATTCCCACATGAAGGAAGATCAAGAACCCGGTGAAAAGTTCAGTGCCCCACAAGATTCACCTCAATCTGATTCTGATCCATCAAATGGTGAGATAAGAGAAGAAACGCAAGGCCCTTCTCCCGAGGTTGAGAATGGCGGTCGACGTGATCCAGACGAAAAGCTGGGGCGGGTAAGTCCGTCGTTGCCCACCCGAGCAGAACATGAGACCGACGACAACAGTGAAGGAGATCACCACACGCAGGAAGAGGAAGGAGAAGAGGAGAAAGGCAGAGAGAGGCTGAAGCGATACCAGGCCGAGGTCGCAGGGCGGGTTGGGATACCGGAGATTTGGGGTCAAGAGGAACTGTTGAAGGATTGGGTGGATTGCACTGTCTTTGAGGCTTCCCTAGTGCCTGCTAAGATCATTTCCGCCAAAGCAGCTTTGGCTGAAGAGGGAAGGAAAGCTAATTCTGATGGGTTGAGGATAGATAACAGCTGCTGAATTTATTGATTTTCACTGATTTTCTTTCTTTTTCCTCTTTTCTATCAATCTGGAGCCTGTGATCATGTAGATTATTATTCGACATTTTACATTTTGAATATGAAAAAATCAGTTGCGATGTTTGTTGTTCGACCACGGAAAAAGGAAAATACTACAGGATCTAAATTAAGAAAGGACAATATAGATGCATATTTCCCTCGTCCCATTTTTCAGAAATACCTGATCTTTCTTTCCCTTATTGTTCCCCAGGCAAACCAAGATCCTTCTAATTTACGAGAAAGCTTGATTTAATTAGATATATTCGGGCCTAAACACCTCATTAATCCCTATGGATCAGATGAGAGGCAAGGTGAGATTTGAATGAGTGAAATCGAATCCATCATGGAGTGATTTGTATTTAGTATTATGCTGAATTGAATTTGTTTCTTGTACCTAATCCAATGTTTTTTTTTTGGGGGTAAGGAATACCTAATCCAATGTTGTTAATTACTTGAATGATAAATGAACTTTTCACGTCATAATTCCACAGACAAGTAGAGAATTGCCAAAGTCGGCAGGATTCCTTAAAACAAAAACTCCCTGAAATGAGTATCTAGGGTTGTATTCATGGACATGTTTCTGAAATGTCACAAAAGTCCGGTGAGGCACCATGAGAAGAAACTCGTCTGGACCTAGTAATATTAGTTAATCATGTCAGAACCCCATATGGAGCTCATAGGATCAACGGTTATGATGGATCCAACCTTTGTGGACCTGGTTCTAGACCAAAATTTACCCTCAGAGTGGCTGATTAGATGATTAAATTTGTGTCTCACTGTAAGAAGGGTCAGAAGGAAGTCAAACTAGAAAAAAGTGAAAATACTTTCTTCGAAGTGTCAATAGTAAGAACCGACACATCGAGATTGTAAGATTGTTATGGTAATTGAGGAAGAAGTGTCAAAAAAGTACTAAATCTATTGCATTAGTGTCGATTTAGTCATAAACCCTTTTTATGTCAATTCAGTCATAAATCATTTGTATTTTTTTTTTATGATCGAGGTGTCCAAGCCAGCTTGAGTACATCTCGACTATTTCTCGGGAACTTTTGCATTTATGCCAATTAAATCCTAAACCTTTTGTTTTTTTTTATGACCAAGTTGTCTGGACCAGCTTGCGCGCCTAAACCTTTTGTTGGTGTCAATTCAATCCTAAATCTTTTATATTTATGTCAGTTAAATTAATCCGGTTAATTTTAGCCGAAAATCGTTGACGTGGATATTTATTGTCCCACAAGGCACGACTAACGTTGACTTGGATTTTTTTTAAAAAAAATAATAATTTAAAGTATAAAAAATATTTGAAAAATATCCACATCAACACGAGTTGTGCCATGTAGGGCAATTGACGCTCATGCTAGCGTTTTTCAGTCAAAATTGACCCAATTGACTTAATTTATATAAATGCAAAATATTTAAGATTATATTGGTATTAATGCAAAATATTTATGACTGAATTGACACAAACAAAAGGTTTTAAGACCTAATTGACACTAATGCAAAATATTTAGCACCTTTTTTTTTAACGCTTTTCCATTGTAAATGAAAGACACTTGTCGCCAAAGTCCTTAAGCAGTACCTTATCTTCGATGTCTATCCCATTATCTAGTCCCTGCTGCCCTCGTCTATTGCCCTCTCATGCGACAAAAATGCTTGACGCTTTGATTTCAAAAGCCCAATCGAGCGGATCGATTCCTTCTGCTAGGATTCAACGAAAGGACCAAGGCTCTCTGCTCCTGTGGCGTCACGGCCCTAGTTCTCAGCCTCTTCATCCTTGCGTTCTTTGTCTTTTTTGGGGAAAGAAACTCTAACCTTCTTCGAAGAAATTATTATAAAATGTCGCACTGACTCGGGAATCTCAGGAATTTTTTTTTGTCTTTTAAAAAGTAATTTGTGCTAAAGAAAAGAAACGTTGGTGGACAACTGCAGAAAATCTTTTTCACAACCAAGTCTGAGAGACATATCATCGAACATATTACGCGCATTTGTTCGGGTAATGAAATGAGTCGACAAATGTGTTCGGCTTCTAGGTTAGACTCATACAAACATGATAAAGAGCATTCGGAATCAAGTGGTGTACTAGAGTAAAACCAATTCCGAACCCAACGGAGGCGATGACATCTCGGTTTCCCCCTCCATCAGAATAGAGCAGGACAGGGCAATGGGGTTAGCTGGCCGATCAGCACAAATGGAGCTACAATCGGCCACTAGATCGATGATGGAAACTTGGGGTTTTTTTTTTTTTTTTCAAAATAATTCAAAAAAAAACTAAAATATTTACAAAAATAATAAAAAAATTTATTTATAATTTTAGGTCTCATTGCCGAGGGAGAGTTGGGGGCCCACCGGCGGGCCCCCTCCTTCTCTCGGGTTTTTTTTTAAATAAAAATTTTGTAATTGTTTTAGTTTTTTAATCAAATTTTAATTTTTGTAGTCATTCTTTTTTAATTAATTTTAATTATTTTACAGTTTTCTCTTAATCTTTTCATTATTCAATTTATTTTCACTTAATCATTTTTTTAATTTCTTTTTCTCGTCGCTCCGCAGCCCTGTCACCTTACTCGTTCGATTGCGCGCCTCGACTTTGTGGCCCCGTTGCCTTGCTCATTCATTCGTTTGCTTATTTGTTCACTCGCTCGCTCGTTTTTCTTTTTCTTTTTTTCTTTTAATATTTTTTATTATTCAATTTGTTTTCTTTTAATCGTTTTAAATTTATTTTTCTAGTCACTCAGCGGCCTTGTCGACTCGCTCGTTGGTTCGCTTGGGTGACGCTCTGCGGCACTATCACCTCACTTGTTCATTCGTTCGCTCGATTGCTCGTGCATCACAATGACGAGCCTCGACTTTGCGGCCTCATCGCCTCGCTCATTTGCTCGTTGGCTCAACCGATCGAACAAATGAGCAAGCGAATTAACGAGTGAGGCCACGAAGTCGAGGGGCGTCATTGTGATACACGAGCAAACGAACGAAAAAGTGAGGCGACGGGGCTACGAAAATCAAGACGCGTCATCGAATGAACGTACGAGCGAGGAGACGAGGCCGCTGAGTGACAAGAAAAATAAATTTAAAAATGATTAAAAGAAAACAAATTGAATAATATAAATATTAAAAGAAAACAAGAAAAAGAAAAACGAGCGAGCGAACGAATGAGCGAGGCGACGGGGCCACAAAGTCGAGGTGCATAATCAAATGAGTAAGGTGACAGGGCCATGGAGCGATGAGAAAAAAAAATTAAAAAATGATTAAGTGAAAATAAATTGAATAATAAAAAGAATAAAAGGAAAATTAAAAAATTAAAAATAATTAAAAAAAGAATGGTGCTTGGCACTTTTGAGTGTGGAGCAACTAAAAATTCTAAAAAAAAAAGTTTTTAGAAAAAGCCCCATTGCCGAGGGAGAGCGAGGGGGGCTCGCGACTCTACTTCAATTGGTGAGAGAGAGGAAGGGGGAGTCATGCCGAGGGAGACTTAATTTTTTTTTTAAAAAAAATATTTGCATTATTTTGGTAAATATTTTATATTTTTTGATTATCTTAGAAAAAAAATCCCGAAACTTGGCCTATCTCTAATGCTCGGAACCGCGGATAACGAGCGAGTCTTGAGCGCGATTTGGCCACTATGACACCCCTGGACGCGAAGCAGAGGAGAACAGAATTAAGTCCTGCACTCTTCCGAAGACAACACCGGTACTGATGACTAACGGCCGGCAACTTCTGACACGACTCTTAAGGCGTGAGGATGCGGTCCATCTAGAATTCATTGAAGGTCTATGCTCTCAATATTGCAGAAGCCAATAACTATAAGCAAAAGTATCTGTGGTAAATAAACTAGTAACATAAACAAACAAAAATGGAACTTCTGGGTTTTTTTTCGTTGATTTTCAAAGACAAACTCGCACGAGGAGCACGATAATATACCATTTTAAATCGGTTCAAAATAAATTAATCGAATTACTCTCGTTTATAGCATATTAAGTTATTTCCCAATCACAGTAGATTTAGAGTCGTTAACTTTTTGCCCTGATTATGGATGAGTTACCAAAAAATATCCAAGATGAAGTGCCGTGGTGTATGCTATTTGCAAACGATATTGTGATTATTGATAAGACCAGGACTTGAGTTAGCGTTAAATTAGAATTATATAGATGCACGTTAAAGTCTAATTTACATTAAGTTGAAGTAAGACTGAATACTTGAAGTGTGATTTCGACACGACGGGAAGAGTAGATCGAGAAGTCGTACATATACTCGAACATGAGGTACCAATAAAGATACTTTTAGATATCTTGGATCAGTATTACAAAAGGATTGTAAAAGGGGAGAGAGATTAATGAGGATATAAGTCATAAAATCATATCAGGTTGGATGAAATGATTAGTGCATCAGGATTTTTGTGTGATCGTAAAATTTCTCTTAGATTAAAAGGAAAATTTTATAGAATAGCAGTAAGATATGTCATGCTATACTGAACTGAATATTGGTCAGTACAGAGGCAACATGAGCATAAAATGGGAGTAGCAGAAATGAAGATATTAAGGTGTATGTGTGGTCATACAAGGATGGATAAGATAAGAAATAAAGATATTCGACGAAAAGCTGGAGTCAAACCAGTGACAGAAAAGATGAGAGAATATAGATTGAGATGATTCGAGCATATTCTTCGAAAGCCCCTACATGCTCCGATAAAAACATATGTTTGCTATCGAGAACATAACATGAAGAAAGTAAGAAGTCAATCGAAACTTACTTGGGAAAATTAGTAAAACAAAATTTAATGGAATGAGAAATAGATTGGCATACGGTTTGTCTTAGAACGGAGTGGAAAAATGCTATTAGTATTATGGAGGGGCGGAATTCTCATGTTCATGACTGTCCTTTTTACTTGTACATATTTATCTATTTTTCCTCGATTGGTCTTGCTTTTATTTTTTGAATCTGTGGGGTTCATCGACTGCCGACCCTAAATAGTTTGAGATAAATGTGTTGTTGATATTGATGTTGAATCTCGCTTATGCTTTAGATTTGTCACCTGCTTTGTTAGTCCAATTGATAGTTAATCAATAGCGTATGCAAATGGGTTTAAGACATCAAAAACATCATCCCCATAATATCGTCTATGAAAGATACCAATCAACATCACAAATAAGCACATCTTATTATCTCCCAAACTTGTCCATCCTTATTCTTGTATCTCGGGAGAGCGGAATTCAAAACAATACTATAATGAAAATCTTTCGCCGAGGGATCATTTCTCCAAATTTTTTCCTTGAAAGGATGCGGACGCGTCGCCTCGAGTCTGCTGATCCATCGCCTTCAACAACCTCCGCCGAAGGTCCTCCATTCGCTCCTTCAATTGGAGGAGCTCTTCCCAGTTGAGCTCTTCGATGGGAGCCTCCCACCACCCCACCTCGCTTTTTCCTCCTGTCAGTCCTGCCAACACTTTGCCGTGCGCCTTCTGGGCATCGATTTGATTAGAGAGCTCCTCATACTGTCGATTGAGCTCATCAAATTGGAGCTGACGATAGGACTCAACCAAAGCACGAGACCTACTGACGGGCGGAGGACTTCGGCCGAGGAACCGATTGACGACCGCATCGATGGATGGATGAGCGAACGAGAAGGGCTTTCCGGTAGGAGAGGCTCCTACCAATCCCACCTCCGCCCCACAGAGGGTCACAAGCTCGCTCGCCTTCTTGTAGATACTGGATCTACGCTTCGAAAATGTGATCTGCCTGCTATTCTCATCTGCGATTTGTTTCATCTCAGCTCTTCGGCCCCCTCTTGCCTGTCTTCCTGCCATAGTCAGAGCAAAGTTATCTTAACACAACAGTTAACAAGTAAAGTTGTGATCTTGGTTGACGCGGAGATGATAGAGAGAAAATGCTACGCATTTATAGCGGATATGAACATCAAATTTAGTATGAGCAGGTGGAGGACAATCTCTTTTGGGTTGTCACCTTCTATAAGATGGATTGAATATAGTGGTAAGGTTATTTATCGTTTTGGATATGCGTATCTTGATCTTGATTTAGATACTAATTACTATCGCGAGACGGGCATGTTAGGTAGACATTAAGGTATGTGGCCGAGAGCGAGAAAGCGGATTTTTCTTTCTCTATTTTGTCGGGCTTTCCAAGCAATTTTCTCGGGGGCATCCAATATTGTTCATTGTTTCGTCCATTTATTTTCGCGAAGTAAAGGAGATTATGCAATTGATTTATATTCAATCATCCCAAAATGAATATTCGTGTCTCTCCGCATTACTCTCAAAGTCGAAGAGTATTGGATCATCATAAGTTAGTTATGTTTCAGTTACCGAATAAATTTATTTTCGTGAAAAAATCACAGTCTAACGTCAAAGCAATATAATGTCTTTCAATTGGAACTCTTTCAATGATGTTTGACAATCGATTTAAGTGCAATAATAAGTATATTGCAATGCAAAAGAATAATCTAGAGAAAATTGGCAGTGCACTTTTTTGTATGATGCATTATCTTTTCATAAATTGCATAATTAAAAGCCATGGTCGAAAAAGAGTCGACAATCCATACCTCATTAAAACTGTTATGACTTCACATAACTGTGCCAAGTGTCAATACTTTAGTGGCCTCTCCTTTTCTTCTTCCATTCATTCCTTTTCGTTTTTTGCTTTCTAATAATTAGATTTCAATGAAAGTTCAGCTTAGATTGTATAGCAAATTAAGTAAAAAAAATTACTAAAGAAGTCTTAAAATATGCATTTTTGTCAATTTAGTCCTAAACCTTTTAATTGTGCCAATTAATTCTTACATATTTCATGTTTTGCTAATTGACTCAATCCGATCAATTTTGGCGAGAAACCACTAGCGTGGACGCCAACATTCTTACGTGACACAATGGCGTTGGCGTCAACCCTTTTTATATTTAAAATTTTCTTTTCTTTTCTTTTTGTTATTTTCTTTTCCTTTATTCTATGGCCGGCAAGGGTCATTGAGCCCTTGCCGACCACGAGCAAGGACCCAAGCTCTTGCCTACTTCGTCAAGATCTGAACGAAAGCCACAATCCTCGCTGATCACAATGAAAGAAAAAATTAATATAAAAATCAGAAGAAAAAATACTTTACAGTATTATCAAAAAAAAAAATTACATCAAACAATTTCTGGCTAGAATTGACTAAATAGACTCAATTAGCAAAACATTAAAATGTTTAACACTAAATTGGCATAAGTGTAATAAGTTTAGAATTTTTTTGGTAATTTTCCCCAAATTATATCATGAAAGCATTATGATAGACATGATCATGATTTTGAGAAAGTCTGGGAAGAATCTCATAGAAAAATCTGAAGACATGCCCACACACACATAAGTTAAAACATGATGGGTCTATGTATACTGACAGCTACATGCTAGATTTCACTAATCAAACAATCAGAGGTTACAAAGAGTGGTGATACTCAAGTTGATAGATCACACGACATCACATTTAATCACTTTAATAAAATCTCTCAAGGATTACAGTTTATTAAGAACGACAATTATATAATTGAAACTCTCTTTAGACTTTGAAATTTTAGATTATTGATTCTCCCTTACTCTTGAGCTTCTCGGTCTCCTCTTATACTCGGCTTTGCCAATCAGCCGAGATGTCTTGCAATGAGATTTGCTTCATGAGACAATCTTCATGATTAATGCTTTTCGAGATTGAAATCCAAGCTAGAACACTAACCGTTAGAATAGAAACAAATTTCGTGAAAATATGAGTCAGATGCTTAGTTGTGTACATTTGAGTCTGAATACCTCGTGATATACTTCAAATATAGATCATATTGTCTGAGTCTGAATGCTTCTTGATTCTGAGAAAATCAAATGCCGTGAAGACGTTCGTGTGCCAATTTCTTATCTCGAAAATACCCATGAGACATTTAAGATGATGTTAAGGAAGATACCGCTTTAGACTATAATTGTGTAATTCAACTTTATAGAATCTGAAAGCAAATGCGGCACTGAAATATACTTACTTTCTCAAGTATCACCTGCAAATGAATACTCCCATACTTTTAGTAGAGTCAGATAATGTTTTGTCATCTTCAAAATCTATTAGGAAGTATTCTCGACAATGATATTATGACTTCCATTTACTAAACACATTTAGTGTCATCATTTCGGGGATTTGATGAGCTAGATCAATTGAAATAGCTTAAATTAACGAAGAAGGAGGTGAATTGGATGTTGGAGGATTTTTAAAACTCTTTCATGCAAGACAGTGTATAGAGGACGAAGCTATAGTTTTAGAGGAAATGTGTTATGCAATTTCTGTTTGAAGAATATTAGAGAGAGTAAAGGATAGAAGAGATTGCTAATCAATTTATGGTGGTTTAACCTCTCCACTTTGCCCTACTCTGCTCTTCCAAATCTAACAGCTAAATAACAAGATTGGAATCCATTAGCTTAACCTTCGAAACCTTTGATTGCATTTAAAGAGTGAATTTATGTCAGCACAGGGGATTGTAGCTTAAAACTACATGCACATACACTTTCACTGATCTGATTTCACTCTAGGCTCTAATCACTCTTTACAAAGATTACTACGACACTCTCTCATATAATTACCATCAAAATCATAAGATTTTTCTCAAAGAACAAGCAGCGAGAGAGTTTGGTTTCCCTCGGCAACTCTTCAACTCTAATTTTGACTCTTATGTATACACCTCAAAACTTTCTCAGTACGCCGGAGACTTCAAATAGGTCAAAGTAGCCATTGCAAGGTCTATTTTTTTTGCTCACAATGTTTACATGAAGTTAGTTAAAATGCCAAGATTTTTAACAGCCATGTCTTGGGGAAATGTAATTACGATAATAATCTTGCTTCTAGTCTTTAACTACGAGTAATGTATAGCGATAGGCTAGGGATAAAATTGAGTCATAAGTTATAATTATGAGATGCCGATGGTAATGATAATTTTGCAAAATACGGACAAAAATGCTGTTGTCTCTAGGCTTTGCACTAACTTCACATTGATTTCCGTCCGAAACATAAAATTGTCTTTACATTGAGGATGAAAATATAGGCCATTGTACCCACTCATGGGTAACTCAGTTGGTTAGAGCGCACTTGGGATTATGTCGTTAGACGCATTGATCTCAAATTCGATTCCTCAAATGAGCACATGTGATTTAAGTGGGGGAGCCATGGCGGTGGATTGCTATGTTAGTCTCCCCCGAAAAATAGTCGAGGTGTGCGCAAGCTGGTCTGGACACCTTGGTTATATAAAAAAAAATATAGGTCATTGTGATTTCTATTGGCAAAAGTGTCATAAATTTAAGAGTCTTTAAATAATTTTATGGTTAAATTTGTCACATGCTTTGTTAGTTTAATTAATAGTTAAGCATTAATGTGAAAGATACCAATCAAAGATCATAAATAAAGAAGTGCATATAAACAAATCAATACTGTCGCGCAAACTAGTCCTTCCGGATCTTCTTATCTCGGGAAGAAATCTGAAGAAAGTGCCATGATGCAAGTTTGTCGACAAGGGATTATTTCTCTAACTTGTGTCCTTGAAAGGATGCGAATTGTCGAGGGTACTGGAGGTGTGGACGGGGTCGGAGATCTGGAGCTCGGATTCTCCCATCCTCTTGGAGGCTTCTTGACGCGATCCCGATTCTTGACCAAGAGGTCGACGAGGGATGTTGGGAAGCCGGTCTCAACAACGAGGGGAGCTACCGCATCGGGGAGGACTGGAGGTCGGCGACGAGGTGGCATGTTGGGGTGACCCTCAACTTCTTCCGTGGGAGGCGCATCATCCCCTTACCTCTGATACATGCGTACGGAGAGAGATTGAGAGATTGAGAGATTGAGAGATCGAGAGATCTCAATAGAGATGGCTTGAGGGAGGAGGTGAAGGGGGATGCAGTAGGTGATGAAATGTTTGGTGAAAGCAGGTGTGAAAACAAGGAATGGAAATTTCACGGTGGGTTTGGATTCCACACTTTGATAAACCCTTTCCTCCAGCCACGGGCGACAAGATTGAGGTGGCTGGAGGAAGAAGATGAAGGAGAATAAAAAAAATGGAAAAATTGAAAAAAAAAAATATTAAAATATTATTTTAAAATGCCATGTCAAGATCGATAAAGTCCACATCAGCGTTAATCCGGTCAAAATTAGCCAATCGGACTAAATTGATATAAATGTGAAAGGTTTAGGACTGAATCGTCATAAATGTAAAAGTTTTATGATTGAATTTACAGAATTGAAAGATTTAGGACTGAATTGGCAAAAATGCAATAGATTTAAGACTTTTTTGACAATTTTCATTTTTGATATTATTGTAATGATATTTTCAATGTATTTTTTTCTTTATTTTATTTTTGTTATTGATTTTTTTTTAGCCATTCATTTTGGGTGTGAGGGTTGCCGATAACCCTTGCCGGACATTGGGCAAGGGCCAACAGGCCTTGGCAATGGTAGGAGAGGCCACAATGACTGCAAAGGCTCTCGCTCTCTGCTGGCGGGGCCGTGATCCTCGCCGGCAAAAAAGGAATGGGAAAAACAACTATAATTATAAAAATAATTAAAAAAGTAGAGCATAATTTTTTTACTAGTGTCCCTAGTTTGCCATTATTATGAGGAAGACATAGAAACATCTTGACACTAGAGAAAATCATATATATATATATATATATATATATATATATATATATATATATAAAATGTCAGTCTTATCAATGAATTTGCATATGCACGATTATCCTACAAAATTCGATCTTTTATTCCGTCCAAAATATTTTCTAAATGGGGCAAGCTGTTCCCACTTTCTATTTCTGGTCATAGTTTCCCTTGGATCTATAGTTCAGGGAGCGACAAGAGAGACGTGGGTTCAGTCTTTTGCCAGTCCTTTCTCCTCAATGTACCGTCGCTGTGCACGAAGGAGTGCGCTATGTTTAACTAGTTCTTAAGGACGCGTGAATGGGTTAACCTTTCAATTTGTGGATTAGAGCAATTTTGTCGGGGGTAAACGGCATAAATGGTCCCTGAACTTTGGTCAAATGTACAATATAATCTCTAAAATTTTAATTTATTTAATGTAGTTGTTGGATTTTTGGTACATATTCACTTTAATCTGTGAATTATATGATTTACAATAAACTTGATTTAGTGGAAGAACAACGCTGAATATTTTCATATCCACCTATGAGTAGCTCAGTTGGTTATGGCGTACTTAGGATTGTGTGGTTAAGCGCACTGGTCTCAGGTTCGATTCTCCAAATGAGCACATGTGATTTAAGTGGGGGATTATGGCGGTGGATTTCTGTGCTAGTCTTCCCCGAAGAATAATCGAGATGCGCGCAAGCTGGCCCGGACACCTTGGTTATCAAAAAAAAAAAATGAATAGTTTCATATATCTCGAAAGCTAAATTGAACATAAAAGAGCACCTTGTATATTTTTGTGTGTGGCTAAGTATATAGACGTGCATAAACAACGGCCGATTTTCGCTAGGCTAATTTAGAAGTGGAATAGCGGATGAGTCGGGTTCGAATTTCTAGTGAAAGTATTGTTGGGAATGTAGTGGATTATAGAGTTACATTATGTGAAAAATTAGTACAGCTAATAAAATTACACCTAGTGGGTCGAATGACAAGTGGATACCGCATGTTTGACAAGTGGCGCAAATGTGAAGGACAAGTGGCATGCCTCCTTCGACAAGTGGCATCCATGCACTAGACCTTTCCGTCTATAAGTAGTTGGCTCTCTCCCTTTCTCATTTGGATGACATCTCAAGAAGGCTGCCTCACTCTCTCTTTCTCTCCTCACCGGCTGCACCTTCCTCCCCTCGACCCGATCTCCCTCTTTGTTACTTCTTCGTTGGTTGTTTTGCATGGATCAAGCAGGAGAAGGTCGTTTCGAGCTTGCGACGCAGTGGTTCCGCGAAATAGGAATGAGATGTTTCAGGTTTCGTATAAGTTCCACATGTAACCTAGAACTTACCCGTGTATACATGTTCCTCATTTTTTGGAACCTAGTACCTACCCTACATAACTTGAAACCTAGAAAATATATGTAAAAACTTGCTATATGATATAAATTTCAATTTCAGATTCTATCTATCCGGAACCTAAAACTTATCCGTCAAAGTAAGTTTCTTAATTTTTGAAACTTGAAACATACCCTCTATACTTTAGAATTTGGAATCAATTGGTTTTCATCGGTCCAGTTCTACATGTTCCAAGTTCTATCTTGAAACCGTGCTCACCCCTACCGCGGAAGCATCCATGCTAGATTTCCAGGCAACTAAAAATTCTAACTTGTCGATTGTTGGATTGTCCATATTTATGTGCTTGTTGCTCTTGATAGTTGAATTGGCGTACTTCAGTGTCGGGTTCATGAAAATGATGAATAGATCGTCAAGATTAAATGGCATTTGATGACAGCCGAGAGGAATAAGGTTCGGCCTTGGCGGTGTTGGCAGCGAGCAACAGTACTTGATTGTCTTGCATCTTGGTTTAACTAATGAAAAGGCCTATTCTAGTGCTGGATATGAGAGATTCATTGGTTGATTGTCGCGAGGGACGACGGTTGATGGTGGACGTACACCGAAAATTCGAAATGGTTGATTATGAATGCCAAGGCCCCAAATCCACTCGTGTCTCCCGAATTTTGGATAGATGAGGTACAATTGGTGTTGGGTCGGTGGAATTCAAGGTCAATTGGGAAAGATGGTTGATGGACTGTGGATGGATTCACGTGGGAAAGTTGGCGATGGATTAGATGAGTGCGTAGATAGCTCGAATGACCGGCGAGTTATGATCATTGCTTAAATGATTTGGCTATAAAGATTCGTGGGTTTGCCTAGCCTTGTTTCATGCCGATATATGTTGATTGTTGGGTGTTTAATAGTCTTAGGGTTGGCGTGTTAGCTTTATATTTGCTGAGCTCCAGCTCACGCCTTCGTTGTTGGACTCTTTTCAAATACCCAGGTTTCTGTGGCTTCGGATGACAGTGGCGTTGGAGCACGCCGATGGTGGTAGATAGCAATCTGGAGTAGATATTACTTTTTCTTTTAATTCCTCCTAGTGCACTTTTATTTCGTTTTAAGGATGATGTTCATGACTTGGTTAACTAGATACAAATTTGTTGAATGATCTTATTGATTGCTTGACAATAGTGGAACTCTATGAAGGTCATACCCGCGACATGTCTACCTTGCTATGCACTTGTGTTTTTTTATGGCTATATTATGCTGTATATGTTTTCGAATGCGGCAGATATATATAATAATAAGAAATTAAATCAGAATGTGTAAGTAGTAAGTATGGCTGCGCCCTGAAACATTACGCCCATAAGTGCGCGTCTTTGGATGCACGGGTGTTGTTCATATTCCATGGAAGCCTCAATGCCCAGGAGCATTCGACTGAAGAAGTACGTCATTAGTTCTCTTTTGTGCAGTTAAGATATAAATAGTCCTCAAGGAAAGTGTTGAACGAGGAGCTGCATAAGATGGAAATCTCATATATGCTTCTACAGAGTGGCAATAGAATTCTTCATGTGCCAGCTCTGAAGAATTAGATAGAGTTTTTGTTGATTGTTGACCAACGGAAAGTATGGGTTTAAAAATGAGTGATCGTCCTTCTCCGACTTACTGCTCAACTTAAGAATGGATAGCTAATGCATTTTACTTATTGAACAGGATTCTTTGATTGATTCACGATCTTGTATCAAAATTTTGTAGATCACGTTGAACATGTTTAAAGTTTAGATGCCATATTTTACATTGAGGGTAAAATTTAAAACTATATATGTCAAATTCATTCCGTCTGTAATACATTTGCTATGCTGATATGGACACTGATGCGACGGAGGACAGTTAAGGAACCACTGCCCCTTGAAAGTCGCTGCTGTCTCTATCATCGACGCGAGCACCGGTTTTACTTGTTTCACTCCACAGCAACCACACACACAATCTCTCTCTCTCTCTCTCTCTCTCTCTCTCTCTCTATGAGTGGAGTGGACAACCTCGGATCGACATCTATCCGCCACCCTCCCTTGTTGGAACCCTTGCGTTAATTAGCTGCAATCATCCGGAACAGAGGTCTCCACAAGCAATTATGACCAACAGACCCTTTCGGATAGCCATGGTGGTCCTGGGCGTTTGCTGTGACCCACTCCCACGGCCATAGGAGAAATATTGGATCATTTCGGATGGTTGCAGGAGCAGCAAGGCAAATCTCTAAGAAGATGAAGAAGTCGTCTCAAACGCCATGCTTGGTGTTAGGTAGACCCGTCAAACAGTGCATCGAGATTGGGTCGAGTCTGGTTCAAATTGAACTATTCAACCCGTTCTAATCCATCTTGCATGCAATATAAATCAAGCGACTCATACTCAAGTCTCAATCCAACCAATATCCTACCTAATCCATATTACTAAAAAGTTTTTTTTTTAATGACCGATGTGTTCGGGCCAGCTTGTGCGCACCTCGACTATTCCTTAGGGAGACTAGCACGATAATCACCAGCCGCGACCCCTACTTAAGTCACGGAGCGTAAGTTGAGAGATTTAAATCAGGAACTTGATAAGTGATAGTTCATCTCTTAACCAACCTGGCCATGCATGGGTGAGGAGTGAGCGAGTGAGAGATAAAGTGAGGCCGAGAGAGTCATCGAGGTAGATTGAGTCTAAATAAGTTATGAACCCATTTACCAACAATATTATTTCGGACTTTACCATTCTAAATCCACTTAATATCCATCTTCTGAATGTGATTAACTCATAAAGCAACTCAAGCCGTCAAATATCGATTAAGGAACAAGCCTTTTGACTCATTTTGACAGGCCTATTCCGACGGCTGTGCCTGCCATTAGCATTCACACACACTGATTTAGCACCCTGCTTCACCTTCCATCAAGAGGACCGGCCAAGCAAACAGAATAAACATGGAATAAGCAGGCCCTTAACTGGTCTCACCAGAGGACTAAACAGTATACGCTGAATAAATTCCCTCTGAAAAACGTTTCTCGAGAGCTCTTCGGAGCAAACGCCATAAGCATTAAGCAGGAGTAGCATCTTCATCTCCTCACACCACGTGCAGAGAGCATGTTAGGACTGAACATAGAATAATAACAATAATGATTTTTTATAATTTTTTGTCTTCTTTCTTGGAAACTGTCTTTACTGATGATAATAATAATAATAATAATAATAAAAGGAAGATCAAGCACACTAGCTCCAAAACTCCGCGACACATAAGCCCGTACGTCACACTCGCATAAACGGCAGGAAAAAAGGACTTTTTAAGAATCTTTTCATGTCAGCCGAACATCTTCATGTTAACTCAAATCTCGATTCATGGCTTATTTAATTATTCATGGTCATTGTCAAAGCATATTTAAAATCACAAGTAGCGCCCTTTCGGTGAGCCTTCCGCCATCGGGGTACCGATTGAATTGTTAACTGATAAGAAAAAAAATTATCGACATAACATCAAATTTATAAACATATTACATTTATGACAATTCAACTTTAAACCTTTTCATTTGGCTAATTTTATCATAAACTTTGAAAATTTATCAACATAATATATCCAGTCAATTGTGCTCGGAAATAACTGACGTGGTCGTTAGCCGTCTTATATGGCACCTTAAGTGCTGACGTGATAATTTTTTTATTTCTTAATTAATTTTTTGTAGATTTTAAAGTACTTTTTTACTTCTTTTCTTTTTTGTTTCTTAGTTGCAGCTGGAGAGGGCTCAATAACCCTCATTGGATGTCGTATCCGTAGTCCTTTGTCAGCCAATATTGAGGGTTGCAACCCTCACCAGCCGCAACAAGGTGATCCTTGCCTATGGCCGTTGAGGGTGACCTTGCCCAAGTAGGGTGAGAGTCGCCCTTGCATAGCCCTCTTCAGCATCATTGGTGGTCGCCATAGCCTGAGAATGACTATCACAAAAAGCAAAGGATGACAAATGAAAAAAAAAATCGAGAAAAAACTCAAACATTTTTAAATAGTTGTTCACATTACCGCCGACACTCCAAATAGGACGGCCAACAGTGACTGGGCTGCCATGTTAGCATTTTACAATCAAAATTGATTAGAAGGATTACATTAGCTAATCATCAAAAAGTTTGAGGCTGAATTAGGACAATTGAAAGATTTAGGACTCACTTGGTAGAGGTACGATATGTTTAGGATTTTTTTTTTTGGATAATTTTCTCAAATATAAAGAGAAGAACACTTTACCGTTTGGCCTTTACCAAAAAAAAAAAAAACACTTTACCATTTGGACTTTACCGGTAGAGTTGTTGCTATATGATAAAAGAAAAGATTCAAAATTCAAATACATAAGAGAAACAATAGATACAATGATATACGTATTTTTCCTAACTAATTGAGGGTATTTCGAGAAAGAAAAATTGGATAATTATTGTGATTGATGATAATTATGCAATAGTTAGATATTTCGAAGGACAGGGCAAGGAGCAGGATAATGCTAGTAGAATGGCTGTCTCCGTCAATTTCTCCCACCTAAACATCACAATCAAAACAGGGACATACACAATAAAATCATCGTCCCCCCACTAATTATATATGCCGACCCATGAAGCAAGGCAAATTGGTCAATGCCTGCCTGCTTTTTTTTTTTTTAATCTTAATTTTCCATCTGATGAGATGTTTGTTGATTACTTTAAGGTTGTGACTTAAGCTCGAGTTGAGATATGATCGACTCACGTTCGATAATATCCGGCAATTTCATTGTCAATCGCTAGGTGGCCTTTTCAAATGACATGCCGTGACCCTAACAAAATTAAATTGATCTTTCTCGATTTTGATTTTATAAAATTACTAGCTCTTTTTTGCGGTTGTGTCATGTACGCAATCCTTAAAACTTAAAAGCACTTCTTTAATTTCCATCCCATTTTGCATCCATCTAGCACAGGCATGTGACGTAACCGAGGGCTGATCAGTTTTTAGGATGAGTCGATTATATGGCAAGAACCGATGAATTATCTTTTGATGCTCGATTTCAAAAGATTGTAATTAACTTGAAAATCAGACTTGCTGAACCGTAACCGATAGTTCCGATGTTGAAGGGGAAACCGAAATTAGTCCTACGCCAAATCTAGGTTTGTGGAATGGGGAACCAAACGGGTTACCCCTGAACCTAAGCTTGAACCGATCAATCTAGGTCGATCTAAAAAACAAAATCTTGGCCAGTTTGATCTGGATATGGTGCTCACCCTTATTCGAAGCCCGACAACCTTCGTTGACAACTAGTGCAAACAATCGGGTGTGATATAAGCGTTTTTTGGTAACGTCCATACACAATCTTTTCTTGGGCATGCATGATGAGTATTTTATAAAGCCACATAATTTGTATTCAACATATTTAAATACGACACTCTTTATAAATTCCATTGTCATATGTAGAGGTGTGCAAAGGAATTAATAACTTTTTGGAACATGATCAAATCTGCCCGGTTTCCCCTTCCAAAAAATTGGAAATGGTGGGTACCGGCCAAGTTCTCAATTTCAAGTATGTAACTGTCTATCCGGATTGGATCGCTAATATATAATATATATTATATAATTTATAATTTTCTCAAAAATAAGATATTATAAATTTTTAATATGAAACTTGTTCATCTTGTTTAAAACTCTCGCTGTCACCTCATACTTTTCTTTTCGTCTCTCGACTCCCGCCCTTAACTCCCATAGACTCACGGCGGCAGCTTTGGCCATTCATAGCCTCCCTCTTTTGGTCCCCTCCGAACCGTGGTATATGCTGTTTTTATTTTTTGGGTCGGGATTGTTATTATGCGGTTGAGGTGTACAGCAAAGCCTCCCAAATTCCGATACCCCCCAAAAAAAATAAAAAATCTATGCGGGTGTTTGTTCCTTCCATAAACGGAATCTCAAGATTATCAATTTAAACAGAGGAAATGGTTCCCCAAAAGGGGAAAAAACAGAGGACGCGCACTCAGTTGATGATTCTCCATCTTCTCCATCTCTCCGCAGCTTCGTCCTTCTTTCTCCCTGTTTCTTGGGTCGCGGTCATTCTTTTATTTCGCGGGACGTAGAGAACATCTGTGAATGTGAAAGGTACTTTGCCCTGTTTTCCAACTTCGATTTCTTGAGGCTGATGATTTTCTCTTTGCTTTTGCGCCAAGTTAAATTCCCCATCGTGTCCTTTTTTTTCCCTTAAAAGAAAAATGGGTCCTTGTTAAAATTTTGTTCGTTGAATTTTCAGCACTCGAGTCTCGCGGTGACTTCAGCAACCCATGTCAAAGGTTTGATTTTTTTCCCCAATGGATAACAGAAATAAACTGCTTTATGCGTGTTTTTTTTTTTTTTTGGATGTATCTGTCAACAGGTATGTGTACGTAAAATACAGGCTACGGTCGTGACTTTCTGTGGCCGGAATTTTTCTTCGGGGTTTCGCGGAAGGGGGTTGTTCTTTCCAAAAGCTTCGAACGGGATTCTGAATTTTCTGGAAGAACCTGATCCAATCTTGACGTAATTGCGTGTTCTTCGAGAAGGGTTTCACTTTCGTTGTTGAATTCGGGTTTTCCCGCGTGCCATCGTCGGCTCAATTGGCTTGCGATTGGTGGAGGTTCTGGTATATTTAGGAGGTGTGTCCAGTTTGTTCGAAGTGCAATGTTTGGGGCTCCTTCAAGCTGATTCATTGAGGCTTTTGGTTGTTTGGGAATTTGAGCATTTCATATTTGTTTTGCTTGACGGTGGTGTTCTCCGTACATCTGGGGGTTCTTTAATTTGTAGTTAAATTAGAGATTCCCAGGTGCAGATTCGTTATCTGGGTTTTTGTTCTCGTGCAAGATAGTGTGTGGTTGAGAGTTTTGGTGGAAGAGCAGAAGTCGGGGTTTTGTTTGGCAGTTTTGGTTGTTGTGTAGTTTTGATTTCTCGAGTGTTGGCAGAATTTGCAATGGACGACTCGCCGAGCGGCTCGAATTCGCTGCCACCTTTCCTGATGAAGACTTACGAGATGGTCGATGACCCCTCCACTGATCCGGTGGTCTCGTGGAGTCAAACCAACAAGAGCTTCATTGTGTGGAATCCGCCGGAGTTCGCACGGGATATGCTGCCGAGATACTTCAAGCACAACAATTTTTCCAGCTTTATTAGACAGCTAAACACATATGTAAGCTGAGACCTTTCTACTTGCATTTCTGCTTGTTCGTCTTCTGATACGATTTGGCTTTCTAGGAAATGATCGTTCATTTGTATACCTCGCGGTAAATGTGCATTTCACTTTTGGACAGGGTTTTAGGAAGATTGACCCAGAAAGATGGGAATTTGCAAACGATGATTTTATAAGAGGTCAGCCGCAACTTATGAAGAACATCCATCGCCGGAAACCAGTCCACAGCCATTCCCTTCAGAATCTCCAAAATCAGGGAAGTTCTTCTCCTTTAACTGAAGCAGAGAGACAAGGACTCAAGGGAGAGGTAGAAAGGCTTAAAAGCGACAAGGAATCACTTCAGCTGGAACTACAGATGCATGAAGAAGAGAGGAAGGGCTTTGAACTGCAGATGCAGAATTTGAAGGAGCGATTTTTGAAAATGGAAGAACGACAGAAGAATATGGTGTCTAACTTAGGTAATGTTCTGCAGAAACCTGGCCTTGCCTTTAATTTGTTGCTTGAGTCGGAGTTTAATGATAAGAAGAGGAGATTGCCTCGAATTGGTTACTTTCATGATGAGGGACATGGTGAAGATAATCAAGTTAGGACTCCCCAAACTTTGACGAGAGAAAACATTGATGGAGCTTCATCCTTACCGTCGATACTGGATTTATATGATCAATTAGAATCATCGCTCACAATCTGGGAAAACATTGCGCATGATGTTTCTGAAAATTTTATTCAGCGCAACTCAACCCTAGACTTTGACGAGACTAATAGCTGTGCTGATAGCCCTGCTATATCCTGCATTCAGTTCAATATTGACGCACGGCCTAAATCACCCACGATTGACATGAATTGTGAGCCCGCTACTGGTACTGTTTTCGAGCCTGCCATGGCTACTACTTCCGAGCCAGCTTCGACTGTTGCTTCTGAGCTAGTTTCCTCTAAAGAACAAGCCGCAGCTGCAGCTCCTAATGTGCCTGCAGGGGCTAATGATGTCTTCTGGGAGCAATTCTTGACGGAGAATCCTGGTTCCTCCGATGTTCAGGAAGTTCAGTCAGAAAGGAAGGATACTGATGGTAGAAGGAATGAGAGTAAACCTGCTGATCACGGCAGATTTTGGTGGAGTACAAAGAATGTAAATAATCTAGCAGAACAATTGGGGCATCTTACCCCAGCAGAAAGTACTTGATGTTGGTCCATCGCATTTTCAGATTTTGATGGCTCGGTGAGGGTGTTGTAATATAGTAGGTATGGTATGTTGGGTCTTGCAATAAATAGGTAATACATGCTTAGGGCGGCTGGTTTGCTGCGATACGTTGATGAGGTCTATCTTGATTATTTGTCCATCCGAGTTTTGTAGCATTTTGTTTTGTTCCAGTTAACATAGTTATATGAGGGGTTGTGACATCCCACACGGTGTTGCATGACTCTGGTACTGACTTTCATCATGCATCTTTGGAGGAGTTACCCATGATTTCTGGCGTTTTTGCTTTATTGCAAATAATGTTCCGCCCTATGCCCTATGTGGGTGCTTACTTTGCATATGAATAATAAGGTGAACGCTCTTTCAGCTATAGATTGTATCAAGGGCTCTGCAGATCAGGCTCTTGTAGTTTCATTGCTGCGTTTCTGTTGTCGTTACTCAGCCATAAACATCACCATGTTATCTTTGACTCAAATAAGCTGAGAGATTATGTTTGCCTATAGAATGTGATGGTCTTTGTCCTGCCCAGGAATAGTTAAATAGGAGGGAGTTTGACATAAGAAAAGAGAGAGAAATAGAAGGAACCTTCTCGCTCCACACCATCAACCCCAACCCAGCGCACCACGCCCCCCCCCCCCCCCCCCCCCCCCCCCCCCCTCCCCACCCTCTCCTCCTTACTGGCCTGGGGTAGATTTTATGCCAATATGGGATTAGCCCAATGCTCAAAGGTAGACATGCATGCATTGCCTGTATTCCATCAGGAAATTCGGGGTCGGGATCATGATCGTGTCATCAGTGCTCAGCCAGATGTGCACCCATACTTGCATAGAGAACATTCTTGAAGTTCCCTCTATAGTTCGTGTTGTGCTTTTCCATCACATATCTGCAGCACTTAGTTAGAAAATGCAGGACACTGAAGCATGATGCGCTGAAGAACGTGTCCGTGATCTAGGTTCTTGTTGGCTCCAATGTCGAGATCATCAAGTACACTGCGTTTGGTAGGAGAGATTCGGAGAAACAAGGAAGGGAATTGAAGGGGGTGATTTTCAGCTCATCTTGTTTGGTCTGTTTTAGTGGAGGAAAATAGAAGAGATTGGGAATTTCCATCTGAATCTCTTATAATCTCTCCTAGTTAATGATGGGTACGTTTCAAATCACTTCACAAGTGGTTTTCCTAGTGATTAGTCAAACCTTTTTCCTTCTTTTCAAACGAACTCATCCAACTATGGTGGTTGGTAGTGTCCCCATCATCTCGCTTGCAGTTTTTGTTTTATCTTACTTTGTACACTGCCAAACTTTTCACACGGCTCAGAGAAAGAGTTGAGACATATGCAGTAGTTTGACTTTTGCGGATTGCTTTGGCATTAATGTGCTTTTTTAGGTTTGATGTCTTCGTCCCTTTTGTTGCATTTGCACTTTCTGCGGTTTCTTGCAAGTTTTGGAGAGGACTTGCAATGCCGTCCGTGCCACTGAAGAAGAGGCCAAGCGCAATCCTGTTGCTTCTGGGGGAGATCTGCTTCTGCAACTTCTCACATTGTGATGAAGGCATGTCTTATATTAGCTTCGTGACCTAGCGGAGTGCGGCCGAGATCTCGTGATTGAATTGTATGTGTGGTAGCCCGCGACAAAATTACTAGAATTTCGCTCACACTGAGTACGTGTTATTTAAACCGACTTTGACGTATGTCATGGATATTTTGCTTAGCATCATCTTTAGCAATCCAACTTTTAGTTCCGGAGTTGATCAGATCTTGCTCTCGGTTTGTCGAACCTTTGAAAAATGAAGCTTCGGATTCCGCTGTATGAATGAGTTCTGGCTGGGGGTCAGAGTGGTTATCGGTATGAATCTTTCTTCCTCCTGGCAGGGGCATAAGTGAAATCAAGCCAAGTTGACTCGATACTCGACTCTACTTGACTCGACTCGGTTTTGTTAAGCTCAATATTCATGTCAAGCTTGACCTTTAGCAACAACATGGATGACTCGATATGGTTTCTATTCCTAAAAAAAAAAAAAAAAACAAACTCATTGTGAATGGCATTTATATTGGAGTGTGGAATCATGAAAATGCCAGAATGCGCTCCACTTTGATGTAATTTGTTTTACCAATTTGTCAATATCGATTCACAGGATTTACCCAATTGGACAATTCGTACTTCGCACTTGCAACAATAATCAGTGCATGTATTCGATTACGGACAGAACAATAGAGATGGAAAAGATTGATGGGCAATAAGCGAGTGGGGACTGGGCACGTATTGCAATTGTTTCAATTTAATTCTAATTTTTTTTTGTTTCAACATCATTTTAATCCTTTCCATTAGACTGGCCAGATCCAGACGTGCTTAGTATATAAGTTACATTTGACGAGTCCCAGTACTTTCGGATGGTGCAACATTGGTTTTGGTTTATTTGTGATGGAGAAGGTTGTGTTGGCAAATCATTGTAGAGTAGATAAATGTGAAATGGAGTTGGTATTCTGATAAAATCTACGATTATGGCTAAGGTCCAATGAGGCTTGGAGTTGGAAAATATCTGTGGCAATTAAAAACCCATAGATGGCTACAGGAGAATACCAGCAAAGTTCGAACGTTCATGAAAAGTTGAAAACGAATGCGACTTGGCTCAAATGTCGAGTCGAGGCGGAAATTTGTCGAAAAAAAACGTCTCGAGCTTCTTTAAGCCACGTAGGTTTTCTAGTAAAATGGTTTCCTAGTTAGAGCAGGTCTTCCGGAAGGGCACATTTTGGACATTAACTCTTGTCTATCATAAAAAGGGTCTCCACGGTGGAGAGTATCCGGAAAAGGCTGCTTCTTCTTCGTGAATCACACTCTGAAGCAATCCTAGATTGTAGAAGGCAATAAATTAATCACGCTCTCGGACATCTGATCCAGTTTCCTTTCTACGCAATAAGTTAATCACACTCTCGCACACCTGATCAAGAAAGGCTCGGCTCGCAATGCGTTTGCGGATAAAGTAGACTGCATAGTTAATCCCTCCGCCTCTCTTTCCCAGTGATTAGTCGAACTTTTTTCCCTTCTTTTCAGCAATTGAACTCTTTAATTCTGGAGTTCATTAGCTCGTCTCGCACATATGGTGAACCTTCGAAACGATAACGCTGCAAACTCGAACTGAAACCACATTCAGGTCAAGCACGAGTTCGTATGCTGCTAGGAATTTGCTCTGTGAATGACAGTGAGTTTCAGGGGAGGGGGGGGGAGGGGGCGGGGGGGGCGGGGGGGGGGGGGGGGGGTTAGTGTAATCAAGCCAAGTCGAGTCGATGGTTGACTTGACTTAACTCGGTTATTCAACTCATGCTTGTGTTGTACTGAAAACGATTCTCTTTGGCTGTTCATGCCATTCATCAATGCCTATATGTAGTCATAATATATAAAATTTCAATTACATTGTTATGTTCTCGAGCCACTCAAGTCAAAGATTTTCCATACTTCTGTTAGTCAAACTTGAAGAGTAGAGCAATTCTCGCCTTCATCCGCATCCGTGGACCAGATGCAATCAGGGTCGGGATCACGGGGGAGCCAAGGTCAAGGGTCCTGATATGAGGTTTTGTATGAGACCACTGTTAGCTGTCCTAAAAGCTTAAGATATTAAATGAAGGTGTGATCTAATATTTAACTACCCCTGACACTGATTAACTCGGTTCGCTCGATACAGATCCAGGCTAAAATCTTGATAGAAGGGACTCTGAGGGATAAAGGGGGTTCCATTTCTCAGTTAAGAACATTGTGCGCATTTGTTGTTTTATTCTCTGCATATTTGACAAATCCTGCAATGACAAGACTTTTATATTCCACAAAGAACAAGAATGCTATGCAAAGATGGCCACTCATTTTGTCTTGACTTTGACATGCTGTTGCTAACAACTTGTTCATTTGTCGGGACTGGGAGGGCCAACTTTCCTTATTGGGCACATCAACTTCCCAGTTTTCTTGTTCATCGGCCATAATCTTCTTGTAGTTCTGGGGCATATGGATGTCTGCTACAATGAGGATCGTCAAAATAATCTGAAAAATGTCGAAAGTCCGCCGGCTATGACGATTGATGAACCACTCAAAAGAGATATATCAAATGGTCATTGCGGCCGGCAAGAGCCTAGAGCGTCTCCCCCTGCAGCGCCGCGTGCCTGTGCAATCGGCTTTTCTCTCCGTAAATCCCCATAGTCATTGCAGCCAGCCCTCGCAACATAATGTAATGAGATGCTCTGAGATTCTCGTCGGAAGAGCCACCTCACCCATCTTGATATCGACCCAGTGGCATAGGTGCTCCCATGCTTTTGATTCAGGAACCAGTGGTTATGAATTCAATCGATACCAAAGAACTCAAATTTAGATGAGGGGGATGGGGTGTCATGCCCGTAAATAGTTGTATTAGTTTCCCTTCAGCTAGCCGGCTTTTCTTTTTTTTTTTGGTCGAAAATAATTAAGGTGATGCCCCTTTTGTTACCCAAAAACTAAAAAAAAAAAGTGCTAAAAACAAGATTTTTTTTTTGTTTGATTATATCCTATCATATTTTACCATACAAGCCATACTGCCTGCGCTATATATATCCTTTGTGCAGGTTGCGAAACCCTACTCCCTCCTCACTCACATGATCTCACCCCACTCCTTCTAAAGGTGAAAATTTGAACCCCTCACCTTCCTCTTCCCAATTAGGAAGATGAAAAAGTGCAATTTCCAGGAAAATGCAGAGCCCCGGACCCAAAATGAAACACTGGAGACACCAAGGATCAACGTGGCAACTTCCTCTATATTGTATTTCCATTGAGAACCAAACTTGCATATGCGAGTTTCATCAAAACTCCACAAGAAGCAGAGCCCGCCGGGGGGGAAAACCTATGTGGACGTGTTGACGTTGACTTGAGTTTATTTGTTTTTATATGCAAAAAAGACAGTGGTGGGTATTATCCAGAGATTATTCCAACTAGGGAAAGTTCTAGGAATAGAGGTTTGAAGCGTAGTATAAACGATACTCAGTAGTAAGAACTAGGCAGTCCATTTTTTTACAACCCTCAGCCAAAAGTTGTCGTGAGAATGGACATCGGAAAGAGCTCGGAGTCTGAAACGAGCGGCGGTGTGTCTTCGGCGATTGACTAAGAGGTCTTCTTGAGTTTTAGAGGGCTGGATACTCGTCAAGGATTCTCGGATTGCCTTTACCACGATATGCTAGGCTCAAACATCCATGTTTTTTTCGACGAGGAAGAGCTCCATGTCGGTAAAGAAATAGGCAATGATCTATTGGCGGCCATTGAAAAGTCGAAGATCTACATTCCCATCTTCTCTAAAGGTTATGCTTCGAGTCCGTGGTGCCTTGACGAGCTCGCACACATGGTCAAGTGCAAGAAATCTAAACCATCCGAGAAGGAGATTATGCCTGTTTTCTACGATGTGGAACCTCGTGATGTTAAGCTTAAGTCTGGATTGTACATCTGCGCTTTGGAAGAGCATGAGGAGAAGTTCGGCCCCGAGAAGAGGCAAAAGTGGGAGGATGCTCTCAAAAGTGTTGCCCAGATCAAAGGATGGGAGTTGAAAAAGCAAGGGTATGTAGTAGGTGTCCTAAAGCTCTCTCTAACTTACGTGTTGATTGCAAACCACTTGCTGATTGTCCTGAGGCTATCTTATACAATTTCGGCTTACTTGATTCACCAATGTGGCAGATTTTGGAAATTCACCAAATCGGTGACGCGGGAGATTTTGATGAAGCTGAAGATAAAAGACAAACACGTTGCTGAGCATTTAGTTGGAATGGACGATCGAGCAGAAGCCATTGTGAAGCTGCTGGACGTGGATTCCGGGGGCATGCGCTTTGTGCTAATTCATGGATTGGGCGGAATTGGGAAAACTACTCTCGCAAAGGTTGTCTAGAACAAGCTAAATCCCCTCTTCCATCAGTGCTGCTTCCTAGGAAATGTTCGGGAATCGTCACGCCGCTTTGGCCTCGTAACTTTACAGAAACAACTATTATCTAACATGTTTGGTTCGGGATTTCATGACGGAATCAATGACATTGATGATGGGATCAAGTTGATTGCACAGCAACTTTCTAACAGGAAAGTCTTCATTGTTGTCGACGATGTGGATGAGGAACAACTCGAGAAACTAGGCATCAAGCACGTTTCCTTTGGCTCTGGAAGCAGAGTTATTATGACCGCTCGGAACAAAAGCATCATAGACGCCGATTGGACTTTGGAGTATGAAGTGGAGCCATTGGATTCCGTTCAATAGCTTGAGCTTTTCAATAGACATGCATTTGGAAGAAATCCGCCTCCAGAGGATTATGTCAGTCTTTCGAGACAAGCAGTTTCTACAACTGGAGGACTTCCCTTGGCTCTCGAAGTCATAGGCTCGTTACTACGTTGCCCAAACAAAGGCTTTTGGATAGGTATATTGCATAATATGAGGGAAATAACTCATGAGAAGGTCCAGCACATGCTGAAGATCTGCTACAGTGCCTTGAATCACGAGCAAAGAGAGATCTTTCTCGACATCGCATGTCTTTTCGTGGATGAAGACAAGACAAATGCATTCTACATGTGGAAAGATTGTGGGTTTGAGCCAGATTATTCGACTCAAGTCCTTGTCTACATGTCATTGATAAAGATTACTGATGACAACAAATTTTCCATGCACGACCAACTAAGAGATCTTGGAAGGAAAATTATCCTTGAAGATATGAGGCCGATGGATCCAAGAAAGCAGAGCAGACTGTGGGATCCTGAGACGGCAGTAAAAGTCATTAGAACAAAAGAGGTGAAACGATATGTTTGACCATCTAATTCTGCACTGTTTTCAATAGTTCATTTGTTGATTAGGAACCCTTTTCTAACAAGGAGAGAGAGGATCTTACGCTACTTTACAATTGAATAACAGAGAAAGGAGGCCATTGAAGCGGTCTGCTTAGATGGAAATGCACCAGGAATCTATACGAGCGAAGAGTTTTCCAGGCTTCCAAACATAAGAATCCTCAAATTACGTAGGGGACGCTTTGTTGGAGACATTAAGAATAAGCTTTCAAGGTTGAGATACTTGTCCTGGAATGGGTGCCCTCCTGAGCTCTTGGCGATCAATTTCCATCCGAGCAATCTTGTAGTTCTCAACCTATCTAATAGCTTCATCACGGAGGACTGGCCTGGATGGAGTCAAATCAAGGTACGATCTATTGCTGTTTATTTATCTGGATCTCAATTGAACGTCATGAAGAGTGGGATCCGGACCCCCTACCATAATGGTAGGGGATCAGGATTTTTTGGACTCTTGGATCTTTCCCCCAGGGCTATATGGGCTATGATTTCCTACCTTTATGCTAGGAAATCCAAGTCCTGCAGAGCGCCCTTTTTCCCCCTCTCCAACACAACCGTTCACCGCCTCTACATTCGCATGGAATTTTCCCATTACTCCCTTTTAGCTATTGTAACAGGTTGCCAAGAAGATGAAAGTTCTGGATCTCACGAACTGCAACAACATGACCAGGACTCCAAACTTCTCCGATTATTCGAGCTTAGAGAGATTGATCCTAAAAAACTGTAGAAGACTTATTGAGGTTGATGGTTCCCTTGAAAAGCTTAATTGCCTGATTTACTGCAATGTCGATGGGTGTGCAAGTCTTACGGAGTTGTCCGAAGGAATCGGACAGTTGGAGAAGCTCGAGTACTTGTATTTAGGCAACTGCAGAAAGTTGAGGAAGCTGCCTGAATCATTTGCGAGAATGGCATCACTGGTAGAGTTGGATCTCTCGTGTACGGCTATCACAAGATTACCTGTCTCCATTGGCAACCAAAAGCGTTTGTCAGTACTCAAACTGCAATCTACACAAATTGATGAACTTCCTAGTTCTATTGGTGATCTACAGGAACTTAAGTCTCTCTTTCTATTGCGTACTAAAATAAAGGAACTTCCTGTCTCGATTGGGAATCTGTTATCGCTACTCGAGTTGGATATCTCAGAAACACGATGTCTACGGTTACCTGAATCTATTGGAGGCCTAAGTAGATTGAAAGTCCTCAAAATTGCAAGTACTTGCATAATTGATTTACCGAGGAGCATTGTCACCCTAAAAGAGTTGGAAGAGATTCATGGCAGGGATTGCCCATCTCTGAAGTGGGAAGTTCCTGAGGGCATTTCGGAGTTACTGCATCTCAGAATCCTTAACTTGGAAGCAACCTGTATTAGAAATGTTCCGGCGACCATCCAACTACTTCCTCGCCCAGAGAAATTGAATTTACAGGGCTGCAGCAAACTCGAAGTGTTGCCTATGCTTCCCATAAGTTTAATAAACCTAAGCTTTGGATCGAGCTCGCTACGGTGGGTCCCAGATCTGTCATACCTAAGTAAATTGGTGGATTTGAGCTATGGCGGTCATGACAAGAACTGTCATCCTTTGCTCTTCCAAGATGGGCCATGCCAACAATCTCTCCTGTTCCTTCCACCATCTCTCTCAATATTGTCACTTGAATATCATGAATCCATGGGCAGTTTGTCGTTTCATTGCGACTTGAGAAACTTGACACGTCTGCACATTTATCAATGCCGTTGGAAGGAAGTTCAACTCGATGAGCTTGAACAATTGATTGAATTTGAAGTGGAGGGGTCAAACCTCCTCGAGAAATTTGCCGCTATTTCAAGGTTAAAGAGGTTGAAGGTGTGGAAGCTGATTGATTGCCCAAATCTAACTGCAATCCACGGTCTTGGTTTGATGGAGTCGTTAGAACAATTGGAAATTAAAGAATTTCCTAAGATTAAAAGTCTAGATGTTCTATCGGATTTGAAAAAGCTGGAGTACTTGGTAATTCGTGGATGCGAGGAGCTTCCGGCGGTTAAGGGCCTGGATGAACTAGAGACTCTCAAAAGATTGGATTTTAACCGTTGCAGATCATTGGGAAGCTTCACTAATGTTTTCAGCTCGAAAATACCAGACAGGTGCTGCATAACCATTTTCAACTGCTCAAACTTGGTAGATCCTTCGTATGGGGGCCTAGTCAGCTCGTACAAGCAATGGAAAGTACAGGAAATGTCCAACCGGTTTCGTGATCAGTCAAGCCAGAGAACTCAAACCACTCTGAGCACGTTAGCAGCCGATGAAGCTGAGAGAGAAGGGAGACAAGGAGAAGCAAAGAAGACAATGCAAAGCAAATTTTTGGAGAGCAGCAGAGGGGCAACTGTTCCTGCTTCCCTCTCTTTCCATCGTCTTCTTCAACCTTGGGCGATGAGAGAAGGGTTTGAGCTAGTTTCACCCTCTCCTCCCTCTCTTCTTGATTTTGTTTCTTGTTCTTTTTCTTTCTTTTCTTGGTTCTTCTTCTCTTCGGGTCTAAATCTAAAAGCTCTCCTCTCCCGATATAGTTCTAGATTTGAGAATTTGAACTCTCCTGATCCATACCCGGGAGTTCAACAAAATACTTTTGGGGATTCGATGCCCTGGTACTCTGTTCGTGCACTAATCCTCTGCCTCCCGCTTCAATGGTGATCACCGGAGCTCTGGCGCCTCGCTGAACCATGAAGATCTATTCAACCTATTTTGGTCGTACCGGAAGGATTTTCACTGGTCATTGCTTGGTTTGAATTGACAACCGTAATTTATGAATTGGTCTGTAATTTCGACAGAACAGTTCTCTAGGATGTCATCGGCAAAAGAAGAAATTTCATATTACAACCGATACTTTTGGCGAGGGATGTGGACTCGGACACGGTTAAGATTAAGCAGAAAAGTTGCTCGTAGCTGTCTGAATTTGATGCTTGGCATTGGTTAGAGATTATTCAACTAAGGGAAAGTTCTAGGAAAGTGAATGTTCCTTTCATTGATCATGGTGCTTTGAGAGAGGAAACTCTTAGGCGAAAACACTTCAGAGAATAGACATGGGAAAAAGCTCTGAGGCTGAAACAAGTAGTGATGTGCCGTCGGTGATTGGCTAGGAGGTTTTGTTGCATTTCAAAGGGTGGGACACTTCCCAAGGATTCACGGATTGCATTTACCACCACATGTTAGAAGCAAACAGCCGTGCTTTCCTCGACGAAGAAGAGCTCCACGTTGATAAATCGAGAAATCAGTGACCAGCTGCCAACGGCCATAAAAAAAGTGGAAGATCTACGTGCCCATCTTCTTTAAAGGTTACGCTTCGAGTCCATGGTGCCTTCGCCGGGCATTTAGTCGGAATGGACGATTGAAGTTGTTGCATGTATATTCCGGAGGCATGCGCTTTGTGCTAACACATGGAATGGGTGTCGCGACCTAAAATTAAAAAAAAAAAATCTAAGTTGACGAATTATTATGCTAATTTAGAGGACTAACTTAATGTGGACTCTCCCAAACCCTACCAAATCGCAACTTTAATTTAATTTGAAATGATTTAGAATTTGGAGCCGCCACTAATCATTTTTTATAGGTTGATTATAAAACTAAGTAAAACAGTGGGAGAATCATTTTACTTCTACGAACCAGATGATGAATTCGGAGACTTAATTACACTAGTTAATTAAAACTAATGACTTTTCGGTACCTTGATTCCATGGAATGTACTAAATTGATGACTCGGATTGAATCGATTTTAAAGCTTAGAAGATGGAATTCTTTCTCTCTTTTTTCATTTTTATTTTTTTCTTTTTATATGCAATGCATGTAATTTCCGAAAAATGATAGATGAGCATATATAATTTTCGAAAACGTGATGTAATGTTGAGCAAATTTAATATGGAATATATGAGGTGGTACTCGAAAATATGATGTGCAAGATATGCGATAGATAATGTAAAAATAAGACAATATATGGATGATTTTAAAAATATGCTATGCTAAACTATATGAGATATGCAAGATGACGATGCATGCATGGAATATGACTTTTGCCCTTTCCTATTTTGAATTTTTCGGCCATGGTGAGGATTTTCTCAAAGATTTTGTTATATTGACTTAATTACCTAAAGTTTTATGAGATAAGGTTTATTCCTAAAAAAATCAATTAGATAGGATTTCTATGAAACCATATTAGTAAAGTTTTTAAGGAATTTTCAGGTTATAAATTATTCAAGTCAAGAGAACATATCCATAAGGAAAATTAATTGAAATCGCAATCACATCCACCTTTTTCAAATTTTCGAAAATTAATACAACCCAAATTAGAGATTGACTTTCTGAATATAGCAGATTGGACCTAAACGGTGATAGGTGAAATCAACTAAACCCACAGTTTTCTTGACAAAAATTAGGTTTTTGACGTTTTAGATCAATAAAGTCGTTTCTTTAGTTTCAAAAAAAAAAAAAGGTTGCCTTTTGTTTCAATTATGGTACCAAAACATGCGACACGACCGTCATAAAAATCAAGGATTCGCTCGTAAGTTCCCATAAAATTGTGCACGAGCTAAAGACATGAAACATGCAAAAACGAAGTAGCCAAGACAATATGCTCACGCTGCAGAAACAGGGAGCAAACAGCAGTGAAATAGCATGAAAATCATTCAAAAAACATACTCGAATTAACCCATAAGTGTGTTCGACGTTACCTTAATCCGTGCGGTGAAAACGGGTCTGGTTTGGAGCGGGAAACAAGATAGATAGCAGTGTTTTCAGCGGTGGCAGAACGGCGACACGGTGGGAGCGGCGGCAATGGGGAAACGAAGGCGGCAATGGGGAAACGAATGCAGCAACGAAGAAGGGAGCTAGAACAACGTTGGCAGCGGGTGGGAGTAGGGACAACAACGGTGACGTTGGCAACGGGGAAGGCAGCGTCGACAGAGGTAAGGCAGTGCGAACAGGGATGGCGGCGGGCGGCGGGCAACAGTCTTCGAGTAGGGGTTGGCGAAGGGAGTGGTGACACGGCTGGAGGAGAGCAGGACGGCGGGGATGGTTGACTTCGTGCGACGATGGCGACATCGATGGAGGAGCGGTCGGCGGTAGAGTGGCGTGAAGGAGTGAGAGTGAGAAAAAGAGACCAGGCGGGAGAGAAAGAGAGTTGTGCCGAAAAATCCTCCCTCCTTCTAAGGGCGCGTGGTGTATATATAAAGGATAGGTCTATGCTTCAAGATTCAATCCTAGTCATTGAAATTTCTAACAAGATATCGACCGTAGGATTAGAATTTCTGATTTTTGAGGAATCCTATTGGGTTAGGATATCCAAAGATCCGGCCACCATGGGAAATATAAAGCTTGGCCGAAAATTCCTTCGGAATTAAGAAAAGAGATGAATTTCTAGTTACCAAGCATGCCTGCCCTATACTCTTGCCTGGTTTTGCTTCAGATTTCTTCTTATTCGCTTGAAAATTATCCCATCAATCCGAAAATCTATGTAGCTTAAAATAAGTGTCCCTAGTGTGTTTGGAATTGCCACAGTGAGAACAGCCGACAGACACTTGAGACTTGTCTTGACAGCAGATCGAGAGTGTCCACCTCTACCCACCGAACTGCTTGCCATCATCTGTAGAGACAGGTTTCCTCGACTGCCCCGTGAAACCGTTGCTGTACCCGTAGAGAAAGCCATCGGCATTGGTCAGCATCACGATTTGGCGCATATCTTCCCTATGGACGTGTGCGTAGGCTTATTCAACGGTAAGGAAAGGCTGCATCTACAAAACATTTGCAGAAACCTTATCGAGACAATCATCAAGTCCATCTAGAAAGAGGTAAACCCTTTCCTCTTGAACAACATTATTGTGGCACTCAATATCTGCAGGACACATCATATGATTAGGCCCTCATAAATCAATTTCACACCAGAGTCCTTGAAGATCATTGTAGTATTTTTAGATAGGTCCTCCAGCTTGATTGAGTCGTGATACTTAGCGCTTTAAATCATACACCTGGGAAGCATTGGTGCCATAAGAAAAAAAGGTGGTAGCTACGGAATCCCACACAAATCAATTTCACACTAGAGTCCTTGAAGATCATTGTAGTATTTTTCGATTGATCCTCCAGCTTGCTTGAGTCGTGATACTTGGCGTTTTAAATCATACACCCGGGAAGTATTGGTGCCATAAAAAAATGTGGTAGCTACGGAATCCCACACAGCTTTAGTGATAGGGAATCTGATAAAATTGTCAATCAACAGCGGATTCATGGAGTTGATGAGCCATCTTTTCATAGTCGAGTCCTCCGTTTTCCACTTCCGTAAAATAAGATCCGTAGGCAAAGGCTGAGGGAGGTCTCCATTGATATACCCCAGCTTCCCTTTGTTTGTAATGTACATCTTGACAACTTGAGATGATAAGCCATAGTTGGTTCTATCCAACTTAACCGCAATTTGAGATGAAGTCGAATCATGCCGCGGTGTTGGCGCTAGAGGAGGAGGAGGAGGAGGAGGAGGAGTCTAGTTCTGATTCAGAATCTTGGTCAATCTAGTGGTCAGATTCTCAAAAAATACTTATGTGGTCAAATTCCCTCCTTGATTTTAGTGGGAAATCATTGTTTCTCTAGGATTTTCATCTGCCGTGGATTCGAGATCGAGCACAATCGTGCGAGACGAAATTGGTTGACACAAGATGACGACGCGATAAAGAAAACGAGCCAAAAAAAATTTTCATCTACATTCGAGATCGAGCGAGACCGCCGTAATTGAGGATTAACGTACAATACTCACAAAGAGCAAACCCTAGGCTATGATACCATGAAGAAATATGTTTTTCTCTATTTTATGTATGAATCTGTATAGCATTATAATCGGCCTTATATACAAGACATGGGCTAATTCTCGCATATCAATAAATCAGGAAAAAAAACTACAAAGGAAAAAATGCATAATTTGTAAGAAGTACAGCTTACGCCAATAATTTTATGTATATTTTTATATATGTATAGAAGACAAAGACCTCACAAATAATTTTCTATCAATTAGCAAATATAAAATGAGCTCTACAAATTATTGCATGATGAAAAACAGGTGTCGAGAAGGCGTAATTAGAAATTAGGTAAAAAAATCGGGCCTTTTTATTATTATTTTAAGTGTATAGAAGAAGAAGCAGTAGTAGTGTCCAGCTCTGGACACGGCAAAAAAAATTATAGTGTCATGTTCGTATAACAGAGCTTTTCGCTAGATTAGTTCCGAGCCAGGTAATAATGATGACTTGAGGTGTGCACGCCTTTGCCGTTATTCCTAGCTACTCAGGAGAAATTCCATAAAGAGGCAGATAAGCAATACTGGAAGGCCATCGGAGCGGTTATCCCTCGCGAGGTTCCAAATATTGAAAAGAAGCGGGGGAAGAGGGAACATGAGAAAAAAGCCAAGGATCATTCGTCAGTCCAGGGAGTGGTTCGTCAGTCCAGTTTCCCTTTAAAATCAAGAATTGGACCGTCCGATTTCACCTTGAAAAATCGGAGACCGGACTGGTGAACTTAAGGATCGGACCAAGCTCGTCGATCTGGTCCGGTTTGGGCAATCCATTTTGCTTATCCTTAGTAACGAGGTCTGCACTGTCAAGCCGCTAGAGGGATTTTATAGTTTGAGCTCGTATTTTATTGATAATTTAGACTTGAACCTCAAAATAGCTACCGCTTTATCTAATCATTTTCCTTCTTTATTTGGGAGTTGTAATAGAGAGCGTGAGGTGCTAATTGCAGTGAAATCACCTATAGGATGTAGCCCTAATTTAAGGAAGAATCAAAATAAACCTTGTGCCTCAATTTTTCTTTCTCGCTTTCACTCTTTACTTTTGTGTGTTTATGAATCGGATCCTAACAAAAGAGACTACCTCATGTGATGCCAACGCAAAGCAATTATGCGTCGTGCCACCTGTATAAGTACTCTCTATGTTACAAATCTTGTTATAACGAGCGCCATGGGATTCTAAGAATAAACGAACTTCGTTAAAATACTCTCCCCCTTACACATTGTCACGCCTCCACGGTGGCATGCAGAAGCAGGTCGCTACGAAGGTTTCTTGATTTTAGATTAGGAAGATTGAGCTACAATTATCAAAAATATCTTAAATTTATGTAATTGTGCTAATTCAGGATTAACCCTTTTAATTGCACAAATTTAGTCCCTAAGTTTTTCAAGTTTTGTCAATTGAGTGCATCCGGATAATTTTTCCTGAAAATTATAGACGTGGATACAGGTTGTCCTACCTAGCATGCTAACATTGACATTGAAATTTTTAAATGATATTGTGATGATTTTTGAATTTTTTATATAGTTTTTTTATTTATGTTTTTTTAAAACTAAGGGTCGGCCAAGGTTGCCAGCCAACCCTCCCCGACACTAGGTGGGCAAGGGCTACGACACTCTCGACGGTCACTGCCAGCCATTAGGCGAGTGCTCCTGGGTCCTCGATGTGGCCTCAAGAGTTGCCTGATGCCCTCATCAGCCGCTAAGAGGGCGTGCAGCCTCTCGGCCAAATTTTGTGAGGCCATATGACCCCTCATCCAAATCTGGGATAAGCGAGGGCACCGCAGCCCTTGTCTAATCTGTATGAGACTGGGACACTTAGATTAAACAATAGATAAAACAAGGGCTGGCCTAGGGTACCTCGGCTATGACCGGCAACCATTGCCGAACCACAATAATAATAAAAAAGTAAGGAAAAAGATAAAAGAAAAGGAAAAAGAAATAAATCAAAATATCATTAAAGTATTATTATCCACGTCACCGCCGAACATGCCACGTAGGATATCTGGTATCCATATATATATATATATATATATATATATTCGACAAAAATTGATTCGTGGACTCAATTGATAAGCCATGAAAAAGTTTAGGATCAACTTAGTATGGTTGAATAATTATGACTAAACCGGAATAAGTAAAATATGCGTTTGTCATCACATTATTAAACTATCGCCAAGCTCTTTCGTCAATACATCTGGCCAGTTCATAACTAAATGGCAATCGCATTGTCAGCAGCTTAAAGACACTTCACTCATAGCAAAATTTTTTTTTATATAATCAAGGTGTTCGGACCAGCTTACATGCACCTCGACTATTCCTCGGGAGAGACTAACACAGCAACCCACCACCATGGCCCCCCACTTAAATCACATGTGCTCATTTGGGAAATCGAACCTGAAATCAATGCGCCTAACCACACAATCCCAAGTGCGCCCTAACCAACTAAGCTACCCATGGATGGGTATAGCGAATTAGTTTTGTATTTAGCCGAGAATTTAATTTTTTTACTAAACAGATTTTTATTTCAAAAGTAATTTTTTCAAACGGATTTCACTGCTAGATTAACTTCTGATCGAGAAATTGAGAAGCAGAAATATTATCATGCAGGCCTATTGACCCTGTAGTCGATTTCTTTAAACAAAAAATTGTTGGCATTATTAGAAGACTATTCAACTAGGGAAAAGTACTAAGAAATTTGTCTCAAGCCCTAAATGGCACTGATCAGGGCACATGACACGCAATATGACATATATTACGACAGAAATATTATCATGCAGGCCTATTGACCCTGTAGTCGATTTCTTTAAACAAAAAATTGTTGGCATTATTAGAAGACTATTCAACTAGGGAAAAGTACTAAGAAATTTGTCTCAAGCCCTAAATAGCACTGATCAGGGCACATGACACGCGATATGACATATATTACGACACGACATATCTGCACGTCATTTCTAAAAAATTAGAGAATTCTAATCTATTTTGACAATATTATGATAGTGTTAAAAAAAATCCTAATTTTTTGAGAAATTATTTTACTTTCATAGATTTCCAAAAAAATAAAATAAAAATGCACAATACTCCACCCACAACCCCACCGGCGCGCGCGCGCTCTCTCTCTCTTTCTATCCGGTTCCAAGAGGAGGTCTCGTCAAACTTGCGAGGATCCTCTGCATCTTTCATCTCTCTCTCTCTCCACAGATTTGGACTCAATCGGCCGGCGAAACCAAGCTTCCCTCGTCTCTCAACACCCACTTGGATTCCACCGGCCGGCGACTACCGGGCTCGCAACTTCCGTGTTCGTCTGCTGTTTTGGTTTGAGGGCCGCCTTCGCGAGGGGTCGCTCGGGTTCATTTCGTCTCCGCTTTTCTCATTTCTCAGGCGAAACCCACATCTGGTGAAACCGTTCGTTGAGGGGGGTCTGCCGTTTCACGCCCTCCTATCCACCATCGCCTCCGATCTGGCCCAGCGCTCCACCGTCGCTGTCCTCACCGTCCCCGACGCTTACCTCGCCTCCTCCAACATCACGCCTCATACGCCGGCTCTCCCCCACCTCCCTCGCCGACGTCCTCCTCGAGTTCCTCTCCTCCGGGCTCGCGTGTCTTCAGCAAGTCCGGCTCGTTGACCGCGTGTCCGAACTCCTCCAAGCGTGTAGGACGCGTGTCGACATCTCAGTCTGCGTTTTTCATTGATCAGAAGGTGCTTTTGTAGAGGAAACTCGAAGGAGAAAACACTTATGAGAATGGATGTGGGAAAGAGCTCGGAGGCTGAAAGGGGTGGCGGTGAGTCGTCAGTGATTGACTATGAGGTCTTCTTGAGTTTCAGAGGGCCGGACACTCGCCAAGGATTCACAGATTGCCTTTACCAGGCCATGCTAGAGGCGAACATCCGTGTTTTCTTTGACGAGGAAGAGCTACACGTCGGAAAAGCAATAGCCAATGAGCTACCGAAGGCCATCGAAAAATCGAAGATTTATATACCCATCTTCTCTAAAGGTTATGCATCTAGTTCGTGGTGCCTTCGCGAGCTCGCGGACATACTAGAGTGCACGAAATCCAAACCATCCGAGAAGGAGATTATGCCAATCTTCTACGATGTGGAGCCTAACGATGTCAAGCTCAGATCTCAACTATACGTCGGCGCTCTGAAGAATCATGAGAAGAAGTTTGACCGCCAGACCATCCTAAAGTGGGCGGATGCCCTCAAAAGGGCATCCCAAATCAGAGGATGGGAGTTGAAAAAGCAAGGGTATGTAGGTGTCCTAAAGTACTTTGTTTTGGACTTTCATTACGTACGGAAACTTGAATGAGATCTCGTTTAGGCAGTTTAAAATTGAATGAATACCATCTGTGATTTGGGAACTATTTTTGGTGACAAAATCAATCAAAAATCGTGTGCTTGGGAGTCCCTGATGACTAAACAAACCATTCATCTACTAAACGGTATTAGCCATGTTGATTGCAACCTCTTGCTGAGTTTCCTGAGGTAATCTTTTACGATTTCCACTTGGATAATGCACCAATGTGGCAGGTACTGGAAATTCATGAAATCGGTGATACGAGAGATAGTGATGAAGCTGAAGACAAAAGACAAATATGTTGTTGAGCATTTAGTTGGAATGGAGGATCGAGTGGAAGCCGTTATGAAGTTGATGGACGTGGATTCCGGGGGCAGGCGCTTTGTGCTAATCCATGGAATGGGCGGAATTGGTAAAACGACTCTCGCTAAGGATGTGTTCAACAAACTAAATTCCCTCTTCAGTCATTGCTGCTTCCTGGGAAATGTGCGGGAATCATTGGTCAGCATTGGCATCGTAAGTTTACAGAAACAGCTATTGTCTGACACGTTAAGTTCGGCCTTTCAAGACCACATAAACGATGTCGACGATGGGATCAAGGTGATTGCGAAGCGACTTTCTAATAGGAAACTCTTCATCGTTCTCGATGATGTAGATGATGAGGAGCAACTTGAGAAACTAGCCATCAAGCGCATTTCGTTTGGCTCGGGAAGCAGAGTTATTTTGACAACTAGGAACAAAAGCGTCGTCGAAGCGGACCAAACTTTGGAGTACGAAGTGAAGCCTTTGGATTCCGTTCAATCACTCGAACTTTTTAGTAGACACGCTTTCGGAAGAAATCCTCCTCCAGATGATTATGTCAGTCTATCAAGACAAATAGTTTCTACGACCGGAGGACTTCCCTTGGCTCTCGAAGTCGTAGGCTCATTACTTCGTCGGCAAAACAAAGCATCGTGGATAGATGTGCTGGACAATCTGAAGGAAATACCTCATGAGAAGGTCCAGGACAAGCTGAAGATCAGCTACAATGCCCTGAATCGTGAGCAAAAACAGATTTTTCTCGACATAGCCTGTCTCTTTGTGAACAGAGACAAGACAAATGCTTTCTACATGTGGAAAGATTGTAGGTTTTTTCCGGATTATTCCATTCAAGTGCTTATCTGCATGTCCTTGATAAAGATAACTGATGACAACACGGTCTGGATGCACGACCAACTAAGAGATCTCGGAAGGAAAATTGTACGTGGAGATACAAGGCTGGTGGATCCAAGAAAGCAGAGCAGGTTGTGGACTTGCGAGATGGGCAATGACGTCATAAGAACAGAAGAGGTGAACGATATGTTTGGTCATCGAATTCTGGACTTTTCTCAATATTTCATTTATGAATTAGGAGGCCTTTTTAAGGGAGAGAGTTTGAAATCCGTTTTTTTTTTTTTTTAATTTACTCTTTTGCTACTTTACCATTGAATGGCAGAGGAAGGAGGCCATTGAAGCAGTTTGCTTAGATGGATATGAATCCGCAGCCTATACGAGCGAAGAGTTCTCAAGGCTTCCAAACATAAGGTTCCTTGATTTATCAGGGGGAGAATTGGATGGAGACTTTGAGAATCAGCTTTCAGAGTTAAGATACATGTCCTGGCGTTTTTGTCCTCGAGAGCTCTTGGCCATCAATTTCCATCCAAGCAATCTTGTAGTTCTCGACCTGTCTTGGAGTTCCATCACGGAGGACTGGGCTGGATGGAGTCAAATCAAGGTACCAGCCATTGCTGTATTTGTTTATCTTCATCTCCATTGAATTGTCTCACACGTTCATTATGTTTTTAACTAAAACTGACTATACCGTAACTACATAGGCCACAACCTTTAGGAAATAAGACGGTGACGCCAACTAGTCTGGGTGAGCTCGCGCAGCCATGGCATCATGGGAAGGCCGAGCTCGCTCTGTGTATTATCTCCTTCACTCACCTTCATCTCAATCCTACTGTCTCCTCTCCGAAATTCGAAATTGTTCTTCATTCGCAAAATCCGAATTCGGAACCTCAATTTGTAATTCCACGTCTCGCCAGCTCCTCGTTCATCGCTACTTCAGATATCTCGAGTTTTTCCTTCAACTGTTTCGACTACATTTTCTTTTTCCGTTTTTTTTGGGGGCTTTGCTGCTATCGATTTTTCCCATCTCATGTTCGATTCTCCCCAAAAATTCGTCTGTTGCTTCATAGAATGTGTCTTCTGCTTCTTCAATGTCTGGAGGAAGAAGATGAACTGAAAAAAAGAAAAATTGAAAAATTGAAAATCATTAAAATTGCTCTATCATTGTCCATATTAGCAATTTCTAGTGAAAATTGGCCGGAAAGATAAATTAGCACAAATGCAAAAGATTTAGGACTGTATCGGTAAAAAAAAAAGATTTACGACTGAATTAGCACATATGCAAAAGGTTTAAGACTGAATTGACAAAATTAAAAGATTTAGGATTGGATTGGAGAAAATGCAATAGGTTTAGAACCTTTTTTTGACAATTTTCCTGGTGAATATATGTGGACCAGTTTGGATATGTGTTAGTACCAGATGAACGTATCTATGTTGATTAAGTGAGGAAAATGGGTCAACCCGATTACATCTAAGTTCCAGCACCACGAAATTCTCCCTTTACTTTCTTTTACCTATTGTAACAGGTTGCCAAGAAGCTTAAAGTTCTGAATCTCTCCCATTGCAACCGCATGACCAGGACTCCGGACTTGTCTGATTATTTGAGTTTAGAGAGATTGATCCTTTATGATTGCACAAGCTTGATTGAGGTTGATGGTTCCTTTCAAAAGCTTAAGTGCCTGATTTACTTCAATGTCAACTGGTGTACAAGTCTTAGAAAGTTGCCTGAAGGAATCGGAAGACTAGAAAACCTCGAGTACTTGTATTTCGGCCATTGCAAAAAGTTGAGGAAGCTGCATGAATCATTCGCAAGAGTGGCCTCACTGGTAGAGTTGGATCTCTCATATACGACTATCACAATATTACCGGACTTCATCGGTGACCAAAAGAGCTTGTCAGTCCTTAATCTAGGACATACAGAAATCGATTGTCTTCCTTGGTCTATCGGGAACTTGCGGGGACTTAAGTCTCTCGTTCTAGCGCATACTAAAATAAGGGAACTACCCTATTCGATTGGTAACTTGGAATCGCTACTCAAGTTGGACGTATCGGGAACTCAATGTCTACAGCTGCCCGAATCCATGGGAGACCTAAGTAGATTAAAAGTCCTCAACATTTCGTATTCTTGGATAAGGGAGCTACCTCGGAGCACTGTTGACCTAAAAGAGTTGGAAGAGCTACATGCCAAGAATTGCGGGGATTTAGAGTGGGAAATTCCCGAGGGCATTTGGAAATTGTCGCTTTTGAGAGTTCTTGACTTGGAATTTACCCCTATTAGAAATGTTCCAAAGACGATCAAACTACTTCCTCGCCTAGAGAATTTGGGATTATGCGGTTGCTTCGAACTCAAAGTGATACCCAAGCTTCCCACAAGTTTGATAAGGCTAAGCTTGGGATCAAGATCACTGCGGGGGTTCCCGGATCTCTCAAACCTAACTAAACTGGTGGATTTGAGCTATGGTGGTCAGAATGAAAAATGTCGGCCTTTGTTCTCCCAAGATGGTGAATGCCAACAATCCCTCGGGGACCTTCCACCATTTCTTTCAACATTGTATTTGAAATACGATGAATCCATAACTAATTTGTCATTCCGTTGCAACTTGAGAAATTTGACACGTTTGAGCATTTATCGATGTTGTCCGAAGGAAGTTCAACTCGATAGGCTTGAACAGTTGATCGAATTCACAGCAGAAGACTTAGAATACCTCGAGGCGGTTGCAGGTCTTTCGAGTTTGAAGCTGTTGAGGCTGTTGAGGCTGTTTGAATGCCCAAATCTTACCGCGATCCAAGGTCTCGGTTCGGTGGAGTCGCTGAAAGAGTTGAGCTTCATAGGTTGTCCTAGGATTACAAGTCTAGATGACCTATCGGATTTGAAAAAGCTGGAGTTCTTGAATTTTGAAGGATGCGAAGAGCTTCTGGCGGTTAAGGGCCTGGATGAACTAGAGAATCTGAATCATTTGATCTTCATCGGTTGCAGATCATTGAGAGGTTTCCCTGATGTACTCGAGTGGAAAGTACCAGACGAGTGCTTCCTGACAATTGAGGAGTGCCCAAATTTAGAAGATGATTGGTCTGGAGACAGAGTCAGCGAGTACAAGCAATGGAAAGTCCGGGAAAAAAGAGGGACAAAAAGAAAGAGGAGTGCAAGACGAGGTGGCTCCGGCCCTTCTCGCAGGCTCGCGTGATTCCTAGATCTCCACAATTTCTCAGCTTGCCCAGAATTCTTCCTGTGTTATAGTCAACTGACTTTGGTTTTATAGCTGTTTATACTAGTCGACCGGGTTTTGTTTTGCCCATTTTCCCCAGTATGCTGTTGACTCGTGTTGATAATGAGGGTATTGGCAATATGGTATAGGTTCATGTTGATAAGGAGAGTCATTCGTTTCTGATGATGCTCCCTCATCGTTTAGAAACAGACAAGAGAAGAAACCATTTCGCGGACTAAAGGAAGAGATAGGCAGGCGTAAAAGTGCAAGGAATCACTCCGATTGGAACTACGGATGCATGAAGAAGAGGCGAAGGCGTTTGACAATGTCCTTACAGCCGATACTGGATTTTATATGATCAATTAGAATCATCGCTCACCATCTGGGATAACATTGCGCATGATGTCTAGAAATTTTATTCAGCGCAACTCAACTCTTTCAGCTGTAGATTGCATCAAGTGCTCTGCAGATGAGGCTCCTGTAGTTTCGTTGATGCCTTGGTCCTGTCGCTCCCCGCTACCCCTTTTGTTGCATTTACACTTTCTACGGCCCCTTGGAATTTTTGGGAGAGGCGTTGCAACTTGCAATGCAGTGCGTGCCACTAAAGAAGTGGCCAAACACAAATCCCGTTTGCTTCTAGGGGAGCTCTGCTTCTCCAACTTCTCACATTGTGTGAGAATCCCGACGAGCAGTCGTTTCAGGAGTCAAGACCTAGCGGAGTGTGGCGGAGATCTCCTGATAGCATGGTATCATCTTCAGCAATTGTAACTTTTAGATCTGGAGTTGATTATCTCCGGCTCTTGGTACGTCGAGCCTTCTGAAAAGACGGTGCTGCAGATACGAACTGGAAACTCAGTGTGGTGGAGCGGGAGATTTGTAGAATGCGCAACCTTACTCTGACATCAATTGTAGGAATCACAATGGGTTTTGCGGAAGTTTGGTAGTTTCACCGCGGAAGATTTTTTGAATACGTAAATATGAAAATGATATTCAAAATAGTTTGTTAAGGCTTTTACACAAAAATACAAGTACAAGCTTTGCTAAGCATGAGATACAAAAATAACGCTCTCTAACTCACAACTCTATATATGCTAAGGCCATAATATGGGAGTATATCGGCTGCGATGCCTCAATCTTTGGAGACCACCTTTGCGCTTGTTAACTCCTCTCTTAAGCTCCCTTTAATTCTAAACTCCCCGCACGCTATGGCACTCACCAAGGCTGCGTTGGTTTTGAAGCATACATGCTTAATTCTAATGCTATCCTTATTTATAGAAGATTAAAACCGCCGTGGACTCTGCCGACTTCATGTGAGCATGAGTTGCAGCGACCTTTTTGACCAAGTAATTGCCGCCCTGTGCTAAGTTTGCTTCATCCACATGCAGTTTGAACAAGTCAAACTTCATGGACAAATTGGACTCACTTCTAAACCGCCAAAGACAAACAAATCAGACTTCGTCTTCAATTAATTTTTATTTTTTTTTTGCTTTTCTTTCCAAAAAAAAACAATTTTCCTCCTATTAGGTTTGAACTCCAACACTTCCCCCTTAACACCTAATACTCTTTACCTACATTATTTGATATTCGTATTCTTTAGTTGCTTCTACGACTGTGATTTCTGATTGAGCTTTGCAAAGCTCAGACTTCGTCAATGGCGTTTGAACCTCCACGTCGGTCACTTTTCTTGTCTTTGCAATCTCCGTAGTCGCGAGAGTCTTGAGATTGAAACTCATGTAGTCAAATCTCTCATTCACAATTTTCAATTCATGCTTCAATCGATTCAACTCCATTGAAGCTCTTTGATAGGGGCATCTCGATCCTTTTTCTCGTAGGATTTTTTCTCTACTTCTTCTAATGATCCTTGCTCCTTAGGACCTTTTTCTCTAGGTAGTACTTCTTAAGCTTTTGTAATTTCTTAAGCTCATATCTGAGCTTATCGTGCTCTCTTTCTTTAACCTTGAGCTCCTCGTCCTTTTGCTTAAGCATTTCATCTTTCTCTTTCAATATCTCATGCAGTTCCTTCAACTGCTTGTTGAAGCTGCCACTTGATTCTTCGAGTTTTCTCTCGACTTGCTTTTCTTTGGAGACATCTTAGTGGCTATCACATCATCTACCTCGATGACATTGGTGGCTGCGAGCTCTTCTTGATCCTCCATTGCAACAGTTGCTTGAGGACTCCATTCTTCTTTGTCACCTTGCTTTTTCTTGGTAAAATATACGTCACTTTCGTTTACCTGTTTGAACCAATAGACTCTAGCAAAGTGACCTACTTTGCCACATATGTAGCATCGTTCGCTACGCTTTCTACTGTCATTATCACGATCTTGATGAGCTCCCCCTGGCTGAGTGCTTCTCACTACTGATCGACTCTGCTAATTTCGATATCCTTCCCCTATTTGCCGTTCTTAGTATTAGTATCATTCCTTCTATGGCAATTGGAACCTCTTTTATTACTAAAGAGAGAATACCATTATCCATGGTACATACAAGTACTGCATCTTCATCATTATCGACGGTATGTGCATATTCTGTTGCCTTTTCTTGACATTCGGATTTGTAATGTCCGAACTTGTTACACTTAAAGCACCTTACCTTCGACTTATCACGTGCTTTATATTTTCTGGTGAAACTTGAATTTTCACCCCTAACTCAAGCATCTCCACGACCTCGTCCACCATAGTAATCTTCTCGATTTGATTGAATAACCTGATTCTAGTGCTTGCTCGGGATATGTATCGACGGACTTCTAATTCATTTTTTGCTCATGTTAGCATAATGCATCCATCAACCTTTCCATATATCTTGGTCTTCCTCAATTGCCGCAATGACGAAGTCAAATCCTTCAGTCAAAGACCTCAAGATTTTTCCTACAACTCGTTCGTCTTGGTGTTCCTCACCATTAGCCCTCAATTGGTTAATGATGGTTTGCACACGATCAAAGTACGACGAGATAGATTTAGAGTCATTTATGCGTAAATACTCAAAATTATCTCGAAGTACTTGAAGCAAACTCGCTTCACACGATCATCGCCATTGTAGAATCTTTGCAGAATATTCCACACCACTTTTGCCATCTCTGCGCGAGAGGGTTTTTGAATACGTAAATATGAGAGTGATATTCCAAATAACCTTTGCGATGACTTTTACGCAAAAATACAAGTACAACCTTTGATAAGCTTGAAATGCAAAAACAACACTCTCTAACTCACAACTCTCTATATGGTAATCCCAATTACGGGAGTATAGAGGCTGCGATGCCTCAATCTTTTGAGACCACCTTTACACTTGTTAACTCCTCTCTTAATCTCCCTTTAATTCTAAACTCCCCGCACACTATGGCACTCACCAAGGCTGCGATGGTTTTGAAGCATACACGCTTAATTCTAATGCTATCCTTATTTATAGAAGATTAAAACCGCCATGGACTCTGCCGACTTCATGTGAACATGAGTTGCAGCGACCTTTTTGACCAACTAATTGCCGCCCTTTGCTAAGTTTGCTTCATCCACATGCAGTTTGAACAAGTCAAACTTCATGGACAAACTGGACTTCACTTCTAAACCGCCAATGACAAGAGAAAGTATCTGCTAACTTGTGTTCTCATTTCATGCATTTCACCGCCAAAGACAAACAGATCAGACTTGTCTCCAATAAAATCAATTTTCCTCCCATTAGGTGTTGAACTCCAACAAGATTCGACTGCGGTAAGGATACTGCTCTATGAATGACACGAGTTCTAGTTTGGTGGTCAGCATGGTTACTTCATATGTTCAAAGCTCGTGGGATGATAATTTCTCGGGTTTATACCACAACATAACAAATTTACCCCAAATTATTTTTTTGACTGTGAAAATCCCCAAACTGTTACATTTGTGACAAATTTACCCCAAACTAATATACCTGTGATAAATTTACCCTTCGTTAGTTTTTTGTTAAATTTAACCGTCAAATTGCTCGGTTAAAAAGCACGTAACAGTTCATGGGTGTACCAGTTTAGGGTTTTTACCTCTGTTTATCATTGGTGTGTCAATTTGAAATTGTTCGTCGTATTAATCAAATTTAAAGAAAGTTAAGTTCGCCACGGATGAACAAATTTGGGGTTTTTTGTGGTCAAAAATATTAATTTAGGGTAAATTTATCACAAATATACCAGTTTATTATTTTTTTTATGGTCTAAAAAATAGTTTAGTGTAAATTTGTTACAAGTGTACCGATTTGGGATTTTTCATGGTAAAAAAACTAATTTAAAGTAAATTTATCGCATGTGTATCAATTTAGGGATTTTCGTTATATAAACATTAATTTCTTCCTTGAAGTGCGTCAAGACAGTAAAAGCTCAAATATCAATGTCGAAAAGAAATTTAAAAATTGTATAACAAATTTATCCAGTCAATGATTTTTACAAAAACATCGTGCAAGAAATTAAATTCACTTATCATTGTGATACACACTTACACAGAGTAACTTCCTTTACATAGATAAGTTGAGCTGAACGCGAAATTTTGCATTTGGTAACAAAAAGTGATCACAAGCATTATAGGATTCAAAGTGAAGTTCTTCCAGAAGGATAGTAGGAACGTGAAGAATGGGTTTAAGTTCAAAGAAAACCCAAAAAAATAGATTATTTGAAGTTGTCCTCACCGGATAATCTGCAATTTTTTTATGAATCCACAAAAAATCCCAAATTGGTACACCTATAATAAATGTATCACAAATCATTTTTTTTAACAACAAAAAATCTCAAATTGGTACAATTGTGACAATTTTATCCCAAACTAATACCAATTTTACCTTTTGTTAGATTTCGTTAAATCTAACCGTTAAGTGCTAATTTTATAACACGTGGCAATAAACGAGTGTACCAGCTTGGGATTTTTATCTTCTATTTGTCATATGCATATCAATTCGAAATTTTTCGTGGTATTAACACAATTTAACAGGGGGTAAATTTGTCACAAGTATATCAGTTTGAATTTTCCTTAATAAAAAAATTAATTTATGGTAAACCTGTCACACAGGTGTACTAGTTTAGGATTTTTGGTGGTCAAAAAAATAGTTTGGGTAAATTTATCATAGGTATACCAGTTTGAAATTTTTCGTGACCAAAAAAATAATTTGGAGTAAATTTATCACATGTATATCCGTTGGAGGTTTTTTATGGTATTAACCCTAATTTATTTATTTTAGTAAGCCGGTCAAATGGGTGAATTTGAATTTCGTACGATACTTACTTGAATGCCATAACTTATGTTTGACGCTCACCCGTCCTTCTAGACTCGACTAGAAATACAACTAATACATAATTTGTGATATTTAAAAATAAAAATGAAAATTTTTAATCTGAAATTTGCTCATTTCGTCTCAAACTCTTACTCTTGTCTCCACATCTACTCTCTCTTGTATTTGACTCTTTGTGTCTCATTCTCACATGGGTATCTTCATCTCTTGACTTCCATCGACTCACGGCCACGCCTTTAGCCGTTCATCACCGCTCTCTTTCGCTCTCGGTCGCCTCCATTTGCTATAAGTTCGAATTCCTAGTATTCAATCTACTCACTAACTCCCTAATTTTCAATCTTCATTTGATTGGTGAACCTTGGTGGCCCGGGAACTAAAATGGACCGGCTGTCCATTTCCCAAGTGAACTCATGGAATCAACACGGTTCCCGATTATAATTTTCAGAACTGATACTTGACGTCGTGAGGTGCAGGAAATCCAAACCATCCGGAAGGAGATCATGCCGATTTTCTACGATGTGGGATCTGACGATGTTAAGCTCAAGTCTCAACTTTAGGTCGGGGCATTGGATGAGCACGAGAAGAAATATGGCCGCCGGACGAGGGCAGAGTGGGAGGATGCCCTCAAAAGCGTTCCCAAAATCAAAGGATGAGAGCTGAAAAAGCAAGGGTACGTTTGTGTCCATTGACCTCTCTGTTTTTGTGTTCATCATCCGTTGCAAGTGTTGGTGTTTTGATTGCAAATCCACTTCCTGAATGTCATGAGATTATCCTTCACAATTTCGACTTAGATGATTCGATAATGTGGCAGGCACGGGGAATTCATTAAATCGGTGATACGAGAGATCTTGATGAATCTAAAGATAAAAGATAAATACGTCGGCGATCATTTGGTCGGAGTGGACGATCGAGTGGAAAGTGATGTGAAGTTGTTGGACCTGGACTCTGGAGGCATGCACTTTTTACTAATCCATGGAATGGGGGGAATCGGTAAAACCACTCTCGCTAAGGCTGTGTTCAACAAACTGAATTCCCTCTTCAGTCATTGCTGCTTCCTGAGAAGTATCCGAGAATTGTCATCGCCCATCTATGGCCTCGTGACATGTTAGGTTCGGCCTTTCAAGACCGCATAAACGATGTCGACGATGGGATCAACGTGGTTGCGCAACGACTTTCTAACAAGAAAATCTTCATCATTCTCGACGATGTGGATGATGAAGAGCAACTTGAGAAACTAGCCATCAAGCGCATTTCGTTTGGCCCGGGAAGCAGACTTCTTTTGACAACTAGGAACAAAAGCGTCGTCAAAGCCGAACAAACTTTGGAGTATGAAGTGAAGCTGTTGGATTCCATTCCATCACTCGAGCTTTTCAGTAGACATGCTTTCGGAAGGAATTCTCCTCCAGATGATTATGTTGGTCTTTCGAGACAAAGTAGTTTCTACGACTGGAGGACTTTCCCTTGGCTCTCCAAGTCATAGGCTCATTTCTTCATCGAAAAAACAAAGCCTTTGTGGATACATGTGTTGGAATATCTGAGGGAAATACCTCATGAAAAGGTCCAGAACGAGCTGAAGATCAGCTTGTTCTGGATCTCTCACATTGTCGCAACATGACCAGGACTCCAGACTTCTCTCATTGTTTGAGTTTAGAGAGATTGATCCTTAAAGGTTGCGGAAGTCAAGCTTAAGTGCCTGATTTATTTCAATGCGAATGGATGTTCAATTCTTAAGGAGTCGCCGGAAGGAATCGGAGGGTTAGAGAAGCTCGAGTACTTGGATTTGGGCTCTTGCTACCAGTTAAAGACGCTGCCCAAATCATTCGCGAGAGTGGCGTCACTGGTAGAGTTGGATCTCTCAGAATACCCGACTCCATTGGTAACCAAAAGCGCTTGTCGGCACTTAAACTGGATGGTGTAGAAATCGATGAACTTCCCGATTCTATTGGCAATCTACAGGAACTGAAGTTTCTCTGTCTATCGAGCGCTAACATAAGGGAACTTCCTGTCTCGATTGGGAACTTGGAATCGCTACTCGAGTTGAATGTCGCGGGTACAAAAATTGAGCGGTTACCCGAATCTATTGGAGACCTGAGTAGATTAAAAGTCATCAAAATTTCAGGTTCTCCTATGAGGGAGCTACCTCAGAGCATTGTTGCGCTAAAAGAGTTAGAAGAGCTACATGCCGAGAATTGCCGTTATTTGGAGTGGGAAATTCCTGATGGCATTTGGAAATCGTTGCTTTTGAGAGTTTTTCGCTTGAAATTTACCCTTATTAAAAATGTTCCTGTGACGGTCAAACTACTTCCTCGCCTAGAGAAATTGGAGTTACATGGTTGCACCGGACTCGAGCTATTGCCCGAGCTTCCCACAAGTTTGACAAGCCTGTGCTTTGGATCAAGTTCGCTGCGGCGGGTCCCGGATCTGTAGAGCCTGGCCAAATTGTCCGATTTGACCTATCGCGGTCGTGATGAGAACTACTGTCCTCTGTTCATCCAGGATGGTCCGTGCCGACAATCCCTCACGTTCCTTCCACCGTCTCTGTCAACGTTGACACTTTATGATCATGAATCCGGAACCAGTTTGTCATTCCGTGGCAACTTCAGAAAGTTGACGTGTTTGCACATTGGTCCCATAACCGCACCATTCTTGGAAGAGAATTCGTTTCGAGGCGGCGTCGGTGAGTATGGGAAAAGAGGAAGAGGAGTGCGTTTGACTTTTGGGGTTTTTAGTGCCGAATGCTCTTGCCAGTGACGCCCACGCCCCCGAGAATCGAATAGAGTAGCTGATTGAGTTGTAAAACCCCACTCTTCTCTCTCTCTCTCTCTCTCTTTTGGGCACTTTGGGAGCAAGCTCTATGAAACTTTTGGAAGTTATACATCTAGGTGAAAATACCAGAATGCGATCCACATTGATGCAACTTGTTTTTTTCTTTTTCTTTTTTAAATCAAATCATTAACAACAATCGACAGGATTTACAGGCTAAGACTGCGTTTGTTTCATGAAAAAGGAATGGGTTTGAAAACTATTTCCTAAGGATGGTGGATGTGGTTATATCGCTTAAATAATTAGCGAGGAAAAGATATTTATCCATTACGAACAACAATTTTGGCCCGAATGATGTGGATGATGGTGCCTTTCATTTCACGCGATCTATCTTTAGAAGCCGATTGGTGCATTTAGCAGGACCAGTTTAGGCCTTGTTGTATGAAATTCTAGGCTCCCATAGCCCATTGAATTCTCCAGAAGCGGAGCCCACCGGCCCACCGGAGGCAAAAGCTACGCCGACTAGGGTTCCGCCATCTAATTGTGTTGATCAGGTCCTCTGCCTCTGAGAGAGAAAACCCTCGGAAGAAAATTACTTTGTGAGAATGGACATGGAAAAGAGCAGGGAGGCCGGAAGGAGTGGCGGTGCGTCGGCGGCAGCGGGCGACTACGATGTCTTCTTGAGTTTCAGAGGGCCGGACACTCGCCAAGGTTTCACGGATTGCCTTTACCACGCTATGCGGGACGCGGGCATCCGCGTTTTCTTGGACGAGGAAGAGCTCCACTTCGGTAAAGAAATACCCGATGGGCTGCCGACGGCCATCGAGAAGTCGAAGATCTACATACCCATCTTCTCTAAAGGTTATGCTTCGAGCGCGTGGTGCCTTCGCGAGCTCGCGCACATGGTGGATCGCTGGAAATCCAAACCATCTGAGAATGAGATCATCCCGATTTTCTACGACGTGGGACCTGACGATGTTAAGCTCAAGTCTCGACTTTACGTTGGGGCTTTGGATGAGCACAAGAAGAAATATGGCCGCCAGAGGAGTGCAGAGTGGGAGGATGCCCTCAAAAGCGTTTCCAAAATCAAAGGATGGGAGCTGAAAAATCAAGGGTACTTTTGTGTCCATTGACCTCTCTGTCTTTTGTGTTTATCACCCGTTGCAAGTGTTGGTATTTTGATTGCAAATCACTTCCTGAATGTCATGAGATTATCCTTCACAATTTCGACTTAGATGATTCACTAATGTGGCAGGCACTGGGGATTCATTAAATCGGTGATACAAGAGATTGTGATGAAGCTAAAGACAAATGACAAACATGTCTCCGAGCATTTAGTCGGAATGGACGCTCAAGTGGATGCCGTTCTGAAGATGTTGGACCTGGACTCCGGGGGCACTCGCTTTGTGCTAATCCATGGAATCGGGGGAATCGGTAAAACGACTCTCGCTAGGGTTGTGTTCGACAAACTGAAACTGAATTCCCTTTTCGATCATTGCTGCTTCCTGGGAAATGTCCGGGAATCCGCGTTGCACAGCTCCGGACTCGTAACTTTACAGAAACGATTATTATCTGACATGCTTGGTTCAGGCCTTCACGACAGAATTGACGATGTCGAGGATGGGATGAAGATGATTGAATGGAACCTTTCTAACAGGAAAGTTTTCATCGTCCTTGATGATGTGGATGATGAAAAGCAACTCCAGAAACTGGCCATCAAGCACGTATCATTTGGCTCGGGAAGCAGGTTTGTTTTGACAGCGAGGAACAGAAGCATCATAGAAGCCGACCAAACTTTGAAGTATGAAGTGAAGCAGTTGGATTCCATTCAATCGCTGGAGCTTTTTAGTAGACATGCTTTTGGAAGGGATTCTCCTCCAGATGATTACATTGATATTTCAAGACAAATAGTTTCTAGGACTGGAGGACTTCCCTTAGCTCTCCAAGTCATAGGCTCATTTCTTGGTCGACGATGCAAAACTTCCTGGATAGAAGTGTTGGAATCTCTGAGGGAAAGGTCCAAGAGGATAGAAGTGTTGGAATCTCTGAGGGAAAGGTCCAAGACAAGCTGAAGATCAGCTACAATGCCCTGAGTCACGAGCAAAAACAGATCTCTCTCGATACCACCTGTTCTCTTTGTAGACCAAGACAAGATGACTGCATTTTACGTGTGGAAAGATAGTAGGTTCTTCTCGGACTATTCAATTTCAGTACTTGTCTGCATGTCCTTAATAAAGATAACTGATGACAGCAAATTCTGAAGGCACGATCAACTAAGAGAAATCGATAGTTAAATTAGGGGTGAGCATTTTCAAATTTCGGATAAGTTCCATTTGGAACTTGAAATCTAGCCGCTGGTGATACCTAGAACCTACTCTTTATATCTTTGAAATTTGAAACCTACTCTGTTACAGGTTTTCGATTCCGGATTACCTGCCAATAATTCATAACCATAATCAAATATGTTTTACTCCTCCTTTTGAAACATGAAGAAAATCACTTCATAACCGAATATATTTAGTTGTAGCAAATTTCGCATAGGTCTATTCTCAACGGCGAGATGAAATTAGCGACTAGAACAATTAACTTTATATTTGTCCACACAACATATGCGACTATCTGCAAAAACAACCATTTCCGTCAAAGTAATGGATAATTAACCTTGTAGAAGCCCTTTATCTAATCATAAAAATTCTTATATGAGCACATAGAACGCTAGCAAAGTAGGATAAGAGATCCAAAACATCCACTCCGATTGAACCAACTCATACGACGGGCTTCCTACTTGCGCTAATCAGAGATCCAATTTGATTTCTTCTTCGGCATAACGGAAGGAAAAGCGAAAGGCAGGGAACGAGCAAATCATCGATAGTTCTCTCTTTTGAAGTAGCGTGAGCCTATTTTCAAGCACGACATGCTTGGCTGTTCTCGAGCACTTCCACGAACTGAAAACAATCTCGATAGAATCATATCAAGAGGCCGTCATTAATTAATGTTAGTGGACAATATTAGTGGCAAGTTATTCTTCTGACTTCGAAGACGAAGATTAGGACCAAAAGTAGAGGGACGTTTTGGCAATATTTCATCAAGCTAAAACCAGTTATCTGCTCTAATACCAAGCTAATACAATAAAGATGATTATAATTCAACCACTAGATTTATATTGATGGTATTATCACACATCGGTTGTGGAATGGTAATTAATTAGATGAAATGGGCTTAGACATCAAACCCGTCACCATATCAATAATCATCAGTTTAAGGACATCACTAAGATGATTGACCACATGGTTGGCAAAAATCATTTTGGTCTTCCTCCAACACCCTTTTAATGGTGGCTATAGTAGCGAGGTTCGGCACTAACTTTCTCCTTTGTTCGTCGGTGAACTCTCTTGGTATATCACTCAGAACAACATTGACATTATCCTAGAAATCATTCGACGATCGCTGAGGAGAATGACTCTTGTTAGTGATGCCAGCCCGATTCCTAGTTTTTACTGCAGCAATTCCTCGAATCGAACCATAAATGATCCCATCAAATGTGCCAAAAAAATGTTTCGTCGGAAATGGCCTGCAACAAAAAAAAAAAAACCTTCCACTGAAAAGATTAGAGCTTTTGTATTTATTGTTTGAATGAGGTCTTGTGAACATTCCGGACAAGAAGTAAAGTAAATGGAAAAATGATAAACATGATTATAAAAGTAAAGTGTGACAAAGGTGAATATTTGATAAAATAAATTGTAGAGCAAAAGATAAGTGTTTGATTGTTGATTGATTGGTCTGTCACAAAGAGTCCTCTCCGACTATTATAGCCTAGTGCAAGATATAACCATTACTTGCGGTTACTCACGTGCAAAAGATGTATCAATTTGGGGGTTTTTTGCGGTCAAAAAAATAATTTGAGGTAAATTTATCACAGATGTACCAGTTTATGATTTTTAGGATTATTCGAACGAGGGAAAATTCTAGGAAAGAGGCCTCAAGCGCAATTTGAAAAAAAGTCCGTAATTGACTCCGCAATCGATTTCTTAAAGGAAAAAATTGTTGGCATTATTCGAAGACTGTTCAACCGGGCAAAGTTCTAGGAAATAGATTTCAAGCTCTAAATAGTATTGATTCGGGCACGCAACACCCGATACGACTTATAATACGACACGAGATATTTGCACGTCATTTCTAAAAACAAATTGGAGAATTCCGATCTATTTTGACAATATTATGATAGTGTTGAAAAATCTTAATTTTTTGAGAAATTATTTTACTTTTATAGAATTCAAAAAAAAAAAAAAATACACCATACTTCCACGGTCCCACCCTCAACCCCACCGGCGCCCTCTCTCCCTATATCCTCAAATAGGTGAGATCTTGTCAAAGTTGCGAGGATGCTCTGCATCTTTCATCTCTTTCTCTCTCCGCAGATCTGGATTCCATCGGGCGGCGAAACCAAGGCTGGTTATGGTAAATTGTTCCTGATAACCCTTTTGAAATAAAAATATTTTTTTATTTATGTCAATGACTATAATTTTTGAAAATAAAAACGTGTTTGTTAACTGTAAAAAAAAATTCTACTCTAGGAACAAAAAAATAACAGAGACGTATTTGGAAACCGTATAAAATTTCTATCCTCAAAATTTTAAAAAAAAAATACTTTTGATAACTACAAAAAAAAAATTTATTCTTAATGATTTTTACATAAAAAGGTGGTACGAGAGATTATGATGAAGCTAAAGACAAAAGACAATTATGTTGTCGAGCATTTGGTTGGAATGGATGATCAAGTGGAAGCAGTTAGGAAGTTGTTGGACGTGGACTCCGAGGGCGTGCGCTTTTTGCTAATCGATGGAATGGGCGGAATTGGCAAAACAACTCTGGCTAAGGAGGTATTCAACAGACTGAATTCCCTCTTCAATCACAGCTGCTTCTTGGGAAATGTCCGGAAATCTTCGGTTAGCTTGGGCCTCGTAGGTTTACAGAAACGACTATTGTCTGACATGTTGGGTCTGGACTTTCGAGACGAAATAAACGATGCCGACGATGGGGTCAAGGTGATTGTGCAGCGACTGTCTCACAGGAAAGTCTTCATCGTTCTTGACGATGTTGATGATGAGGAACAACTCGAGAAACTAGCCATCAAGCGTGTTACGTTTGGCTCGGGAAGCAGACTTCTTTTGACAACTAGGAACAAAAGCGTCGTCAAAGCCGAACAAACTTTGGAGTATCAAGTGAAGCTGTCGGATTCCATTCCATCACTCGAGCTTTTCAGTAGACATGCTTTCGGAAGGAATTCTCCTCCAGATGATTATGTTGGTCTTTCGAGACAAAGTAGTTTCTACGACTGGAGGACTTTCCCTTGGCTCTCCAAGTCATAGGCTCATTTCTTCATCGAAAAAACAAAGCCTTTGTGGATACATGTGTTGGAATATCTGAGGGAAATACCTCATGAAAAGGTCCAGAACGAGCTGAAGATCAGCTATAATGCCCTGAGTCACGAGCAAAAACAGATCTTTCTCGATCTCGCCTGTTTGTTTGTGGACCAAGACAAGACGAATGCATTTTACATGTGGAAAGATTGTAGGTTCTTCCCGAACCATTCAATTCTGGTCCTTGTCTGCATGTCCTTGATAAAGATAACTGATGACAACAAATTCTGGATGCACGACCAACTAAGTGATCTCGGCAGGCAAATCGTACGTGAAGGCGAGAGGCCGATGGATCCAAGCAAGCAGAGCAGGCAGTGGGTTCCTGAGATGGCCGATAAGATCATTAGAACCAAAGAGGTGAAAAGATATGTTTGAGCATCGAGTTCTAAAATTTTCTCAATATTTCATTTTATTGTTTGTTTGCCCTTTTTTAGTCGATCAAGAGAGAGAGAGAGAAATCGAAAACACTTTTCGTTTGCTCTTATGCTACTTTACTATTGAATGGCAGAGAAAGGAGGCCATTGAAGCAGTCTGCTTCCAAACATAAGGTTCCTCAAATTAAATCGGGGAGAATTAGATGGAGACTTTGAGAATCAACTTTCAGAGTTAAGATACATGTCCTGGCATTGGTGTCCTCGAGAGCTCTCGGCCATCAATTTCCATCCAAGCAACCTTGTAGTTCTCGACCTGTCTTATAACTCCATCGTCACAGACGGCTGGGCTGGATGGAGTCAAATCAAGGTACCACTCATCTATATAGGCTTATCGTCATCTCTATTGAATTGTCTCGCTTAATTTTGACGTTCTTAGTTAAAATTGACTATACCATAACTATATAGGCAAATAACCTATTGTACATAAAGTGGCTCGCAAAGGGGTTAATCAAGGCCATTCCACAAGTAAAATTTAGCTGACTAAGCTGGCCTCGTAATCAACATCAACATCCAATATCAACAACACTTTTATCCCAAACTAGTTGGGATCGGCGGTCGATGAACTCCATAGAATCATAAAATAAGCTGGTCTCGTAATCAATTTGGGGGTTTTTTGCGGTAAAAAAAAATAATTTGAGGTAAATTTATCACAGATGTACCAGTTTATGATTTTTAGGATTATTCGAACGAGGGAAAATTCTAGGAAAGAGGCCTCAAGCGCAATTTGAAAAAAAGTCCGTAATTGACTCCGCAGTCGATTTCTTAAAGGAAAAAATTGTTGGCATTATTCGAAGACTGTTCAACCGGACAAAGTTCTAGGAAAGAGATTTCAAGCTCTAAATAGTATTGATTCGAGCACGCAACACACAATACAACTTATAATACGACACGAGATATTTGCACGTCATTTCTAAAAACAAATTGGAGAATTCCGATCTATTTTGACAATATTATGATAGTGTTGAAAAATCTTAATTTTTTGAGAAATTATTTTACTTTTATAGAATTCAAAAAAAAAAAATACACAATACTTCCACGGTCCCACCCTGCACCCCACCGGCGCCCTCTCTCTCCATATCCTCAAATAGGAGAGATCTTGTCAAACTTGCGAGGATGCTCTGCATCTTTCATCTCTTTCTCTCTCTGCAGATCTGGATTCCATCGGGCGGCGAAACCAAGGCTGGTTATGGTAAAGTGTTCCTGATAACCCTTTTGAAATAAAAATATTTTTTTATTTATGTTAATAACTATAATTTTTAAAAACAAAAACGTGTTTGTTAACTGTAAAAAAAAAATTCTACTCTAGGAACAAAAAAAGAACAGAGACGTATTTAGTAACCGTATAAAATTTCTATTCCCAAAACAAAAAAAAAATGCTTTTGATAACTACAAAAAAAATTATTCTTAATTTTTCATTTAATTTAAGAGTACTGTATATATTAAAATTAAGATATTTTTATCTTTTTAATTTACTAAATCAAATTAAATCTCATTTGCTCAATTTACTAAATCAAATTAAATCAATATATGTATAAGTAATTTATGCATAATTCATCAAATTGCAATATGGATGGGATCAATTATAAAAAAAATGAAAGAGAAGACAAATTGAAATTGGCCAATGAGAACAATAAATATGTTTTCTATAGATAAAAAAAATTACAATTATGTATCACACATAAATATTCTCATGTAGTTAAAAATATTATTACTTATAAACGAGAACTCCTAAAAAAAAATAATTGCACATTGAGTGAAACAAGGGATTAAAATGAAAAATATTGGTGCATTTTGGTCCTTTTAGTCCAATTGTGCAATTGTTCCAAACATGAGGACTAAAATGAGATGTAAGCTATCAAGTCTCATGTCATGACTCTAAAAGTAAAAAAATTTGGCTAAAATGATTTAAAATGAAAATTTTTAGTCAATTTAGGGTTATGTTCAGTGAAAAGGCATATGGTCCCAAACTCAATTTTTAAAAATTTAAGAGGCCAAAATGAAAAGAAAATTAAAATAAAAATGAGGACTATTTTTGCGCATTTTTCTGACGATGAATACTATTTTTCCTATTTTTTTTCCCTATTTTTATAATTAAAATAAATCTCAAATACGTAAAGAATTACGAAAAATATTTTTTATACAAAATTAGTTCCTAACGATAGGCCAAAGCTTTCAAGGTTGATTTTGTAATTTTATGAATTGTTTTGATATTTTTAATTAATTTTTTAAAACAAAATGATCAAAAATCAAGTATCAACATCGTGTAACAAAGTATATTAAAAAATTATTTCTAATTGTTTCTAAAAAAAAGTCCAAATGCTTTTCTAAAATGTGTTGCAAAAACACAGAGATAATTTTTTTTTTTGTTTCTTGCTTATCCTCAAAAAATGTTTCTGTTTCTCAAAAATGTTCTTGGAACACTTTGGGAACACTTTTTGCCATACTCGTTTTTATTTCTAAAGCGTTCTTGGAACTCTTTGGGAATAGAAATATTGACCATTTTGGTGAAAAAACCCTTTTTCTGGAGCGTTATCATACAAGCGTCAAGCTTCCCTCTTCTCTCAACACCTACTTGGATTCCATTGGCTGATGACTACCGAGCTCACAACTTCTGAGTTAGTCTGCCTTTTTGTTGTTTGGGCCGCCCCCGCGACTCGTGTTCATTTCGTCTTTGCTTTTCTCATTTCTTCGGCGAAACCCACATCTGGTGAAATCGTTCGTTGCGGGGGTCTGCAGTTTCACGCCCTCCTCTCCACCACCGCCTCTGATATGGTCTAACGATCCACTGTCGCTGTCCTCACAGTCCCCAATGCTTACCTTGCCTCCTCCAACCCCACGCCTTACGTGCCGACTCTCCCACACCTCCCTAGCCAACCTCGTCCTCGAGTTCCTCTTCCCTTTCTCCCCCAGACTCGCGTGTCTTCAGCGAGTCCAGCTCGTTGACCACGTGTCTGAACGCCTTTAAGGGTGTCGGTTGCTTGTCGACAACTCAGTCTGCGTTTTATGCAAACACAAAATAAGTATTCCTTTTGTTGTGCAGAACAAGCGATAGATCGATAAAATAGACAGAACAAGTAAAGTAAATTAGACACCAGATATACGTGGTTCGATCGTAAATAATTACGTCTACGGAAAGATCAGTAACAAATTTCACTATAGATCAAACGATACTCGGAGATTACAAATCACACTCGAGTTACACAAACACACTTTTGGTGTTCTTGGCCCTAATTACATCCAAGAACGCATATAATGTTTAGCGAAATAATCTCTCAATCTAGCAAAAGAATTAAATAAAAAATCTAATCTCAAGATTTAACTGGCTTGAACACTTGAATTCTTGATGTAATTTCGCGAACAAAAAAAAAAAAATCCCAATGCCAAACACTCGTCGTGACAAACGGCATTTCAATCTCTTTCTTGGACTAGAAATCACGAAGAAGCACGCTCGCGATTTTAAATCCATCGTCTGAAGAAAACAACATAGATATATATACGAAAGGATATGAATGAAATCTTCTCTGTCAACTTTTTTCTGACTCATGCACGCATAAATATATTGTCACGAGAAAAATAGATCATCATCAAAACGTATATTCCACATGCAATAGCCAAAGTTCCGTAAACCCAAAGCACAAGTTAGACTTTCCTCTTTTTGATTGATTTCTCGCCTGTCGATGCAGAATTGGATTTTCGTATGTATTAAAATCCAAATTTGAACTTCCATTATCTCCAATCTCCAACTTCGGATATCCGAACGTAGGTAATTACCATGGGTTCAAAATAATCTTTGTTCAATATTGCCAAGACTTATCAAAATGCAAGATGTTATAATTTTTTTTTTCGATTTCGGATATCCGTAAAATATTCAATTCGAAATATTTACAATTTCGTTTCGGGCTCAAATTCGAGACATCATCTTTCATTGATCAGAAGATGCTTTTGTAGAGGAAACTCCAAGGAGAAAACACTAGTGAGAATGGATGTGGGAAAGAACTCGGGAGGCTAAAAGGGGTGGCCGTAAGTCGTCAGTGATTGACTATAAGGTCTTCTTGAGTTTTAGAGAGCCGGACACTCGCCAAGATTCACAGATTGCCTTTATCAAGCTACGCTAGAGGCGAACATCCATGTTTTCTTTGACGAGGAAGAGCTACACGTCGGTAACTGAAGGCCATTGAAAAGTTAAATATCTATGTACCCATCTTCTCTAAAAGTGCCTTCGCGAGCTTGCCGACATGGTAGAGTGCACTAGATCCAAGCCATCGGAGAAGGAGATTATGCCAATCTTCTACGATGTGGAGCTCAGGTCTCAACTGTATGCTAAGAAGTTTGACAGTCACACGGTAGAGTGCCCTCAAAAGTGCAGCCTAAGTCAGGGTGGGACTTGAAAAAGCAAGAGTATGTAGGTGTCCTAAAGCACTTTGTTTTGGACTTGATCTCGTTTAGGCAGTTTAAAATTGAATGAATACCATCTGTGATTTGGGAACTATTTTTGGTGACAGGATCAATCAAAATTTGTGTGCTTGGGAGTCCCTGATGACCAAACAAACCATTCATCTACTAAACGGTATTAGCCCTTGCGGAGTTTCCTGAGGTTATCTTTTACGATTTCCACTTGGATGATTCACCTTTCATGAAATCGGTGATACGAGAGCTTGTGAAGAAGCTGAAGACAAAAGACAAATAGTCAGAATGAAGTTGTTGGGGACGTGGATTCCTCAACATTTGATAAGATTGAGAAAGGGCTTTTGCATATTGTGATTTTTTCAAAAGCCCAAAGCCTCCCAGAAGAGGAGCCCACCGGGATTAAAAGCGACGCAGATTGATTACGCTGACGTGGACTCCACCACTCGAAGGCCACTCAACTAGCTTGGCATCAACGAGGGAACGAATTAGCTAATAGAATAGGAAAAGGAAAAATTACTGCTCAAGTAAAAAGAAATCTTTTATAAAAAATCTATTCAAAAGTATCTCCATCTGATCAAATTGTAAAGTGAAGGAAGTACGACAAAATTGTCAGTGCTCGTCATAGCCAGGGACTGAAATTGAAATCTTTGTAAATCCAAGGACTAATACTGTAGTTTCTTCAAATATCGGACATCCACCGACAACGTCTTGCGTCGTAGTGCGCCGTGAGTTGTCCAAAGTCATGTCTGGGCCCACCAGAATCGGAGCCCACCGGCCCACCGGGGCCGAAAGCTACGCGGACTAGGGTTACGCCATTTAACAGTGTCGATCAGGTCCTCTGCCTCTGAGACAGGAAACCCTCGGAAGAAAATTACTTCGTGAGAATGGACATGGAAAAGAGCAGGGAGGCCGGAAGGAGTGGCGGTGCGTCGGCGGCGGCGGGCGACTACGATGTCTTCTTGAGTTTCAGAGCGCTGGACACTCGCCAAGGTTTCACGGATTGCCTTTACCACGCTATGCGGGACGCGGGCATCCGTGTTTTCTTGCACGAGGAAGAGCTCCGCGTCGGCGAAGAAATAGCCGATCAAATACTATTCAACTAGGGAAAAGTACTAAGAAATTTGTCTCAAGCCCTAAATAGCACTGATCAGGGCACGTGACACGCGATATGACATATATTACGACACGACATATCTGCACGTCATTTCTAAAAAATTAGAGAATTCCAATCTATTTTGACAATATTATGATAGTGTTAAAAAAATCCTAATTTTTTGAGAAATTATTTTACTTTCATAGATTTCCAAAAAAATAAAATAAAAATGCACAATACTCCACCCACAACCCCACCGGCGCGCGCGCGCTCTCTCTCTCTTTCTATCCGGTTCCAAGAGAAGGCCTCGTCAAACTTGCGAGGATCCTCTGCATCTTTCATCTCTCTCTCTCTCCACAGATTTGGACTCAATCGGCCGGCGAAACCAAGCTTCCCTCGTCTCTCAACACCCATTTGGATTCCACCGGCCGGCGACTACCGGGCTCGCAACTTCCGTGTTCGTCTGCTGTTTTGGTTTGAGGACCGCCTTCGCGAGGGGTCGCTCGGGTTCATTTCGTCTCCGCTTTTCTCATTTCTCAGGCGAAACCCACATCTGGTGAAACCGTTCGTTGAGGGGGGTCTGCCGTTTCACGCCCTCCTATCCACCATCGCCTCCAATCTGGCCCAGCGCTCCACCGTCGCTGTCCTCACCGTCCCCGACGCTTACCTCGCCTCCTCCAACATCACGCCTCATACGCCGACTCTCCCCCACCTCCCTCGCCGACGTCCTCCTCGAGTTCCTCTCCTCCGGGCTCGCGTGTCTTCAGCAAGTCCGGCTCGTTGACCGCGTGTCCGAACTCCTCCAAGCGTGTAGGACGCGTGTCGACATCTCAGTCTGCGTTTTTCATTGATCAGAAGGTGCTTTTGTAGAGGAAACTCGAAGGAGAAAACACTTATGAGAATGGATGTGGGAAAGAGCTCGGAGGCTGAAAGGGGTGGCGGTGAGTCGTCAGTGATTGACTATGAGGTCTTCTTGAGTTTCAGAGGGCCGGACACTCGCCAAGGATTCACAGATTGCCTTTACCAGGCCATGCTAGAGGCGAACATCAGTGTTTTCTTTGACGAGGAAGAGCTACACGTCGGAAAAGCAATAGCCAATGAGCTACCGAAGGCCATCGAAAAATCGAAGATTTATATACCCATCTTCTCTAAAGGTTATGCATCTAGTTCGTGGTGCCTTCGCGAGCTCGCGGACATACTAGAGTGCACGAAATCCAAACCATCCGAGAAGGAGATTATGCCAATCTTCTACGATGTGGAGCCTAACGATGTCAAGCTCAGATCTCAACTATACGTCGGCGCTCTGAAGAATCATGAGAAGAAGTTTGACCGCCAGACCATCCTAAAGTGGGCGGATGCCCTCAAAAGTGCATCCCAAATCAGAGGATGGGAGTTGAAAAAGCAAGGGTATGTAGGTGTCCTAAAGTACTTTGTTTTGGACTTTCATTACGTACGGAAACTTGAATGAGATCTCGTTTAGGCAGTTTAAAATTGAATGAATACCATCTGTGATTTGGGAACTATTTTTGTTGACAAAATCAATCAAAAATCGTGTGCTTGGGAGTCCCTGATGACTAAACAAACCATTCATCTACTAAACGGTATTAGCCATGTTGATTGCAACCTCTTGCTGAGTTTCCTGAGGTAATCTTTTACGATTTCCACTTGGATAATGCACCAATGTGGCAGGTACTGGAAATTCATGAAATCGGTGATACGAGAGATAGTGATGAAGCTGAAGACAAAAGACAAATATGTTGTTGAGCATTTAGTTGGAATGGAGGATCGAGTGGAAGCCGTTATGAAGTTGATGGACGTGGATTCCGGGGGCAGGCGCTTTGTGCTAATCCATGGAATGGGCGGAATTGGTAAAACGACTCTCGCTAAGGATGTGTTCAACAAACTAAATTCCCTCTTCAGTCATTGCTGCTTCCTGGGAAATGTGCGGGAATCATTGGACAGCATTGGCATCGTAAGTTTACAGAAACAGCTATTGTCTGACACGTTAAGTTCGGCCTTTCAAGACCACATAAACGATGTCGACGATGGGATCAAGGTGATTGCGAAGCGACTTTCTAATAGGAAACTCTTCATCGTTCTCGATGATGTAGATGATGAGGAGCAACTTGAGAAACTAGCCATCAAGCGCATTTCGTTTGGCTCGGGAAGCAGAGTTATTTTGACAACTAGGAACAAAAGCGTCGTCGAAGCGGACCAAACTTTGGAGTACGAAGTGAAGCCTTTGGATTCCGTTCAATCACTCGAACTTTTTAGTAGACACGCTTTCGGAAGAAATCCTCCTCCAGATGATTATGTCAGTCTATCAAGACAAATAGTTTCTACGACCGGAGGACTTCCCTTGGCTCTCGAAGTCGTAGGCTCATTACTTCGTCGGCAAAACAAAGCATCGTGGATAGATGTGCTGGACAATCTGAAGGAAATACCTCATGAGAAGGTCCAGGACAAGCTGAAGATCAGCTACAATGCCCTGAATCGTGAGCAAAAACAGATTTTTCTCGACATAGCCTGTCTCTTTGTGAACAGAGACAAGACAAATGCTTTCTACATGTGGAAAGATTGTAGGTTTTTTCCGGATTATTCCATTCAAGTGCTTATCTGCATGTCCTTGATAAAGATAACTGATGACAACACGGTCTGGATGCACGACCAACTAAGAGATCTCGGAAGGAAAATTGTACGTGGAGATACAAGGCTGGTGGATCCAAGAAAGCAGAGCAGGTTGTGGACTTGCGAGATGGGCAATGACGTCATAAGAACAGAAGAGGTGAACGATATGTTTGGTCATCGAATTCTGGACTTTTCTCAATATTTCATTTATGAATTAGGAGGCCTTTTTAAGGGAGAGAGTTTGAAATCCGTTTTTTTTTTTTTTTAATTTACTCTTTTGCTACTTTACCATTGAATGGCAGAGGAAGGAGGCCATTGAAGCAGTTTGCTTAGATGGATATGAATCCGCAGCCTATACGAGCGAAGAGTTCTCAAGGCTTCCAAACATAAGGTTCCTTGATTTATCAGGGGGAGAATTGGATGGAGACTTTGAGAATCAGCTTTCAGAGTTAAGATACATGTCCTGGCATTTTTGTCCTCGAGAGCTCTTGGCCATCAATTTCCATCCAAGCAATCTTGTAGTTCTCGACCTGTCTTGGAGTTCCATCACGGAGGACTGGGCTGGATGGAGTCAAATCAAGGTACCAGCCATTGCTGTATTTGTTTATCTTCATCTCCATTGAATTGTCTCACACGTTCATTATGTTTTTAACTAAAACTGACTATACCGTAACTACATAGGCCACAACCTTTAGGAAATAAGACGGTGACGCCAACTAGTCTGGGTGAGCTCGCGCAGCCATGGCATCGTGGGAAGGCCGAGCTCGCTCTGTGTATTATCTCCTTCACTCACCTTCATCTCAATCCTACTGTCTCCTCTCCGAAATTCGAACTTGTTCTTCATTCGCAAAATCCGAATTCGGAACCTCAATTTGTAATTCCACGTCTCGCCAGCTCCTCATTCATCGCTACTTCGGATATCTCGAGCTTTTCCTTCGACTGTTTCGACTACATTTTCTTTTTCCTTTTTTTTTGGGGGGCTTTGCTGCTATCGATTTTTCCCATCTCATGTTCGATTCTCCCCAAAAATTCGTCTGTTGCTTCATAGAATGTGTCTTCCGCTTCTTCAATGTCTGGAGGAAGAAGATGAACTGAAAAAAAGAAAAATTGAAAAATTGAAAATCATTAAAATTGCTCTATCAGTGTCCACGTTAGCAATTTCTAGTGAAAATTGGTCGGAAAGATAAATTAGCACAAATGCAAAAGGTTTAGGACTGTATCGGTAAAAAAAAAGATTTACGACTGAATTAGCATATATGCAAAAGGTTTAAGACTGAATTGACAAAATTAAAAGATTTAGGACTGGATTGGAGAAAATGCAATAGGTTTAGAACCTTTTTTTGACAATTTTCCTGGTGAATATATGTGGACCAGTTTGGATATGTGTTAGTACCAGATGAACGTATCTATGTGGATTAAGTGAGGAAAATGGGTCAACCCGATTACATCTAAGTTCCAGCACCACGAAATTCTCCCTTTACTTTCTTTTACCTATTGTAACAGGTTGCCAAGAAGCTTAAAGTTCTGAAGCTCTCCCATTGCAACCGCATGACCAGGACTCCGGACTTGTCTGATTATTTGAGTTTAGAGAGATTGATCCTTAATGATTGCACAAGCTTGATTGAGGTTGATGGTTCCTTTCAAAAGCTTAAGTGCCTGATTTACTTCAATGTCAACTGGTGTACAAGTCTTAGAAAGTTGCCTGAAGGAATCGGAAGACTAGAAAACCTCGAGTACTTGTATTTCGGCCATTGCAAAAAGTTGAGGAAGCTGCATGAATCATTCGCAAGAGTGGCCTCACTGGTAGAGTTGGATCTCTCATATACGACTATCACAATATTACCGGACTTCATCGGTGACCAAAAGAGCTTGTCAGTCCTTAATCTAGGACATACAGAAATCGATTGTCTTCCTTGGTCTATCGGGAACTTGCGGGGACTTAAGTCTCTCGTTCTAGCGTATACTAAAATAAGGGAACTACCCTTTTCGATTGGTAACTTGGAATCGCTACTCAAGTTGGACGTATCGGGAACTCAATGTCTACAGCTGCCCGAATCCATGGGAGACCTAAGTAGATTAAAAGTCCTCAACATTTCGTATTCTTGGACAAGGGAGCTACCTCGGAGCACTGTTGACCTAAAAGAGTTGGAAGAGCTACATGCCAAGGATTGCTGGGATTTAGAGTGGGAAATTCCCGAGGGCATTTGGAAATTGTCGCTTTTGAGAGTTCTTGACTTGGAATTTACCCCTATTAGAAATGTTCCGAAGACGATCAAACTACTTCCTCGCCTAGAGAATTTGGGATTATGCGGTTGCTTCGAACTCGAAGTGATACCCAAGCTTCCCACAAGTTTGATAGGGCTAAGCTTGGGATCAAGATCACTGCGGGGGTTCCCGGATCTCTCAAACCTAACTAAACTGGTGGATTTGAGCTATGGTGGTCAGGATGAAAAATGTCGGCCTTTGTTCTCCCAAGATGGTGAATGCCAACAATCCCTCGGGGACCTTCCACCATTTCTTTCAACATTGTATTTGAAATACGATCAATCCATAACTAATTTGTCATTCCGTTGCAACTTGAGAAATTTGACACGTTTGCGCATTTATCAATGTTGTCCGAAGGAAGTTCAACTCGATAGGCTTGAACAGTTGATCGAATTCACAGCAGAAGACTTAGAATACCTCGAGGCGGTTGCAGGTCTTTCGAGTTTGAAGCTGTTGAGGCTGTTGAGTCTGTTTGAATGCCCAAATCTTACCGCGATCCAAGGTCTTGGTTCGGTGGAGTCGCTGAAAGAGTTGAGCTTCACAGGTTGTCCTAGGATTACAAGTCTAGATGACCTATCGGATTTGAAAAAGCTGGAGTTCTTGAATTTTGAAGGATGCGAAGAGCTTCTGGCGGTTAAGGGCCTGGATGAACTAGAGAATCTGAATGATTTGATCTTCATCGGTTGCAGATCATTGAGAGGTTTCCCTGATGTACTCGAGTGGAAAGTACCAGACGAGTGCTTCCTGACAATTGAGGAGTGCCCAAATTTAGAAGATGATTGGTCTGGAGGCAGAGTCAGCGAGTACAAGCAATGGAAAGTCCGGGAAAAAAGAGGGACAAAAAGAAAGAGGAGTGCAAGACGAGGTGGCTCCGGCCCTTCTCGCAGGCTCGCGTGATTCCTAGATCTCCACAATTTCTCAGCTTGCCCAGAATTCTTCCTGTGTTATAGTCAACTGACTTTGGTTTTATAGCTGTTTATACTAGTCGACCGGGTTTTGTTTTGCCCATTTTCCCCAGTATGCTGTTGACTCGTGTTGATAATGAGGGTATTGGCAATATGGTATAAGGTTCATGTTGATAAGGAGAGTCATTCGTTTTTGATGATGCTCCCTCATCGTTTAGAAACAGACAAGAGAAGAAACCATTTCGCGGACTAAAGGAAGAGATAGGCAGGCGTAAAAGTGCAAGGAATCACTCCGATTGGAACTACGGATGCATGAAGAAGAGGCGAAGGCGTTTGACAATGTCCTTACAGCCGATACTGGATTTTATATGATCAATTAGAATCATCGCTCACCATCTGGGATAACATTGCGCATGATGTCTAGAAATTTTATTCAGCGCAACTCAACTCTTTCAGCTGTAGATTGCATCAAGTGCTCTGCAGATGAGGCTCCTGTAGTTTCGTTGATGCCTTGGTCCTGTCGCTCCCCGCTACCCCTTTTGTTGCATTTACACTTTCTACGGCCCCTTGGAATTTTTGGGAGAGGCGTTGCAACTTGCAATGCAGTGCGTGCCACTAAAGAAGTGGCCAAACACAAATCCCGTTTGCTTCTAGGGGAGCTCTGCTTCTCCAACTTCTCACATTGTGCGAGAATCCCGACGAGCAGTCGTTTCAGGAGTCAAGACCTAGCGGAGTGTGGCGGAGATCTCCTGATAGCATGGTATCATCTTCAGCAATTGTAACTTTTAGATCTGGAGTTGATTATCTCCGGCTCTTGGTACGTCGAGCCTTCTGAAAAGACGGTGCTGCAGATACGAACTGGAAACTCAGTGTGGTGGAGCGGGAGATTTGTAGAATGCGCAACCTTACTCTGACATCAATTGTAGGAATCACAATGGGTTTTGCGGAAGTTTGGTAGTTTCACCGCGGAAGATTTTTTGAATACGTAAATATGAAAATGATATTCAAAATAGCTTTTGTTAAGGCTTTTACACAAAAATACAAGTACAAGCTTTGCTAAGCATGAGATACAAAAATAACGCTCTCTAACTCACAACTCTATATATGCTAAGGCCATAATATGGGAGTATATCGGCTGCGATGCCTCAATCTTTGGAGACCACCTTTGCGCTTGTTAACTCCTCTCTTAAGCTCCCTTTAATTCTAAACTCCCCGCACGCTATGGCACTCACCAAGGCTGCGTTGGTTTTGAAGCATACATGCTTAATTCTAATGCTATCCTTATTTATAGAAGATTAAAACCGCCGTGGACTCTGCCGACTTCATGTGAGCATGAGTTGCAGCGACCTTTTTGACCAAGTAATTGCCGCCCTGTGCTAAGTTTGCTTCATCCACATGCAGTTTGAACAAGTCAAACTTCATGGACAAATTGGACTCACTTCTAAACCGCCAAAGACAAACAAATCAGACTTCGTCTTCAATTAATTTTTATTTTTTTTTTGCTTTTCTTTCCAAAAAAAAACAATTTTCCTCCTATTAGGTTTGAACTCCAACACTTCCCCCTTAACACCTAATACTCTTTACCTACATTATTTGATATTCGTATTCTTTAGTTGCTTCTACGACTGTGATTTCTGATTGAGCTTTGCAAAGCTCAGACTTCGTCAATGGCGTTTGAACCTCCACGTCGGTCACTTTTCTTGTCTTTGCAATCTCCGTAGTCGCGAGAGTCTTGAGATTGAAACTCATGTAGTCAAATCTCTCATTCATAATTTTCAATTCATGCTTCAATCGATTCAACTCCATTGAAGCTCTTTGATAGGGGCATCTCGATCCTTTTTCTCGTAGGATTTTTTCTCTACTTCTTCTAATGATCCTTGCTCCTTAGGACCTTTTTCTCTAGGTAGTACTTCTTAAGCTTTTGTAATTTCTTAAGCTCATATATGAGCTTATCGTGCTCTCTTTCTTTAACCTTGAGCTCCTCGTCCTTTTGCTTAAGCATTTCATCTTTCTCTTTCAATATCTCATGCAGTTCCTTCAACTGCTTGTTGAAGCTGCCACTTGATTCTTCGAGTTTTCTCTCGACTTGCTTTTCTTTGGAGACATCTTAGTGGCTATCACATCATCTACCTTGATGACATTGGTGGCTGCGAGCTCTTCTTGATCCTCCATTGCAACAGTTGCTTGAGGACTCCATTCTTCTTTGTCACCTTGCTTTTTCTTGGTAAAATATACGTCACTTTCGTTTACCTGTTTGAACCAATAGACTCTAGCAAAGTGACCTACTTTGCCACATATGTAGCATCGTTCGCTACGCTTTCTACTGTCATTATCACGATCTTGATGAGCTCCCCCTGACTGAGTGCTTCTCACTGTTGATCGACTCTGCTAATTTCGATATCCTTCCCCTATTTGCCATACTTAGTACTAGTATCATTCCTTCTATGGCAATTGGAACCTCTTTTATTACTAAAGAGAGAATACCATTATCCATGGTACATACAAGTACTGCATCTTCATCATTATCGACGGTATGTGCATATTCTATTGCCTCTTCTTGACATTCGGATTTGTAATGTCCGAACTTGTTACACTTAAAGAACCTTACCTTCGACTTATCACGTGCTTTATATTTTCTGGTGAAACTTGAATTTTCACCCCTAACTCAAGCATCTCCACGACCTCGTCCACCATAGTAATCTTCTCGATTTGATTGAATAACCTGATTCTAGTGCTTGCTCGGGATATGTATCGACGAACTTTTAATTCATTTTTTGCTCATGTTAGCATAATGCACCCATCAACCTTTCCAACGTCATGGTTGATATATCTTGGTCTTCCTCAATTGCCGCAATGACGAAGTCAAATCCTTCAGTCAAAGACCTCAAGATTTTTCCTACAACTCGTTCGTCTTGGTGTTCCTCACCGTTAGCCATCAATTGGTTAATGATGGTTTGCACACGATCAAAGTACGACGAGATAGATTTAGAGTCATTTATGTGTAAATACTCAAAATTATCTCGAAGTACTTGAAGCAAACTCGCTTCACACGATCATCGCCATTGTAGAATCTCTGCAGAATATTCCACACCACTTTTGCCATCTCTGCGCGAGAGGGTTTTTGAATACGTAAATATGAGAGTGATATTCCAAATAACCTTTGCGATGACTTTTAGGCAAAAATACAAGTACAAGCTTTGATAAGCTTGAAATACAAAAACAACACTCTCTAACTCACAACTCTCTATATGGTAATCCCAATTACGGGAGTATAGAGGCTGGGATGCCTCAATCTTTTGAGACCACCTTTACACTTGTTAACTCCTCTCTTAATCTCCCTTTAATTCTAAACTCCCCGCACACTATGGCACTCACCAAGGCTGCGATGGTTTGGAAGCATACACGCTTAATTCTAATGCTATCCTTATTTATAGAATATTAAAACCGCCATGGACTCTGCCGACTTCATGTGAACATGAGTTGCAGCGACCTTTTTGACCAACTAATTGCCGCCCTTTGCTAAGTTTGCTTCATCCACATGCAGTTTGAACAAGTCAAACTTCATGGACAAACTGGACTTCACTTCTAAACCGCCAATGACAAGAGAAAGTATCTGCTAACTTGTGTTCTCATTTCATGCATTTCACCGCCAAAGACAAACAGATCAGACTTGTCTCCAATAAAATCAATTTTCCTCCCATTAGGTGTTGAACTCCAACAAGATTCGACTGCGGTAAGGATACTGCTCTATGAATGACACGAGTTCTAGTTTGGTGGTCAGCATGGTTACTTCATATGTTCAAAGCTCGTGGGATGATAATTTCTCGGGTTTATACCACAGTATAGCAAATTTACCCCAAATTATTTTTTTGACTGTAAAAATCCCCAAACTGTTACACTTGTGACAAATTTACCCCAAACTAATATACATGTGATAAATTTACCCTTCGTTAGTTTTTTGTTAAATTTAACCGTCAAATTGCTCAGTTAAAAAGCACGTAACAATTCATGGGTGTACTAGTTTAGGGTTTTTACCTCTGTTTATCATTGGTGTGTCAATTTGAAATTGTTCGCCGTATTAATCAAATTTAACGAAAGTTAAGTTTGCCACGGATGAACAAATTTGAGGTTTTTTGTGGTCAAAAAAATTAATTTAGGGTAAATTTATCACAAATATACCAGTTTATTATTTTTTTATGGTCTAAAAAATAGTTTAGTGTAAATTTGTTACAAGTGTGCCGATTTGGGATTTTTCATGGTAAAAAAACTAATTTGAAGTAAATTTGTCGCATGTGTATCAGTTTAGGGATTTTCGTGGTATAAACACTAATTTCTTCCTTGAAGTGCGTCAAGCAAGACAGTAAAAGCTCAAAAATCAATGTCGAAAAGAAATTTAAAAATTGTATAACAAATTTATCCAGTCAATGATTTTTACAAAAACATTGTGCAAGAAATTAAATTCACTTATCATTGAGATACACACTTACACAGAGTAACTTCCTTTACATAGATAAGTTGAGCTGAACGCGAAATTTTGCATTTGGTAACAAAAAGTGATCACAAGCATTATAAGATTCAAAGTGAAGTTCTTCCAGAAGGATAGTAGGAACGTGAAGAATGGGTTTAAGTTCAAAGAAAACCCAAAAAAATAGATTATTTGAAGTTGTCCTCACTGGATAATCTGCAATTTTTTTTTTTTATGAATCCACAGAAAACCCCAAACTGGTATATCTATGACAAATATATCACAAATTATTTTTTTTAACAACAAAAAATCTCAAACTGGTACAATTGTGACAATTTTACCCCAAACTAATACCAATTTTACCTTTTGTTAGATTTCGTTAAATCTGTCCGTTAAAGTGCTAATTTTATAACACGTGGCAATAAACTGAGTGTACCAGCTTGGGATTTTTATCTTCTATTTGCCATATGCATGTCAATTCGAAATTTTTCGTGATATTAACACAATTTAACAGGGGGTAAATTTGTCACAAGTATATTAGTTTGAATTTTTCTTAATAAAAAAAATTAATTTATGGCAAACCTGTCACACTGGTGTACCAGTTTAAGATTTTTGATGATAAAAAAAATAGTTTGGGGTAAATTTGTCATAGGTATACCAGTTTGAAGGTTTTTCGTGGTCAAAAAAATAATTTAGGGTAAATTTGTCACATGTATATCCGTTTGAGGTTTTTCATGATATTAACCCTAATTTATTTATTTTAGTAAGCCAGTCAAATGGGTGAATCAGATCGATTTTATGTTTGAATTTAGTACGATACTTATTTGAGTGCCATAACTTATGTTTGACGCTCACCCGTCCATCTAGACTCGACTAGAAATACAACTAATACATAATTTGTGATATTTAAAAATAAAAATGAAAAATTCTAATATGAAAATTGATCATCTCGTCTCAAACTCTTACTCTTGTCTCCACATCTACTCTCTCTTGTATTTGACTCTTTGTGTCTCATTCTCACATCAGTATCTTCATCTCGACTTCCATAGACTCACGGCCACGCCTTTAGCCGTTCATCACCGCTCTCTTTCGCTCTCGGTCGCCTCCATTTGCTATAAGTTCCAATTCCTAGTATTCAATCTACTCACTAACTCCCTAATTTTCAATCTTCATTTGATTGGTGAACCTTGGTGGCCCGGGAACTAAAATGGACTGGCTGTCCATTTCCCAAGTGAACTCATGGAATCAACACGGTTCCCGATTATAATTTTCAGAACTGATACTTTACGTCGTGAGGTGCAGGAAATCCAAACCATCCGAGAAGGAGATCATGCCGATTTTCTACGACGTGGGATCTGACGATGTTAAGCTCAAGTCTCAACTTTAGGTCGGGGCTTTGGATGAGCACGAGAAGAAATATGGCCGCCGGACGAGGGCAGAGTGGGAGGATGCCCTCAAAAGCGTTCCCAAAATCAAAGGATGGGAGCTGAAAAAGCAAGGGTACGTTTGTGTCCATTGACCTCTCTGTTTTTGTGTTCATCATCCGTTGCAAGTGTTGGTGTTTTGATTGCAAATCCACTTCCTGAATGTCATGAGATTATCCTTCACAATTTCGACTTAGATGATTCGATAATGTGGCAGGCACGGGGAATTCATTAAATCGGTGATACGAGAGATCTTGATGAATCTAAAGATAAAAGATAAATACGTCGGCGATCATTTGGTCGGAGTGGACGATCGAGTGGAAAGTGTTGTGAAGTTGCTGGACCTGGACTCTGGAGGCATGCACTTTTTACTAATCCATGGAATGGGGGGAATCGGTAAAACGACTCTCGCTAAGGCTGTGTTCAACAAACTGAATTCCCTCTTCAGTCATTGCTGCTTCCTGGGAAATATCCGAGAATCGTCATCGCCCATCTATGGCCTCGTGAAATTACAGAAACAACTATTGTCTGACATGTTGGGTCTGGACTTTCGAGACGAAATAAACGATGCCGACGATGGGGTCAAGGTGATTGTGCAGCGACTGTCTCACAGGAAAGTCTTCATCGTTCTTGACGATGTTGATGATGAGGAACAACTCGAGAAACTAGCCATCAAGCGTGTTACGTTTGGCTCGGGAAGCAGACTTCTTTTGACAACTAGGAACAAAAGCGTCGTCAAAGCCGAACAAACTTTGGAGTATCAAGTGAAGCTGTCGGATTCCATTCCATCACTCGAGCTTTTCAGTAGACATGCTTTCGGAAGGAATTCTCCTCCAGATGATTATGTTGGTCTTTCGAGACAAAGTAGTTTCTACGACTGGAGGACTTTCCCTTGGCTCTCCAAGTCATAGGCTCATTTCTTCATCGAAAAAACAAAGCCTTTGTGGATACATGTGTTGGAATATCTGAGGGAAATACCTCATGAAAAGGTCCAGAACGAGCTGAAGATCAGCTATAATGCCCTGAGTCACGAGCAAAAACAGATCTTTCTCGATCTCGCCTGTTTGTTTGTGGACCAAGACAAGACGAATGCATTTTACATGTGGAAAGATTGTAGGTTCTTCCCGAACCATTCAATTCTGGTCCTTGTCTGCATGTCCTTGATAAAGATAACTGATGACAACAAATTCTGGATGCACGACCAACTAAGTGATCTCGGCAGGCAAATCGTATGTGAAGGCGAGAGGCCGATGGATCCAAGCAAGCAGAGCAGGCAGTGGGTTCCTGGCATTGGTGTCCTCGAGAGCTCTCGGCCATCAATTTCCATCCAAGCAATCTTGTAGTTCTCGACCTGTCTTATAACTCCATCGTCACAGACGGCTGGGCTGGATGGAGTCAAATCAAGGTACCACTCATCTATATATGCTTATCGTCATCTCTATTGAATTGTCTCGCTTAATTTTTATGTTCTTAGTTAAAATTGACTATACCATAACTATATAGGCAAATAACCTATTGTACATAAAGTGGCTCGCAAAGGGGTTAATCAAGGCCATTCCACAAGTAAAATTTAGCTGACTAAGCTGGCCTCGTAATCAACATCAACATCCAATATCAACAACACTTTTATCCCAAACTAATTGGGGTCGGCGGTCGATGAACCCCAAAGAATCATAAAATAAGCTGGTCTCGTAATCAAGGCCACTAAATTGGATTGCGTGGAATTGGTATATAGGTGTATATATGTGGATCAGGTCGAGCAGGTATTAGTACTAGATGAAGGGATCTGTGTGGGTTAAATGAGGAAAATGAGTCAAAATAGTTCCAGCGACCAACCATTTATTGCCTCTAAATTGGCAAGCTATTGTAACAGGTTGCCAAGAAGCTCAGAGTTCTGGATCTCTCACATTGCCGCAACATGACCAGGACTCCAGACTTCTCTCATTGTTTGAGTTTAGAGAGATTGATCCTTAAAGGTTGCGGAAGTCAAGCTTAAGTGCCTGATTTATTTCAATGCGAATGGATGTTCAATTCTCAAGGAGTTGCCGGAAGGAATCGGAGGGTTAGAGAAGCTCGAGTACTTGGATTTGGGCTCTTGCTACCAGTTAAAGACGCTGCCCAAATCATTCGCGAGAGTGGCGTCACTGGTAGGGTTGGATCTCTCAGATACGGCTATCACAGGAATACCCGACTCCATTGGTAACCAAAAGCGCTTGTCGGTACTTAAACTGGATGGTGTAGAAATCGATGAACTTCCCGATTCTATTGGCAATCTACAGGAACTGAAGTTTCTCTGTCTATCGAGCGCTAACATAAGGGAACTTCCTGTCTCGATTGAGAACTTGGAATCGCTACTCGAGCTGAATGTCGCGGGTACAAAAATTGAGCGGTTACCCGAATCTATTGGAGACCTGAGTAGATTAAAAGTCATCAAAATTTCAGGTTCTCCTATGAGGGAGCTACCTCAGAGCATTGTTGCGCTAAAAGAGTTAGAAGAGCTACATGCCGAGAATTGCCGTTATTTGGAGTGGGAAATTCCTGATGGCATTTGGAAATCGTTGCTTTTGAGAGTTGTTCGCTTGAAATTTACCCTTATTAAAAATGTTCCTGTGACGGTCAAACTACTTCCTCGCCTAGAGAAATTGGAGTTACATGGTTGCACCGGACTCGAGCTATTGCCCGAGCTTCCCACAAGTTTGACAAGCCTGTGCTTTGGATCAAGTTTGCTGCGGCGGGTCCCGGATCTGTAGAGCCTGGCCAAATTGTCCGATTTGACCTATCGCGGTCGTGATGAGAACTACTGTCCTCTGTTCATCCAGGATGGTCCGTGCCGACAATCCCTCGCGTTCCTTCCACCGTCTCTGTCAACGTTGACACTTTATGATCATGAATCCGAAACCAGTTTGTCATTCCGTGGCAACTTCAGAAAGTTGACGTGTTTGCACATTGGTCCCTGCCTTTGGAAGGAAGTTCAACTCAATGGGCTCGAGCAGTCGATTGAATTTAAAGTGGAAGAGGCAGAACTCCTGGAGGGATTTGCCGGTCTTTCGAGTCTGAAGAGGTTGAAGCTGTTGAGCCTGATTGATTTGCCCAAATCTGAGTGCGAAACAAGGGCTTGGTTCGGTGCAGTCGTTGGAGCAACCGGCGATATCCTATTGTCCGAAGATTGAAAGTCTAGATGATCTATCGGATTTGAGAAAACTGGAGGAATTGTGGATTGGCGGATGCGATGAAGTCGTGGCAGTTAAGGGCCTGGATGAACTGGAGAGACTCAAAAGATTGACCTTTACCGGTTGCAGATCATTGAGAAGTTCCCTTAACGTATTCAATTCGAAGTTACCAGGCGAGTGCATTCTAACTGTTCAGGGGTGCAATCTTGAATTCATCGCGTAGCCTTCGTCTTGTGACTTGGAAATGATTTGATGGAGAAGATTGTGAATGCGGCCTGTTTTGACTCTCCCATTACTGCACCATTCTTCTACATGTCGAGCGGTGCCCAAATTTGGAAGAGAATTCGTTTCGAGGCGGCGTCGGTGAGTAGGGGGAAAAGAGGAAGAGGAGTGTGTTTGACTTTTGAGACATACGGACCGTAATCCGAGTAAAATTGACCGACCTCTCGTTGTCAATTATCATCAAGCAGTTCCTACTTCACACCTGCAACAATTATCATCGCTTGGATTAAGATTACCGGACAGAAAAATAGTTATGGAAAAGATTTCCTGGTGGAAGTGGGCGAAGTGGGTAGGGGAATGGGAGAACAGCCGAATATAACCCCTCTCGTTGTCGTGGGAGAAAATTGTCTAAAAAGTGGTAAATTGAAAAACAATTTCAATAGAATCATATCAACCAACTATCATTAATTAATTTTAGTCGACCACATTAGTAGCAAGTTGTTATTTCGACTTCGAAGACGAATATTTGGACGGGCAAAGTATTTCATCGAGCGAACACTAGTCACCTGCTCTAACACCAAACTAAAGCAATGAAGACGAATATAACTCAACTACTAGATTCATTTTGTTAGGATTATCCCGCATTGATTGTGAAATGATAATTAGTTAGACGAGCTCGGGTTAGACATCAACCCGTCACCATATCGGTGATCATCGATTTAAGAACTTTTGTTAAAATGATTCACCACATGATTGGAGAAATTATTTTGGTCTTCCTCCAGCACCCTTTTAATATTGGCTACCGTAGCAGGGTCCGGCACCAACTCTCTCCTTTGTTCGTCCGTGACCTCTCTTGGTATATCACCCGGAACTCCACTTGCAACAACTATATGAAATTGTGGAAGTTATACATCTAGGTGAAAATACCAGAATGCGATCCACATTGATGCAACTTGTTTTTTTCTTTTTCTTTTTTAAATCAAATCATTAACAACAATCGACAGGATTTACAGGCTAAGACTGCGTTTGTTTCATGAAAAAGGAATGGGTTTGAAAACTATTTCCTAAGGATGGTGGATGTGGTTATATCGCTTAAATAATTAGCGAGGAAAAGATATTTATCCATTACGAACAACAATTTTGGCCCGAATGATGTGGATGATGGTGCCTTTCATTTCACGCGATCTATCTTTAGAAGCCGATTGGTGCATTTAGCAGGACCAGTTTAGGCCTTGTTGTATGAAATTCTAGGCTCCCATAGCCCATTGAATTCTCCAGAAGCGGAGCCCACCGGCCCACCGGAGGCAAAAGCTACGCCGACTAGGGTTCCGCCATCTAATTGTGTTGATCAGGTCCTCTGCCTCTGAGAGAGAAAACCCTCGGAAGAAAATTACTTTGTGAGAATGGACATGGAAAAGAGCAGGGAGGCCGGAAGGAGTGGCGGTGCGTCGGCGGCAGCGGGCGACTACGATGTCTTCTTGAGTTTCAGAGGGCCGGACACTCGCCAAGGTTTCACGGATTGCCTTTACCACGCTATGCGGGACGCGGGCATCCGCGTTTTCTTGGACGAGGAAGAGCTCCACTTCGGTAAAGAAATACCCGATGGGCTGCCGACGGCCATCGAGAAGTCGAAGATCTACATACCCATCTTCTCTAAAGGTTATGCTTCGAGCGCGTGGTGCCTTCGCGAGCTCGCGCACATGGTGGATCGCTGGAAATCCAAACCATCTGAGAATGAGATCATCCCGATTTTCTACGACGTGGGACCTGACGATGTTAAGCTCAAGTCTCGACTTTACGTTGGGGCTTTGGATGAGCACAAGAAGAAATATGGCCGCCAGAGGAGTGCAGAGTGGGAGGATGCCCTCAAAAGCGTTTCCAAAATCAAAGGATGGGAGCTGAAAAATCAAGGGTACTTTTGTGTCCATTGACCTCTCTGTCTTTTGTGTTTATCACCCGTTGCAAGTGTTGGTATTTTGATTGCAAATCACTTCCTGAATGTCATGAGATTATCCTTCACAATTTCGACTTAGATGATTCACTAATGTGGCAGGCACTGGGGATTCATTAAATCGGTGATACAAGAGATTGTGATGAAGCTAAAGACAAATGACAAACATGTCTCCGAGCATTTAGTCGGAATGGACGCTCAAGTGGATGCCGTTCTGAAGATGTTGGACCTGGACTCCGGGGGCACTCGCTTTGTGCTAATCCATGGAATCGGGGGAATCGGTAAAACGACTCTCGCTAGGGTTGTGTTCGACAAACTGAAACTGAATTCCCTTTTCGATCATTGCTGCTTCCTGGGAAATGTCCGGGAATCCGCGTTGCACAGCTCCGGACTCGTAACTTTACAGAAACGATTATTATCTGACATGCTTGGTTCAGGCCTTCACGACAGAATTGACGATGTCGAGGATGGGATGAAGATGATTGAATGGAACCTTTCTAACAGGAAAGTTTTCATCGTCCTTGATGATGTGGATGATGAAAAGCAACTCCAGAAACTGGCCATCAAGCACGTATCATTTGGCTCGGGAAGCAGGTTTGTTTTGACAGCGAGGAACAGAAGCATCATAGAAGCCGACCAAACTTTGAAGTATGAAGTGAAGCAGTTGGATTCCATTCAATCGCTGGAGCTTTTTAGTAGACATGCTTTTGGAAGGGATTCTCCTCCAGATGATTACATTGATATTTCAAGACAAATAGTTTCTAGGACTGGAGGACTTCCCTTAGCTCTCCAAGTCATAGGCTCATTTCTTGGTCGACGATGCAAAACCTCCTGGATAGAAGTGTTGGAATCTCTGAGGGAAAGGTCCAAGAGGATAGAAGTGTTGGAATCTCTGAGGGAAAGGTCCAAGACAAGCTGAAGATCAGCTACAATGCCCTGAGTCACGAGCAAAAACAGATCTCTCTCGATACCACCTGTTCTCTTTGTAGACCAAGACAAGATGACTGCATTTTACGTGTGGAAAGATAGTAGGTTCTTCTCGGACTATTCAATTTCAGTACTTGTCTGCATGTCCTTAATAAAGATAACTGATGACAGCAAATTCTGGAGGCACGATCAACTAAGAGAAATCGATAGTTAAATTAGGGGTGAGCATTTTCAAATTTCGAATAAGTTCCATTTGGAACTTGAAATCTAGCCGCTGGTGATACCTAGAACCTACTCTTTATATCTTTGAAATTTGAAACCTACTCTGTTACAGGTTTTCGATTCCGGATTACCTGCCAATAATTCATAACCATAATCAAATATGTTTTACTCCTCCTTTTGAAACATGAAGAAAATCACTTCATAACCGAATATATTTAGTTGTAGCAAATTTCGCATAGGTCTATTCTCAACGGCGAGATGAAATTAGCGACTAGAACAATTAACTTTATATTTGTCCACACAACATATGCGACTATCTGCAAAAACAACCATTTCCGTCAAAGTAATGGATAATTAACCTTGTAGAAGCCCTTTATCTAATCATAAAAATTCTTATATGAGCACATAGAACGCTAGCAAAGTAGGATAAGAGATCCAAAACATCCACTCCGATTGAACCAACTCATACGACGGGCTTCCTACTTGCGCTAATCAGAGATCCAATTTGATTTCTTCTTCGGCATAACGGAAGGAAAAGCGAAAGGCAGGGAACGAGCAAATCATCGATAGTTCTCTCTTTTGAAGTAGCGTGAGCCTATTTTCAAGCACGACATGCTTGGCTGTTCTCGAGCACTTCCACGAACTGAAAACAATCTCGATAGAATCATATCAAGAGGCCGTCATTAATTAATGTTAGTGGACAATATTAGTGGCAAGTTATTCTTCTGACTTCGAAGACGAAGATTAGGACCAAAAGTAGAGGGACGTTTTGGCAATATTTCATCAAGCTAAAACCAGTTATCTGCTCTAATACCAAGCTAATACAATAAAGATGATTATAATTCAACCACTAGATTTATATTGATGGTATTATCACACATCGGTTGTGGAATGGTAATTAATTAGATGAAATGGGCTTAGACATCAAACCCGTCACCATATCAATAATCATCAGTTTAAGGACATCACTAAGATGATTGACCACATGGTTGGCAAAAATCATTTTGGTCTTCCTCCAACACCCTTTTAATGGTGGCTATAGTAGCGAGGTTCGGCACTAACTTTCTCCTTTGTTCGTCGGTGAACTCTCTTGGTATATCACTCAGAACAACATTGACATTATCCTAGAAATCATTCGACGATCGCTGAGGAGAATGACTCTTGTTAGTGATGCCAGCCCGATTCCTAGTTTTTACTGCAGCAATTCCTCGAATCGAACCATAAATGATCCCATCAAATGTGCCAAAAAAATGTTTCGTCGGAAATGGCCTGCAACAAAAAAAAAAAAACCTTCCACTGAAAAGATTAGAGCTTTTGTATTTATTGTTTGAATGAGGTCTTGTGAACATTCCGGACAAGAAGTAAAGTAAATGGAAAAATGATAAACATGATTATAAAAGTAAAGTGTGACAAAGGTGAATATTTGATAAAATAAATTGTAGAGCAAAAGATAAGTGTTTGATTGTTGATTGATTGGTCTGTCACAAAGAGTCCTCTCCGACTATTATAGCCTAGTGCAAGATATAACCATTACTTGCGGTTACTCACGTGCAAAAGATGTATCAATTTGGGGGTTTTTTGCGGTCAAAAAAATAATTTGAGGTAAATTTATCACAGATGTACCAGTTTATGATTTTTAGGATTATTCGAACGAGGGAAAATTCTAGGAAAGAGGCCTCAAGCGCAATTTGAAAAAAAGTCCGTAATTGACTCCGCAATCGATTTCTTAAAGGAAAAAATTGTTGGCATTATTCGAAGACTGTTCAACCGGGCAAAGTTCTAGGAAAGAGATTTCAAGCTCTAAATAGTATTGATTCGGGCACGCAACACCCGATACGACTTATAATACGACACGAGATATTTGCACGTCATTTCTAAAAACAAATTGGAGAATTCCGATCTATTTTGACAATATTATGATAGTGTTGAAAAATCTTAATTTTTTGAGAAATTATTTTACTTTTATAGAATTCAAAAAAAAAAAAAAATACACCATACTTCCACGGTCCCACCCTCAACCCCACCGGCGCCCTCTCTCCCTATATCCTCAAATAGGTGAGATCTTGTCAAAGTTGCGAGGATGCTCTGCATCTTTCATCTCTTTCTCTCTCCGCAGATCTGGATTCCATCGGGCGGCGAAACCAAGGCTGGTTATGGTAAATTGTTCCTGATAACCCTTTTGAAATAAAAATATTTTTTTATTTATGTCAATGACTATAATTTTTGAAAATAAAAACGTGTTTGTTAACTGTAAAAAAAAATTCTACTCTAGGAACAAAAAAATAACAGAGACGTATTTGGAAACCGTATAAAATTTCTATCCTCAAAATTTTAAAAAAAAAATACTTTTGATAACTACAAAAAAAAAATTTATTCTTAATGATTTTTACATAAAAAGGTGGTACGAGAGATTATGATGAAGCTAAAGACAAAAGACAATTATGTTGTCGAGCATTTGGTTGGAATGGATGATCAAGTGGAAGCAGTTAGGAAGTTGTTGGACGTGGACTCCGAGGGCGTGCGCTTTTTGCTAATCGATGGAATGGGCGGAATTGGCAAAACAACTCTGGCTAAGGAGGTATTCAACAGACTGAATTCCCTCTTCAATCACAGCTGCTTCTTGGGAAATGTCCGGAAATCTTCGGTTAGCTTGGGCCTCGTAGGTTTACAGAAACGACTATTGTCTGACATGTTGGGTCTGGACTTTCGAGACGAAATAAACGATGCCGACGATGGGGTCAAGGTGATTGTGCAGCGACTGTCTCACAGGAAAGTCTTCATCGTTCTTGACGATGTTGATGATGAGGAACAACTCGAGAAACTAGCCATCAAGCGTGTTACGTTTGGCTCGGGAAGCAGACTTCTTTTGACAACTAGGAACAAAAGCGTCGTCAAAGCCGAACAAACTTTGGAGTATCAAGTGAAGCTGTCGGATTCCATTCCATCACTCGAGCTTTTCAGTAGACATGCTTTCGGAAGGAATTCTCCTCCAGATGATTATGTTGGTCTTTCGAGACAAAGTAGTTTCTACGACTGGAGGACTTTCCCTTGGCTCTCCAAGTCATAGGCTCATTTCTTCATCGAAAAAACAAAGCCTTTGTGGATACATGTGTTGGAATATCTGAGGGAAATACCTCATGAAAAGGTCCAGAACGAGCTGAAGATCAGCTATAATGCCCTGAGTCACGAGCAAAAACAGATCTTTCTCGATCTCGCCTGTTTGTTTGTGGACCAAGACAAGACGAATGCATTTTACATGTGGAAAGATTGTAGGTTCTTCCCGAACCATTCAATTCTGGTCCTTGTCTGCATGTCCTTGATAAAGATAACTGATGACAACAAATTCTGGATGCACGACCAACTAAGTGATCTCGGCAGGCAAATCGTACGTGAAGGCGAGAGGCCGATGGATCCAAGCAAGCAGAGCAGGCAGTGGGTTCCTGAGATGGCCGATAAGATCATTAGAACCAAAGAGGTGAAAAGATATGTTTGAGCATCGAGTTCTAAAATTTTCTCAATATTTCATTTTATTGTTTGTTTGCCCTTTTTTAGTCGATCAAGAGAGAGAGAGAGAAATCGAAAACACTTTTCGTTTGCTCTTATGCTACTTTACTATTGAATGGCAGAGAAAGGAGGCCATTGAAGCAGTCTGCTTCCAAACATAAGGTTCCTCAAATTAAATCGGGGAGAATTAGATGGAGACTTTGAGAATCAACTTTCAGAGTTAAGATACATGTCCTGGCATTGGTGTCCTCGAGAGCTCTCGGCCATCAATTTCCATCCAAGCAACCTTGTAGTTCTCGACCTGTCTTATAACTCCATCGTCACAGACGGCTGGGCTGGATGGAGTCAAATCAAGGTACCACTCATCTATATAGGCTTATCGTCATCTCTATTGAATTGTCTCGCTTAATTTTGACGTTCTTAGTTAAAATTGACTATACCATAACTATATAGGCAAATAACCTATTGTACATAAAGTGGCTCGCAAAGGGGTTAATCAAGGCCATTCCACAAGTAAAATTTAGCTGACTAAGCTGGCCTCGTAATCAACATCAACATCCAATATCAACAACACTTTTATCCCAAACTAGTTGGGATCGGCGGTCGATGAACTCCATAGAATCATAAAATAAGCTGGTCTCGTAATCATAAAATAAGCAGGTCTCGTAATCAATTTGGGGGTTTTTTGCGGTAAAAAAAAATAATTTGAGGTAAATTTATCACAGATGTACCAGTTTATGATTTTTAGGATTATTCGAACGAGGGAAAATTCTAGGAAAGAGGCCTCAAGCGCAATTTGAAAAAAAGTCCGTAATTGACTCCGCAGTCGATTTCTTAAAGGAAAAAATTGTTGGCATTATTCGAAGACTGTTCAACCGGACAAAGTTCTAGGAAAGAGATTTCAAGCTCTAAATAGTATTGATTCGAGCACGCAACACACAATACAACTTATAATACGACACGAGATATTTGCACGTCATTTCTAAAAACAAATTGGAGAATTCCGATCTATTTTGACAATATTATGATAGTGTTGAAAAATCTTAATTTTTTGAGAAATTATTTTACTTTTATAGAATTCAAAAAAAAAAAATACACAATACTTCCACGGTCCCACCCTGCACCCCACCGGCGCCCTCTCTCTCCATATCCTCAAATAGGAGAGATCTTGTCAAACTTGCGAGGATGCTCTGCATCTTTCATCTCTTTCTCTCTCTGCAGATCTGGATTCCATCGGGCGGCGAAACCAAGGCTGGTTATGGTAAAGTGTTCCTGATAACCCTTTTGAAATAAAAATATTTTTTTATTTATGTTAATAACTATAATTTTTAAAAACAAAAACGTGTTTGTTAACTGTAAAAAAAAAATTCTACTCTAGGAACAAAAAAAGAACAGAGACGTATTTAGTAACCGTATAAAATTTCTATTCCCAAAACAAAAAAAAAATGCTTTTGATAACTACAAAAAAAATTATTCTTAATTTTTCATTTAATTTAAGAGTACTGTATATATTAAAATTAAGATATTTTTATCTTTTTAATTTACTAAATCAAATTAAATCTCATTTGCTCAATTTACTAAATCAAATTAAATCAATATATGTATAAGTAATTTATGCATAATTCATCAAATTGCAATATGGATGGGATCAATTATAAAAAAAATGAAAGAGAAGACAAATTGAAATTGGCCAATGAGAACAATAAATATGTTTTCTATAGATAAAAAAAATTACAATTATGTATCACACATAAATATTCTCATGTAGTTAAAAATATTATTACTTATAAACGAGAACTCCTAAAAAAAAAATAATTGCACATTGAGTGAAACAAGGGATTAAAATGAAAAATATTGGTGCATTTTGGTCCTTTTAGTCCAATTGTGCAATTGTTCCAAACATGAGGACTAAAATGAGATGTAAGCTATCAAGTCTCATGTCATGACTCTAAAAGTAAAAAAATTTGGCTAAAATGATTTAAAATGAAAATTTTTAGTCAATTTAGGGTTATGTTCAGTGAAAAGGCATATGGTCCCAAACTCAATTTTTAAAAATTTAAGAGGCCAAAATGAAAAGAAAATTAAAATAAAAATGAGGACTATTTTTGCGCATTTTTCTGACGATGAATACTATTTTTCCTATTTTTTTTCCCTATTTTTATAATTAAAATAAATCTCAAATACGTAAAGAATTACGAAAAATATTTTTTATACAAAATTAGTTCCTAACGATAGGCCAAAGCTTTCAAGGTTGATTTTGTAATTTTATGAATTGTTTTGATATTTTTAATTAATTTTTTAAAACAAAATGATCAAAAATCAAGTATCAACATCGTGTAACAAAGTATATTAAAAAATTATTTCTAATTGTTTCTAAAAAAAAGTCCAAATGCTTTTCTAAAATGTGTTGCAAAAACACAGAGATAATTTTTTTTTTTGTTTCTTGCTTATCCTCAAAAAATGTTTCTGTTTCTCAAAAATGTTCTTGGAACACTTTGGGAACACTTTTTGCCATACTCGTTTTTATTTCTAAAGCGTTCTTGGAACTCTTTGGGAATAGAAATATTGACCATTTTGGTGAAAAAACCCTTTTTCTGGAGCGTTATCATACAAGCGTCAAGCTTCCCTCTTCTCTCAACACCTACTTGGATTCCATTGGCTGATGACTACCGAGCTCACAACTTCTGAGTTAGTCTGCCTTTTTGTTGTTTGGGCCGCCCCCGCGACTCGTGTTCATTTCGTCTTTGCTTTTCTCATTTCTTCGGCGAAACCCACATCTGGTGAAATCGTTCGTTGCGGGGGTCTGCAGTTTCACGCCCTCCTCTCCACCACCGCCTCTGATATGGTCTAACGATCCACTGTCGCTGTCCTCACAGTCCCCAATGCTTACCTTGCCTCCTCCAACCCCACGCCTTACGTGCCGACTCTCCCACACCTCCCTAGCCAACCTCGTCCTCGAGTTCCTCTTCCCTTTCTCCCCCAGACTCGCGTGTCTTCAGCGAGTCCAGCTCGTTGACCACGTGTCTGAACGCCTTTAAGGGTGTCGGTTGCTTGTCGACAACTCAGTCTGCGTTTTATGCAAACACAAAATAAGTATTCCTTTTGTTGTGCAGAACAAGCGATAGATCGATAAAATAGACAGAACAAGTAAAGTAAATTAGACACCAGATATACGTGGTTCGATCGTAAATAATTACGTCTACGGAAAGATCAGTAACAAATTTCACTATAGATCAAACGATACTCGGAGATTACAAATCACACTCGAGTTACACAAACACACTTTTGGTGTTCTTGGCCCTAATTACATCCAAGAACGCATATAATGTTTAGCGAAATAATCTCTCAATCTAGCAAAAGAATTAAATAAAAAATCTAATCTCAAGATTTAACTGGCTTGAACACTTGAATTCTTGATGTAATTTCGCGAACAAAAAAAAAAAAATCCCAATGCCAAACACTCGTCGTGACAAACGGCATTTCAATCTCTTTCTTGGACTAGAAATCACGAAGAAGCACGCTCGCGATTTTAAATCCATCGTCTGAAGAAAACAACATAGATATATATACGAAAGGATATGAATGAAATCTTCTCTGTCAACTTTTTTCTGACTCATGCACGCATAAATATATTGTCACGAGAAAAATAGATCATCATCAAAACGTATATTCCACATGCAATAGCCAAAGTTCCGTAAACCCAAAGCACAAGTTAGACTTTCCTCTTTTTGATTGATTTCTCGCCTGTCGATGCAGAATTGGATTTTCGTATGTATTAAAATCCAAATTTGAACTTCCATTATCTCCAATCTCCAACTTCGGATATCCGAACGTAGGTAATTACCATGGGTTCAAAATAATCTTTGTTCAATATTGCCAAGACTTATCAAAATGCAAGATGTTATAATTTTTTTTTTCGATTTCGGATATCCGTAAAATATTCAATTCGAAATATTTACAATTTCGTTTCGGGCTCAAATTCGAGACATCATCTTTCATTGATCAGAAGATGCTTTTGTAGAGGAAACTCCAAGGAGAAAACACTAGTGAGAATGGATGTGGGAAAGAACTCGGGAGGCTAAAAGGGGTGGCCGTAAGTCGTCAGTGATTGACTATAAGGTCTTCTTGAGTTTTAGAGAGCCGGACACTCGCCAAGATTCACAGATTGCCTTTATCAAGCTACGCTAGAGGCGAACATCCATGTTTTCTTTGACGAGGAAGAGCTACACGTCGGTAACTGAAGGCCATTGAAAAGTTAAATATCTATGTACCCATCTTCTCTAAAAGTGCCTTCGCGAGCTTGCCGACATGGTAGAGTGCACTAGATCCAAGCCATCGGAGAAGGAGATTATGCCAATCTTCTACGATGTGGAGCTCAGGTCTCAACTGTATGCTAAGAAGTTTGACAGTCACACGGTAGAGTGCCCTCAAAAGTGCAGCCTAAGTCAGGGTGGGACTTGAAAAAGCAAGAGTATGTAGGTGTCCTAAAGCACTTTGTTTTGGACTTGATCTCGTTTAGGCAGTTTAAAATTGAATGAATACCATCTGTGATTTGGGAACTATTTTTGGTGACAGGATCAATCAAAATTTGTGTGCTTGGGAGTCCCTGATGACCAAACAAACCATTCATCTACTAAACGGTATTAGCCCTTGCGGAGTTTCCTGAGGTTATCTTTTACGATTTCCACTTGGATGATTCACCTTTCATGAAATCGGTGATACGAGAGCTTGTGAAGAAGCTGAAGACAAAAGACAAATAGTCAGAATGAAGTTGTTGGGGACGTGGATTCCTCAACATTTGATAAGATTGAGAAAGGGCTTTTGCATATTGTGATTTTTTCAAAAGCCCAAAGCCTCCCAGAAGAGGAGCCCACCGGGATTAAAAGCGACGCAGATTGATTACGCTGACGTGGACTCCACCACTCGAAGGCCACTCAACTAGCTTGGCATCAACGAGGGAACGAATTAGCTAATAGAATAGGAAAAGGAAAAATTACTGCTCAAGTAAAAAGAAATCTTTTATAAAAAATCTATTCAAAAGTATCTCCATCTGATCAAATTGTAAAGTGAAGGAAGTACGACAAAATTGTCAGTGCTCGTCATAGCCAGGGACTGAAATTGAAATCTTTGTAAATCCAAGGACTAATACTGTAGTTTCTTCAAATATCGGACATCCACCGACAACGTCTTGCGTCGTAGTGCGCCGTGAGTTGTCCAAAGTCATGTCTGGGCCCACCAGAATCGGAGCCCACCGGCCCACCGGGGCCGAAAGCTACGCGGACTAGGGTTACGCCATTTAACAGTGTCGATCAGGTCCTCTGCCTCTGAGACAGGAAACCCTCGGAAGAAAATTACTTCGTGAGAATGGACATGGAAAAGAGCAGGGAGGCCGGAAGGAGTGGCGGTGCGTCGGCGGCGGCGGGCGACTACGATGTCTTCTTGAGTTTCAGAGCGCTGGACACTCGCCAAGGTTTCACGGATTGCCTTTACCACGCTATGCGGGACGCGGGCATCCGTGTTTTCTTGCACGAGGAAGAGCTCCGCGTCGGCGAAGAAATAGCCGATCAAATACTGACGGCCATCGAGGAGTCGAAGATCTACGTAGTCATCTTCTCTACAGGTTATGCTTCGAGCGCGTGGTGCCTTCGCGAGCTCGCGCACATGGTGGATCGCTGGAAATCCAAACCATCCGAGTATGGGATCATGCCGATTTTCTACGACGTGGGACCTGACGATGTTAAGCTCAAGTCTCGACTTTATGTCGAGGCTTTGGATCTGCACGAGAAGAAATATGGCCGCCAGAGGAGGGCAGAGTGGGAGGATGCCCTCAAAAGCGTTACCGAAATCAATGGATGGGAGCTGAAAAATCAAGGGTACGTTTGTGTGTATTGAACCTCTGTTTTGGGACTTTCGCTATTTACCCAAGCTTGGATAAGATCTCGTTTAGGCGGTTCGAAATTCTCTCTCTGGTAAGTCGAGAGGGTGTGAGGGGATTGGGTTAATAAATACAAGGAGTATGTCCTTTGTAATTTCTGTGTTTTTCCTCTTTTTCATTCATTCGTAGATCTAATTTTATCCATCTTTGTGTTGCAAATGTTCGTATTTTGATTGCAAATCACTTCCTGAATGTCATGAGATTATCCTTCACAATTTCGACTTAGATGATTCACTCATGTGGCAGGCACTGGGGATTCATTCAATCGGTGATACGAGAAGTTTTGATGCATCTGAAGATAAAAGATAGATACGTCGCCGAGCATTTAGTCGGAATGGACGATCGAGTGGAAACCGTTGTGAAGTTGTTGGAGCTGGACTCTGGGGGCACTCGCTTTGTGCTAATCCATGGAATCGGGGGAATCGGTAAAACGACTCTCGCTAAGGTTGTGTTCAACAAACTGAATTCCCTCTTCAGTCATTGCTGCTTCCTGGGAAATGTCCGGGAATTCTCATCACGCAGCTCCGGACTCGTGACTTTACAGAAACAATTATTATCTGACACGATTGGTTCAGGTGCTCACGGCATAATTAACAAAATTAAGGATGTCGTTGATGGGATCGACATGATCAAAAGGCAACTTTCTAACAAGAAAGTTTTCATCGTCCTCGACGATGTGGATGATGAAAAGCAACTCGAGAAACTGGCCATCAATCACGTATCATTTGGCTCGGGAAGCAGGTTTGTTTTGACAAGTAGGAACAGAAACATCATAGAAGCCGACCAAACTTTGGAGTACGAAGTGAAGCAGTTGGATCCAATTCAATCGCTCAAGCTTTTTAGTAGACATGCTTTTGGAAGGGATTCTCCTCCAGATGATTACATTGATCTTTCAAGACAAGTAGTTTCTACGACTGGAGGACTTCCCTTAGCCCTCGAAGTCATTGGCTCATTACTTGGTCAACAATGCAAAGCCTCCTGGATAGATGTGTTGGAATCTCTGAGGGAAATAGCTCATGAAAAGGTCCAAGACAAGCTGAAGATCAGCTATAATGCCCTGAGTCACGAGCAAAAACAGATCTTTCTCGATATTGCCTGTTTTTTTGTAGGCCAAGATAAGACGAATGCATTTTACATGTGGAAAGATTATGGGTTCTTCCCGGACTATTCAATTTCAGTACTTGTCGGCATGTCCTTGATAAAGATTACTGATGACAACAAATGCTGGATGCACGACCAACTAAAGTTTCTCGGCAGGCAAATTGTATGTGAAGACAAGAGGCCGATGGATCCAAGCAGGCAGAGCAGGTTGTGGGTTCCTGAGACGGCCGATAAGATCATAAGAACCGAAGAGGTGAAAAAATATGTTTTAGCATCGAGTTCTAAACTTTTCTCAATATTCCATTTATTGTTTAGGAGCCCTTTTTTAATCGGTCGAGAGAGATAGAGAAATCAAAAAAACTTTTCATTTGCTCTTATGCTACTTTAACATTGAATGGCAGAGAAAGGAGGCCATTGAAGCAGTCTGCTTGGATGGAGGGACCTATACGGGCAAAGAGTTTTCAAAGCTTCCAAACATAAGGTTCCTCAAATTAAATCGGGGAGAATTAGATGGAGACTTTGAGAATCAACTTTCAGAGTTAAGATACATGTCCTGGCATTGGTGTCCTCGAGAGCTCTCGGCCATCAATTTCCATCCAAGCAATCTTGTAGTTCTCGACCTGTCTTATAACTCCATCGTCACGGACGGCTGGATTGGATGGAGTCAAATCAAGGTAGGTACCACCCATCCATATATGCTTTTCTTTATCTCTATCGAATTGTCTCACTTAACTTTTATCTCTATAGATTGGCGTACGGTTTGTCTTAGGACGAAGTGGAGGAAGTCTATTAGTATTATTGTGGAGGGGTAGTGTATAAATAGATAGATATATATATTTACTTATTTATTTTTACACATTTATCTCTTTTCCCTCCCTTGATTCTGTTTTTATTTTTATGATTCTTTGGGATTCATCGACCGCCGACCCTTAACTAGTTTGGGATTAAGGTGTTGTTGATGTTGAATTAAAACTGACTGAACCATAACTATATAGGTAAATAACCTATTGTACATAAAGTGGCTCGTAAAGCGGTTAATCAAGGCCACTCCACAACTAAAATTTAGCTGACTAAGCTGGTCTCGCAATCAAGGCCACGAAATTAGATTGTGCGGAATTGATATATGTGGATATACGTGGATCAGGTCGAACAGGTATTAGTACTAGATGAAGGGATCTATGTGGGTTAAATGAGGAAAATGAGTCAAAATAGTTCCAGCGTGCAACCATTTTTTGCATCTAAATTGGCAAGCTATTGTAACAGGTTGCCAACAAGCTCAAAGTTCTGGATCTCTCACATTGCCACAACATGACCAGGACTCCAGACTTCTCTCATTGTTTGAGTTTAGAGAGATTGATCCTTGAAGATTGCATAAGTCTGATTAAAATTGATGATTCCCTCAAAAAGCTTAAGTGCCTTATTTACTTGAATGCGCATGGGTGTAGAAGTCTTTTGGAGTTGCCAGAAGGAATCGGAGGGTTAGAGAAGCTCGAGTACTTGGAATTAGGCTCTTGCTACCAGTTAAAGACGCTGCCCAAATCATTCGCGAGAGTGGCGCCACTGTTAGAGTTGGATCTCTCATATACGGCTTTCACGAGATTACCCGACTCCATTGGTAACCAAAAGCGCTTGTCGGTACTTAAACTGGAAGGTACAGAAATTGATGAACTTCCCGATTCTATTGGGAATCTACGGGAACTTAAGTTTCTCTTTCTATCAAGAACTGCAATAAAGGAACTTCCCGTCTCGATTGGGAAATTGAAATCACTACTCGAATTGGATGTCTCGATGACCAGTTGTCAGTGGTTACCAGAATCTATTGGAAACCTGAGTAGATTAAAAGTCATCAAAATTTCAGGTTCTTCTATGAGGGAACTACCTCAGAGCATTGTTGCGCTAAAAGAGTTAGAAGAGCTACATGCCGCGGATTGCGCGCATTTGGAGTGGGAAATTCCTGAGGGCATTTGCGAATTATCGCATTTGAGAGTTCTTCACTTGGAATCTACCCCTATTAGAAATGTTCCTGCAAAGTTGAAACTACTTCCTTGCCTAAAGAAGTTGGAGTTATATGATTGCACCGGACTCAAGGAATTGCCCGAGCTTCCCACAAGTTTGACAAGCCTATGCTTTGGATCAAGTTCGATGCAGTGCGTCCCGGATCTCTCAAGCCTGACTAAATTGTCGGATTTGACCTATCGCGGTCATGATATGAACTGTTGTCCTCTGTTCATCCAAGAGGGTCCATGCCGACAATCCCTCGGGTTCCTTCCACCGTCTCTGTCAACGTTGTCACTTGATTTTCATGAATCCAAAACCAGTTTGTCATTCCGCGGGGACTTCAGAAAATTGACGTGTTTGCGCATTCGTCACAGCCTTTGGAAGGAAGTTCAACTCAATGGGCTTGAGCAGTTGATTGAATTTAAAGTGGAAGAGGCAGAACTCCTGGAGGGATTTGCCGGTCTTTCGAGTCTGAAGAGGTTGAAGCTGTTGAGCCTAATTAATTGCCCAAATCTGACTGCAATCCAAGGGCTTGGTTCGCTGGAGTGGTTGGAGAAACTGGATATATACGGTTGTCCAAAGATTGGAAGTCTGGACGACCTATCGGATTTGAAAAAACTGGAGGAGTTGTCAATTTACGAATGCGATGAGCTCGTGGCAGTTAAGGGCCTGGATGAAATAGAAACTCTCAAAAGATTGACCTTTACCGATTGCAGTTCATTGAGAAGTATCCCAGACGTGTTCAATTCGAAAGTACCAGGCAGGTGCTCTCTAACTGTTCTGGATTGCCCAAATTTGGAAGAAAATTCGTTTCGAGGCGGTGTGGGCGAGTACAAGGAATGGAAAGTCCAGGAAAGAAGGAAGAAAGAGGAAGAGGGAAGTGCGTTGTGACACCAGCGATCATTCCTCATCATTGAATGTGCAGCTTTCCCCAAAATTATTCTCGTCTTACCTCAAGCGATGGAATGAATTTGTCCGAAGATCGCTCAGGACAAGTGCCCGCACAGATGGAGATCGGTTCGTAGCTGAATGCTCTTTCTTATCGGTGACGCCCCTTCGGATATTGTATTCGCATTTAAGTGATATTTGTTAAATGGATTTAGATTTCTCTTACTTGGACAGAAATTTTCCAGTTTTATTAGCTAATTCGTTTTCTAGGTCTGTTTGTACTGACTTTATCTTTATATATTTTTGTTTTTCATTTAAAGATTTTGCAATCGAAACTCTCGTATAAAAATGTTCACAGGTATATTATCTTTCTAAAATTTAGAGATGATGACAAGAGTATATATATGCATACAAGGAGCAAAACCTATCAGCACAAGCTCATTCTTCAGTACATCGAACGAAGTTGGTTTATAAGAAAGTTTGGATACTATCTTAAATGGCTTGCAATCTGTAATATATCTGGCATTTGCCAAGTGTAAAGACTCGACGTAGCGAATTAGCTTTGGCTCCAGTGAGGGTTGAAGTAGCCAGGTGACGTTTTTTGGTCCGCATGTTCCAGATTGATGGGATCGTACATAAGGAGAAGAGTTCGTCTCATCCCTCCCTCGCTAAAAATAAGGACAAAATCGGTGTGCTCTAGCTTCGGCATGAATTCGGTCGGAAAGTGAGTCGGGAAACTCCGAATGTTGAGAAAATTATTGTAAAAATCTTGAATTTATTTGTAACCGTGCCAATTTAATACTTTAAAAACACTTCTCGTGAACATATTTCATTTGGTTGTATGTTGTTACCGAGGACAAAGTATTACAACCGTTACTTTTCGTGTCGGAGGTGGACACGCATATGATTAAGCTGGGTAATTGCCGGCGTAGTTGGCTGAATTTGATGTTTGGCACTATTCAGAGATTAGTCAAGTAAGGGAAAGTACTAGGAAAAAGGCCTCAAGCGTAATTTGAACGAAAACTCAGAATTGACTTTGCAGTCTATTTTTTATGCAGAAAAACAGTGGTTGGCATTGTCGAAGACTATTCAACGAGGGAAAGTTCTGGGAAGTAGGTCTCAATCCTAGTAAGTATAAACGAAGGTCGGTAGCGACTCCTCAGCCCATCTTCAACGCAAACACAAAGTGAATGTTCCTTCGGCGCTTTTGGAGAGGAAACCCTCAGGCGGAAACACTTGCGAGAATGGCAATGGGAAAGAGTTCGGAGGCTGAAACGAGTGGCGGTGAGCCGTTCGTGGTCGACTATGAGGTCTTCTTGAGTTTCAGAGGGCCGGACACTCGCCAAGGATTCACGGATTGCCTTTACCACGCTATGCTAGAGGCAAACATCCGTGTTTTCTATGACGAGGAAGAGCTCCACATCGGGAAAGAAATAGGCGATGGGCTACCGATGGCCATTGAGAAGTCGAAGATCTACGTGCCCATCTTCTCTAAAGATTATGCTTCAAGTGCATGGTGCCTTCGCGAGCTCGCGCGCATGGTGGAGAGCGTGAAATCAAAACCATCTGAGAAGGAGATTTGGAAGCTGTCGATGTGAAGCTCAAGCCTCCAAGTCAACTATACGTCGGTGCTTTGAAGAATCATGAACAGAGGTTGGACGATCCAAAAGTGGAAGGACGCCCTCAAAAGTGCAGCTAAAATCAAAGGATGGCAGCTGGTAAAGCAAGGGTATGTAGGTGTCCTAAACTGCTCCACAACCTATGTTTTGGTCTTTCATTATGAACGGAAACTTGAATAATTAAGTTCTCGTTTAGGCAGTTTGAAATTGAATGAACACCATCTGCGATGATCAAATAAACCATTCACTTGCAGAGTTGATTGCAACCATCTCCTGATGTCATCTTTTACGATCTCGAGTTGGATGATTTGCTAATGTGGCAGGCACTGGAATTTCATTAAAAAGGTGGTGCGAGAGATTGTGATGAAGCTAAAGACAAAAGACAATTATTTTGTCGAGCATTTGGTTGGAATGGATGATCAAGTGGAAGCAGTTCGGAAGTTGTTGGACGTGGACTCCGGGGGCGTGCGCTTTGTGCTAATCCATGGAATGGGCGGAATCGGCAAAACAACTCTCGCTAAGGATGTATTCAACAAACTGAATTCCCTCTTCAATGACAGCTGCTTCTTGGGAAATGTCCGGGAATCTTCGGTTAGCTTGGGCCTCGTAGGTTTACAGAAACGACTATTGTCTGACATGTTGGGTCTGGACTTTCGAGACGAAATAAACGATGCCGACGATGGGGTCAAGGTGATTGTGCAGCGACTGTCTCACAGGAAAGTCTTCATCGTTCTTGACATTGTTGATGATGAGGAACAACTTGAGAAACTAGCCATCAAGCGTGTTACGTTTGGCTCAGGAAGCAAAATTATAATCACAACTAGGAATAGAAGAGTCGTTGAAGCCAACCAAACTTTGCAGTACGAAGTGAAGCCATTGGATCCCGTTCCATCGCTCGAGCTTTTCACTAGACATGCTTTTGGAGGTAATCCTCTTCCAAATGATTATGTCAAACTTTCGAAAAAAGCAGTTTCTACAACCGGAGGACTTCCTTTGGCTCTCCAAGTTGTAGGCTCATTACTTCGGCGCCAAAGCAAAGCCTCCTGGATAGAAGTACTGGACAATCTGAGTGAAGTACCTCATGAAAAGGTTCAGGACAAGCTGAAGCTACAATGGCCTGAGTCCCGAGCAAAAGCAGATCTTTCTCGACATCGCCTGTCTCTTTGTGGACGAAGACAAGACAAACGCATACTACATGTGGAAAGATTGTAGGTTTTCTCCGGATTATTCGATTCAAGTCCTTGTCTGCATGTCCTTGATAAAGATAACTGATGACAATAAATTCTGGATGCATGATCAATTGAGAGATCTCGGGAGAAAAATTGTCGGTGGAAATATGAGGCCGATGGTTCCAAGAAAGCAAAGCAGATTCTGGGATCCTGAGACTGCGAAAGATGTCATAAGAGCAAAAGAGGTAAATGACACGTTTGACCATCAAATTTTAGACTTTCCTCAAAGTTTCAGTTATTAATTATGAGCCCATTTTTAATAGAGAGAGACACAGAATTTTGAAAAATCTTTTTATTTGCTCTTATGCTACTTTACTATTGAATGGCAGAGAAAGGAGGCCATTGAAGCGGTCTGCTTAAGAGGAGGAACCTATACGGGCAGAGAGTTTTCAAGACTTCCAAACATAAGGTTCCTCAAATTATTTGGGGGACATTTAGATGGAGACTTTGAGAATCAACTTTCAGAGTTAAGATACATGTCCTGGCAGGGGTGTCCTCATGAGCTCTTGGCCATCAATTTCCATCCAAGAGATCTTGCAGTTCTCAACGTCTTTGATAGCCCCATCTCGGATGACTGGGCTGGATGCGGTCAAATCAAGGTACCATCTGTCGATATAATTGTTTATCTTTATCTCCATTGAATTATCTCTCGTAGTTTAATCGTCTCTGATGATTTGTCATAAATAAAATGATGACTCGGATTAATTAGGGTCATTCCACAAGTTAAACTAAGCTGATTAAGCTGGTCTTGTAATCAAGGCCACTCACAATTAGATTGTATTGAAATGATAATACATAGGTGAATATATGTTGGACAGGTGCTAGTATTAGATGAATGGATCCATGCGGATTAAAGGAGGAAAATTAGTCAACCCAATTGCATCTAATTTCCAGCTTTTGTAACAGGTCGCCGAGAAGCTTAAAGTTCTGGATCTCACATATTGCTACAGCATGACCAGGACTCCAAACTTCTCTGGTTATTTGAGTTTAGAGAGATTGATCCTTGAAGATTGCACAAGTCTGGTTGAGGTTGATGATTCCTTCGAAAAGCTTAAGTGCCTGGTTTACTTCAATGTGAATTGGTGTGCGGAGCTTACAAAGCTGCCCGAAGGAATTGGAGGGTTGGAGAAGCTCGAGTACTTGTATTTAGGCAACTGCAAAAAGTTGAGGAAGCTTCCTGAATCGTTCGCAAGAGTGACATCACTGATAGGGTTGGATCTCTCATATACAGCTATCACGAATTTGCCTGACTCTATAGGTAACCGAAAGCTCTTGTCGGTTCTTAAACTGCAAGGTACAAAAGGCAGTAGACTTCCCAGTTCTGTTGTGAATCTACAATAACTCAAGTCTCTCTTTTTATCATGAGCTTCCATAGAGTAACTTCCTGTCTCGATTGGAAAGTTGGAATCGCTACTCGAGTTGGATGTCTCGGCAACAAATTGTCTGCGGTTACCTGGATCTAGTGGAAACTTATGTAGATTAAAAAGTCCTCAACCTTGCTTCTTCTTCGATAAAGGAACTACCACCTAGCATTGTCGAGCTAAAAGAGTTGGAAGAGCTACATGCCGAGGATTGCCGGGATCTAGAGTGGGAAATTCCCGAGGGCATTGGGGAATTAAAGATTTTGAGAGTTCTTAACTTGGAATTCACCCTTATTAGAAATGTTCCGGAGGCAATCCAACTTCTTCCTCGCCTAGAGAAATTGGGACTATGTGGTTGTAGCAAACTTGAAGCATTGCCTAAGCTTCCCACAAGTTTGATAAGCCTAAGCTTTGGATCAAGTTCGCTGCAGCGGGTCGAGGATCTCTCAAACCTAAGTAAATTGGCGGAGTTGAGGTATGGTGGTCATGACGAGAACTTTTATCCCTTGTCCTCCCAAAATGGTCCATGTCGACAATCCCTCGCGTTCCTTCAACCCTATCTGTCAACATTGTCACTCCAATATCATGAATTCAGAGCCACTTTATCATTTGGTTGCAACTTGAGAAACTTTAAACGTTTGTTTATGTATAAATGCCGGTGGAAGGAGGTTCAACTCCATGGACTTGAACAGTGGATTGAGTTTGAAGTGGAAGGGCTAGAACTCCTCGAGGGATTTGCAGGTCTTTCGAGTTTGAAGAGGTTGAAGCTGTTGGTGCTGATCGATTGCGCCAATCTTACTGCTATCCAAGGTCTTGAATCGCTGGAGTTGTTGGAGCAATTGGACGTAAGCAAGTGTCCTGAGGTCGAAAGTCTGGACCTATCGGTTCTGAGAAGGCTCAAGTCCTTGAAAATTCAAGAATGCGAAGAGCTTCAAGAAGTTAAGGGCCTGGATGAAATACAGACGCTCACAAATTTGGAATTGACCCGTTGCATATCATTGAGTAACGTATACAATTCGAAACTACCAAGGGAGTGCTCGATAACAATTCTCGGCTGCCCAAATTTCAGTCATGACATGATTCAAAGCAGAGTCGCCATGAACAAGCATCAAATAGTCCGAGACAAAGAAGGGAAAGAGAACTCAGAGCGGCCACCATTCCGTCAAGCTCAGGCTCGCGTGTTTACTGACAAGTAAACACCATTCTTGTGGTATTCAAACGAAGAGATGATCCACTCGTAGATTGGTCATACTCTGATGATTCTCACGTTATTTGTGAATGCTGTGTTTAACAAGTTTTTCATGTTGAATTTCTGTGATGAACACAAAGTTTATGAGTCAGATTCCTATTTGCGCTGGAGAGACTTCTTGAAATATAATAAGAACATTATGATCAATCGTTTGGAAGAACAAGTAGTGCAAACCTGCAGCTACGTGGTCTTGCTAAGAGGGCTTTCATGCTGTTTGCCATCGGAAACCATTATACTCCTTGGCCGGATTTGTCTTGCCCAATAGCTATCTCTACTCTATGCATGACGTTGATCGAGAGAAACAAACTGGGCAGATTTGGTATTAAAGGGCTCTGAACGGATCTACTACCAATGCTAAACTCAAGCTTCACAAAGATCTGTGCACAATTTAACACATTTTCCACATTATGCATTGGACAATCCATATTTACTCGGGGATGGGTCTTCAAATTTCGAATCACATCTGAAATCGTAATCAATTACAAGATGAATCCGGAGCATTGGAAATGCAAGGGCCATCAGCAACTCCACATGACACAGATGATATTATACGTGTAATGTGCCCCACAGACCATGCCATGTTAGAGAAAACAACGGTCTAGGAACAAAGGACGTCATCATTTCCACTTGAACAATCACCTGAATTAATTACTTTTCATGTTTCTTTAGAAGGTTCGTCTACTAATGAAACAAACCATATGAAACTGTGGAAGTTATACATCTCGTGCGGCATAAGTCACTTAACATTTGTACTGATGCGAGCATCATTAAAATTCCTGTATGCCCTCCACTTTGATGCAATTTGTTTTACCAAACTATCGGTATCAATTCACAGGATTTACACACGAAGGCGAGCAAAATCTGCCCCGCCTCCATTGTCAATTATCATCAATCAAATTGGTTGGCTCGCTCAAAACGTACTTGGGCAATTCGTACTTCGCACCTGCAACAATCAGGATTGCTCGGATTAGATGCTGGACAGGACAATAGATATGGAAAAGATTCATAGGCGGTGGTGGGCGAGAAGCGGGTGGGGGACCAGGAGAATAGATGGACAGAGCACCTCTTTCATCGTAGCATATTGTCAAGTCAGCTCTCTGAATAATCACGCCAGCACTATCCACAATTGCTTGGGCAAGCGTTAGATCTGCTTCTGCTGCAGCATGCAGAGCATCCCATATCTCTGAAAGCAGAATTAAATTGCTTAACAAGTCCACAACACTGATATCAAATGAGAGAGGGGGAGAGAGAGAGAAAATTACTACCGAGATTGAAAGGAAGTTAGGTAATATAGCACAGAAAACATAACTAAAGCATCAAGATAATGACGTGCCAATTCAAGTCGGTTCCTTCACCATATTCAGTCTCTCTAAAAGTTTCACCACTAGAAATGCACAGAACGTTAGGCTTGAACTTGTGCTCTCCAGCTAAACAGGCTCTCTCAGACACACACACACACACACACACACACATTGTCACACTTCATGGTGGCATGCAGAAGCAGGTTGCTCTGAAGGTTTCTTAACCGTAAGCAAGGAAGATGGATGTGCAATGCTTCCAAAATCGCACAAGCCTTTGGGGACATGTGTTTCTCATCACATTATTTTTTTTTTCTCATCACATTATTGAAATGGCAAAAAATTATGCCCGAATACATGTGGTCACTTGACAACAAAGCAATTACTGCCGTGTCAAGAGTGCAAAGAATCGCGACTCAAAGCAAATTAGTGTAGGCTACAGCGAGAGTTGCAGTAGGATGAGCCTCCTTTTAAGTATAACACGCATGGTAATTTTCAGGAACTTTCATAAATTGAAAATAATATCAATATAACCATCTTAACAGGTTGTCACTTATATTGTTAGTCGACAATATTAGGAGCAAGTTACTTTTTGACGTACTAAAAACCTTTCATTTTGGGGGTGACCTTTTAATATTCAATATGTGCCACTTCTAAATAGGACCATACTTCAGGCGTCTGACATAAGCATGGGTCTAAGCAAGTTGAAGTAAGAAGCATATCATTAAGTTTTGTCATCCCACACAAGCATTTCAACAGTAAAGAACTCCTCCTCCCCATGGGTGGGTCGGTCCCAAGCCTGCCCACTCAACACATACAAGAATTCCAAAAATCCACCTTTGAATTGGTTAAAAGTGAGGGATGTAGGGCAAAACATACTAAATGTTCAAACCACTCAGGGTAATCAAAGATGATAGTATGTATGAAAACGACTGCAGCTTGGCAAACGCAAAGCAAAAGAGTGTCATACTTACTAACTAATCTAGCCGTGTAAAAGCACAACCCCACTGAAATTTTGAAAATGACTGAATAAGTAGGCCCAAAAATATTTTAACTCATCATAGTTTTAGCCTACAAGTCACAATATGAAAAGTGAAAAGGTCCAGAATGGGATCCCTAATTCTGAACAATCCATGTAGTCCACTTTCTAGCAATCGGTATTGTACCACTCATGAGGTACAAGAAGGCAACTGCGACATTTTACTGGACCTTTATCCAATTGCTGTTTGTAATTCAAGTCATTTTAATACACGACAAATGAGCAGTAAAACATAGGAAAACTTTACATTCCACAACCATCTTTCCATAACCATAAATAGAAGAAAATTTGCAGCAAGCAAGCTTCCCATGCAGCAAAGCATATTTCTCATGCAATGTGAGTTATCTATAACTTTGTAGCTAAAAGCAGCATTGTAAATATGCTATGCACAGAACATTTAAGCACGAAACATCACAATTTAAAAGGAAATTGCTCAAACATGGTCAAACAAAAATAGCACTTATGACTCACGTAGTTATGATCTACCCAATTTGCAAAGCATAGTTTTCCCATCTCCCGCGCAGCACTTGGTGGGCAGGTGAAGGTGAAGGGCGGTTACCATGCACTATGTATTAACACCATCCTATCCTACCAATGTAAGAATACCTGGTCTCCCACCATAATGAGGTGCCGTGTCCCAAAACTCCTCACGCATCTTCATCAGTTGTGTCCTTGTAATTGGTTCAGGATGCTTCCAAGGTTTTGGCTTCCTAATTTTCTTAGAAGAGTCTGTCAGCAACAATACAAACAATAAGATATTAAGCAATCAAATTGTTCAGCTTCCAGCTGAAATGGTGTGACAAGTGCACTGAATATTCTAGCAGTAGGCAGAGCAATATGTAGAAATGTAATGGTAAACAGTGTTTCTGATACCAAAAATTGGACAGATAATTTCAAATTTTCAAGGACTTTACATAGTGTTAATGTTTTAGAAATTTCTTGACATAAACTTCCCCATCCCACGTATGAATTTCATGAAAAGAGAATTATCTGAAGCACTTAGGTGGCCAAACTTAACAGTCAACATAAACACAGAATATCACAGAGGAAAGGTTGACCGATGTGAACTTCCAAGAAGGCTCAAGGGAAGAAGATAACTGCCCACTTCTGTTTAAGTGTAGCGAGGAGAATATCAAGGGGAGCATCCACTAGGTGGCTCAAACCCTTTCAAGCTTTACATGAAAGAAAGTCATGCAGTCATATGCAAACTACACTTTCTTAACTCCATTAGAAACAAATTCTGTTATTTGTGAAATTGCTCAGCCTTCATCATGCACAGTAGACACCCCAAATCATGCTCACTCAGCGGACCACATTGTCATATGAACAGAGTTGAATATTTACTGGTTTCAGTGACACCACAGTTCGGTTAATAGATGCATAATTCATATTAAATCTTTCTAGGTTAACATACAGATCCAAATGATTCCTTCAACTCCTCAACCCCCGTAAGTTGAATAGCCTAGCTGATCAACGTGCCACACATCCTCAACCTCGTAAACCTATATTGGATACACAGCAGCAAAGGGTTTAACCTACGGAGACTTCCACAACACAAATGCAATCTACAATCATCGAATTAAGAACCACACTGCTCTGAAGTGACAAACCCACTCACCAAAGACGATCGCATTCACTGTAAAGGTAAGAACGCCGCTAGAAATCAAAAGAACAGATAGCGCAAAAAGTTAGCAGGCAACAACCGAGCACAAAGCTTGCCAAGATACAAGAAAGAACTCAATCGTCCCCAACAACATCGTCTAGGCCATAGTCAACGCTCTAACGAACCAAACTTCAAAAACCCAGCACTCGAAAAATCAAGATCAACAAAACCCAACCGGACAGCGCGATGGAAAAATCCCCCTCGCGGGACCGGAACCGCGAAGAGCAAGCAGAGAACGATCGGGGACCGTACCATCTCCTTTGGCCCGAGATCCGGCACAGCCCATCGCATCGAATCGGCGGGCCAATCCGAGGACTACGACGGCGCGGAGGTGGGTCGGAGCTCAACGGAGCCCGGCGAAGCGGAGAGAAGGAACGAGATAGAGGAGGTGCGTTCGTCGACGGCGGCGGCAGTAGTGAAACGGCAGTGATCGAGCGCTGAAATCGACGCGGGTTTCGGGGGATTTTATGTCGAGTGCGGGAGCGAAGCGAAAAGAAGAAGAGCGAGCGAAAGTCACGAAGGGAAGGAAGAGAGAGAGAGAGAGATGGTCGAGTGTGGGGTCAGTTGGTTTTCCGTGTCCACTTAGGCAAAGACGTCATTTGTCGTCTTCTTGTTGTCTTTTCTTTTTTTATTTACTTATTTATTTATTGTTTTTTCTTTTTCTTGCCAAAAAAGAAAGAATAAAAGGGTCACCAAAAAAAAAACCTGCTGGAGCCTTTCTGATGTCTGGGTTGATCAAAGCGGATGGAGGGGTCCCTTAATTTCTTAGGGCAGGAGAAACGGACCGGTTCAATCCCGGAAGCGAGCTTTCTCGATAGGTTCGGTTTGGTTCCCGGTCGATTCACACGGCGATCGAACTAATTTCATATTGTATTTGAACTGTGGATAAAATCTGCGTTTAACTCTCTCTTTCTTTTTATTTTTTCTTTTTTTGCTTCTTTAATTGAAAAGCGGATAAGTATTTGGAGATGGATTTTCGAGCCGGAATGGTTAAGAAAAGCAGCAACATGATAGCCGCTATGCCACGAATTGTTCACATTATATGAATTCCTAAAGGAGCATTTATGTTTGCTTAAAGTTAATCTCATTTTTTAAGTCGAATCGTTTTCAATTCTAAAATCGATACACACGTAAGAAAATTGGCTATTCACACTTGGAATAGATCACTTCTCGTACGTGGCGGCTATGCCACGTATTGTCCACTTATGTTGCTCTGAATTTTGTATTTTTTTTTTGGCACTTAGATTTTCTAACTTTCTTTGTTTAATTGATCAAGTGTTTTGTTTGCGGGCTGGTACCGTAGTACGTAGTGCCATCAAATTAGGGTATTTCTTCTTCTTATTCTTCTTTTTCTTATTCATCTCGTTTGCTTTTAGCTCGTTTGGAGCCAAATCAACATGACGTTGCATTTTCCATCACATAAGCAATGTCGCGCCATTACTTAACTCGTCGGTTTAGTAGAGTGGTTGACCAAAGAGGTTTGATGGCACAATCTAAAACTTAGACATTTATTAAATATCACCGACCGGAAACTTAATTGGACAAAATCAAAGTTAGAGGACCAAATTGCTCCAAATGCTAAAAATTAAAGAACTAAATATGCTAATCAATTTTTAAGTAGGATTATCCAAATAGTTCTAAGCCTATTACAATCATGTCAATTTAGTCATAAATCTTTTTTTACCAATCCTATTCTATATGTGCAAATTTAATTCATCTCATCAATTTTGGCCGACAAACCCCGAGATGGACTTTTTTAAAATTAAATTTCAATAATATTTTCAATTTTTATATTTTTATTTATATTTTTCTTTGTTTGGACTTAGGGCCGAGACGCCCTCGTTGGCCCTAAGCGAAGGGGAAACAAATTAAAGAAAAGAAAAAAATGAAAAAAATTACTAAAAATCAACGTGCAATTAAAATATTATTTTAAAAAAGTCCACATAAGTGTTGATCGATCAAAATTAGCCGGATGGACTGAATTGCACGAATGCAAAATGTTTAAGATTGAATTGATATAATTGTAATAAATTTTGTGACTTTTGTGGTAATCCTTCCCGATCCTTAATTTTGTTAGTGATAATTTCAAGGTAACTCATGAAAGATATCAAGATCCTATCAAATTGTCCCATGTAATTATACCTTTTTTTTTGTGGGAAATCATATGAACAAAAAGGTGCTCATACTACTCTTGATCGTCGATACTTGCACATTCTCTTCGATGGTAAGATGTCATGTCGTTATTTCATTCGTGTTAGAATCTTGTACTTTAGTTGTACCATCCCAATCAATTGTTGTTGAAGAAGAACCTTTTTTTGTTCATCCAGTCATTACTCAGTGTGGTCGTTTTGTTACCCAAGCCAATAGCTGCATCTCAAAATCTTAATTCTCTAAATAGTGAGCTGCCCACTGAAAAGATTGAACTCGACAAAATTAAGAAATCAAGTACTGAATTTTATTTTATTTTCTTTTGTGCCTTGGTTCTAGAATTGCTCATTAAAATTTTTTGGGCCAAGTTTACTATAAAGAGTTTGAATGTTTATGATTTTCTTTGCTTACCTTGTGTTACAAAAATTAGTACAATTTACAAGATTGAGGAATTTATGCCCAAGGACCCTTGAAAAAGCTCTCTATAAAAAAAGTAACTCTAAAAATTGCTCTCAATCAGATCAAGATCAGTCAAGCAAATCCTGTACACTTGGTAAGAGCAATGAGAGTTTTCAAAATTGACAAACTCGGTTTATCTTTCTTTGTATAGAGTGCTCGTTTTTCTATCGATGTGGTGTTGGAAAAATATTCGATAACATAAAAAATAAGAATTGTTGAAAAAATTGAGAAAATTAGATGAAATTATTTGAGGCATGGAAGCGTTGCCCCTAAGGATAATGTCGTTCCTCGGAGTATGAAAATCGATATGATAGGCTTCTATGATAAATCTTCTTATATTCTCCGCATTAAATATGAGAAGAAACATAAACAATGTTATGTGTGTAACCTAGCAAGAAAATGAAAGACTTTAGAAGAAAAGGATATTATCTTTATAAATCAGGGCACATACAAGATTGATTTATGAAGTTTTATTTTATATTCAAAGAAAAAGATCCGTTAAGAAAAGCTTATAAAGCCGTTATAAGAAAATGAAAGTTTCATGAAGAAATAAATCAAATGGTGCAAACCCGCTATGTGACGTTTAAAAAGCTGTTATATGGCTGTTACTAAGTTTATCTGAAATATCATAACTTTCGTATCATGTTCATTTGAATGCCACATTGGAGTAAAATAGTTTTGTTACATGCCATTTTCGATAGTGGCCAACGCGGTCTCACCGACCAGGGAGAAATGGAAAAGCAAAAGAACCAATGAATTATAATTTTCAAAATTAAAAAAATGTGAAAAATAAAAATATTGTTCCGATAGTGCCACGTCATAATTTTTCCACCACCCACGTTGCATTTTTAATGAGGCCAATAGCGAATTGCACTAAAATGATTGACTTTTAAAATTTGCGGCATTCAAGTAAACGGAAAAAAAAAAAATTATGATACTCAAGTGAACGATCTGTCACTACATATGGTCTTATCCTTGCGGCACCTATCACCAATCGTTGCCCTGCAGTTGTTCGCTCACCGGTTTATTTTTGTCGCAATGTAAGAGAGTTAGCTTCTCTTTCCGATGCGTGACTCTCGACCGCGAGCTATAAAGGTACGTTATATAGTCAACTACACGTACGGGCGCCGCTTGACTAAGCTTATTGTAAATGCGCACAGCTCCACAAATGCAGCGCCGATCTGAATATAGATAACTTAACGCAATTTTAAAGAAAATGGCTCGTCACCTCGTGAACTCTCGTGAGCTTCGAGGCACTCACTCCATACGATTCGTTTTGGCCTTTGAAGGTAAAAAACGAGAAAAAATTTGAACAACCAAGGATAGGGACGAGTGGTTTCAAATTTTGTATAAATATCATTTGAAATTTGAAATCTACCATTCGGAACAGTTTATTCATTTTTTTTGAAAATCGAAACCTACTCTGCATGCTCTGAAACTTAAAACCTACCATGTATAGGTTCTGGGGTCGGTTGCAGGTTCCACGTATATTTTTCATTAAACGATTGCAGTTAATTATCATGTTTAATGACCACCACCCACTGCTACAATCCACTAGTCATAGTTAATATTTACACACACAAAAATATATGAAACATTAACAAAGTAAAAGTTTCGATGATAAAATGGCTTCAGATTACACATTTATTATAGGACACCATGGAATAACGCAAGATGGCACAAAGACATATACAAAGAAAAACATAAAAACTTACTCCAAGCTTCAGGTTTTAGGTTCCAACTGCTTAAAACCTACCCTGCATATCTTAAAATCTAAAACCGATCGATTTTCACGGTTCTCTAGGCTTCAAGTTCTACATTGGAACCACGCTCACCTCGAGCGCGTGAGAGAGATAAAGACAAAATTATTAGAAAAGCAGTGGTGATTTACTCAGAGTTGAATTATCAAAAAAAATTATAGAGGAAATATTTAAATAACATAAGGTTAGAACCGACAAGCAACAACGGCAGCATCGCTCCACAATTTCAGTTTTTTTTGGAAGCTTTAACCCGTTGACTTTGGGTTTTCGTAAAAGACCCGGGATTTTCACGAAAAGTACATAACACGTCTTAAACAATTTATAATATATTCATTGCAAAATGAATTTTACAATAACGAAAGAACGAAGAAAAAGGAAAGCAAGGGCCGGCAAGATTGCATGATCCTGGGCGAGGCAGCGACATCTGTGTGTGGGTGCAGCCCCGAGCGACGGGACATCGAAGTCACGCAAATCCCATGCGACGAGTTTGCTAACGTGACCTCGAAGCCGTCGAGTCTCGTGAACTAAACTAAGGCAACGGGTTTTTGAGGTCGGGCGACCTAAGGCAAGGAAGGGCTGCAGATGAGAGTCGAGACCGCGGTGACCGGAGGGCCTACCTACGAGCTTCGTTTCACACAACCCAAGCGATGGGACGCCGACGTCGCGCGATTTCGTGGGACGCTCGTCGTGAACGCGAGACACCAATGGGGGTAAAATTGAAATTTCGATAATTTAGTGGGGGCCAAAATTAGAAGGAAAATTTTCATTAGTCAGAAGATAACATTCCAAAATACCGAAGGCCCAAAAATAACGGGACTTTTGAGAATTTGCTAAGCAGCCAAATTTATGCTCAGTAGCGTTCGGAGGCCCAAAGGTAACACGCTCCGGTCAAGGCCTGGTCAAGCGACCAGTTTTGCCATGTGTAATATAATCAACGGCTGCAAATGACCCTAGGCTCCCGGAGCGCATAGATCAACGGCACGGCGATCCGTAGACAAACATTTCCTCTCGCCACGACGAAAACCGTCGTGGGCCCACGAGCCGTTTCCGGCTGCCACGTCAGCTTTTTCGCTTCTTCTGCTTTCTCCTCCTCCTCGATTTCGGTTTCCCTTTCACCCTCCGGCGCAAACAGCAAGCATTAAGCAACACGCCGAACCCCAAAACCAGTCGAGGAGCTTCTCGTCTCTGCTCTCTCCATTTCTCTCTCGCGAAGGGTTCCTTTCTTAGCGTCGGGAGCCATGAACATATTCAGATTCGCCGGCGATATGACTCACTTGATCAGTATTCTGGTTCTCCTCCTGAAGATTTACGCCACCAAATCGTGCTCAGGTAAAAGCTCTCCGACTCTCTGCTCCTTTCGTTACGGGGTTGCGTGCTCGAAGCTGTCGATGGTAGGTGAAGCTTAAGCAGTTCGGTGCCCTTTAGGTCTATTTGGGTGAACTTGGTATTGCTGGTTAAGTGACGATTCTAGTAGTTATAAGATTCAAACCCATCAAGCTCAATGTTGATGGTGGATTTCATCTTAAATTCAATTTTCTCTAGGCCAAATAGGGAGATACTACGCTATATGTATGTCTACGTAGAAGTTGAATCTGATTAATTAGGTTGGGCGGACGGGGCATGGAGTGGTCAACTACCTCCTGGTTTCGGTTGATTGATTTTGTGGGTTCTTTATTTGTTAATCCGGATAGTTGAAATCCCCTCATGGTGCTTGTCCAGGGATATCCCTAAAGACTCAGGAGCTCTACGCGCTGGTGTTTTTGATGCGGTACTTGGATCTGTTTACGGACTTCATTTCGGTGTATAATACTGTAATGAAACTGGTGTTCATTGGGAGTTCTCTCGCCATCGTGTGGTGCATGCGGATGCATCCTGTCGTGCGCCGTAGCTATAATAAGGACCTTGACACCTTTCGTCATTATTTTCTGGCATTGGCTGCATTTGTGTTGGCACTTCTTGTTCATGAAAAGTTCACTTTTCAGGAGGTAAATTCTCGTATTCATCTTGCGCATGTTTTGGATTAATTTGATGAGTGGGGATAGATGTTTAAGGGGGGCTGGAATCACCTGTGTAGATATTCGATGGACTCTTTTGAGACTTTAATGGCATATCTACCATTCATGAACAACGTTGGACTCAGACATTTTGACACACAATCCGTTGCAATTTGTTTGTGTGTGTTGTTGCTAGCGTTGTCTTCATCCTTGTGACTTCTGATTTTTCTTCCTTTCGGTCCTCATCAAATTCATTTTTTTCAGGTCCCTTTTTCCTCTGTATTTACAATTACATTTTTAGGTTTCCATAATGTGCTTCCTTTTTTTGCCTTATTATCCTTGGGATTATTTTTAGGTTGCATACTGAGTTCTTGTGACACAAATGCTGACAGTAAATGTCACTTAGAATTATCGATGTTTCCTGAAAATTCAAATTCTCTCTTTCTCAGAGAGAAAAAATTTGTCTGGAAACCAAAAAAGTGCTATGTGGAAATAAAATTCTCAATCCAAATGAACTCTTAGTAGCTGCAGGAGGGGTTATGAAAATAATTGATTGGCAGCCTTAACTGCATTTGGTGGCCAAAAAGGGAAAAGAATCGATGTTCTTTTGATCGTGCTGTTACATTTTTAGCTGTGTTTAGGACAATATACATTACAATATGCACATCTCAAAGACTACTTAACATACTAAAATCTCTAAATGCCTTTTCATGGCATTGCTTGTCTTAGAAGTAAATTACCAATATTTTGAATGAAAAGCAATAGAAAATCTCAAATTGGACGATGGGAATGTCAATTTTCATGTTCCAAATTACTAGAGTGCCACAAAATAGAACCAATGTTTCGTATCATGGTACGTGACATTTGGCGCACAATATATTGTCACTTTCTTCAGCAATTCTCATGGTTATCTCTAAATCAGGAGACTGTGTCGAAAGGTGTCTTCAGAGGAAAAGAAATTTCATTAATAGTGGAGGCCATATTGCCATCGTTGGTTATGTCATAATGAGCAAAATTGTCTAGTTCAGCGTCATAGACGCAAGGAAAAAGAAAGTCTGCTTATATTAGTACTACCGATTCTTGCACCTACTCTGTAACTTTGTCACGGTCATGTTCAGCATAATTTTTCTTCCCCACCCAAACTTTCCCCTCCCCAAACAAAGCATTAGAAATGTAGAAAAGACTGTCTATGCTAGTTGTTTCTGCTGTTGGGACTTGAAGGACAGTTGTTTCATAGGAAAAGATGACTCCTCCAGCGTAGGGATATACGTATTTCATCAATCTAGGGGCTGGATGTGCTGTTAAGAGCCACCAATATCAATGTGAGGGTGTTGGAATGGCCTACTCAAAGCAAACTTGTAATTGATGGATTGGTTTCGTGATTCTCCCAGAACCACCTGTTGGTTAATGCTGGGAGAAATAGATGGTCTCAAATGTTCTCGTGATTCTTCATGGCCCTTTGTGGGACAAGTTGTAGCCTTCTGATGTAGCTTCAGGTGGTGGCCTTTAACTTCTCTGTTACAGCATTTTTTTATTAGGGCTTAGTGGCTGTTGCCTCCTTATGTTTGATTTCAACGTTTGGAAGCCTGGAAGTGATACAATCATGTTTTATTCATTTTTTGGTGATCTGTGAGTTTATGCATGATTCTTTCCGTTGGAAAACAAAAGGGCCAAGATAGGAATGTGCACGGTGAGTTAATCCATTAATCTTTTCCTTTGGAATAGAAACCAGAAAAAACTAAATAGGGAGAAGGATCAAAATGCTTTCCGGACAATAGATTTGTGTTTTTTGAAATCCTACTTTAAGTGCATTGCGTTCCCCGGGTTTTTCCTTTTAGACTTGATTTTTCTACTTTATTACGCTTCAGGGATCTTTTACGAGATTGTCATGTTCTTGCCTATTTGAACCACTAAGTTGCTATCTGAGATTGTTTATTAATTTACTGCAGATCTTTTGGGCGTTTTCGATATATTTGGAGGCTGTTGCAATTTTTCCCCAATTGGTTTTACTACAACGAAGCGGCAATGTTGACAATCTAACAGGGCAATATGTCTTCTTTCTTGGGTATGTATATCTCTTAATGTTTTACGTTCTTTCGGTTACAAGTGGAGTTTTTCTTGTTTCTCTTTCATTATGTTCTGTTGATGTTCCTTTGCACCAGCGGTACTCTAATTGCCTATACATAGCTAGACATTCACTTAGAATATTCGGAGAGAAAAGGAACAACCTCGTATTGTGGCCCCCGTTATTAAGTTTCCCCTATTCTTTTTTGATAACATAGTTCTCCATTTTCCCTTGTTACTCGTATTTGGGGTGTTAAATTTCTTTCTAATATGAGCCTATCTTTTTCCTTTTAAGGTTTAACTAAGCCCATCTTATGATGTTATCGAGTGCTTTCTTTGTGTTTGATAGCTTGGTCAGTCCAAACCCTTTTGATCATGGAGTACGTGTCATCTCGAAGAGAGTTATTATTGGTAAAACAGAATATTATTATATAGATCAAAAGAAATATTGATAGGCATAGGTTTAAGCCTTGTACAATTAAATAAATAACCCCAACTTGCTAACACTGTAGGATGGTAAGTAATAAATGCGACACTTTCCCTTCAAGTTGGAGCATACATATCAAAGAGGCCTTGTGACAAATGTATGAAACACGTCCACGTCGAAGAGGCTTTGTGAAAATGTCTGCTAGCTGCTCCTCAGAATGTGTGTGCATTAACCGTATATCACCACAATTCACCTTTTCCCGAATGAAATTATAATCCACCTCTATATGCTTGGTTTGTTCATGGAACACTAGATTGCTGGCAATGTGAATAGTGGATGAATTATTGCAATGGAAAGTAGATGATCTGGCCATAGGCAGTCCAATCTTAGCCAACAATATACGTACCCATTGAAAGTCACCCATAACATTAGCAATAGCTCAATACTAGGCCTCTGCACTAGATCGAGAAACAACAGGCTGTTTCTTACTTTTCCATGTCCCAAGAATATCACCCTAGAAGGGACAATATGCCAAAGTAGATCGGCGATCCACAGGCAATCGGTCCAATCTGCATCAGAATATCTTGTCAACTCCAAGGACTCAGAGTGAGAATAACCAGCTATATGAAGATGATCCCAATTATGGAACTCAAATTGTTGACTCGAAGCTCATTTCGAATACCGAACAATTTGTAGGATGGCTTGCCAGTGAGTAGTATGAGGAGAACTTATGAATTGACTCACCATACTAACAGCAAACGAAATATCCGGACGAGTAATAGTGAGATAATTTAACTTGCCTACTAACCGGTGATACTTCCCCGGATCATGAATAAGCTCTCTGTGTTCATTATCAATCCTCACCTCATGGTCCATAGGTGTGTCCTAGTATCATGCAAGCCCACCTCATTAAGAATGTCAAGTATACTTTCGCTGAGAGAGCGATACTGCCATCGGCATAAACCACTTCTATGCCAAGAAAATATTGAAGGCGATCGATGTCTTTAGTGTTAAACTTCTTTTGTAGAAACTTCTTGAGTTATTGTATACCTTCAAAATCACTTCTAATAACAATAGTATTATCAACATAGATGACAAGAATAACACACCCCTTTGAAGAACACATACTAAACACGGAGTGATCCACATCGCACCGACGCATGCCAAAAGTAATAACCACATCACTAAAGCGGCCAAACCAAGCACGAGGAGATTGCTAAAGTCCATAAAGAGCTTTTTGCAGCCGGCACACCTTCCCTTGAGCGACAAACTATACCTGAGTAGTTGCTCCATATAGAACTCCTCGTTGAGATCACCATGAAAGTCAGCCCCCCTCCGTTCCCTGCCAATTAATTTTGGTGGTTTTTCATCTGGAGTCTTCCATTTATTCAGCTCCTCGTAACTTTTCGTGGTAAGTAGAATTTATGATGAGAACTTGGGATAAACAATCGCAAATGAAAAATATCGACTATGGACTTAGGTTCATGTTTTGTCTGTCCATTTATTTACTATGATCTTTAGGCTTTGTGCCTAAAAGTTTATCACTAATAAAGAGAAAAAAGCCTCTACATCTCATTAGTTGCCAGACAGTCCAAACCAGGGTGAATGTAGTGAAGAAAGTCTTCTCTCCTTTTTACTAATGGATAAGCCTTCTGAAGCCAACAATTCCATATTTACAGATCTTGCAGTAACCTACTTTATCCTTACAGCAACAATGCCAGAATGTGTAGAACAGGTCCCATAGATTAAGCTGCAATCTGTTTTGTAGTGAAGGTATATATATTTTTTTTTGGTAAGGATAGTGAAGGTATTATTGACTATTACCATATCCATGAAACTGAACCATGTTAATTGGCATGGAGATTCGAAACTGTTCTGTGTCCACATTATTTTGGAGATCACAGTATTTGATGTATTTAACCATGTATTTGGTTAACTTTTATATCTCGCCTTCATCAAGCACAAAGGAGAAAGAGGATGACATAGAAAATCTCCTGAGATAAGCTATCTGCAGCTTTTGCAGTACTTAGCACAAATTCAGTAGGACATTCTAGATTGCTTTGGCACCTTTTATTTGGTCAAAAATTTATATTTGCTTCATCGCGTTACTGTATGCTGGCGTTATATAATGTTCTTAGATTCTGTTCCCACCTTTCAGGGCTTATCGAGTTTTCTACATCCTCAACTGGATATATCGCTATTTCACAGAGCAGCATTTCAGTCGATGGATAGGTAAGCTGTTCTTGTTAAACTTTCAGGAGACTAATTGCAGTTATTGTTTAGAAGTGGAACGATTGATCATCTTTTTTTTTTGTTCATCAGCTTGCTTCTCGGGGCTTGTCCAAACGGCTCTCTATGCAGATTTCTTCTACTATTACTTTATCAGGTAGTTAAAATGAAACCCTCCAGATAATTATTGGTCTAATATAGTTGTACAAGTGACGTGAGATTCCCTCCTGTTTTTGTAGTTGGAAGAACAATGCCAAGCTTCAGCTACCAGCTTAAGCCAATAATGAAGGTGTTGAATGGTTGGAACTCCTTGAGTAAATCTCTCTGCGCGTCGTTGTCATTATTGCTGGGGGTCACATGCTGAATGACAATGTGAGGGAAGAAAAAGGAAATGGGCGTTGGCCCCAGACGCTGACGGCATTCCCATTTTGGGTGGACGGATAAAAAGACCGTGCTGGAGAAGATATCCATCGATTCGGATGTCACCGGCCACGAACGCGCGCATGGGGTGAAGGTTTGCAGCTTTTAGCACTTTCTTTTAAAGTTATGATGTGGATGGAGGCTTTTTCATGTGCCCATTGTTTTTATTGAAAACGTTTTACCTGCAATCTCGGTATAATGTATCTACGGCCCGCCTTTTCAGTCTGTAAAAGTACTATAGGAATGAAAAAGAGAAATTTCTGCTAGGATTTGGTAGGTTTCGTTTTGCATGTGAATGACCTCCCCTGAGATTTTGCAAGTTCAATTGATCTCCCTTCCAGTTTTTAGGCTGGTTCTTCAGAATCTGCCCAATACCTCCTAACCCCGTGCCAAAAATGATGATTGGGTTTCACCTATCCGAGAAAGTAAGGTGTGACGGAGAGTTGTTTTGACTCTTTGGTAGCGAAGATAGAAACTTGGTACTTTGCTTTGGCTAGGCGGAAGAAGAAATAGCACGTGAATTTGAGTAGCTCATGGGAGGCGGAGAATGACTTCGTCGTCGTCCGTGCAAGATATCCCGAACTCGAGGTCGATTCATCAATCTAAACTTTCTTCAACAAACTTCCTTTTTGGCCGTCAGCCTGACTATTTCTATAATTATAGCGAAGTCATTAGAAAATGCCTTTTAAAGTAAGAAAACGAATCAAGAAAAAAATGACATAAATCCTGGGAGGTACAATGCCTATTCGAGTCATTGAGATATGAGGAGATTGTCGTGCTGCAATACCGAAGAATGTCGCCTCTCTTCAAGTCCATGTTCTGTAAGGTAAATTCATTCAGTGGTGTATGATCCGATAATGTAGTTATTCCCCTTCGCTAGCGTCAGATCCATTTCTGTCTACCCTTTTTGTATGAAAAGCGAAGAGAGCGCAATAGCAACTCCATTGCGATTCGAATGACAACATGAGAAGTTTTACTGGGCTATAGTAAAATAAATACTGTTCGAGTCCTTGAGTGAACGTGAATACAACTAGACATGTACATGAGTTTAGACTTGAATTCTCTCATGATGTTCGCCCCAAATTGAGGTATCAAGTTCAATGTCATTCGGTGCTTGTATCTGGTGTGCCCATTTAGTTACAAACGAAAATTTTCCTCGCCTAGCAAAGACTTCGCGCGAAAATCACGTCGCCTTTCCCTTTTCTCTACTTTTGAAGGTAAATTTCCTTCCCTGGTCAAATTAGCTTGGAACAAGCTCCAGCACCGAGAGCAACGCTTGCACACTTTTGATGCACATGAACTTTGGAGTACATACATGAACCATTCGACGATTGGACCAATATTGCATGGGGTTTGCACGTGTGCGCAAAATTTCCATGTAATCCTTCCGGTAAATTTTCACCGGAAATCGCTGGTGTGGCATATCGCGTAAAGGTTTATGACTAGATAAACAAAGTCGATAAATTTATGACTAAAGTAACATCCGCACAATTGTGCCACGTCTCGTTCTCTTCCTTTTCTTAAGGGAAGAAAATCATATTTCAGGACTTCCTTTTGATATTTCATGGAAGGTTTCTCTCAGCTGTCATTGTAGCACATTCTCTCCTGCTCACGTTTTTCTCCTCTAGGAAGCAACCAGCAACTGATATCGACTTGGACCGATTGATTTTGCCAAAACATTCCCTGTTACGAAGCATTACCCTACTGAGATTCTGGAGCAATTCATCCAAGATTTCCTTCAACTTGAAGCTCATCGCATGTCATGAGTAGTTCATATAAATTCACTTGTGGTGAGGAGAGGAGCATAGTATCGCGAGACTTGTAGATCCCCATCGTTTTCATAAGACCTACGGTTTCATCGATTGTGCCAATCATTCCGTCTTAGGGGCCATAACCAATTGGAAAGTCCAATTACCAAATCAAATGGTTCAGATATCCAAACTTAATAATGACCACAAAAAAAAAAAATCTATTTCATGATTATAATTCCTCCCTGACAGAAAGTTCTTAAGATACCGTGGGTACGTAGAGGCCTACCGTACATGGGTACATTAATAGTGCAATTAGTTCGGCATTCTTAAACGGTCTATGAGTCGACGTTAGCATTTTCAAAATCATTTAACCCAATGCAAATGATGTTTTTCAAAGGTTAATTATTTGTTTTCTTCCTTTGAATTTTACTCTTATTAACATTTTTGCATTCCATTTTTAACCTCACAAGATCTAGGTCGATTTTCTATCGCTCTACCGAAGTTGTATGAGGTTCACTGAGGGGTCGTCGTGAGCAACAGACGATCACAAGTCTAGGAAACCTTTGGCATCGCCTCGCATGAGCCGCCTTTTTCGGCGGCTCAATCCTTACTGGGGATTGATTTGCTTCGACGATGTTTCGCTATCCTTGTTCCCCAATTCAATCCTTCCATTTTATTCCCTTTTTTTTTTAATCACTTCAAAACCACTTTACAAAAATTACACCGAAAGCCACTTAACCAAATGGTATTTATTTCGAGCAAATGTACCTTCATTCGAAGATCTTTGGGTCTCTACCAAAGGCACCCTCATATCTTCTAGTCCCAATATGCATATCGATTTATTTTACTCTTTCGACCAAAAAACAAAAAATCTATGTTACTATGGGATCTCAACGCTTTCTTATTCTGTATTAGTGAGAACTATAACAATTTTTTAACGGTCAGTGACATACATTATCACATTATATATGCAATCTAGATTCAAGGATGGAGGGTGATTTCAATCAGTAGGGTCAAATGATCACGCTGCAATGCTTATTGTGCTAAATATATTATAAGGTTTAGGGTTTATGTCTGGTCCCTCAATTTTTTCTGGAAAAGCAAAATTTACCCCATCTATTTTTTTGTTAGCTCAAAAGGGTCGTCAATCTACTTTTTAAAAAATGTTACCAGTCATGTCTAAATTGATCCAGTGACAGAATCCGTTGAAGTTAATGTCAATAAAATCTTTGTTGACAGGAATTTTTTTTCCCTTCTCTCTCTCTCAATGCAGAGCTCCTTCTAATTCTACCAAATTAAAAGCCCACAAAATCTTAAAGAAAAATTCTTCCTGACAGTCTAACAATACTGCCAGTTATTTCTGATCATAGATCTACATGTCATCATTGCATATTTTGCATAAAATACTCATTAATTAAAAAATCATAGGGCAAAAAATAATGACAGTACTGTCAGGCTGTCATGATAGCAGCTCTCAATCTAAAACCAACAAAAACTAAGCAAAAACTATCATTTGTACCCATTTACAATCATCACTCATGGCCACGACCACGAGATCAAAAACTTGAAATTTATGAGAAAAGTCATATTTATGTTGTAGTTGTGTTAATTCAATCATAAATATATTTTTCTAATTAAGTTTTAAACCTTTTATACATGTGCTAATTCAGTCCATTCCATCAATTTCATATGGAAATTGTTAACGTGGTAATGCCCGACGATTGGATGGACAAATTTCTTATTTTTTTAAAAGTTTTTAAATCCTTTTATTTTTTTTTCTTACATTCTTATTTTTTTGTGGGAACTATGGCTAGCGAGAGTTGTCGAAGCTCGCCACCACCTACAGTGGGCCACGAAGCCCTCCCTAGCCTCGGCCAGGCTATAGGTAAGGGTAGCCTTGCTGGTCGCAAGCGACAGCGGCCTTGCCCACATGGCCCCCATGCCCCTAACCAGCGAGGCAGCCTTGTCTACCAGATTTGCTCAGCAGATGCATCGAGTTGATGAAGGTCTTGAGCTTCCCTTCCTTAACCAACTTAACTAGAAATGGCAGGCGAGGTCGCTTCCCCTAGATCTAGGCAAGATGGGATCTCTCAAAAATAGGAGGAATCATGCTATCAGAGCATTTCTCCACCGTCCTATTGGATTCAATTTGAGAGGGCAAATTTTTTCGACAGTATAACTCATCTTTCTGACGAGTTTTTTCGACAATATTTGTTTTGAGTATGCACTACTTTTCGAGAAGATTGTCATGAAAAGAACAAAGTTTCTTGAAAATATGAGGAACCATACTATTAGAGCATTCTCCAGTTATTTGTCCTGTTATACTCAATTGAGAGGAAAAACTTTCGCGACGGTGTAACTCATCTTTCTGACAAGTTTTTTATTGGGAAATCCATTTGATTATGTATAACTTTTCAAGAAGGATGTAATATTAAGAACAGAGTTTCTCGAAAATACGAGGAACGCTATTATAGTGATTTTCTAGTCATTTGCCTTGTTGCATTCAAGTTGAGATGGCAAATCTTTCACATAATGTAGTTCATTTCATCCTCGCCTTGGGCAAGCAAGTCCTTGAAAAGGGCCCCGACCTTCACAGCCACAATCTCCACAAAAAAGGAAAGAAGGAAGGAAAAGAAAAGAAAAAGTTAAAAACTTAAAAATTATTTATGTTATCACCGACCACGCCATGACAACAATTTCTGGCTAAAATTGACCAGATTGACTTAATTAGCACAAACGTAAACTTTTTACAACTTAATTGGTAAATAAAAAGGTTTATGATTAAATTGAGACAATTACAATAGGTTTAACACTTTTTTTGGTAATTTTTCCTGAAAAGCTCAAGCAGTAATGGACGAGCTCCAATCTCGTGGCCATGCCTCCCAGAGCTCAAGTGATCATGGTGGATGCACGCAGGAAGCTCAAGCAACCATGATCGCGAGCTTAGAGCTCGAGCTAAGTCATCCATGGCCACTAGCTCGAAGCTCAAGCGCCCACCATAGCCGTGAGCTTATAGGTCAAGCTCGAACATGCTTAGCTGCAGGCTTAAAGTTCAAGCTTCCATGCGTTGAAATGCACATGTAAACTACGCTAAAAAGTCCCATATTCAAGCAGTGAAGTTGGTGTAGACTAGGTATTGGATTTTTGTTGTGTGATTTGAACGCAATTGCAGTTTCGACTTAAGAGGTCGAGCTCGAACAATCATGGCAACTGCAACCTTGATGGTCAAGCGTCCCTTGTGCGCTTAGAGCTCAAGGTCAAGCACGGCCGATGATGAGTTGGCGAGATTGGCGTGGCGGTTGGTGACCGACGGCGCCGGCAAGGAATTGGAAATTCAGTGAGGGCGCTAAATTGCAAACGAAGTGGCAATTTTGTAAGATTCAGATGAAGTAACGGGGTGAAAAGTCGCGTTGGTTTTTGTATTTCTATTATCAGAAAATATCGTTAGCTTAAGAATAAATCTAAAGCATATTTCTTTGGCTCCTTTTCTATTAAAGAAACAAAAATTATCATTGCCTAAGTGAGGGAAACCCTAATTTGCCCCCCCCCCCCCCCACCCCCCCCCCCCCCCCCGCACTAACTCCAAAGATAACTTCTTGGGATGAACCCGGGATGTTTTCCTCTCTTTGCGCATCTTGCAAGTCAACTTCTACGACAATCATTTCTCCAATTCTTGTGCATGCAACTTGGGAATAGTTTTTCGTGCCCGTGGTCCATCGGAATTCGCCATTTTCAATAATAGTGGTCGACAAGTTTCTTAATGAAGCTCGATGATTGCTTCTTGCGCTTGCCATCCCCGCATGATTTGAGCTTCTCGAGTAGTTTACTTATTGATGGTTTGTCGTGCTTCTGTTAGCTACTTGTTATCCTTTTCTGTTCAGACAGTCTTATTTATTGCAAGTTAGTAATGTCCGACTCGCGCACTCTCCCCCCACCGGCAAGATCTATCACGTAGTAATGGAGGTGTACACTGTTACATATATTATTTAGATATATTGTATATATCACGAGTATGTATTTTTGTGTATTTACTTTCTTGCCCTTCTTTGTATGTATATTTATATTGGTCATGTGCCTAATTGCAATGTGTGCGTTTCATTATTTAATTCTCAAATCTATCATGGTATCAAAATTAGGGTATCTTATTTTTCTCTTAGTAATTCGTCTTCTTCTAGTTCCATTGGTGTTCTGCGTGGGTTTGCTCAATTCCTCGCAAATTGTTTTGTCTTCTTCTTCGACGTTTCTTCTCAGTGAAGGTGCAGTTTTCTTCTCAGTGATCGGCTCGTATCCATTTTGTTCAACGTTATTCGACTTTTTGTTTTCATTGGCTCATGACAAATTCAACGTCTTGCACCATTGATCAGCCCCGTTTTGCTCATCGTTATTTGTTCGCTGTTCAAAGAGTTTTCTAGTGATATCCAGAGGTGACTTAGCTGCTGTCCAGTGGTATCTAGCTGCTGTTTGGGTTTGAAACAGTGTTGTTTTTTTGTTGGGTGGTTTTCTTTGCTGCTTTTCGGTGCGATGCGACATTGAATACCTATTGTTTAGTGTTTACTGACCCCTCTAGAATTATGACCGATAATGATTGCTCTCAACGTGATTTTCAGTCTGGCTATTCTCAGCGTGTTTCTCGACGTGGTTCACAGCATGGTTTTGTGCATGATTCCCAGCGTCCTTCTCCTCGACGGGGTTCACATTTTTACTGCAACTTCTGCAAGCAAAATGGACATACTGATGATAGATGTTTTCAAAAAATACGTGATCTTCCTAACGCACCCTTGCATTCAGTTGCACCTGTCTCTTCTCCATCCATGGATTGTGTCACTTCGATCGTCTTGCTAATATTGAGGCTCGGTTTTCTCATTTAGTTCAGCTTCATCTTGGTTCTTTTGGTACATCCACCACTGTTGTTACAGAAGCTGCTGCGCAATCTTTAGGTGATAGTTCTTCTTTGATTCTTGACTCTGGGGCTGCTGATCACATGACTGTCTTTTCTCATCATCTCACTCGACAGACTGCACTAAAAAATCCAAGAGAGTTCTTTACAGCAGATGGATCCTCTGTTACTGCTACTATGCAAGGCCATCTTACTATCTCTAACAGTTTTAATGTGCACAATGTGTTACATATATCGAACTTAGCCCTAAGTCTTTTATCTGTTGGCAACTTGCCGATATGGGTTATATGGTGACATTTACTACTGATTCACGTATTGTACAGGATCGTACAAGTGGCCGGATGATTGGCAAGGGTCGTAGACATGGAGGATTGTATATGATGTAGCATCTCCAGCTTCCTTCACCTCAACCTGTTCTTGTCATCTCCAATCTTGACTATTGGCACCAGCATCTCGGTCATATATCTGTTTCCCGTTTGTCTTTTTTGCATCATCAAGGTGCACTTGGGCATGTTTCATCTACTGTTATGCATACTTATACTAGTTGTCCTTTAGCTAAACAATCTGCACTTCCATTTCCTATTGGTTCTTCCGTTTCAACTTTTTGTTTTGATTTAGTACATTCAAATGTTTGGGGTCCTGCTCCCCAAATTTCTAAAAGTGGATTGAAATATTATGTATCGTTCATTGATGATTATTCTCGTTATACATGGGTTTATTTCATGCGTTCTCGAGATGAATTTCTCTCTATCTATAAAAACTTTACAGCTATGATATCTACTTAATTCTCTAAAACTATTAAAGTTTTTTGTTCTGACTTTGGTGGGGAGTATCTTTCTACAGCTTTTCGTTCTTTTTTAACTTCTCAGGGAACCTTGCCTCAGTTGTCATGTCCGGGTGTTCCTACTCAAAATGGTCTTGCTGAGCGCAAACATCGTCATATTTTGGATACTACTCGTGCTTTCATGTTATCCAATTCGGTTCCTATTGAATTTTGGGCTGAAGCATTATCTACTGTTGTCTATCTCATAAATCGACTTCTTTCTCTCATCCTATCCAAAACCACCTCTCACCAACGTCTTCTATCAAAACCACCCACTTATCATCAACTTCGTATTTTTGGCTGCATGTGTTATGTGCTTTTTCCACCTCATAAGCGTACCAAACTCTCTGCAAATTCAATTCGGTGTGCTTTCTTTGGTTACAGTACAGAACACAAAGCCTATAGGTGTTATGATTCTTCTTCACGGCGTATTCGTATATCTCGTAGTGTTCAGTTCTTTGAGCATCTACTGTTCTTTTCCGCTGCCTCTACTTCTTCACAGTCTTCTCCATCTATATTTATGGGTTTTCCTCTTGATTCATCTCCTGTTCGTCCTCTTATATATTCTCCTTCAGATTCAGTGCCGCCACCTTCTCCTATTATGACTCCTTCGTCTGCTTCGCCTACTAATTCGACGCCTCTTGACGATTCTCGTCCACCATCCCCTCAGCGGAATCCTCCGCGAGATCGTCGTCCTCCGGCTAGATATGTGGCGGCTAAAACTTATTCTGATAAGTTTGGTTCCTTTATGGCTGCTATTCACACTTTGCAGGAACCATCAAATTATAGTATAGCCGTACAACATGCTGAATGGCGTGATGCTATGTCTCAAGAATTATCTGCTCTTGAGCGCACTGGTACGTGGGATCTTGTGCCTCTTCCATCAGGAAAATCCTTGATATATTGTCGTTGGATTTATAAAATCAAGACTCACTTTGACAGTAGCATTGAGCACTATAAAGCGCGTCTCGTTGCACTTGATTTTGACCATAAGTATGGAATAGATTATGAGGAGACCTTTGCTCTTGTTGCCAAAATGATTTCTGTTTGCACTCTTCTTGCAGTGGCATCTATTCTTAATTGGCCTCTTTTCTAGCTGGATGTGAAGAATGTTTTTCTTCATGGGATTCTTGAGGAGGAACTCTATATGCAGCCACCTCCAGGTCTGTCTCATTCGCCCGGCCAGGTATGTCGTCTTGTCGGGCCCTTTATGGTCTTAGACAGGCTCCTCGAGCTTGGTTTGAATGTTTTGTAAATGTCGTTCGATCATCTGGCTTTGTTCAGAGTGAAAATGATCATGCTATATTTACTCATACCTCTTCAGCTGGTTGTACTATTCTACTACTCTATGTAGATGATATGATCATTACTGGGGATGACTTTGTTCATATTGCTTATACTAAACAACATCTTCACCGTCAGTTTGCTACAAAAGATATGGGTTTCTTACGTTATTTTCTCGGTATTGAGGTTGCTCGTAGTTGACATGATATTCTTCTCTCCCAGCAAAAGTATATTGTTGACATTTTAGGTCGTACTGAGTTATTTGATACTCATACTGCAGCTACCCCTGTTGAACTTCATTTACAGCTTCGTCCGAATGATGGTGAGCCTCTATCTGATGTCACTTGCTACCGGGCTCTTGTTGGCAGTTTTGTATATCTTACAACCACTCGTCCTGATATCACATATGTTGTTCATCTTATCAGTCAGTTTATCGCAGCTCCTCGTACAGTTCATTATGCTGCTGTACTCTGGATTCTGTGCTATCTTCGTGGTACTCTGATACGCTCAGTTTTTCTTTCATCGGCTTTCTCACTTGCTCTTCGTGCTTACTCTGATGATGATTGGGCTTCGGATGTTACTGACCGCAAGTCTATTATAGGATTTTGTATCTTTCTAGGTGATTCTCTGATTTCTTAGCGTGCTAAGAAGCAGCCTGTCTTGTCTCGCTCTTCTACTGAGTCCGAGTATCGTGCTATGGCTGACACTTCAATTGAGATTATTTGGCTTCATCACCTTCTTGCTGATCTTAGTGTTGCTTTCTCTGGTCCCATTACTCTTCATTGTGATAACAAGAGTGCTATTCACATTGCTACAAATTCGGTGTTTCATGAGCGTACTAAGCACATTGACATTGATTGTGATATTACGCGTCATCAACTCTAAGCACATATCATTTCTCTTCCCTTTGTGGCCTCTACAGCTCAGCTTGCTGACTTATTCACCAAATCTCTTACCTCACAACGATTTACTGCTCTTCTTTCCAAACTCTCGTTGGTTGACCCACCTTGAGTTTGAGGGGGGGTGTTAGATATATTATTTAGATATATTGTATATACTACGAGTAGGTCTTTTATGTATTTACTTTCTTGCCCTTTTTTATATGTATATTTATATTGGCCATATGTCTAATTGCAATGTGTGCGTTTCATTATTCAATTATCAAATCTATCAAACACAAGGTGATAAGTGCGATCGCTTTTGTGCATAACTTCCTGCTAATATATGTTGCCCGTGAGGACCATTTTGATCATTCAAAATAGCAACCAACAGTTGTCTCTTGCTTTCTCATTGTGATTAACACCGCGGACATCCATGAGCACCTCTCCAACTCCATCGCCAGTCGCGTTGCACACCTGAAAATGGCCTTAACTAGGGGAGGGAGGGGCGTGACGATCTGGACGAGATGAGGACGAAGGCAAAACAATGTGGTCCTAGCGCGTTTGGCATCAAATGGTCGAGGAGTGGAGAAAGAGGAGGTATTGATTAGGATTTAGGTCTTTCTTAACATGTAACAAGTAGCGGCATGACAAACTTCTGATGTAAGGTCTATGCAAAGATAGAGAGTACTATCCAACTATTCACCCTCTCCAAAATCAAATTCAAACTCAGATGGCATTTTAACACCAACAATAATTAATCAGCTTTTCAAGCATGGATGGACCAAAATTTTATGCAACGTACGATGATACAACTTTTTGCGGTGGTCTTGTTGTCCGGCTCATGATGCTGCAAGAACAAAAACCAATACAAACGCAGAGACAGGCCACTAAGTGACATTCATTGAACATAACTAATAATAATGCCGTCTTGAGCGGTAGACCACACTTTTGAACATTAAAGTGTGTAAGGAAGAAGTTTCCATCAACTTTTCATTGCTGTTAGTAGATCGAGGCCGGAGATAAAGGAAGGGAAAAATCTATTTTTAGATTTGTTTATTTGATGTACATTTGAAGATAGATGGGTCCCACTCCCACTTGTAATTTCCCTTTACTCTGTAGTTTCTTTTGAATTTGATGTGTAGATGGAGACAGACTGGGACTAGGTGAGGTGCCTATGAGCTGCCTTCGTCTCCTCGAGCTGGACCTAGAAGACCAGAAGCAGATCGAATTCCCGATCCAGCCATAAGAAAATGACATCACGATATTCAAGATAGCTCAAAGATTATATTAATGGGACCTCTCTCATTTATATATGCAAGTTTTTGCACCTCTGGCTCTCTCATCTGTTTTAATTATACCTTTTATCTCATAAAAAATAATCAATTTTAAATTTAGTATCAATTCTACCCTAAATATTTTTTATCCCGTAAAAAATCATAAACTTTGGATCACATCCCAATTCTACTCCAAAATTTTCTTTTATCTTATGAAAAACTCCGAATTTTAGGTCTTTTCCCAATATTACCGTTTAGTCCCAATTTTTACCCTAGAACTTTTACAGTCACATAAAAAGTCACAACACCCCAATCACCCTTCCATCCGAAATTTCTTGTTGTCACCGAGAAATGAAAAACTCCCAAAGACAAACTATTTGAGTGTGTCGACTGTGAGGTCTCTAACTACAAAAAATGAAATATTCCTAAGCAGAGATCAAACACCCAGCGCAAAATCTTTAACCGGTAAATGGAGGCAGAATTAGGACTCAAGTAAAAGTCAGTGATTTTCATGAGATAAGAAAATTATAATAAAGTCAAAACTGGACCTAAATTTGGGATTTTTTTTAAGAGAAAAAAATTAGGGTAGAATTGAAAGTGGACCTAATGTTGATGGTTTTTTATGAGGAAAAAAAAATTAGCGCAAATTGAGATCGGACCTAAAGTTTGGATTTTTTTATGGGACCAAAAAAGTTTAAAGTAGAACTAGGACTACACCAAAATTTAGAGATTTTTTATGAGATAAAAAATATAAATGAGAAAAGAACTAAAATTTAAGGTTTGTTAGAGTATTAGGCCCAATTTTTTGGGGAAGGAGAACAGATTTCTCGAGTCAAATTGCTCTTTGAAAAGTGCATATTTCAGTCGAGTTCAGCTGCAGCATGGAGGAAATAATTGCTTGATATGGATATAGGCGAGCCTTAAGTTGAATTCGATTCGAACTTCCTTGTACACCATATATATGAAAAGGGAAAAGTGTCTTGCGACTTGAATTCATAAAAAGTTCTGATACATACAAATCAGAGATAAACAACTCAATTGGTAAATGAAGACAAAGTCCTTGTAAAAAGTTTAGGGGCACTCTTCTTTTTGTCATGAAGCATTGATTGTGTAAGTTTTTTCTTAAAAACTGATAACGATTTGAGCCGTTCGTTTCAAAAATGTACGACTCAGATTATTTTTTTAAAAAATCTATAAAAAAAAATCTATACCTATGTAAGCGATATGAACCGTACATTCAAAAATGGATGGCTAAAGATGATTTGAGGCACCCATACCTTTAAGGCAAGGAGGCCAGATCCTTTTTCTTGGGCATTGCGTTTCACGAGGTGGAACTCGCCATGTCGAATCAACTAGCCAGCATATATATATTCCAAAGCCAATTCATCACCAATAATTGTTCCACTTGAAACAATTTTAGTAACATGAGATGAAAATGTAATTGGCTTAGAGAGTTTTGATCCCTTTTTCACTTGCATGGACGCCCAAAAAAAAAAACATGCAGGGTATCTATATAACTTATGAGGAATTTCGACTTCCTAACCATTACTCGTTCATTGAAAAAGGGATCGTCCTCATTGTTCGTTAATTGAACCTACATCAAATATAGCAATAATTTGATATTAAGCTCATGAATAGTTATTATATATAATATTTTTCTTTTTCTTTTTTGTAAGTTAGGGTTGAAATTGGGGTTTTAATTTTTTCTTTCTTGTTACTTTTTATTTCGTTGTGATTGTGTACCTAATAATAATAGTTTCAAATCCAAATTTTTTTTCAATCCTTTATTTATGTAGCCGTTGTATATTTAATAGTTACACTTTTAGGTAATATTCTAATCTATATATATATATATATAAAAGAAAAATTAAAGTATTCAAATATTAAATCACGTTCTACTCCTCCTCAACACCCTTTTGAAAAATTGGAGAAACTTTGAGCCTTTGTTTGAAGGTACCCAAAGCGTCCAATGTGAACGAAACGTGCGTGGTGAGTCCCACAATCGCTGAAAACTCAGTCTCGTCCATGGTTCTTCTTGTCACATTGCCCTTTCGGCCAACGTCCTTTTCTGCACCGTCTCCCCTGCGCTCCTGCTGCGGACCTTTTCAGGATTTTCGATTTTTAGTGTGCAGGCGAAGCTCAGCACAGCAAGTTAATGACATTTATGTCCCAAGCGATTCCATTACTACCGCCCTTCTACTGCCCCTTGACTCTTGAGTCGTCGAAATTTACATTTGCATTTATTTGCTCGTTTTGGCTTGACACGCTCAAACATCAAAGCTGACCCTACCAAGCCAAAATGTTCTGCTGCACTTTGATTCTCTACTGGACGCAAGCACGACTATATTGAGAAAGCATTTTGGAGGAGTTTCTTTTTGTCCTTATTCGAGATAATACCATGAAGTGTAGACACAAACCCTAGATATGTTCGTGAAAACTCATGGGATTCAAGAAATAGAGGAGTAGCGTACATTTCGCATTATATCCCAAAAGGGTGGCTCTTCCAACCTATCACGTTTTGGATAAGTTGAACTTGTAAAGTTAGGTAAGTTTAAACTAATTTTATTGATGTGTTAAGGTTAAGCCAATCAAAGTTCATCACATCATTGTTACGGGGATATTTCGAACCCATTTGAGTGTACTATTCGAGGAAAAAGTCTCGGCTTGATGTTCCTCAGAGATGCAATGAAGCGTGTATATAACTTTCTTTTTATAATCGTGACGGAACTTGCATCGTTCTCAACAAGGCGAGTTAATACAATATAATTTGTGCTTAAATCGTAGACCTTGCTCGGAGTAGATTCAGGTTATGTGCGCATGTTGATGGACCCTTATGCTTATCCAATAAGAAGATACGTAGCTTTTGGCCTAGTATGATAAATATATGGAAATTTTGGGCAGGAAAAGCATAAAAAAATCCTAAATCTAATGCATTGATGTCAATTCAGTTTTAAACTTTTTAATTGTATTAATCTAATATTAAAAAATTTGTATTTGTATCAATTATGTTTATCCATCTAATTTTGGCTGAAAATTGCTAATATGAACGTCGGTTATCTTACGTGGCATAACCGATACTGACATAGATATTTTTAAATAAATTTTAACAATTCTTTTCTTTTTATTTTCCTTTTGTTGAGGGTTGGCAAGGTTCGATGGAGCGAAGACATCGTATGACCCAAATTTGGTGAGGGCGAGGACCGACAATACAAAAAAGAGTAAAGAAAAGAAAAATATATAAATATATAAAAAAAAGTGCACATTAGTATTAGTCATGCCATATAAGATGACCGGCATCTAATTTCTAGTTAAAATTGTTTGTATGGACTTAATTGATATAATACATAAGGTTTATCACTGAATTGACACAATTGAAAGATTTAAAACTTGATTGGCATTAATTTAAAAGATTTCAGATTGAATTGATACTTATGTAATGTTTAAATTCTTTGTTTTTTTGGGACACTTTTCCCAATTTTGGGCGCTTTAAAAGAGAAAGCTTGTTTTTTATAACCGAACATATGGAGAGATAACTACTCTTCAAGAGTTGCGGCCGTGGCTTCAGCGTAATCCCACGAAGCTGGCGGCAAATAAATAGTAGAGTAGCGAAGCTGGCAACGAATAAATAGTAGAGCAGCCAACCTGCACCAATCTATGTGCCCATGTGATTAGATTAGTCCTTTTCATTTTGTCTGCATAAATATTGAAGAAACATATTTTATTGCACGAAGTTCCGGAGGAGCTTGTGATATTTGAAAGTTGATGGCCAATGCATATCCTTTCATAGGGTTTTGCGCAATTTTTTATACATTTTCATCTCCTTCATATAAAATTAGAGAAATGCACCGCAAAATATTAACATAAGACTAGTAGAGAACTTAACTATTAGAGCAAAGCATAAGTTCAGGGTAGTGGTGTTGATTTCTTAACCCATGTTTGATGGGTTAAATTGTTGTTGTATGAGTTAATCGTATTACTAAATGGGTCGCAAATAGATTTAGAATGGTAAAGCCGGAGACAATATGTGTGTTAAATAGGTTCGCAATTATTACTTAGAGACAAACCATACTCTGTCTCGCTCATTCACTCCTCGCTCTCATCTTATTTTGCGTATGAATTTTCTTAGATTTGCCTAAATATATAATTATTTTAGTAAGGCAAAAGTACAGTAAAAGTGTTAATATTTATATACGGAGATCACTTTAGTGCTAATATTTTTTTGGATCACTTCAGTGCTAATTTTTGTAAAAATGATTATTTGAGTGTTATGTCTAACGTAGCTTGCCGGAAATTATGTATGGCGCATACATGGCTTGCCGGAAATCCTAATCAGTAATAATAAAAAGCAAAAAAAAAAAAATCTACCTAATAATCTAAAAATTGGGAAAAAAAGTTAAAAAAGAAAAAGAAAAGAAAAAGATGGACCGTTTGCAGCAGCGGGGGTGTGAGCCGTCGTCACCCCCCACCATCGACGGCAATGGCCGAGGAGGGTGGGGGATGGCCGGCTGACGACCTTGCAGAGGCCTCGCTAGGGTCGTTGAGGCCAATCTTGCCCAGCGATCAAGCCTCGTCGAGCCACTGCTAGGCGAGGTCGACCTCACCTTGGGTATAGAAGGCCTCGAAGGGGGTCGCTTGAACCCTACGACCCCCCTGGGTCATCCCCCACCCCTCGCTGCCCATTGCCGGCGATGGTGGCGACGGCGGCCCTCATCGCTACTAGAACACACATGTTTTTTTTTTCATTTTTTATTTTTAGGCTATTTTCTAGTTTTATTTTAATTTTTCTGAAAATATTAACTATTTTAATGTTGAAATGTCCATGTGACATCCACATGTGTTAATTTTTTTAAAAAACTTTGACACGTGATATTAAAAAATTAATTAAAAATACCATGCATACTGTTCGATCGGAATTGACACTTCAATGATCATTTTCTCTCCGATATGGTACTGAAGTGATCCAAGAAAATATTGACACTAAATTAATCTATGTACACAAATATTGACATTTCTATTGTACTTCTGCTGTTTTAGTAATATAAGTTGGTACAGATTGGGCCGAGTATGAGTCACTAGATTTGCATTGAATACATATGGATTAAAACAGGTCAAATGGGTTAATTTGAGTTGAATCATTTTGAACACGGCTCGACATAACTATTTCATTTAACAAGTCTAGTCTTGATCTCTATGACACCACAAAACAAGTATCACATCATTCTTGCTTACATCGATACAATAGTAGAAAAGTCTCGCACAATCTCAAACTGACATGGCATATGCGTTTTAAAGCCATGACTAAGACAGATAACAAAGGGCCGACTGTAGATTCATATGGGACTACTTAATGCCTATTTAGTAATGTACCTGTTCCAAAAAAGTGATTCTGACTAAAATTAAATTTTTTTATTATGTTTCATTGATGATTTTTAGAGAATCAAAACATATTTGATAATTATGTAAAATTTTTGCTCTCAGAAGAAAAACGCGTTTGGTAACTTCATAAAATTTATGTTTTGAGAAACAATATCTCTTCCCAATTTATCATTTAAATCAAATAATTACATAATCAAATTTGATAAATTTACTCAAACCCATTGTTGCAATCCTCTTGCACAACGACGTCTTTTTTGCCAAAATAGAAATGTTTCAAATTTGTTCAATAATTATTATTTTTCTTGCTTCTCTTGAGGCTGTGCATATACCAAGGATGAAATAGGTGACTTTGATTATCTTTTATTGCTCAAAATGAACAAATTTCATTTTTGCCACATAGGTAGATAAGTTTTACCCTTAGATACCATGCGGATGGTCATTGATACAGTATGGTACTCCGGCAACAAATCAGGTAGCGCTTAAAAAAAATCAAAAGTCAAAATCACCAAAAAAAAGGAATGGCCAGTTGAATGGAATCATTTTTCATATATATTTTTTTTTGAGATTTTTTGGGAATTTCGGAATGATTTCCCATGGGGAAAATTATCATTTGGGAGAAATCATAAGGAAAAATCATCAAAAATAGAATTGATTAGTTGAAATAACACGTCTCTTATATATATATATATATATATATATATATATATATATATATATATATATGGAATTTTTGGATTTTATTTTATTTTTTTCCAAAAAAAATAGATTTTTTTAATGAATTTCCTTTTTTATTTTTAATCATTTCTAATTTTTTATTTTTATTAATTTCATAAATTTTTAAAAAAATTATTCAAGCAGAGTCGGGTTGATCTGGCCCATGTCTTGCGGGCGCCCAACAAAAAGAGAAAAGACTATTGTTGTCTTTTTTATTATCAAAAGTGTTCTTTTTTTGTTCTCATTTTTTGTCTAAAATTGTTCCCAAGAGAAGAATCAAAATTAGAATCAGAATCATTTGCGGCACCAAATACATTTCTATTTTTTTTTTCAGAATAGAATCATAAGAACATAAGCATTACCAAATAAATCCTTAGAATTGTTGAGGAAACCTTATGTCAGGATATTTTGATTCCGACAAAACTATCCTTGTTTTGATAGAATATGTGTAATATTTATAATGTCTTAATTGCAGAATGAACAAGTAAACATAAGTTTATATTGATCCATTCGTGCATCCATATTCAAGGAGTAGTAGTCAAATATCTGTTTTTGAAGATGTTCAGATGGAGTCGTTTCTGAAGATGTTTAGATGGAGCTGCCTCGATGGTGATCAGATGGAGCATGTTGCATCTAAAAGCTTATTTGTCTGAAGAGTTATATGATATGTCAGAAGGTCTTTATTGAAAATCAGTATTATGGTTCAAGATTATCTGTTCGGAATTCAGAGTCTTTACTTCTTAAAACTGCTTCTAAACATCATTCAGATTCTGCGAATTCTTTTAGATAGATTTTGAAGACCCACGAATGATAGGTTTCCGATTAAGGCAAGTTCTTTCATGGAAGTTTGTAATATTTGATCGACATGATATTTCTTCAATTACATCAGGAGAAAATCTACGATTGGATATTACCTTCTAAGAATAACTATTGTGGCTTATTTGAATCTACTTTACTTTTAAAAACTAAAAATGTAATTGTATCGACGACTGAATCTGAAGGGTTCGAACTCTACTTCAACTGCTATTATATCTTCTCAGATATAGTCTCGTTCAATTACGATTGATGACCTCCAATCAAAGATTGAATGGTGATCCTTTGAGAGATTGTCCAATAGCTAGTTTAGAAGTAAAGGAGTATAAAAGAAGAACCATGGTAACCAGGAGAGGGAGTCGAGAACTTAGAATTTCAAAGCGCCTAAGTTGTTCAGATTTACATACTTATTCAAAGAGTTTTCAAATTATTTCAGTGTGAGGATTTGGAAGAGTGATTGGGTGTCTTCATATCTTGTAAGCTCCATTAAATCATTCTAGTGAAATCCAGTCAATCGACTGTCATCGTGGGATAGTGTACGTAGGCCTAACAAGATGAACCACTATAAATTCAACATGCACTTTTCTCTAATCTAAACTCTTATTTCCGTGTTCAGATTGTTTGCACGTTATTATACCGTTCCTGAATCTAAATGTATTTTAAAACTATCTTAATTCTGCAATAAATTTCAATTTGACCCATAATCACTTATTCACCCCCTCTTTAGGCCATATGAGTAGATTCAACAAGAGTATCATGTTCCAAGAAGAAGGACAATCACGATGTTAGGCAGAAACATAATAAGATAATCTTCTCTCTTCTTGATTTTGGTGTGTTCTTTAGAATATCCGTACCTCAATTTTATCAAATCTTTTTCTTTGTCTCGGGACTCCAGTGCATGGCATGGGCTGTGCAGATGCTATGAACACCCCAATAATAATTATGTTACAGGCTTGATTCCCTCATCATTCATGCACGCGTTGAGCTGGAAATTTTTTTGGGCATTATAAAACGCAAGAGCCAACCTTGAAGTCATTCAAAAACTTTATATTAACAAAAAAGAAAAGCGATGCGACTATTTAATCAATTCAAAAGAACTTGAGCCTCGAGCAGAAGTTCATCTGGAAAGATCTTGGAACTTTGCCTCGAGGCTTGAGCACTCGTGTTTGTCTTGGGCGGAGAGAAAATAAAACGAGGAGGGGAAGACACGATGCACGAGAAGACAAAAGCACTTAAGATTTTTGATCGCTTGGGTTTTTGTCTGCTCTTTCTAATTTGCAGTGTGTATTGTTCATTTTCTGTCGTGACTCCATAGATTTTCAGTGAATAAAAAATTAGTATGGATGTTTAGCTGAAGCATTCTTTCTTTGCTTGTCTCTCCAAAGACAAGGAAGAAAACAAGGCGTCCTCTTTCCGGTTCTTGCTCTTTGTCTGCAAAATAAATCCTTGGGGGAAACTTCGCATCACATTTCATTCAGAAAGCGTATGAGGAAAGACAAGCCGTGACACCTGTTTTCACGTTCCCTCCTTCCATCGTAATTTACTATAATTTGTTGCATCTATCAAAATATCCTACATCGCTTGTCTACGAAGTTTGTATTCACCTCTACATGTAATCTCTCTTGATTCGGACATTCTATCACGGAATGAGAGTCTGATTTTGCTCCAGTTCATTTTCATGACAAAGGTTTGACAAAATATCCACATCGTGTACGGAGACCACCTATGTCCTTTTGAGATTGTGTGCACATTGTGATTATGGTGAAAATCTCTCATGCATGTAATCATTTTTCATATATAGGCTATGGAGGGCATGGAAGCTTAGGCATCCGAAAACACACACAAAACTCCTTCATCAGAAAATTGGAATATATCCTCATTAGCTTAGTTGGTTCCCCTGCCTTAAAATTGTGTTGGATTAGCTGATTAATTATGTCAACTAATTTCCTATTTGAAAGAACTCGAGAAGGACAGCAATGGAATCTGAGTCGGGGGCCTGATTGGGGGACATGGATTGCCCCGACCCTCTGAGGTCTGTATCATTCCGTGGCCCACATTACATATGATCACAACACTGACCCCTTTGATCCATCCCAAGAAGCAACTATCATTCAAAAGAAAACAAGTTCCACTGTTGAAAAATGAAGATGCAATAAGTAAAGTCCCACGTACCATTCATCATAAACAACAAAAACACTAGAATTCCCACATACTCAAACCAAAAAGCATTTAACCAAAAAAAAAAACCAAAAGGTAAATAAATAAAAAATATAAAATTTTGAGAAATTGCTAAAATATTATTAAAAATCATCCATAACAGCTCCAGTAGTGCCACGTAGGATCATGTTAGCGATTTTCGATATCGAAGTTGCCACGATTGACTCAATTAGAAAAAAACGTGAAAATGTTTAGAACTGAATTGGTAAAATTAAAAAAATTTAGAACTGAATCAGCAGATGTGTAATAAGTTTAGGATTTTCTGGATAATTTTTTCAAGTTTGGAATGTAATAGGGGTGAGCGTGTTCCAAAGTAAAACTTAGAACATAGAATCGGATCTACTGGAATAGATCCGATTCTAGGTTCTAAGATACACATGGTAGGTTATAGGTTTAAGTTTCGGATTTCAGGCAAGTGGAACCTAGAACCTGTAAAAAGTTTTTTGTATTTTTCTTGATATATGACTTCGCAATATTATGCAGTGTGTGTATGGAAATGCTAGCCCAAGCTTCCATTTTCGTCGATGTTAATAACTGAGTCTTTTACTTTGTTAACATTTTAGATTAATTCTTGTGACTAAATATGAGTTGTGATTAGTGTATTATTGTAGCAAATTATGATCATTAAAGATGATGGTTCACTATAATGGTTCAATTAAAAATACAAATTAAATCTAGGTAGACTTTAGTACCTGTGACATAATAGGTTCTAAGTTTCGAAGTATGCATAGTAAGTTTCAAATGGAACCTGTACGAAACTTGAAACCATTTACTTCTAAAATGTAGTGCGTTTGTGAATATACAATACAGCTTACCAATTGAACATGTCCAACTTATTTATGCTTTTTCTACCATCTCTCTTTGCACTAATTGCAATGAGACCCCATCTTTGTTTGCATTGCACTACAGCCATTAAATTATTCCATACTTTATATTATAATTCCATTTGATGAGGCATGGTGGTATTCTTCATTATCATGTAGTCAAACAGCCAAACAAGTCCTTAAGATTAAAATAATTTTGGCTTGAGGATGCTGCATCAGATGGGTCCACCCCCATAGTGGGCTCCATTTCTTGGAAAACACCCATCAATCAAAATCATGCAGTGGGCTCCATCCCTACGCAGGTGTGCATTCTGCACTGCAGCACCCAATAAAGTTAGATTTCAAAATATCGAATTCACTCTTTCGGCCGTGTCTTGTTTACAAAAGAAAACTTCTATGTTCCACTCTACCCAAAATATTTTTGTTTATCGATAATAATTCGTATCTAAATATATTTTTAAAACATGCATTTTAAATTATGCATCTTTCTAAAAAAAAAAAGATTATTTTTCTAATCGCATCAATTCATTTTCTCTCTTTCTTGAATAAAATCATGAGAAATGATTTATTCACGGTAAGGATGATGTAATTTCAACTGTAAATTTATGCAACAAACATCATATATTTTATGTAAAGTAATAATTAAAGAGAAGAGCGCATGGTAAAAAAAATAACCGCTCCCAAAATTGATCGACCAAATGCCATCTCCACCAGATTGAATTCTTGCTCTGTCCGTAGCAGCAGTGACAGTCATGCCTTGACTTCCCCATCCTCTGTAACTCGGCGACTGTTCATCTTTTTCTCTTCCCGCGCTTTAATCCAACTTTTTTCTCTGTCATTCATCACTAACTCCATCTCCATTTCCATCTCCATCTCCGGCTATTTATCCGATAATACGTTTAGTCAAAGTTTTCTGCTTTCTTTTTCCCCGTTACAATCCTCGCTTTCTCGACACTTTCTCGACAATCCCTCAGTTTCCCGGGAAAAATCATCTCTCTGTTTTCCTGCATTTTCCATCCTCCCCAGAAACGCCATCATTTTTTGCATGAGCCCCCAGATCGACTGCAGAGTCCTTTTCACCCTCTGAGTAATGGAAGAAGAAGAAGAAGCGGTGAGGCACAGACCAGCACAGAGCAGCCACGGCAAGAGCAGACTCGCCCGCACCCTGCACCGGGTCATCAATCTCCGGACGAACGCAACCGCGAGAATCGGGTCGAGCAATGGGATCGGAATCTGCGTGCTCGCGTCGCAGGACAAGGTCAAGCACGACCACCCGCTCGCGGACCGCAAGAGCGACGACGCCCGGGCGAAGCGGAGGGCGGTCCTTGAGGCCGTGGCGGCGAAGCTCTTCGCGGCGGGGACCGCCATCAAGGCTGCCTACGCGGAGCTCCAGCTGGCCCAGAGCCCGTACAACAGCGAGGCGATTCAGCAGGCGGACCAGGCCATTGTCGACGAGCTGAAGCAGATTTCGGAGCTGAAGCGCAAGTTCCTCAAGAAGGAGCTCGACCTCTCCCCGCAGGTGACGCTGATGCTGGCGGAGATTCAGGAGCAGCAGAGCCTCATCAGGACGTACGAGATCACGGTGAAGAAGATGGAGGCCGAGGCGGAGCGCAAGGAGTCGGAGATCTCCGCGTGGAGAAGGAAGCTCGACGAGCTCCTCTCCGAGAACAGGTCGTCTGAGAAGAAGCTCAACGCCAGCGGCGTCTTGCCGCTGTTCGACGGCTTCAAGCTCTCGTCTTTGAGCCCGACCCACTTCGCGCAAGTCCTTCACTACGCTCTACGATCTGTGAAGCACCTCGCCAAGTCCATGGTTCGCGAGATGGAGACGGCGAATTGGAACCTCGACGAGGCTATCCGATTCATCGAGCCGCGAGCAAGATTCGCGAAGCCGGGCCACCGGCACTTCGCCATCGAATCTTTCGTGGCCAAATCGATCTTCGAGGGATTCAACTTCCCGAACTTTGCGCTCGCGAACGAGTCGTCATCCATCGAGGAGCGAAGTCCCCAAGTCTTCTTCGACCAGTTCAAGAAGCTCAAATCCGTGAGCCCCACGAGCTTCATCGCGCGAAACCCGAGCTCGTCGTTCGCGAGGTTCGCGAAGGCCAAGTATCTCCAGCTCGTGCACGCGAAGATGGAGTGCTCTTTCTTCGGGAACTTGAACCACCGGAAGGTCGTGAGCTCCGGCGGGTGGCCGGACTCGCCGTTTCTCGCGGCGTTCGCCGAGATGGCAAAGCGCGTCTGGGTCCTGCACCGCCTCGCGTTCGCCTTCGGCGAGGAGGTCGGGGTCTTCCAGGTGACGAGGGGGGGCAGGTTCTCGGAGGTGTTCATGGAGTGCGTGGCGGAGGAGGCCCTCTTGCAGCCGCCGCTGTCGACGGATCCGGATCCGGACCTGAAGGTCGGGTTCACGGTCGTGCCCGGGTTCAAGATCGGGAAGACGGTGATACAGTGTCAAGTGTACTTGTCGCCGCCGGCGAGCGCTCCGGCGAGGAGTTGATTGTGGCTCGTAGGAGGTCCCGGCGATAATTGTATATTTGCTGTTTTTCCGACGTGTAAAAAAAAAAAAAAGTAGAGGAGATCTATCGACCCAAAAAGACAGAAAAGAGAAAAGTAGAGGAGATCTATCGACCAAAAAAACATAGGAGTAGAGGAGATCTGTTGCCTCACGCGCTTGGTTGCACGCTCCGGGGACACGCGCGGGTGACGCTACTATGTTAGGTAGTTTAAAAGACCAATTTACGAAATTAGATCACGAAAAGACGGCGCGAATCAAAGTGCACAAATCCGACTTCACTTTATCAATGAATTATTGTAAGTCTTTTGCATTTCTAACATCCGTTGACACATTCACGTGACTTGGCGTATTCAAATGATCGTATATATAAATTCTAGCGACAATATTTCGGATAATATCCTCGTTACTTTTGCCATGTTCAATTTAGGTCTTCAACTTTGATTTGACTTAATTTGATATTTTTATTTGTTTCCGTCACGATCAAGTTCTTCTAGTGGATTTATTTGGCATCCGACTTGGTAGCCCGACACTAATTCTAATACATTCTCGAAGCTAATGCCGTTTCTCGCCACCACTCAGTGAGCGAGTGCCGACGAGCCCTCGCGATCACAGTCGAGCGTGGGTGTCCCTTCATAAGTGGCAAAATTAGGAATGGCCACTTGGTGCCGAGACACATGCGAGCTTTGTTAGCCCCTACCGGTCAATGTTATGGATTTTCATGTGGAATTTCCATGTTAATCTGAGTTATTACCATGATCCAACTTAGCAATATCATGATTAAATTTAATTGAAACTAACTAATGGTAAATGCATCACGTTTTTACCAACTGGTGTCATTGGTGACCTAAAAATTAGTTTAGTTTATATTTTTCACAGGTCTACCTAGGGTTTTTAGTGACAAAACAAATTTGTTGTTACATATGTATCAGTCTTGTTAACCCAGAAAAAATGATGAAATAAATTCGATCTAAAGAATGCAAGGCACCAAATTTTAATGAAATTGAAGGACAAGGACCAAATTAAACATTCGCAAAGAATAAATGCACAATTTTTGGTATTATCCCCAATATTTTAAATCGTATTAATTTTCCATGACTTTGATGGATAATAAGTTACCACATAAATAAAATTTCGAGCCCAACTCTGCTGGTATGGCCAATCATATAGGACATAGAGGCCATTGCTAAGTTATATACTCATGTTAACATTTATTTATAGAGCAAATATGGATTAAACTCCAATGATGAGAAAGCTAAAAAACTCAGAGAGTAACACTCAATGAAAATATAAAAGAAGAGGATCGGGATTTGAATTCACAATTTGCTCTTACATCATGGGATATCCATTTTTCGTTTTCGAAACTACCCATTTTTTCATATCACTAAATCATTATTTTATCGTCGAATAAGTGACGAGACATCTGAACACAATTCAAGAATATGAACCAACGGTTGGCATAAGTGACTGTATGATCAAGTCTTGAAACGGGAGGAAGCATTATTATAAACTTAAGTAACATTGACACCGGCACCGGCATCGACACTCGACATGCCACCACGTCAGTTCGCAAAAATAGAGAATTTTGGTGCGTTGGGGCATGTTGGATATTAGATGTGTGTGTGAGAGATAAATTATCATTTCTATGATTATTTCAATTAAGTTAATTTCATTCAAATCCACAAGTAAATAAATAATAAAAAAGAGCATAGAATGAGTTTATACTAAACGCGTTCACCCACCATTTGTTAATGTCATTCATTGTTTCGAATTGACAAATTCGACTACATTCCATTTTATAGCTTTACATTCTTACCCCTAAAAAATTAAAAATTTCTAATGTTGATCCATGCGTGTCGGACCTTCCGTGTCAGAGTGTCCGGCTCTCATGTCTTTGGCACGTTGGAAGAGTTGATCACGTGTCGGAGTGGGTCGGACAACTGTTCGGTACCGATGCGCAAACTTTCGAAAAGTGTTCGTGATTCCTAGTTACAAACATCGCTAAAGCAGCGATCCCTTTCTCGCGGAAGGGTACAAACCAAACCGGTTCGCAGTAACTCGTCTCACCACACGAAGAAATGGTTTCTAGGATTCATGATCAGCAGCCGCAACCGGGCTTTCCCAGAATTACTAAATAAGAGCAACGACTTCCTGGGAATCTCTCTGGGGGGGGCGGGGGGGAGGAGACCAAGCGATTACAGCAGTGGCATCTGGTCCGCACGCGAAAATGACAGTGGGGACATAAAGAAACAGACATCAAGTCAGGTTTACTTTTCTTAGCCATTAGAAAGGAACCAGCCATCATCTTTCTCTGTCTCTCCCTCGTAATATGGAGAAGGTCCCCCGGGACAGGACCACATGATTTGCAGCGCGCAGGACTTGCCGCCCTGGGAAGGATTTCTAGTTCAGGAATAGGATGTCATCTGCGAAAGAACTCGCCGATCACCTGTAAAAGTGTAAATTGCCCTGAGTCTAATTTATCTCATTCATTGACTTTTTGTGTTGGAGGTTTATTTGGTACTCCGAATCGATAGCAAAGCACGGACATTTATAATTCATTAGTAAATTGAGTTGTGTCTCGCGAATATCTACCGTTGTATATGTTTTTTTTCACTTATGATTAAGTAATGTAATAGAGAGGTGAGATGAAGATGTGCCAATTATAATGAAATACTCCGCTGAATGTAACTAGTTTAAGGATGAATTAGAATAAACTTTGTGTATTGATCTTTTCTACCTCTCTTTTACTCTATATGTGGTTGCATGCTGAATCCTATTGCTCTGCGATGATGTCCCTCAATTATAATAGGGAAGAGAAAATCTTCACGAGACCAAAATTTACGGTAAAATTTCAAATAAGGCCATGAAGTATTATTATTTTTTAGATAACGGCTCGAAGTGGATTCAAATAAGGGCTTCAAGTCCCTCACAGTTCAAAGAAAGTTCTCATCAAGGGTTTTTCCATCATTTATATTATGAATTTTTCTCATTTTTTTCCTTTTTGTTTCCTCCTTTGCCTTCAAAAAAGGGAACGGCCATTGGCGAAGCTGACCTCAACGAAAGTAGGTGAGGGAAGCTCTCGCCAGATCGGGTGAGGGCTCGCCTCATCCAAGCAAGGGCACTTCAGATCAACGAGGAAAAAAGAAAAAAAAATAGAGAACCCAAATGAAAAATACCCTTAGTCAGGCTATTTTTTGAAAAAAATGAGCGCACTTCAAATTTTTATTTGAAATAATGTAAAATTTAAATTTTTATTTAAAGCAAGATTCATTTCAAATTTTTATTTTACTATTTTTTTTTTCGAATTTAATTATGAGGCTTGGTGTCGAGGTTTCCCCTTGGCCCTGTTCAAGCAATTGCCAAGACAGAAGAGAGACCATCTCTGCAAACTCCTATTGAAGCGGTTTGATGGACATGTCTGTCTGGTCTCTCTGCTGCTGCCGCCGCGGGGGGCCATGCAAACATACTCTGGCCATTATTTCATTTCTCCATCTTTCTGGTTTTTCTTTTAATGGCATGGCGCGCCTGTCAAATCGGTGCATAAGTCTCGAATCTATAAAATATCCACCGCTTTCGTGAAACTGCCCGTTATTGATTCTAGATAACCTTTTTTTTTTTTTTCCTGGTCCAAAACTTGTTTTACAGACGTTTAACAAAATGGTATTAAAAAAAAAAAAGAAAAACTTTCCAAAAAAAAATGCTCGAAGTATCTTCATTGTTTTTTTTTAGTAAGTGACTGAAATGAATTTTATTTCAAATAATTACTTGAATTGCTCAAGTTATTTCAAAAAAGAGCGTGACTGAATGACATTTTTGGCTTTCAATTTTTTTTTTAAATTTTTTAACGTTTTTCTTTTTAACTTTTCGTTTTTTTTCATTCCCCTTCCCTCTCCTGTTCATCATCTTCCCCAGTCACTTGTTCTTCATGGGTTGTTGAAGAAGGGGGAGAGGAAAAAAAAAGAAAAAGAAAAAAGAAAAAAAACTGAGAATGCTTACGAAGTCGAAGATCCCCCCATTCCTGTTTGCTCTGTTTCTCGACGCGAGCTTTTCAGGGAAGCACAGGAAGCTTCGTCCTGGTAGCTCGTTCTTTTATGAATTAAGAATGAAAAGTTGAAAAACTCTAATAAAAGTTTAGCAATTATGCTATTTCTAATATCTTCTTGCCATATGCTTTTATCCTCGTAGTTATCGATCTACTCCGAATATCATCATTTGAAGAAAAATAAAATTATTCTTCTTATTCAATGAATATCTTTTTCTATATATTTACAATACTCAATATTATCATATATATATATATATATATATATAGGATAACAGACAACCCTAATTAGAAGATACACAATAAAAAATATTCTATACTAAGAATAAATATATACAATAAAATTTTATAACAAATAGTCTAAAATAGCTTACGACTACATCCTTGACAAGGTTTTGCAGTAAATTGGGTATTTATCGTCAATCTTCAGCTACCGTCACCAACAAGGGAGTTGATACTGCACCCCTTGGGGTGAAAGCTGGGGTTTTCTTATGAGACACTTGAAAGTTGGAGACAAATTTATCCCATGATCGGAAGATGGGGCATTTTTATATAACACTTGCAATGCTTCACGGTTGAAAGTTTAGGCCTTTTTATTTAATTTTTTTTAGGGAAACAAAAACACTAATTGTCATTAAAATTAATTTCAGTTTCAACGTCGTGTTAAAATGTCTACAGTATTTTAATCACTGAAGAGTGCACAATGTAGTTGAACATTCAATTAAAATTGATGGACAAGGAAAAGACGATCAAAAAATCATCCTCTTCAAAAGTCAAAAGAGACAGATAATCGCTTTAGTGTTAAATTTTTATAATTTCGATCACTTAATTGATAACTTATTTTAAAAAATAATCACTTCAGTGCTAAGTCCGATGAGCCCCGTCAGCTCAAATAATAATAATAAAAATACACGTGTCAGATTTTCGGCGAGCCACGTCAGCTTAAATTGGAGTTGAACTAATGTGATCGTTTTTAAAAGAATTTGGCACTTAAGTGATCGAAGTTACAAAAACACAGCACTAAAGTGATCGATTTGAAAGTTTTGACATTAAGGTGAGCGCCGTATACAACTTATGACATTTGGGGTGTATTTAAGCCCAATTGTGTCTTATAAAACTTGAACGGGAAGCACTTTGCATATTCAGCTTCATTTGTCTCGCGAAAAATGTGACATTTCTGAAAAACAAAAAATTTCGAAAGTCATCCATCAGGAAAATGAAAATATTTTCGGATGTTTGGAAGAGACCTGATAATGAACTAGCAACTATTTCTCGGGGGCTTTTGGTAAGGAAAATCAATTTCTAAATAGACATGCATTAGTCGAACTCTAGTTACTTGCTTATGGATAGCCGAGGAACTCGGCACGGGTAGTGAGGTCTCAAGACCTGATTGCTAAGTCCCAATCATGAGCACAGGCACTGCTTTTGGATCTACCGAAATTGAGCCCGAAAACTTGGTGCTGGTGCTTGACTCCCTGGCGCCTCGACTCTGGTCTACATAGGCAGGACCCAAGTGTCGGGCGTCCAGGTCTGGGTACATTGAGGCTGAGCCCTAGACACCAATGCCCGAGACCGAGACCCTGGCGCTTGAGCCTGGGTCAATCGAGGCTGAGGCCGGGACTTAGTCCAGGAGTGGTGCCTGCTCTCGGATCCATCAACGCTGGGACCCATAACCTAGCACCTGGGACTTAGTCCCTACAACTGAACCTAAGTCTGTCTGAGGTTGAGGTCGGGACCTTAGCATCCATGCCCGAATCCAACAATGCCTCGCCCGATTCCCAGCGTGTGAGCCTGTGCCCGACGTCGATGGATTGAGGGGTGAGTGCAGGGACCCAGGCACCGGCACCGGCACCGGCACGGAAGTCCTAAGTGGGGGGCAATTCCACTCGGCTATATTCTCAGTCAAAAAACGAAAAATAAGATCGACATATGCAGATGAATGAATTACCTAAGTGGTTGTATCACTAGGCTGTCAGGTTACACATTCACGATTGTGTTTTCCGCAGTTTGTCCGCATAATTCTAACGGAAACAGCATTCGGGCAATTCAATACTACATTCTGTTCTTGGTTGGTCTACGTACCGTCCAGCCGGATTTCAGAGAGCTAAAGCTAAGCAGAGCCACTCGATCAAAAGATTCTTCAAGAAAAATGACACTGACAATCTTTTAAACGCTGTGTCTGAGTGAGTCACGGGCCAAAGCAAGCATCTGAGTAACCTTTTTAGCAGGTAGTTCATGGCTCTGCGCACAACAGAACATTTCCTGCTCAGCCAAGTTTAACTCCATACGGTTCTGTCAACTTCTTGTCTGAATGCGGATGCTACCTTTTGCGATGCCTTGCTTCGTGATATTATTTCAGGCAATTTAGGGTTGGATCTGGAACGTGCTAAACATGGTTGCTACATGTGTTGCAATGGGACCGGTCAAAATAGACCATAAACTTATTTCTTAATCCATTATGATGGACTATGTTATATGAGTCAGTTGTATTCGACAAATGGATCAAAAACGGGTTTAGACCCAACTCTATAGGTCATATATGGATTTGATATGGGTGTTAAAGGGGTTCATGACTTACTTAGATCAATCCTACCTTTATGACTTTCTCTTGCCCTCGCTTGATCTTGGGCTTGCTCGTTCTATGCTTTTGCCTCAGTTTCCTATCCAAGTCGAGTTAAGTATGGAAGTACTTTAACAATATGAGTCGAATCGGATATGAGTTTGGTAGTCACTAAATTTATATTACATGAAAATGAGTCAAAATATAACGAATTAATCAATTTGTCGGGCCATCTTTTTGGCTAGGGGTGAGCATGGTCCAGATGGGTGGTGGTTCCTATCTTAGAATCGGATTCCTCTCACTAAGGGCCGGTTTCGAAAAATTAAAATCGATAATCGCCCGTTGGTCTCGTAGATCCATCAGAGAACCGAACCGTCAATCTGATTCGGTCTAGTTCTCTAGGGGTCCATAGAACCGATCTCATCAATCAAATGGAGGCGAAGAGAGAGAGAGAGAGAGAGAGAGAGAGAGAGAGAGAGAGAGACCATGAACAGTTGGAGGTGTGGCTGTGAGTCAATGAGGGTTGAGAGTTGAAGCATTGATTCGATGGGAGTCAAGACTGTGAGTCGAGAGACGAAGATGGAGAGACCGAGGTAAGAGTGAGAGTTTGAGATGAGATGAACAAGTATCAAATTAGGGATTTAAGATTTTTTTTTTAAATATTATGAATAAAATGATTAATATTATATACTATCGGTCCGGTTTGGTTGCGAGGTTACACACTTGGAACAGGGAACTGAACTTGTTTCCTTAGGATCCACCAATTACGGGTTGATCTGGTCCGATTTCGAGCTCTTCCAGTGGTCTTCAGTTCCTTTACACACCCCTATTCGTCGCTGTACAGCCTGCAATTCGCCACATTTTTTTAAAGCATGTTATCCTCGTCAGATCGATTCTCGACATCCATAGTGAAAACTTCGGCAACGATCTTGATATTGTTTAGAAGCATAATGCGCGAAATAAGTCAAGTCCGCTAACGCAAAAAACGACCAGAAAATAACAGCGGAATAATGGTATATGTAGATGATATTTTTCTTCAAAAGAAGAATCCGTGCATATGCCCGAGCATTAGCTTGTCGATTGTTCTCTGGAAAATGACGCCGATGACCGGACAAAATGAATGTATCAGGTCGAAAAATGGTTCCATCCAAATACACTCTTTTTTTTTGACAAAAGAAGAAGAAAGAATAGGCTCATTTAAATACAATGCAAATCTAATGACTCATACTAGATTCGACACTATCTAATTGATATTCGATCCGAATCATCCTTCTAAAATACTTTCATATTTAACCAAATCTATGAAAATTTATATCTAAACTGAGGTGAGAGTATGGAGTGAGGGACAACAAGATTGAATGACATAGGTTGGATCTAAGTAAGTTGTGAACCCATTTAACACACATATTATTTTGGGCTTAACCATTCTAAACTCATTTATGACCCACTTGCTGAATATAACTAACATATATAATAACTTAGACATTGAATATATATTAAGAAATTGGTCTATGACCCATTTTAACAGGTCCACGTACAAACATTGAGGAATGCAATTTTTATGTGGCGTGGGAAATGAATTACTCACAGTAAAATACTACTTCAATTCCAAGTTATCCATCACAGAGGAAGTCAAGAAGAAAGGAGATTAAACATATATATTTTTTCAATTTTTTTTTTTTGGGGGGCTTGAGAGTTCGTAATATTGTGAATGAGACTGGTAGGCTTTTGACATAGATGAATATGGGCCGAATGCCCCTCGATTGCAATTGGGAAAGATGGTAAATTGGCTTTGATGCAAGTTGAAATCCATAAGAATGACCCACATCGAGATGTGAGATCCAAGCCCAATGTAGGATCACAACAATTTCTTAAACTTGATTTCTCTCCACGTAATTTTATTTTCATTGTTCTTGATAAAGTTATGTAGATCCAATTCCCTCGAATTGTTGAAACTATTGGAGGGAAGTGTGGTATGCTCTTCTTCCATTGCCAAACACCAAAAACAACCGTTGCTACTTATTTGTTCTAATTTTTTTTTCTATTAACTATAAAAAGTTAAAATAGACACGTGTCGCACGCAAGTGTGAGTATCTTTGCAAGCGATCTGAAAATTTTTACCCGAAATGAGGAATGTCATGACTTATAAAGTAAATAAATAAATTTATGAAAAAACAAGGAATTAATTGAATATGAGCTTAAGATAATTATGGATATCAAATTCAACCAATATCTGACTAAATTAATTACCTTCTACCATAGTTGTTTGTCATTCGTTTGTCTAGATATTATAAACATAGCAAATATTATGTAACGTGGCTTTGAATTTTGTAAGTTAATCAATCATAGATTTAGTTATTGTCATATGAGAAAGAATAGTGCGGGGGTAAAGTATTATCAAATTCTCACTGTAAATTAGACGTTTGGACGACTACTACGTCACTTAATAATGTCAACAGGACAGGATGACATCAAACATCTAAAATCATAAAAGGAGATTATTGATTGACGCGCAATCTAAAAACACTTATTGAAAAAAAAAACATGATAATCAATGGATGTGAAACATGTGCATACTTTTGGGGAATGTTGAGAGAGAGAGAGAGATTCTACAATTGAGGTACTCTTTGATGATAAAAAGTTGTTTTAATGGTGTCAATGAGTATTGGCTGAGTTGGTGAGATACCGAGTATTAGACAATTAATCTAGGACTAAAAAAATATCATAAGCCATATGAAAAAAATCAAAATAAGAGCAGGAAAGGTCGCTCGAGCAAAGTCTTGGTTCCAGAAATTTCAGGGTATTTTTCAGGTATGAAGGAGACAAAGGAGTGGGAGTCAAAGATACGTGGTGCTGTGCGGCCGGCCATGTGATGTGATTTGACCTTTCGTGGCTCCGGACTTTGAGAGAAAATATTCAGTGATTTATGAGTGCCAACGCATTCCTATAGCGTTCCACTCAAAAATTGCCAAATGGCATGCGGATTCCACATTTCAGCTTTTCATCTTCCGTAAATACCCTCCAAGCTCTCTCTCCCTCGCAAACTCTTGCAGATCACACTTTCGCTCTCCTCCGTAAGGTCCCAGCCCTCTCTCTCTCTCTCCATATTTCTGCAGATTGATCAAGGTCCGTCGATGGCAACTTCAATTTCAGCTTCTTCCTCCAAGCTTTGACTTTCCTCTCTCGTTCCCCACAAGCTCTCCAAGGCAGTGCCCTCGCCGGCCACTAGCATTTACGGAACCAGATCCTCGCGGTTCCACCGAAACACTCATCAATTTCACAAGCTTCTCTTTGAAAATAGAATACCAAAAAAGCGAATTGATGATGGCTTGCTTCGCGCTACTCCACCCACCTTGGACATTTTCTCAAGTTCACAGAACAAGAGCACAAGCAAAACCCAGGAATAAAAGGAGGAGGCTCAAGCGACCTCGCGCCTGCCTGTGGCCGGCGGCACCGCCACCACCACCCACATCCACCTCCCCCTCAACCAGATCTTGACCCCTGCCTCTGTCTCGTCCTCGCCGCCGGCAATCTCGGCGGCTCAGCCCATGGCTCCCTCGCCTTCGATTGCAGACAAGCGCGAGGCCGCTTCAGCTGCGAGTCGGCTGCGGCAGATTTTGTTGGAGAGAGAGAGAGAGAGAGAGAGAGAGAGAGAGAGAGGAGATAACGTGGAAAGTCAGAAAGGATTGAGGGTATTTACGGAAGATGAAAAGCGAATGGAAAATGAATTTTAGAAAAATCTGAAATGTGGAACTCCCATGCCATTTGGCAATTTTTGAGTTGAACGCTATAGGAATGCGTTGTCACTCATAAACCACTGAACATTTTCTCGGACTTTGGAGACGTGACCACATGAACCCTCATTAATCAAAGCCTCCCCCACCATTATGGAAGGAAGGCGGCCATTTCCCAGAAGAATGTTAGGAGAAATTCCGGCACGATCCGAAATTATAGAGTAATTGAGTGCAAATCCACGACAAGAGTCGCTGTTTGCCACTCCTGTGAAATACTTAATGGGATACGATTATACATGAATCATTACGTTTTAAAGGTCGCAAATGGATGAACCTAGGTGTGTCAAGATATTAAAAAAAACAAATTATCACGAAGAGAGAGCGGGCCGGGGCAATTGGTTGTAGTGGCAAGAGATAGTTGGGATTTTGAGAAATTTTGGAATCAAAGGAGAAAATCAAGCTCTCGTGTTTTGTCGTGTCACAATAAGTTTGAGATAGACAAAACTTCGAGAGTACATATCTCATCGCTCAGGGTGTTTTTTTTTGGGACGACCTTTTTCTTTTATCACACAACCTTTTTGAGAGCAATATCATGGATATGCTAATAGATACTTTTTTTTTTTTAATCTTTGTTCGCGCACTAGAACTATTTACGGTTAAGAAGGAAATCCTTGTTGCCATAGAGCATATCCATAAGAGTCCGAAACGATTATAATCATAGCCATCAATTTCATCGTCTCGCGTTGATTTTTTCGCCATCCTCGCCATGGTTGGTTCTACAATGCAATACACATTCTTATCGTTAACGTATGTGGGCATCGATGAAAATGTTCACCTAAGTCCATAGATAACGTCAATGGAAATGCAGATTATACGGAGGTCGCTTTGAATTTTTGTGTTGCTGGTCGGTTTAGCCACGAGCACACTGTGTATTTGCGCTGCACGTGGTTGCATGAGGCACGTCCTCTAGTGAAGATGGGTCATGCGGCTGACTTGCTTCTTGCCTGTTTTTGGTATGTTGCTAAATTATTGGCTGATGCTTTCTCCTATATGGAAGCCGATTATTGACGGTCCTTAATTTACAAAAGTGATATGTCTAAAATCAAATCATTTTAAAATTGGAAGATAAAAAAAAAATCTCAAAAGGGTTTTGTGGGTGTTTTGTTTCAAAATCATGGGTCGCCATTTTCATAAGATTCTTATGGAGGAGAAAGCGCATCAAATCAAAAAAGGCATTGGTTCAGCTGTCATTGGCGTCCTAAACAGAACCCCACGTGAAACGAGAAGCATATGATTAAGGCACGAGCAATTTCGTTTCCTTTTCCCTCGTCGAACCCACTTGATGGGCAGCAGCACACGACCTAACAAGAAAAAGCGCACAGAGGTTCCATCACTTCTCAATTTTTTTTTATTTGTTTTTTCTGTCTCCGTTCCGACGACGTGAACACGGTAATCTAATCTCGCTGATCTAGTGTATCGGGTTCAGCATGAGCCTAGTGTGTCGAACCGTTGGATCTCTAAGATGTCGCTCGGGGACTTGTTAAATCCGACGGTCATTACGCATTGGGCTCGCATGAATAATCCGTGTCTCATAACTGTTCCCGAAGCGGAGCACCGATCGGACCAATCATGCATCACAACCACAACCACAACAACTTTGGTACGGGGACCCGGATCCCCTGCCCATTTTTTGGCTGGGTAGGGCGATCCCCACCATTCAATTAGGTGGGCACTGGATCACCCTTTCAATGAAAAACAGGGGTGGGTTTCTAGTCTGTTTTTTAAGTTATGGACGACTTGTCAAATGACTTCAGCCGTTGGAATATCGCAAAATCCTTAAAACAAGGAAGCGGTGTAACATGAATGTTTTTTTTTTTTTTTTTTTAGGAAATGAAAGAGGTGGAGAACAGATTTACAGATATTATGGAGGACGTGCCCCCCCGTGACACAGACATCTTCTAATGTTTCTTGTAATTTGAGCAATAAATAACCCCAGATGAATAAATAAATAAATAAAAATAGAGAGAGAAGGGTGAATATATAGGGGAAGAATACATAGCAAAATCAATCCCACCACCGAAAAGAAAAGAGAAAAAAGAAGGCATATGCTTATGTAACCTCTGTACAGTTAATGTCTCATTAAGTAACTATGTAATTCTAGTCCCTCTGTCTGTGAAAGAATTAAAAGTATGAAGCTGTAAAAGCAACCCCCTCCAAAAACTTCCTATTCCTTGAGAGTAATCAATCCATATCGTCAACCGCGAAATGACCATGGCAAGAGCATGCATGTCTGAAGAAACTAATGCCCGGCCCCGGGGCTCGGCACGGACCGCATCAAGACCCGGTCGATGCTGCCGAGGTGCCTCGCGATGAGCTTCTCGTCGACCACGTCGGCGTGGCCCTTCTTGCTCGGCGTCGAGGCGGGGATGGTGCCCTTGGGGAGGGCGCTCAGGTACAGACCCGGGCTCTGCAATGGCGGTCTCATGTCGTCGCCCTGATGAAGGTTGCTCGTTTTCTCCAGCAACACCCTCCCTTCGAAGCCCGACATGGAGAAGGCGAAGACCAAGGCGATGAAGACCAACGCGATAGTGCTCGAACGACCCATCTGCTACTGCTTTTCTTGAGAGAGAGAGAGAGAGAGAGAGAGAGAGTTCTGGAGTGTGTTTTGATCTCAGGAGGGTGTGTCTGTGGGTGTTTATATATGTGGGTCGGAGGGTTTCAAGGAGAAGAAGAGGAGGAGGTTGTGGTGACGCACTCGTATTTTCCACGGCAAGGACGGCAAATCTAGAGAGAGAGAGAGAGAGAGAGTCAACATCGAGAGGGTTTGAAAAAGTAAGCGAGTAGGATGCGCAGGAGTCATCAGAGTCATATGGGGACTGTTGAATTTGGCGTGCTTGTTATTGTATGCACAAATTATGCATTTACGTACCAAACGTGAATACATTGGAGTTTGACTTTATCACTATTATTGGGATCATAGGTGAGATGTGGTCAAAATTAATGTGGGATGCATTGATTATTGTTGGGATTATACGTGAGATTTACCGCTTCTTGTTTATGCAAACGATGCATTTACGTGCCAAACATGAATGCATTGAACTTTAAGCGATTGACATTTATTTATTATAGGTATTGTCATTATTATCATTGTCGGGATTGTAAGTGAGGAATAATAAAGATTAAGGAGGTGGGAGGCTTGGTGGGTAAGGATGAGAACAGCCGCCGGCCGCCGGCTTCTTGGCCGGTTTGGTTTCACCCCATGCATGCACCGTCAAACCTTCCGACCGCCCTTTGGACCACCTCCTTTTCTCTTCCCCGGCTGGCTCGGCTCGGCTGCTTTCTGCGGCTCCAATTTTTTTGGAGCCTATGAAATACTTGAGAACACATTAGAAACCAAGCCATAAAAAAGAACTTTAATGGGAAGGTCGTCACAATATTGAAGCAATCGAAAAATTTCCAATTCGGAACTTGATTGAAGAGACATAGTAAAGCTGCTAAAATGACGTATTTGTCCTCGGACGTTATATTTGTAGAACGAGCAATGAGGAAATTTGAGGGCACGTACGCATAGAAATATGCACCTACCGAACGGTCTTGAAATTGCAATTTTCAATAGGACTGAGATTGCGTTTCTCGAAGAGCTTTCAGGATTTAATTACGCCATGCGAGATGTTGACTCTATTGCACTTCACAATAAAAGTTTAGGACCTCGTCTCACCAATTGAAAAGTTTCCAACTCGATTACGTATTCTCGCGAATTAGCTTTAAGCTGGGAAGGCACAATTCTTCTTATAAAGATATGAATCTCGACCCGAGGAAAACCGATTAAATTTACCCCTACCTCCTCCCTCCCTGCAAAAATGATTGTGAATCTTCGACACGAGTATGAAATTAACGTACATGTACATCCAATACAACCTTATGACCCCATGAACGTTGTCTGGACTTGAAAAACCTTAATTGTGACCGATTGATGGAATGCTTATAAGTTGCATGCGCATGGATAAAATCTCATAATTGATTACCTCAAGTGGCTCTAGTGATTAAGAGACTCCACATTGAATTTATACCTTGCATTATTCTCCTTGAGGATGCAATTCTTTTAGCAACTATCGTTCACTGTATTTATACATAGGTAGACTCCACAAGAGTTTATACCTCGCATTATCCTCTTTAAGGATGGAATTCTATTAGCAACTATCGTACACATGTACATGGAAAAATGAAGTGTCTATACATAGGTAGACTCCACAATAGTTAATACCTCACATTACCCTCCTTGAGGATGAAATTCTGTTAGCAACCATCGTTCACATGTACTTGGAAAAAATGTAGTGTGTTTATACATAGGTGGACTCCACAATGAGTTTATACCTCGCATATCCTCCTTGAGGATGGTGTTAGAATATGACACAGCTGGTGCAACGGTGGGTTTGCTTTATCTGTGAAGTAATCGACACAGAAGGTGCTTATAGAGAGGTGGAGCCTGTAGAGCCAATGGTTGCTGTAGTTGCTGATATCGACAAGGTACGTGTTCGATTTCTTGACAGATATCGATGCAACGGTGGATTTGCTTTATCTGTGATTAAGGAGCTTGTATTAGGAAGTCCTTATGGAGCAATTAAATGTGCATGTTTCGTTGATGTTCTGATGAGGACTTCGGTTATGGCGAAGTTCAAGCGCGGCTTGGACTTGGATGATATCTGCGGCGGTTGAGCCCATTGGGGTTGTTAGGAGAGTAGTAGCAGATGATGTTCAGATACCAATGAAGCGATTGTGACATGGCACAAACATCGAGCCCAGGTGGAGATTGTTAGAATATGTATCGAGTTTGAGCCCGAAGTAAAAATCTGAATATTTAAAATTGGATATTTCCTATTTGGCGTTGAAGTTAAAAGTAAATATTGCTTGTCCATACTCTGTGATTCTGTGTGGAAGTCGGCGAATACAGTGGCATATTGATGGACATGAATCTGATATAATATGCGGTCAGAGTTGGAGTTTCATTGACCAATATGGGTTGATATACTGTTTTCTTATTTCTCACGCATATATACATTGAGTAAAGAAAATGATAAAATAGGAAAGTCAACACTGGATTCTTACCTAATGATAATCTTACCAATTCGTGTGCATGGGGTATTGTTCCTCAAGTGGATGTCAGATATAGACATAAATATCAATACATCTGCAGTTTTCGAATGGGCGCAGCTTTCTTGCATAAACGGGCGCTGGTGATTGATCCGAATTGAAGAGGGTCTTCGTACAAGTAAGGGTTCGGAGATAACGAAGTTTGAAAGTCTTGAAGCATCGTTCCATCTCGAGTGCTTGGAAGAAGACTTCTTGAAGCACCGTCTTATGAGCGACAGCAAGGCATTGGGTCTTCGTTTGTCCATGGAATTACATCAACAATTCAAGTGTTGAAGCCGGATAAATCTTGTTATTAGATTTGTGTTTTAATTCCTTTGCAAGATTGAGAGATTATTTCATTAGGAATTGGGGGCTAAACACTGTGTGTGTTCTTGGATATAATTGGGGCTTGGGAAACACCAAGAGTGTGTTTGTGTAACTCAAGTGATCTGTAATCTCCGTGTATTGCTTTATCTATAGTGAAATTCGTTGCTGCTCTCTCCATGGACGTAGTTCTTTACGACCGAACCACGTATATCTGGTGTTCGATTTACTTTACTTGTTCTGTTTATTTTATTCGATCGATCGCTTGGTTCAGCGCAACAATTGATATCAGAGCTAGGCTTGCTTGAGTTGAAGCGAATTGTTGACGACAGAATAAGCTAAAGGGAAACTGGACAGATTTGAGGAGAAGGACTTAGGTTTCTGGAAGATGCAGATAGAAGATTATTTATATCAGATGAAGCTGCACGAGCCGCTGTCTGGGAAGAAACCAGAAACGATGAAGCAAGCCAATTAGGAATTGCTAGATAGATGAGCGATGGGTGTTATTCAGCTGACGTTAACTCGTAACGTCGTGTTTAACATCGTTAAAGAGAAGACCACCGCGGGTTTGATGAAAGCTTTGTCGGACATGTATGAGAAGCCCTTTGCAATCAACAAGGTCTATTTGATGCGACGTCTGTTTAATTTGAAGATGAGCGAAGGTGCGTCAGTTACGAATCATATCAATGAATTCAATGTGATCGTTAGTCAATTGAGTTCAGTTGAGAATGACTTTGAAGATGAGGTACGTGCTTTGATTTTATTATCCTCATTGCCCGATAGTTGGAATATTACTGTTAATAATTCTTCTGGGTCAACAAGTTTGACGTTTGATGGGATTTGAGATTTAATTCTGAGTGAGGATATTTGTAGAAGAGAATCTGGCAAATTTGTATATGCTATTTTAGTAGGTGAAAGAGGAAGAACTAGTACTCGTGTTAGCAGAAGTAGTATGAACATGAATAGACGTAGTCAGTCTAGAACCGGGGGTGATGTCTGTTGAAACTGTGGCAAGAGAGGGCATCTTAGAAGAAATTATTTTAAGTTGAAAAACGAAGCGGGTAAAGGAATTAGAGTTGAATCTGCGGATGATGTTGCAACTATAGTTAAAAATTCTGATGATGTCGATTGTGTCTTGTCTGTCACTGATGATTCGTCATTTGACGGATGGATTATGGATTCTGATTGTTCTTTTCATGCTACACCAAATATGAAATGGTTTACCTCTTATCAATGTATGGATAGTAGTAAAGTGCAGTTGGGGAACAACGCTAAATGCGATGTTATAGGTGTTGGTGATATTAAAATCAAAATGCATGATGGTATTGTGAGGACAATGACTGGAGTAAGACATGTTCCCAAATTGAAAAAGAACTTAATTTCCTTGGGTGCACTAGATTCAGCTGGATGCAGGTATTCTTCACGATGTGGAGTTTTGAAGATTGTTCAAGGTGTCCTGGTAATAATAAAAAGGAATCAAGCATGGTGGCCTGTATGAACTTTAAGGTGAGACATTGATAAGTTTCGCTCCTGAGATGTCAACATCTGTTCGAGAGTCTAATGACTACTCGAGGAGGGCCTAGGTGTTTGAGCGGAAGCACAAGTTTGATGCTATTGTCAGGAATTCACAATTGACAGCTTTGACTGGAACGGAGACTGGTAAGTTGATCAAGCATGTGAGAACGGACAGTAGCATGGGATCCGGCTCGAAGCTGGTAAATAAATTCTACATGAAAGATGGCATAGTGAAGCAAAGCACTAGTACCAGTAAATTGCAACAGTTTGTAGAATTGATGGGCATGATATTACTAGAGACAACTCGTAAAAAGATCTCTAGTACTGATATGGTTAGGAGAATTCCAGCAAATGCTCTTAGTATGGCGAGCTACCTGGTGAATAGATCCCCATCGACTGCGATTGGATATCGGACTCCCGAAGAAGTGTGGTCAGATAATATTGCTGATGATTCTATTTTTAGAATGATTAGTTGCCCATGTTATTATCGAGTAAGTGATGGTAAGCTCGATGTGATGTCAAGGTGTATATTCTATGACTATGCACGAGGTGGGCGGGGTTATCAGTTGTGATGCCCGGATATAAATTCATCTGTTTGCAGCAGAGAAGTTATCTTTGACAAGTCTCTAGTTCTTCTGGTTATGAATGATTGTAGCAGTGTTAATACGGATCTGGACGGTGTTTAGCTTGAGGTGGAGTTGCAACCAGAAACTTTTGAGGTAGTAGGTACTAGTGAAGTAATCGACACAGATGGTGCTTATAGCGAGGTGGAGCTTGTAGAGCCAACGATTGCTGTAACTGCTGATATTGACAAGGTACGTGTTCGATTTCTTGACAAATATGGATGCAACGGTGGGTTTGCTCTATCTGTGATTAAGGAGCTTGTATTAGGAAGTCCTTGTGGAGCAGTTAAATGTGCATGTTTCGTTGATGTTTTGATGAAGACCTCGGTTATGGCGAAGTTCAAGTGTGGCTTGGACTTGGATGATATCTATGGCGGTTTAGCCCATTGGGGCTGCTAAGAGAGTAGTAGCAGATGATGTTCAAATACCAGTGAAGCGATTGTGACATGACACAAATATCGAGCCAAGGTGGAGATTGTTAGAATATGTATCAAGTTTGAGCCCGAAGTAAAAATCTGAATATTCAAAATTGGATATTTCCTATTTGGTGTGGAAGTTCAAAGTGAATATTGCTTGTCCATACTCTGTGATTTTGTGTGGAAGTCGACGAATACAAAGGCATATTGATGGACATGAATCTGATAAAATATGCGGTCAGGCTTGGAGTTTCATTGACCAATATGGGTTGATATACTGTTTTCTTATTTCTCACGCATATTTACATTGAGTAAAGAAAATGATAAAATAGGAAAGTCAACATTGGATTCTTACTTGATGATATCTTACCAATTCGTGTGCATGGGGTATCGTTCCTCAAGTGGATGTCAGATATAGATATAAATATCAATACATCTGCAGTTTTCGTAAGGGCGCGGCTTTCTTGCATAAACGGGCGCTGGTGGTTGATCCGAATTGAAGAGGGTCTTCGTACAAGTAAGGGTTCGGAGATAATGAAGTTTGGAAGTCTTGAAGCGCCGTTCCATCTCTAGTGCTTGGAAGAAGACTTCTTGAAGCGCCGTTTTATGAGCGAGTGCTTGGCATTGGGTCGTCGTTTGTACGTGGAATTACATCAACAATTCAAGTGTCGAAGTCGGATAAATCTTGTTATTACATTTGTGTTTTAATTCCTTTGCGAGATTGAGAGATTATTTGGTTAGGAATTGGGGGCTAAACATTCTATGTGTTCTTCAATGTAATTGGGGCTTAGGAAACACCAAGAGTGTGTTTACGTAAATCGAGTGATCTGTAATCTCCGTGTATCGCTTGATCTATAGTGGAATTCGTTGCTGCTCTCCCTGTGGACATAGTTCTTTACGTCCGAACCACGTACATCTAGTGTCTGATTTACTTTACTTGTTCTGTCTATTTTATTCGATCGATCACTTGGTTCTGCGCAACAATTGGTATCAAAGCTAGGCTTGCTTGAGTTGAAGCGAATTGATGACGACAAAAGAAGCTAGAGGGAAAATGGACAGATTTGAGGGGAAGTACTTAGGTTTTTGGAAGATGCAGGTAGAAGATTATTTATATCAGATGAAGCTCTACGAGTCCCTGTTTGGGAAGAAGCCAGAAAAGATGAAGCAAGCCGATTAGGAATTACTGGATAGATGAGCGATGTGTGTTATTCAGCTGACGTTGGCTCGTAACGTCGTGTTTAATATCGTTAAAGAGAAGACCACTGCGTGTTTGATGAAAGCTCTGTCGGACATGTACGAGAAGCCCTTTGCGATCAATAAGGTCTATTTGATGCGACGTCTGTTAAATTTGAAGATGAGCGAATGTGCGTCAATTACTAATCATATCAATGAATTCAATGTGATCGTTAGTCAATTGAATTCAGTTGAGATTGACTTTGAGGAAGAGGTACGTGCTTTGATTCTATTATACTCATTGCCCAATAGTTGAAATATTACTGTTAGTAATTCTTCTTGGCCAATAAGTTTGACGTTTGATGGGATTCGAAATTTAATTCTGAGTGAGGATATTTATAGAAGAGAATCTGGTGAATCTGTATCTGATGTTTTAGTAGGTGAAAGAGGAAGAGCTAGTACTTGTGTTAGCAGAAGTAGTATGAACATGAATAGACGTAGTCAGTCTATAACCGGCGGTGATGTCTGTTGGAACTGTGGCAAGAGGGGGCATCTTAGAAAAAAATTATTTTAAGTTGAAAAACGAAGCGGGTAAAGAAATTAGAGTTGAATCTGCGGATGATGTTGCTGCTATAACTGAAAATTCTGATGATGTCGATTATGTCTTGTCTGTCACGGAGGATTCGTCGTTTGACGGAAGGATTATGGATTCTGGTTGTTCTTTTCATGCTACACCAAATAGGAATTTGTTTACCTCTTATCAATGCATGGATAGTAGTAAAGTGCAGTTAAGGAACAACGCTAAATTCGATGTTATAGGTATTTGTGATATTAAAATCAAGATGCATGATGGTATTTGACAACATTGACTGGAGTAAGACATGCTCCAAAATTGAAAAAGAACTTAATTTCCTTGGGTGCTCTAAATTCAACTGGATGTAGGTATTCTTCACGATGTGGAATTCTGAAAATTGTTCGAGATGCCTTGATAATAATGAAAAGGAATCAAGCATGGTGGCCTGTATGAACATTTAGGTGAGACATTGATAAGTTTCGCTCCTGAGGCGTCGACATCTGTTCGAGAGTCTAATGGCTACTCGAGAAAGGCCTGGGTGTTTGTGCGGAAGCGCAAGTTGATGCTGTTGTCAGGAATTCACAATGGACAGCTTTGATCGGAACGGAGACTGGTAAGTTGATCAAGCATGTGCGAACTGACAGTAGAATGGAATCCTGCTTGAAGCTGGTAAATTAATTCTGCATGAAAGAGTACATAGTGAAGCACCGTACTAATGCCAGTAAATTGCAACAGTTTGTAGAATTGATGAGCATGATATTACTAGAGACAGCCCGTAAAAAGATCTCTAGTGCTGATTTGGTTAGGAGAATTCCAGCGAATGTGCTTAATATGGCGAGCTACCTCGTGAATAGATCCCCATCGACTACGATTGTATATCGAACTCTCGAAAAAGTGTGGTGAGATAATGTTGCTGATGATTCTTTTTTTAGAATGATTAGTTGCCCATGTTATTATCGAGTAAGTGATGGTAAGCTCGATGTGATTGCAATGTGTATATTCCATGACTATGCATGAGGTGAGCGGGGTTATCAGTTGTGGTGCCCGGATATAAATTCATCTATTTACAGCAGAGAAGTTATCTTTGACAAGTCTCTAGTAATTCGGGTTAGGAATGATTGTAGCAGTGTTAATACGGATCTGGACAATGTTCAACTTGAGATGGAGTTGCAACCAAAAACATCTGAAGTAGCTGGTACTAGTGAAGTAATCGACACAGATGGTGCTTATAGCGAGGTGGAGCTTGTAGAGCCAACGATTGCTGTAATTGTTGATATTGACAAGGTACGTGTTCGATTTCTTAACAGATATGGATGCAACGGTGGATTTGCTTTATCTGTTATTTAGGAGCTTGTATTAGGAAGTCCTTATGGAGCAAATAAATGTGCATGTTCCGTTGATGTTCTGATGAAGATCTCGGTCATGGCGAAGTTCAAGCGCAGCTTGGACTTGATAATATTTGTGGCGATTGAGCCCATTGGGGCTGTTGGGAGAGTAGTAGTAGATGATGTTCAGATACCAGTGAAGCGATTGTGACATGGCACAAACATCGAGCCAAGGTGGAGATTGTTAGAAAATGTATCGGGTTTGAGCCCGAAGTAAAAATCTAAATATTCAAAATTGGATATTTCTTATTTGGCGTTGAAGTTCAAAGTGAATATTGCTTGTCCATACTCTGTGATTCTATGTGGAAGTCGGCGAATACAAAGGCATATTGATGGACATGAATCTGATAAAATATGAGGTCAGAGTTGGAGTTTCATTGACCAATATGAGTTGATATACTGTTTTCTTATTTCTCACGCATATATACATAGAGTAAAGAAAATGATAAAGTAGGAAAGTCAACATTGGATTCTTGCCTGATGATAATCTTTCCAATTCGTGTGCATGGGGTGTCGTTCCTCAAGTGGATGTCAGATATAGATATAAATATCAATACATCTGCAGTTTTCGAATGGGCACAGCTTTCTTGCATAAACGGGCGCTGGTGTTTGATCCGAATTGAAGAGGGTCTTCATACAAGTAAGGGTTCCGAGATAAGAAGTTTGGAATTCTTGAAGCACCGTTCCATCTCGAGTGCTTGGAAGAAGACTTCTTGAAGCGCCGTCTTATGAACGAGTGCTTGGCATTAGATCTTCGTTTGTTCGTGGAATTACATCAACAATTCAAGTGTCGAAGCCGGATAAATCTTGTTATTAAATTTGTGTTTTAATTTCTTTTTGAGATTGAGAGATTATTTCGTTAGGAATTGGGGGCTAAACACTGTGTGCGTTCTTGGATGTAATTGGGGCTTAGGAAACATCAAGAGTGTGTTTGTGTAACTCGAGTGATATGTAATCTCTGTGTATCGTTTGATCTATAGTGGAATTCGTTGCTGCTCTCCCCGTGGTCGTAGTTCTCTACGATCGAACCACGTACATCTGGTGTTCGATTTACTTTACTTATTCTGTCTATTTTATTCGATCGATCGCTTGGTTTCGCGCAACAATTGGTATCAGAGCTAGGCTTGCTTGAGTTGAAGCGAATTGATGGCGACAGAAGAAGCTAAAAGGAAAATCGACAGATTTAAGAGGAAGGATTTAGGTTTCTAGAAGATGCAAATAGAAGATTATTTATATTAGATGAAGCTACACGAACCCCTGTCTGGGATGAAACCAGAAACGATGAAGCAAGGCAATTGGGAATTGTTGGATGGATGAGCGATGGGTGTTATTTGGCTGACGTTGGGTCATAAGGTCTTTTTTAACATCGTTAAAGAGAAGACCACTACGGGTTTGATGAAAGCTCTGTCGGACATGTACGAGAAGCCCTTTGCGATCAATAAGGTCTATTTGATGCGACGTCTGTTTAATTTGAAGATGAGCGAAGGTGTGTCGGTTACGAATCATATCAATGAATTCAATGTGATCGTTAGTCAATTGAATTCAGTTGAGATTGACTTTGAAGATGAGGTACGTGCTTTGATTCTATTATTCTCATTGCCCGATAGTTGGAATATTACTATTAGTAATTCTTCTAGGTCAACAAGTTTGATGTTTGATGGGATTCGAGATTTAATTCTAAGTGAGGATATTCGTAAAAGAGAATCTGGCGAATCTGTATTTGCTGTTTTAGTAGGTGAAAGAAGAAGAACTAGTACTCGTGTTAGCAGAAGTAGTATGAACATGAATAGACATAGTCAGTCTAGAACCGGCGGTGATGTCTGATAAAACTGTGGCAAGAGGGGGCATCTTAGAAGAAATTATTTTAAGTTGAAAAACGAAGCGGGTAAAGGAATTGGAGTCGAATCTGCGGATGATGTTGCAGCTATAGCTGAAAATTTTGATGATGTTGATTGTGTTTTGTCTATCACTGGGGATTCGTCGTTTGACGGATGGATTATGGATTCTGGTTGTTCTTTTCATGCTACACTAAATAGGAACTGGTTTACCTCTTATCAATGCATGGATAGTAGTAAAGTGCAGTTGGGGAACAATGCTAAATGCGATGTTGTTGGTGTTGGTGATATTAAAATCAAGATGCATGATGGTATTTTGAGGACATTGACTGGAGTAAGACATGTTCCAAAATTGAAAAAGAACTTAATTTCCTTGGTTGCTCTAGATTCAGCTGGATGTAGGTATTCTTCATGATGTGGAGTTCTAAAGATTGTTCGAGGTGTCCTGGTAATAATGAAAATGTATCAAGCATGGTGGCCTGTATGAACTTTAAGGTAAGACATTGATAAGTTTCGCTCCTGAGATGTTGACATCTGTTCGAGAGTCTAATGGCTACTCGAGGAAGGCCTGGGTGTTTGTGCGGAAGCCCAAGTTTGATGCTGTTGTTAGGAATTCACAATGGACAGCTTTGATCGGAACGGAGATTGGTAAGTTGATCAAGCATGTGCGAACTGACTGTAGCATGGAATCATGCTCGAAGCTGGTAAATAAATTTTGCCTGAAAGAGGGCATAGTGAAGCACCGCACTAGTGCTAGCAAATCGCAACAGTTTGTAGAATTGATGAGCATGATATTACTAGAGATAGCCCGTAAAAAGATCTCTAGTGCTAATATGGTTAAGAGAATTCCAGCGAATGCGCTTAGTCTGGCGAGCTACCTAGCGAATAGATCCCCATCGACTGCGATTGGGTATCGGATTCTTGAAGAAGTGTGGTCAGATAATGTTGCTGATGATTCTATTTTTAGAATGATTAGTTGCCTATGTTATTATCGAGTAAGTGATGGTAAGCTCGATGTGATTGCAAGGTGTATATTCCATGACTATGCACGAGGTGAGCGAGGTTATCAGTTGTGGTGCCCGGGTATAAATTCATCTGTTTGCAGCAGAGAAGTTATCCTTGACAAGTCTCCAGTATTTTTGGCTAGGAATGATTGTAGCAGTATTAATACGGATTTGGACGGTGTTCCGCTTGAGGTGGAGCTGCAACCAGAAACTTTTGAGGTAGCAGGTACTAGTGAAGTAATCGACACAGATGGTGCTTATAACGAGGTGAAGCTTATAGATCTAACGGTTGCTGTAACTGCTGATATTGACAAGGTACGTGTTCGATTTCTTGACAGATATGGATGCAACGGTGGGTTTGTTTTATCTATGATTAAGGAGCTTGTATTAGGAAGTCCTTTTGGAGCAATTAAATGTGCATGTTCGGTTGATGTTCTGATGAAGACCTCGGTTATGGCGAAGTTCAAGCGCGGCTTGGACTTGGATGATATCTGTAGCGGTTGAGCCCATTAGGGCTGTTGGGAGAGTAGTAGCAGATGATGTTCAGATACCAGTGAAGCGATTGTGACATGGCACAAACATCGAGCCAAGGTGGAGATTGTTAGAATATGTATCGAGTTTGAGCCCGAAGTAAAATCTGAATATTCAAAATTGGATATTTCCTATTTGGCGTTGAAGTTCAAAGTGAATATTGCTTATCCATACTCTGTGATTCTGTGTGGAAGTCGGCGAATACAAAGGCATATTGATGGACATGAATTTGATAAAATATGCGGTCAGAGTTGGAGTTTCATTGACCAATAGGGGTTGATATACTGTTTTCTTATTTCTCACGCATATATACATTGAGCAAAGAAAATGATAAAATAGGAAAGTCAACATTGGATTCTTACCTGATGATAATCTTTCCAATTCGTGTGCATGGTATCGTTCCTCAAGTGGATGTCAGATATAGATATAAATATCAATACATCTGCAGTTTTCAAATGGGCGCAACTTTCTTGCATAAACGGGCGCTGGTGGTTGATCCGAATTGAAGAGGGTCTTCGTACAAGTAAGGGTTCGGAGATAACGAAGTTTGGAAGTCTTGAAGCGACGTTCCATCTCGAGTGCTTGGAAGAAGACTTCTTGAAGTGCCAACTTATGAGCGAGTGCTTGGCATTGGGTCTTCGTTTGTCTGTGGAATTACATCAACAATTCCAGTGTCGAAGCCGGGTAAATCTTGTTATTATATTTGTGTTTTAATTACTTTGCGAGATTGAGAGATTATTTCGCTAGGAATTAAGTGCTAAACACTATGTGTGTTCTCGGATGTAATTGGGGCTTGGGAAATATCAAGAGTGTGTTTGCGTAGCTCGAGTGATCTGTAATCTCCGTGTATCGCTTGATCTATAGTGGAATTCGTTGGTGCTCTCTCCGTGGACGTAGGTCTCGACTGAATCACATACATCTGGTGTCCGATTTACTTTACTTGTTTTGTCTATTTTATTTGATCGATTGCTTAGTTCCGCGCAACAGATGGAATTCTGTTAGCAGCTATCGTTCACTTGTACCTGAAAAAATGCAGTGTGTTTATACATTGGTAGACTCCGCAATGAGTTTATACCTCACATTATCCTCCTTGAGGATGGAATCCTACTAGCAACTATCATACACATGTGCCTGGAAAAATGTAGTGTCTATACATAGGTAGACTCCACAATGAGTTAATACCTCACATTATGCTCCTTGAGGATGAAATTCTATTAGCAACCATCGTTCACATGTACTTGAAAAAAATGTAGTGTATTTATACATAGGTAGACTCCACAATGAGTTTATACCTCGCATATCCTCCTTGAGGTTGGAATTGTGTTAGCAGCTATCGTTCACATGTGCCTGAAAAATGTAGTGTGTTTATACATAGGTAGACTCCGCAATGAGTTTATGTCTCGCATAATCCTCCTTGAGGATGGAATTCTATTAGCAACTATCGTTCACATGTACTTGGAAAAATGTAGTGTCTATACGTATGTGCCATGGTTTGTTCTAATTAAGAGGTGCAAATGCTATGCTATGAGGATCAAGAATTAGAAAGGAATTTCCCTAGCCTTAGGGGATATCTCTTATGTCCAATATTTGCCTCCACGTTACATAGGATCTTCACAAAATAGGGAGAAGATCCTAGCTGGAGAATGGATGAAGTTTCCCCTTAATGACCATTACGAGCTGATCGAGAAACTACTTTTATCTTTCCGGAAATTCTTTTGCCCTATAATACGAAAAAATTCTTAACCTAAGGGGTTGGGGCCACTATTGGCTCTCTAGGTCTCCCACTGGTCACAAGTGTCATAGGTACAATTATATATAATTATGGTAAATAAAAGTTTAATCGCAGGTATCTTAAATCAAAAGACAAGTTTTTGGAGAAATTACCAATCTTAAAATCTATTCCACTTATGTCAATAGTCGAAAATAATTTAATTGTATTAATCGAGTCCTTAAGCTTTTTCATATTTTGCTAGTTGAGCCATTTGGTCTATTTTTAGCTAGAAATTATTGACAAGGACGCCGTGCATCCCAAATTTGGCCAGGGCGTCAAGGCCTTTGTCAAATCTGGGTGAGAGGTCGTATGGCCTAGCCCTGGCTGATGAGGGTGTTGCGACCCTCACTGACCATATCAAGGGCATTGGGTGAGCGCTGTGATGCCTTCGCTGGCCATAGCGAGGGCTCGCAAGCCCTTGCGTAGGGGTAGTGGCAAGCGGATGGAGGTCGTACCCATAGCTAGAGAGGGCCATGACACCCTCACCCAGTGCTGGTGAGGGTTGTCGGCAATGCTTCACCCAAATAACAATAAAGAGAAGAAAAGAAAAAGAAAGAGAAAACCAGAAAAACATTAAAATTTTAAATACTATTAAAATTTATTCATGTCAGTACTGGTTGTGCCACGTAAGATTGGCCGCGTCCACATCAGTGATTTCCAGCTAAAATTGACCAGATGGACTCAATTGGCAAAACGTTAAAAGTTTTAGGACTAATTAAATTAAGACAATTAAAGTGTTTACGGCTGAATTGATTCAAATGCAATGTGCTTAGAATTTTTTTGGCAATTGTCCCGAAGTTTTTATCATGAATGAATTGTCTGGTCATCCGTTATTTTCTTTCTTTTGAAAGGTTTTTTTTTTTTTTAAAAATAATTTTCTTTTAAAGCATAAAAAAGATATGCATAAGTTTATCTGGAAAGAAAAACCTCTTTTTAAGGATGAATGGGGCAAAAAAGCAACTACAAAAAATTTTTAAAAAAACTATACGTACAATTTTATATGTCAACACTTAAATGGTCGAAGAATTTTAGATATTTCATGGAAAAAATCAAATTGAGAGAGTCACATGAATTAGGAAAAAAAAAGTTCAAAGCTAAAAGATCCACAAATAAAAAAAAAGTTGATAACTTGACTACTCGTGTCTTTAAATTTTAGTCTATGTATAAGAGCCTAGTTGCATTTCATTTCCAAGAAGTTGCTTCAAGCTTTTCATGCACTTTTGACTTTTGGACAAGAAAAAGTTTATATTATAAAAATGTGATGAAAATATGAAAGAAAGTTGGCCGAGCTACATAGTTCAAGTGGAGACGAGGCGGAGCTGTCCAAGAGACAGCGAAGTCAAACTCGTGAAGCTCGAGAAAAAGATCCAAAGTGTCCCACATGCATAAAGAATTGGAATTTTTATTTTTTTTTGGACGGTCTTCTGACGGGAAAGACGTGCTTTTAAAGTAGACAAAGAAGGATTTGCAAATGAATGGTATCTCCCATCACGTGGCAAGGTTTTCTCCACCGATCCCTACAAACACCGCGAGAAATGACACATACCTGTTCTTAATCCACCGCGAGATTTACACCTTATTCTCGGCCACATAAAAATTACTAATAACTGAAAATTACTGTGAGATTCACTTTTTCGAGAAATTATAGGCCATAATATGCTGTTACTCTCACATTACCTAAAGACTATTATGATATCAAAGTCCTGACATTTTTTCACTGCTTATCCTCGTGGCGGCCTTTTAGATTCTTCGATTTCCTTTTCAATTCATCGTTTTCGGACGTTTTGACTCCATTATTTCTTATAATTGGACTTGAACAATCATATGCATATGTTTATAGCAATAGAGCATGGATCTTTCCACAAATCGGTGAACGCGACCCCCGAAAACAATGTGAGTGAGAGACGCAATAATTTAGTATATTTTTAAGTTACGATACGTGTCGTTGTGGACTAGATGCTTCCAATATGACATTCAACATGATTGGTATAAACTTTTTAAAGCAGGTTTTATTGTAAATAATGGTCATTTTTTTTACCCTGCATGCTAAATTATGAAGGAACACAAAGATGAATGAGAGAGTTTCAAGTGCTTACATAGCCTATATCATGAAACTAGGGTTTCATAAAGCAGCTCAAACTTCTGTTTCACATATTCATGTTAAACAAGGGTCAAATTAAAACGACTTAAGATTATGCTTTCCTATGTGCACTTTGAGATTATAATCTGTCTAGCATTTTTCGGAATTCATTATATTCATTATGCAAACTTTTTTAAAAAAAGTAAGGAAGATAGGACTACATTTTCAATCATTTCAAATTCAATAAGTTAGGCATCTCGACTGTCCATTTCAAAAACAGTTAGCATCTTTCATCTGCCAAACTTTCTATCCGAATCATTTTCCCAAGAACCAAACAAGAAACGCCAAACCCATGAATTTTTTTTGCTCACTTTAAGTTTAATCTCGGTTAGGCGAAATCTTATCTCAAGAGACAAACCCAAAATAAATAATTTGTTCACTCAACCAAAATGAATAGCATTTTGCCCTCTCTCTTGATGTTGGTTGGCGGCGCGCGTTCGTCGAAAAGGCTGCCGTCACTCCGGCCACTCACCCGACAAGCAAACCCTACAAGATTGTCTTAATGAGTTCATCGTCTCAAATTATTTTGAACGTTAGTTAAATAATGTCATTGATCTATCTTTAGGAAAGAAATAAGTGCTCTCTTTCTTATACGCACATCGATCAAAGGACCGAAAGAAATAATTCAGGTTTTACTGGCGATTTGTTAATCTCTTTCTTTATGCGTTTGGTACCTCATTGAACACTCCATTGATGCCTATGGAAAATTCCTGTTTTTGTCCACTTCGACATCTCCAAAGCAGTATGTGAAATTTAGGGCTAAGCATATGAGTATGCTGTGAAAGTTGAGATGCTGTTTACGTCGAACTGATAAGGGTTTTTAAAAAAGGTTTAGTTGACTTAGGAGGAACTTTCAGGGTTCTCAACAGCTCAAAGAATATGACATACATGTGTGTGAACGCATTATAGGGAAATGGGTTTGAGTTAATAATGCATATGAGTTTTCAAATTTGATTGAGTCAAACATTATTTTTGTCAAGAAGTAGGATACATGGATTGTGGACGACTTTTTTTGGGATGACCTAAAACATCCGAAAAGAAGAACTTGTCTTGTAATTCCTGCTGCTTGTTTAATGTGGCTACGGTGTTGTTTATATTTCTTAGTGTTTGATTGTCGTTCATACTCACCATCGATAAGAAGGTGCAGGGGCCCCGCTCCCAAGTGAGCGAGCGGCAGTAGCATAGGGCAGTGCCTTGGGCTGCTAGATGGCTTTTATAGTTTGAGTACGTATGTTATTAATAGTGTGAGTTTAAGCCTATGAATAGCTACTGAATGGTCTAGGGCTTTATCGACCGTAGGGTTTTCTTGTGCCGTCTGTATATAAATTTTTTCTTTTGCATTTCAGAATTGTAATAGAGAGGTGGGGATGATGATTATAGTAGAGTTCTTTACTGGATGTAGCCCTAACTTAAAGTTAAATCGAGATAAACCTTATGTCACAATTTATCTTTTTCGCTTTTACTCTCTATTTCATTGGGTTTGTGGGGCTAATCTTAGTTGTTAGAATGTTCAACCTAAGAGTTTAAATCCATAGGTGAGAGAACATATGTATATAAAGAGAACAAAAATCTCATAGTATAGTACTTTAACACACCATTACATGTAAGTTGGATTAGGAGCGGCATGCGCAATCCGACTGAGGATAGACTGCACAACTGAAATCAACAAGGATAGAACCTGATTCCTAAATAATGACAAGAAGTACATCCATCTGTAAGTTTAAATTTTCGGATTGAACTTTCTATCGATCCTTAATATCACACATAAGATGTGACTTACATGTATATGTTATTCCATGTAAGATTTTGATAGAAAACAAGTTTGACTTGTGGCGTGCTCTACGTATGAAGGATCTATGAAATCCCTCCTTCCTATAACAGATACGAGTCGAGTAGCAATGATTCCAAACGCATGTTTGGAATCAACTTTATGCAAGGAGACATTGTTTTTGCCGATTCGAATTGAAGGGTACAGTCATAAATAATAGTCCTGCGAGGCGGAGGTAAGGCAGGTCAACAAGGCTGAGATGTAAAACTGTTCGATTGAACCACAGAATATTAGCAAACGCAGGCGCAAATCATTTGCGTCCTTCGTCAACCCTCGCGACGAATAGTAAGTGATTTTTTAAGTTCTCACGAAATCGAGTCGGTAAGACAAGGCACCTGAATAAAAGGATTCCTAAAGCATAGGTGCTTTGTTTTCAGGGGGAAAAAAGAAGAAGATAAACTCTGAATGCGACCTCTGCACGTAGTGATTCCAAATCGTTCCCAACAATCGCTGTCATGATTACAATATGGATAGCCGAGGAGCGTCTAGACTTGGATTTGCCGATCACGGGAGAGACTTCAGCTCAAGATTGCTTGGACTTGTACCATCGTGCCATTTCATCAATGATTAGGATAAAGTGAGTTCTAAAACTTATTACGAAAGTTCAATTGAATTTCAAAATTTTCAAAATGCACAATCAAGTCCTAAAACATGTTAGAAAGTGTCATGAAGTCCTAAAACCTTTTAAAAGGTGTAATCATGTGCTAAAACTTGTCAGAAAGTGCAATTAAGTACTTTCGTTAATTGAATCTTTTGAAAGTTTTAGGATTTGATTGACTTGATTGTACTTTGTGACAAGTTTTAAAATTTAATTGCACTTTTATGACAAGTTTTAGGATTCAACTACACTTTATGACAAGTTGTAGCACTTGATTTTATTGAAAGTTTTGAAACTCAACTGAACTTTCGTGACAAGTTTTAGGCTGGCAACAGGGCGAATGGCCGATGGGGACAGGGATCGGAGACCAGCGGATGATGCGTGGTGGCCAATGAGTGGTGACTTGCGGACAGTGGCGGCGGACTGACGATGAGAAAAGTTTTTATATTTGTTCTATTCTAGAATAGAAAAGTAGAAAATTGCAATTATTATTTCTATTCCAAACATATTTATGGGCTAAAAATTTATCTCGAAAATCGAAAAATTAAAATGCGTTACCAAATGAATTTCTGTTCCCAACATGTTTCGAGAAACATGAATCACTAGTATTTGTACTTTTTGGAAAACACAAAAACCCCAGAAACTTTCTAGCACTATACTCAATTCCTTGCCTAGATCGATGGCCAAGGATGTTGGCACCGAGGCGGAGTAGAGAGGGAGAGAAAAAAAAGGTTAGGAGTGCGAAAGTGCAAGGATAGATGCTAAACGAGGGACGAGATAGCGGCCATGATGACAGTAGGGCGTCCTGCTATGCCAGGGGCACAGCCAGGAGGATCGGCGGTCGAGGGATGCTCTTCTGCCAGCGCGACCTCTCTATTCACGTCATTATAGAGATAGAAAAATTGTCCGAAAAGTATTGAATTTATTGCAATTTTGCCAATTAGGTCTCAAATCTTTCGATTTTGGCAATTGAGTCTTAAAATTTTACAAGTTTTGACAATTGAGCCAATCTGATCAATTTTAACATGAAATCTCTGATTAGCATGAACTGGCAAAAGTGCAATAGGTTTAAGAATTTTAGAATTATTTTTCTTTGTAGAGTGTCGAAGGGAGGGTCCGCAGAGAGGTTTTGGTTTTGTGAGTTGAGTTTCCTTAGGTGTGCATGGTTATGATAAAAATCCACCAATCGTGTGTTGGTAGGAGAAAATTTCAGAAAAATATGGACTAACCTACATTTTTTCGTTATAAAACGCTTTGTTACCATATCATTACATCGACAAAATAAGAGACTAGATCGTGTACACATTAATCGGCTTCCTTCATCCGGTCAAATGCTCGTCACTTCCACCGTGCACTACTAGTTACCATCACCCTCGGCCGGGAGTCACTTCCAGTGCTTCGCCTTCGCGAAGCCGCTATAAATTGTTAATGTGACGGCGACGACAACCACAACCACTCTCTTGGTGACACTCTTTGGGTTGCTTGGAAGTGGCGTTGGCTATTCTAGGTTTCATCTTTGAGGAGTGGAGAAGGAAGAAGGAAAAGGAAAATAAAAAAAAAAAGGAAAGAAAGGAAATGCGGAATAAATGACATTGAAAAAGTTAACTCCCGTTGTGTCATCTATTCAAATGAGGTGAATTGAAAATGTGGAATAGAGAGAATCAGAATACATAAAATCCAAAGATCATTAAAAGGGAACATCATACAAGCCAAATGATGTTATGAATGTGTTGCTTACCAACATGTTAGAATTTTTACATAAATAAGTCCATCAAAGTTGTGTAATCAAAGCGAACACTATAAAATCACAATACCGGACTCAGTGATCAGATTTCTTTATGAGATAAAGATTGAGAAAGAGAAGGACACCGCACATTCTTTACCTTTTTTTTCCTCCTAGAAGAAAAGAAATGGAGCATGTCATTGGGTTTGAGGTAAAATTGTTCAAAATGTCTTAAACCTACTGTAATTTTACCATATATTTTTAATTTTGCTTATAGGCCTTTTCATGTTTTGCTAATTGGGTCCATCCGGCATATTTTGGCTAAAAATCCTGATGTGAATGGCGATCGTTTTACGTGGACAGCCGGCGCTGACATGCACAATTTTCAGTAATATTTAAAAAAACATAAAATATTCATTTATTTTTCATTTTCTTTCCTTTTTTCTTTCTAATTTTTTCATTTTCCTTTTTTCCTATACTGGGCACCGTTGAGCCTTGTCGATGGTCAACAGAGGTTGCTATGCTTCGACAGAGGCTACCCTCACCAGCATTAGGCAAGGGGCTCCTGCGACTAGGCTAGCAAGGGTCACCCTCGCTTGGGCTGGCGAGGGCAGCCCTTTGCTAATCGGCGAGGGTGACCCTCATCTAGGTGGTAAGGGCGGAGACCAGCGATCTCTGCAGCATTTGACGAGTCTCGGTGGAGGGAAAAAGGGAAAAATAAAAAAAGAAAACGGTAAAGGAAAAATAATAAAGAAATACAAGAAAAAGGAAAATGAATATCAAATTAATTAAAATACTATTAAAAATAAATTATGTTGTTGGGTTGTCCCACGTTGGTTGTGGGATGGGCTGATGGTCGGTTTATAAGTGTGAGAGAAAGTTTCAAACTTTGAGCTAGTTGTTGAGATGAGAGAGGCCTCAAACCACCCAACACATATGACGCAGCTTTTCTGCGAAAATCAAACAAATCTTGCTTTGAGAGAAAATCACGAATTCAGTATTGATAAAAGTATATTCTGTCGTCCAAAAACCTTAAAACAAGCTTATATAGGGTGTTAACCCTATTGACACCAAAACTAGCAAAATTACAAAATTACAAAATTGCCACTAAAAATAAAATAAAATCTAAAAAAAAATACTAAAATAATTCAAAAGACCATCTAAACGATCTTGGATCACCAAAATCCATCGACATCATCAAAATTCATCATCAATCAATGCCACAGACATTGAGTATTGATAAGACGGTCGTTTCGCTTCAACCGATCGAATTTGAGCCCATTCTGACATCGTTGACTCCGAATCTGAAAATTCTAGGCGCATGCATTTTCTCGACTTTTGTTGGGACTTCTGCCTATCCAATCGATCTAAAAACGCACTGCTAATATGCTCCGCATCAACATGTCAGAGCAAGCCTTGCTACGTCAGATGGCTCCATGTTAGCGATTTCTAGTTAAAATTAGCTGAAGAGACTCAATTGGCAAAACATAAAAAATTTTATGACTTAATTAACAAAATTAAGACATTTAGAATTGAATTGGTAAAATTGCAATGGATTTAAAATTTTTTGGACAATTATCCTTCAATTGCACCTCTTGATATTGCACCTTTTCAGAATCAAATCAATCCACCCCATGCTGAACATGTATGGCCTCTCAAAGTTGTCTTTACTGATTTCAATTTGACGTAGTTTCAAACGAGGGTTTTGTCTTGCACCTAAAAAGTCAGCCAACATTTGTCGGGAAACGATTCCCTTTGGCGTGGGGAACCATGCTTATCCCACATGATATTCTAAAATAATGTTATTTGGTTGGAAAAGAGAACCGATTGATATCCCACGTATAGTTTAGCACATGTACTTTTGTGTCTTATTAAGCCTGTTTTAAGTTTTAAGTAAACGTTTGGAAGTATATGATAGGACCCTCTTCCACCTAAATTCGTGCCGTTTAGCGAAGGTTTCGCTTTCGTTTGTTGAGTAAACTTGCCGTCTAGGAAGAGGATAATGAGCAGACTTGCCGGCTTTAAGCAAACTTGGGAAGACTTGATTTTCTTTTGCGTGCAAAACTCAGTCTCTTTTTGATCTTTCTGATTTGTGGTCTTGTCCAATCAAATGCATAAACATGCACTCTCGACTATTGTAGGTAAAACTCGAACGGAGTGGAGGGCCCTCTTTCCTTGTGCTTTCGCCGGATTCTTATCACCACTCGATTTATCATTGTGTCACGTGACGATCCAATGTACAATAATAAAAGTCCCTTTCAATTCGGCTCTGGCTTGGCTGGCACAATCGAGCCGTACCTGTGAGGTTGAGCATATACTGCTCGGTCAAACGTGGCCGAGCCTGAGATCCAAGGCTCGTGCTCAATCTCGTCTTGGGCTTGTCCGTCGTCGTTGTCTCCTTCTCCTCAACGATGAAGAAGAGAGAGATCCTAGGTGCAAGTGGAAAAGGAGATAGAGAGAGGTGAAGCGGTTGCTGCTGTGCAACCCCGGGGCGGGCTGTGTGCGTGCAACGACAGTATATGTGGGCAATGGCATGACTCCTGTGTGGGGACTGTGGTCCTAAGAAGAGATGTTGGATATATGACGCAAACCTAATGATGAATTAAACAGAGACAGTAGAAGGATGCGATATATCGGAGCAATACCAATCTCCAATAAAAGGATCTACATAGGAAATTAAGGTTCTTTTGGAATTTACATGTGATTTCGGTAGATTAAGACACTCTTTTAGCATTTGCGCTAGGTCACGAGAAGCAACCAAACAAGTTGGTGCGTTTGATGCGAGGCGTTTTACTATAAATTTTGACGGCCCAAGCCAAGCCCAGTTGGGCGAAATAGTCAAGCCTAACAATTAGAAAGTTACGAACTAATGACAAATAATGATTTAATAGTATGCACGTTCATGACATTAGTCAAGTTTTCAGTGTCTTATCTAACTGAGATGGCCTTCAAAGAAAAAAATTACTCTGCTTCGGAATAGCTCTTTTAACAATCTTCTATTAGAAAACCCGTGTCATTGGCCAAGAAAAAAAAGGGCATACTTGTCATGAGACCATGCCATTCTTTTGAGAAAATTATCCAAAAAAGTATTAGAATTATTGCACTTTTATCAATTCAATCCTCAATATTTTAATTTTACCGATTGAGTTTTAATCCATTTCACATTTCCATTCAAGTCTATTCGGTCAATTTTGGCCGAAGGTTGCTGATGTGGACACAAACTATCCTACGTGGCATGACTTGTGACGATCTAGACAATTTTTAATGATATCTAATATTTTTCGAGTTCTTTTTTCAGAAAAATCAAGTTTGTGTATGTTTTTCTTCTTCTTCTTCTTCTTCTTCTTCTTTTGCTTTAAAGGGCCGGCGATTAGTGGCCACTGGCTAAGGGTGGACGACCTCCGCCAACCACTAAATGAGAGTTAGTGACCCCCATCGGCCCGTGGGTGAGGGCGAGGGCGAGGGCGTCATGAGCCCTCGTGGGCCCCAAAGAAGGTGCGGTAGCCAGTAATGGTCACCACGTCCTCCGCCTAGCTAGATTTGGCGATGGCAGTGCGAGGTCTGATTGTCGTAGGCGAGGACATTGCGAGCTCTCACTTGATCTGGCAAGGGTAGTGATGTTTGCCCCCAACGAACAAGGGATTCGTGGTCCTACCCTCACCCTCATCCAGTGCCGTCAGCGTTTTGAAGCAAAAAAGGAAAAAAAATGAAAATAAAAATATTAAAAAAATTGAGAAAATGTATTAAAAAATTATTAAAAGTATTTACATCAGTACCAAGCGTGCCGATTCGGATAGTTGGTAATGATTGGATTGTCACATTAGGAATTTTTGGCTAAAATTGATCAGAAGGACTCAATTTACAAAGCTTGAAGATGTTTATGACCCAATTAGCATAATTAAAAGATTTACGACTCAAATATTAAAAGTGAACTAGATATAGGACTTTTCGGATCACTCTTTTTACAATTCAATTTTGTTTTGTAATTTTTGTGGTGAGTCATAATATTTTCTAATGGTTTTACTTTTACTTGACTCATTGACTATGTGCTCTTTCACAAGTATTAATATAATTATTTCTAACTATTTCTTAGCTCTTTAGAGAAATTCGTGAAATCTGACCTGTCCATTTTAGAATTAGAAATGATGCCTCTTTTCTCTAAGTAAAGAGATGTGAATGGGTGCTCAGCTTCAACTTCCATGCATGACGGAATGTTGAGTTTGAGCCATTATGACGGTTCATTTTGAGTGGGCTCATCACCACCACCCTCCTACGATGCTAGCCAGAATGGAACGAGGGTCAATTTTTTACGCCACGGCATGACTGAACCTACACCGCCAACGAATGAAGGCTTCCCAAAATTGAGAAGCGACTAGAGAATTCGAACTTGCGATCAGGGTATTCTCGAGAGTATGTCGTACATCGCTATGTTAACCATTTCGGCGGTGGAAACGAGTCATGCATTGTGCATGGGAGTTAGAGCAAACACATTAAAATTGAGAACATTTGTGCCCTACATGGTCCTGAAGAACAAAACCTAAGGAAACAGAAAGTGATGGTCTACAATAACATCGCTGTTGGATTGTCGGTGCCTAACGTTGGAGACAACGAACCCAAAAGGACAAATAATGCATGCCGATCTTCCCGGTCAACGTTCTCTGGCCTTGTCCTCCCTTTGGGTATCTTCCCTCCTACAGGAAGTATCCCGCATTAATAGAGTTTGCCGAAAGCAGCAATTCTTTTGTCTTTCAGGAGAAATTGAGAATATTATAGCGGAAAAATTGCCAAAAATTCCTAAATCTTTTCATACTTCTGCGAGTTTAGTCCTAAATATTTTAAATTTGTCGATTCAGTCTTAAACCTTTTCACTTTGTACCGATTCAGTTTTATTAGCTGGAAATTGCTGACATGAACTTCAATCATTCAACGTGGCAACACTGGCACTGACATAGATAGTTTTTTTTTTGTTTATTCCTTTGCTAGCTTCAAAGCCGACGACCCTATCAGATTAGGGTCGACAACGGTCGCTGGCCCTTGGGCGAGAGTCCCTGCACGAGGGTTGTGACCCTCACCTTCGTGGGCCACAACGAGGGCATTGTGGTCTTCGCCCGCACTCACCATGGCGACCCCTGCTGGCTTAGATATGGCCTTGGCAAGGCCTGGTGATGCAGCCCGCATTGAAGATGCACTTATTCGACTGAGGAGATCAACCTGCATTCAAGCTTGACAAGTCTCATCGATATCGAAAGGACGCAAGTCGAAAGCTAAGAGCCTCATCCTCGAAACCACACCATAAAAAAGACTATGTCATTCCCTATGCATTGGAAGCTTAAAAGACACATTGGAGGTTAAGTACACCTCAAGTGTCATAAGTTGTGTACGACGGTCATTTTAGTGCCAAAACTTTCAAATTGATCATTTTAGTGCTAAGTTCTTATAATTTCGATTACTTCAGTGTCAAAACTTTCAGATTGATCACTTTAGTGCTAAGTTTTTATAACTTTGATCATTTGAGTGCCAACTTCTTTAAAAAATGATCACTTCAGTGTCAAGCCCGATGAGCCACGTCAGCTTAAATAATAATAAAAATACATGTTTTTGATTATCGGCGAGCCACGTTAGCTTAAATCGGAGTTGGCATTGAAGTGATCATTTTTAAAATAAGTTGGCATTTAAGTGATCGAAATTACAAAAACTTAGCACTAAAGTGATCAATTTGAAAGTTTTGACACTAAAATGAGCGTTGTACACAACTTATGCCACTTGGGGTGTACTTAAGCCGACGCCTTGGGATAGTCAAGAAGACGTTGGGCATTATCTCACTCTTAATGGCTTCTAGTTCTAAGGAATTTTAATGCTTTATGTTTTTTTATGTTCTTTAATGTTTCTAGTTTCTAGACTAGACTTTAGTCTTTTCATTTGCCTCTCTTTGGCTATAAAAAGGCCATCTACTTTATGTATTCGGTAGACAATTTTGATGAATGAAAATTTGCCTTGTGCAATTATCCTGAACCTTGAAGAGTTCAACCATTGAAAACCTAAAAGAGTTTTCACTCCGTCCTTGAAGAGTCAAAGGTTTTCGAAATCTTTATCCTTGAAGAGTTGCAGTCATTAATCTAGAAGAATCGACTTTCTATCAACTTTCTTGGAGGCCTAGAAGATCGACCATTGAAGTTTCTACTCTTCCTTTGTTCTATTCCCAATTTTACCCATCATCATCCATCCATTTACTTCTATTTCGCCCATGTTCCATCGAAATTACTCTCCCGATCCTTTTGTTCATGTAGCCTACCCCGAGCTGCACCATTGGGTATCATAGCTTTAGAGGAGAGAACCATGCCCTCAAGAGAAGCCAAACGTTGTGGTGGCAAAACCATCTCATTAGATGAAGTGCACACGCTCGCTGACAATCTGCAACAACACATGCAATAACAAATGATGAGTTGACGCGAGAATTTCGGCATCTAAGGGTGGAAAGAAACAATCCTCCACCTTGTTCCAAAACCGAGGATTCCAACGGTGACTCTTCATCTTTGGACAGTGTTTAATCTTTTCGCGATAGGAGAATGGTCGATATCGCGTATACAATGTTCGAGAAAATGAGTGGGAAAAGGAAGTTAAAAATGATGTCACAAAATTTTCAAGTAATGATTCTCCTGATGAAATTGTTGATTGGGTGACACTTGTGAATGAAGTATTTGAGCATCAAAGTATTCCGGAGTACCATCGAGTTGGGATCATTGCTATGCGATTCCGAGGCAAAGCTATCGCTTGGTGGAGGCATGAGAAGCAAACTCGCCAATCTGTTGGCAAAGCGCCAATTACTCAATGGAAGAAAATGAAGTATACGATCCACAAATATTTCATACCTAAAGGACACAAGAGGGAGCTCTACTAACGGTACCAAAATCAGAGACAAGGTACGCGAACGGTGGATCAATACACCAATGAATTCAATGAATTGGTGACTTGCAACAACATTCAGGACCCAAAGGAAGTGCTTGTGAATAAGTACTTGAATGGTCTTCAACTCCACATCCAAGATTCCTTTGAAGTCCTTGACATTTGGGACTTAGGAGATGTGCACTAACGAGCACTCAAAGTGGAGCGTTCTCGCTCTAGGAGGTAACAGTCATCTACCATATCCAGCCGAGCTGCTAGGAATACCACCGGCGCAACCAAAGTTATTGAGGCTACGACGCAAACTGCTAGTAAGTCTTTCGCTCATCCCAACATTTCGAAGTAACCAACTACATCCGATATACGTTGATATTCTTGTGGAGAGTTGGGTCATCGTGCTGGCAATTGTCGAGTTAACAAGAATCGACAAGACGACAAAGCATTCTTGGTGGATAATGATTCTGATGAGCATGCGCAAGATCCGTTCGCAGGAGAATTAGATGATGTCGAAGAAGTTGCAGCTGATGAACAAATAATGCATGCTGATTCTGACCAATTTCTCATGGTGAGAAAAATCTTCCTTACTCATCGTGATGATATTAAAGATAAGTGATTACGCACCAATATTTTTCATTTCGCCTGCACGATCAAGGGAAAGGTATGTCAAATAATTATTGACTCTGGTTGTTGTGAGGATATAATTTCTGAAGTAGAGGCAAACAAGCTGAAGTTGGAATTGAAGGCGCATCCTATGCCTTACAAAATGTCGTGGTTGTCGAAAGGTTCCGAGATAACCGTTTCTAATCGATGGCTTGTTAATTTGCGGATTGGTTCTATTTATTATGAAAAAATATGGAGTGATGTTCTACCAATAGATGCTAGTCATGTTATTTTTGGGCGACCATGGCAATTCGATATGTAGACTACTCATGGTGGTTATCGAAATATGTCGTTTGAGTTTGGTGGAAAGAGGATTACATTAGCACCTAGTAGGGAGCCTCTAAAAAACTCTTGCTGTTGAAAATTCTTCATCTCCTACGTTGCTTGCGAAGAAGGATGTAAAAGGTGATTTGAAAGGGTTCGTACTGTGTATGTTTTGCTTCACAAAATAGGTGCGGAGAGTGAAGTTGTTTCTTTCATACCTCATCAAGTTCAATTACTTTTGGAAGAGTTCAAGGATGTCTTTCCGACGGACTTACCAGCAGGTCTCCCTCCTATGAGAGACATTAATCACCAAATCGATTTGACGCACGGAGCCTTCCTATCGAATTTGGCTCATTATCGAATGAGTTCGACTGAACATGAAGAATTGTATCGACAGGTTGTTGAACTCTTGAATGAGGGTTTTATACGAGAGAGCCTTAGTCCATGTGTCGTTCCATCTCTCTTGGTGCCCAAGAAAAATGGTATTGGATGAGTGTTAAGTCAAGGAAGTCGACCCATTGCCTTCTTCAGCGAAAAACTAAATGGTGCCAAACTTCATTACAGCACGTATGATCTGGAGTTCTATGCACTGTTTCGCACACTTGAGCATTGGAGGCAATATCTAATTCATCGAGAGTTTATTTTGTACATTGATCATGAAGCTCTGAAGTATATTTCAGGGCAACAAAAGCTTAACTCCAAGCGAACAAAATGGGCTGAATACACCCAGGAGTTCACTTTCATTATTAAACATAAGGCTGGAGTTCAGAATCCGGTTGTCGATGCTCTCAATAGAAAAAAGAACTTGCTCCATACGATGCGATTGATTGTTCTTGGATTTGATTCTTCCGAGAGTTGTATCATGAAGATCCATATTTTTCAAAATGATTCCCGAGGGATAAGCAAAGAGACTTACAGATTTCACTGAATGTGAAGGTCTTCTTTTCAAAGAGAACTATTTATGTGTGCCATATTGTTCTCTTCGGCAAAGGGTGGTCGATGAAGTTCACCGCGAAGGAGATTTTGGGCGTGACAAGACCGCACAACTTATTTCAGCTAAATACTTTTGTCCTCATTTGAAACGTGATATACATCGACAAGTGAGGAGGTGTCGACGTTGTCAAATTGGGAAAGGACAAGCTACCAATGCCAGCCTAGATTTGCCCTTGCTGATCCCGCAAGTACCATGGGAAGATATCTCTATGGACTTTGTCCTTGGACTACCATGCACGATCAGAGGTATGGATTTGATTTTTGTTTTTGTTCATCGATTCTAAAAAATGACGCATTTTATTCCTTGCCAAAAAACTATGGATGCTTCGCATAATGTCGAGTTTTTTTTCGAGAAAGTCTATAAGTTGCATGGCATTCCGAAGACTATTACTTCTGATCGGGACACTGAGTTTCTTAGTCATGTTTGACGGCAACTGTGGAAGAATGTCGGTACTAAACTGCAATATAGTATTGTGTTTTATCCCCAAACAGATTGGCAAATTGAAGTCGTCAATCGAACGTTGGGAAACTTATTGAGGACGCTAATTGATGAAAATCCTCGCTCTTGGGAGACGTGGTTGTCCCTTGGAAAATTTGCATATAATTGTGCTGCGAACCGTACCACTGGATATAGTCCTATTGTGATCGTATATGGTTGACAACCAAACACTGCTATTGATCTTGCACCAATTCCTTTTGCTGAAAAAGTTGAGTAGTAAAGTCGACGATATTGTTTCTCAAATGAGGACAATTCATGAAGATGTGCGCCAAAAGATAGAGAGCAAAACCGAGTCCCATAAAAAAGACATCGATACGCGATGACGTGAGGTTATCTTCGAACTAGGAGATTCTGTTTGGTCTTATCTACCACCGATCATCCTATTGGAAGCTACAACAAGCTTAGTGATCAAAAGCTTAGTCCCCTCGAAGTTCTTGAGCACATCAATCCTAATATGTATTGATTGAAGCTTCCTTCTCATATGAAGACACATGATGAATTCAACATTCGACATTTAACGCCTTATGCTGGTGATTCATCTGATGAAGACATGAATTTAGGGACGAATTTTTTAAAGAAGGGGAGGATGATGCAGTCCGCATTGATGATGCCGCCCGCATTGAAGACGCGCCTATTGGACCGAGGAAATTAGCTCACATTCGAGCTCGACAAGTCTTGTCGATATCGAAAAGACACAAATCAAAGGCTAAGAGTCTCATCCTCAAGACCACACTGTAATAAAGACTATGCTATTCCCTATGCATTGGAAGCTCAAAAGACGCATTGGGATAGTCAAGATTACGTTGGGAATTATCTCACTCTTAATGACTTCTAGTTTCTAAGGAATTTTAATACTTTATGTTTTCTTTGTTCTTTAATGTTTCTAGTTTCTAGACTAAATTTTAGCCTTTTTATTTGCCTCTCTTTGGCTATAAAATGCCATCCACTTTATATATTCGGCAGACAATTTGGATGAATGGAAATTTAACTTGTGCAATTATCCCGAACCTAGAAGAGTTCAACCATTGAAAACCTAGAAGAGTTTTCACTCCGTTCTTGAAGAGTCAGAGGTCTTCAAAATTTGCATCCTTGAAGGGTTGCAGTCATTGATATAGAAAAATCAACGTTCTATCAACTTCATTGGAGGCATGTAAGAACAATTATCGAAGTTTCTACACTTCCTTTGTTTTATTCCCAATTTTATCCATTACCATCCATCCATTTTGCTTATATTTCGCCCATTTTCTATCGAAGTTACTCTTTCGATCCTTTTGTTTAAGTAGCCTACTCCGGGCTGCGCCACCAGGCGAGGGCCATGACCCCTCACCGTGGCCCACGACCCTCTCTCCTCGCGCTTGCCTAGGGACTCGCGGGGGTTGTTAGCTCTCCCTCAAGGGTCGGCGATGCCCGCCCATCCTTGCCCACTAGCCGACGACCCCTACGGCTCAGATATAGCCACCGCAAACGTTGGCGAGGGTCGCAACCCCTCATCGTGGCTCACGAGGGCAAGGTCGCGACCCTTTGCTCCTCGCGGTCCTTGTCCAAGGACCTGTGGGGGTCATTGGCTCTCACTCAGGGGCCGACGATGCTTGCTGGTCCTTGGCCAGTAGCTAGCGACCCTTGCCAGCCCTAATTTGGCGGGGGCGCCAACTTAACGCCAACAAACCAAATAAATAAAAAAATATCAAGTTTTTTAGATAAATATTTTACAAAATTATTAAAAATTATTATTAGCGGTGCCACGTAGGATGATTGTCATTCACGTTAGTAATTTCTAGTGAATAGGACTGAATCGGCACAGCTATTGATATCTAAATTTTGACTAATCTTTTTTCGCATAAAAACTAGAACTAATTTTAGTTCTAAACAAAAAATCATCTCTCATATTTATTTTTAGCATATATTTCATTGGCGTTTAATTGGACTGGTGGAACATTAGAGCTTAAATTGACATATTTTTCTCAAGGACTGGATTGCTAATATTTAAAATTTCAAGGACTAAAATGAAAATACTTAAAGCTTGAGGTTTTATTTTGTAAATAAATAAAAGAAGAGATGGTGGAGGAGGGAAGACAGATGAAGAAAGGAAGATAGAGATGAAAAAGGGAAGATGGAGATAAAGAAAGGAAGATGGAGATCAAGAAAGAGACTATAAAAGAGGAGTGGAGAAGATGAGAAGGAGAGGAGCTTGAAGAGAAAAAAAAATTGGGGGTTCATGAGAGATTTTTTTTTTAGAGAGAAAAGAAGAGGACTTTTGAGAAAAGATGGAGGAGAGAATTTGAGAGCAAAAGAAAATTGATTCAGTTGAGCACTATTCTCAGCGAGTCCTGGCTGCCTCTCATCATCAAATAACTCCGCTATTCGCCATCTTCGTTGATCAGCCACCACTATCCAGCATCGGAATGCTAGGCAATGCCACTTTCTGCCATCTCCGAGAGTCGCCGTTATGCAACTTTGAAACTCCAAAGTGAAACTACAACTCGCCTGTGTGTAAGATTTTGAACAATAGAAGGTAGTTTTATCTGTCTCGATTTGCAAATATGTAATTGTTTGATTTTAACATTTGCTTGTTCACGTATACCCCAAAATTAAGCATCATGTAATAAATTGCATTATTTGTCTTGTAAATATTTACGATAGACCGCATTTTCCTTTTAAAAAAATAATCCGTGGCGTGTATTGCATGAAATTTATTTCTTTATATCATCATAAAAAACCAATAAAATTGCACCTTTGAACCTTAAGTCATGATTTTGACCCAAAAAAAAAAAAGTCAGATTCATAATTGCCAAATTGAACAATTTTCATAAAATTGGTACCGAAAGGGCATTAATAAAAAATTTAATGTAACCAAGTCTCCGAACTCAAAATTTCTGGCTCGTAAAAATAAAATAGTTTTCTCTCTCTATTTTATTTAGATTCTTAGTAAACTTATCAAAAATGATTAGTGGCGACTCCAAGAAAAATTCTTTTTTAAATTGACCATAAGTGGTGATTTGATAGAGCTTGAGAGAGCTCGTACTAAGTTAATTAATATAATTAATTAATTTGATAATTCATTAACCTAAAAGTGAAAATTCTCGATTTTTAGGTCGAGAAAACAAGCAGTTAGCAATAGGCTCCTCCCCGTATAACTCCAAGTTTGCAAAAATATTTAATATCTTAAGGTGAGATTCAACCAAGACCGCCAAAAGCAAGACATCCATAAAAAATTTTTTAGGCTTAAACCTACTGAAGCTTTTAATTTTTCAAGAGAATCAAGTGAACCAGTTAAGTCTTGAAGTTTTTTGAAAAATTAAATATACTTCCCCATTGGAGTCGCTAAGCTGTCGTAAACTAAAAATAGAGAATTTTCACTTTTAGGTTAATGGATTTTCAAATTAATTAACCTAGTAAAAGCTCTCCTGAGCTTTACCAAATTACAACTTATGGTCAATTTAAAAATAAGTAAATTTAGAGTCGCCACTAATTATTTTTGATAGGTTGACTAGGAATCTAAATAAAATAGCATGAGAAAACTATTTTATTTCTACAAACCAGAAATTTTGAGTTCGGATACTGTTGACACTTAAATTTTAATTTTTAGAAATTCATCCATTTCACAAAATGAGAGTTAACCATAATTCCCATAAAAGAATTTTTCATGCATTACACATTTTATTTTGCAGCGGCAGCCAGTCAGAGGCAAGTCAATTGAGCTTGATTTTAACGGGCGTTGGAAACGAAAATCAATTTGAGAATTTTTTAGGGGAATTGCCGAAATTTAATGGATAAGCTCAATTTAAATTCATTTCAGTTTATTTTAATTAATTACCCGTTTGATTAATTAAAGCCCGTTAAACCTTAAATTCACACAAATAAGCCCATTAATAGTGAAATTTTCAGCCAAGCCTATATCCCTGTCCATGGTGGCCGAATTTTTGGATACCTTAGCCCAATATGATTCCTTAAAAATCAGAATTTCTAATCCTATGGTCAATATTTTGTCAGAAATCTCAACGGCTAGGATTAAATCTTAAGGTATTACCCTGATTTTCATTATATATACCTCCTTATGTTTAGGGTTACGGGGGACAGATTCAGAATTTTAGAGGGAACGACAGAATTTTCTGAAAAATACACACACACACACACACACACACACACTCTCTCTCTCTCTCTCTCTCTCTCTCTCTCTCTCTCTCTAGCTATTTCCTTCTTCCCCTCTTTCACGTCCGCTGCACTTCCATCAACGACAACCCTCAGACGAAGGTAGCCGCGTCGCCATTCGCCGTGCTCGGTCGCTATACCAGCAACTCATCCATTTCAATCCGCGACCACCGGACTTGCCTTGTAGACCGCCGTTTTGAGTCGAGACAACAACCACCTCCAATCAGCTCCATAGGCTATTGACCAGCTCTGGCCTGAAGTCGTCCAGCTTTTGTTTCACCATTATTTTGAGGTCTAACTGTGCTACTTGTTGTGATAGATTAATTGGAGCGGTCATTTACGAATCGGTTCAGAAGAAACACTTTCTTGGGTCGAAGATCTGAATCTTTTCATCCAAGTAGTTTGTCAGGTGTTCAAAATTTAGTGCAACTTCAACCTAGTCGTGCACCGCCACCATCCTTGGTCTTCCGCTTAATCCCTCCGAAGCTGCAGGCCGGCGAGTTTGTCGTCCCAAATCAACCTCATTTTTAATTCGCGGACTAAGGTAACGTAAAATACATTATGAGTCAATCCGAGCATGTTTGTTTGGGATGATTTAATGTTATTTTTCTATGGTTTGCCCGCTGTACTTGCATGATTAGCATGTTGATTTCATCAAAGATGCCATATTATGCATGTCTTAAGAATCTTGGAATGCTCTGACGTCGTTCTGCATTGATGCTGACATTAAACGAAATGCGAACCATTTTTTCTGGAAATTTAAGATAACTGCTTTTTTTTTTTATCAGAATCGTCGGAACATAATTTTGTCAAGAAAATCTCGGTTATAGCTTATTTGACCTATCACCGTTTAGGTCTGATTTGCTATCTTTGAAAAGTCAATTTTTAATTCGAGACGTGGAATTTTTCAGGAAATTTTAAAAAACAATATGATGGTCGAGATGATGGCGGTCGTGATTCTGTTTGAATGTTAATTGACAGATTGATTGATTGATTGATTGATTGACTGACTGATTGATGGATTGGTTTATTGATTGATCGATTGATTGTTTTTTTACCATATCCAGAAAATTGGTTGCTGAGTATAGGATAGTTTTTTTTAGAAAAAAAAATTCGAAAATCCATATAAAACTGCATTTTACATAATTGCACGTCACTTTGCCATGGCATCTTGCTATGTCATTCTTACATGTTATCCATGCATAAATGCCATGTCATCTTTTATATCATTGCACGTCACGTGTCATATAGTTAGGTTGCATTAATATCACATTTAATAAAAGAGAAATTTTTTAAAAAAATCAAGTCACATAAATCGATCAAAAGACCTCTGCATGAAATTGGTATCGAAAAGGTATTGGTTTTGATTTACTAGTGTAATTAAGTCCCGAAATCCACAATCTCTGGTTCGTAAAAGTAAAATGGTTTTCCCGCCGTTTTACTTAGGTTACTGATCAACCTACCAATAATGATTAGTGGCGGCTCCAGTTTATAAATTATTTCAGTAAAATTTAAGTTGCGATTTGGTAGGGCTTGGGAGAGTCCGTATTAGGTTATTGACCTAATAATCCATTAGTCTAATTAATTAATAATTTTTTAGGTCGCGACATAGACTTGGTTATATTAATATTTTTCATTAATACCTTTTTGGTATCAATTTCATGAAAAATGTTCAATTTAGAAATTATGAATCAAGACTTAAGGTTCAAAGGCGCAATTTTTTTTTTTGATTTTTTATGAGAATGTAAAGAGATAAATTTCATGCAATATACGTCATGGATGATTTTTTTAAAGGAAAATGCGGTCTATCGTAAATATTTACAAGACAAATTAACATGCAATTTATTACACGATGCTAAATTTTGGGGGCCTAAAATGAACAAGCAAATGTTCAAACGAAACAATTACATCTTTGTAGATTGAGATAGATAAAACTACCTTTTATTGCTCAAAATCTTACACACACGCGAGTTGTAGTTTCACTTTAGCGTTTCAGAGGTAGATAACGACGGCCTTCGGAGATGGCAGAAAGCGTATTGCTTATCGTTCTGGAGCTGGATAATGATGGCTGATCAACTGAGATGGCGAATAGCGGAGTTGTTTGATGACGAGAGGCAAAGTATATGTTGGGACTTGCTGAGAATAGTGCTTAACTGAAGCTGTTTTCTTTTGCTATCAAATTTTCTCCTCTATCTTTTCTCAAAAGTTCTCTTCTTTTCTCTCTAAAAAAAATCTCTCATGAACCCCAGATTTTTTTTTTCTCTTCAAGCTCCTCTCTTTCTCCTTTCTCTACTCCTCTTTTGTAGCCTCTTTCTTCATCTTCCTTTCTTCATCTTCATCTTCCTTTCTTCATCTTCACCTTCCTTTCTTTATCTATCTTCCCTTCTCCACCATCTACTCTTTTATTTATTTGCCAAATAAACCCTCAAGTTTTAAGTATTTGCATTTTAGTTCCTGAGGTTTTAAATATTTGCAATCTAGTACTTGAGAAAAATATTTCGTTCAAGCCCAAATGCCTGTCAATTTAAGCTCTAATGCTCCACCGATCCAATTAAATGCCAATGCCATGTATGCTAAAAATAAATATGACAGATGATTTTTTTGTTTAGGACTAAAATTAGTTCTAATTTTTTTGCGAAAAAAAAGACTAGTCAAAATTTAGGTGTCAACAAAAATAAAAATGTTTAGTTTTGAATTGACATACTTTAAAGATTTAGGACTGGATTAGCAAAAATATGAAATATTCAGGACTTTTTTGACAATTTTTCCATATCATAGAGTGCCAATGTTTTGTTAATTGCATATTAATCTATGGATCACATTTAGAAAAAAGAAACTGGGTGATTGCTAAGAACTAAGGAGATGTCCTAGTCCTAGGAATCAATCGTAATCTGAATTCATGTCCCGCGATTCGATTGTATTCCAGGTTTGAGCAATTCGTACTTTTAAGATGAATTCATAATCTCCTCAAGCGATTTATAAGTGAAGTTAAGACCTGATCAGTTCATAATTTTCATATTACTTTCTATAAAATACTGTACTTTTTACTTTATTTTACTATGGTCATTATGTATTGAAAGCCACATAATTGTTGTTTTTGATAGTGTTTATTTATTTATTTATTGGTCTCATTCTTTTTTTTTTTTGATAATCAATGTTTTCCAAGTGCAATTGACTATTCTTTGGGGTGATGGAGATATGAGTGTCAATGCCACCAGTTAAGTCCCTCAATACGCGGTCGGGAGATTCGAACCTGAGATCTCATCAGTTTAATTGTCTAAGGCTCAGGGCCTCATTAACTCAGCCAACGCCTCATTGACAAGTTGGCGTCATTCTTTTAATGTTGTTTTATCCATAATTGTACTTTATCTTATATTTCAAGGGCACAAACCCAACTATTTGGAGGCTCATCAAACACCTTGTATGTCTCACCAACTGATTAAGTTTATTCCTTTGATTTGTGCAGGTGACTCTAACTCACATTAGTTTGTACACGGTGAATGAGATTGGGCATTCGATCTCCAGTTCCTACACTAGAATCTCGACGATACCCCAAATCAGCTGCACCAACCCTGGGGGAATTTACAATTACATTCGTAATCTGAAATATTATGGCTACAGGTTTTGAAAACAGTATTTGGAAAACCACGACATTCATAATAACTGGCTAGAAGACAAAAAGAAAGGGAGTTTTCCAAGTTCATTTCGGCACAGTAACAGTTATGAAAACATTTTTTTTTTGTCATTTCAAATGTTACTTTCAGCATTAGGACGGCCTATTGATTTAAAGTAAGTAGAGCAGCAATTATTCTATTATAATGCCACTTCTAGCATTATGATTTTGTTTAGAGGAACCCTTGCCTAATGACCCTTGATTATATTCATTCCTTACACGCTGCGGAGCTCTAGAATGTTCAAGCTTGAATTTTATCAAAATCTCCTTGCCAAGAGGAAGATCCGGTTAGCGATTGAAATTCAAATTCGACCAAATTTTATTTGGACATTATTTTCTTGACGAGCACGGAACTAATGGTATTCTTCTATTGAACCTTTTAACAAAGTAATATCTTCGGTCAACTTTAATTAAACCTTAGATCGAAATTAGGTGTGTACAAAAATATCTTTGGATAAGAGTGTTCACATCAATATAGAACTGATAACAAGTCTTTGCTACATGATATATGAAGCAAGAAACAAAGGAACCACGGCTAGTCCACAATTGAATTTGAACCAATCAAGCTACTTTCCTTCTTATTAGTTCGCTAGCGAATTTGTCCTCCTCCTTGTTATAGTGCATTATAGCCATATCGAGCGAGTTTTCATGGGGATGAACTTACAAGAAACCTAAGTTACCGTTAAGTAAAAAAAAAGTTATTTTGTTTCTAACTGTGAGATTTTGTGGGTCCATTGCCAACTGTTCTAAAAGTTTAAGCTGTTAGAAGAAGTGATAATTATGTATTGCAACACTTCCCCTCACGCTTAGTCTGATCTTTTGCCTAATATTGAGCGTTGGCAAATTCATTGAGAAGGCAAATAGGGGTCTGAAAAAATTTGAACTGAGGATCTTCTGCTCTGATACCATGTGAGATGTGGTAGGACCACTTGCCAACTGCTCTAAAAGTTTAAGCTGTTAGAAAAAAAGCGTGGTTTAATATTTATATATATTTCAACACTAACCCATATTTAGACTTTAAAAAATGAAAAACCATGCCATTTCCTTAAAATTTCAATTGTAGGTGTCATGCTGAAGTAGAACCGAAAGATCCAACAAGATCTCTGCACACAAACGTATTGTGCATCTAAGTAATTTCTACCATTTACACCTAGAACATGAATGAAACGCATCAAGAAGGTAAATTTTAGACTACTCGTCTCATTTTACATCATTTATTCGGCTTAAATTTAATTATTCACACAATAGCTTCTTTAAATAGGAAGAAGTGGACGCCGATCACATCTGTCAGATGACACGGGTTCAATTGTTAGTATTATGCCATGCAAATGGTTCTAGGGTATGCAGCATGAACACTCTCTGAGAGACTCCGTGACGTGTTGGACACACTCTGATTCTTTCTAACATGCGACTGACACGTGATCAACAATTCAAACACGCCAGCGACATGCGAGTACAACATCTCGACACACCATTTTCACACGCACATGATCAATTTTATATACTTCTAATAAATTAGGGGTCCAAAAATGTAAATCTACCAGAAATATATATGCTTAATGATAATTTATCATGTGTGTGTGTATACACTTTAATATACAACATGTCTCAATGTATATTAACAAGTCAAAATTCTCTATTTTATGAGAAATCACTTATTGGCATGTCGTGTCACTAGTCGTGTTAGTGCTACATAAGTTCAAGGATTGGATCACATGCCAGAGATTTGGCTAGGATCGTATCTGATCGTAGGATTTCTTTGAACTTACAAGTGATCCTCGCCAAACCAAAACCCAAAAAGAAGTGAAGATTAACTCCTGTAGCCCATGTTCTTATGCCTGTACTTCTATATTGCTAAGCCAAGCCCATGAAGTTTTCTAATACTTGGCCAATTGGCATGCGCAGCTGCTTGCTTGTGTGGTCTGCATTTACTCCTCTCCACTCAAATATCAGGAACAATCCCATGAACTCCGTGTGTAGCTACAAGAAAGAAAGACATAACGATCATCTCTTCAACTTCAAGTGGACTTCAGAGAGTCCCACGAAGTTTCCAGTTAAACTTAGAGAGGGCTTGGCTCTTTCATGGAGATACTTCATCTTCAGGTAACGGAGGGCTCCTTACTTCGGTTAATCTGAATACAGTGGTTGGCTGGTTGCCCCGTTGCTAAATGGCTTTGCTTAAATTTGGATTCTTGATGGGTTTTTGTGCTTTAGGCGTTCACTTTCCCTTCAGGTTAGTTTAGAACGGTACTCATTTGGGATAGAAGTCGGAACTTTTCCCGTTTGCTTAGGTGCAAAGTTAGAGTTTTTGGGGTTCGTAGCAGACAAATTGAAGGGCGGTATCTAAGTGTGATTTCCAGTTGGGAGAAGTTTTTGGGTCCTCAAATGTGTTGAAACATGAAGTGATGATGGCTTAGAGTGGTGCGCTTCTCTATCCCATTGATGTCTATTAGACAGTGAGAATTTAAAGCAGGGGACAATGTCATTCGTAGTCCATGCACTTTTCTTTGGCGTTCAGTTCGGTCCTCCAACTTTGTTATTGGTCAATTTGGTTGCACTCTTTTAATTGAACCAATTTAGTCATTGAAGCTAATTTTGTCCAATTGGCATATGACATGGCGATCTGATTCAGCTGTCGGATTCGCAATTGCTGATGTGCCGTGCACGTTCCTACCACATCGGCCAAATTTGTTGAAAGGACTGAAGAACCGCATGGGTGTTCATGTTGCTGGCACATCACGTGCACGTGGCGATCCGACTCAGCCATGGGACCCACGTTTTCTTTAAAACTTCTACAAATTCTGCTGAGTGACAGTGATGTGCATAGCCACATCAGCAAAAGTGAGTCCCATGGCTGAGTTGGATCGCCATGCCAGATGCCTACCAGACTAGATTGGCTTCAAAGACTAGATTGGTTCTATTGATAGTGCACATGAACCAAATTAGCCCAATTTAAGGTTCAAGGACCAAATTGAGAACTGTAGAAGAGTATGGCGACTACTTTTGACACTGCCCCTTAAAAGAGACGGTGTGTTTCTTGATAAAAGAAGCAGATGACGAATAGTTGAAATATTTTCTTAAATTGTTGCGTATTAATTTAACTATTTTACCTGCCTATGGTGGGCATCCTTGTCATTAAAAAACTAGCCCCTTCTTGAAGGGTTGGTTATTGAGTAGTGAACTGGTGAATCTACAAGTTTAAGGTAATACAAAGCATATTGTTTTACGTTTCCATTCTTCATTGCTTAATGAACCTAGTGTTTTCAGCAGATAAATTACTAAAAGCATCCTACATACTACTTTGTTTATATTCCCACAATTCAGTGAAACTGCGAATTAGCGCTGTAGCTAAAGCAATTCTGTCACGGTTGATAAAAGCGGTAGTTGAATTATCTGGTCCAGAATATACTGAAGCTTCACAACCTTGATTTGACAATCTTCAATCCTAGTTTCCTCAGCATCTCTAATCTGTCTTATCTTCTGTTAATTTTATTTACTGTACTGGGTAGCTCAACACGCTGAATTCAAGGTTCATTTAAGCTTTTTTCTTACTCAATCAATTGATGCTGCAGGGTGCCTCATCTATCATTGGCAGTGAATATTGTAAGAAATCTGTACATCCTTGGGGCCCACCTTCTCTACTTCCTAAACCGTTTCTACAACCCCCTGCAACGTCCAAGGCTTTACTGGGCAAGTCTTCATTCGATAGTCGCCTATCAATTTCCTATAGGGGTCCAATATCAGCAGAAGCTGGAAAGCAAGGTTGGGATTTTGGAAGATTCTTGAAGACCATATACTTCTTCCAAGGACCCCCATCTCCTTCTAAGGTAGCAATTACTAGCATCCTACTGATTTCCCAATGTTGATAAATGCAGTTCTCCTTATGGATTAACTAATCTGGTTTTGTGCCTTTTGTCATTTTTGTGAAGTTCCTTGAGTTTATAATTGAGAAACTATCGGGTCCTGCACCTAGCGAACCACCAAAAAGAATGGAATCTTCCAGTATAGTCCTAGTTGCTGGAGCCACAGGGGGTGTAGGGAGAAGAGTGGTTGATATCTTGCGCAAAAAAGGATTGCCTGTCCGTGTATTGGTATTTACCTCTTGCCTTGCCTCGCTGGTTGCTCTTACTTGTCCTTATATGTTGTTAAGCTTAAAAAGAGATTTGACTACTTCAATGTTTTAAACAAGGTAGCTAATGCAATTTTTTATCGTTGCCATTTCATTTGTTTCATTGTGGAAAACTTGCTAGGTCAGAAATGAAGAGAAGGCAAGAAGGATGTTAGGCCCAGACGTTGACTTGGTAAGCTTCCTATGGAAGTTTCTTTCTTCCTTCACTTTATACTTTGCAGCTTAATGAAGCGTGGTGTCCTATTCTTTAAACTGGATTTGCTTGATTTGGAAAATGACTTCATAAACTGAATCCCATCCATCAGGCTGGTTATATTATGGAACTGAACATGAGCATGTATGGTGCATAATAAAGATATTAACTGTTCACTGCTGTTTTTCTGTCATTGCTTAGGCATGTTTCTTTATCAGGTGCCCAGGGGCGCCATAGACCAACTCTGAGATAGTGAGATGTACTGCATAACGTTCACAGTTGAGATAAACCAGTCACTTGCTGAGAACTACTGGCTGTTGGCCTATATAGAGCCTAGCTGATGTGTATGTAGTCTATCGACGTGCAAGCTGTTAGCAACTAGTGTTCATGATTTGCAGGCTTTGATTATGCACTACAAATGCTGTTCTCCGTTCAAAAGTAAAATTCGTTATATTTCTACATTCACTTTAGTTTAGTCGTAGGACAGCTGATGCATTAGAAAACTTGCTAGTTTTAATTTGGTAGAGCACATTAAGCATTTTATTTTGGTTGAATATCTGGCGAGTCAATGGCCCATTCAGTTCCTTTGTCTAAAATGCGATAATCATACGTTCAATATATCCTTATTGCTCTGCCTTTTCTTTTCACACTGTCAAACTGCCATTTTCCCCAACTTTATCCTTATCTTCTTCCTAAATCTCAGGTAGTTGGAGACATCACCAAGGAAAGCACTCTGGCCCCTGAGAACTTCAGAGGAGTGAGAAAAGTCATCAATGCCGTTTCTGTCATCGTTGGTCCAAAGGAAGGGGACACTCCTGACAGGGCCAAATACAGCCAAGTATGTTTTTTGACCTTCCTAAGAAAATTTTCAGGCTGGAGATTTACAGAAGTATTGATTAAAATATATGTTAACCATGTACCTTCAATCAGTTTTCTGTGTAAGTTGCTTTTCTCCTGTATTATCTGAATCTTGACCAGAAAATTGTTGATGTGCAGGGAATCAAGTTTTTTGAACCAGAGGTTGAGAAATTACCCTCTATCCTCGAGAAGTCAGATCTGCTCTTAACTAAAATGCTCAATTTGAAAGGATAACAGAACAACATGATGGTGATAAGAGTGATTTCCTACTTATGACATGCAGATCAAAGGCGATTCACCTGAAATGGTTGAGTACATTGGGATGAGAAATTTAATCAATGCTGTCAAAAAGGGTGTTGGACTGCGGAAAGGGAAAGTATTATTTGGTCTGGAAGGTGTGTGACTTCCATCATTTTGGACTTTGATACTATGTCGTCAATTCTTTTTGAACTTCCCTTTTGTGCCTTGTGAGTAAGTTTCCCTATTCCTGGCAAGAGAACTTTGAAGTTGTTCACGGGGAAGAGTTACTTTCCTTTTATGTTTGCCTGGGTTGTAAGATGTTAAGGCAATCTGGGAAGAGTTACTTTCCTTTTATGGTGGCTGGGTTGTAAGATGTTAAGGCAATTGAGTTAGCTTGAAGAAAAATGTGCGCCTTTATCTGTGGCGGATAGAATCAAAGTCATGACTCCATGCACTCAGTTGACTCCATGTAAGAAGTTGTAACCGGCTTATTAGACATGAGTGGTCTGTTCACCTGATTAACAAGCCTGAATGGAAAATTTAATAATGGTTAACTCTGGTACTTAAGATCATGTCATTGACAGTCTTTTTGGCTGTGGCCAACTGGGGAATCGAATGATTTTTTAGGCGGTGCCTGAAGAGTGGGGGCTCATTTTTGGGTTTGCGTGAGACTGACAACCTACGTAGGACTTCCCACATTGATTAAAAAGAAGCCACTCGATTTCAGCTTGTGAATTCACTACTCTACAATTTAGGGGAACATAAGCACTTTGGCGGTTATTTACACAGAGAGAATAAGATGGCTGATTCAGTTTCTAATTCTGGTTTCTTTTATTTGCTATATTTTGCAGACGATAGATTTAAAGAGCTGCCTTGGGGTGCTTTGGATGATGTTGTGATGGGAGGAGTTAGTGAAAGCACATTCTTGATGGACTCCAAGGGTGGTGAGAATGGTGGGCTTACTGGAATTTTTCGAGGTTTGTTCTTGCCGAATTCGTTGCTTGCATGTAACATGTAGTTCTCTCTTGATGGAACGATGTGGTTGCGTTTTGCATTACTTTCTCATTATTAACATAAGTGTTTGTTTATGTGATTGAAGGTGTTGTTTCCACTGCGAACAATGGTGGCTTTACCAGTATCAGAACAAAGGTCTGATCTGATGTTTATCCAGAGTTCACAATTTGTTTTGTAACATATGTGGTGCCTCCCCGCGAAAAGATGCTTTGCTTCAAAAAAACTTTTTGGGGTTAATTTCATCAATCATTGCATGTTTGGCTAAGGGCATCTAAGGTAGATGTAGAGAGTTCCTTTTGAAACAGATGATTGGTAGTTTCTCTTCAAATTTATCAAATTGGTTCCTTCAGAAACTTGTGTTTTCATAAAAACAGAAAAAAGAAAAAAGAAACTTGTGTTTCATATCGAAAAGGCTTTAGCTATTTTCTAACATGAGCCGTTACTTTTCTTGGAATAGCTTGAAACATTGTATAAACTGAATACAGAACTACAACCATAAATGCGGACGCATGGAAGGAAATTCTAAGGTGAAAACTTTGTGGGGGGAGTACTTAATGGCATAGGTTGAGAAAGAAATTAATCATGCAAATTGTAACGTGTTAGTGCAAGAAATCTCTCTGACTACAGTTTGACATATCAACAGGTGTACTCTTAAGCTATGTGGATTTCCTTGAACCCAATTTGCTCAAAGTATTAAATCAGTCTCTAGAACTTAACTCATCCTGTACCTTTGCCTGCGCTTTGAGATACCTTTAGCCTTGGACTAGGCTATCAATCTTGCCCCATTATTTATTCTCTACTAGGATTGGATTTTGGTTATCCTTACTCCACACACGTACAGCTAGAAAACATCAATTTGGTTGCCAACTGGTGGATTGGTTTTATTGATGAGGGATGCCCTTACCACCGATTAGAATTCTCTCTCTTACAAGCCAATTAATGAATTGCTGTTTCATTTGTTGATTGGTTGACTATTAGTGAACCGGTTTCTCAGTTGACAACTAAAAGCACCAAGAATCTCATTTTCTATCCAAGAGGTTCGGTTGTCTATATTTGCAGCACTATTTCTTGTTTTGATGCAAATGAGCGACCTGTCTTGGCAGTTTATTGGCTTCATTTACTTGGTGCAGCGACAATTTATCACTATATTTCTATCTTTGTTGATAACTATATCCACATTTTGTTGCTATTGTTTTCTCCCAGTGTGCTAGCTTAATGCCAAAGCCAATATCTTTTTTTGTGTGTGTGTGTGTGTGTGTGTCAGGTCCTATGTTCTATTCTTTTAAAACTATTGGACATTTTTCCAAGATAACCTGGCTTTCTAATTTTCAGAATTTTACATTAGCCGAGGATGTTTCTGCATATGATGGTTTCGAGCTTCGTCTAAAAGGTGATGGCCGCCGTTACAAGCTCATTGTTCGAACAAGCCGTGATTGGGACACTGTTGGTTATACAGCTAGCTTTGACACTGTTGGAGGGCAGTGGCAGTCGGTATGCCTTGGTGGAGTCAAAAGTTTGAGATTTTTTTTTTTTTGTAATATCCCGCAAATTTAATCTTCAATTGTATTTTCAGGTTCGTTTGCCATTCTCTTCTTTGAGGCCTGTATTTCGAGCACGAACTGTGACAGATGCTCCACCATTTGACCCAAGCAGTATCGTATCGTTGCAGGTGTGATTCTTTATGTATAGATTGTTATTGTTTTGAATTCTATTTCTTAAACCTTCCTCCTTTTTTTTTGTGGTAGAACTTTTTAACCCTTCTTGTTTATTTGATGGTAAAACATTTCAGCTAATGTTCAGCAAATTTGAGTATGATGGGAAATTGAACCCAAGTTTTGTGGAGGGTGCATTTCAACTACCAATATCAAATATAAGAGCTTACATAAAGGATCCTGTTACTCCAAGGTTTGTTTTCTCTATTTGAAAATTGCTTAAATAACTTCCCACACATTTTGGACACTCATTTCCTCCGTGTAATCTCTGACTAGAGAAAGCTTGCAATATTAATGATAAGACAGCAAGAGTTGTTGAACTAATTGCTGCTTGACTACACGAGAAGTAAAGTTGACGGTATACCCCAAAGAATTCAAATGATTACATAAAAGTCTATTCTGCAAACTGGGTAGACTCAAGCTATTCTGAGATAATTCAAAACTAGCTGGCTGGTTACTTTTACTGATGCTTATTGATTTGATGGCAGTCATCATCAGTTACATTTAAATTGGTTGAATGTTAGGTTTGTACACGTGAGCTCTGCAGGAGTAACACGACCTGATCGGCCTGGACTTGATCTCAGTAAGCAACCCCCTGCTGTCCGCTTGAACAAGGAATTAGGATTCATTCTGACCTTTAAGTTGAAGGTGTGTTCTTGTACAATTCTGTCCTATCTTCTGGGTGCTTAGTTTATGTACTTCCTCAGGAAAAATGCTGATTTGACTCTGGACGACAGTCGTAGTATTATTTGCTGCAGACATGAAAAAAGTTGGTTACATATAATATTATTTGGTTGACCAATGAAAACGCTCAGTACTTTGGCCCCTAAAGTTTATTTACCCCTTCAACAACTTGCATAAGTTTGCCCTCTTTATTGATGGCAAATTCTTCATCAAAATTGACTCGCCCTTGAAGCCTACAAGATATGACTGTTGGAACTGATGAACTTATTTGTTTAAGGAAATCCTTTCATGCCAATTTATGCCATTATGAACCAAAAGCAACTCAGTTCTAGTGAAAAGCCAACACCAGGACTTGCGCCAAACTTATATAGCTTGTGAAAGTTTGACAATGTGGTTGGCCCAGTAATTTTCTCTTGAGGGAGGAATTCTGGATTTCTAAGGTCCTACCATGCTAGCATTAGATGAAGCTCATTTGATGGAATTCTTATGCAATCAGTTGCTAGGAGAATGATAAAAAACTCCTTTCGATGAAATCAGCTGCTTTTCTATTGTTGATTTTGTGGCACCCCCATGTATAATCTGTAGTCATGTTACGAACTCTGTATTGATGTTACTTCTGCAACTCTGAAGAATTTGCACTTTTTGTTTTTGTGGACTTGTATATAATGCCAAACTACACATCATCTTGCCTTTGTTAAGACTTTTCTCGGTCCTACTCATTGCACCTCTTGTTTCCATGGAAAGTATTCAGTCTGTAATCAATTTCTTATCCTGGTTGTCACTTTATCATTTTTGTCGCCTTATCTGGAGCAGGGGGAGGATTTGATACGAGAGAGCGGAATTCCATATGCTATTGTGAGGCCCTGCGCATTGACTGAGGAGCCAGCTGGAGCAGATCTTATTTTCGATCAAGGAGACAACATCACGGTAATAGAACTATCTTTGGTTCCCTTGCATTATCTAGATTCTTTCATCTGCATCTTGTTTCTGATGTATATCCAGGACCATCATCAAATATTTATTGAAGTTTCTTATTCCAGTTTCTATGTCAAAGTAATGTGTTCTTAATTTTCCTTTTTGTGGAATGGTCCTACTATTCAGGGGAAAGTTTCAAGGGAAGAGATTGCTCGCATTTGTGTGGCTGCTCTGGAAAGTCCATATGCTTGTGACAAGACATTTGAGGTAAGTAAATGGCACTGTATTCATGTCGCATAAGGAAGGTCCTCTTCTATCGGAACTATTAATGAGATTAGGGAGATTACAAGTTTCCTATGGCAATAAGGGGTCTGTCCTTAATGCCAAAAGAATGAAACAGATAGGTTAAGGAGGTTGGGCATTTTGTTGAGACATATAAGTGTTTATGATAGTCCCTCAATGAACTGATATTTGCTTCTAGATGCGGGGGATTTTCTACCTGGACTAGATACGCCAGCAAGCGTTACAAGAGGATTTTATGTGTTCAGTCAAAGCATAATTTGGGCGTTCAAAACTGAGAATGATGTCTTTTCTCATCCTGACAAGGATCTTATTTTTATTTTCTCGGCAGGTTAAAAGTGTAGTCCCATTCAGCGAGCCTTTTACCGTGGACCCTGAAAATCCGCCTCCTGAGAAGGACTACAATGAATTCTTCAAAAATTTGAAAGATGGCATCACAGGGAAGGAGCTCCTCCAGGAAAGTCCCGTTGCTGTCTAATGGTCAGTTCATCTTATATCTTTCACTTCGTATTTGTTAAGTACACCTTGTAACTAGTTTTGAATTAATTTGTTGGAGTTTCTGTGAACTGCTCATTGCACGTGCATGGTTTAAACGTCATCCTTCTTGTATTGTAGCTCTTTTGAAAACTAGTTCCAGATGAAAGAGATGAATAGAAATTGTTGAGATGATTCTATCTTTCCTCTTAAAACTTCTAAGACTAACATGCATGGATATTGGCTGGGTAAATGGTCGATTTACAGCCCTCTTCCTAATTAAAATGCAATTTGACTTTAGCTTCTTTAATTTACATCAAATGAGAGACTGCAACTTACTTTTTTTCTCCATATTGTGTAGGGAATCTTACTCTGAAGATGGCAGACATTATGTAATAAGAAGACTCACCAGTGTGTAGTTTTGAAGCATCACTTCTTCAAACTTGGTGTGGCGACAATCAAAAGGATGCCGGTACTTTTTGTTTATAAGTACAAGGATCAACACTCTTCTGTTAAATACTGAAACCTCTGTTTATACGAAAAGTTATTCTATCCTGTTGTAGTAGCACTTACTTCGAAATTGGCATTTCAACTGCTCTGTTGAATGATTGATTATATGATCCTCCTTCAACAACCCATCATGGATTACTATATTCTTTTGTTTAGTTGCAGCACGGATTATTTCAATAAAAAACAGGCTTGTTGTAAGGGATTCTTAACAATGTCTCAGATGAAAATTTGACTGTAAATTATACTTTGTTTCTGCTGTTGAGGTCGGTGTCGCTAGGGATATTGCCAAATGCTATTTACGTTTTGGTCATTTTTTTGCCATCAAGAAAGGCAAGGAGATGCCAGAAAAGAAAAATTGACAGTGTTGGAGAGGTCGCTGTTAAAATGAAAATGGTACAGCTGTACCTGCAGCAAGTGTCCATATGTATGAAGGGAGAAATGTAAGGGTCTTGGGTGAAAGTTTCTAGGTGAAGTTCTTAATCTAACAGGCTGCAGAAGCACCCTTCAGGTTACTTCTTGTCTCTTGCTTGGTGTGGTCCCAGAATTTTCTGTTGGCTGTGGCCATGAAACGCACAGTACTTTTGTTTGATTTTGCTTCAACTGGCACATGGTAATCTTGTCCTGCATATGTAATTTGAAACCTCCAGAGCTGTTGGTACACTGATCTCGAATCTCATCCATATCGAGCCTGATCTATGTGAATCTATAGTACTGTCACTTTGCATTCAAGAGATCGAGTCACTCGTTTTAGTTGTATATTAAATGCATTGTAGATCCAACCATGTCGTCTCGTTGCAGTGTACTATATAAGCTGCAAATTTAATATGTACGCAGCGACCCAAGTTTCACTCATATAGATGCATGAATTACTAATCCATAGAATTAAAGAATTATTACACCTTGTTTCGGATCCATCGTTTTTTATGCGGAATTGCGATGATCCGATGCTTAAGTGCTTTTCCTCTATGAACTCCTTTTATCACTGGTTTTAATAAGACTGCCCTTCACGTATCGCTTCAGACAATTCTAAATGTGAGGTTATGTGGACACTAGAGTTTAAATGAGGGAGTTGAGCTCTATTTATGAGATTGAAACCTACCTCAAGATAAAGTTATGTCGGCCCACACTATCCAGCATCATATCCGACTAGAATTAGGAAATTGTATATATATATATATATATATATATATATATATATATATATATATATATATTTCTTTATTAGACAAATTAATAATTACAATAACAATTAATAAAACCCACAATCGAATATCAAAATAAAAAATATTCTAACATTGTCCCACTTGTGCTAAATTAATTGAAACTGTACTATATATGCGCATCTTTATATTGATCTAAATATAATTCTCAATAGTCAATTCGATCCCATAAAGCCTTAAGCACCGAACCATGCCAGTAACTGCATCAGAAGACACAACCATCCATGATCACGAATGCTCTTAATTGTACTGATATGGATTTGATATGGTAGTATGGCAAACGGATAACATTTCAAATAATAGAGACACTTTATATGTTATCCTACTTGTCAATCACCATTCTTTCACCTTATGTGTCACGAAACCAGATGTGTTATCAGAGAGAATATCTTTACGGTTCTAATGAACTAACTATGTTTTACCTTTATAGTTAACTATATTTTATGTGTAACAAGACATGTTTTTGACTAAAATAAATGTCTCAGCCATCATTCAATGTTTACACAATTCATTGAGATTTTCAACCGATATCATTCAATAGCAATATCACATTCATAAATGCTTCAAATAATGTAAAAAAAATCAATACATGTCAAAACCGTTACTAAACATAATGCTGTAAACTTTATTAGAACAAAAACTAGAAAGCTCCCACTAAATAATGGCATTCTATGATGCTTCTAAGTCCATATTAATGACATGTCGTTCAAATATACAAGGGATTCCTTTATGATAAAAAACTTGACATCTATATGCTTAGACTCTTGATACCTCTGTTGTTGTTAATGAACAACATTGCAGAGTTATTGTCATAATACAACTATATGGGTCTATCGATAAAATCAAACACGGTCAACTCTCCAATGAGATTCTAGAGCCAAATAGCTTAAGTAGCAGTTGTAGCATGCTATAAACTCCGCTTGCATAGTAGAGGATGATACCGTTTTCTTTTTCTCACTTTTCCATGATACTGCACCACCTGCCAACATAAAGATATACTCTGTTGTCGACTTCTTGTCATCCTGACGACAAGTATAATCTGAATCTAAATACCCCATTAGCTGCGAGTTCTGAACATATCTGTAAATCAGCATATAGTCTCTAGTCCTTTTTAAATACCTCAAAACCTTCTTGGTTACAATCTAGTGATCGTGTCCTTAATTTGATTGATACTTGTGTAGAAGTCCTGTTGCAAAAGCAATGTCTGACATAATACAAACTTGAGCATACATGATACTACCAAGTGCACTAGCATAAGGTACATTCTTCATCTGTGCTTTCTCAATATCTGAAAGAGGGCATTGTGAAAGACTCAATTTATCACCTTTGCAAATTGGAGCAATCCCTAATTTGCACTCTCGCATATTGAATGTCTTAAAAATACGATTAATACAAGCCCTCTGAGATAAGCCTAATATGCAACGAAAATAATCGCTATGGATCTCAATACCAAGAATAAAAGAAGCTTCACCAAGACCCTTCATATCAAAATTCTGTGACAACATCCTTTTTGTCTCATGCATCAACGCAATATCGGTGCTAGCAAGCAAGATATCATCAATATAAAGAACGAGAAAAATAAATTTTCTCTCACTGACTTTGCAGTATATACATTGATCTAGCTTGTTCTCCACAAAACCAAAAGAAGTAACAACACTATGAAACTTCAAGTACCACTGTCTGGAAGTTTGCTTCAAATCATAGATGGACTTTTTTAATCTACAAACCAGATTACCTGTATCATCTGCTGCAAAACCTTCTAGTTGTGCCATAAAAACTTGTTCATCAAGATCTCCATTCAGAAAAGCAGTTTTAACATCTATCTGATGAAGCTCCATATCAAAATGAATTACTAAAGTCATGATTACTCTAAAATAGTGTTTAGAAGAAACTGGAGAAAAGGTTACCTCATAATCTATTCATTCTCTCTGAGTGAATCCTTTAGCTACTAATCTAACTTAAAATTTTTCAATCTTTCTTGTGGAGTCTTTCTTGGTCTTAAATACCCGTTCATAACCAACATGTTTATAACATTTAGTTAATTTAACAAGCTCCCAAACATCATTATGTTTCATAGATAACATATCATCTTTCATTGCATCTAACCATAAATCAGATTGAGGACAAGAAACAACTTCTGCTAGGTTACCGGATCAACAACACAACCGATATCATAATCGTGTTCTTCTAGATAGACTATACAGTCTGGTGGTATAGCCAATCATTTCTTCCTAATAGATCTTCTTAGAGGAGCATATTCTACCTCATTCTGTTCTTGAGAGGCTTGAGGAACTTTATCAGGAACTTATTCATTAATAGATTCCTGAGTCTCAATCGGTTCAATCTGTGGTATAGGGACTTCCACAATCCATCTGTATAGGTAGAGAAAACGACATAAAAGTACTGATCGTACTGTTACCCTCAATAGTCCGTGAACAATCACCCTTTTCTGCTACATCAAGCTCCAGGAATTTTGTTGTCTGTGAATCTACAATTTTTGTTTCTCTATTGGGATTATAAAACCGATATTCCTTTGAATGATCTGGATAAGACACAAAATAACAACGAGTGGTTTTGAAGTCCAACTTGCTCAAAGTTGGATTATACAATTTTACTTCTGCAGGGTTGTTGACACCTAAATTTTGAATAAATTATTTTTAGTCATTCATTTATAAAAAAAATGAGAATTACTTTAGTTCTCGCAAAAAATAATTAAATTATTTTTCATGTTTATTTTTATCATGCATCATACCTGCATTTGTTTAGACTATCGGTGAGGGACTTGAGCTCAATTCTATCATGTAGCATGGACATTAAATTCACGGCAATCTGAAAGTCATGTACCTAAATTTTATATAATTTGTGGACCTATTTCAAATTGACCCATTTTTGCTCATTAAATTAATGAGGCTTTTAATTAATTAATTATTTAGTTAATTATGGCTCCAGCTTGCGTGAATGAGCCCACAATAAAGAATAATTCGGTCATACCCATGCATATCGAGGATGGTTGGAAATCACAAAAAAGGGAGAGCCTAATTAAATCTAAGTCAATCAAGCTTTGGCCCATCAGAACATCAACATAGGGTCTTGTATCATGGGGTTCATTGCGCTGTGCAAAGCCTACGTCCATAAAGCCAAACCTAGGTTGACCCCTATATAAAGATACAAAAGTCTCACGCACAAAAGGGGGGGTCAGCAATTTTATTTTCTGCTCACAAGCTCTGAAAAACAAGAGAGAGAGAGATTCGGTTCAAGAACTCTTCAAGAGAATTCCCCTAGTGCGGTGCAGATTTGTGCCAACCATCAATTCTCTTTCATCTAGACCCCTTCACGTAACACAAGAGGGCAATAGGAAGAAAATGTGGGTGACCAGGAGAGAGAACATCATGGGGACAAGAAGTCAATAGGAAAAAGCCATTCACGTGCAAGTTACATCACCACGAAACACTGTCTACATGTTAAGCCTACAACCAGTGCTTGGATTTGCCGTTGTGAAGGAAGCGTTGGCAGAATTGCAAGCCATTTTCATCGAACTCTTTGATCCGCGTGAGGACCGTAGCCGATTAGTCTACCCTTCGAAATTTTGCGGCAAAATTGCGAGTGACGTTTGAATCAGGTAATGAATAATTCTAACTCGTTATATTGCTAATGTTCGTTATCAATGTGGTTGATTGCAATTTAGTCGGTTGCTCTTGTGCTAAAAAGGAAACCTTTTTATTGGAGATTAGTCATTGAACATTTTCCGCTTCACGAGAGGTCATTAAATTGAAAGCATGCATGAAACGTTTGGATTTTTACTTTATATTGCTAGATATGAAAATCTGAACAGGATTTTGTTGAATTTCGCTGTGTCTTGTTTAACTTGATTGATTTCAAATTGTCTTGCACTTTCTAAAGAAAGATAACTGGATAAAGGTGAATTTTGAAAAGATAAGGAAAAGTGATATTCGACTAAGATTTTGTGGATCATCCGAGGACAAAATTTGATTTTTGCATATCAAATTCATATTTGGTTGCATGTCCGTTGTCTGGTGGGTATTGCGTTTATCTTGATAGATACTTATTTGTCTTGCGGATTGATTTTCGAGTAAATTTGTATTCAAATCATATCCTAAATTGCATTTGACTCACGAAGCATCTGAGCTTATTTTTGGCATATTTGATATATTTTCTAATTGACTTGATCTTGGCTTAAAGATATTTGCACGTTATTTGGAATATTTAGGGTTATCTCGCGATCAGATTTTGAATGCATCTGAAAATTCTGAGCATATTGGATAAGATCTTATTTCAGTTGGTAATTCTGAATGCATTTGTCATGCCCCGCACCCTAGGCACGAGCGTGCGACTCCCTCTCTCTTGGTTAACTCTCGAGTCCCAGGATTCGCTTATCGAGAGATGCATAATATAAAGAAGTATGCGGAAGCGATAACATACACTTCTCCATACCATCATCAATGAGGACCTGGATAACGAGAACATAATACATATATAAACAAGAGTTCATACAAAAGTTTAGGTGAGCTAACCCTGCAGACGGATTGGGGCTAGCGGGACTCAATCAAAAGACAAACCATATCGAAGTTCCCAAAAAGAAACAGGTCGACGAGGTCATAAAAAAAGCGGCCAAGTAAAAGCAGGAAACCCTTAGGTCGAACTACTAGAATCGTTAGTCTCGTCAGCATCCTCATCTGGCTCGTAGTCCGAAAAAGTCTCAGAGCATGCATCTACTGTGTCATCCATCGTCTCGTCCTCCAACTCATCCTTCGAGGCATCAATCTCTATCACCTCAACTATGTCCTTCAAGGTTGGAGTAATCTTAGGCACATTCCTTGAACCAGCAACGGACACCTCTACTTCTACAGAATCCCAAATGGGATGACACCAGCTAGGGATGGCTCCTTGAGGCACCTCAGTAGACTTCAACGGACTCGTGGTGACATCACCTACCCTACGGAATCAAGCCTCAAACCTAAGTGATTTTCAGTCTTTACTACCATCGTCGAACCAGACCACTGTACACTTCTTAACATACACGGTACCCTGACCGTCCGGGAACTCATCAAAATAAGCTTTCATTTCATTCGGATCGCCTAATCGAGTCGGTAGCATTCTCGAGGCTTAGGGTCTGAAAAATATGGTCCCATGACGGGGTGAGATTCACATCTCAGTAAGACAAGTCCTAACCCTAGGTCAGGCTGACAGTACACCCAGATGAATGCAACTAATGAACAAGAATACACTCAACAATATAAGGCACTCATTAGTAAAAATTGCCACACGGATATAGGCGATTGACAACCAAGCAGTCATGTCACCATAACTCATCGATCAAGTCAGGCATGGAATACAAAATCAAACCATACATTCCACCCTTTAGAACTTACTCATGATTCACGCCCACGTATGAAACACATTAGGCTCAGTCCGCGTCATTACGCCTCAAACCATCAAACTGACAAACCCGCATTAAACACATCGGGTTTTCAAATGCCATCCCAGGCCTGTGTCGACACATAATCAATCTTGTCCCGCATCTCAACGCATCAAAACATTAATTCTCACAACCCAGCGTCTCAACGCATCAGAGTACCAGCCATCACAATCCCGCGTTACAACGCATCAGGGTACCGCAAGTTTCTCAAGCATGCCAAATTTTATTTTATTTAAAGACTTTATGATCTAGTATAAGCCCATGCAACGAGCTAAATGTCGACGGCATGCGAGACAATCAAATTCACCACTCAAATGTGGCAATCAACTCATGGCATATGCATTTAGCAAGCATTCAAGCAATTATCAACTCACAATAATGAACATTGAACAATTACACAATAATCTCATGAAAATTCACCAAATTCACAACCAATTCAGCTAGTCGAGGCCTATTCGTCTAGCTAAGGTTTAGGGACTCCTTACTTTAAGCTCAATTTAGCAAAATCCTCCTTTCAAGGCCCTCCAATAATTTGGCCCTAGCAATTCAAAACAGGGCAGCTGTATACCTAATAAAATTCAACCCGTTTCATCAATTTTCTTCGCCCAATCATCGAACCACCAAGCATAAACCTTAACAACATATCAATTGATGTACTTATATGCCTCAACGATGAAATTAGAGCTCGGTAACACCGTTAACAGCCTCTAAGGTCTCGGTTTGCACAGAACTGAAACAGGGCAATTTTGGTTCTGTTTCACACCTGGCTAATCAGTTCCTAAACTATCCTTAAACCTCAATTTATCAACTAAAATACTTGCTAACATATAGTCCTACATGTTAGAGAGTCTCACCGAAAATTTGAAGGTAAGGCGACGCCCGAAAGTATCCAAGCAGGTTCGGTTTCCCTCGATCCAGTGCCAGTCGGTTTCTGTCCTTCAAACAAAGCATCATTTCGACATCAAAACTCCATCAAACTTAGCCAAATTCCACAGCTCAATAAAAAGTCTCTTACATGTCTATAAAAGTTGGCCGAAAATTTGAGACAAATCGAGGTCCTATGGAGGTCAAACGACGACTTATCTCAAACTGTGATGAAATCCGTTGACTTTTGGGGGATTGGCTGGCCGGAGCTCCTTAGGTGGCCAAATGCCGTGATTCCACTTGAAACTGGTCGGCAAGAGGTGGGGCTTGGTTTTGGTGGTCGGCGCGAGGTTAGACGGCGGTTAGAAGGGCCGCTCGACGGCGGCGAAGGAGGCGGTTCGGTCTGGTTGTGCAGGGAGGCTTCAGCTGAGAAGAAAATAGGAAGAAGAAGAAGAAGAAGATGGTGGCTGGTGGGATGCTTGACTGAGGGAGGGAGAGAGGAGTTTACACACTAAATTTGAGAGTCAAACCCCAAAGAATGGTAGGTTAAAAGTTGATCAATTAATGCTAATGTCGCATCTATTGACACTTGTCATTTAGCTCATCATTTCTTCATCCAATGGTCCTCATTTCTTCTTATTTTTCGGCAACTATAAGGGTATGATCAATGACCAAAATGCTCTAATCCATTCATGAATACAAGGCCAAGACTTAAGGAACAAAAAGGTAATTTCACCATCGACATCCGGAACGTCGTTTTTCCAATTCAAATTTTCTTCGACGAGGCGACTTCCAATCCAATTATAATTTTGGAATTCTTGATTCTCCATTTTCCAATTTCGAGACTCGTCTCTGGATCATTTCTCTGTCGAATGTAATTCTAGACTATCCCGAACTAACGGGCGGCTCTACGTCATGCGCATCAACTCTGTGATTCTCATCACACTTAGGGCTCGTCAATTCATGGCGACTTTGGTTGTCATGTAATTGCAAGGGCCTATTACTAGTTTCGACGGTTTCGATCGTCATCGTTTGATTTAGAAAAATTTCGTAAATTATACATTGGTTAAGCGGCATCACCAGCACTCCAATCGTATAACGCTAGCAATGTATTCCTTAATCATTCTTAGATTGGCCTTTTATGGCTTTAAACACTCCCTCGACAATCCTTATGGTCAAAGTGTCGGTTCCTATTTGAGTTCTCTAGGTCCACGTACCTTGTCTTGCGTTAGCCTTTTCCTTTTGGTCAGTTAACTCGAGATTGATCAAATCAGAGTGAGATATGACTGAAATATATCGTTAGATACATTCTCATTGATAAGTCTCGAAATGATAGGAAAAATCAGAATGTCACAGCATCTTTAAAATCTGAAAAAATTATCTGAAAATTCATTTCAAATCTCAAGAGATAATTTTTCTAATTGAAAAGATATGATCCTTTGCGGATAGGACCTTATGTCCTTTAAAATTTCGGCACCTATCCCTAGTTGGCCGAAGATACTTTTTAATTTAATTCAAATAATTTTATAATCTACCTTGAGTATAATACATGCTCCCTTGTGCCTTGTCTCTCAAAATATGTGTATTGTGATGACTATCTAACTTCATCCTCTGAGGTAGGACGTCATCTGCACATCGATTTGTCTAATCTATCCCATAACTTTGGGATCGAATCGACAAATTTCATAATTCACTATCTGACCCGACCTCCAAGGTACGACGTAAATAAATTACCTTATGACCCAATCCTTAGGATACGAAGCGAATTCATCGAAAAATTCGAATTATAAGGTGTATGATGCTCAAGGTCTATAATACTTTTATTTGATTCATGAAAACACACAAAAAAAAAATCATCATGTCATGGCTTTAGATGAATTTTTCAGAAAGTTACATCTCAAGTGAACTCTTAATATAAATTGGATTTTAATTAATCAATTTGTGTTAATTGTCAAGCCAATTCATCGAAAACTAAAAATGAATTTAAAAGTTATGACATCTCATTTGCATTTCATAGTCTAGTTTGTCATGCATTTTCATGTCTTTAGTTTAGCCCGTATTGCATGTCATGTAATTGAAATTTTGCGTTCGCTTTGCATTAAAGTCAATTTTCTCTAAAATCATTCATGCAACTTTTTAAAATAAATCGTCTTGCACGTTATTTAGAGTAGTCATAATTTTCGCATTTCATGAATTTTACCTGTCATTCATGCATTATTATGATATGTCATCTAAGGTCATGCGTTATCATGCCTCGGGTCATTTAGTTTAGAATTTACATTCTTTCTTGCATTAAGATTTAATTTTTCAATAGTCATCATGAATGATCATCATTTCTTACGTCATGTAGTTTCAAATCTCATTGCATATTATTTGGTTGCATTTTGCATAGCATTCTTTTAATCAAGAAAACGAAAAAAAAAATTCACCTTAATTTTTAACTGAGATCAATGAAATTTGTCAATCAAAGAAATTTGTCACGAGAATGGTACCGACCGAAAGGGTGTTGATTGAAAAATTAGCATGATCAAGTCCCCGAACTTAAATCTCTGATCAGCAGAAAATAAAGTATTCTCCTGTACTTTATTTAGGTATCTAATCTACCTACCAACAAATATTAGTGGCGGCTCCGAAATTAAAAATCTTTTGAGTAAAATCAAGTGAATCTAAGTCACAAATGGGTAGAGTTTGGGAGAGCTTACGCTAGGTTAGTTAATTGATTTAATTAATCTGGTAATCCATTAGCCCAAAATTCAAACCGAATTTTAGGTCGCAACAAGGGCATCCCCAAACCTTCAGATGATTCAAACTATGCTTTTGTCCAGTCCACAATTCAAAAGGAGTAAGTGACGCAAATTTAGTAGGAACTCGATTCAGTATGTAAAGCGTCGTTTTTAAAGCCTCACCCCATAAAAAAAGAAGAAGGTAAATTAGATTTGCTAATCATTCTCCTTACCATTTTCACAAGAGTACAATTACGCTTTTCAGCCACATCATTTTGTTTAGGACTACCGGGCATAGTAAATTGAGTCGCAATCCCAAAATCCTCTACTTGGCGAATGGTCCTTTAAGCTGTCCAGCATCGCCATGTCGACTATAGTACTCACCACCGCAGTCAGATTTGACAATTTTTATGACTTTCCCCAGCTTTTTCTCAACTTCAATCCGGAAAATCTTGAACTTGTCAAGAGATTCGGACTTTTCCTTAATCAGGTACAGATAGTCATATCGGGAATAATCATCTATAAAAGTGATGAAATAAAAATTTCTACACAGTGTTGATGTATAGGGTCCTCTTATATCTATATGGATGATCTCTAGCAAGTGAAAACTACATACTGTAGTTTTCTTCTTTATTTTGGTCATTTTACCTCTACAGCAGTCTACACATATGTCTATATTGCTATTAAGAGTGGGTAGAATGTCAGCCTTTATCAGTCTTTCTATTCTTTCTTTAGAGATGACCAAGATGTTTGTGCCATATTGCGTGGGTGATGCAGAGCATATTAGCAATGCGTTTCTAGACCAATTTGATAGGCAGAAGTCCCAACGAAAGTCAAGAAGATGCGTTTAGAATTTTCAGATTCTGAGTCAATGATGTCAGAATGGGTTCAGATTCGGCCGGTTGCGGCAAAATGACCGTCTTATCAATATACAATGCCTTTGGTATTGATTGACGATGCATTTTGGCGATCCGAGATCGTTTAGGTGGTCTTTTGAATTATTTTAGCATTTTTTGAATTTAACTTTATTTTGAGTGGTAATTTTGTAATTTTGCTAGTTTTGGTGTCGGTAGGGTTAACAGGTTTTTGGATGACAGAATACACTTTTATCAACACTGAATTCGTGATTTTCCTCTCAAAGCAAAATTTGCCTGATTTTCGCTGAACGTTGTGTCAGGTGGTATCAGATGCTATGGTGACTAGCGGTGGTTTTCATGACGATGATCAAGAGATTAGAGTCCCTATCCTTGTGGACGAAGCGCTGCAACGTTTGGAGCAACGTTTAATGGAACACATAAATCAACGAATTGATTTCGGACTTCATCGCATCGAGCAACATTTTGAAAAATTGGCAGATCGATTTGATGGTCTTGGTGTTGATGTGAATAGGAATCGACAGAATGACAGAAGGCCGGGTACAGATCTTGCTTGCAATGACCCTGTCAATAGGCTTGTTCCTATCTACAGGCAGAATAACCCTTTGTTCTTGGAGAGTTTGGAAGAAGAAGAGCACGAGTTTTCTGATGAAAGATGTGTTGATTAATAAGACAGGGATCGTTATAGAGGAATTTGAAGGGGGCGTTATGACTATCGCGATAGAAGAGATGGCAGACGATATTACGATGATCGTGAAGGTAACGACTTTAAACTAAAAGTTGATATCTCTTATTTTAATGGGAGTCTGGGAATAGAAGAATTTATGGATTGGATTGCTAATGTAGATAGATTCTTCGATTATATGGGAACCCCTAGCGAGAAGAAGGTGCGATTAGTAGCCTATAAATTGAAAGGAGTGCGTTTGCATGGTGGGAGAGACTGTAGAATAGGAGGGACCAAGAAGGAAAAGAGAAGGTGTGAACTTGGAATAGAATGAGGAGGTTGCTGAAGCAGGAGTTCCTTCCCCCTGATTATGAGCAATCATGTTTCAGCAATACCAGCGTTGCCAGCAGGGCAATCGAACTGTACATGAGTATACGGTAGAATTCATGAGATTTGCAAAGCGAAATAATCTATCAGAAACAGAGGGACAATAGGTGGCCAGATATCTCGATGGGTTGAAACCGTTCATTCAGGATAAAATTGGGGTATAGTTTTTGCGAAATTCGACTAAAGCTAAGAACATGGCTAGAAAGGCAGAATTGATGCAGCAAGAAGGGAGTAAAAGAGGCTTTGAAAACTATAGGAGTAGTAGCTCAGGAAGTTCCACGGAAAAGAGCAACTTCAACAATTGCTTTAACGCAGAGTGAAATCAAGGGATAAGAAGATAGAAAAGCACCCTCTGAACGAGGCAAGGGATAATGTGTTGTAATCACAAAAACTATGAACCCGAATCCTTATGCTAAACTAGCGGCGATTAAGTGTTATAGGTGTAATCAGCTTAGGCACCGCTTTAATGAATTCCCTTGGAGAAAGACGGTAAACGTGGCAACAAGAGAAGAGGAGGAAAAAGACAGATATTGCTACGAAACAGATAGTGAGGAAGAAAATTTTCAAGATGAGGAAGATGAAGAGATAAACTGTGTGGTGTGCAAGATGATGTTAGCCCCAAAACAGGAGTATGATTCATAGCGCCATCAGCTATTCCGAACCAGATGCAATATTCTGGAGAAGATCTTTGTTGTGGTCATTGATAGTAGGAGTATGTAAAATATCATCGGGAAGGATGCAGTGAAGAAGTTGGGGATATCTGTGGAGAAACATCCTAACCCATATACGTTAGGATGGATTAAATATGGAGTAGAAAGCATTCAGGTAACTGAACGATGCAAAATTCCATTCTCCATTGGTAATTGTCACGATGAGCTGTATTGTGATATGATAGATATAGATGCATGCCACGTGTTGTTTGGGAGACCGTGGCAATTTGATGTGGATGCTCAACATTCAGGGAGGAGCAACCAGTATAATATGGTGAAAGATGTGGTGAAGTATATGTTGTTGCCCCTGAAAAACAAAGGAAAATAATATGCGGATAATAATTTCCTTACTCTTACAAGGAAATTTGAATATGAAACCAAGGAGACTAGGAAAATTCATGTGCTGATAGTGAAACAAACGATTGAGACATGACTGAATTACAAGTGGAGGAGTTGCCTGAAGCAGTTAGATCTTTATTGTAAGAATTTAGTGAGCTGATGCCTAAAGAGATCCCAGATGGGTTACCTCCTATGCGTGATATTCAACACCATATCGACTTAATTCCTGGTGCTAATCTGCCTAATTTATTGCACTATAGGATGAGTCCTAAGGAGAGTGAGATTCTAAAGGAGAAGGTGGAAGAATTGCTACAAAAGGGGCATATTCAGGATAGCATGAGCTCATATGTTGTTCCTGCCTTGCTAACTCCTAAGAAATATGGGAGCTGGAAGATGTGTGTAGACAGTAGAGCCGTTAATAAGATGACTGTGAATTACAAGTTTCCAATACTTCGATTGGATGACATGCTAGATAGACTGCACGGTGCTAAGTGGTTTACGAAGTTGGATTTGAAGAATGGCTACTAACATATTCGTATTCAGCCTGGAGATAAGTGGAAGATAGCTTTCAAGACAAAGGATGGGCTGTACGAGTGGTTGGTGATGCCGTTTGGGCTTTCTAATTCTCTGAGCACTTTCATGAGGCTTATGAATCAGGTTCTAAAATCTTTTATAGGCAAATTCGTCATAGTTTATTTTGATAATATCTTGATTTATAGTAATATTGAGGAGGATAATTTGATGCACTTGAGGGAAGTGTTGACAGCTTTGTAGACTTGTAAGTTGTATGTGAATCTTAAGAAATGTTGTTTTTTGACTAATAAACTGCTATTCTTGGAGTTTATTATTACCGCTGAGGGAATAGATGTGGATGAGACAAAGGTGAAAGTCATCAGAGAGTGACCAAGTCCAAAAATAATTTCTGAAGTTAGGAGTTTTCATGGGTTGGCTACCTTTTATAGGCGATTTATTAGGAATTTTAGCACTACCCCAGCCCCAATTACAGAGTATATGAAGAAATGTAGATTTATGTGGGGAGAGGAAGTCGAGAATAGTTTTGCTATTTTGAAGAAGAAGTTGTATACTGCATCTGTTCTGGCTTTACCTAACTTTGATAAGTTGTTTGAGGTAGATTGTGATGCCATTGGAGTGGGTATAGGAGCTGTTTTGTTTCAAGAGCTCATGCCAATTTGTTTTTTCAGTGAGAAGCTCAGTGATGTGAGATAGAAATTGAACACTTACGACAAAGAATTCTACTTTGTCGTAAGGGCTTTGAAGACGTGGGAGCATTATCTGATTGGGAAAGAATTCGTGCTTTTTTCTGACCATGAAGCTTTGAAATACTTAAATAGTCAAAAGAGGATCAGTAAAGATATGCATGCGTATTGGTGTCAATTTTTATAAAAATTCCCTTTCAGGTTGCAGCATTTATCTGGTGTACATAATGTTGTAGCAGATGCATTGAGCAGGAGAGCTGGTTTGCTGATTACATTGCGCCAGGACATTCTAGAGTTCGAGCAGCCGAAATACTATTATACAGATGATGATGATTTTGGACAGATTTGAGAGACGTGTGTTGTTGGCCGACGTGTGCAATAGTTCTATATTTTGGATGGTTATCTAATACATGGGAATCAACTTTGCCTTCCTCGGACATCATTACGAGAGAAGGTAATTCGTGATTTGCATGATAGTGAATTGAGTGCACATTTAGGTCGAGATAAAACTATTGCTGCAGTCAGGGAGCGATTTTATTGGCCCCAATTGTGTAAAAACGTCAGTAAGTATGTGTAGAAATATTATATTTGCCAAATTGCTTGAAGAATTGGCAGATCAATTTGATGGTCTCGGTGTTAATGTGAACCGAAATCGGCGGAGTGACAGAAGGCCGGGTACAGATCTTGCTCGCGATGACCCTGTCAATAGGCTTGTTCCTGTCTACAGGCAGAATAACCCTTTACTCTCGGAGAGTTTGGAAGAAGAAGAGCACGAGTTTTCTGATGAAGGATGTGTTGATTAATAAGACAGGGATCGTTATAGAGGAATTAGAAGGGGGCATCATGACTTTCGCGAAGAATAGATGGCAGGCGATATTACGACGATCGTGAAGGTAACGACTTTAAACTAAAAGTCGATATCTCTTATTTTAATGGAAGTCTGGGAATAGAAGAATTTCTGGATTGGATTGCTAATGTATATAGATTTTTCGATTATATGGGAACCCCTAACGAGAAGAAGGTACGATTAGTAGCGTATAAATTGAAAGGGGGTGCGTTTGCACGGTCGGAGAGACTGTAGAATAGGAGGGAGCAAGAAGGAAAAGAGAGGGTGCGAACTTGGAATAGAAAGAGGAGGTTGCTGAAGCAGGAGTTCCTTTCGCCTGATTATGAGCAAATCATATTCTAACAATACCAGCTTTGCCAGCAAGACAATCAAACTGTACATGAATATATGGTAGAATTCATGAGATTGGTAGAACGAAATAATCTGTTAGAAACAGAGGGACAACAGGTGGCCAGATATCTCGATGGGTCGAAGCCCTTCATTCAGAATAAAATTGGGGTACAATTTTTGCGGAATCCGACTGAAGCTAAGAACATGGCTAGAAAGGTAGAATTGATGCAGTAAGAACGGAGTAAAAGTGGCTTTGAAAATTATAGGAGTAGTAGCTCAGGAAGTTCCACAGAAAAGAGTAGCTTCAACAATCGCTTTAACGCAGAGTGAAATCAGGAGATAAAGAGATAGAAAAGCACCCTCTGAACGAGGCAAGGGACAATGGGTCGCAATCACAGAAAACTGTGAACCCGAATTCTTATGCTAAACTAGCGGCGATTAAGTGTTATAGGTGTAATCGGCCTGGGCACCGCTCTAATAAATTCTCTTAGAGAAAGACAGTAAACGTGACAGCAAGAGAAGAGGAGGAAGAAGACAGATATTGCTGCGAATCAGACAGTGAGGAAGAAAATTTTGAAGATGAGGAAGATGAAGAGATAAACTGTGTGGTGTGCAGGATGATGTTAGCCCCAAAACATGAGGATGATTCATAGCGCTATCAGCTATTCTAAACCAGATACAATATTCTGGAGAAGATTTTTGTTGTGGTCATTGATAGTGGGAATATGTAAAATATCATCGGGAAGGATGCAGTGAAGAAGTTGGGAATATCTGTGGAGAAACATCCTAACCCCTATACGTTAGGATGGATTAAATCTGGAGCAAAAAGAATTCAAGTAACTAAACGATGCAAAATTCTATTCTCCATTGATAAGTGTCACGATGAGCTGTATAGTGATGTGATAGATATAGATGTATGCCATGTGTTGTTCAGGAGGCCGTGGCAATTTGATGTGGATGCTCAACATTCGAAGAGGAGCAACCAGTATAATCTGGTGAAATATGGGGTGAAGTATACGTTTTTGCAACTGAAAAACTGTCACGCTCCGCCCATCTTACGAGTACGCTCATCCGCTCATGCCATAAATTCAGCCCCAGGATACCCTTCTTTACGGCGATAAATAAATGAGACTCGCATGCGGAAGAGTGAAGGAAAAATAAATACATAACTCCATACAAGGTAATTCAAAACAAAATAAAGAATGAAACACGGGACAAAGGAAAGGGGTGATTTACATATCAATAGGTCGAGTTTATACAAACGAGGTCAGGGACTAGCTAATACTACTAGCTAAGGTCGAGGAAAATAAAAGGGCGAACAAAAGACAACCACTAAGCCCCACCAAAAGATCGTCACCACCAAAAGACAACCCCAACGGTAGGGTGATCTCGAGCCCACTAAGTGGTACTAGTATCATCTGCTCGACTTAGGTCCTCTGCGGGGTCATAATCCGAGAAAGTTTCTGATCGAACTTTTATGGAGTCCTCTTCCACCTCATTCTTTGAGTCAGAAATATCGATCACCTCGATGCTCTCCTCTTTAGCCTTGGTCTTCTCTGGAATGTTCCTCGAGCATACCACGAAACCTTCTACCTTGATCTCATCACGAGAAGGATGGCACCACACGTCTTGGAACCTCGTAAGCCTTTATTGGACCAGTGGTAACTTCCCCAACTCTCTTGAACCAGGCCTTGAAGCGGTGTGGCTTCCAATCTTCCCCCCCTCATCAACCCATACAGCAATACTCTTTCTAACATAAATTGTACCTTGTCTATCTGGAAATTCGTCAAAATAGGCCGTCATCTTCTTCGGGTCTCCTAGGCGCGTAGGCAACATACTCAAGGTTTGAGATCTGGAAGAAAGAGGATCCCATGATGGGGTGAGACTTACGTCTCAGCAAGCTAGCCTAATCCTAATTTAGACTACCAGTCCCTCTAGACAGTACAATCATAACAACAACAAACATCCAGTAGCATAAAGACATGTATCGTTTATACGAAAGCATCATAACGTACAACTTGCGAATAAATTGACATCTAATATCAGATATAAAAAAAGTGACCCAAGCTTCCGTACTAGCTAAGATCATAGCAATACCATATGAATTTATAATAAATTCAATTCTCAATCCACAATTCAATAGACTATCATGACAAATAAACCCGCGGTAAGATGCGTCGGGTTTACTAACTAATTTCCAACTCATGTCAGTATGTACAATTCCTTATCCCGCTTTAGGACGCATCAGGATATCATTCAATCACAACCCCTCATTAAGACACCTCATGGTATTCTTAGGATGTAATCCCGCATTAAGACGCCTCAGGATATGTTCACAATACGATCTCGCGTTAAGACGCGTTAGGATACCATGGGTCTCAACAAACATCTCAAGTTAAGAAATTTCTCAACAATCGTTTAATCACATTCTCTTCATGAGAATTTCATAAAGTCGATCACAAATCAAATGCTTATCGAAATGATCGAATTTCATCATAAAAGTAACTCGAGAGTCGAGTAACCCATGGCCACATAATCAAGCAAAACTTGCCAACAAGCATATCACCAATTCAGTCAAAGGGACTACTATTTTAGTAGCAAGCGAGTACACATGACTCATTTCTCAACGATTCCATTCAATTTGCACTCAACCAAGCATAACATAATCGTTAACTCATCGATCCTGCAATAAAATCATCCAGTTGCGTCCCAAAGTACTAATATAGGTTTAGAGGTCGCTTACCTTCGCTTTAAGTTAGCAATTCTCGCTAAAATTTCCTCGTCAAGTTCGGCTTCAAGTCGACTTCTCCGCTGTCCAAAACAGGGCAGCAAAACGATTTAGGAACTATCCATCGTTACAATCAATTTATCCAATTTAGCCCCAATTTCATCAATCGTGGACCTCATTAATAACTCAAGGGATACTCTAGCATGTCCTAATGACACATTTAGAGCATGGCGACACCATGAATATCCCCTAACCGAATCGGACTACTCAGATTTAAGGCAGAGTAGAAACCGGGTCTGCTCCTTCTTGCTTTAACAGTCCACACATCACCCTTAACTCTAATTTTTTTCAACAATTCACTTGGAGCAACCTTAATCAACATGTTATAGAGCCCTATGGAGATTTTCGAAGTCAATAATCACTCCTAAGGCCTCCAAACAGACCAACTTTTCTCAGTTCACCGTCGACCAGAATCTGTCCAGAAATTCAACACAAATCAAACCATCAAAACCTAATTGAAACTTAACCCAATCAACGATCCCAATTCAGTGAATATAGTACTATATGTCATGTAACTCCCATAAAAATTTTGGAGCCATTTGAAGTCTCTAAGAGGGCAAACTATAGCCCTTTCTCAGTTAGCTCATAATCTGTCGAGTTTTCTTCCAAAAATTCCCATAAATCAACCAGACCTCCAAAAATCATGAAACCAATTGTAGCTTGTCAATGATAGGTTAAAATAACATGTGATTGTCGACGGCCGGCCAAAAGGTCACCGGAGGAGGAGCTCGTATGGACCAAACCGGGCGGCAAAAATTGATCGGCAGGAGCAGTTTTCTATTCTTGAAGAAATTGCTCAATTGGGAAGAAAGAAGAAGATGACACACGAATTTTTGAGGGAATATGGCAGATGATATGCTCCTAATCACTTTTGATTAGGCTTCTAGAAGGTTTGAGTGAGTGGATGATTAATGGCCATCATCCATGCATTGACATTTGTCATAGAGTCAATTATATCAAGACTCCATTGATTTTTCAGCAGCCTTGGGGTGGAAAGAAATTTGTCAAATGACTAAAATGTCCTTCTCAATTCATTAAGGCAAGGTTAACTCTCCAAGGGAAAAATGATCTTTTCACACCTTTCGTCCGAAATTTCGTTTTCCTGATATTTTTTACCCTCGATAAGGCGTCGCCCAATCCATATCAAATGTTGGAATCCCTCATTTTCATTTTTCAAATTTCGAGATCCCACCTCATGATCGATCCTCCGTCGATCGAATTTCAATTTGTCTCGAATTAACGGGTGGCTCTTGCGGACGTTACGCGTATCGACTTTGTGATTCTCATCACACTTAGGATAACACAAACTACGCCAATTTTGATTGTCATGTAATCGCGAGGGTCTATCGCTAGCCCCGATGGTAACGATCGTCACAATTCGATTTAGGAAAATTTTGTAATTTATACTTTGGTCAAGCGGTATCACCCGCGTTCCAACCACACAACACTAGCAATGATTTCCTTAATCGTTTTTAGATCGGCCTCGGCTCTAAATGTTCCCTCGAAGATCATTATGGTCAAACTGCCGTTTTTTAATCAAGTTTCCTAGGTCTACATACCTTATCGCGCGTTTGCCTTTCCCCTTCGGTTAATTAACTCGATATTGATCAGATCCGAGCGAGGCATAACTGAAATACCTCGATAGATATCGTACATTCAAAGGTTTCGAAATGATAGGAAATTCAGAATGTCACAACTCTTTCTCCCTTACAAAAATTTCATCCTCGAAATTTATTACAATCTAGTTACTCAAACAAATCGGGGTACTGACGCCTCATCGCTTCTTCGTTCTCCCATGTAGCGCCTTTAGTTCCATGATGCTCTCATGTTACTTTGACCAGCGGAATGGTCTTAGTCCTCAAAACTTGTTCCTTTCGGTCGTCGATCCTGATTGGCTTTTCCACGTACGACACTTTGTCGTCCACTTCTATAGTTTCATGATCCAAAATATGTGTCGGATCTAGTTCGTACTTCCTCAACATAGATACATGAAACACATTATGTACCTGAGACAAACTTGGCGGTAAGGCAAGCCTATAAGCCAATGTTCCAATTCGTTCTAGAATTTCGAATGGGTCTACATATCTCGGACTCAACTTTCCTTTCTTTCCGAATCGAGATATGCCCCGCATTGGAGATATCTTGAGAAAAATATGATCCCCAACTTGAAACTCTAACGGCTTGCGTTGCTTATCAGCATAACTTTTCTGGAGACTTTTTGCATTTTTTAATCTTTCTCTAATTATTTTTACTGCCTCAACTAACTATTCCACCAACTTTGGGCATGTGATACTCCTTTCTCCCACTTCGTCCTAGCATAAAGGAGTTATACAAGATCTTCCATAAAGTGCTTCAAAAGGAGCCATTCCAATACTTTGTTGATAGCTGTTATTATATGAAAACTCCACTAGATGCAAGTGATCTTTCCATCCACCTTTAAAATCTATCACACACGCTCGTAATATGTTCTCAAGCGTCTGAATTGTCCTCTTCAACTGCCCATCTGTTTGTGGATGATACGCTGTACTAAACTGCAATATGGTTCCTAAGGCATCCTGAAGACTCTTCTAGAAATTCGTTGTAAATTTAGGATCTCGATCTGACGTAATTGTTATAGGCACTCCATGAATTCGTACAATTTGGCGCATATACAATTCGGCGTATTTATCCATTGAAAAATCCTTTCTCACAGGAATAAAGTGTGCAGACTTGGTTAATTTGTTCACGACTACCCAGATCGAATCATGTCCTTTCTGACTTTGCGACAAACCCATAACAAAATCCATGGTTACGTATTCCCATTTCCACTCAGGAATTTTCAAGAGTTGTAACAATCCTCCAGGCTTACAGTACTGAGCTTTTATTTGCTGGCATGTCAAACACTTAGGCACGAACTTCGTCACATCCACTTTCATTCCGTTTCACTAATAATGTTGGCGTAAATTCTGATAAATTTACCCGGGTGGATGCTATAATTATTTCGATGAGCCTCGGACAAAATTCTCTCTTTAAGTGCTTCATCATTAGGCACACAAAGACGTCCACGAAACCTTAAAATTCTGTTCTTAGATACATGAAATTCGGCGTTCCACTTTAACGTATCCATACTCAGAATTTTTTGAACCTCTGGATCTGTAGACTGTAGGACTTTTATCCTTTCTTGTATCTCTGGTTCAATTCTCAAGGTCGCTATTAAACTCGATAGCTGGCTCACTTCCAACTTAAACTCAGAATCTCTTAATTCTTCAAGCACTGACCATCCTCTAACCATTAGGTGTGCAATACTTGATTTCCGACTAAGTGCATCAGCAACTCTATTCGCCTTCCTAGGATGGTATAGAATATTGTAATCATAATCTTTAAGTAATTACATCTATCGACGCTGTCTCATGTTCAATTCCCTCTGGAAAAATAATACTTTAAACTCTGATGTTCCGTATAAATTTGGAACCTTTCGCCACATAAATAATGCCTCCAAATTTTTAAGGTGAAAACAATCGCGGCCAACTCCAAATCATGTGTCGGATAATTCATTTCGTGGGGTCTTAATTGTCGCGAAGCATACGCTACTACCTTTCCGTGTTGCATAAGTACATATCCCAATCCTTTTAATGAAGCATTGCTGTATATTTCGAAACCTCCGGGTCCAGAGGGAATCGTAACTACAGGTGTTGTTGTCAAACGCTGCTTGAGCTCTCGAAAACTCCAATCACATTTATCCATCCAATCAAACTTCATATGCTTCTTAGTCAACTGCATCAATGGTATAGCTATAGACGAGAACTTTTCTACGAAGCGTCTATAATAACCGGCCAATCTCAGAAAACTCCCAACTTCAGTAATTGTAGTAGGTCTAGGCCAATTTATCACGGCCTCAATCTTGGTAGGGTCTACGGAGATTCCTCCTCCGGATATCACATGGCCAAGAAATGCTACTTTACTCAACCAAAATTCGCACTTACTAAATTTGGCATAAAGTAAGTGTTCCCTTAGAGTTTGCAGGACAACTCTCAAGTGTTTTTCATGCTCTTCCTTACTCCTCAAGTAAATCAAAATGTCATCGATAAAGACAATGACAACACGATCAAGGTATTCCTTAAACACCCGATGCATCATGTCCATAAATGCTGCTGGAGCATTAGTCAACCCAAAAGGCATCACTGTAAATTCATAATGCCCATATCTCATCCTAAAAGCCGTCTTCGGAATATCCTCTTTCTTAATTCTCAACTGATGGTACCCCGTTCTCAAGTCTATCTTAGAGATACCGAAGCTCCCTGCAACTGGTCAAATAAATCATCAATCCTTGGCATCGGATATTTGTTCTTAATGGTCACTTGATTCAATTGCCTATAATCAATACACAAGCGCAAGGACCCATCCTTTTTCCTCACAAACAACACCAGTGCTCCCCACGGCAACACACTTGGCCTAATGAATCCTTTATTCAATAACTCTTGCATCTGCACCTTCAGCTCCTTCTACTCCGATAACGCCATTCTATAAGGTGCCTTCAAAATTGGCTCCGTCCCAGGAGCTAATTCAATTACAAACTCAATTTCTCGTTCGAGTAGTAATCCAGGCAATTCTTGGGGAAAGACGTCCGGAAATTCACATACCACTGCTATATTTTTCAATTTTGGCTCCTCAACCGTCGTATCAACTACCGCAACCAAATAAGCTTGGCATCTCTCATCTAACAATTTTGTCGCTTCCAACGATGAAATCAAAGGAACATAAATTCCCCTCCCCCCCCCCCCGACTCCCTTTAAACTCAAAGCTAGGGCAACCATCCGGAGAAAAGCGAACTATTCTATCATCACAATCCACCATAGCCTTTTGTTTACTCAGCCAATCCATCCCAAGGATTACATCAAAGTGAAACATAGGTAACACAGCCAAATCTATCTTTTCCTCTCTACCACCAAAGGCTATCTTGCAATCCGTACAGCCTAACGAAACTATCACATTATCCTTTAGTGGAGTGGTAACATGCAATCTTATATTCAATGGTCTCAAATCCAAATCAATCATATCGGCAAATTGAGCAGACATAAAAAGAATGTGAAGTTCCAAGATCAAATAAGGCATAAGCAGCTTGATCATTCAGATAAATCATACCTGTGACCACACCAGGCGTGTTCTTCGCTTCGCCTCATGCCACTGCATACACTCGCCCTTGAGCCAGTAGTCGATTCAATTCATTCTGTGGAGTAGCAGCCGAGGGTCCTATCTGCGGTCGTGGTCCCATAGGTCTAGGTCCTGGAACTTGGTTGGGACAATTTCTCATCTGATGACCCAACTGGCCGCTCTTAAAGTATGCTCTTGTCCTAGTCGGGCAAGGTCCATTCCCATGCTTCCTCCCACAAAGGCAACAGCTCAAGTTGGACTGGTGCGGCAGCTTCCCAATATTCTTCCTTGCGGTTGGAACAAAACGCCTATTATTTGTCATTAGTCTCTTACCAAACTGGCGATTGTCTCAAAATGAGCCGAACCGTGATCCAGATGCGACGTTTCTCTCTCTCAAGTCTCTCTCAATCATCTGTCCCCATTCATATACTTCCTTGTACGTTCTTAAATTCAAAGCTATCATTTGACTGCGAAGTTCGGGGCGTAACCCGTCTCGAAACCTCCGCGCCTTCTCTAGCGAGTCTTCCACGTACCTTGGCGCATATCTTGATAACCTAGCAAATTCAGCCTCATATTGATCCACTGTCATGTGATTCTGACGCAAATTCTGAAATTCCACTAATTTCCTTTCTCGCGCAATTTTCAAGAAATACTTGTCATTGAAGGCAGCAGTAAAAGCGGCCCAATTCAGGGCAGTACCTTCAGGAAATACCCCATCCTTTGTAGCATTCCACCAGTCATTCGTGGTACCTTCCAGTTGGTAGACCACCAACAGTACTTTCTCCTCATCACTACATCTTAGAACCCCAAAGATTTTCTCGAGCATTTCTATCCACCTAGGTGCCAACTCTGGATTACCCGTACCATTAAACTGGAGGGGCTTTAACTTCACAAACTGTTCAACTAGCTGCCCCATTTGTCTAGTCATAGGCTCATTACCTGATTCATTACCTACCTCCACACCTTGACCACTAACCTCATTAACTCGAGCATTACCAGCTTCAACGCCCTGGCTAATGCTGGCGTTAATGCCACCACCCACATTATTACTAGTCGTTGCGTTGACAGTAGCCAAGGCAGCTCCCCCAGCTTGGGTAATAGCAGCATCTCTATCCTGTGCTTGCCTATCTATCAAGTTCCCGGTTCGATCCAACGCTCTCAATACATCACCCATTCTAAGATTTTCCGCTACAGGTGGCCTCGAACTAGAAGCTCCACCTCTAGGTCTCTCACGTTTGCCAGGTCGGTTGCTCATCCTTATACTACCTGTGCCACTTTAATTTCATCACGAAATTAACGACTTAGTTTATTTACAGAAGTCCATCAATTTTATGCTACACAACAAGAGCACTCACACTAAAGCAACCATTCACCCAGTCATTCTCAAGAGCACCACAATTAGTAACATACAATCATGCTTCAGTCGCAAACACAATACTCAATATTTCATTAAGCAAGCACCCACAATCAATACACACGCTAAGTACGAAGCTTGGTCACTATCTGGTCATCATAACTATACCACTTTCATGATGCCAATCACATGCGCCACTTCATGTGCCATGCCTTTCTAACTTAACTCTAACGAATCCCCTTACGGTCTCGCTACCCAATCATCCCAAACCTCATTTCTCCTTATTACTCTAATCATCAATCAACTTGGATCGAGCTAACCTTACTCTGATACCACTCTAAACTAGGATGTCACGCCCCGCTCTCCTTACGAGTGCGCTCATCCGCTCATGCCATAAATTCAGTCCTAGGATACCCTTCTTTACGGCGATAAATAAATGAGACTCGCATGTGGAAGAGTGAAAGAAAAATAAATACATAACTCCATGCAAGGTAATTCAAAATAAAATAAAGAATGAGACACGGGACAAAGGAAATGGGTGATTTACATATCAAGAGGTCGAGTTTATACAAACGAGGCCAGGGACTAGCTAATACTACTAGCTAAGGTCGAGAAAGACAAAAGGGCGAACAAAAGACAAACACTAAGCCCCACCAAAAGATCGTCACCACCAAAAGACAACCCTAACGGTCGGCTGATCTCGAGCCCACTAAGTGGTACTGGTATCATCGGCTCGACTCAGGTCCTCTGCAGGGTCATAATCCGAGAAAGTTTCTGATCGCACTTCTATGGAGTCCTCTTCCACCTCATCCTCTGAGTTAGAAATCTCGATCACCTCGATGCTCTCCTCTAGCCGAGGTCTCCTTTGGAATGTTCCTCGAGCCTACCACGAAACCTTCTACCTCGATCTCATCACGAGAAGGATGGCACCACGATGGGACTACAAGTCTTGGAACCTCGTGAGCCTTTATTAGACCAGTGGTAACTTCCCCAACTCTCTTGAACCAGGCCTCGAAGCGGTGTAGCTTCTAGTCTTCCTCCCCCTCATCAACCCATACCATCGTACTCTTCCTAACATAAACTGTACCTCACCTATTTGGAAATTTGTCAAAATAGGTCGTCATCTCCTTTGGGTCTCCTAGGCGTATAGGCAGCATACTCAAGGTTTGGGATCTGGAAGAAAAAGGATCCAACGACGGGGTGAGACTTACGTCTCAGCAAGTTAGTCTAATCCTAATTTGGACCATCTGTCCCACTAGACAGTACAATCATAATAACAACAAACATCCAGTGGCATAAAGACATGTATCGTTTATACTAAAGCATTATAACGTACAACTTGCGAAGAAATTGACATCTAAGACCAGATATAAAGAAAGTGACCCAAGCTTCCGTACTAGCCAAGAATCATAGCAATACTATAGGAATTTATAATAAATTCAATTCTCAATCAATAATTCAATAGACTATCATGACAAATAAACCCGCGTTAAGACGCGTCAAGTTTACTAATCAATTTCCAACTCATGTCAACATGTACAATTTCTTATCCCGCGTTAGGACGCATCAAGATATCATTCAGTCACAACCCCGCGTTAAGACGCCTCATGGTATTCTTAGGATGCAATCCCGCGTTAAGACGCCACAGAATATACTCACAATACGACCCCGTGTTAAGACGCGTCAGGATACCATAGGCCTCAACAAACATCTCAAGTGAAGAAATTTCTGAACAATCATTTAATCACATTCTCATCATGAGAATTTTATAAATCGATCACAAACCAAATGCTTGTCGAAATGATTGAATTTCATCACAAAAGTAACTCGAGAGTCGAGTAACCCATGGCCACATAATCAAGCAAAACTTGCCAACAAACATATCACCAATTCAGTCAAAGGGACTACTATTTTAGTTGCAAGCGAGTACACATGACTCATTCCTCAACGATTCCATTCAATTTGCACTCAACCAAGCATAACAGAATCATCAACTCATCGATCCTGCAATAAAATCATCCAGTTGCGTCCCAATGTTCTAATATAGGTTTAGGAGTCGCTTCCCTTCGCTTAAGTTAGCAATTCTCGCTAAAATTCCCTCGTCAAGTTCGGCTTCAAGTCGACTTCTCCGCTGTCCAAAATAGGGCAGCAAAACGATTTAGGAATTATCCATCGTTACAATCAATTTATCCAATTTAGCCCCAATTTCATCAATCGTGAGCCTCATTAATAACTCAAGGGATACTCTAGCATGTCCTAACGACACATTTAGAGCATGGAGACACCATGAACAGCCCCTAACCGAGCCGGACTACTCAGATTTAAGGCAGAGCAGAAACCAAGTCTGCTCCTTCTTGCTCTAACAGTCCACACATCGCCCTTAACTCTAATTTTTTTTTCATCAATTCACTTGGTACAACCTTAATCAACATCTTATAGAGGCCTATGGAGATTTTCGAAGTCAATAAGCACTCCTAAGGCCTCCAAACAAACCGACTCTTCTCAGTTCACTGGCAGTCAGAATCTGTCCAGAAATTCAACTCCAGTCAAACCATCAAAACCTAATTGAAACTTAACCCAATCAATGGCCCCAACTCAGTGAACATAGTACTACATGTCACGTAACTCCCATAAAAATTTTGGAGCCATTTGAAGTCTCTAAGAGGGCGAACCATAGCCTTATCTCAGTTAGCTCAGAATCTATCCAATTTTCTTCCAAAAATTTCCATAAATCGACCAGACCTTCAAAAATCACGAAACCAATTGTAGCTTGTCAAGGACAGGTTAAACTAACATGTGGTAGCCAGGCGGCAAAAACTGGTTGGCAAGAGTAATTTTCTGTTCTTGAAGAAATTGCTCAATTGGGAAGGAAGAAGAAGATGGCACACGAATTTTTGAGGGGATATGGCAGATGATATGCTACTAATCACTTTTGATTAGGCTTCTAGAAGGTTTGAGTGAGTGGATGATTAATGACCATCATCCATGCATTGACACTTGTCATATAGTTAATTATATTAAGACTCCATTGACCCCATTGACTCCTCAGATTTTTTAGCAGCCTTGGGGAGGAAGGAAATTTGTCAAATGACTAACATGCCCTTCTCGATTCATTAAGGCAAGGTTAACACTCCAAGGGCAAAATGGTCTTTTCACACCTTTCGTCCGAAATTTCGTTTTCGTGATATTTTTCACCCTCAATAAAGCGGTGTCCAATCCATATCAAATGTTGAAATCCCTCATTTTCATTTTTCAAATTTCGAGATCCCACCTCATGATCGATCCTCCTTCGATCGAATTTCAATTTGTCTCGAATTAACGGGTGGCTCTTGCGGACGTTACGCGTATCGACTCTGTGATTCTCATCATATTTAGGATAAATCAAACTATGGCAATTTTGATTGTCATGTAATCGCGAGGGTCTATTGCTAGCCCCGACTGTAGTGATCGTCACAATTCAATTTAGAAAAATTTTGCAAATTATACTTTGGTCAAACGATATCACCTGCGTTCCAACAGTACAACACTAGCAATGATTTCCTTAATCGTTTTTAAATCGCCCTAGGCTCTAAATGTTCCCTTGACGATCCTTATGGTTAAAGTGCTGTTTTCTAATCGAGTTTCCCAGGTTCACGTACCTCGTCGCGCGTTAGCCTTTCCCCTTCGGTTAATTAACTCGAGATTGATCAGATCCGAGTGAGACATAACTGAAATACCTCGATAGATATCTTACATTCAAAGGTCTCAAAATGATAGGAAATTCATAATGTCACAAAATAAAGGAAAACAAGCTGCGGATAATAATTTCCTTACTTTTACAAGGAAATTTGAATATGAAATTAAGAGGACTAGGAAAATTCATGTGTTGGTAGTGAAACAAACGATTGAGACAGAGACTGAATTACAAGTGGAGGAGTAGCCTTAAACAATTAGACCTTTATTGTAAGAATTTAGTGAGCTGATGTCTGAAGAGATCCCAGATGGGTTACCTCCTATGCCTGATATTTAGCACCATATCGACTTAATTCCTGGTGCTAGTCTGCCTAATTTACCGCATTATAAGATGAGTCCTAAGGAGAGTGAGATTCTAAAGGAGAAGGTGGAAGAATTGCTACAAAAGGGGCATATTCAAGATAGCATGAGCTCATATGTTGTTCCTGCCTTGCTAACTCCTAAGAAAGATGGGAGTTGGAGGATGTGTGTAGACAGTAGAGCCGTTAATAAGATAACTGTGAGTTACAAGTTTCCAATACTTAGATTAGATGACATGCTAGATAGACTGCACAGTGCTAAGTGGTTTACAAAGTTGGATTTGAAGAATGGCTACCATCAGATTCGTATTCAGCCTGGAGATTAGTGCAAGACAGTTTTCAAGACAAAGGATGGGTTGTACGAGTGGTTGGTGATGCCGTTTGGGCTTTCTAATGCTCCGAGCACTTTCATGAGGCTTATGAATTAGGTTTTGAAATCTTTTATAGGCAAATTCGTCATAGTTTATTTTGATGATATCCTGATTTATTGTAATACTGAGGAGGATAATTTGATGCACTTGAGGGAGTGTTGACGGCTTTACAGACTTATAAGTTGTATGTGAATCTTAAGAAATGCAGTTTTCTTACTAATAAATTATTATTCTTGGAGTTTATTATTACTGCTGAGGGAATAGATGTGGATGAGTAGAAGGTGAAAGCCATCAGAGAGTGACAAACTCCAAAAATAATTTCTGAAGTTAGGAGTTTTCATGGGTTGGCTACCTTTTATAGGCGATTTATTAGGAATTTTAGCACTACCGCAGCCCCGATTACAGAGTGTATGGAGAAAGGTAGATTTATGTGGGGAGAAGAAGAAGTTGTATACTGCATTTGTTCTGACTCTACCTAACTTTGATAAATTGTTTGAGGTATATTGTGATGCCATTGGAGTGGGTATAGGAGTTGTTTTGTCTCAAGAGCGCATGCCAATTTATTTGTTCAGTGAGAAGCTCAGTGATGCGAGATAGAAATGGAGCACTTATGACAAAGAATTCTACTCTATCATAAGAGCTTTGAAGACATGGGAGCATAATCTAATTGGGAAAGAATTCGTGCTTTTTTCTGACCATGAAGCTTTGAAATACTTGAATAGTCAGAATAGGATCAATAAAGATATGCATGCATGTTGATGGCAAAGTTTACAAAAATTCCATTTCAGGTTGCAGCACAAATTTGGTGTACATAATGTCGTAGCAAATGCATTGAGCAGGAGAGCTGGTTTGCTGATTACATTGCGCCGAGACATTCTAGAGTTCGAGCAGCTGACATACTATTATACAGAGGATGATGATTTTGGACAGATTTGGGAGACGTGTGTTGCTGGCCGATGTGTGCAGGAGTTCTATATTCTGGATGGTTATCTAATGCATGACAATCAACTTTGTCTTCCTCGGACATCATTATAAGAGAAGGTAATTCGTGATTGGCATGATGGTGGATTGACTGCACATCTAGGTCGAGATAAAACTATTGCTGCAGTCACGGAGCGATTTTATTGGCCCCAATTGTGTAAAAACGTCAGTAAGTATGTGCAGAAATATTATATTTGCCAAACTGCTAAGGGGCAATCTAAGAATACAGGTTTATATATGCATTTATCTATTCTTGACAATATATGGGAAGATCTGTTTATGGATTTTGTGTTTGGTTTGTCGCGAACCCAAAAAGGCGTGGATTCTGTTTTTGTTGTAGTAGACAGATTTTTCAAGATGACACACTTCATTCCTTATAGAAAGACTTCTGATGCAGTAAGTGTGGCCAGATTATTCTTTAAGGAAGTGGTTCGTTTGCATGAAGTACCTAAATATATCACTTCAGATAGAGACAACAAATTTCTGGGACATTTTTGGAGGATTTTGTGGAAACTGTTTGATTCTTCTTTAAATTTTAGTAGCATAACTTACCGGCATAGTTCTTTTGCTTATAACAAAGACGCTTCAGCACACTCTAGATTTGGTATAGTTTCTTAAGCAAGCATACAAGAGTGTAGCAGTAGATCACATGGCTAAACAAATTGTAGAGTTGCATCGTGAAGTCAAGCAGAAGCTGGAGGAAGCTAATCAAAAATATAAGGCAGCTGCATATAAACACAGATGGAAGCATGTGTTTGCAGTAGGTGAACAAGTCATGGTGTTTCTTCATAAGGAGCAGTTACTAGCTGGTTTTTACAATAAGTTGCAGCAGAAGAAGTATGGACCTTATATAGTCAATATGAAGATCAACGATAATGCTTATGTTATAGACCTTTCGCGTAGCATGGGCATATCCAACACTTTCAAAGTTGCTGACTTGTCACCATTTCATGAGTCCACTGAGCTATTATATCCAGATTCTGATTCTAACTTGAGGACGAGTTTTTCCCAAGTGGAGGAGAATGATGCGGAGCATATTAGCAGTACGTTTTTGGACCGATTGGATAGGTAGAAGTTTCAACGAAAGTCTAGAAAATACGTCTAGAATTTTCAGATTCGAAGTCAACGATGTTAGAATGGGCTCAGATTCGGTCGGTTGACGAAGGATTTTGGTGATCGAAATCGTTTAGATGGTCTTTTGAATTATTTTAGTATTTTTCGAATTTTATTTTATTTTTAGTGACAATTTTGTAATTTTGCTAGTTTTGGTGTCAGTAGGGTTAACACCATGTATAAGCTTGTTTTAATATTTTTGGACGACAGAATGTACTTTTATCAATACTGAATTCACAATTTTCCTCTCAAAGCAAGATTTACTTAGTTTTCGTTGAACGTTGCGTCAGTAGGACTGTTCCTTAGGTAGAGGCCTTTTGGAAATAACTTTTTCAGCTGTATAAGCGACGTATATTTCATTGGGAGATAAACATAATCTGTAAAATCCATTGGACATAATGCAATACCTAATTTTATTTGAATTAAAATAAATAGAAACTGTATTATTTGAAATCTCAAAAAAGTACCAACACATGTCCAAGCTTGATACATAAATCAAATTTCGTCTAAAAGAAGGTATATAAAATGTATTCCTTAACATCAAATTAAAATCAAAATCTAGAATTAAAATGACATCTCCCACGAACTTGACGTTGGCTTTATTGTTGTTTTCAATGGTGAGCTTTGATTCTTCCTTATTTGACTTCATCCGGTTTATGAATCCATATATATGCAACATGATTATTTGCACCGCTATCTAGCCACCATGAACAAGATGGGGCTTCTGATAGATTAGATTCACAAACCATTGCCAAAGAACCATTATCTTTAGGCTCACGCTTAAATAACCAATTTTTATATTTAGCGCAGTCTTTCTTTACGTGTCATCCCTTCTTACAAAAGAAGCAAAAACCATCCTTACTAGAATTATCGTCCTTTTTAAAGATTGATTTCTTTGGACCCAAGTTGTCAGACGGACCAGCAGATAATTGAGCTTTTTTATGATCACGATTTCTGTGCCCATTGCCTTTCTTAACACCATAACTCAAAGCAACATACATAGCAACAAAAGCTTTACCTTTCTTCAGCTTAAGTCTCTTCTGACATCATCCTTGCAATCAAGTCATTGATTGTCCATACCTGATTAGCGATATTATATTGTGTTTGGATAATACCAAACTCAAGTGGAAGAGAATTGAGCACAAGATGTATGGTACAAGCATCAGGAATTGAAACATTAAGCACTTTGAGCTTTGATTGCAGATCTACCATCTTTAGGACATAGTCTCTAACGCCAGTAGAATCATCATACTTCAAACTGAATAATCCTGACATATGCGCCCCAACTTCAGCATTAGGAGAGTCACTATTTATAGCCACCAAGGCTTCCATCATTTGCCTAGCAACGATGTCAGCAGCAAAATCACTTTTAAGATGTTCCTGTATGGATCGCTTCATGGATAATAAGCAAATCCTATTGCTATTTTCCAAGCAGCAAAATGTGTCTTTTGGGTAGCTGTACTAGCCTCAGTAAGATCCGTCGGCTTATCTTCATTAAGAGCAATATGAACATCCGCCAGTTCCATACCAAACAGAAAATCATCTTTTCACTTCTTAAAATTGCTACCAGTAAGAATCTCAATAGTTATGGAGTTGTCGTTCACAGAAAGGGCGACTGAAAAATAGCCAATATTTTCGATTAGCATAATGTGAAATTTCATCTTGAGAGACACATACATCATCATATAATCACCTTTGGGTAGAAAACATGACATGCTGTTGTATACCCTTTACATTACAGCGATCATGAGAATTTATTTCAATCTTCGTTAATCACTACCTTTAGGTATATCATAGCACTTAGAATAATCAATTCTTAATCATATGTTGTATATGTAACCCTTCATGCAACAATACACAATTACCTCCTTTGGGAGTATAAGCACGCATTAAAGAAAGAGACATCCCAATATTATGTAACATGTTCTTTATTAAACTTAACCAAGTGTGTCACTTTGGCGGTCACAACTCAGTTGAATTTACCTGAAATTGGGATATAACTTTATATTTCATATTTACTGCATGCATGTAATTTCAGAAATTAGGGGCAATTATTCTTCAAATTACATGCCTTGCTAAGTTTCATCGATATCTCAACATGTAATTGTTAAATCATGTTCCACATAACTGTATGTGGTTCTTACCTGTAACCATGTACCTGTATTTCATGAATCCATATATAAACACCAGAAAATACTGGAAAAATACCTCAAATTTTACATGTATTTGGAGTTTCATAGGTATTTTCCATCCATAAAAGTACCAAACATGTAAAATAAATATATTAACTTGTAGAACATGAGCATACGAGCACGCCGGTACCTAGAACTTCCCCATCGGACGCCGCACAATCCCTCACGCGCCACCAGAAGCTTCAATGCGCGAGGTTTATGTGCAGACAAGTGCATGGCACATGTTCAGTTTCTCAATCGATCTAACAGATCCTGTGACATTCTGATTTTCCAGTCATTTTTAGACTCATTAATGAGAAGTATATCTAGCGATGTGTTTCAGTCATATCTCGCTCAAATCCGATCAATTTGAATAAACTGACCAAAAAGGAAAGGCTAACGCTAGACAAGGTACGTAGACTTCGGAAACTCAGATAGGAAATGACGCTTTGGCCATAAGGATTGTCGATGGGACATTTAGAACCATAAAAAGGCCGATCTCAGAACGAATAAGGAATGTATTTGCTAGAGTTATACAATTGGAGCGCGGGTGATGCCGCTTAACCAATGTATAATTTGTAAAATTTTCCTAAATCGGACGGTGACAATCGAGACCAAAGGGACTAATGATAGACCTTCACAATTACATGACAACCAAAGTCGCCACGAATTAACGAGCCCTAAATGTGATATGAATCACAAGGTCGATGCGCGTAACGTCTGCAAAAATCGTCCGTCGGTTCAGGATAGGCTGGGACCACGTTCGATAGAGAAAACAATCATAAAAGAGTCTTGAAAATTGAAAAGGGAGAATCAAGAATTCCAATGTTATATTCGGATTGGCCGTCGCCCTATCGAAGAATGTTGGAACGAGAAAAACGACATTCCGGACGTCGGGGGTAAAATTACCATTTTACCCCTTAAAAGTTAAGCATTGCCCATGAAAATAAGGAAGGGCATTTTGATCTTCATACACTCCCTAAGGCTGCTGAAAAAGTGAAGGAATTATGGCAATTGGATCAAGCTTGAATGACACTTAGGACAAGTGTCTAAAGATCAAGCTTGGAGTGGTCATGTCTACCTTTATCCACCTACCATTCAACCATTGATCTTGAGCCTTGAATATAACTCTTTTTCACTCTCTCTGGCCTCACTTTGGCCTTCCATTAACCCCCCAACTCACCGAAACTCTATCTTCTTCTCTTCTTCCTTCTGTCGCCCGACGACAGCTTCTAGGCTTCCTATTCGCCCCCGTCGACGCTGCCTTCCGACCATCACCTGGACTCCGGTCGACTACACCCTCTCATTTCAGCCTCTTGCCGACCTCCTCGAAGTGAAAGCACGTCGATTAGACCACCGAGGAGCTTCGACCAAGCATTTTTTCGAAAGTCGACGAAATCTGACTCAAACTGAGGTAGGCCGAGTTTCTGACCCCTTGGGATATCGAAATGTTTGATTTTTGTGACCAAATTTTGTGGAGATCTAGGGGACTTGTATATCAATCTGTGGTAAAAATTTGAGCTTGGTTTCATGAAGTTTTGACCCCAAATGGGTCTTGTGAACCTTGGACAGAAACTGCCGGTTTACTAACTTGGAGGATCTGGCGACTTTCGAATAGATTCCGGCGACAACGTGACTTGAAACTCTCGGTGAGACTCTTAGACCCTTAGATAGACATGTTAAGAAGTAGGTTAGTAATTAAATGATGGATTTGGTGGAGATTTAGGACTGGACATGCTCGGTTTGCATAGAGCCGAAAATAGCCGGTTCGATTCTGTGCAAGGTCGAATCTTTGAGGGCTCAAGAAGAGAATTTTGTGGCATCAAACTCAAGGTAAGGGAATCCTAAACTTAGGATAGGAAGATTGGACTCAATTGGGTGAGTCGGGCGATAATTTGATTGATTTGCGAGAAATTCCAAGGTGAATGTTCTTGGTACGTCCTAAAATGGATAAGGGATTAATGTATGCTATTTCTTGTGCTTGAATTACTTGCCATGTCTGAGTGTCACTTTAATCGTCTTGCATGTCATGGATGCATTGTTTATGCATGAGTTGCACTTACCCTTGTGTGCATGATTTGTAGTTGGGGAATGGCGGAGACGAGACGAGACCCTGAGGCGTATGAGACGCGGGGTGATGTGGTGGATACCCTGAGGCGCTAAGGGGCGGGGTAGAGGTTGTGTGGCACCCTGATGCGATCTAATCGCGGGATTGAGATGGCCACGGTTCTGATGCATTTACGCGGGACGGAGATATGTGGTGTCGACACTAGCTTGGAGTATCATTGAAACTTGATGTGTTTACGCGGGTTTTCGATGACGGTTTGATGCGTTTACGCGGACCAAGCCAGATGCGATCTAATCGCAGGCATGAGAATGAGGCAGGTGGGAAATGGTGAATGTGGTGGTGTGGCAGGGCGAGTCTGCATATTATATGAATGTGTTATGATGCTATAACCGTGCGCCTGCCATCCGTGTGTTGTTATCTATGTTTGTATTTGCCTTGTATATCTATGAATTTGACTTATTGGAATGTGTGACTGCCTGAGTGGACGGTGGGCCAAACCTAGGGTTAGGACTCTTTTACTGAGATGTGTATCTCACCCTATTGGGAACCTTTATTTTTACAGATCCCAGGCCTTGACGATGTGGCCTATTCGTTTTGGAGACCCGAAGGAGATGTCTAATTATTTTGATGAGTTCGCTGATGAGTAGGGAATTATTTATGTAAGAAAGTGTACTGTTGTTTGGGTAGACGAGGGTAGTACGAGCTGGAAGCCTCATCGATATGAGACCTAATTTAGGAAGGTCGGGGATGTGTCTATCGGGAGACTGAAGCCCAATGAGGAACCCTAGGGAGTTGCCCTAGTTGGTGCCACCCCACCAGAGACTTAGATCAGGCTGAGGGGTCCGTTGTCGGTTCAAGGAATGGACCGAAGAGGACCCCGACAATAGAGAACACGGAGGAGGAGGTCATTGTGGTCGAGGCGACCGAGGAGGATCTTATGGAGCCATCTACTGAGAAGACCGCTGAGGATACGATAGAGGTTCGCTCTGAGACCTTTTCGGAGTACGAGCCCATGGAGGACGCAGAGGACACTGAGGACTCTAGCTGCTCGTCTTAGGAGCTCCCTGTTTGTCAGTTTGATCCTTTGGTGGCGACCCTGACCCCGTCTCTTTTGGATGTTGATGATGAACCTTTTTTGTGTACTTACCCCGTCGCCCCTCGTGTTAGCGGATTTAGTAGCTATGTACCTGTATGAACAGTTGGATATTTGTATAACAGTATTTGCTTTATCCAGGTTCCACTTATATTTTGTATGGGGGAGTTATTTCATTAGTGCTTCCGCGTGCTTGATATATATTATGTCTCTCGACTTATTTGAGGATCTTGGGACTATGAGAGATATTTGGTTTGCTTGTAGGGAGTCGCGTGCTTGTGCTAGAGGCGCGAGACGTGACATGCCTGTTTGCTTGGTATCAGAGCAAGGTCAGCTCGATCCAAAGTTAGTTGAGGATTGGCGTAATAAGGAGTGTTAAGTTAGGACTTGGACGAATAGCGAAACCGTAGGAGACTGATTAAGATAAGGCATGGGGTGCATAACATGTGACTTGACACTTATGGATGGCATTTGGCCTTAGCAGGGTTGTGGTGTTACATGAGAATTAAGTTCCCTGCTTAGTGTTGAAAGTCATTTCTAAATTTTGGCCTAATAAGTGAATGAGTATGGCCTGATAAGTGAATGAGTACAGCCTGTTTTAGTGAGCCGTTGGAGTAAACGAAATTGAGAAATGGCCATAGGTTATCTATTGAAATGTTTATGGAGTTTATTGTATGGGGTACTGCTGTGTTGTGACTGTCTCTGTTGAGGATTAGTTAGTAGCTCCGGATGTGGATGAACGAGTGAGTTACTAACTCCTTGCTGAACTTGTGGTGGACCAGGTTCAGTAGAAAGGGATAAGGATGAGCAACCCGTCTAGAAGATTTGGAAGATCCAGAGGCGGAGCCTCTAGCTCGAGGCCGCCTGTAGCTGAGGACCCAAGAATGGATGGCGTGTTGAGGGCACTAGAGAGAATTGGTGACTTGATTGATAGGCATACCCAAGATCGGGACACTGCCATCGCCCAGGTAATAGGAGCTGCCATAGCTGCTGTCAACTCCAACAACAGCAACAACGGTGGCAATGGAAACCAGAATGAACATGACCAGGGCAATGAAGCTGTGAATGCCCAAGAGGAAATGGTCATGGCCAGACAGATGGGCCAACTAGTGGAGCAGTTCATAAAGTTGAAGCCGACTCAATTCGATGGGACTGGAGATCCTGAGCTAGCACCTAGATGGATTGAGAAGTTAGAAAAAGCTTTTGGTGTGCTGAGGTGTACGGACGAAGAGAAGGTGCTGCTAGCAGTGTACCAGCTGGAGGGTACTGCAAATGATTGGTGGGCTGCCACCAAGAATAGAGTTTTTCCTGAAGGAATGGCCATGAACTGGGATGCCTTTAAGACGACGTTCAACGACAAGTATTTTTCGGAGACGGCCAAGGAAAGAAAGCAAGTGGAATTCCTATATTTACGCCAAAACCAGCTGACGATAGATCAGTATGAGGCCGAGTTCTCGAGGTTGTCGAGGTACGCACCTCGATCTGTAGAGGATCCTCAAGAGAAAGCAAGGAGGTTTAGGGACGGTTTGAGGCATGAGCTCCGTAGTCAGATGATTGCCCTAAATCTGAGGACTTATAAGGAGATATACGAACGGGGCTAGATGATAGAAAGGGACTTAAAGGAGAGGAACACTACAACTGGATCACAGTTTACACCATTCAGAGACAATAGCCTGATGGGCAAGAGATCAATGGCGGGCAATAGGCATTTTGTACCTCTAGTAAGGAAAAATATTGTGAAGTTGCCAAACCCCACTAACTGGAGCTGCCGCCTTTGTGGTAGGAAGCATTGAAATGGGCCATGCCCGGTAAGGATAGGAGCTTGCTTTAAGTGTGGTCAACTGGGCCACTAGATGAGGACGTACCCAAACCAAGCTCCGACAAATCGACCTCAAGGGCAGAGACCGCAGGCTTAACCACTGACAACTACTCCCCAAATCAAGCAGAATCGACCACTGACACAGGGAAGGGTGTATGCAGTAGCCTGTAGAGAGGCGAAGGAAGCACCAGGCGTGGTCACAGGTACGGTTTATTTGTGCAACCAAGCTACATACGCATTGTTTAACCTAGTGCCACACATTTATTTGTGTCTGCACAGTTTGCTGATTTTGTGGGTATGAAATTAAAACCGTTGAATATAATTTACACGTTGCCACTCCGTTAAAGGATAATATATTGATTTCATTAGGTTGTACGGGTTGTGAAATCGTGATTGGAGGGAGTAAGGAGAGTATTGACCTAGCTATATTTTCCATGTACGATTTTGACGTAATCATAGGAATAGATTGGTTGGGTAAGCAGGGGGCAGTAGTGGATTGTGGTAGTAGAATAATCCGATTTTATCCGAGAAGCCGCCCTAGCTTTGAATTGGTGGGAAGTTGAGGAGGAATCTCGATTCTCTTAGTCTCATCTCTGGAAGTGACTAAGTTGATGTCAGAAGGGTGTCAAGCATACTTAGTTGCAGTGATGAACACGACTACCGAAGAGCCAAAATTAGAGAGTGTCCTGATAGTGCGCGAATTTCCTGATGTGTTTCCTCAAGAGTTGCCAAGATTACCACCGAAATGGGAAATAGAATTTGTAATCGAGTTAGCTCTTGGAACGGAGCCGATCTCGAATGCACCTTATAGGATGTCCCTGTCAGAATTAAAGGAGTTAAAAGTGCAGATGCAAAACTGCTGGATAAGGGATTTATCCGACCGAGTACTTCACCGTGGAGAGCACCAGTGCTATTCGTAAGGAAGAAGGATGGGTCCTTGCGTCTATGCATCGACTATCAGCAGCTAAACCAAGTGACAGTGAAGAACAAATACCCACTGCCGAGAATTGACGATCTGTTGATCCGTTGCAAGGAGCGGCGGTATTTTCGAAGATTGACCTGAGAACATGGTATCACCAATTGAGGATCAAGAAGGAAGACATACCTAAGACTGCCTTTAGGACGAGGTATGGTCATTATGAGTTTACGGTGATGCCGTTTGGTTTGACCAACGCTCCAGCTACTTTTATGGACTTGATGCATCGAGTATTTAAGAAATTCCTCGATAGATTCATCATAGTCTTTATTGATGACATCTTGATTTACTCAAGGAGTGATGCAGAACACGAGGAACACTTGAGGATTGTTCTGCAGACCCTGAGGGAAGACTCGCTCTACGCGAAGTTGAGTAAATGTGAGTTCTGGCTGAGCAGGGTAGCATTTCTTGGTCATGTGGTATCTGGTGAAGGAATCGCAGTGGATCCTGCGAAGATCGAGGCTGTAACGAATTGGTCAGACCTACTTCAGTCACTAAAGTTAGAAGTTTCTTGGGACTGGCGGGATACAAAGGGCGTTTTGTGGAGAAATTCTCATCCATAGCCATCCCGTTGATGTGGTTAACGAAAAAGGAAACAAGGTTTGAATGGACAGACAAGTGCGAGAAGAGTTTCCAGGAACTCAAACATAGATTGACAACCGCATCAGTGCTGACAATTCCATTAGGACCGGGAGGTTACGAGATATACAGTGATGTCTCATTGAAAGGATTGGGTTGTGTATTGATGCAGCACGGAAGAGTAGTGGCCTACGCATCTAGACAGTTGAGGCCACATGAAATGAACTACCCAACTCATGACCTGGAGTTAGCGGCGATTATATTTTCTCTGAAGATTTGGAGACATTACCTATGTGGCGAAAAGTTTCAAATTTACACCGACTACTAGAGCTTAAAGTATCTGTTTTCCCATAAAGAGCTGAATATGAGGTAGCGTAGGTGGATAGAGTTGCTCAAGAATTATGATTGCGATATAATATATCACCTTGGGAAAGCAAACAGAGTTACAGATGCACTTAGCTAGAGTCGAGCATCGCATGTCTACTAGTGAAAAGTTGGTCAATGATTGAAGATTTAAAAGACTTTGAGTTCAGACTAGAAGTCTGCTAGTTGTCTAGCTTAATGGCTACATTAAGGGTGGAACTTGAGGTCTAGGAGGGAATAAAGACCCTACAGTCTACGGACCCGGAAATTCAGAAAATTTTGGAGATGGACGTGACGAAGAGAAAGCTTGAGTTTCAGGTGTCAGAGGACGGAATTTTGAAGTTTCGAGGACGACTGTGCGTACCAAAGGATGAAAGACTCAGGGAAAGGATCTTGTCAGAGGCTCATAGGAGCAATTATAGCATCTACCCTGGGAGTACGAAAATGTATTAGAACTTGTGACAGCATTATTGGTGGAACGGGATGAAGGTGGACGTAGTAAAGAATGTGGCTAAGTGTTTAACATGCCAGCAAGTGAAAGTGCGGCACTGTAAGCCTGGAGGACTATTACAGCCACCGGAGATTCCAAAATGGAAGTGGGAGCATATAGCTATGGATTTTGTGATGAGACTCCCAAGGAGCCAGAGAGGTCACGACTTTATATGGGTAGTCATGGACAGATTGACCAAGTCCGCACATTTCATTCCGGTGCGAAAGGACTTCGCTATGGATAGGTATGCAGAGTTGCACATGAGACAAGTCGTGAGGTTACATGGAGTGCCTGTGACTATTACATCTGATCGAGATCCCAAATTCACGACAAACTTTTGGAAGAGTTTGCAAGATGCTATGGGAACCCGACTACAGTTTAGTACGGCGTACCACCCATAGAAGGACGGACAGTCGGAAAGGACGATACAGAGGCTTGAGGACATGCTGCGTGCATGCGTCATTGATTTTAAATGTGGGTGGGAAGATTAGCTACATTTGGTAGAGTTTGCTTATAATAATAGCTACCAACAGAGTATCCAGATGGCATCATTCGAAGCACTCTATGGTAGGGCCTGCAGAACCCCGATTTGCTGGGATGAGGTTGGAGAAAGGAGTATCACAGGCCCAGAATTGGTAGAGCAATCGGTGGAAGTAGTGAAAATAATCCGGGATAGACTAAGGACGGCATAGAGTCGTCAAAAGAGCTACGCAGATAAGCGGCGTAAGCCCTTGGAGTTTCAAGTGGGCAATTACGTCTTCCTCAAGGTGTCACCGATGAGAGGACTATCGCGATTTGGAAAGAAGGGGAAGCTGAGCCCAAGGTATGTAGGCCCATTCGAGATATTGGAACGGATTGGAAGCTTAGCCTACAAGCTTGCCTTGCCGGTTAATCTATCCCAGGTGCATAATGTTTTCCACGTGTCGATGCTGCGAAAGTATGAACCAGATCCGACACATGTGCTAGACTACGAGACTATAGAAGTAGATGACCAGGAATCTTACGTGGAGAGGCCGACAAGGATCGAGGACTGGAAGGAGCAAATCTTTAGGAATAAGAAAATTTCACTGGTCAAAGTAATGTGGGAGCACCGTGGAACGGAAGGTACCACGTGGGAAAACGAAGTGACGATGAGGCGACAACACCCCCATTTATTTGAGTAATTGAGTTTGATGTAAATTTCGAGGACGAAATTTTTGTATGGGGGAAGAGTTGTGACATTCTGATTTCCCAGTCATTTTCAGACTCATTAATGAGAAGCATATCTAGCGATGTGTTTCAGTCATATCTCGTTCAAATCAGATCAATTTGAGTAGAATGACCAAAAGGGAAAGGCTAACGCGAGACAAGGTATGTGGACCTAGGAAACTCGGACAAGAAATGACGCTTTGACCATAAGTATTATCGATGGGACATTTAGAACCATAAAAAGGCAGATCTCAGAACGATTAATGAATATATTTGCTAGAGTCATACGATTAGAGCGCGGGTGATGCCGCTTAACCAATATATAATTTGCAAAATTTTCCTAAATCGGACAGTGACGATCGAGACCAAAGGGACTAGTGATAGACCCTCACAATTACATGACAACCAAAGTCGCCACGAATTAACAAGCCCTAAATGTGATATGAATCACAAGGTCGATGAGCGTAACGTCTGCAAAAATCGCCTGTTGGTTTGGGATAGGCTGGGACCACGTCCGATAGAGAAAATAATCAGAAACGAGTCTTGAAAATTGAAAATAGAGAATCAAGAATTTCAACGTTATATTCGGATTGGCCGTCGCCCTATCGAAGAATATTGAAACGAGAAAAACGACGTTCCGGACGTCGAGGGTAAAATTATCATTTTACCCCTCAAAGCTTAAGCGTTGCCCATGCAAATAAGAAAGGGCATTTTGGTCTTCATACACTCCCCAAGGCTGTCGAAAAAGTGAAGGAATTGTGGCCATTGGATCAAGCTTGAATGACACTTACGACAAGTGTCCAAAGATTAAGCTTGGACTGGTCATGTCCACCTTTATCCACCTACCATTCAACCATTGACCTTGAGCCTTGAATATAACTCTTTTTCACTCTCTCTCACCTCACTTTGGCCGGCCATTCACCTCCCAACTCACCGAAACTCCATCTTCTTCTCTTCTTCCTTCAACCGCCCAATGACAACTTATGGGCTTCTTGTTCGCTGCCATCGACACCATCTTCTGGCCACCACCTGGACTCCGGCTAACCACACCCTCTTAGCTCAGCCTCTTGCCGACCTCCTCGAAGTGGAAGCACGTCAATTGGACCACCGAGGAGCTCCGGCCAAGCATTTTCCCGGAAGCCGACGGAATCTGACTCAAACTGAGGTAGGCCGAGTTTCTGACCCCTTAGGATATCGAAATTGTTGGAGTTTTGCGACCAAATTTTGTGAAGATCTAGGGGACTTGTATATCAATCTGTGGCAAAACTTTGAGCTTGATTTCATGAAATTTTAACCCCAAATGGATCTTGTGAACCTTGGACGAAAACTGCCGGTTTACTGACTTGGAGGATCCTGCGACGACGTGACTTCAAACTCTCGGTGAGACTCTTAGACCCTTAGATAGACATTTTAAGAAGTAGGTTAGTGATTAAATGATGGATTTGGTGGAGATTTAGGACTGGACATGCTCAGTTTGCATAGAATCGAAAATAGCCGGTTCGGTTCTGTGCAAGGCCGAACCTGTGGAGGCTAGTGGCTGATGATTTTGAGTCCCAAATTAGTGATTTAGACATGCTAAGATGATGAGAATTGTGTTATGGAGGTTTGTGATTCATGGATGGGTGAATTGGACATGGAAATTGACAATTGGTTGGAATTTTCTAGGTTGTGCGGTGAGATTGGTCTTGGGCCATTGAGGGTCGAATCTTTGAGGGCTCAAGAAGAGAATTTTGTGGCATCAAACTCAAGGTAAGGGAATCCTAAACTTAGGATAGGAAGATTGGACTCAATTGGGTGAGTCGGGCGATAATTTGATTGATTTGTGAGAAATTCCAAGGTGAATGTTCTTGGTACGTCCTAAAATGGATAAGGGATTAATGTGTGCTATTGCTTGTGCTTGAATTACTTGCCATGTCCGAGTGTCACTTTAATCGTCTTGCATGCCATGGATGCATCATTTATGCATGAGTTGCACTTAGCCTTGTGTGCATGATTTGTGGTTGTGACATGACGGAGACGAGGTGAGACCCTGAGGCGTATGAGACGCGGGGTGATGTGATGGATACCCTGAGGCGCTGAGGCACGGGGTAGAGGTTGTGTGGTGCCCTAATGCGATCTAATCGCGGGGTTGAGATGGCCACGGTCCTGATGTGTTTACGCGGGACGGAGATATGAGGTGTCGACACTGGCCTGGAGTATCATTGAAACCTGATGCGTTTACGCGGGTTGTCGATGACGGTTTGATGCGTTTACGGGGATCAAGCCTGATGCGATCTAATAGCAGGCATGAGAATGAGGCAGGCGGGAAATGGTGAATGTGGTGGTGTGGCAAGACGAGTGTGCATATCATCTGAATGTGTTATGATGCTATAAATGTGCGCCTGTCATCCGTGTGTTGTTATCTGTGTTTGTTTTTGCCTCGTATATCTATGAATTTGACTTATTAGAATGTGTGACTGCTTGAGTAGACGGTCGGCCTAACCTAGAGTTAGGACTCTTTTACTGAGATGTGTATCTCACCCCGTTGGGGACCCTTATTTTTACATATCCTAGGCCTTGATGATGTGACCTATTCGTTTTGGAGACCCGAATGAGATGTCCAATTATTTTGATGAGTTCGCTGACGGGCAGGGAATTATTTATGTAAGGAAGTGTACTGTTGTTTGGGTAGACGAGGGTAGTACAAGCTAGAAGCCTCATCGATATGAGGCCTAGTTTAGGAAGGTCGAGGATGTGTCTACCGGGCCGCTGAAGCCCAATGAGGTACCCTAGGGAGTTGTCCCTAGTTGGTGCCACCCCACCAGAGACTTAGATCAGGCTGAGGGGTCCGTTGTCGGTTTGAGGAATGGACCGGAGAGGACCCCGACCATAGAGAACACAGAGGAGGAGGTCATTGTGGTCGAGGCGACCGAGAAGGATCTTATGGTGCCATCTGCCGAGGAGACCGTTGAGGATATGACAGATGTTCGCTTTGAGACCTTTTCAGAGTACGAGCCCACGGAGGACGCAGAGGACATCAAGGACTCCAGCTGCTCGTCTTAGGAGCTCCCAGTTTGTCAATTTGATCCTTTGGTGGCGACCCTAACCCCGTCTCTTTTGGATGTTGATGATGAACCCTTTTTGTGTACTTACCCCGTTGCCCCTTGTGTTAGCGGATTTAGTAGCTATGTACCTGTATGAACAATTGGATATTTGTATGACAGTATTTGCGCTATCCAAGTCCCACTTATATGTTGTACGGAGTAATTATTTCATTAGTGCTTCCGCGTGCTTGATATATATTATGTCTCTCGACTTATTTGAAGATCTTAGGACCACGAGAGATATTTGGTTTGCTTGTAGGGAATCGCGTGCTCGTGCCCGAGGCGCGGGGCGTGACAAGTCCGATCGCTACCTATGGATCAACTCGGGAACCAGGTCGAGGTGGTCTAGTCGAACCGGTCAACGACCGGTCTAACCGAACGATCCGAGTCAATGGTCAACGAAAATGGTTTGGTCAATGGATGGGGTCGGGTCGAGTCTGGTCACAGCTGAGGTGATGTCATGTTGACGTCAACCCTGCACGTGTCGAGCACGTACGGGGTTGGGGTTCATCCCGTGGCTCGCGTTGCTGCGCGTGACGCCCGATGGGCAGCAACGTGTGGCCGCGCATGGGGACGAGTCCCACAGTTGTCGATGACGATCTTGATATGGTTTTTCTCGTCCCATCGAGTCCTTTCCGAATATATAACTTTCTCTTGATTTCAACAAAAATAAAATTTTGAAAAATACCAAGAACGAGATTCGTAACCTAATATGCGCAAGCTTTGATACCACATATATACTACAAATTTAATCCATATGCAGCGACCCTAGATTCACACGTATAGATGCACGAATTACTAATCCATAGAGTTAAAGAATCATCGCACCTTGTTTCGGATTAATCGTTCTTGATGCAGGATTCTAATAATCCGATGCTCAAGAGCTTCTCCTCTATGAACCCCCTTTATCACTGACTTCAATGAGACGGCACTTGACATATCACTTCAGAATATTCTAGATGTGAGGTTATATGGACATTAGAGTTTAGAGGAGGGACTTGAGCTCTATTTATAGAAATTGAAACCTACCCCTCATTAAGGATAAAGTTATCTGACCCACACTATCCAGCACCATATCCGACTATATTTAGTAAAGTGTATATATTTTTCTTTATTAGACCAATTAATAATTACAATTACAATTAATAAAGCCCACAATTGAATATTAAAATAAAAAAAATATTCTAACATATTAAGCAGTGAAATAGAAGCGGCAAACAACTCTGTTTAAATTCGGTCCTCATGCGACGACTGATAATCTGAGCAAATTATAGTTCCCACACCAGACCAACCCATCTGACGTCTGAAACCACTTGGTCTACAGTGTACTGAGTCTAGGCATAAAATTACCTGAGAGGTGACTTGTGAAAGAACATTATGTGACTGTCGAACCAGTTGTCAACACTCAAAAGTAAACAATTCAAGAATGAATTCTTTTTCTCATATTAGTATCTTTTTCCTTCAAGATTATAAACACCACATATATATATGCACATAACGACATGAGCCACCCTGGAATCTACTACAAATCACAATCTCCTACAAATTCGGAGCTACATACATACAAAGATCTTAAATAGAAAACTATGTTATTTAGGCTTTAATTGACAGCTCATGTTAACACTTTCTCTCAAGCTGGTGAGAATATATCTTTGATACCCAACATGACAAGTGACTTGTGGGAGTGCTTGACTTGATACAGTTTTTTATAAGTATGTTCGCTAACTGATTTTCATATTTGACAAAAGAGAGACTCACCATCCTGTCATCCAGATTTTGCTTGATAAAATACCTATCAACTTCAACATTTTTTGTGCGGTCACGTTGAACCGAGTTATGAAAAATTTGAATTGTAACCTTATTATCACAAAACAACAGCATCCTGACTTAGGTAGAAGACCAAGTTCTATCAACAAATTTTTTTAGCCACAAAAGCTCACGTAGTCCTTTAGCCACCCCTCGAAACTCAGCTTCAACACTTGACAAAGCTACACTTTCTGCTTCTTGCTCCTTCGTGTAATCAAGTTTTCTCAATCTCCTATCTGAGATATAGCTAGCCAATCAGCATTTGTATATCCTTCCACCTCACTATGATTATTCTTCGCAAAGAATAGTCCTTTCCGTAGTGATGACTTCAAGTTGCATAAAATCCAAATTATATCATTCATATGCTCCTCACTAGGAGCGTGCATAATCGACTTACAACTCGTATAGCATCTGGAATATCAAGCCGAGTGTGTGATAGATAAATCAGTCTCCGTACTAACCTTTGATATCGATCCTTATTAGTCGGTACATGATTAGGAAAATCTCCAAGTTTATGATTCTACTGTGGGAATATCAGCGAGTTTGTAGTCCAACGTCCCCACCTTAGCCAACAAGTGCAACACATACTTCTATTAAGATAAAAAAAAAATACCCTTCTTTGATCTGGTCAATTCAATACCAACAAAAATTTTAGACCCCCTAAGTTCTTCATCTTGAACTCATTCGCCGGTTTCCTTTGAAGTTCTGTGATCTCCTCAAGGTCATCCGCTTTGATGATCATGTTCATATATAATAAATGTTATTGCTTTGCCCTACTGTCGTTTTAGGAATAATGTATGGTCCGAATTACTTTGAGTATACCCATACTTTTTCATTGTAAAGCTAAAGTGACCAAACCAAGCTTGTGGTGATTGCTTTAACATGTACAACGGCCGCTTAAGTTTACACATAACTTTTGATTTGTCAACACACGCATGTCCTGGTGGGATTTCCATGTAGATCCCTTCTTCCATATCTCCACGAAAGAACGCATTTTTTTACATCAAATTGATATAAAGGCCAATCAAAATTTGCTGCAAGTGATAACAATACCTGCACAATGTGCAAAATCAATTTTGCAACTAGAGAAAATATTTCCTAGTAGTCCACACTATAGGTTTGGGTATATCTCTTTGTTACCAGACGTGCCTTGTACTTTTCAATCAAACCATCTGCTTTATATTTGATGGTGGAGATCCATTTACATCCTATTGGCTTCTTTCCCTTCAGTAACTTTACAAGTCTCCAAGTCTCATTTTTCTATAAAGTCTCAATCTTTTCATGCGTTGCTTAAACCCACTTGGGATCCTTCAACGCCTCTTGTACTCCACTTGGAACTTTACTTGCACGGACATTCGACACAAATGCCTTCAAAGGTCTCAACAATCATTTCGTCAAAACATAATTGGTAATTGAATACTTTGACCTTTGTTCTTCCACATATGGTGAATACCTATTAGGAGCCTTGTCATTTTTGCTGGGCAATTTATGACCAACAGTCACATCAGCATCAACGAACAAATTTTGTGTGGTAGGAGAACTTACCTCAGGACTATCCCTAGAAGAATTGTTAGGTACTAAAGATGGGGCGTTTTAAAGTGAAAGGGACTGTTCTTGAGATTGCTCGTGTGTCTCTTGCATCAAATCAACATGATGATCATATTCCTTAGTGCATTGTTGATCATTTTCCCGTGTCTCACCATGAGACGTGGCCACACTATGCTGCAGTATGTCACCAATCCTCGTGTCACAGCTGCTAACTTTGCCGGGTTACTTTTTTCCAAAGAAAAAGCAGTCTTTTGCTTTGCAAAAATAGCTGCAAAATCGTCCTCGGACCTTGCCATTACATCATTTTCCCACCAATGACATGGGTAGTTTTCTTAGTAGCCAAGTTGTAACGGTAGTGCATCGTGAGCACCAGGCTAAGTGGCGGTTGAGCAACTCAAGGGAACCGCATGTGCATCCTCTTGCCTCTGGGTGGGATCGAGTTTAGTCCGTTGGTTCTTGTGGAGATGGATGTACGCTACACACCGAAACACTTTGGGAGGTAGTGTCATGATTGAAGGAAGAGAAACATTGGATGCAAGTGCTTGAAGTGGGGTTTGAAAAACTAACACATGATAGGGCATTCTGTTAGTCAAATATACGGTAGTTACCATGGCGGAATCACAAAAATGAGACGGAACATGATCACCCACAAGAAGTGTGCGTGCCGTCTAAAGGATATGGCAGTTCTTCCTCTTGGTGACACCATTTTGCTAGGTGTCCTGGTACAAGATGTTTCGTGTATAAGCCCGTAGTCTTGAAAGTAAGCTGCAAGACGTTGGTTAATATATTCCCCATCATTGTTACTACGAAGGACTCGAATTTGAGTCCCAAACTGCACGGGATTGCAATCATTCGATGAAACACACGGAATATCCATGCCACTTTATCTTTATGCTTCATTAAATAAACCCAATATATCCGAGTACAATTATTCACAAATGTTACAAACCAACGAAACCGAAGAAAACGGCCTAATGTTCTTATTAGAACTCAAAGGAAAAGGGACACGATGACTCTTTGCCAAAATATATGTCTCCCATTGGAATGTCATCATTCGCCATGAGTCTTGGTGGTGAGTGCAATAGGCATGGCAATCGCACGAAACCACTACACGGCTATGCCCTGGCAAGGAATTGGGATCTAGATCAGAATGAACATAGAGTCCCTAGATCATGTGCTCTGATACCATCTTAATGCTCAGAAGTAAACAATTTAAGAATGAATTCTTCTTCTCATGTTCAACATCTCTTTCCGTCGAGATTATAAATGCACATGCATAACGACATGAGCCGCCCTAGAATCTTCTACAAATTACAATTTCCTACAAATCAGGAGATACATATATACAAAGACCTTAAATAGAAAAACTCTCCTATTTAGGCCTTAATTGATAGCTCATGTTAATACTAGCATACTCCTCTTTCAGACTTGACTTCAGTCTTACCTGATCGATATAGCAAATGGATTAGGCCCGTGCCACGAAGTTGGATTCCTCGCACAAGCAAATGAAGACAATCTCATGTTTCAACCTCTCTCATGTTTGAACCTCTTATTCAGACTTCGACTTCAGTCTTACTTGATCAATGCTGTTAGGGATATGCTTAGGCTTTGACTTCGGTTGTATTTGATCGATGGTGCATGGAGGTTGCTTATTCAGTAGGCTAGCGGTCAGGAAAGGGGAAAAGTTTGCCGTCAAGATCATGGTGAAGTTGATTGCATCAAGCACTGACAAAGTTGAAGATGTTTAGGACAGAATTGGTAAAAATTAAAAAGACTGAATTGACAAAATTACAATAAATTTAAATATTTTATGGACGAATTTTTTCCATTTCTCGATAGTTTGTTTGGCTGAACGTGGGCCAAGAGAAGAGTCAGAGCAGTGCACAGCAGCAGCAGCATCATCTGGGAACAATGAGGTATCGATACAAACAAAATTGACAGAAGTAAAAGGTCAGAGAGCCCCAGGTTCTTCTCCAACCCAGTGGACAAATAAGCGCAATGCAGTCATTTATTGTTCTCTTTGTTTTAAGCATTCCACATCTTACAAATCATATGGCCCATCTCATCAATTATGACTTTCAAAGGAATGAGGTCTTCTCATTTTGTTGGGTCTGGTGGACCACAGGCACAGGCCACTCGACTTCTACAGTTTCATTTCGACCTGTCTTGTTGATTCCGTAAGCTTTCGACCTTAATTATGCCGTCGCTACTTGTGCTCGTTACAAAAAGCATGTCAAAATACTATAATGCCGAAACGCAACGGAAATTGACTAAACAGAAAATTGGAACAGATACGATGAACCCTAATTATAATATGAAATGCAAAATTATCGAATGTCAAATTCAACAAAATGTCGAAGTCTAAAAGTCTCATCTTCTACGAACCCTAAACACCTTTTTATGCGATATTAACCATAATTTCAAAATGAAACGCAAAATTACGAAAACACCATTAAAATTACGAAAATTGCCTGAAACAAAAAAAAAAACATAAAAACATATCTAAACGACTCTAAAACACGAAAAAGCGACGTTGGTCATAGCTTAACTGTGAATATTAATCAGCGGCTCGTTTTCATGCAACCGATCGAATTTGAACTCATTCCGAATTCGCCAACCACTATCATATTTATGTTGTGTTGCCTTATCCCTAATTCGAATTGGGTTTAATGCGCGAGCGCATGACCCATCAAGTGTGGCATCGCAGCACGATGTATGATTCACGCTCGAGGGCATGAATGAAAATCAATCTCAAAGTCGATCCCACTAATATTTTTAGCCAATTCGGTAGGAGAAGATGTGAGTGGAGCTAATTAGCTAGAGGAATAACTACTTCATTCGAAAGGAAAAAAAATTGAGGTTTTGGCGGAGCGTACGGATTCATCAGTACTATCGGAATTGAAATTGAAGAGAGTAAATTCTCTTGGGAGGTATTGCTTTCGTGCATCATCGATGCATTTTCTTGACATCACTGAAATTATTATTTTTCTTTTCTTTATGTACTTTTTCTCTCTCTACACTTATTGTTTTCTTTCCGATCTCGTGATATTTCAAACTAGTTACGCGATAAATATTTATCGTGAACCTTCACGAAAAATACAATTCTAGTCGAAAAAAAGTTGATTGGCAAAGAAAATATCGATTTAATCACCGGCAACAAATCATAGATTTTGCCCTCTATTTTTTGTTTCTCGGTCGGCGAATTGGTTTAGCCAGTTCATCGAAAATTACAATGGATGTTTTTCTTGGCGAAGCTATGTACATTTCGTATGCAATTAGTACCTATTCATATAGTCACTCAATTAATGTTGATGTTCTCTTGAGATTGCATTAGTACATAGAGAGCAAGAAGAAGAGGTTTTACTATTTTATCGAAAGGTCTATCACCTAAAGCAAATGTCAAAGGAGGAGAGGAGGAGAATTTGACCATTATCCTCTTAAACACCATGATGCCTGCAAATGGAAATATAAGGCATGCAGTATTGGTTGGCGGTTTCACTCCAGAGAAGATTAGACGAAAAATCAAAATGTGAGTCGGGAAATTGCATGCCGTACCTTGAACCAAAGTTTGCGCTGTCGCCAGCGGCGGCGCTTGACATCCGTTAAGCTCCTGAGCTTGGCGCTCATCTCGCCGATCTCGCGCTCCGTGAATATGTCCCCGGGTGAGCTCAGGAACACGTTCCTCGTCACCGGGGGAGACCACAGCCCGCTCTGCTCGTAATCGAAGTCGAACTCGGACGCGTCGAAGAACTTCTGGAGGAGACGGTCGGAAACCGACCTTGGCACCATCTGGACACGCAAGGCCGGCGACCACGAGCTCTCGGGGGTTGGCGGAGGCTGAGCGAGGTTTCTGAGAAACGCCATCAGACATCTGATGGGGAATGCAAAGAAAAGGGTTGGGACAAAGAGATGATAAGTTGAATGACCCTTTCTTGTGAGGATGAAAGAAAAGGGTGAGAGACAAAACTCATATGAGGGAACTTTTTCTTAATGTGGAGAATCTGAAGAGAGAATGACAAGGACGTGTATGGCTGGACATGGACGCAATGATTGAACAGGGTCTGGGCATCTTCTCAGCACGAGTAATGAGGGCGCCAAACCATTCTTGGCTACGATGCAATTGAAGAGCTCCTAATTCATCTCTTGCTCTTCCTCGTTGGCCCTACTTTGACAGGCCAGAACTTTCCCTCGCATGTGTTAGAAAGTGTTGAGTATGATTCATACTCCCTCTCGATAAAAGAAAAGAAAAGCACGGGTCCTCGCTTCACGATGAGCGGATGGGGTCCAGAGCAGCCTTCTCGGCAGAGGTCTCAAATGTGCAGCACTCTTTGGACATGAGAAGATTTTTATAGTTTAAGCATGTAATTTATTAGTAGTTTGGGTTTGATTTCATTAATAGTTACTGCTATATATATTACTTTTCAAATAAAATTGAGTAATGAAGCAGAGAGGTGTAAAGCGTTAATTATAGCAAAACTCTTTATTGGATGTAGCTTAAATTTAAGGATGAATCGGGATAAGCACCGTGGCTCGATTTTTATTTCTCGATTTCACGCTCTATTTCGTGATAGTTGTGCGATCGATATTAATAGAAAGGTGGGGATAAGGTTATAGTCCCACGGAGCCCTGCAGGGCCTGTAGCATCAGAATCTTTTACAGTTTGATAGAGATGTAGTAGATTTTTTTAACAGTTCAACGGTTTGAATGGTTGCCGAAGATCTCATGCATGCGGGGTCAACCGATGGTCCCCCTAAGGACACGGTCCAATCTAAGTAAGAGTAACTTCGGTTTGGCCGCCGAACGCCATGTCTCCAAATCTGACTGGAGGAAAACCATGCCTTTTAATTGGTGGGTTATAAGTTGTCGACAATAGTTGCATCACCCCCATACAAACTTAACTTTAAAAAAAAAAATAAAATCGAGTGATGTCCGTGTTTGTAACTCATCGGTCGGATGTACGGTCGGAGAAAATTTCCTCCAAATTGCCCTTTCATGTATGTCCTTTTAGCTAGGGGTGTCCAAACAAAACAAAACACCCGACCCGACTCGACCCAGTAATTCCTAACTTTTCGGGTCTGTCCCTAAATTGTTTCGGGTACCAATAAATTAATCGGGAATTTTTTTAATATTGTTTGTGTTCGGGTAAAGCCAAGCCTAAACACAAAAACAAGATGAGACTAAAACAAGCCCAGTTCGCGAGCCCAAACGACAAAGCAACCCTACGGAGAGAACACACGAAGGCTGTGCAGCTTCTTCTTCTTCCTTAGATGGGTGAGGTTAGGAATGGGAGCAGTCGATGGCCTTCTTCCTCTTCGAATCAGTCTCGTTTATCTCTTGCTTGCTCTGCTTCTCGGAGCGAGAGACAATGGAAGGAGAAGCAGATGGATCCGACGCCGCAGAAGCTGTCTCTGCATTGCGCAAGAAGCATCTGGCGATGCTCGAGCGCCTCTCGAACCGCCACCAATCTCGCCTCGACAAGCCCGATTCGAACCGGAAGTTGGATCGCGACTCTCTCGCTCAGTTCATCCGCAGGGAAGTCCCCGACTGCGACGATGAAGTCGTCGCGATGACGCGGTTCAAGGCCTTTAGCGGCCAGAGGTTCCGATTCTGGAGGGACTTGATTCTCAGAATCGTTCGTCGCTTCGGCCTCCTCCTCATCGAACCCTCTGAGGTACCTTCAATTACGTCGCTTAGGTTTTCGAATTTGGGGGAAAAAGCGCATCTTTGGATGCTCCTCCATGTGGGTTTTCTTTTTGGGGATTGCTTGACTGGAATTACCGTGTACTTTGATCGCTCAAGGTGGCGAAGGAATGGTTTAACCGCGGCGGTTTGACTCCTCTGTGCATCGATCATGTTCTGGTAAGCTTCCTGGGGGGGTTTACTTGTGCATAGCTAGGGTGTCCATGATATTGTTTTCGTGAACGTAGCCTGCTACTCCGAGCTGTCAGTCGAATAGTTTACGGAAATGCAGAACAAATTTGGGAAATTTCTGATGCTAGTATTCTAATTTTGCCGAGACTTATTAGACATTGAGTTGCTTTAGTGAAATTATGCTCAATACTTGATTTGTTGTGGCCCCATATTTTGGCCGTACCCATCTCGACTGTAGCATCAGAGGTCACATTCAGCACAGGAGGTCGGGTACTTGATGCTTTTCGGAGTTCCTTGAGCCCAACAAGCATGGCGGAGGCTGTTGTATGTGGTCAGGATTGGCTACGATCGACACCACTTCCATTTTCGATTGAGGACTCAGAAGAATTTGAAAATTTTGATGCAGGCGAGAAAATATTATTGTTTTAATAAGTATACTCTTGCCTATTAGAATGGATACTTAAGTTCTCATTTGGATCATGAATTTATTGTTGAGTCTTCAAATTCAACCATGGAGCCGAACTTGGTATCTCTCGAAGATTAAAGTACTTGAGAAAGTGGAAGTGAGCCATCTGCTTTTACATATGGCTTCATGAGACTCAAAATATATTTCTCCTTTGCTAATTTTATGCCAAGGAAGTATATTTGTAGTATGTGGAGTTCATTTTTATCTTTGATGTTAGCAGGGTAAGCTCTTGGCAACCTTGGAAGTATTTAAGAAGATTTCGTGCTTTTCAGTGATAAAATTGAATAAAATCAAGCCCGAGGGCTTCTTTGTTATCATCTCGAAACTATTTTACTATGCCTAATGACTGGCTATAGTTCCTAAAGATCCTAAGGAAGATGACAGATATCTGGAATGTTTAATGTCTTACTTTGTTGTTTCCTCGGTATAATAGACTGTAGCCAGGCCACTAGTCCCAGGAAAAAAAAAATTATTCGTCAGATAGTAGAGCAATTGAAGTAGCTGATACATTGTTGCAATCTGAATGAAGATCATCGTGTTGGATGTTTATGATTCTTGGTCTTGACATATTCTGGCGAGTAGTCCTTTCAGAGGAAGTAGAGCAAATCATTTCTATTTGTTTTCCTAATCTTTCCTTTTCCCAAATTTGGCATAGGGCATCAAAAAAGTTCAAAGTCGTCTGCTCCTGTTAAACCTGAAGTGCAAAAGGCAGCACCACCTAGTGAGGTTCCTGCTTTGTCACTGGAGGAGCTAAGAGAAAAGACTGATAATTTTGGATCAAAGTCATTGATTGGTGAAGGACCTATGGAAGAGTGTACTATGCTAACTTAAATAGTGGAAAAGCTGTGTCTGTCAAAAAGCTTGACGCTTCATCTGAGGCCGGGTCAAATGTTGAGTTTCTGATGCAGGTATGTGTAGAATTTGAGTTCTGGTAAACACCATCTTAGACAATGAATACTGGTACTAATATTCGTGGCATTCAATGTACTTAATAACGACAGTACACCTTTAGTTCTCATGGATTTATGCATTCAGGTTTCCATGGTATCAAGGTTGAAGCATGAAAATTTTGTCGAGGTGCTTGGTTACTGTGTTGAAGGGAATCTTCGTATGCTCGCGTATGAGTTTGCAACCATGGGATCGCTCCATGATGTACTTCATGGTAAGCCCACTTGCCTATCGTTGCTTAATGCTCTCAGTTTGTTTTATGCTGTAGAAATACTAAAAGTGAAAAGTGACGGACAATCGCTTACAGGAAGAAAAGGAGTTCAAGGTGCGCAGCCAGGCCCTGTCCTAGACTGGACACAGAAAGTGGAGTCTGAATGAGCGCATCAGCAAACCAGCAGTCCAAACTATCATCTGTAACCATTGGTTGATAATTTTCCATTATGTGATTGCCATCAGGAAGAAATCTATTACTAGATTGTGATATTGATGCATGGGGTGATTCACAGGGGCAAACGTGCTCATTTATTGTATAGTCCATTTGGCTCAGACAATCGACTGTTTGGCTACGCATGGTGCATTGGATATTGATGCCATGGGACTGTATTGGCGATCCAATGGTACAAAAGCCATTATCTTCAGGTGCAGGGGGACGAGACATGCCATCAAGTTGAAACTCCATGGGATTCCCAGGGTAGGATCTCAGTTTGCATCCTAACAGTGGTTTTTCTCCTGTTAGTAGGATCTCAGTTTCTCCTTTATTCAGCTTAGGAGGTTTTCTTTTCTTTTTTCTAATAGTCTATGATATCTCTATCTCAAGTTCTTAGACAATGTGCGCAAAGCTCATATTACCACAAAAGCATGGGTCTCTCTGTTTCTTCGGGTGCATCTAATAGGCTGATATCTCTATTGCAAATTATAAATGCAATCAGCCTTCGAAAAAAATAGATGAAAACAATATGAAACATGAAACCCGACCCGAAGACCCGAACAAGAGACCCGACCCGATATGTTCGGGTCATGTCCAGGTCTGTTCGGGTCTTGGTTGGATAATCACCCAAAGGTTGTGTTTCGGGTCGGGTATCAACCCATTGACGCCCCTGCTTTTTGCCACTCGAGTTCGTGCAAAGCCAATGTCAATTGGATAGCTCACTTATGAATCAACATTTCACAATCTTGCTCATCAGAGGACCAGCGTCAACAGGTATTCCAATTTATTATTACTTGGATTAATACCACGAAAATCAACAAATTGGTACACATATAATAAATTTAACATAATTTTTTTTTTACAATGAAAAATCCTAAACTGATACTATTATGGCAAAATTATCTCGAACTATTTTTTTGATCATAAAATATTTTAAATTGATATATATGTGATAAATTTATCCTAAATTAATTTTTTTTTTACCATAAAAAACCTCAAATTGTTAAGCCTCTGACAAATTTGCCCTTCGTTAAATTGGATTAATGTTACAAAAATTTCAAATTAATACACCTGTGATAAATAGATTATTAAAAATTATAAACTGATACATTCATGAATTGTCACGTGCCATTTAGCTTAGTAATTTGACGATTAAATTTAATAAAAACTGATAGAGGGTAAATTTGTCACAGATATATTAGTTTATAATAAATTTGTTACGAGTGAATCGGTTTGGGATTTTTTATGGTCAAAAAATAATTTAGGGTAAATTCGTTAAAAGCGTACCAGTTTAGGGTTTTTTGTTTTATGGTATTAACCCTTATTACTTTTCCTTTTATTATGCTACTTCCAATGTGTTCTTTTCTGATTCTCATATAATTTCACTGTGACAACTTAAACATAAGAACCGAAGTAACAATTCGTTATTCCGTTCCCTATTTTTTTTTTTTAAATCTCGTTTTAGTTCGATAAAGAATTGAATGGCATTTGGATCACCCAACTTTACATTGGACTTCCATTGAAAATTCGACACTTGAAATTTAGGAAAAAATATATCTTATTTACACCTCTCTCCTCCACCTAGACACGTTCACAATTCTAGGAGCCTAGTCGTCGCTGCCACCTCATCATCTATGACGAAGCTATTATCGCGATATCTACAACGAGGTTACTTCCCGCCATTGTCTCCCTTCAATAGACTCTATATCTCTCTCTACGCGCGCGCATAGAGAGAGATTTTCTTTAGGTTGTGGTTGTTGCGTGGAAAAAACATTTTCTAAAAAAAATCGCTTGTATAGTTTGCAAAAATAAATGAACAAAAAATATTTTTTATCGCCCCCGATACTATTACGCATAAAGTTAAAGTCGATAGTGAAAATCTTCTTCATCGATTAATTATTTCAACTGACTCAACTGAGCCAGAGCCCAATATAGGATTTCTCTTCAAAAAAATGATTTTCTTATCTTGTGATTACGAGCTCGTGTAGTGCTCCCCCTATCTCTAACATCTTATGGGTCTGCTAGTTCTGGACCTCGCTCGTGCGGTGCTAGAACATGAGGCCAGCCAAGTGAATGAAAGAGACCTAGAATAAGCAACTTGATGCTTTTTTCGCTTCTGAGGCAGCATTTCTATCAGAGAGTGAGCTTGCGAGGCTATAGCTTCAAGTCATACAACTTAGTGGCTTGCTTCCAATCTCGGGCATAATGAATGAAAGATCGAAGACACAATACTGGTTGGCAAGAAGATTTTGAATTTCCGACAAATTGTGTCGTATTTTGTTAGAGTGGTTGGTGTACATCGCCCAGAATTGACCTTGATCCAGTCCGAGAAGGAAACCCTACTCTCCTTCCTTCTAAAATCAGGCAACAAGTAAGCAAGCATCAAGTGCTATCTTCTCTCGATGAGCTACAGATTTTGAAGCTGCAGAAAGAGTCGGACAAGGTAGGAAATGCGGAGTACCGTCTTGTCCGCCATTAAGTTCTGACAACCTATTAATTATCGCAATCAATCCCAAATTATGTGATAGACAGATTCAATCTATACACATATGTGACGACAAAGGAAAGATCAATCTCTATACCGACGACACCGTGCAATATGATTTCATGGGAAGCCTATATCACATGTCGATACCTGCCAAATTCCATAGACATCACAATGACTTCAACTTTCCTCCTCCCATGATTAAGACTTTGAACCTTCACTTCTATTTATGTGTATTTCGTTGACTTGTAAACGGAAATGCTGGAGGAAAATCCTGGCTATATTGAGCTCTTCTGAGCTGGTGCACATGGTTTTGTTCTACTGGCCAAACCCTAGAGGCATTATAGATGAGAGATTGGACGATGGAGACGAGCTAGCACTCTCCAGCTCCGATTAGCTTGCGGTCATGTTAGTTTCATTAGCTATTTGACTTCGATGTGCGTGCACGTTTCGAATAAAAATGATTGATGCAAAGATTCTTGTACCCAGCAAACGTGGGAAAATCGTCAAGAAAAAAAAAATGAAATCTTTTGTATTTTTATAATTCAATCATAAATCTTTTAATATTGTCGATTCAATTTTATATCTTTTCATATTTTGTCAATTCAGTCTCATTGGTTGAAAAATGCTAACATGGACGCCTGTGACCCTATGTGGCACGATCGGCGCTGACATGAATAATTTTCACTAATATCTTAATGTTTATGAATATTTTTATTTGTTTTTAATGGTTTTTCTTTTTTCTTTTTTATTTTTTTAAAACCTTTTTCCCTTTCTTTTTCCCCTCCAACCGTCCATCATCGGCCTAGACCTTTGCCCGTGTCAACCCCAACACCAACGGAGCTTGAGGTTGGAGGGGAAAAAAGAAAAGGACAAAAGAAAAAAAAATGGAAAATGAAAACGTCAAAAGAAAAAAAAATGAAAAATCAATAAAAATCAATAAAAGTATTCGAGAAGTATTAAGATATTATTCAATATTGTCCATGTCAATGTCTTCACTGTCACGTAAGATTGTCGGCATTCACGTTAGTCATTTCTGGCCAATAGGACTGAATAAGCAAAATATGAAAATGTTTAGGACGTACTCAGCAAACTTAAAAGGGTTAAGACTGAATTGGCAAAAAATACAATAACTTTAAGGCTTTTTGGAACAATTTTCTCAATGAACATGAGTTGGAAGTGAGTGGGATTTTTCCGAGGAGAAAATTTTGGATTGTAATTTCTATTTGGATGATGCTAAAGAAAGGATTTATTAATGATGCAGTAGATTATATTGGGTACTTGGGCTTCAATCTTTTGTTTCGCAAAAAACTTTTTCATGGAGGAAAAAGAATGTAAAAAAAAGAAGAAGATGCAAATAATGAACAAACTTACAGGGTACGTAGATTGATGCTCTACGTAAGAATGCGCGTGGAGAAACAATTTGGACAAATTATTTCTTGTATGTAAGAGTGCGCGTGGAAAAAGAGTTTGGAAAAACGATTTCTTCTTTTAAATTTCTCTAGATTGGGCCGGGCCTAAGGCTATAAGTGGGCTCGATAGAATTTGGGCCGAACTGCACGCCATTAAGCAAGGAATCTTCGAAATATAAATATAATGGGTCGGGTTGACACTACTAAGTGGGTTGGGCTTCATGTTCAAAACCTTCTTTTTCCAAGCCCTTTCAGATGATGGGAGACATCTTGCGCCCATTGGCCCACCAAAACGATGATCTTGTCGCTTTTTTCCTTTTGTCGATTCTAATTTAGGTTGCGAATTTTTCGCGATAATAATTTGAAAAGTATTTTTCCAAAAATAATTGGTTGTATCACTTGAAAAAATTAAATGAAAATAAATTGTACTCACTGATTATAAAATATTTTATTAACTAACTATTTCGAAAGATACAAGGTATCATTTTTACGGTAGTTCTATACATTCGCATTGGAAAATTTTTGGTCTTAATCATGGGAAAGGCTGGCGTATGTCACTATCGTAATACCGACTTCAAGCGGAAACTCTACAAATTATGCCACCACATAAGTATTGCAAGGTGAGTTTCCTGGATTGATATCGATCCCAATGGTAATAAAAATACTAAGAATGGGGTTAAGCATAAATAAAAGGGGATATGGCGAAATTGGTAGATGCTACGGACTTAATTCGATTGAGCCTTGGTATGGAAACCTACTAAGTGAAGTTAAACTAACTTACTTGTTCTCAAAATTAAACATCACGTTATATACGTACACCCGTTTAAAATATTGAATGTGTTTATTCAATGGCTTTCTTATCACACGAGATTAATTAAATATTGTCATGACATAATTGCCCAAACTTGCTATCAAATATCCTTTCTTAGGATTTGTTGTAGACATCTCTCTATGCTTTTATGATTTGGGGAAACTGAGCTTAGTAACGTGACTATGTGTACTAGATGGGGCATTCAAGCGGGGAGATGTTATTTTGGAGCCGGGCTGGACCGACTAAGGTTCTTTTATCTATATTGGCTAGTATAGACGTCCCTCTCCTTGGTCAGAAGGGATCCCATCAAGAGGGGTGGCTGGACATCGCGGGGCTCCGGCTACCTTACTATTAGAAATTGAAGAATAAGATGAAGAAAAAAAGAAAAAGAAAAGAAGAAAAAAATTAAAAAAATTTAAAGATCGTTTTGAGTGAAATTAGAGACGTCAGATTCCTAATCGTGCCACGTAGGACGACCGCCGTTCATGTCAACTATTGTCAATCTAAATTGGTCTGATGGATTATATGGCAAAATTGTTGGAAAGTTTAGGACTATATTAGTTAAATTGGAAATCTCAAGAGAGCCCTTATGCTTGAGTTAGTAAACGAGAAATAATAAAGGAAAACAGAGAATTTTGAAAAAGGGTCTAATAAAGAAAAAGTCCAATAGAAAAAGAAATGTGGGACTTACATTTTTACTGTTATTATCCTTAACTTTTATGATATCCCCAGCGTGTTGTCAAACCCCCTCCCACTCGCGCTCTCTCCAAAAAAATTACAAACCAGTCATAAATTTATTATGTGGATGCTAATGCAATCATAAATCTTTTAATTTATTCAATTTAATCTTAAACCTTTTTGACGATGTGCCAATATAGTCCTGTCAGTCAAAAAGTTTAGGATTATGTTGATATTCGTATAATAGATTTAAGGCTTTTTTGGTAATTTTTTCTTGCTATCTTTCGCTTCCTAATAGCCAAGAAATTTCCTTTCTATAAAGTAATTATAGCTAATTTTAAGTATTTGTCTTTTGTTTAATGCTTTAGCAAAGGAAGGAACGACAACCAAAAGCGAAGAGAAAATGTTCAATAGCTTGAGAACAATGGGTAGTGATAGGATAGACCTCGTCCTAAGAATGTAGGTCCTGAGATTTTATGGATTTACGCAAGGTACACCGCCAATGTAAACTATAATATATATATATATATATATATATATATATATATATATATATATTCACAATTAATGTGGCGTTTGGTTCGAAGTTGGAAATGAGCTTTGAGGAAATGCAAACACGTTTAGCCTAATGGGTTTTGAGGAAATACAAACAGCATTTGGTAAAAAAAAAAAATGCTTTTAAAAGTAACTTTGGGCTAACAAGTGTTTGGTAAAAAAAAAATTACAAAGAAGCTTTCATATAATATTTCTTTTTTAAATATGTAGTGATAGAATAGCCCAGGCGAGGGCCACTGGGAGTCGCGCGACACCCAGGCGGCCATCGCTTGGGTCGTGCGACCCCGGGCGATGCTGTCGCTAGGGTCATGCGACCCTGGCAAGGTGGCTTGGGGTCGCTCGATCCCTAGTGGCCTCTGCCGACGGTCGCTAAATCCGGCAACTTATCTCTAGGTTTTGAATTTTCTTAATAAAAAATAATAATGTAGCAAAAAAAAAAATGAAGGGCAAAACCGAAATTTGAAAGAATAAGTAAAGATAGTCTCGGAAGAAAAAAATCATAACTTAGCATTTTAATACTTGAGGAGATTAATTAATGTGAAGTCATCTTTCGAAAATCTGTAGCCTTAAACCCGAGAGAGGTAAAGTAAGAAGCAAATTCCGAAATTCAATTTTATAGTGATCCTAGTACAGAGGTGACGAGGAAAAAAGTTTAGAAAGTTTAATACGTGACGTTACGATTAAGATCTAAACCTAACTCTTTTTGACTTTGGTTGTATAGAGTGCAGGGCCGACACTAATTTGGAATGGTTCTCTGGTGATTTAGGTGTTTCACACTGGTATTGTCATTATTGTACACCCCACCCGTCGGACCAAGTGACTAAGGAGATGTTGTCTCAACCTGAGAGGCAGTCAAAGTTGGTTAGCGTTCATCACCAAACTGCGCCGCAAACGTAATCACTGGATAATTGTACAAAAACTCCAAACCTATTATACGGCCGTCAATTTAATTTTAAATATTCAAAATTCGTCCAAATTAGTTCTAATTATTTTGACGATTTTTCAATATAGTCATCTCGATCAATTTTGACTAGCAATTATGGCCGCCTTACGTGGTATAGACGGTGCTGACATGAATGATCTTTTGAAATTTTTTTTAAAAAGATTCATTTCCTCTTCTTTCAATTTTTTTCCTATTTTATGTACTCGGTCGGCGGGGCCTTGACGATGGCTAACCAAGGTCGTTGGCCATAGCGAGGGCTTGATCGGCATTGACTGGACCATATATCACGTCAGCATGCCGGCCAGAACTAATCGATAGGGCTACTTTGAGAAATTATAAAAAAAAATATAAGACTAAATTGATCAAATTGAAAAGTTTGAGTCAACACTAAACTGATGACCGGATAATAACTTTAAGATTTTTAGGATAATTTCTCTGTGGTCGAGAGATTAAGCTGAATAAGAGAATTCTCCTTTGGGATCTCATACGAAATATTAAGGGTGAGCAAAGCGGACCGCCCGAACCGAACCGGGATCGATGGTTCGGTTCCCAGTTCTAGGGGTGTCCAGTCCGATTCCGAGTTCCTAAAATTGGAACTGGTGATCGGGCAGTCCGGTTCGCGATTCCAAAATCCTAAGACCGAACCAGACGGATCAATGTTTTTTACTTTTTTTAAAAAGTAACTCTAATCATTTGCAATAGGAATATGCAGCCTTGAGCCTCCCTTGAAAATTAACTGATGAGTTGTGACCAGTGCTATAGTGCAACACAAATGCAGGACCACCATACCTAAACAAGTTGCTAAAAATGCTAACGTACATCCAAGATAACACCAAGACAGACTAGGGGAAGTAATGCACCTACTTGGCATATGCATTTGTTGTTCTGCTGAGAAAACATTTAAACTAGAACATGCCACGAGAACAAAGCAACACTAAGAAATTTGTTGAGTCAAAGATTCACAGAAATTTGTCATTTTCGAACCTTTGAACTGTCCGAGAACTGGACCAGACCAATTCTAAGAAATGGTCTGGTTCCTGGTCCTCGGGGTGGCCGGTCCAGTCCTCGGTTTCGAAAAATAAGAACCGGGATCAACGGTCCGATTCTCGATTTTTGAAGGGAACCGGACCGGACCAGATACCGATTACCCCTATGTATACCCTTTGGAATTATCGATAGTGGAACTTGGCAGTGAGGGCTTTCCTAATATGAAGTGACAAAACCTTACTGTCTTAATCTTTTTTTTTTTCCCGGTTCTGATTACTGTCTTAAGTTAAAAGGAACAAGATAGAGACGGCATTTTTGGGCAGGTACAATGATACCGACACAAGTTTACCGTAACAAATTACCAAAATTGTTTCGTTATCTTGCCATGAAAATTAGACACCCATACCGCTCACTTCACCAATACAATGATGAAGCCGGCTTGTAAATTTGGCGTCAACTATGCACGTGAGCAACATGCACTTATCTCATTCACTCTAGAATCTATAAATTCAACATTACATAACATAGTACTTCAAATTTGATATATCCGTACGGTTAACTTATATCGCAAATTGATTCAGACCGAAAACACAGATAATAGGAAAAAAAAAATAGACGACGCACGATTTATCCAAATTCACCCTAAAATAAGATTACGTTCCGCAAAAAGATTTCACTATGTTTTGGTTTACAACCACACAACTTATTACAGTTATCAATAAAAAACGATCATAATATATATGCACTAAATGGGTCTAAAACCTAAGCCTACTAGAAACTTTTTTGATCCCATAACAAACGGTTCAACTTAACAAAAGTCCAAATCTATCATTGTTTCGGGGCGTTGCCCCCGAACCCTCGCTTGCTCATCGACGAGCGGGGCAACCGTCCACTAACCGGTCAGCGAAAGCTCCTCGCTAATCGGGCAGTGGGACACCCGGGTCGAGGGCGCTGCTTTTGAACCCCTGCATTTCGTGCGCAGGGACCCATATTGTTATATTATACTTCAGTTTTCCTAAACTCCCGTAGACATGCTTGATGTGAGAAACAAGAGTTCCCGAAGTATTCGCTAACCCCAACATACTTAACAAAACTTTTATTTTTACGAGCACATATCCTCGCATTTTGAAATTCACATTTCTATTCTTTGCTAAAAACCGTCCAAGCACGTGTCGGATTTAGCACCTGCATAGCACGTGTCGAAGGAAGTAGTACATGTAACCCAATTTTGTAAAATCTCTCTCTTTTTTTTTTTTTTTTGGCCATCGACCAAAGTGCTCTTGGCTAATGATATCTCCCTTCCTAATTAAATTGGAGAAATGTGGTCAGGATTTTTCGAAAGCAAGTTTTTGAGGTTAGCCTTTCGGCTGGCAATGTATGTCTCATTTTTCCCAACCACACGTAAGTGTACTTTAGGACAAGTGGGTTGCAATGTCTTCATTGGGAGAAGGGTGTACTAGAAGTATTAATACACTGATATAAAAAGTGCAATTAAGTCTTAAATCTTTTCATATTTTCGCAATTTCTTTGAAAAGTTCAATTAAGTAGGTTCATGCATCAACCCAAACATTACCAGCTTGACGACTCTATATTGCCTTATTTAAGAAAGTTTAGGACACAATTGTATATAGTCGATAGGCTGTGGTCCCTTTTCCTTTTCACATTTTATATACCTACGATTTAACGATAGGTTAGCTCTCAGATATTTTCTCTAGTTTTCTATCTTCTCTCTATGTTTCTCTACACACACAATTGGCAAGAAGGAGGTGCCTATTTATACAACTTCTAAGGCTACCTTCATTTCACAAAAAAAAAAAGAATGATTTAGAAAATATATTTTTTCTAAAAATGACCGTTTGTATTGCTTGAAAGAATTAGCCAACGAAAAAGATTTTTGTTTTTGGCAATAATTTATGTCTGAATATTTTCTTAGACAATAAAAATATTTTTCGTTCACTTGTATTTTTAAGTGAGAAAGTGGTCATTTGAAGAATAATATTTTCAAAATCATTTATTTTCGCAAAATAAACATAACCTAACCTGATGAAATCCCTTAGTTGAGGCAAGTTCGTCCGTGGAGTCTCCTTAATTTTTAGCAAGTTGGGCTGACGTTTCTTATGAAAAAGCCGGAGATGGCGGCTACTACTAGCAAGGAGAAAAATCTGGATTGAAGGATAAAAATCTGGAAAAAATGAAGAGAGAGAGAAGGGTCTCGATAAGCCACCCTTGTGGGCCTTGAAAGCCTTAGTTTGTTGTGATTGCGCGCCGAATTATAATAATTTGATCATTGATTTTTCCACAAGCCATATCATAGCTTTTCATGCATATATATCAAAATTGTCATTTCAAGACATCGAGGATGTGTTTGTTTCTCATAAAATAAATAATTTAGAAAATATTTTCCTGAAAATAAGCGCTCATAGACATACAAAAAGGAATGAATCAAAACTATTTTCATTGTTTAAGATATAAATTGTTGTTGATAATGAAAAACACTTTAATCCATTAATTATTTTAAGCGATATGAGCGATCATTATTTTATTTATTTTTTTAAAATCATTCACTTTCAGCAAAACGAACGGAGCCTAGAAAAGTATCGCGCCATCAAAATTGAAAACTTTATCACAATCTACGTTCCTACTAGACATCTATAAAATATAAAGAGTACTTATCCAACATATCACGCTGTAGGGGAATTGTGCAAAAATACAGTTCGTATTTGAAAATATAATTTGAGTTAGCAGACTTAATAAAGTAGTATAAAAATCAAATTCATTCAATTTAGAAACTTGAATGAAAAGATCATCCATAAATACAATAAACTTTATTGACGATGAGCCCTTCATCCCATATAATGAAAGAAATTTCATGATTTTTGAAAGAGTAAAATATGAGGAACTATAGAAGTTCCAAAACTGAAGGGCTTCATAGAAAGTCTAGTAATTACATATATATTAAGGTCAAGCTTGATTCATAAACAAATGGTCAACCGGAGATTTGTTGGGGTGTGGTTCATACTCCTTATCAATATGACAGCACGGAGATAATGAATAGTTACTGCTATATACTGTCTTTTTCTACGGTAGATGCGATATGCTAATTCTAGTGAATTTTTTTGTTAGACGTAACTTTAGTTCAAGAGTAAATTAGCTAAAACTTTGTGTGTTTGATTTTTTCTTTTTTGCTTTATTTCGTTGTGATTGTATGTCAAATTTTAACAGAATTATGCTTGAAATTGTAAACTCGGACCTAATTGGTTTTTTTACCTTCCTTATTTGCAAGGAATTGAGAAGATTTATATTTAGCAATATAATAAAAGAAAACATTTAACAATCATGAAAGCCTATTTTGGCCCAAATTGACTCTTTGGAACGAAACTCCTTCAAATCAATCCCCTAGGAGCCCCGGATCTACATGGAAGTCCAAGTCCAAAAGAGAATATTGTAGACAATGTCACGACTATATTATAGAAATTAACTCCTTTTGCACATAAGTTGATCAAATGACTAGGCCGAGCCGCACGAACTCGATATACATGGCCTACCGTAAAAGGAACGTACTAAAATCGATCATAATAAAATCGGCATAAAAAATCGAACTCAAGAGATTTTGGGTGTTGATATGCTCTCGATTTGAGTACCATCCTCGTCAATATAAACTCAAATCGATGGAAATGCAAACCAAACAAATTTTCTTTTGGTTGTTCTGATTTTTATTTTTATTTTTGGGCTTATCCGAACACCGAATTAATTATTCAGACAACTGACCTAAGCAATAGATTACGAGTTTAGTTGGCGGGTCCCAATCAAATATCTCTCTCCTGACATGTTTAATTGCCACCCCACCCCCTATCTCTTGTGCGGATGGACGGCAGATGATGCTCTAATTACAACAACAACAACATCGCGACATAACCCGAATGTGACGTTGTCTCGTTTTTTTAATTACACTGAAATCAAGGCCCTCCCCCCGAAAAAGTCATAATTAAAGAAGAAGAAAAAGATGACCAAAAAAAAGAAAAAGAAAATGTTAAAAGGGGACTTCTAGAAAATATAGAAATTTCCACAGTTGAATCGAACAACTCCTCTTCATTTTCTTTTTCTCTTTTATCCATAAGCAATAAATTGACCAAGAAGAGGAAAAAAAAAAGAAATAAAAGAGAGTGTAGAAAATACAAATACAAGTGGAATTAAGATTAATTTAGGGAAAAAAGAAGAGTCAGCAGATCTGAACTTGGGCGCTCACACCACCGCTCCGGCGGTGCCTAAAGACCACCGAGCACTCCGGCAGCTCGCCCAGATCCGCGAACAGCAACTCGTCCTCTTCTCTCATCGGGAAAAACATCGCCATGTCGGCGTCCCTCGTGGCACCCTTGCCAGTGGTGCCGTTGCTGTTCTCCGCAAAAATGGGGCTCTCCAGGATCGTGGATGACGTCGTCGGCATGTCCATGAACCAGCTGAACTCGTCTGCGGCGGACATGAGCGCCGACTCCTCGCTCATATCCGGGAACTTTTCTTCGGGCTCGGGCTCGGGCTCAGCTTCTGTGTCGGGTAGACTGGCGGGCATTTCGGGCTTGTCCTCTACGGCACTGGACACGGCGGCAGCGGAGTTCTGGTGGTTGTGATGGTGGTGGCTGTTCTTGGCAGCAGGCCAAGGGTGGTTGTGGTCGCAAGAGTAGGTGATGACGAGCATGGTGGGGTCGTCCCGGCTTCGCTCCACTTGTTTCCGAGCCGGGCATCCCTTTGAACTACTACACCTATAATATGCCCTGCATAATTGAGATCAAGATCCTCAGATCAATAATTAATCCTCCTCATTCTTTATCCATAATTCTAACGGAGATTGCTCGCCTCTTCGAACGGATTGGATTAGATTTAATCAAGAATTACATCAAACCTCATGTTCATTGTCGAGTTTCGTTGATTATTAGGAAGGGGGATCATATTCAACTTCAATTGAGTGCGAAACTTGATGCATAAATAAAAAAGTTCCCTAATATAACCAAAGTAGCTTCAATTATATCAAGATTCCATTGGTTTTATCAAGAATGAAAACAATCGCGTCTTGTAAGCATCGGTGGCGCGACGATTGAAGAGAGGTAAGCAAAGGCAAGAACTGTTCGTGCTGTACCAGAAGAAGTCCTGGGGGGAACTAGGGATGACAATAACATGCGACAATATGAGAAAAGCTCACCTCGGATATGGAGAGCCCTTGATGGGCTTTTGGCCGTACTTCCTCCACGCCCACGAGTCAGACGGCGGAGGCGCGCCCTCGCCCTTGAGCCGAGACCCTTCAGTGTCCTTGATCGGGATCGAAACCACTCTCTTCTGCAGACCTCTCCTACTGGAACAAACAAGAACCCCAACTTCTCAAAACTCTTCACTCTAAATGCCTAATAACTTCTTCATGCAGCCAATCACCACACAACTCATACATGAACATAAGATTATTCCACAACAGACCTCCTCTTAGGAGACGGCGCCGGGCGGCCAGTCTTCATCGTGTCGCCGAATCTGCTAGATGGCGGCGGCGACTCCCCGATGCTGTTCTCCGGCGAGCTTCCATTATCGTTGTGCTCCGTCACGAATGAGCCGCTGTTGAAACTTCCATACATGGTGTGTGGGGGGGGGGGGGGGTGGGGGGGGGGGGGGTGAGAGATGCACCTAATTTGGCCGTGAGAATTGCCGCAAACGGTGGCCTGTCGTTCTGAAAACCTGGGTTGTGCCGGACAATGGGGAGTTTGTATGAGAGAGGGAGTGAGAGAATATGAAGGAAGAAGACAAATAGGAGAAGGTTGATGAAGGAAGAGGGAGGTCCTTTTTAATTATATTGGGCCTCCTTCACGTTGACAGATTGGTTTTTACGTATTTGTTATTTTTTAAGGACGTGCGAGCAAATGTGACAAAGTCTTAGATAACTACGTGGTTATAAAAATTGCAGGGAAGAGGTTTTTCTCAGGCATGTTTTTTTTTTAATTGTTTTGTGTTTGCCCACCGAATCAAATTCATTGGAAGTCTTTTTTTCCCCCCGAGTAGTAGGTGACAACAGCGAATGGAAAGTGAGATATTTCCATAAATTATTGTTTACGACCATTTTTTATTGCCAACAATATATGCCTCTTTTTTTTTTCTTTTTTTCTTTTTTTTTGGGGGGGGGGGGAGGGGGGGGGGGGGGGGGGGGGTTGTGCTCAGAACCATATAGGACCTTTACCGGCTCTTTATTAATCTAAGCCTCTAAGGATTAACGCGGTAGATCAATGCATCGAGGGATTTTCAGCATGGTAATTAGAAGACATTCGTTCTTATTTCACTAACCGCGTGTAAGTTGCTCTAAATCAGGATTACCCACACAGGTCAACAATTTGGATTCAACCAGTTCATAAAACTTCTAGATTATTTCATAGGTCTTCAATTAGAACCATAATAACATATCTCTCCTATTATCGATTTTATCTATTTTGTCCTTATATGTATTCTGTCCTCTTTCTCTCTCCACACCTCCAAAAACAATGTTCTTCCCTCCCTACCAGTCTCGATTTGTGTGGCACATACATAAATGGAACCTGAATGGAAACTCAACTATAAAAGTACCCAAAAAAAAAAAATGATCAAATGAAGACAAACTGAGGACCTGCATTAGCCACCCCAACAGAGAGAGAGAGAGAGAAGCAGGGAGAGCGGGCCTTATGACTTCAAATGATCCTCCTCTATGGGAGGTTGGATGAATGCAAAACGAATTAAGATTTTGACATGGATAAAAGGGGCGAAATACCAAGGGGAAGAACATACTTTCTAAAAATGTTGTAATAGATCGTCGGAAATGGAATTAGACTTTGAAATATAATAACACTCTTTTCAAGGATTTATTTGCCCCATGACGTTGATGATGTTTTTCAATAAATATACTTCAGGATACAATAAAATTTCTTGTGAGGATCATATAACAGTTGATATTTCTCCAGGATCTTTCAAAAGAAAAAATTGGAGAAGTAATCTATTTTTTCTTGGAGAAACACGAAATTGGAAGTTGACATTATTCTGAACAATTAGCAAAATCGTAACACAAATGTGCTAGCAAAAAACTTTTGCGAACAGACATGTCATTCTGAAAATGTCTCACCTTTTCACGTCTAAAAAAAAATGCAAAATTTCATATCTGAAGCCGTTAAATTTGGTTGCAGCTCTTCTTGTTCGAAAATTGCTAATTGGGACAAAAACAACTCTTCATGCTCTAAATTTTCATGTTTGAAAGTTGCAACTCTTCGTTGTCTAAAACAACTCTCCAAATTCATAAGAATTAATACTAGATTCGACATTCAAAATAACAATAAAAAATTAACTTCAACTCCTACGTGAATAATCGCACTGTTTCGTTAGGGCTCAACAGTTAATTTACTATTATTTTCAAAATAAAAAATAATTGTTGTGTCAATTTCGAACTGCAACAACGCAAGGGTGTTAAGTGAGTCTAATAATCGCCAACCCGTATGCGAGTATTGAGGGTATAGCCCACTTGCCTATTTTGTCTATTTAGAAGACTGCAATAGCCTCTTACTTGTAAAATGTTTTAACACTTTCCCTTCCATTCTATGTAGGGTGAAGTAAAGTCAGTTTATTGTTTGTTTTGCAGACAAACTTCAACAAATAACACAGTTACATGACAATGAGGGCGGTCAAATGGATAAATCGGGTCAAGATTGTGTTGGCTGGAATATGGTCTAACCCAAAGCAATCCATTAACTCATTTTGATCCGTTTATATGTAATTCAAACATAATAATTCATGCCCGGTCCATATCCGATCCAACCCACATTACAAAAACACAGAGATATTTTAAAACAAGAATTTTTATGACATGCGTGTAGTTCAAAAAGTTCCAAATAAGATTTTCAGATTTGTTTGCAACTTTCTTTTAATTGAATTTTTTTTTTGTGAGTTTCACAATGAAATATTCAAGATATCTTAAAATCAATAAGCAATAAATATCGACTTGTAAAATCTTATATCAATTTTCACGATTGTTCAAAACTTGAAAGATCATAAAATAAAAATTTTCAATTTAAAAAAGAAGAAGAAAACCTTGATCTTGAGACAAGTGAAGATGGACTGTAGATGGGTTGGACTTTAGAGAATTAACAACCCACATTGTATTGAATTTTATTACTCAAACCCATATCAACCCATTCAGCAAAATTTAGCTAACTCATATATGATCCAACTCATCATATGTTAATTAATGAGCTTTCAACCCATTTGGACACATCTAATGACAACAAAGGTGTTAACAATATGGTGGATGATAGGTGCGGGGTTGGGGTTAAGGAATAATTATAAAAATAATCATAAATCTATTGTAAGGATGCTAATTTAGTCTTAAATTTTTCAATTTGGCTAATTCAATTCTAAATTTTTTGACGCTTTGTTAATATAGCCATTATAACTAGTTTTTATCGGAAATGGTTGATATATATTTTATGTTGCATGACCAATGTTGAGATGGACAATATTTGTAATTTTTTTAAAATAAGAACATGAATTATATATTTTTTAAAAAATAAAAAAATATTATCAACATTAGCACTGTCCACACTATGTAGAATAGTCGACGAGCACATTAACTATTTTAGGCAAAAAATAACTACAATTACTACTTTAGCAAACGTCAAATGGTTTGGGACTAAAATGATAAAATTTAAAAGGGCAGACACCCAAGTACCAATATTTATGTACGATGTTTACTTTGGTGCCAATATTTTTTGGATCACTTAAGTGTCAAATTGGAGAAAAAATGATCAATTTAGTGCCACAGGCGAAAAATTCCAATGACCTCACCTGAGTTAACACTTACATAATCATTTTTTTTAAAAAATTACACTTAAGTGATCCAAAAAACGATCATTTTAGTGCCAACTCGGAGAAAAAACGACCACTTTAGTGCCAATTCTAGCGACTTAACCAGAGTTGACATTTAGATAATCGTTTTTTTTAATTGATACTTAAGTGATCCAAAAAATGTATAGACACCAAAAGTGATCACCGTACATAAATATTAGCATTTGAGATGTCATTTTGCCAATTAAAAAGTTTAAGACTGAATTGATATTCGTACAATAGGTTCAAGCATTTTTTGGTAATTTTTCCTTGGATTATTGCTCCCCACGTTGTAAACGTTTGTTGACTCATTCCTCCAAAGGACAACATGAGAGATAATTACAAAAACAGTCCTAAACCTATTACAATGATTCAGTCTTAATTTTTTTTTTGTCAATTGAGCCATAAACTTTATATATATATATATATATATATATATATATATATATATATATTATATCAATTTAGTCCATTTGGCGGCCGACATTGACGTGATAAATTTCAATAAATATTTTATTTTTTTGAAAATTTTCATTAATATTTTTAAATTTATTTTCCTTTCTTCCTCTGCCTTCTGCTTATGGTTGGGGAGGATTGCGGCCCTCTCCCGGCCTCTTCCAAAGTTGGGGTAGGCGGTCGAGACCCCTTTGCATGCGGCCAATGAGGCCATGGTGAAGATGCCCTCATCTAGGGCGAGGGCTGTGACCCTTATTGGCCACTACCAGAAAGCAAATGAGGAAAGGAAAGAAAAATGAGAAAGTCAATTGAAAAATTCAATAAGCACTAAAATATGATGAAAAATTGGCCATGTTAGCGCCGACCTGTCAAATGGAATGAATTGACACAAATACAGAAGGTTTAAGACTCAATTGGCAAAAAAAAAGTTTATGATTGAACTGACATAATTACAATAGATTTAATACTGATTTGGTAATTTTACCACGACATACCCCACACGGTCTTCTCATTCCATTTGAGAAACCTCATTTTTTCTGTCTCCCTTGCTCTCACACTGGCTCCAAACGAACAGAGACAAGCCCTGCTGAACCAGGCCCCCACATGCCACAATCGCCGCACTTGTCATCGCGCTGCCATGCCCCTCGCACCTCTCTTCCTCCTTACTTGTGTAAGATATGAGTCTGCATTTTTCATCTCCATCTCTCTGCCTTCCTACCTTCTCATCTATCTCTGCACCATCACCTCGGCCCTCCGCCTTTGACCGTGGCTCAATGAATTTCTTCCATCTTTAAATTTTTTATACATGTTCAATATTGTATAAAAATGTCAATATTATCCTTCTACTATATCAAATTTAGAGGCAATATTAAATACTTTAATATAAATCATGATTGGATTGAACATTTATAAAGGTTTGGAGACCACATTGAGTAAATTAGAAGTTCATGGATGACATCGCATGAGAAAATTACCAAAAAAATCCTTAACCTATTTTACATTTGTGCCATTTTAGTCCACTTTACCAAACGGCATAGATGTAGTGTCACTAGCACTGACGTGATTATTATTATTATTATTATCATTATTATTATTATTATTATTATTATTATCTTCTACTGCTACTCTGGGTGGCAAGAGCTTCTAGCCCTCGTCAGGCCTCGCGATCGCCATGCAGCCTTTTCTCAAGGTCGGCAAGGCCATGGTTAGGCTAACCTCGCCAAGATCTGGGTGAGGCGACTTCGCCGAAGGTCGTGCCTCACGAAAGTCACGCAAAGTGTGACCGCGGGCAAGGTCCCCTTGGCTGGCAATCGGCGAGGCAATGGCAATGCTGCCCTTGCCTAGATTTGGAGGAGAGGGCCTCGTTTGCGGCCCTTGCCCACTAGCCAATGAGCTCTGGCGACCTTCGCCGACCACAAAAATATTAATTAAAAAATTTTATAAAATATTATAAAATTGAAATATTATTAAAGATTGGTTATGTCAGCACTCACCGGTCAAATGAACTGAATTGGTACAAATATAAAAAAACAGTGTTTAAAATTGAATTTGCACAATTACAATAGGTTTGAGACTATTTTGGTAATTATCCCGACATTGCTCAATAGGATAAAGTTCAGGAAGTACATTAGACAATTTAATACTTTGCATATTTAACCAAAGCTCATGGACTAATTGTGTAATTATCTCCAGAAATAAAGCCACCTTCCCAAATTCGGGATAGTGTTCATTCGATGGAGTTTTCTTCGTTTAAAAAATTCTACTTTTTTGTGTTCTTATCCTTTTCATGGAATGAAAATGACACAGAGGTAAGTCTGGCATCTGATCCTCTTAGGGGCATTTTTCGTCCATGTTTAAGTATGTGCACCGATTTTTCAATGATGAAGGCATCAGGCAGATAGCAACTTTGTCTATTTTTTGTTCCTTTGTTTAAGAGTTCCGTTTGATGGCATTTAGGTTGTGATGGCATCTGGATTTAAATAAAACCTAGCTTTCATTTCATTGGGTATGGTTCTTCAAAGTTGTATGAATCGTAAATTTTGTGATCAACCCAGATTATTTAAAGAAACCTTTGTTTTGCTTATACTGATCAAAGCATTCGTGCGTAAAATAATAGTCCGAAACTGTAACGGTTTAATCATGACTCACTTTGAATCATACTTTTATGTGATCCTAAATTTATCGAATTTTCAAAATCATGTAACTATTAGCATCGTAATGCATACCAATTCTTTCCCATAATTTATATGCATTAATGTACTGTCTTATTTTGGCCGACAATTTAAATGTGACTTATTTGGTGATTCATAAGACGGAAACTAATCGTTGATGTGGGCCAAATGTAAAATCAAAATCAAGACTACGTACTGTCGAAGAACGCAAAATCTCAGCCGCTTCGCCAAATTTTTGTCCATCCCTTGAAATTTAGTATTTTTTCCTTTGGACCCTACATCTGAGAAACCAACGTATATAGCACGTTCTCATTGGACGCTGACAAGGACTCATTACCCCCTCATACGTATTTGCACATGTTGATGTCACTTAAATTGGATCGAGAGACCAAACCCTAGATTTATTACGTCAGATCTCCGATGCATATAATATGAGGAAATTATTTTAAATATCATTTATTAAAAAGTAGATGAAAGCGTGAAGCGATGTAGTAGACATTATAATATTTGTTTTTGGCTCTCAACGTTTGAACGTTCAACGCTTAGTTCTGGATGACACCTTTACGTGTTTCTTTAATTGCATCGACCTCTGACTTCCTTCACTGGCGGCAACTTTCATGCGCTCTCTCTCTTTCCCTCGTTTTCTCTCTCTAGGGCTCATCTTCGTTATCATAAAGAAAAGAACCTTCAGTGCATCTTCCTCTTTCACGCGACGGCTTCTTGAAATTCCCTCTAATAATTCCTCCCCTCTTTTTTATTTAATTTCTCCTTTACAACAAGCACGATCCCAATTTTTTTTTTTTGGGTATTTTTTGTGCAACTTGTAATAAACAATGAACTGTGCAAAATCCATTTTAAATTCGATAGCACATACTTGGGGCTCCTGTCATGGTTTGTAGATCGATTTAAGGGTTCAAGATCCCAAAGCATTAACTGCAACGTCCATTTGGATGTATCCCACATGTTGTCCCGTACCGTGTAATTTGGGATTATGAATCCTACAAATTAATGAGGAGAGTTAGCAGTACGAAAAGATTAGATAGAAAAATTAAGAAGTAGGAGGCTGACAAAAGAAAAACTTTTAGGTGCCTCGGGCACATCTGGGCTCGGTGCTGAAGATCCTTTAATTTTGATGGATCTCACGTGGGACTCATATGATTTAAAGGTTGAGATGTATTCATGCCTGACATGATTTGTAGGTTGAGAATGGGTTAATAGCTAGAGAATGTTCTTTTGTAATTAGATGACTAAACTTTAGTTTGAGTGCACTAAACTAGTATGTGTTTAATGCAACTGATGCATTTTGATCGAAAATCCGGCCTATTCTTTGACGAAGATACACGCACGATTCTTTGATGAAGATACCTGCAAATATTGACACTTGAAAATATTTAGAATCCGTTGGTTTTGTGGAAAATTTACTATCGAATAACATTTCCCCATTTTTTCAACGTTTGAATCATTTAGGAAAATGAGTTAAAGAAAAAAAATTTCATAGTCACCTAGAGCATTAAGCTTATATTCTAAAAATGACTTCTTCTTTCAAAATTGTATATCATTATGCAAAGTTTTCCCTGCGGCTGGGCCCGAGTCCCCGGCACATGAAAATGGGACATGGGACGGCACTCGAGGCATTACCTCAAACGTGTTTTTCGCAAGTTTCATGTAACAAACTTTAGAAAACGACTTTTAAATTATTTGTAAAATTCAACCGAACATATAAATGGTTTTCCTTGACAAAAAGTTCATGAGAAAATATTTTCCTGCAAAGTTCAATTTTCAATGAAACAAACGGAGATATTGACCAATTAAAATACCACTTTTAGTAGTTACAATGTAATCCAGAAAACTTGGATTTGCTCATCAAAAGGCAGAGGCAAGTTCATTCTATGAGTGAGATTTACCCTTTAATCTGGGAACCTTCTGTGGATTAGACCGAGAGAGTAAACTCTCGTGCGGACGGCTTTATTTCATGGTGGTGAGGATGCACATCAAGACCTTTCATTAGTATCCTTGCCGATTAAGTCAAGAAAGACGGGATCACGTCATCAAGTGCGTCACATCTTTTTAGCATTATTTTAACAATGGACTGCCAGGATGATGGTGATAATGATGATAATTGTTATTATTATTATCGAATCATAGCAAGGCAAGGGCTTCACGCCACATCCATTTTTGTACTTATTAGCAGACAACTCTCTTTGTATGACTCTTAACAGACAAGTGTTTCTCGGGAGGCACAACACAACGGCAAATTTCTCGACAAGTAGTAAGTTTCTTAGCTAATCACAAGTTTAAGCCTACCTTTAGTGCTAGAACTTATGGTAACCTACTGACAGTTTTATGAAATTGAGTTTGCAAAAATTATTAATTTTTTGTACTGTTGACACCTAAATTTTAATTTTTAGAAATTCATCTATTTCATAAAATGAGAATTGGTCTTAGTTCTCGCAAAATAAATTCACATACATTATATATTTATTTTTGTCATACATTTATATATAGTCGAAGGTGAGTCGATTGGGCTTAATTTAACAAGCGATGGAACCAAAATCAATTTGAAATTTTCGACCACAAGAGGGGATTGCCGAAATGTTTATGGTGTTGAGCTCAATTCAAATTTAGTTCAGTCCATTTTAGGTTTATTAAATGTAATTTTTTTAATTAATTACCCATTTAATTAATTAAAGCCCGATTAGACCCTAAATTCGTGCAAATAAGCCTATTAATTGGAAAATTTCGGGCAAGACCTTATATCCCTCGTTGTGGCCGAAATTTTGGATATCTAAGACCGTCAATGACATAAATTTCAATCCGACGACCATTATCTCTCAAATCCAACGGTCAAGAGTAAACCCTACTGTTCAAGGCCTTTCTTTTTCTATATATTCGTCATGATAGCCTAGGGTTAGGAGACTTCATTCGGCTATCATAAGAAATTCGGCACTCACAAAAGAGGGGATTCCAAAAACCAACTCAAAGTGATTCAAGGAGTTTAATTGTCTCCCCATCCGGTCGAGACAATCCTCCTCCAAGCCAGATGTCCAAGCACGCCACCGAAACGATCTCTCTTGTGTACGTCAATCAACTTCATCCGTCTCCACTGCACTTCCGCGTTGCTTCCCTCTTGATCCCAACGCTGCCTAACACCGTTGTTTGCAACAAAACCACCGACCTACCTCTGCCCACCGAAGCTCGTTTGATCTCGGTCTAGAAAATCACATGCTAGCTGTTCCACATCATTCTCCCCTTCTTCGGAAAAACTCGCCCTTGAGTTATCATCAAGGTAAAGTGGAATGTCAGGAGAACGATAGTTGGATAAATCCAACACATTGAATGTTGGAGAAATATTAAGATCTCTAGGAAGATCAACAACGTAGGCATTATTGTTGATTTTCTTAATGATTCTACAAGGACCGATCTTTCTATTCTTCAGCTTGTTATAAGTACTAACGGGAAAACGATCCTTACGTAGAATCGCCAACTTCAAAAGTCTTGGAAAGACATCGCTTGTCAGCATGCTCCTTAAACTTTGCATTGGACTCATCAATGTGGTGTGCAACATCAGCTTGAACCTCCACAATTTTGGCCGCCACACTATAACCAGGAACCTTAGACAGAGGAACCATATCAAGTGTATGTTGAGGTACACGACCATAAACAATTTCAAATGATGATTTTCTAGTGGAACGATTAACAGTATTGTTGAAAACAAATTTTGCTGGTGCTAGATATCGATCCCACTGTTTCGGCTTATCACTACAAAGGCAGCGAATAATGTCTGCCATTGTCCGATTAACTGCCTCAGTCTGCCCATCAGTTTGAGAATGGAAAGAACTATTGTATTACAAATTAGTGCCAAATAATTTCGACACAGTCCTCCAAAAGTGACTGAGGAACTTAGTATCCCTATCAAAGGTAATCGTCTTGGGAACACCATGTAAACGAACAACTTTGTGAAATAATAGACCAGCGACATGAGAAGCATCGAATGCCTTCTTACAGGGTATAAAATGTGACATCTTCGTAAATCTATCCACTACCATAAAGACAGAATCTATACCTCGTTGTGTTCGCGGTAGTCTCAGAACAAAATCCATGGATATGTCCACCCAAGGTCCAGTTGGAATTGGCAACGGCATATAAAGACCAGTATTCTGAGAATGCCCTTTTGCAACCTGATAGACACGACATTTCTGCACAAAACGCCCAACATCGCGCTTTAATTGTGGCCAAAAGTAATGTTCCTCTACCAAGGCGATAGACTTATCACGCCCTAGATGTCCTCCAAGGTTTCCACCATGTAATTCCCGAATCAATTTCTCACGAAGAGAACTACGCAGGATGCATAACCTGTTACCATAAAATAAGTAATTACCATGAGTAATCATATCACCTTCAAAATCAGCGGCTTGACACTTCGCCCAAGTGTCTCGAAAATCTTCATCTTCAGCATAAAGGTCGCATAAAATCTCAAAGCCCACTGTTCGTTTGTCATAGTGACAAGTAAATTGGCTTGACGGCTTAAAGCATCAACTACTTTATTCAGATGACCAGCCTTATGTCGAAGCATAAAATTAAATTGTTCTAAGAAAGAAACCCATCGTTCATGTATCCTATTTAAATGCTTTTGGCCCTTGATGTATTTGAGCGCTTGATGGTCAGTGTTCAATAGAAATTCATGTTGATAAAGGTAAGGCTGCTAGTGCTTAATAGCTCGAACTACTGCATAGAATTTCTGCTCATAGGTAGACCATCGTCGTCGAACTTCATTTAACTTCTCATTGAAATAAGCAATTGGTTTCCCTTCCTGTGATAAGACTGCGCCAATTCCCACTCCAGAGGCATCACAATCTAGCTCGAAAAACTTATCAAAATTTGGCAAAGTAAGAACATGAGTAATAGATAACTTTTCTTTTATCAAGGCAAAACTCGCCTTGGCCTCTTCACTCCACTTTAATTGCCATTTCTTTAAACATTATGTAATAGGTGCAAAGATAGTACTGAAATTAGGAATGAACCTGCGATAGAATGTCGCCAGCCCATGAAAACTCCGTACTTCCCCAACAGTCTTGGGCGCAGGCCAATCTCAAACGGCAACAACCTTTGCTCCATCAACTTGAAGCCCATCTGCACTAACAATATATCCCAAAAATAACAATTGATTCGTCATGAAGCTACATTTGGACTGGTCAATATAAAGTTGATTCCCCTCTAAAACCTGCAAAACATCTCGAAGGTGTTCTACATGTTGCTGTTCATCTGGGTTGTAGATAAGTATATCATCAAAATAAACCACCACAAACTTGCCTAAGAAAGGTTTAAGGACTTGTGTCATCAGACGCATAAAAGTGCTAGGAGCATTGCTAAGTCCGAATGGCATGACTAGCCATTCATAAAGCACTTCGCTGGTTTTGAACGCTATCTTCCATTCATCCCCAGGTCTCATGCGAATCTAATGGTAACTACTCCTCAAATCGATCTTCGAAAAAATTCTTTGATCCAGACAATCTGTCAAGCATATCATCCAAACGAGGAATAGGAAAGTGATACATCACAGTTATTTTAATTATCGCTCGACTATCCACGCACATCCGCATGCTGCCATCATTCTTCGGTGTAAGCAAGAACAACATAAGGGCTCATACTTTCTTGGATAAAACCTTTTCGCAGAAGTTCTTCCACTTTCTCTCTTAATATCTTATTCTCCTTTGGGGTCATACGATAATGTGGCAGATTAGGTAGACTAGTGCCGGGTAGGAAATCAATCTGATGTTGGATGTCTCGCAATGGTGGTAGTCCATCAGATAGGTTTTCAATAGTAATGCCAGAGAAAGCCTTCAACAAAGGCAACAAAGCTTTTGGGAGCACAACGGTTTCCTGCATAGACCTGTCATCAACAATCAAATACATATCGTTCCTCTTACGAACATTAAGTAGAACACCAGCCGCACTATCCTTAGCTTGCCTTTAAGACGATTGCGAAACACGAGCAGCTTTTGTCATGCCCCGCACCCCGAGCATGGGCGCGCTACTCCCTTTTCTGGTCTCTCTCATGTCCCAAGATTCATAAATTGAGAGATGTATTATAACGGTAGCATGCGGAAGCGATAACACACACTCCTCCATACACTCATCAAATGGGGACCTAGATAGCGAGACATAACAAATATATATATAACATCCCATGAGTTTATACAAAAACGCAGGTGAGCTAATCCTGCAAATAGGTCGGTGTAACGAGACCGAAACAAAAGACAACCATATCAAGTCTCCAAAAGAAACTGGCCTACGAAATCATCACCAAAAGACTACATAGTAAGTTAGGAAACTCCTAGGTCGAACTGCTGGAATCATTAGTCTCCTCAGGATCCTCAGTAGGCTCGTAGTCCGAGAAGGTCTCTGAGCGCATGTTTACCGTGTCCTCTATCGTCTCGTCCTCCAGCTGCTCCTCAATCTCATCCTCTGAAGCGTCAATCTTTATTACCTCAACGGTGTCCTCCAGGGTCGAGGTCCTCTCAAGCATGTTCCTCGAACCAGCCATGGATACCTCTACTTCTACAGAATCCTGGGTAGGATGACACCAGCTAGGGATAGCCCCGCGAGGTATCTCTGTAGCCTTTAACGGACCAGTGGTAACCTCGCCTACTCTACGGAACCACGCCTCGAACCTATGCGATTTTCATTCCTTATCTTGTGCTAAAATCAATAAAAATCCTCTTCAAAGCACCTCAACAATTCGGCCCCAAGGAGTCCAAAGCAGGACAACTTGCACCTAATACAAATTCCATCCAATTCATCAATTTTCTTCGTCCAATCATCAAATCATTAAGCATAAACCTTATTGACATATCAATTGACATTCCAGTAAACCTCGATGAATAATTTAGAGCTTTATTCCCCCATGAACAGCCCCTAAAGTTTCGGCATACACAGAACCAAAACAGGGCATTTTCGATTTTGTGTGGTACCCAACTAATTAGTTCATAAACTACTCTTAAAGCTCAATTTATCCACTAATCTACTCGCTAACATATAGTTCTAAGTATTGGGAAGTCTCACTGAAATTTTGAGGGCAAGGTGACACTCGGAAGTCCACGAACGATGCCGATCCTTCCAAGTCCTCTACCGGTTAGATTCAGCCCTTCAAACATAATGCCATTTCGGCATCAAAACTCCATCAAACTCAGCCCAGTTTTTCACCACAACTCAGTATACATATACCCTAGGTGTCTACAAAATTTGGCCAGAAGATTGAAGTGAATTGAAGTCCTACGGAGCTCAAACAACGACTTACCTCCAGCTGCGATGAATTCCGTCAACTCGTAGGGAAATGGTTGGCCGGAGCTCTACCGGTGGCCAAACGCCGAACTACCACTTGGAGGTGGTCGGCAAGAGGATGGGCTTGGAGCTGGTGGTCAGCGCGAGAGCGGGAGGCCGTCGATGACGGCGGTCGAGAGCGGCGAAGGGGATGGCAGTAGCTGGTACGGCGTGGGGTCTTCGGCCGGTGAAGAGAAGAGGAAGAAGATGAAGAAGAATGGTGATTGGAGTGAGGTTTCGGCTGAGGGAAGGGGAGAGAGGGAGCTATACACAATTTGGAGAGTCAAACATGTAGAATGGTAGGTTAAAAGTGACATAATTAATGCTAATTGTGCATCCATTGACACTTGTCCACATGTTCATCAATAGCTCATCCAAGGGCTGCCACTCCTCCTCATTTTCGGTAGTTAGGGGTATGTGGTCAATGACCAAAATGCCCTTATCCATTTATTAAGGCAAGGCCAAGGCTTGAGGGGCAAAACGGTAATTTCACCCTTGATGTTCGGAACGTCTTCTTTCTAATTCAAATTTTCTTGGATGAGGCGATGTCCAATCCAATTATAATGTTGGAATTCTTGATTTTCCATTCTCTAATTTCAAGACTCGATTCTGAATCATTTCTCTGTCAAATGTGATTTTAGACTATCCCGAATTGACGGGCGGCTTTTGCAGATGTTACGCGTATCGACTTTGTGATTCATATCACACTTAGGGCTCGTCAGTTCATGGCGACTTTGAATGTCATGTAATTGCGAGGGTCTATTACTAGTTCCGACGGTCTCGATCGTTATCGTTCGATTTAGGAAAATTTTGCAAATTATACATTGGTTAAGCGGCATCACCCGCGCTCCAATTGTATAACGCTAGCAATACGTTCCTCAATCGTTCTTAGATCGTCCTTTTATGGCTCTAAATGTCCCATCGATAATCCTTATGGTCAAAGTGTCATTTCCTATTTGAGTTCCATAGGTCCACGTACCTTGTCTCACGTTAGCCTTTCCCTTTTGGTCTGTTAATTCGAGATTGATCAGATCTGAGCGAGATACGACTGAAATACATCATTAGATATATTCTCATTGATAAGTCTCGAAATGACAGGAAAAATCAGATTATCACAACTCTTCCTCACAAAAATTTGGTCCTCAAAATTTACAATAAACCCAGCTATTCAAACAAATGGGGGTATTGACGCCTCATCGTCTCATCGCTTTCCCACGTAGCGCCTTCGATTTCATGGTGCTCTCAAATTACTTTGACTAGTGGGATCGTCTTGTTCCTCAAAACTTGCTCTTTTCGATCTTCGATCTTGACTGGCTTTTCTACGTAGGATACTCTGTCATCCACTTCGATAGTCTCATAATATAATACATGCGTCGAGTCTGACTCGTACTTCCGTAGCATTGACACATGAAATACGTTGTGTACTTGGGACAAGTTAGGCGGTAAGGCAAGCTTATAGGCTAAGGTCCCAATTCCTTCCAAAATCTCAAATGGACCTACGTATCTCAGACTTAATTTCCCTTTCTTTCCAAACCTAGACAATCCTCTCATCAGCGACACCTTAAAGAAGACATGATCACCTACTTGAAACTCCAGAGGTTTACATCGTTTGTCCGCATAACTTTTCTGATGACTCTATGTTGTTTTCAGTCTATTCCGAATTATTTTCACGGCCTCCACTAATTGCTTTACTAACTCTAGGCTTGTAATACTTCTTTCTCCAACTTCGTCCCAGTAAATCGGGGTCCTGTAAGCTTTTCCGTAAAGCGCTTCAAAAGGTGTCATTCGAATACTCTGTTGATAACTATTGTTATACGCGAACTCTACCAAATGCAGTTGATCCTCGCATCCACCCTTGAAGTCTATAACACACGCTCGTAACATATCATCTAGCATCTGAATCGTCCTCTCTGATTGTCCGTCTGCCTGCAGATGATATACCGTACTGAACTGTAGTCGAGTTCCCATGGCATCCCGAATACTCTTCCAAAAATTAGCCGTAAACTTGGGATCTCTATCCGATGCAATCGTCACGGGTACTCCATGTAGTCTCACTGTCTGTCGCATATACAGTTCGGCATACCTGTCCATCGCGAAATCCTTTTGCACAGGAATGAAATGTGCAGACTTGGTCAACCGATCCACGACTATCCAAATATAATCGTGACCTCTCTAGCTCCTTGGTAATCCCATTACAAAATCCATTATTACGTTCTCTCATTTCCATTCAGGAATCTCTAAGGGTTGTAGCAATCCACCAGGCTTACAGTGTTGTGCCTTCAACTGCTGGCACGTCAAGCACTTTGCTACATATTTCGCCACATCCACCTTCATCCCGTTCCAACAATAATGCCGACGTAAGTTCTTGTACATTTTCGTGCTACCTAAGTGTATACTATAATTGCTTCTATGAGCCTTTGATAAAATCCTTTCTCTAAACTTTTCGTCTCTTGGTATGCATAGACGCCCTCGAAATTTCAAAATTCCATCCTCTAACACTTGAAACTTTGGTTTCCTTTTCGTTGCGTCCATCTCCAGGATTTTCTGAATTTTCGGGTCCGTAGGCTGCAAGGGTTTTACCATTTCTTGGATCTCGGGTTCTATTCTCAGTGTGGATACCAAACTGGATAGCTGACAGACTTCCAATCTGAATTCATAATCCCTCAAATTTTCAAATAATGACCACCCTTTCACCAATAGATAGGCGATACTCGATTTTCGACTGAGCGCATCCGCGACTCTGTTTGCTTTCACAAGGTGATATAATATGTGGCAATCATAATACTTAAGCAGTTCCATCCATCGATGTTACCTCATGTTCATTTCCTTTTGAGAAAATAGATACTTCAGGCTCTGGTGGTCCGTATAAATCTGAAATTTCTCACCACACAAATAATGTCTCTAGATCTTCAGAGCAAAGATGATTGCTGCCATTTCCAAATCATGAGTCGGGTAGTTCATCTCATGCGGTCGCAGTTGTCGTGATGAGTAGGCAACAACCCTTCCATGTTGCATTAGCATACAGCCCAGTCTCTTTAGTGAAGCATCGCTATGCATTTCATAGCCTCCAGGTCCTAATGGAATATTCAATACCGGTGCGGTTGTTAACCGATGCTTAAGCTCTTGAAAGCCCCTTTCACATTTGTCCGTCCATTCGAACTTCATTTTTTTCTTAGTCAACCTCATCAATGGAATGGCTATAGATGAAAACTTCTTTACAAAGCGTCGATAATACCCCGCCAATCCTAAGAAACTTCGAACCTCCGTCACCGTAGTAGGTCTAGGCCATTTCATAACGACTTCGATCTTCGTAAAATCCACGTCAATACCTTTTCCAGATACCACATGGTCAAGAAATGCCACTTTATTCAACCAAAACTCGCATTTGCTAAACTTGGCGTATAAGTGCTCTCTCAAGGTCTGCAAGGTAGTCCTCATATGCTCTTCGTGTTCTTCGCTACTCCTTGAGTAGATTAAAATCTCATCGATAAAGACGATAATGAACCTATCCAATAATTCCTTGAATACCCAATGCATTAAATCCATAAATGCGGTTGGAGCATTGGTCAATCCAAAAGACATAACGATAAACTCATAATGGTTGTATCTCGTCCTAAAAGCTGTCTTAGGTATATCCTCCTTCTTAATCCTCAACTAATTATACCCCGTTCTCAGGTCTATCTTAGAGAACACCGAAACTCCTTGCAACTGATCAAATAAGTCATCAATTCTCGGCAGTGGGTACTTATTCTTTATTGTCACTTGATTCAACTGTCTATAGTCAATGCATAAATGCAATAACCCATCCTTTTTCCTAACAAACAATACTAGCGCTCCCCACGGTGAAGCACTCGATCGAATAAATCCTTCATCCAATAATTCTTGCATTTGCACCTTTAACTCTTTCAGTTCCGATAAGGACATCCTATAGGGTGCCTTCGAGATTGGCTTGGTTCTAGGCGCTAACTCGATCACAAATTTAATTTCTCTCTCTGGTGGTAACCCTGGTAATTCTTGAGAAAAAACATCAGGAAACTCACGCACTACCGGAATACTTTCTAGTTTAGGTTCTTCGGCGGTCGTGTCCATAACTGCGACTAAGTAAGTCTAACATCCTTCAGTTATCAGCTTTGTCGCTTCAAGATATGAGACTAGAGGATTCGAAGTTCCTTCCTGGCTTCCCACAAACTTGAAATTTGGGCGGCCATCCAAATAAAAACGGATTATCTTACTACCACAATCAACTACTGCCCTTTGCTTACCCAACCAACCCATTCTTATGATCACATCAAAGTCATACATGGGCAACACAGCCAAGTCTATACTCTCTTTACTACTACCAATTACGATTTTACTATTAGCACAGCCCAACGAAACCAGCACATTATCCTTCAACGGGGTAGCAACATACAGAATCACACTCAAGGGTTCAACTCCATATCAACCTAATCAACAAATTGAGCAGACACAAACGAGTGTGATGTGTCAGGATCAAACAAAGCATAGGAAGCTTGGTCACACAAATAAACCGTACCTGTGACCACGCCTGGCCCTTCTTCCGCTTCCCTACGTGCCACAACATAGACTCTTCCCTGAGCTGAGGTCGGTTCTGATCAACCTGGGGAGCAGCATTTGACAGTCTTGCCTGTGGTCGTTACCCTTGAGGTTTATTTGCTGGGGCTTGGCTCGGTCAAGTCCTCATCTGACCACATTTGAAACACGCTCCAGTTCTTGCCGGGCAAGGTCTATTACCATGCCTTCTACCATAGAGGCAGTAGTTCCAATTTGCTCGGTTCGGCGGCTTCACTATATTCTTTCTTACTGGAGAGACGAAGCGTTTGTTGCCAGTCATAGGTCTTTTGCCGGCCTGGCGGTTATCTCTGAGTGAACTAAACAGCGATCCAGATGCAGCATTCATCTCCTTCAGGTCCCCCTCGATCATCTGTCCCCGTTCATAAATTTCTTTATAAGTCATTAGGTTCAGAGCTATTATCTGGCTGCGAAGTTCAGGGCTCAGTCCATCCCAAAATCTCCGCGTCTTCTCAAGGGGATCCTCTACTGATCGGGGCGCGTACCTTGAAAGTCTAGAGAACTCCGTTTCATATTGGTCCACTGTCAGATGATTCTGACGCAGCTGCAAGAATTATATTTGCTTCCTTTCTCGAGCTGTCTCGGAGAAGTACTTATCATTGAATACCGTGGTAAAGACATTCCAGGTCAAGGCTGTTCCTTCCGGAAAGACTCCATTCTTGGTGGCAGTCCACCTATCATTAGCGATACCTTCCAACTGGTACACCGCCAATAGTACTTTTTCTTCATCTGTACATCTCAGTATTTCGAAAGCTTTCTCCAGTTTCTTGATCCACCTTAGCGCCAATTCTGAGTCTCCAGTCCCATCGAACTGGGTTGGCTTTATCTTAATGAACTGTTCGACCAGCTGGCCCATTTGCCTGGCCACAACCACTTCCTACTGTGCATTACCTATCTCATTGCCTTGGTCAGCATCGCCATTATTTTCATTTCCTCCATTATTGTCGTTGTTGGCGTTGACAGTAGCTATCGCGGCTCCCACCGCTTGAGCTATGGCAGTATCCCTATTTTGGGTCTGCCGGTCAATAAGGTCGCCGATCCTTTCGAGTGCCCTTAGCACTTCGTCCATTCTCGGGTCTTCTGCCATAGGTGGCCTCGATCTAGAGGCTCCACTCCTGGGTCTTCTAGGTCTTTTAGGCGGATTACTCATTCTTGGGTACTCTCACTACACTTGTACCACTTAATTCCACCACAAAATTAGTAACTAACTCATCTAATCAAGTCCAGCGATAACAAACTATGTCCTAAGAGAAGCAGTCATAACATAACAACCTTCCACACAACTATTTTCAGAAGCACTTTATTGAGTTGTACATGGCCATTACTCAATCCCGTTCACTTCAACGGTTCATCAGAAACCAGTCATGCTCATTTACTCAACAAGCCAAAATCCAAAAATGACTTTTAGCGCTAAATATGGAGCTCAATCTTCACAATCATCACAATCTTGTCAAGATCAAATGTCATTCACATGCGCTAAGACATATGCCATGCGTCTCGTGCCTAACTCTAACAAGTCTCCTAAGGTCTCGCTACCCAATCTGTCCCAATTCATTCCCTCTTATTACTCCATTCCTCAATCAACTTTGGATCGAGATGACCTTACTCTGATACCAAGCAAGATGGGTTGTCACGCCCAACACCCCGAGGACGGGCATGCGGCTCCCTTCCCTAGTCTCTCTCATGTCCGAGGATTCATAAATTGAGAGATGCATTATAACGATAGCATGCGGAAGCGATAACACACACTCCTTCGTACACTCATCAAATGGAGACCTGGATAGCGAGACATAACAAATATGTATAACATTCCATGAGTTTATACAAAAGCGCAGGTGAGATAATCTTGCAAATAGGTCGGGGTAACGAGACCGAAACAAAAGACAACCATATCAAGTTCCCAAAAGAAACTGATCTACGAAATCATCACCAAAGGACTGCATAGAATTCCTGCTCATAGGTAGACCATCGTCGTCGAACTTCATTTAACTTCTCACTGAAATAAGCAACTGGTTTTCCTTTTTGTGATAAGACTGCACCAATTCCCACTCCAGAGGCATCACAATCTAGCTCGAACAACTTATCAAAATTTGGCAAAGTAAGAACATGAGTAGTAGATAACTTTTCTTTTATCAAGGAAAAACTCACCTCGACCTCTTCACGTCACTTAAATTGCCATTTCTTTAAACGTTATGTAATAGGTGCTGAGATATTACTGAAATTACGGATGAACCTGCGATAGAATGTCGCTAGCCCATGAAAACTCCGTACTTTCCCAATAGTCTTGGGCGTAGGCCAATCTCGAATGGCAGCAACCTTCGCTCCATCAACTCGAAGCCCATTTACACTAACAATATATCTCAAAAATAACAATTGATTCGTCATAAAGCTAATTTTGGTAGGTTAATATAACGTCAATTCCCCTCCAAAACCTGCAAAACATCTCTAAGGTATTCTACATGTTGCTGTTCATCTGGGCTATAGATTAGTATATCATCAAAATAAACCACCACAAACTTACCCAAGAAAGGTTTAAGGACTTGCGTCATCAAACGCATAAAAGTGCTAGGAGCATTGCTAAGTCCGAATGGCATGACTAGCCATTCATAAAGTCCTTCGCTGGTTTTGAACGCCGTCTTCCATTCATCCCCAGGCCTCATGCGAATCTAATGGTAACCACTCCTCAAATCGATCTTCGAAAAGAACTTTGATCCAGACAACCTATCAAGCATATCATCCAAACGAGGAATAGAGAAGTGATACCTCACGGTAATTTTATTTATCGCTCAACTATCCACACACATCCGCATGCTGCCATCTTTCTTCGGTGTAAGCAAAGCAGGAACAGCACAAGGGCTCAAGCTTTCTTGGATAAAATCTTTTCGTAGAAGTTCTTCCACTTTCTCACTTAATAACTTATTCTCCTTCGGGGTCATACGGTAATGTGGCAGATTAGGTAGACTAGCGCCGGGTAGGAAATCAATCTGATGCTGGATGTCTCGCAATGGTGGTCCATTAGATAGGTCTTTAGTAGTAATATCAGAGAAGGCCTTCAACAAAGGCTGCAAAGTTTTTGGGAGCACAATGGTTTCCTGCTTAGACCCTTCATCAACAATCAAATACATACCATTCCTCTTACAAATATTAAGTAGAACACCAGCCGCACTACCCTTAGTTTGGCTTTGAGAGGGTTGCGAAACACGAGCAGCTTCTGTCATGCCCCGCACCCCGAGCACAGGCATGCAACTCCCTTCCCTAGTCTCTCTCATGTCCCAAGATTCATAAATCGAGAGATGCATTATAACGGTAGCATGCGGAAGCGAAAACACACACTCCTCCGTACACTCATCAAATGGGGACCTGGATAGCGAGACATGACAAATATATATAACATCCCATGAGTTTATATAAAAGCGCAGGAACTCTAATCTTGCAAATTGGTCGGGTAACGGGACCGAAACAAAAGACAACCATATCAAGTCCCCAAAAGAAACTGGCCTATGAAATCATCACCAAAAGACTACATAGTAAGTCAGGAAACCCCTAGGTCGAACTGTTGGAATCATTAGTCTCCTTAGCATCCTCAGTAGGCTTGTAATCTGAGAAGGTCTCTAAGCGCACGTCTACCGTGTCCTCTTCGTCTCGTCCTCCAACTGCTCCTCAATCTCATCCTCTGAAGCGTCAATCTTTATCACCTCAACGGTGTCCTCTAGGGTCGGGGTCCTCTCAGACATGTTTCTCGAACCAATCACGTATACCTTTACTTCTACAGAATCTTGGGTGGGATGACACCAGCTAGGGATAGCTCTGCGAGGTACCTCTGTAGCCTTTAGCGGACTTATGGTAACATCGCCTATTCTACGGAACCACGCCTCGAACCTGTATGATTTTCAGTCCTTATCTTGTGCTAAAATCAACAAAAATCCTGTTCAAAGCACCTAAACAATTTGGCCCCAAGGAGTCTAAAACAAGGCAGCTTGCACCTAATACAAATTCCATCCAATTCATCAATTTTTTTCGTCTAGTCATCAAATCATTAAGCATAAACCTTTTTGACATATCAATTGACATTCCAATATGCCTCGATGAAGAATTTAGAGCTTGATTTCCCCATAAACAGCCCCTAAAATTTCGGCATACACAAAACCGAAACAGGGCATTTTCGATTCTGTGTGGTGCCCAACTAATCGATCCATAAACTAATCTTAAACCTTAATTTATCCACTAATCTACTATCTAACATATAGTTCTAGGTGTTGGGAAGTCTCATCGAAATTTTGAGGGCAAGGTGACACCCGGAAGTCACGAACGACGCCGATTCTTCCAAGTCATCCACCGGTTAGATTCATCCCTTTAAACGCAACATCATTTTGACATCAAAACTCCATCAAACTCAGCCCAATTTTTCACCACAACTCAGTATACATGTACCCTAGGCGTCTACAAAATTTGGTCGGAAGATTAAAGCGAATTAAAGTCCTACAGAGCTCAAACAACGACTTACCTCCAACTGCGACGGATTCCATCGACTCACGGTAAACGGTTGGTCGAAGCTCTACTGGTGGCTAAACGCCGAACTACCACTTGAAGGTGGTTGGCAAGAGAATGGGCTTAGAGCTGGCGGTCGGCGCGGGAGCTGGAGGTCGTCGGCGACGACGGCGAAGGGGATGGCAGTAGCTGGTAGAGCGTGGGGTCTTCGACTGGTGAAGAGAAAAGGAAGAAGATGAAGAAGAATGGTGATGGCGGTGAGGTTTCGGCTGAGGGAAGGGGAGAGAGGGAGCTATACACAATTTGGAGAGTTAAACATGTATAATGGTAGGTTAAAAGTGGCATAATTAATGCTAATTGTGCATCCATTGATACTTGTCCACATTTCCATCAATAGCTCATCCAAGGGCTGCCATTCCTCCTCATTTTCGGTAGCTAGGGGTATGTGGTCAATGACCAAAATGCTCTTATCCATTTATTGAGGCAAGACCAAGGCTTGAGGGGTAAAATTGTAATTTAACCCTTGACGTCCGGAACGTCGTTTTTCTAATTCAAATTTTCTTGGATGAGGCGACGTCCAATCCAATTATAATGTTGAAATTTTTGATTTTCCATTCTATAATTTTAAGACTCGTCTCTAAATCATTTCTTTGTCAAATGTGATTTTAGACTATCCCGAACTTACGGGCGGCTTTTGCAGACGCTACGTGTATCGACTCTATTTCATATCACACTTAGGGCTCGTTAGTTCACGGTGACTTTGGTTGTCATGTAATTGCGATGGTCTATTACTAGTTCTGACGGTCTCGATCGTTATCATTCGATTTAGGAAAATTTTGTAAATTATACATTGGTTAAGAGGCATCACCCGCGCTCCAATCGTATAATGCTAGCAATGCATTCCTTAATTGTTCTTAAATCGGCCTTTTATGGCTCTAAATGTCCCTTCGACAATCCTTATGGTCAAAGCGTCATTTCCTATTCGAGTTTCCTAGATCCATGTAAATTGTCTCGCGTTAGCTTTTCCCTTTTGGTCAGTTAACTCGAGATTGATTAGATCCGAGTGAGATGCAACTGAAATACATAATTAGATTTATTCTCATTAATAAGTCTCGAATTGACAGGAAAAATCAGAATGTCACAGTTTCATCCAAGGGACGAAGGGTAATTTTTGTCCTTCTCCACACGAACGAATAAACGTTCTCACGTGCTCGGTGAGTAACATCAACATCATATTGCCATGGCCGTCCCAACAAGACGTGGCATGCATCCATCTCAACAACATCATAGATTATTGTATCCTTGTATGTTTTCCCATTAGAAATAGACAAACAACAAATCTGAGTTGCCTTTAATTCTGGCCCCTTACGAATCCAGCCAATCGTATAGGGTGAGGAGTGAGCTTCAGTCTCTAGTTGGAGATGATCGACAAGTGCCTGCGATACAATATTTTCGCAACTTCCACTATAAATAATAATGTTGCAGATCTTACCACTTATAGTGCATCGGGTGCGAAAAAGGTTATTTCGCTGTGAATCCTCCGTTTGTGGAGTTAACAACAGCCGTCTAACCACGCAATTAACACATTCCCCTTCTTCGTCGACTACCTTCTCTTCATTACCCCAATCTTCATCATAAAGCTCATCTTCAGGTTCGACTAGTTTCGCCATCTTCCGTCGCAGATAATCACTGGAACGATGTCCAGTCTCATTACACTTAAAGCACTTTCTTGGATAGGGCTTTACATAGGGATTCAGAGCAACTTCACGAGCCCTTGATGCAGAGGATTCAGTGGGTTTGGGCGCTTCAACGTTAACCCCTGAATTTCGATTTGTGTTGTTGAATTGTCTACTAAAGGAATCGCCTGCCTCCAGAGATTTTTCTCGTGTAGATTGTTCTCGTGGAGTGTAATTTCCCCTCTATTCGAATAGTTATTTTGCTCCAACTGTAATTCCACCTTTCTGGCCATCTCTTGTGCATCCTCGACAGAGTACAAGCAATGCAAAGAAACACGATCTTGAATATTTAAGCAAAGACCATGGATATACATGGCTATTTATTGTGCCTCCGATTTAGCTAGATTATTGCGGGTCGAAAGTCTAAGGAACTCCTCCGTGTAGGCTTGAACAGTTCGACTTCTCTGCTTGCAAGCCTGAAATTGTTGGAACAAAACCTATTCAAAATCAGGAGGTAGGAACTAATCCTTCAACAATTCTTCATGCGATTCCAAGTTCAGATAGGGGCTTTCCCTTGTCGGTGTTATGAAAGTTGTGTTTGTTCCCACCAGGCTGAAGCACCACCCTTTAGTCTATATGCCACGAGCTTAACTTGACGATCCTCTTCGATTTCCATGGCATTAAAATTTTTTTCTACCTCCCAAAGCCAATCTAGAAGATCTTCTATATTTAAATTACCGGTGAAAGTAGGAAGATCGACTTTGAGCTGATGCTTATTGGGCTCTCGTTGGTATCCTCCTTGTCGTCGACCTCCACGAACATGTTCGTCCATGACGTCCCTATATCGACATTTTCCACGAACAGGGACATCCAGGAATTCGTCTTCACCTTCTGCTTCTGAATCCTCGACATAGCCTTGTTGTCTTTGTCGAAGATTCGCCCTTCGCTCCATGGCTACTTCGGGATCACGAGCGACAGGAATTCGGCCCGCTAGAAGATCGCCAGGATTAGGGTTAGGGTTGGCAGACAACCGTTGGATGGCGGCAAGTAATTCTTGAATTGTCTATTGGTGATCTTGTAGAGTCCGCCAAGTTTACTCAGCAAACTGGGTAAATTCCTCATGCGAAATAGGCTCATCGCCTTCAGTTGCTGAGGTTTGTTGATTCACGTTCTTTGTTATCGTCACAAGAAGAAACCTCACTCTGATACCAAATGATGCAGGGTAGCGATAAATAGGAAATCAATTCCTTAGAATAAACTATATTCGATTAATCAAAGTCTGAATATTACAAAGAGAGGACGCCCATATATATAGATAGGACTCTCAAAAGGAATGCGAATAACAAAATATAACATTAATTGAATATAACCTAATCTTATCTAAGCGAATCTGAACCAAAGATAACAAATAATTGAAATATTCGAAATTGCCTAAAATAGAAAACTGTCTGAAAAGTGATCTAAACGACTCTGAAACAGACGGCCATTTCGCTTCAACCGATCAATTTTGAGCACAATCCGAGATCGTTTGACCTAAGATCCAAAATTACCGGTAAAGTCTCGCGGACTTCTGGCGATCCAATTTGTCAAGAAAATCACATGCCGGCTGTTCTACATCAGTATGCAGGAATATCATTCGGAAAAGGTATGAATTTTTGGTTTTGTTTTTGTTGCATCCTATGCTTTGGTAAAATTGATCATGTTTGTTCCATGCTTTAGTGAGCATATAAGGATTGCAATCAAAACTAGAAAATTAACCCTCTTTTCGTCCACTTTCTGTAAGAATGATATCCATTGCATGTGAAATCTAAGTAAACTTGTTTTTTTCATGGATTTGATCGAATTTTGATGTTCTGAGTTGAAGTTCGAATGGAACCATGTCTCTTAAATTTGTTCAGTTGCGTTCTCAAAGAATGAAATTGGAAGTTGAATTTCGGCATTCATACTTTATCGTGACTGAAACTTGGTGGATGATTGATTGGCCTTGCTTTTGAAGTTTGCTCATTGTTTGGTTGGATTGAATTTTCATTGGTTATCTCATATTACTTCGTTTGGATTATTCGGGTAGGGATTAGGATCTCAATTCGTTTGGGTTATATCTGAAACTCGGAAGATTATCTAAGATTATCCTTCGAACCTTAGAGGTAATTTTTTGGAAAATTCGAAAATATCAATAAGATTTTAACCCAATTAGGAATTCTAAACATATCTCAGAAATTTGGGAAAGCTATCTAAAGTAATATTGCCGAACCTTAAAGACAACTTTCTTAAGATTTAAGATAAGATTTCAGTCAGATAATATATTTTTAAAATTCTAAAGATTATCTAAAATTCCTTGAAAATTTTAAGAGATAATCTTTCCTAATTTAAAATATATGGATCATTGGTGGATAGGGATCATCTCCTAGAGAATTTCAGCTATCCCCATGCAATTTTTGAAATTCCCAAGCTTAATTGATTTGCACCATTTGTGGTAAAAATTTGCACATTTTTAAACAAACATGCTTATAATATATGCTCCTCACGTGCCTAGACCCGTTGGAAAAATTAAATCACATTAAATCACACGCCTTACCCATGATCTTATGGAGTGGGATGGCGATTTAGTATAAGGCATCGTATTCTTTTCCTTTGGCAGAAGGAACGTTGTCCTCTTATACGCGTATTCGCACACTGGCACGAATTTTCAGGGATGTAGCAATAAAAATTTTACTCTAATTCGAATATTTGGGAATGAGTGAATTATCAAAAATTCGGATATTAAGATATATTATGGGCATTCTTGTTTAATTTTGTTCAAACTTTTTTTCAAGAAATTTGAAAAATAAAAATAAAAACCAAAAAAACCAAAAAAACCAAAAAGACCAAAAAATTCAAGTCACATGAACCAATCAAAAAGGAATTTTCATGAAATTGATACCGAAATGGCATTAATCGAATAATTAATGTAACCAAGTCCCCGAACTCAATTTCACTGGTTCGTAGAGATAAAATAGTTCTTCCGCTATTTTATATAGATTTTTAATCTACCTACAAAAAAAGATTAGTGGCTGTGACATTCTGATTTTCAATTAACTTCAGACTCTGTAATAAGAAGTTTATTTATATCAAGCGATGTATTTCAGTTGTATTTCACTCAAATCTGATCAATTTGAGCAGACTGACCAAAGGGGAAAGGCTAACGCAACACGAGATACGTGGACCTAGGCGACTCGAATAGGAAATGACGCTTTGACCATAAGGATTGTCGAGGGGATATTTAGGACCGCAAAAAGGTAGATCTAAGAACGATTAAGGATTATCATACGAGCGTCGTGCAGTTGGAGCGCGGGTGATGCTACTTAACCAACATACGATTTGCAAAATTATCCTAAATCGGACTGTGACGATCGAGACCACAGGGACTAGCGATAAGCCCTTGCGATTACATGACAACCAAGGCTGCCATGAATTGACGAGCTCTAAACGTGACGAGAATCACGGGGTTGATACGCATATAGTCTGCAGAAGCCGCCCGTCGGTTCGGAATAGGCTGGAATCACGTCTGGTAGAAGGAACGATCATAATTGAGTCCTGAAAAGTTTGAAAAAGGAAAATCAAGAATTCCAACGTCAATTGGATTGGCCGTCGCCCTATCGAATAAGTCAGAAACGAGAAAAACGACGTTCCGAACATCGGAGGTAAAAAGATCAAAATGCCCCTCAAGCTTAGGACTTTGTCTTTATAATTGAAGGAAGGGCAAAATGGACATTTCTCCCCCCAAGCTGCTGCAAATTGAAGAGCAATTGATGTCCATTGAATGCCCTTGAGAAGAACAATGGACAAGTGTCAAGCATCCAAGGGTAGTAGATCATTTCACTAATTAATGCCTACCTACCAATCACCTCAATTAATTTAAATTTTTTGGGACAATAAACAAGCTCTCTCTCTCTCTCCTCAAACCCCCCATTCGGCCATTTTTTTCCCCCAAAGACCAGACCAAGCTTCTTCTTCTTATTCTTCTTCTCTTGTTTCTGCTTCACCCGACCCCGCCGGACGCCGCCGTTCGGTCCGTACGACCGCCACCTCCGTCCCCTGCTTCCGGTCGACTAGCCAGACGTAACCCCACGTCTTGCCGACGTCCTCCAACTGGAATCAGGTCATTTGGAGCTCTGAAGAATTCAGGGCAAGCATTCTCCCACAGGTCGACGGAATCTGTTCCAGTTTGAGGTAGGTTCGGTTCTGAACCCTTTAGACAGCCGAAAACCTGGAATATTTGGGTCGAATTTTTTGGAGATCAAGTAGACATATAGATGGTTCTGTGGTAAAAATTTTGGATTTATTTGATAAGTTTTTGACCATGAACAACCCTTGTACATTATGCCATGAATCTGCCGGTATTCTGTGTGTGAGTCCTCCGGCGACTTCCGACGACTTTTCGGCAACCGCGCGACTTGAAACTCACGGTGAGACTTCCAAACTCTTAGGTAGACATTATAAGAGGTAGAATGATATATATTTGATGGATTTGAGATAGATTAAGGCCGGTTGGACCCGGCATGAACAGAACCGAATCGAACCGGTTCAATGCTGGGCCAAACCAGTTCTGTGGAGGGTTGAATAGACTGGGATTGTGTTGTAATTTGGTGTGTATGATGTGTTGTGATGATGAGGAGTATCTAATGGATGATTTGGATGGATGAATGGAGGGATTGAACTTGAAATTTGACAAAATCGATTGATTATCCTAGGTTGCGCGACAGATTGACCTTGGACTTGAGTTGGCCAAACCTTAGGAGGTGCAAGGAGGAGTAATTTGCGTTATTAAGCGGAGGTAAGGAATTTCCTAAACCGAGGCTGGGGGGATTGGACTCGATTTGGTAAGTCGAGGGCCGAACGGAACGATTTATGAGAAAATACTCGCATGTAATAGCTTGATACGCCCTTGGACATTATAGAATGATTGTTTGACCTAGCCTATTTGTGAATGGTCTGAGTACCTGAGTACTAGTTGAATTGAATTGCATGCCACGAAATTTATTAAACATATTATCATGCGCATTGGCCATTGGTTATAAAATTTGATTTTTAAAAATCAAGTTAATTGATATGATGTGGCATGAGACATGATTGTGACATTGCATGGCATGGCCCTGAGGCGTATGAGACGCGGGGCGGAGGTTGAGACCCTGATGCGACGAGGTCGCGGGGTGGATTATGAAAAGGTGGCGCCCTGATGCGACGGAGTCGCGGGGTTAAGATAGCCACAGTCCTGATGCGATATAATCGCGGGACAGAATACGAGCTCCTAGACTCTGCCTGGAAATTGAACCGGGGCCTGATGCGTTTACGCGAGCCGAGCTTAATGCGATCTAATCGTGGGCTAGAGAATGAGGCAGACAGAGGTTGATTGGTGTGGTGAAGTGACAAGCCGAGCATATACGTGCAACTGTGTGTGACATGAGAATATAAATGCATGTCTGTCCTCTATGCATTATTGTTTATTGAATTATGACTGTCATGTTCGCGTGAGTTCATGAGTTGGATAGGTTGAGTGACTTGACTGCTTGAGTGGACAGTCAACCTGACCTAGGGTTAGGTTTTTCTTACTGAGATGTGTATCTCACCCCTTTTGGGGAAATTCTACTTTACAGATCCTAGGCAATAGCAATGTGGCCTATCATATTCGGGGACCCGCAGGAGATGACGGCGTATTACGATGAGTTTCCCGATAGGCAGGGTAATATATACATAAGGAAATGTACAGTAGTTTGGATAGATGAGGGGGAACCTGACTGGAAGCCTCATCGGTTTGAGGCTTGGTTTAGGTAGGACGGGGATAGGAAGGTTGGGCCGCTGAAACCCCATGAGATTCTAGAGGGTGTCATACCTCCTTGGTGTCAGACGATAGCAGACCAGGAGTTTCCCGAGGGCTCAGTGGTTGGTTCGAGGAACGGCTCGGAGCGGACGCCGACAGCTGAGTTTCCCGTGCCACCGCCAGAGGATGAGGTTATCGTGGTGGAGCCGTCCGAAAGAGATCCATCTGAGCTGGACCAAGAGGCGACTGTGGAGGGAGACCGGGCTGAGCAGTCGCAGGAAGCGACCATGGAAGACTCTGTGGGGGTTCCATCAGAGACTTTCCCCGAGCACGAGCCGTCAGAGGAGAGCGAGAACACCGGAGATTCCAGCAGTTCTTCCTAGGCGACTTCGGATGATGACCTGACTTTTTGACTGGCGACCTGATCCCCTTTCCCTAGTGGATTTTGTGGACATCTTTTGACATGTTTACCCGTCGCCTTGGTGTATAGCGGTCTGTAGTAGATGTGACCAGTTGATGTTGATGTACGATCTTTTGATGCTATCCAGTCCTACTTAGTCTTGGGATATATATATATATATTCATGTAGTACGGGGAGTTGTTGGGAAATGCTTCCGTGTGCTTAATGTAAATTATTTCATCTCTCGATCTTCCTTTATATATAAGTGGATCCTTGGGACCGCCGAGAGATTGTTGTGATTTTGCTTGCAGGGATGATTGTGTGCTCGCGATGGGGCGCGAGGCGTGATAGTGGTGGCTCCTAAATTAAAAATCATTTTAATGAAACCTAAGTTGAGAATTGGTAGGGCTTGGGAGAGTCCGCAGTTGGTTAGTTAATTTATCTAATTAACCTAATAATTCATTAACCTAATTTCAGGTCACAACACTGACTGATGAGTTTTTATTTGCATGACTTACTAACACTTTGAATAAAACTACCTCTTACAAAAATTTATCAAATTAACTTAGAGTAAATACCAAATTTTATGATGATAAATTACCAACTAGTTCTGGGTGATCGGCCTTCATTTAAGATATTTAAAATATGTAATTGTTCTTGTTTCATTTGTCAGCTTTTTCTTTACCAACTTTTATTTGCTTTGGTTGGCAACTCCTTAAATTTAGTACCTCGTTTAGAGAGTACCAATCTAAATTTGCGTGACTCACTAATTATTCTTCTACTAAATTAATACATAGGTTGGTAGGTTATCAACTCTTACGAGTTACTTACATATGTTTATGTATTGTATTTGCTAACTTTTCTTATCATTTATAAGCTTTTATTTGCATTTCTTATTAATGCTTTAATTTACCGATTCTTTTCAGGAACTACCAACCCTAATTAGAGTAATATACCATCTTTTCTCCAATTAAGTTATCAACTAGTATTGGGTCATCAACTCTCATTTGTGTTATTTGTCAATTTTATTTTCTTGCTTACAAAATGTTCTTATCTTATGTCAACCTGTCTTCACCTTTCTTACCTTTGCCTTAAATTAACAAATGTTGCATGATATTACTAAGTTTAACTTAAGCTACTTATCAACCTTTCTTTCAATTAATGTATGTACAAGTTTTGAATTACCAATTCTCATTTGAGTCAGTTATCAATGTTTATCTGATTTTTTAAAAAGCTTTGCAAGTCTTATATATGGTTACATAAACGAAATAAAGAGGAGTTGGTAACCTAAAAGTAGTTTGCAACTTAATAGAGAAAAAATGTAAAGTCGCACAAAAAGTGGATAGTTTCATATAGTTAGTTGTTAAGGTTAGAGAATATTTAATATAAATATAAATAAAAGCTGGTGAAAGTGAAGAGAAGCCTCTTTTATGTTAAGATAAGAGAAGTTTATGATTTAAAAAGGTCCAAATAAACAGTTGGTAACGTGCCCAACTAGAGTTGTCAAAGCAAACTAGTAATTGGTAATTTAATCACAAGAAAGTCGATAATCATGTTAATTATGGCTGGTAATTTCTAAAAGAATTGACATTTGACAAGGTGGTAAGAAAGATGAATAAAGATAATAACTCGATAGAAAAGGTAACTGCAACAAGAAAACAAATTGAAGTTGGTAAACAACTTATAAGTAAAGTTGATAACTTCAAAATGGTGAGTACGTAACTTAATAGAAGAGAAGTTGATGAGTCACAAAAATAAGGTTAGTGATTTCATAAGTCGTTCACGAGAAAGGTAAACAAAGGTTGTTAAGCGATAATATTTTTTTGTCAGTGATAATAGAAATTGGTAATTAAAAAGAACCAAATAAATATTTGTAGCTAACTCAAATAAAAATTGCTAACACCAAATTAACTGTTAAGTACATAAAAAAAAATGGTAATCACTCTAATTGATGTTGGTGATAGAGTTGGCAAATGTAGAAGTTGGTAAGCAAGGTAAATAAAATTGGTTACTCAATGGAAAAGAATAACAAAAGAAAAAGAAAATCACATCAGTAATTTTTCGGTCTAAATTGGCTAGATGGATTAAATTAGTACTATTATGAAAAGGTCATGACTAAATTGACTCAATTGAAATATTTATGATTGAATTAGTATCGATACAATAGGTTTAAGATTTTTTTGGTACTTAAACCTCTCATCATGCTTTGTAGATCTAGTTAAGGGTTCAAGATCCCAAAGCATTAACTGCAACGTCCATTTGGATGTATCCGACATCTTGTCTTGTCCCGTGTAATTTTGGATTCGAATCCTACAAAATTATAAAGAGGGTTAGTAGTTCAAAAAGATTAGACAGATAATCACGCAGTAGGCGGCTTACAAAACAAAAACTTTTAGGTGCATCATACGCAAGTGAGCTCGGTGTTAAATGCGCTTTAATTTTGGTGGAGTTATCGTGGGACGACCGACATGATTTGAGGCCCGAGGAACACTGGCCTCGCATGCAGCATATACACCCAAAGATCAAGTGATTTTATGCATGTTTTGACATTTTATTTTATCAAACCCCAATCCAATTACAAGAATTCTTGAGAAAATTGAGATTGGAGGGGAACAATTTGGGCTTAACATGTGCGGTCTTTAAACGCGCGATCGTGTTATATGTACGGCGATAGCCTCGTTATGAGAGCTCTTTCCCGAAACTTTAGGTTTGGTTTTTGAAAGTAGATAGGGGAAGAGAAGAATGAGTACTAGGCGGATTTTTTTCTCTAGAAAAAGAAAACGGCTTAACTCTCTTTAAGAATGAGTAGATATATTATTTACAATGATTTTCATTAGTGATCAATACATTTGAGATTTGAGTGTATTTTGAAACCGATTTCGTTACTTTGGTTTCAATCGTTCAAGGTATTGCGATTCATACATTGTGGCCGAGATCCGATTGATTTTTCGATGATGATGACACACAAGTACTGAAGTACCAACAATCTAAAATATTTTTGTTTTGTTTCTTTCATGGATATCAACTGTCGAGAAATATTTTCCTTTTTCTTTTCGGCGATTTGAATCGCTGAGTAAAATGAATCAATGGAAAACATTTTCATAGGCCCAATACCAAAAAAAAAAATTAATTTTAGCATTTGTGACAATTATTTTTTGGTCTTATGAAAAACCTTCAACTTTTATTTTTGTCCTAATTTAATCTCAAACTTTTACCTTTATTCTAATTCTACCTGCCTATACCAAAAAAACCCTCAATTTTAGCATAAACGTTGAAGGTTTTTTATGAGACAAAACAAATTTGGATATAATTATCATAAATGCTAAAGTTAGAAGTTTTTTTTTTTTTTTAAAAAAAATTAGGTCCATTTTCGTATCGGTGACGCTTTTTCTACTCTCAATATGGTAAAACACTCCTTAGCACGATGTTTTGACAATTTTAACACTTGTGAGTCCCACATTTTTCAAGCATTTGTTCCTTTTTCTTTTCTCCTTTCTTTTTTTCTATGCCACTTTCCTTATTATTATTTTTTTTATAACCATCCTTATTATTTATTTTTATGTTCTCCCTTTCTAAAAACACTCCTTTCATGCCAATACTACACAAGCTTTTAACATCCCAACCTTCGTCACCGGATTTGACAATATATATATATATGTCCGTCACCAGCTCAAGCAATTGAGTCATTGACGACGTTGAAGCCCAGAGTCGCAGATACATATTCCTTACCCAACTAATCATCTTCTATATCCACTTCTTGAATTCAAAACTATTGCAAGTGAAAATACCCAACTCTTCATTCTTCACCCTCATTCCATCTCTTTCGTTCCTTGTTATATGTTTTTTTTCATTTTGCATCAAACACTTCGATTGATCGACCACGGATACAAGAAGAACCCTCATTGAAGATTCAAATCTAGGAGCTGAACTGCTCGCTCAAATCCTCATCGAGCTTTCCAGCAATGTCCGCTTCTCCGTCTTAATCTTTTTGGTCCTTATCGTTGCTATCATCATTGATTCACCATCACCTATCTGCCTCCACATCCATGGCTGGAATTCACCCCTAATCTCACTAAGTTGTTTACGCAAACCAAGAATGCCACCTTCAAGAACGAAAATCCTCTAGACTGGCGAGGATGTGGCCCACTTCGCCCTTGCCATCTCTCCTTCTTTCATGCTGATCTCAATCGCCGAGTCGCCATTGTAGGTGATTGAGAGGGCTAAGGAGATTGTTACGCGGAGCAAGCGATCAAATGATAAAATAGACAGAATAAAAAAATAAATCGAACACCAGATATATGTGGTTCGGTCGTAGAGACCTACGTCTACGGAGAGAGCAGCAATGAATTTCACTATAAAACGAGCGATACACGGAGATTACAAGCTACGCACACAGTGTTTAGCTCTCAAATCTTAATGAAATAATATCTCAATCTCACAAAGTAATTAAACACAGATATAATAACAAGATTCAACCGGCTAAAATCACAAGTACTCCGGTCTTCCATTTCAAGCCCTTGTGTCAACCTCTGCACATCGAGCACTCTCTCTTGGAATATATATGCACGCCTAGAGGGTTCAAGGTTGGCCCCAAAAAGGAAGTCTGACACCACAGCCAATATCTTTAGAAGCTTCGGCAACTTGCAAGATTACTCCATCTATTTTCTGTATCAACAACTGCGCTTTTTCCTTTTTAATTTGACCAAATCCTTGTTGGACTTTTCTTCTTATCTGCTAAACCGACTTCAGTATACATGCTTTCTTAATATTTCAAACAAAAGTCCCTCTTTTGTTGTTATCTTCACTGAAGTCGATACGAAAAGGATATGATTCGGCTTTTAAAAATCTGCAATATTCTGGTTTCAACTTTTACATTTATGCGCAAAGCAATTCTCGGGCTCAAATTCAAGACAATTTCAAAAGAGATGATTGCGAACTCAACCCTCATGTCCAAACCCTTAGGCGATGAAGAGGCTTCGTTGTTTGTCAATTGTTCAAATTTCTGTGCTTTGGTTGCCGTTAAGAAGTTCAATGCAATAGCCTTTAGGTCAACTGTGTTCTAGGGTATCGAACTCCGGTTCAAGATTCAAAAATCAATGACTGCGACTCGGCCTAGATGACAAGAGAGGCGACGAGGAGACTGTTTATTTATTTATTTATTTTTTTCACAGAACTACTAAGGCTCGAATCATGGTTGGATTAAGAGGGACGGAGAGAAGTAAAAAGAAAGGAGGAAACTGAGACACACGTGAAAAGACAAAAGAAAAAAAAAAGTGACACCATAACCATACAAAATGGGTGCTCAAAAAAGGTGGGACTCATGAGGATTAATATGGTCAAAATACTTTAATTGGGAGTGCTTTATCCACAACGGGAGTAGAAAAATCACCACCCTTTTCATATTCGTCGGAAAACTTATGAATAAATTCAGAAAATGACTACCTTATAAGCTGCGATTTTAATCTGTATGCAGTGACTTAAGAATCACACGTATATATACACGAATCATAGATTCATAAAATAGAGTAATTAACGCACCTTGTAGTGGAAACGTCGTTTTTTATGCGAAATTGCGACGATCCGATACTCAAGAGCTTTTCCTTTATGAACCCTCTTTATCGTTGGCTTCAATGAGATGGACTCCTCATGCGTCGTGACTGATGGCTACTTATGTGAGGTTATGCGGACATTAGGGTTTAGAGGAGGGACTTGAGCTCTATTTATAGAGAATGAAACATATCACCTCATTAAAGATAAAGTTTATCTCGACCCATACTATATAGTCTCATATCCGACTAAAATTAGGAAACTGTATATATATTTCTTTATTAGATCAATCAATATTTACAATAACAATTAACAAAGCCCACATTAATATCAAATAGATATTCTAACATTCTCCCACTTGGGCTGAATTAATTGAAATTATACTGTATATGCGCATATTTATATTGGTCTAGAGATATTTCCCAATAGTCAATCCGATCCTATAAAGTCTTAAGCACCGAACCATGCCGGTAACTGCATAAGAAGACATAGAGCCATCCATGATCACGAATGCTCTTAACTTTACTGATATGGATTTGATATGGTAGTATGATAAACGGATAACATCTCAAATAATAGAGACACCTTATATATTATCCTTCTTGTCAATCACCATTCTCTCTCACGAAACCGGATGTGTCACCAGAAACACCTTTACTATTCCAACGAATCAACATATGTCTTACCTTTATAGTTAACTATACTTTACGTGTAACAAGACATATGCTTTTGGGGAAAATAAATGCCCCAGCTATCACTCAAGGTTTACACGATGCCTTGAGATTTCCTTTTGATATATGTATTCAACATCACCTTAATCATAAATGCCTTATTGCATGTAATAGAGTTGATACATATATAGATGTTACAAAATATAACAAACACATAAGTAAACTTATTAGAGCAAACATCGGAAACAGCTCCCACTAAATACAAGTATCTCATGATACTATTTAGCCCATCATTAACACATCATATCAGCATCCCACGATACTTTTAAGTTTGTGACATGTCATAACAACATCTCACAATACTTTTATGTTTGCGACATATCATCCAAATGTGTATGGGCAAAGACCTTAAGTTAGTGAGTTTGTAACCTTATCATTTGTGTAATGAGCTCTACTGTAATGTCACCTTATTCATCTGTTACCTTTATGGTCAAAAACTTGACCGCCAAATGCTTAGAACCCTTAGGACCTCTGCAGTTGTATGGGTCTATCCACAAAATTAAATACAATCAATTCTTTAATGAGATTCCCAAGCCAAATAACCTGAATAGGAGCTGCAAAGCACACTGCAAACTTCGCATTCTTGATCGAGGATTACATAGATTTCTGTTTACGCTTTTCTGTAATACTGCACTTTTCCTTAGACATATAAATGTCTGTAGTTGTCTATTTTGCATCATCCTGACAGCCAACAAAACTTGAATCCGAATGCCCTACTAGCTGCAGGTCCTGAATATTTTTGTAAATTAACATATAGTCTTTTGTCGTCTTTAAGTACCTCAAAACTTTCTTACCATACATGATACTTTTAAGTGCACTATGATATGGTACATTCTTTATTGGGTTTCCTTAATAATTGTAAGAGGACATTATGATAGATTCAGTTTATTGCTCTCAATGACAGGAGCAATCCCTGACTTGCAATACCTTATACTGAATACAACTGTCCTCTAGAATTAACCCAATACATGGCAAGAATGATCCATACGGATCTCAATGCCTAGGACAAAATGCCCCTTATTAAGATTAATTATGTCAAAATACTTTGACAATACCCGCTTCACTTTATGCAGTAATTCAAGAAAACTGCTTTTAGGCAAGATATTATCTGTATAAGACACAAAGAAAATAAATTCCTCCCACTGATCTTGCAGCATATACTAATTTACTTCGTTATTGACAGAACCGAATATAGCGACATTACTATGAAACTTCAAGTAACAATTGTCTAAAAGCTTACTTAAACCCATAAACGGACCTTTCTGTCTAGAATACCCATAAATATATTTAAACTTTATTCCATGGCATTATATGGAATTCCTCTTTCTTTATGCACAAGTTTATCTGAATCATCTGCTGCAAAACCTTCGGGTTACGTAATATAGACTTCCTCGAAGTATCCAATTAAAAATAAGTTTAAATATATGTATGATAAAACTCTTTATTATAAAGAGTTATTAATACCTTAATCACTCTGAAAATTTTTATGAGAGACCCTAAAAGAAAATTTATTTTAAGTCTGCTTATTCTTTATGAGTGAAAAATTTAGCTACTAGTCTGTCTTTAGACTTCTTAAATAAAAACACTAATCAAAATATAATTAGATAAAGTAAACAAAAAACTTTCATATGGAGTCCCTTTAAATTTTACACACCCACTTGCAGTAGATGAACTTGTGACCTTGAGGCATGCTAATAAGCTTTTAAACACCGTATGTTTTATAGTATATATCTCATTTACAATGCACCTAACCACAGTTCTAATTATGAACAATAAATAGCAACCGCATAAATTACTAGGTCAATTATATTGTTGATTTTGTAGTCATGCTCTTCTAGATAGACTATTTAGTGTGATGATACAACTTATCATCTCTACCTGATAGATTTATTAAGAGGAACTACTTTAATCTTTATTCTGCTCTTGCAGGGTCTAATAAAATTCATCAGGAATTATCTTAATAATAAAAACCTGAACCCCAATAAAATCAAATCGTAACTTAGAATAATCCATGATCATCTGTATAGATAGGAAAAATAATACAGTTATCCCTAGCACACCATTACCTTTACTAGTCTGTGAGCAACTACCCTTATTCGGCTATATCATGCTCTAGAAATTTAGCTATTTGTAATTCCACAATTCTTGTTCACCTTTTGGATGATAAATTAATACCCCTTGAATGATCTGTGTAAGATACGAAGTAAAATCGAGTGGTTCTGGAGTCCAGCTTATCTAATGGTGGATTATTTAACTTTATTTCTGCATGAACACCTCAAACCTTAATATGGTTCTAACTAGATTAACGTCCAATATTTTTTGGTAGAAATAGGATGGGTTACTTTCAAATTTCACCCCACATAGAATCATATAAGTCTGTTTCACAAATCATACTATTTATCATATCATTATGGTGCGATTTTGTCTTTTAGCCACACCTAACTATTCAGGACTACCTGGTATAAAGCCACAATCCCAAAATCCTCTTGAGTATTTGGTAAATGACTCTTTAATCTATCTAGCATTGCTATGTCAATCATAAAACTCACCACCTTGATCAAAACTGACAACTTTTATGACTTTCTCAGCTGTTTCTTGACTTTAATTCAAAACATCTTGAACTTGCCAAGAAATCTAAAGTTTTCCTTAATCAAGAACATATAACCATATACGGAATAATCGTCAATAAATGTGATAAACTAAAATTTTTTACACATTGTTGCCATATAGAATCTACTTATTTCAGTATGAATGATCTTCAATAGATCATAATTGTCGACTACAACTTCATTATTTTTCTTAGTTATCTAACCTCTATAGCAGTCTACGCATGTCTCAGATCACTATTAAGAATGGGCAAAATATTTTCCTTTATTAATCTTTTCACTCTTTCTTTAGAGTTGTGATCAAGAAGCTTATTCCGCAATGCGTATGACTGTACCTTGGATAGAAGTCCTTTCGAAACAACCTTTTTCAGCTGTATAAGTGACATATAATTCAGTGGGAGATAAACATGATTCACACAATCCATTGGACATAGTATAGTACCCAGCTTTATTTTAATTAAAAGAAATAGTAATTGATTTATTTGAAAAGTCAAAATAATAACTACACATGTCCAAACTTGATAAGAAAAATAAATTTCGTCTTTAAGAAAAGTACATAAAATATTTATCTTAATGTCACATTAAAACCAAAATCCGGAATGACATTCCCATCAATTCAACGTCAGCTTTATAGTTATTTCAATAATGAGCTTGATTCAACTTGATTTGGTATTTTTTAGTTTATGAATTCCTATATGGTAAATGCAACATATTATGTCACACCACTATCTAGCCATCACAAACCAATGAGACTTTAGATAGAATAAATTCACAAATCAATATTAAAGAATCATGACATTTTTCTCATACTTAGATAATCAAGTCTCTGTATTAACTGTAGTCTTTCTTTATGTGATCGTTCTTCTTATAAAAGAAGTAGCAATCACCATCTTTCTCAAAGGATGCTTTTTATGGATCCAAATAGTAAGAATGACTGGTGGTTTACTATAATACTTTATGAGCATGATTTCAGAATCGCTTAATATGCAATTCTACCAACTTTAAGACTAATCTTTAATCTTAATAGAACCATCACATCTGATGTTGATGAGTCATTATAGATATGTACCACTCTTAGTAATAGACAAGATATAATTTCAAAGATCCCAAGACTTCCTTTATTTACTTAGCATTGTAGTTAACGAGCAAAAATACTTTTCAAGTGTTCTTTAATGGATCGTTTTATATCAAATAAGCGAATCACCCAATAAGCACATAATGCTTTTGAAAGTTCTTACTAACGAAAGTTAGAACTACAGGGTTTTTCTTGACAAGAGCAATAAAAATATTTGCCAGTCATGTGTAAACATAAAATCCTTATTGAGTTTTCAAAACTTGAACCCAGATAACTCTCAATTCTAACAGAGTTGCCGTTTACAGAAATGGTGACTTAAAAATAATTAGTGTTTTCAATTAGCATAATGTGAAATTTCACCTTGAGAGATACATAAATCATCATATAATTACCTTTGGATAGAAAACATGATATGCAGTTGTATACTACCTACATTACAGTGGCCACAAAAACTTATTTTATTCTTCGTTAATCACCACCTTTGGGTGTATGAAAGCACTTGGACCAATCAATTCTCAACCATATGATATACATGTAATCCTCCTTGTAACAATAAGGAATTACCTCCTTTGGGAGTATAACTACGTATTAAAACAGGAGACATCCCAATACTTTATAAATTATTCTTTATTAAACTCAATCAAGTTTGCCACTTTGACGGTCACAATCCAATTGAATTTACCTGAATTTAGGATATAACTTTATATTTCACATTTACCGTATGCATGTAATTTCAGAAATTAGAGGTAATCATTCGCAAAATTACACGCCGTTAATTTACATTGATACAGTCAACAATACATGTCAAACCATAAACATGTAATTGATAAATCGTGTTCCACATATCTGTATGTGATGCTTACATTTGAGCCTGTACCTGTATTTTAAGAAACCATATAGAAATACGAGAAAATACTCCAAAAATACCCCAAACTATATATACGTATTTGGAGTTCCACATGTATTTTCCATCCATAAAAGTATCAAACATGTAAAATAAATATACTACCTTATAGAGCTTGAGCATACGAGCATGTCGATACTTGAAATATCTCGAATGCATCACATGTGCGTCTTTCTCTTTCTGCTCCTGGTTCCCACGCACTGACACATGCATCGCAAGTGTTTTGTCTCAGCCGGTACTAAAAATCGGTCCGACTGGTTTATCCGATCCAACCGCTACCCCCTTAGCCGACTAGCGAATTAGGTCATTCGATCCGGTCGGAACGGTTAACGACCATTTCGACCGGATTGGGTCACCAAATTGAGTTGAGTCACCCGAGCTTGAGTGACGTCACGTAACGTCAACTTACACATGCCGAGCACGCGCGGGCCCAGGTACAGCATGCGTGGGGATGACTAGTGTGTGTCCGTGGTAAATTTTTTCCAATCAAAATTTCATAGCGTAAGAGTATCGAGAATTTTTTTCTTTAAATTGGAGTCTTTCACGCATACGTACAAGAAGCCCCATGTGCTAATTGGATTTTGTCAACGAGACCAAACCCACAATCCAACACGCAACCAGGCTTTTTCTTCTTTGCAAATCGGCGCATTACATCACGCGTCCCTTTATTTTTGTCTTTAGTGATGGATAAATTCTTTCTCTTGTTTCGTACAATAGATAATCCATGAAGTCAAATCTTTCAAAGATAAACACCCAGATTTGAGCGAATTCTAACTTGTAAATGGAAATCTTGAGCAAATCAAAATCTTTCACCGGATCGACTCACATGAAAATTAGCCAAAACGTAATTCGAGATTTAATAAGCGCAAGCTCTGATACCACATGTAAGCTGCGAATTTAATCCTTATGCAGTGACCTAAGAATCATACGTATAGATACACGAATCATAGATTCCTAAAGTAAAACAATTAACGTACCTTGTAGTGGAAACATTATTAATTGCGACGATCCAATGCTCAAGAGCTTATCTCCATGAACTCTCTTTATTGCTAGCTTTTCAATGAGACGACCCCCTTATGCGTCGTGACTGACGGCTCCTTATGCGATTATTAATTGCGACGATCCGATGCTCAAGAGCTTATCCTCTATGAACTCTATTCATCGCTAGCTCTTCAATGAGACGACCCCCTTATGCGTCGTGACTGACGGCTCCTTATGCGAGGTTATGAGGACATTAGGATTTAGAGGAGCGACTTGAGCTCTATTTATAGAGAATGAAACTTATCCCCTCATTAAAGATAATGTTTATGTCGGCCTATATTATCCAGCTCCATATGCGACTAGAATTAGGAAATTGCATATATCTTTTTTTATTAGACTAATCAATATTTACAATAATAATTAATAAAGCCCACATGAATATTAAATATATATTCTAACATACCTCTCATGGAATTAGAAATCATGTTCCAAAATACAGACCGGATTGTAGTTCCCGGACCCAGGTCATCATCGGCCGGGCTCCGGGCTCTTGGGAAGCCCACTTATGGAAACTCATAGGCTAGTTCGAATGCGCACATGGATTAGTTTTTGTGCCAACGGCGAATAAACTCTCGGCCGGCCGGCCTTATTACTTGTGGTGGTGAGAATGCACATAAAAAACATTTTGTTTGTTTCCTTGCTGATTAAACCAAGAAAGACAGGATTACGTCATCAAGTGTGCCACATCTCTCTTTTTTTTTTTTCTTTCTTTTTTTTAAAATTATGTAAACAATTCAGAGTCAAGATGATAATGATGTCCATTTAGTGATAGCATTCTTCTGTTCCCCGGAATTCTTTAGGACCGGAATGCAAGGACCACCTTTTCGGTCTCCAAATCTCGTACCCCTTCGTCGAAGCCCAAATCAAATCTTGAAATTGATTGTATACTAGTTAGGAAAGTTACTTTATGCCACACCCATTTTGTCTTTATTAGAAGGTTAGCACCCCCCCCCCCCCCCCCCCCCTCCTTCCTCTTTTTTTTCCTTTTATTCTTACGACTCGTAACGCAAAATTGCTTCTCGGGAGGCACAACACAATGGCAAATATTTGACTTAGACTAAGTTTGTAAGCTAATCACAATTTTAAATCAAATTTTGGTGCTAAACCTAGTGCATTTATACATTGTAGAGTTTTAATGTTGGTTCTAACAAATGTAGATTTTTTTTTTCCAGTGTTGGTAAATTTCAATAGGTGTTGGCAGGTATCGAAAAAACTCTTGGTAAAACAATATAACTAGTGACTTCTGTTTTTCAGGTAAATAATTAGTAAATTCCTGATAAGTTTGTGAAATTACCAAAATTTTCTTGTAGTTTTGGAAGATTATTATTTTTTTTGTGAATTTAATAGACAAAGTAGATTAATTTATCAACTTTTATCACATTGAATTACCGACTGATTTTGGGTTATCAACTTTCATTTGAGATACTTACTAATATTAAATTACTTTTATCACTTTTTTAACTTTTTGATCGAGTTACCAACTTTTATTTTTTTGGTTACCAATATTGTAAATTTGCAGTCTCTTTTACAAATTACCAACCTAAGTTAACATTGACTCAGGAACTTTTGTCCGACTGCATTACCACCGATTATTTTATTTGATGTTCATTTATGTTATTATTTAGGTTTCCAACTACTCTTATCATTTGTCAATTTTTATTTTTATTTTTCAACAACACTTCTGGACATTATCAATCTTACTTAGAGTTACATGCCAAGTTTTCCACGATAAAGTTAACCACTAATTTTGGGTTCTCAACTAGTTGAGTTACCAATTTTTTTTAATTACCAAGTTTTATGATTTTTGGTTTACCAACTCTCAATTCAGTTAGGTCCGGTTCTTACTTGTACCTTCTGATCTGAAAGTATATACAAACTTACCTTACAGAAAAAAAAATCTCAATTCAGTTAGTCACTAACGTTTATTTGCTTCATTGTTTTTTTATTAATTTACCTACTCTCATATTAGATTACTTAATTCAGAAAAAAGGTTGATAAGTCATCTAAATAAATGTTGGTAACTTTATACAATAGTGGATAAATTTAACGTTGACTAAAAAGGTAAATAAAATTTGACAAATGAAGCAAGAATATTTTTTTTTCCGTTACAGACCAGAGAAGTTGGTATTATTAAAAAAAGAACGGTCGTAACTAACTAAAAAAAAGCTCCCGACCAAAAAAAAAAACTAAAATAAAAGCTAGCAATGCAAAATTAATTGTTAACTTACACCGAAAAGAAGAGGCTGATAAGCAAGAGAAAAATGGAAACTCACTAAAAAGTGGTAAATAGAAACAAGAAAAAAAATGAGACTAAGCAACTCAAATGAGAATTGATAATCGAAGATTAGGTTATGATGCACGAGTAAGTTGTATTAAAGAAGTCTGATATTAAAGAATTGATGTGGTGTTGACCAATTAATATATCCCAAGTAGCTCGCAACTCAATGGGTTAAGTTTTTTTTAGTTAATGTGAATCCAATTTGATATGTTAATGAGCTCAGACTTAGACTTCTTTTTGACGATCTCCCTAGTAAAGATATTGGACTTCTGACGTGTATTCCCAACCGATTAGATTAGGTGACTGGCATTTTTGTACTCATAGTTTTTTTACACTAACCCTTCTTTCAAACACCTACGAGAACGGAAAAAGAAAAAAAAAATCCGTTTCTTTGAGCACGGAAACGTAGAATCATCCTGATATGTTTTAATTCATCTGTATTTGGTAAATAAAAAAGGATCCATAGGTAAAGGTTGCCCATGATTCCGAGACTGAGAGATGATCCATTGAGTATGGACAATATCCATGAGTGGAACGAAGTAAAGGTGATGTGAGAAGGGGAGAATGTACAAATGAGGATATATTTCTAAAATTAGCAAAGATAACACCACCGTCATGTCTCGGCTACTCCTCTTCCGGCGACTTCCATAAAACACGAGATTCAAATTAACCAGAGAGGGAGTTATTTTACCATTTCGAAATCTAACATGGGTAGCAATCAAAGAGATCTTGCAATGTCGACAGTAATGGTATACGGTAATCAAGGAATGGCAAGATGCTGGGCACAACCAAGGCATGGACCAGTTGTTGGTTGGTCTTGGCGTGCCGAAAGAACGCGGCCCGATATCAAGCCCACTAGAAAAGTCTAATCCGTAGAGTCCAAATCATGCCAGAGCAAGCAATTCCTAAGGAGCTCTACTCGATTCGACCGAGCTTTTCGATTGGCGTGGACTGATCCTCATGCGCCCGCCATCCAGCGGCGACAACCTTTGTTCGTGTAGGATCATTCTTGGGGCACAGATCTCTGGATTTTGTGCTCGTTATATGTCGACTCCTCGCATTCCGAAAGGTCGTGGAATTGAAAACAGTGATGGACACCGATTCGAAGAGGCAAATGCATCGGTCACTTATTGTTGCCTCAGGATTAGATTCCAGTTCTGAGGAAAGGGAAGGAAAGCATCCACAGGCACATTTGTCGGAGGAAGATCCGACGGCATGTCCCTTAAGCATTGTCCCCACACACACACACGCAACTTATCTCGAAGATGGTGTTGCACGTGTGGTAAGGATCGTCCTTAGGGAGAGGCCGAATTCACTTTATGGGCATCGACACTCTTGCTAGTGATAATGGACGACGGAGGGGAAGCAGCATCGTCGACGTCGCTGAAGTGGCCAGACTATGCTTCTAAGCCGAAACAAGAGAAGATAAAGAGTGAGAGTGAGCGAGAGAGGGGGAGAGAAAGCTTAAGTAAATTTTTTAATAGAGTCTACCATTTTCAGATAGAGAGAGAATGTTTTCCCCAAAAACTTCGCCCTCTTGTTAGCTTTTGCCACGTCGCACGAAAAATTTTCCACATTGGAGTTCAATTTTATTTTAGAAAGCCAGTCGGATTTAATTTATTATGCATATCAATCATGATTATGTATATATCTCCTTTAATATTGTATAAATGCAATTTATTATGCATATCAACCAGGATTATGTATATATATCTCCTTTAATATTGCATATACTTGATTGATTATATTTGATATTATATTTATGTTGCTTTCTTAGACATTTCTCTAATAAAGTCTATAACGTGAAATGGCAAGTGACCTAATCGTTAGGCTTATGAATCAGTAATTGAGCAACGCGGCTTGTACGGCTGGTATCGTAGCATCAAGCGGCCTATATGGTAGGCCTAAAAAATAGTTGTTATTCAACTAGTTAGGAGATGGAGCAATCAAAAACCCTCCTCGCTTCTCATCCCTGTACCACCACTTTCTGCTAATTCTAAAAGATACTGGTCAGTGTCTTAAGATAAAATCCAATCGGCAAGTATACCAAAGTTCCTTTCATTCACAAAAACTGAACAATCTTAACACTCAAACCCTAATTTATGTGTTATTTCTGACCACAGTCCCTGACGTCTCCGACTGCTATCTTTAGCAGTACAATTTCAGCCTCTACCTCCAAGCTCATCGCCACTGTTTTCTGATGCTGGCGAGAGAGAGAGAGAGACGGTGGCGATGGAAGATTGATAAGCAACAGTGGTGTTGTGATGCATGGTTAATGGATGTCAGCATCGGCATCAAGAATGGTGACGGTATGACTATATATGGATGAGATGGTTATGTGCGCATTAAATGAGATTGAACAGTCTATTAATTCCTTATGCAAAGGAGGGATATCCATGTTTTTGCTACCTGCGCTCTCTCTTGTAAAGAGAAAGCATTTGCCTCCAATGTTAAGTGTGGTAAGTTGAGACCACTACTAGGATGAGTGATCTTATGAGGAAGTGTTCATGTGTACTTTAAAGATATAACTGTGGGACTTGGAATGAGATGATGGATTTTGTGGAGTCTGATAAAGAAAAAATAAAAAGCAATATTAAGCGTAGATATTCTATGTGGCATACTTGTAATTTACTTCTCAACTTTGTATGCCCTGGACTCCTATTATATATTGGGGCGATATCTTTTGTATCTATAACACTGAAAAACTGATAGTGGAGAGATTGCCTAGTGTGGCACCGTGATTTTTTCCCTTTCTGATTTAGAAGAGTTTTTCCACACAAAAATTCTCTTGTCTTCTTCTTCCCTACTTTTTTCTTTCTCTTCAAAAGATTTGCGTTCTTTACAACTAGTATCAGAGCCTGGTTTGGCGAAATAGTGGGAGCGACGGATATGGACAAATAGAAGGTAAAGATCGATCGGTTCAATGACAAAGATTTTGGTTTCTGGAAGATGCAGATCGAGGATCTACTATATCAGAAGAACTTGCATGAGCCTTTGTCTGGAAAAAAATCAGAATCGATGGAGCAAGAAAAGTGGGAAATGTTGGATAGGCAAGCTTTGGGTGTGATTCATCTCTCATTGGTGCGGAACGTCGCCTTCAACATCGCTAATGAGAAGACAACGGTAGATTTGATGGCAGCCTTATCCAACATGTACGAGAAGCCTTCAGCAACGAACAAGGTATATTTGATGCATCGTCTTTTCAATCTGAAGATGGATGAAGGTGCTTCTGTGACAGATCACATCAATGAATTCAACGCGATCACGACTCAGTGAGTTCGGTGGAAATCAAATTTGACAACGAGGTAAAAGCTTTAATTTTATTATTTTCTCTACCTGAAAGTTGGAGTGCAACTGTGACTGCAGTGAGCAGTTCGTCTAGTAATAAAAAGTTGAAGCTTCAAGCAATCTGAGATTTGATTTTTAGCAATGATATTCGTAGAAGAGAGTCGGATGAATTTTCAGGTGGTGCCTTAAATACAGAAGGCAGAGCGAGAAGCAGTCAACGATGGAAGAACCAGAATCATGGTAGATCGAAATCTAGAGGAAGAAGCAAATCGAGACCTTGTGGTGAAATAACTTGCTGGAATTGCGAAAAAAAAGGGTCATCTGAGACGAGATTGTAGAGCCCCAAAGAGGAAATTTTAGTATCTCGATCGAAATCAAGAAGAAGAGAAATCAATGAGTGCAACTCTTGAAGAGACTATTGATAATGATGCTTTAATTTTAAGCATTGACAGTCCAATGGAATCTTGGATTCTAGATTTAGGTGCGTCGTTTCACTCTAGTTCTTGCAAAGAATTAATGCATAATTTTGTTGCTGAAAAATTTGGAATGGTTTATCTTGTTGATGATGAGCCTTTGAATATTATGGAAAATGGTGATATTTATATTAAAACTACTAATGGATATCAATGGAAGTTGCATGATGTTAGATATATTCCAGGACTTATGAGAAATCTGATCTTTATAAGTGAATTAGATAGCACATGATACAGAACTATTTTTGGGGAAAGCTCTTGGAAAATAGTTAAAGGTGTTTTGGTTGTAGCACGGGTAACAAAGTCGGGAACATCGTACATGACTGAAAGTAGTAGAGAAATCGCAACCATTACTGAGTCGAAAGCGGATTCTAATTTGTGGCAATGTGGGCTTGGACACATGAGCAAAAAGGGGATGAAGTTGTTAGCTTCTAAGCGAAAACGACCTTATTTGAAGTCCATAGATATTGGTCTATATGAGGATTGCGTTCTGGATAAGTAGAAATGTGTTAGTTTTTCGAAAATTAGGAAAGAACCAAAGAAAGGAAAATTAAAGTTGGTGCATACAGATGTATGGAGACCAGCTCCTGTTCATTCCCTTGGAGGCTCACGCTATTATGTCACGTTTATTGACGACTCCACCAAAAAGGTATGGGTTTATTTTTTGAAAAATAAATCAGATGTGTTTGCTACTTTTAAGAGATGGAAAGCTGAAGTAGAGAACGAGACTGGCCTGAAGATTAAATGTCTTAGGTCCGATAATGGTGGTGAGTATGATAGCAAGGAGTTCAAGCAATTTTGTGTAGAGAACGGAATCAGAATGACAAGAGCTGTTCCCAATAGACCGCAGCAAAACGGAATTGCTGAGAGGATGAATAAAACCTTGAATGAACGTGTAAGAAGTATGAGGATGCATGCAGGATTACTCGAGATGTTTTAGGCGGATGCAATTAACACAGCAGCATATCTAATTAACAGAGGACCTTCAGTTCCACTTGATTTCAAGTTACCAAAAGAAGAATGGAGTGGAAGAAAGGTAAATCTCTCCCATCTAAAAGTTTTTTGTTGTGTTTCATATGTCCACATAGATTCTGAAAATAGAGATAAGCTTGATGCAAAAGCCAAACAAATGTTTTTTCATTGGATATGGTTCTAATTATTTTGGCTATCGATTTTGGGATGAGCAAAAAAGAAAAATATTAAGAACCGCTGATGTTACATTCAATGAAATCTCGTTGTATAAGGATAAAAGTATGGTAGAATCTAGTGTGAAGAAGCAAACGATGGAGAATAGAGAGATTGGATTGGAAGGAGTTTCTAATAGTGATATGGCTAGAAATCCTGAAACTGTTGCTATAGACTCTAGTGGAAATTTAGAGCAAGAATCATACACTCCTGAGTCCACTTTGAGAAGATCTAGCAGAACATCTAAACCTGTATAGAGGTATTTTCCGTCATTGAATTATTTACTTTTAACTGATGCTGGCGAACTAGAAAATTTTTTGGAAGCACTGCAGGTTAAAGATTCTGTTAAGTGAGAGTTAGCAATGCAAGATGAGTTGGATTCACTCGAGAAGAACAGAACTTGAGTGTTAACTAAATTACCAGATGGGAAAAAGGCATTGCAGAACAAGTGGGTGTACCGGGTCAAAGAAGAACCTGATGGCAGCAAAAGATACAAAGCAAGGTTAGTAGTAAAAGGTTTTCAGCAAAAGGATGGTATTGACTACACAGAGATTTTCTCTCCAGTTGTGAAATTGACTACTATCAAGCTAGTATTGAGTATTGTTGCTGCTGAGAATTTACATCTAGAGCAGCTAGATGTAAAGACTGCATTCCTCCACGACGACTTAGAGGAGGATATATACATGGTACAACCAGAAGGTTTTCAGATCTCTAGAAAAGAAAATTATGTCTGCAAGTTGAAGAAAAGTCTATATGGCTTGAAATGGGCTCCTAGACAGTGGTACAAAAAATTTGATACCTTTATGTGTGGTAATCACTTCACTAGAAGTGAGATGGATCACTGTTGTTACTTCAACAAATTTGATAACTGCTATATTATTTTGTTGTTGTATGTGGATGATATGCTCATTGCAGGATCTAGCATGAGATAAATCATATACTGAAGCGTCAATTATCAAAAGAATTTGAGATGAAGGATTTGGGCACAGCGAATCAGATTCTAGGGATGAGGATCACGCGAGATAGATCCAAAGGTATTATCTCAAGAAAAGTACATCGAAAAAATATTGGACAGATTCGAAATTTAGAATGCAAAGCCTAGAAGTACTCCTTTGGGAAGTCACTTCAAACTCTCAAAGGAGCAGTCACCAAAGACGGACGAGGAGCAAGAATATATAGGTGAGGTGCCGTATGCGTCAGCTGTTAGCAGTTTAATGTATGCAATGGTATATACTAGACCAGATATAGCTCATGCAGTAGGAGTTGTGAGCAGATACATGGCTAATCCGGGAATAAAGCATTGGGAAGCCGTAAAGTGGTTATTAAGATACTTGAAAGGCACTTCAGGTATGTCATTATGTTTTGCGAAAAACAGTGTAACTTTACAAGGTTTTGTAGATGCAGATCTTGGTGGTGACTTGGACAAGAGGAAGAGCACCTCGAGTTATGTTTTTACTTTAGGTGGCACTACAATCAGTTGGATGTCTAAACTTCAGACGTGTGTGTCTCTTTCAACCAGTGAAACAGAGTATGTTGCTATATCAGAAGCTAGTAAGGAGATGATTTGGTTGAAAAATTTTCTGAAGGAAATAGGCAAGGAGCAAGATAGTAGTGTTCTTTTTAGTGACAGTCAAAGTGCTATCTATCTTGCAAAGAATCCGGTGTATCATTCAAGGACAAAGCACGTTGAGTTGAAGTATCATCATATCCGTGAGTTGATAGATGATGGGACATTGTCATTGAAGAAGATTCTTGGTGTAGAAAATCCAACAGACATGTTAACAAAGGTTGTCACCATTGAGAAACTGAGGTTGTGTATTGTCTCGGTTGGCCTCCATGGATAGTGATGACGGGAGCCGCCGCACTAGGATAATTTTGGTTGCAAAGAGGAATGAAGACTGTGAAATATTATTGCCGTGTTGAAGATCAGCCTTTAAGTGGGAGATTGATGGATTTTGTGGAGTTTGATAAAGAAAAAATAAAAAGCAATATTAAACGTAGATATTCTACGTGGCATACTTGTAATTTACTTCTCAACTTTGTATGCCCTAGACTTCTATTATATATTGAGGCAATATCTTTTGTATTTGTAACGCTGAAAAACTGATAGTGGAGAGATTACCTAGTACGGCACGGTGATTTTTTCCCTTTCTGATTTAGAAGGGTTTTTTCACGTAAAAATTCTTTTGTCTTCTTATTCTCTACTTTTTTCTTTCTCTTCAAAAGATTCGCGTTCCTTACATGAGACAAGTTAAAACAAAAGATATTCGACGGAGAAAGCATTTGCTTACCCTCGAGATATGATACAAGATGCATTTTGCCAATGATTACTGCGACACTCATAGATTATTGCGCTTGAAGTATCGTTCGCTTAATCCATCAAGTTCTGAGACCCACAGTCTTATCTTTGATATACCCATAACAAGCCTACTCAACCTGGTAATGCTCTCATCTCACCATGCTGAACATTAGAGTTTTAATGTTGAGGAACACTGTCACACGAAAGAGGTGTCTCTACTAAGTTAATTTCAGTTTCACATATAAAACTTAAAAACATTCTCATCCAGCACAATGTGTAGTTTGGTCTATTCTTACCCCATTTGTCATCATAAAGAAACCCAACCAGGAACCACACTTTGTCTAGTCATTTCGCTCCAACAATCGCTCAATGCCCTCATTGAACCGGGTCATTTCAATTTAAAAAAAAATGGAAAAAAGACAGAATGGCTTGGATACAAATTCCTGTGTGGATCCAAGAGCGGCATTACCATATATATGGTTTATACAAACCTTCTTTTTAAAAAATTTAGACAGTTAGATGAGTAAACAATGTCTATACAAGTTATTACACAACACTCTACTTCACGAAGTTAGCTCCTTACATGTTCAAGACAAGATGTGGACGTAATCACGTCAAGGCATTAACTGGGAGAATGATAGAATGCAAGGATTTAAACCATTGAGACATACGCAGTTACTAAATGAAAACATCAACAAACATTCCACTATATTCTCTTTGTTGTGCTTCACACGTTCATTGAACCATCCGTGTGTGCGTGTAATTGTAATTTGCAGAAGAACTGTTGAGCCGATCTCCGTTGGCATCTTTTTCCCATTTCAAGAAAAGGAGTATGTTTTATATAAAAGAGAGTGTCGCCCTAGCTACTGGCTAACATATTCCTCATCCTAAAGGGATCGTCGTACTACAGGTTCCTTATTCCTTTACACACGTGAACTTTTGATATATAAAACATTATTCGCTCAATTGATCCAGAGTCTTGATTCCCAAGATTAAGGCTCTCATCATCCTATCGTAAGTGAAAAATATACAGAACATGACTTCGTGTTTTTCCCGTGAAGCTTATAAATTTAATGGTAAATGACCGTGCAATCAACTTAAGATATCGTGAATACAAATGTCCTTGGCGAATTCTCATTCTTCCCTGACTTTCATGTATCAAGCCTTCAAGGATGCTTGAAAGTTTTAAGATTTTTGACAAGCATTCATCCTCCGGCTTCTCGCTTGGAGATTCTCCTTCTAGAGGTTCGTTTTCAAGTATGTTGCTGAACAGACATCATGAAGCAAATGCGAAGCAGTACAGTTACAAGACGGCTAGGGGTGCACTGAACAAACTCATGTTCTCCTAGGTCTAATAAAGATGGAAATTAGTCGCATGGATACTTAGAATTCTCGAGCAGCACCATGGGAAGGTTGCACGTTAGGGTTATTTCCTCCTACTCAAATTGCAACGTTATGTTCTTTAGTGGGAGCATTGTAAACTCTGATAAGCTGTGCATCACTCCTTATTCAAACTTCACATACATCCAAAAACACTATTTTCTGATTGGCACAACACATTGGCATATGAATTCATCCATAAGACCAATATATCAACATCCATCGGTATCCTCCTCTGTTTTGCTAATTCATTCTCAGCATCACAGAATTAAAGTGAGGAGACAGCGTGGATTATTTTCTGACGAAAACAAGAAGATTATATGACAAAGTTGGCCTCGGGCGCGAAATCTGTGCTCACCTTTTACAGATGAATCAAGCTCTCAATCTAATCAGAAACCGAAATAACCGATAAAGACCGCTATTATAACCTCATATGTGCCGCCTAAATTCAGTTGCCTTTTCACTAGACGAGGTGTAGAGTTATGATGTGCTGGAGGGGAAGCCATTTCTCTGTGACCGAGGTTTTAACTCATTTGTTGAGGCAGATCGTGTGGTTGAAACTGATGGATCTGCAATAAGTTGAGAAAGTAAATACAAGGGTGAGCAAGTAAATACAAGGGTTGACAATCCAATTTATAAAGACTTTCGAAGATAAAACCATGTATTAATGCAGACTCGGTTTACAAACCAGCAACTTCATCGATCATGGTGGATCCTGCAGCACATCGGATGTTTAATTGAGACAAGGAACTTAAAAGTTTAGGGAGATATGATAGTCACATAAATGGAGAAAGCAGACATTGCTATCAAGTGAACATCTACTTAATCGAGACAAGGAAGTTAGAAGTTTAGGGACGCAATTACCTTCATCCATTGCAATTCGTAACTATTATATCGTAAGTGCAGCACTCCCCGCGACAATTGCCAAAATTGTCAACATGATTACAATTTGTTACAATGGCATTGACAAATATGCAAACATGATTACAATTTGTCACAATTCGTAACAATATTCATTGTTAGACAATAAAGTTGCAAGAAATGAAACCCCGATTTCGCCATTTCATGTGGCATCCAAATTGTCATTCCATTAATCATGCCACGTTTCAATTCTGAATATCGTCATGTTAGCATGTCATCATACTTTAAATATGAGTTCGCCATCATGACATTTTTAACCTCATGTTTGATTTCCAATTTCTTACGTTGCACCTAAACTACACTTCGTCCGATTGACATCTCATTTTCATTCACACTTTCGCATGCAAATGTAGCGACGCCATCGTAAGCTAAAAACAGTGTTGTCAATTAAGAATCACATCAAATTAGCGTTTTGGCAACATTTTAAATTTCCGAACAAGATATCATGCGTACTTAGGATATTAATTGATCAATGACATGGGACGTAACAAATAATAAGTTGTCCGAAAATAAGGTTGGGATCCCGAATGGGCTTTTTGGAGTGCTAATTCTTCCCACGAGAAACTGAACCCTTGACCTAAGATGTCTAGGGTTTCTTTTGACTAGTTTACTTCACCAGTGCATTTACGTACTTGACTTCCCAAACACTACTCTGTGCTTGCGAACCAGGCACCGCAAGCTGGTGACCTAGGTTTCTAAAGTTCGAAAAAGTGGTATGGAAGAAAGATCCAAATTAGAGTAAAGAGGACAACGCTTTATATCAGTTAGATATGTTGATGGTAGGAACTGAAAGTTAAACGTTATCTCATTATATTTCTTTTTTCTCAAAATGTGAACTTAGGATCTTGCTCACATAAGAAATGTTACGAGCAAATTTCGAAGACCAAGTGCCGGTCATATAAGATGCTTGATTCTGAAATCGAGCAATGTCACAATTTTTCTTAACAGAAAGAACTGTTAAATGAAATGAAAACTGCAGTACGATCAAGAGCATTGAAAATTTAAATATTCCCTCTTTCATAAATTTTCAGATTAATGGAGTTGAACCGGGGGAAAAAAAATTCGCATGGACATGGAAAGAGCATTTACGTACTATGATTGTGGTCATGGATGCTGATAAGTTCCTCCATGAATCAATTGCACGAACTCGAACCGCAATACGGATTAAAAAAAAAAAAAACAGAATGAACCGTATGAACAGAATGAAAAGTGAGGAAAAAAACGAAACCGTGTCTGCATATATGCAGAAGAATTGCCGGGCAAATCTCCTTCGGCAGAAAGCACCCTCACATAACACATCCGATTTTCCCAGAAACAACTTTCCCGGGAAAGTTTCACTGCAAGTGTCTATCTGCCGGGAAACTTGCCCTGTAATGCAACTGCATAGCCAATTGATAGATTGCCGATGAGCTAGGGCTTGCGAGAGAGCAATATTTATGCAGAAGCTTGAAGAAGCATATGCAATGGAATAATGCCCTTATCCGTGTCAGCTGATGGCTATCTTCATGTCTCTCTCACTTTATTCCAGATTTACCTTATCTTCACTTTGACATTCTGATTTGCTAATGTTTTCCAATTGCCTGCTTGAACATGTACCTCGAGGAAGATCAATGTTGCTAGACAGTTGTGAGCCTTTTGCTAAATTTCAGTGTCATATTTCTCGAAACCCTAAGATGTTATTATTATTATTATTATTATTATTATTATTATTATTATTATTATTTGTAGCTTTTCTTGGATATTTGAAGGGGAAAAGCGGGTTTTGAATTGCAAGGAAGGGAAAACAATTAATATTTGCTCGTTTAATGTATAAACAAATATAATCTGAACACATGGTCAAATCTTAACAATGTATGCCATAATAATATAAAATGTATTCTCATTCTTGGTTTTCCTTTTTCTCTTAGTTGTGCGTGGAATGAATGTCGTAGTAACATATGCAATACACATTATACAACGATATCTTCACGATAAATATAATCATAACAAGATGCTATAAATGCAAACAAAAGCTTTTATAAGGTGAAGTGACATTGCAGACATGTAGTGAAAGAACAAATCTGAGCGATTTACTTTCAATCATGCTTGCAATATGTCCCATCACTTCGTGGGTTCGCATCGTATGGCCAAACTAAATAATTGCTACATTATTTACAAAGATACCGACCAAAACATACAGTGAAGGTAGAAATAAATTAAAAGACACAAGGACTGAAAGACAAGGTGATTAGGAAACATATCCAAATGAGTGAATACTTGGGATGGGAGTACGGAAATGAAAAAAGAACGGCACAACTTTTAGCAGATGCCAAGAAATGGAAGATCCGGAGCATGTTCCGATGTCCAAATTGACATCCCTTTTCGTGCCTATATCGAAACGTGCTGGGCGGTCGGTAAAAAGTGTTCAGATTCACTTCCAGCCACTAGAAGGAACCAAGTTGCTGACGAGGAAACTCGTAGCTGCAGCCATTATCGATCAAGATGCAACTCAGATTGTCCCCAATCTGCACGTGAAATCTTCAAGCAGGTGGGCAAGCTCTTCCTCACTTGGGAACTTCTCTTAAATTTCGTGGCATTGACATGCAATTTAGCATCCGACGTAAGTAACAATCATGCCGCCTGCAAAGCACGTTGATCTAGAATTTCGGACACGGATCTTAGGATATAGTAAACGTCTCGGCACTTGGCATCAGAAGCAATAGTTCTCGCACGTTCAAACCGGCGGTTTTCCTGCCATAACAGTCGCACCAAACAGCCTGCATTAGCGAGTCCGATCGAGAAGCTCACTAGAAACGGCATAATCCGCAAGAACCATGACTTCGGACGATGTCTGTGGCTGTTGGGACGTTGCCACAGTTCCCCTCTTTGTGTTGGCGTGAGCTGTAATTTCCTTTTTTGGTAGATGATTTAATTTTTCCTCCAGATTTGTAGAGGATTCTTTTTCTTATTTTGTAAAGATTTGTCTTGCAGATCAAGTTCATCTAATTGTATATTTATGAGTTTGTATATACTTAATGAAATAAAGAAGAAGAAAAAGAAAAAGAGAGGGCGATGTGTTTGACCGAGGACGTAAGCACATTGCTAAATCTCGTAAATTCGTGTATTCTTCTATGATCTTCTTTGCTTTTTTTTTTTATCGTCTTTTCCGCTATGCCGTCGTCTCGTGCCTACTGGCCAACATGCGATCGACCTAAGATCCTTGGCAGATCACAATCCTACAGGAGAAGTGGTTCTCCCACCAAATTCAAGGAGGAAATTCGAACACGGAAGCATTGTTGGAGAATCTGACTACCATATTGACTTAGAACCAAACTCCACCGACATCGACACTGCCGAATGATTCTTCTTCTTCTTCTTCTTCACGGATTGCAATTAAGTTGGATGGAACCAACTATAGCTAATGGTCTCAGGTTGATGAGATGTATATCACAGGCAAAGATAGGCTGTGATATATCAATGGAGACCTCCCTCAGCCTCTACCTACGGATCCTCAATTTTGGAGATGAAAAACTGAAGATTCCACCTAAAAGGATGGCTGATAAACTCCATGGATCTAGCTCTGATCGGTAACTTTATTCACTTCCCGACTGCGAAAGTAGTTTGAGATGCTGTGACTACCACTTTTTTTTTTCATGGAACTGATGCTTCTCAGGTTTATGATTTGAAAAGGCGTGTGACTCGAATGAAGAACCCTACTATATTAGCCTTCAAGGGTTTTGGAGAGAGATTGATTTTCGACGTTTGAATCTAATGGTATGCCCTAATGATATTGTGAGATACAATTCAGCCATTCGGGAGGATCGTGTTTATATTTTTCTTGATGGTTTAGATGATCACTTAGATAAGATTAGAGCTGATGTGCTACAGATGCAGCCATTTCCTGCAGTTGAGCAGGCTTATGCTCAGGCGCGCAGAAGGACATGCAATAGACGGTGATGTTGAATTCTGTGGCGATGTTATCACACGGAGACAAACTGAGCCTAAGTAAAGCTCAAGAACCGAATTTATAGATGCCAAACAAGGAGGGGCACGAACTGATACAACTCTGAAACAGAGAATTCCTTCAATTGATGGTTGCTCTCATTGCGAGAATGCTAAACATACTCGAGAGACATGCTTTAAGCTGCACGGGTATCCTGACCGGTGGAAGGAACTGAAGACTCGAAAACAAGCAGAGGAGGAAGGAAACAATGGCAAAGGGAAAGCGTCTCTAGTTATGGGAGAGCCTCAGTTATCATTAATGCCACAGCTCGAGTTATAAAGTAAGAAATCTACAGATGGTGAAGGTAATTACGGTTTTGCTTTTGCTTCTATACAAAGTAATTGTAGTCAGTGGATTATTGATTCTGGAGCTGCTGACCACATGACTTATATTGTGGATGACTTTGCTAGTATTATAGAGTCTCAACGCCAAATTATCTCCAATGCTAATAGAGTGTCGTATCTAGTGATTGGAGCTGGAGTTGTTAATGTTTCTCTTCCCTATCTCTGCCAAATACACTCATTTTCCCGTCACTATCTACGAAACTGATTTCGATTGGACAGGTTGCAGAAGAATTAAATTGCATTGTGCTAATGTACCCACACTTTTGCCTGTTTCAGAATATCCTCACGAAGGAGATCATTGGGCGTGGTACTAAGAAGGGGGGCTGTATTACATAGACGACTTCAGTTATGGAAATGTCAATCAAATTCAAAGTTCATCTATAAGTAGGGAGACCAGATATAGCTTTGGCAGAAGCGATTAGGGCATCCATCTTTTGGTTATATGAATAAGTTATTTCCTAAGTTATTTTTAGGTTTGAATGATTATCAATTTAATTGTCAAACTTGCATTTTGGTGAAAAGCCATCGAGTACTTGACTAAAAGTGCAATTCCATTCTCTTTGATTCATTCTGATGTGTGGGGTGCTTCTCCCATTACTTCTATATCTAGTAGTCGATGGTTTGTTCTTTTTGTTGATGATTGCACTAGAATGATTTGGTTGTATCTGATGAAGACTAAGGATGAAGTTGCAAACGTATTTAAAGTTTTTCATACTATAGTGCAAACTCAATTTGTTGTGAAGGTCCAGATCCTTGGTAGTGATAATGGTGGCGAGTACATTAATCATCATCTCAAAGAATATTTTCTGCAGCATGGCTTACTTCATGAAACATCATGCTAAGGGACGCCCCAACAAAACGGGGTAGCAGAAAGGAAGAATATGCATATCCTTGAGACAGCTCGTCCTTTATTATTTGAAAATAATGTCCCTTACCGTTTTTGGGATAATGCAGTAACTACCGCAGTCCATCTTATTAATAGGATGCTATCGAGGTTCTATCTTCTCATGTACATTTACCGTCAGTTTTTACTATTTCCCTTAAGGTGTTTGGTTATATCGCCTTTGTTTACATTCCTAGAGCATAATGGTCAAAACTTGAACCATGTGCTATGCAATGTGTGTTTTTGGGATATGGCTCACATTAGAAAGGATATCAGTGTTATAACTCATCTATTAAGAAAACATATGTTACAATAGATGTAGCATTCCTTGAGACGGAATCTTTTTTTCGGGATGCCAATTCTTCTTTTCAGGTGGAGATACAGGCAGAAAAGAAAAATTGGTGGGAGACTAGTGGTGTTATGGCTCTAGGGGAAGTTCAAATTGGTGGAGTGTCGATATTGTCTCCGGCAGCTAGTACAGAACTAAACCAGAATTTACCAACAGAGGTTGAGTAACGAATACCATCTCAGGGAGGTCAGGCCCCGAAGAAGCAGAGTTTGGAAGATCAATCAGCTCTTTCAAAATAGCTTCCCCTATCTTCTTCAGTACCTGTCCCAACTCTTGAGGAAATTTTTGAGGTAACTTCTACTACTTATTTACATTATGATTCTAGTGCTTCTTAGGATATAAATTACCTGATAGGCACAATTGAGGAAAGCCCTCGAATCGATACTCACCAGATGTTGGAGGGGAAATGCAATATGCCTATCCAATCACTAACTATGTTTCGGTTAGAAAATTATCCGAGCCATTAAGGGTTTTTATCTCGAATGTATCATCAGTTTATATTCCAAAAGGAGTACATGATTCCTTGAAAGATCCTAAGTGGGTTCGAGCAATGAAGGAAGAGATTGAAGCATTGCAAAAAAATAGTACTTGGACGCTAGTAAAATTGCCTGAAGAAAAGAAAACTGTGGGATGCAAATGGGTGCTCTCGATCAAGTATAATTTAAAGATACAAGGTGATGTTGGTAGCAAAATGATATACACAAACATATGGAGTGGATTTTCAAGAAACTTTTTCACCTGTTGCGAAACTAAATACTGTACGAGTGTTATTATTTCTTGCAGCTAATTTAAATTGTCCATTACACCAACTTGATGTCGAGAATGCATTTATCCATGGAGACCTTGAAGAGGATATCTATATGAACATTCCGTCAGGTTATAGTTCTTCATCACAACTAGGACTTCTTTATAAGTTGGAGCAATCACTCTACGGATTGAAACAGTCTCCTCGAGCTTGGTTTGGACGGTTTAGTGTGGCTATAAAAAAATATGAATATGCTCAAAGCGACTCTGATCCCTCACTGTTCTTGAGGCAAAGTCAAGATAATATAATTGTGTTGATTATCTATGTAGATGATATAATTATAACATGAGATGATCAAGAGTAAATCGCGAAATTACAGCAGAAGCTCTCAATGGAATTTGAGATAAAAAATCTTGGGGGACTCAAGTACTTCTTGGGGATGGTAGTAGCAAGATCTAACATAGGTATTTTTCAATCTTAGAGAAAGCATATTTTGGATTTGTTGGTCGAAGTGGGAATGTAAGATTGCAAACCTGCAGATACACCTATTGTTCAAAATCACAGACTTGAAGAGTATTCTGATCAGGTGCCTACAAATAAAGAAAGATATCAAAGGCTAGTTGAAAAACTAATTTATTTGTCACATACACATCTTGATATTTCCTATGTCGTAAGTGTTGTAAGCCAATTTATGCACTCTCCTAGTGAAGATCATATGAATAGGGTAATGCGCATTATCTTGTATTTAAAGGGTGCTCTTGGGAGAGGGTTTCAATTTCAGAAGAATGGACATCTTAAGATTGAAGGTTTTACTAACGCAGACTGGGCTGTAAGTGTGTCAGACAGAAGATCAACATCGGGGTACTTTACTTTCGTGGGAGGAAATTTGGTTACTTGGAGAAGCAAAAAGCAAAAAATAGTGGCTCTCTTAAGTGCAGAAGCAGAGTTTAGAGAAATGGCTAAGGGACTGTGTGAACTCCTATGGTTTCGGAAACCTATTACAGAACTCGATTTTGCTCCTATTTATGAAATGAAGTTGTTTTGTGATAATAAAGCAGCTATTGATATTTCATATGATCCTGTCCAACACGATCGCACCAAACATATTAAGATGGATCGTCACTTCATTAAGCAGAACTTAGAGTCCAAGGTAATTCAATTTCCATTTATGAAATCTGAAGACTAACTAGCAGATATCTTGACAAAGGCCGTTTCAAGCGGGGCGTTCTACAGCTTGCTAGACAAGTTGAGCATGCAAGATATCTAATGCTAACTTGAGGGGGAGTGTTGGCTTGATAGAAGATTTGATTTTTTCTCCAAATTTGTAGAGGATTCTTCTTTTCTATTTTGTAAAGATTTAACTTGCAAATAAAGTTTATCTGATTGTATATTTATGAGTCTGTATATACTTGATGAAATAACGAAGAAGAAAAACAAAAAGAGTGGGCGAGGTGTTTGACCAAGAACGTAGGCACATTGCTGAACCTCGTAAATTCGTGTGTTCTTCTATGATCTTCTTTGTTTTTCAACACTCTCTGCCTCCTCTCTTTCTTCTCCATTCCTATTTATCATAAGGGGTTGAAAATGGATATGATCAATGTGCAGTTTGATCCATTCTTGCCCCTGAAGACCTGTCAGGAGCCGCACTTTGTCCAACCATCTTGCTTCACAATAATTTTTTCACCCTCGTTAGACCAGTAGTTACAATGAAAAAAAACATGGAGAAAAGATAGAATGCTCTAGAAAAAGTTTCCATTGATCAAAGAGAGGCATTCTTATATATATTGTGAAACAAACGCCCTTTTTTTTTTCCAGAGATTTAAGATGTCAAATGAGGGGCCAACAATGTCTATATAATTCATAGTTGGGCCTCATTTGGTTCAATCTTTGCAAAGGATTTTCTTGAGGCCCTAAAGTCCCTTGGTCAAATGCAAATGTCATTTGATAAATTTTTTTTTTTTTTGGATAGCTTTAGGGAGATGCAATTGCATTTCCAAAGGCCTTTAGCTCAAGAAAGGTTCGGAGGTACTCTAGAATGTTGCATTTTCATAATGTAAATAGACTTTATTTTTCTAATTTTAGCATGTTGTATTTTCATAATTACATAAGTGTCCTCTAAAATGCTAACCTTTCTTGTGAAGGCCTCAGCCACTAGTGGGCGGCCGGCGAACCACTAGCGAGTCGTTGCCAGCCTCGTTTAAGTTTGCTTGATCAAGGAGACCTGAGGTTGTGTGACTCCAAGCGACCGTCGCTAGGTTCGCGTGACCTAACCTGACAGTTGCCTAGGTAACACGACCTCAGCTCACCTTGGCTAAGGTCGTGCGGTCTTAGGTGAGGTGAGGTTGGCGATGGCAAATTTGGCCTCATCGAAATCTCACCAATTGGCCATTACCTGCTGGTCCTTAGCCGGATTTGATTTTTTTTAAAGAAAAAATAAGAGAAAAATGGCATTGCAAAATGTGATTTTTTTAAACACCATTTTTGTAGGGTTGTGATTCTACTCTCCATCGATTGCCTCCAAGCTGCCATCGGACTTTTATAGTTTTAGCCTATATTTTTTTTTTATTGAGAGTTTGGGCTAGGACCCATGAATAGTTAGTGCTATATAATATCTTTTTCCCTTGTAATTGAAGAATTTAACAAAAGATGCGAGACGCTAATTATAGTAGAATCCTCTACTGGACATAAACCTAGTTTAACGGTGAACTATGATGAAACCTTGTATCTCAATTTCTCTTTCTAGCTTTAGGTTTTATTTCATTATAATTGTGCGCTGAATTTTAACAAATTAAACCATAGTTGTATCCCAATTTATTTTTAAATTACACTTTACCAAACAATATTTACATTTTGAAAAACACTTTTAGCTTAGACCTATGCAATTTTTCCAAAGACAATCCCTAACACTACTTTTCATGACATCAAATCCTCACATGGACAAGATGATGTGGATGTAATCACATCGACAGGATATATGGGATAAAAAATAAAATAAAAGAGATAAAAAAAATCAGATAATTATAAGCCACCTGTTAGCATGGAGCTCTTATAAAGATATCAGGTTGATTTATTTCGTGAAATATAAATAATTTTAAAAATTATTTCTTTAAAAGTGATTGCTTATGTCACTTGACACAATTAGGGAATAGAAAAAAAAATCATTACTGAATCCAATGTCTAAATATATTTTGTGAAACGATGATAACATTTTTTTTTGTTTATCTATTTTTAAAGTGATATATGTAATCAATTTTAGGTTTTTTTTTTTTTTCCAAATCACTCAATCTCTTAGAAACAAATGAAATCGAAGATATTAATAATTTTCCACATTATTCTCCGTCTTGTGCTTCACTAGCTAACATATTCCTTATCTTAAAGTGATCCTCCTACTCGAGGCTTCTTATTCAAAGGGATACATCGGGTGCTTCGTTTGCACGCTTGAAGCGTTGACATATAAAACATTTTTCACTTGCTTCGATCCACGCGTATTGTTTCACAAGAATAAGGCTCTCATCATCTTATTGGTATCCACATGAAATTTCCTTTTGTTTCACGAAAAATAATTAACTCAGAAAATATTTTCTTCAAAATAACCTTTTATATCTATTTGACATAAATTATTATCTGTCATGCAAACATTTTTTTATCAACTAATTATTTCAAGTCATCATTTTTAGGAAAATATTTTTCAAACCACTCATTTTTCACGAAACTAGATCGGCAAAGACGTGTGTGAAAATCGAAGGCATTGGTAGTGTTTTAACAAAAGTTAATTAGTTTATTCCAATTTATCATGTGATGCATAGTGAATTGTCATATCATGTCATTCTCCATGTCATGTTTGAATTTTGATGTACAATGTCATGCTTAGATTCCAATTTGCCTTGTCATGTTTGCATCTAGATTGCCATGACATTAAAATTTCAATTTGTCATGTCGTGTTTGCGTCCATATCGCCATATCATGTCATTCTACAAGTCACGTCCGAACTTTAATTTACCATGTCATGTTTGCATCCAAATTGCCAAATCATGTTACCTTCCATGTCTTGTCTGTATCCGAATTGCTATGTCATGTCACTTTCCTTCTTGTGTTTAAATTACGATATATCATGTCATGTTTGCATCCAATTGTCATGTCATGCCATTTTGCACATCAGGTTTGAATTCCAATTTTGCCATATCGAGTTGCATTCGAATTGCCATGTCATGTTTGCATGTGACATTTCAATTCGGAATATTGTCATGTCATCTTGCACGGAAATATTGACATGACATCTCATTTCTCATTAGAATGTCATCGTACCTTGGAATTGAATTTGCAAAGTCATTCTGCTTGGGAGTATTGCCATGACATATGATGTTAAAACTCACCTTTGAATTCAGTTTCGCATGTTGCACCAGAACTACGGGTCATCTAAATTGACATCTCATTTTCCTTCCCGCTTTCACACGCGAATTGAGTCGCGCCATCAGACATGGACAAATGTTGGTGTTAGTCAATAATCACACCAAAATACCAAATAAGTGTTTTGGTTTTAAAAAAAGTGTTTTCATAACGAATTTAATATAATTAAGATATTTTTAATCATAATTGCACATAATAGATTACCAATTCTAAAATTTAGAGAGATTTTAGGAACCAAGTCGCCCCTGCTGGCGACCCAGCTATGGGAAACTCGAGGTGCCATAAAGCAGAACTTGTTGGTAGTGCTTTAAAAAGATTTTTACGTTTGTTTTATTAAAGGCGACTTAGATGCGTTAAGGGTTTAGAATAGCGAGGACATCACCGACAGTTTATAAGTTGACGGTAGAATTGGAAGTCAAAATGTTTTAGAAAAAGATTTCTTGTATTTCGTGAAAAATGAGATGATTTGAAGGATTTTTTTTATAAAAATGATCGTTTACATCGCTTGAAAATAATTAGTTCATGAAAAATGTTTTGATATCAGCATTAATATATGTCTAAAAATTTTCATGGACGATGAAAAAAAAGAGATTCATTCATTTTTATAAGCGCTACAAGCGATCGTTTTTATTAAAAAAAATCAAAAAATTCATTATCTTGAAATAAACATAGTCTAAATGCATTGAAGATAAAATTGGAAATGTAAAAAGTCCAAAAACAGACCCAAGCTTGGTACCTTTACCAGTGGCATGGATAGAACGTGCAAATCAAGTCAGATATACTTGCCATTTCACAATATAAATATAGGTGATATCCCTCTCATTTGGATGATCCAAACAATTTAGCAACATTCTCTCCCAAAACTTGTCTCACTAAATACGTTCTCTCCTATGATCGGAATGGCATAGTAGGCAAGTGATCGATCATCGGGGGGAAAGAAGGCATTACTTAGGCAATCCAATGGGCCCAAAGAGGCCTAAATTGCCACAAGGTCGCGGTCTCAACCGTTGGCCCAGTGACACATGCCAGTTATGTCCTGACCCGAAAAACGGCATACATCGTTATGAGTGTGATTATGGAAGGGGAGAGCTCCTTCGCGGAATCGCTTGCATGAACTCCAAATGAAAATTTCGGTGAAAATCATAATTAACTGTACGAACAAGATAGAAAATGAGAGAAAGAAAAAACAAGAAAACCCCACGAGCACAAATGCGGAAGAATTGCTGGGCAAATCTCCTTTGGCAGAGAGCACACTCAGAAAACGACACCCGATTTTCCCGGGAAAGTTTCAGTTGCGAGTGGCTGCCTGCCGGTGGAGAACTTGCCCTGTAATGCAACTGCATAGCCAATTTGAACGATTGACGATGAGCTAGGGCTTGAGAGTGACCAATATTTATGGAAACCTTGAAGCGGCATATTCAATGGGACAATACCCTTACCCGTATCCCCGATGGCTATCTTCATATCCTCTGCCACTTTATTCCAGATTTACCATATCTTTGACGTACTAATTAATTGTTTTAATCACTTACCTTCTTCAAATGTGTCGGGACGAAGATCAATGTTGCTATATATTTGTGAGTCTTTTTCTAAAGGAGTTCTCATTCTTCGAATTTTCTCCTTTTCTCCTAGCGGCACGTGAAATGAATGTTACTGTACTATCAATCTCATGTAATGAATCGAGTGCTACCGATATAATATATGTTATTTTTTCCAAATACGACTATACCAGGATGCAAATAATAGGTTGCATGGAGTGATATGTCAGAGAATTAGTGAACGAATTAATTACAACCATCTACTTAACTCCATTCATAATTTGTGGTATCACTTCTTAGAACTATTTAGTGTGGTCAAATTAAAAGTGTTTTTGTCCTTTGACCCACCTTTTTTTGGCTAATTATTTGCCACATATTCAGTGAAATACTGTGGTTATTAAAGAAATCAAACAAAAAGTGATGGAATTTTAAAAATCAATCGAATGCGTGAATGCACGGGATGGAGTACGGAAATGGGAAAAGGACAGACAAAAGTTTTGGCAGATGCCATGAAATGGAAGATCCGGAGCATGTTCTGATGTCAAAGTTGACGACATCCCTTTCATGCTATATCAGAACGTGCTGGGCGGTCCCTAAAACGTGTATAGATTCGCTTCCAGCCACTGGAAAGGAGGCAACTTGCTTATGAGGAAAATCCTTGCTGCAGCTAGGCTTGGCGTCCTTGAATTTCTTTGCCCTTTTTTCCATCAATCGAGAGAGTCTTGCCCTTTCATGCATGTACTACGTATAGATACGCTATTCCCATTTTCCTTTTCTATTTTCAAATGACATAGATCTCTCCTTCAAATCTACCCCAAGTAGGTTTTCTAAATTGATTATTTTTCCCATTTAAGTGGTGGTCTCCTAGAGTAGATTTCCTAAAAGAAGCTGATAGTCTGACAATCTGATAGTATTATCAATTGTTTCTCATTATATGACCTTTCAATCAATGAGTTTTTTATACGAAACACGTGGTGATGGTGTATGGATCTACGGTTGATCTTATACTGTTCCTAATAGTACTGTTAGGTAAGCATTTCCCTTTCCTAATTATGTTCCTATTTATTATTTTTTTCAAAAAATTATGTTCCTATTTTGGATCCAAGCCTTACATACACACACACACACAAACCTACTTATTAAACAAGACCAAAACTTGTTATCCTTGTCCCTTTGAATCCATCAATGACCTACAAAATTCAACTTGATGAGGGAACTATGAGTAAGGAAAACCTTTTCTTCAGTGAATCACGGGTTCAAAGAACCATCCAGAATCAAAAGATTGCCTTTTCCCCGCTCATGGTTGAAAGCAAAATAAGTGAGAAACAAAGTTCTCTACGCCCTAAATTTGTTCTTTATTGAAAATGCTTGAAGATATGATTTCATCATTAAACAATTTCATAGGTTCCAAGCAAACTAGCTATCTAATTAATTGGAGAAGCCATCCAAGAAGTTTATCAGAATAAAGTTTCTTCAACAAGGATGATTGTGGCAAATTGGCTTCTTTCAATCCTGGAGATAAAGCATTAACAAGATTTGCACACAAATCTTGACGCATGGTAAGAGATAACAGGAAAATAATTCCTCAAAAGTTTTGAATTCAATTGATAATAATCTGAATATTATGAAGAGAAGACATGTATATATATATATGACTCCAAAAAGAATGTGGATAACTAAATATAACGTTAATCAATTCAAATCTAATCTAATCTAAATGGAATCAAATCAAAAACTCAAAAATTGCGTGAAAATTCAAAACTGCCAAAATAGAAAAACTTCCAAAAATTGGTCTAAACGACTCCGAAACGCTAAAATCCATCGTGTCTCATAGCAAAACAATGACTTTGAATTAAACGGTCGTTTCGATTTAATCGATTAATTTTGAGCACAATCCGAGATCGTTTGACCTAAGATCAGAATAACCGGTAAAATCGCGCGGATTTCCGGCGATCCAATTTGTCAACATAATTGTATGTCAACCGTTCTACATCATTATCCCCTTTTTCAAAAGAACTTGCCCTCGAGTTATCATTAGGATAAAGCGGAATGTCTAGAGAGTGATACTTGGATAAGTCCGCCACGTTGAATGTTGGAGAAATATTAATATCGCTAGGAAGATCACTGATGTAGGCATTGTCGTTGATCTTCTTGAGGATTCTGCAAGGATCAATCTTTCTGTTCTTCAACTTGTTATATGTACCAACAAGAAATCGTTCCTTATGTAGAAAGACCATGACCTCATTGCCAACTTCAAAAATTTTGGAATGACGTCGCTTGTCAGCATGCTCCTTATACTTTGCATTGGACTCTGCAAGGTGTCATGCAACATCAGCTTGAACCTCCATAATTTTTGTCCCTAAATTTTCAGCCGCCACACTAAAACCTAGAATCTTGGGTAAAGGGACCACATCAAGTGTATGTTGAGGCACTCGACCATAAATAACTTTAAATGGAGACTTGCCGGTGGAACGATTAGCTGTGTTGTTGAAAGCAAATTCTGCTACAGCTAGATATCGATCCCACTGTTTTGTTTTGTTGCTACATCGACAACGAATGATGTCCTCCACTGTCCAATTTGCCACTTCGGTCTGCCTATTAGTTTGAGGATGGAAAGAACTACTATATTACAAATTAGTGCCAAATAATTGCCACAGAGTCCTCCAAAAGTGACTAAGTAACTTAGTATCCCTATCAGAAGTAATCGTCCTTAGAACAACATGTAACTGAACTACTTCGCGAAAGAAAAGGCCAGCAACATGAGAAGTATCGGATATCTTCTTACAAGTTATAATGTGTGACATTTTTGTAAATCTATCCGCTACCATAAAAACTTAATCCATACCTCGATGAGTTCGCGGTAATCCTAGGACGAAATCCATGGATATATCCACCCAAGGTCCAATTGGGATTGGCAATGGCGTATAAAAACCAGTATTCTGCGAATGCCCTTTTGCAACATGACAGATAGGATACTTCTGCACAAATCGCCCAACATCCCGCTTCAATTGTGGCCAAAAAGGGCGCTCCTCCACCAAGGCGATCGATTTATCACGCCCTAGATGTCCTCAAAGGGTTCCTCGATGTAGTTCTCAAATCGGCTTCTCTCGAAGAGAACTTCGCGAAATACACAACATGTTGCCATAAAACAAGAATTTATCGCATATAATCATATCAACAACAGAACCATCAGCTTCACACTTTGCCCAAGTATCCCAAAAGTCCTCATCATCAGGATATAGGTTGCATAAGGATTCAAAGCCCACTACTTCATTCTTCATAGTCAGAAGTAATGCAGCTCGGCAGCTTAGAGCATCCGCCACTTTATTCATATGACCTTCCTTATGTCGAGGGACAAAATTAAATTGCTCCAAAAAAGAAACTCAGTGCTCATGCATCTTATTCAAATGTTTCTGGCTCTTGATGTGTTTGAGCGCTTGGTGATCAGTACTGAGTATAAACTCATGCTTGTAGAGATAGGGCTGCCAATTCTTAATAGCTCGAACTACAGCATAAAGTTCATGCTCATAAGTTGACCATCGGTGTCTAGCTTCATTTAATTTCTCACTGAAATAGGCAATCAATTTACCTTCTTGCGAATGCACTGCACCAACTTCTACTCCATAAGCATCACAATCTAGCTCAAACAAATTATCAAAATTCAGCAAAATGAGAATAAGGGCAGTAGATAATTCTCTTTTATTAAGGCAAAACTTGCCTCAGCTGCATCATCCCATCGAAACTGTCCTTTCTTTAAGCATTCTATGATAGGTGCTAAAATAGTACTGAAATTACGATTAAACCTACGATAGAACGTCGTCAATCCATGAAAACTTCGCATTTTCCCGACAGTCTTGGGTGTAGGTCACTCTCAAATCACAATAAATTTTGCCTCATCAACACGAAGGCCATCTGCACTAACAATCTATCCCCAAAAGTGCAATCCACTTGTCATAAAACTGCACTTAGATAAGTTGATATAGAGTTGATTTTCTTCCAAATCCTGCAAAACATCTCGAAGGTGGTCGACATGCTATTGTTTGTCTGGGCTATAAACAAGTATATCATCGAAATAAATCACCACAATTTTTTTCAATAAAGGTTTAAGGACTTGCATCATCAAGCGCATAAAAGTGCTTGAAGCATTGGTAAGTCTGAAGGGCATGACTAACCACTTATAAAGTCCTTCACCGGTCTTGAAAGCCGTCTTCCATTCATCCCAGGTCTCATGCGAATATGATGGTATCCACTCCGCAAATCAATCTACGAAAAGATCTTTGACCCAGCCAATCTGTCAAGGATATCATCCAAACGAGGAATAGGGAAGTGATACCTCATAGTAATTTTGTTGATTGCTCGACTATCCACGCACATCCGCATGCTCCCATCTTTATTCGGTGTAAGTAAAGTGGCAACCGCACAAGGGTTCATGCTCTCTCGTATAAATTCCTTCCGAAGAAGTTCTTTCACCTTTTCCCATAATATCTAATTCTCCTTTGGGGTCATGCAATGTGAGGCAGATTTGGAAGACTAACTCCCGATAGGAAATCAATTTGATGTCGAATGTCTCGCATTGGTGGTAATCCATCCAGTAGATCCTCAAAAATAAGACTAGAAAAAGCCTTCAGTAGTGGTTGAAGTGCTTCTGAAATTTTGATAGTTTCCGGCTTAGATCCACTATCCACAATGAAGTACATACCATTCTTTGTGCGGACATTAAGCAAAACTCCAACCTTATCATCGTTCTTCTTTTGAGTAGTTCGTGAAACGCGCACAGCTTCATCTAAAGGACAAAGGGTGATTTTCGTCCTATCCCACAAAAACAAATAAACATTCTCACGAGCTTAATGAGTAACATCGACATCATACTACCATGGCCGTCCTAACAAGACATGGCATGCACCCATCTCAACAACATCACAGATTATCATATCCTTGTACGTTTTCCAATTGAAATAGGTAAATGACAAATTCGAGTTACCTTTAATTCTGGTCCCTTACGAATCCAACCAATCGTATAGGGTGAAGGATGAGCTTCAGTCTTCAATTGGAGATGCTCGACAAATGCTTGCGATACTATGTTCTCGCAGCTTCCACTATCAATGATGACGTTGCATACCTTTCCACTAACAATGTAACGAGTGCGAAAAAGATTATTCCGTTGTGAATCTTCCTTCCATAGGCTAACAGTAGTTGTCTAACCACGCAATTATAATGTTTGCCCTCCTCCTTGACTATCTCGTCTGTGTCCCCCCAATCCTTTTCATAAAACTCAACGTCAGGTTCGACCAAATACGCCATCTTTCGCCGCGGACAGTCACTTGAATGGTGCCCAGGCTCATTACATTGAAAGCACTTCCCTGGATACGGTTTGGCATAGGGATTTGAAGCAACATCACGAGCCTTTGCTGCAGGGGCCTCAGTAGGCTTGAGCGCACCAACATTACTCTCCAAATTTCGATTTGCATTGTTGAATTGCTGGTTAGAGGACTTAGCACCCTCTTGCGATTTTCCTAGATCGAATTGTCCTCGAGGAGTATAATTCCCCAATCTGCTAGAATAATTGTTTCGCTCCAATTGCAATTCCACTTTTCTGGTCATCTCTTGCGCATCCTCGATAGAATATAAGCGATGTAATTGAACACAATATTGAATGTTTAAACGAAAACCATTGATATACCTGGCGATTTGTTGCGCTTCAGATTCGGTAAGATTATTACGGCCAAAAGTCTAAGGAATTCCTTCATGTAGGCTTGAACTGTATGACTTCCCCGTTTGCAAGACTGAAATTATTGGAACAAAATTTGTTCGAAATCAGGAGATAGAAATCAATCCTTCAGCAATTTCTTAGGTGTTTCCAAGTCTGGATAGGGGTTTTTCCTTGTTGGCATCAGAAAAGTTGCGTCTATTCCCACTAGGCTGAGGCGCCGCCCTTCAATTTATATGCCACAAGCTTAACTTGACAATCCTCTTCAATCTCTATGGCGTCAAAGAACTTCTCCACCTCCCAGAGCCAATCTAGAAAATCTTCAATATTTTAATTACTATTGAAACTAGGAAGTTTGACCTTTAGTTGATATTACTCGGGTTCTCGTCGATATCCTCCTTGTTGTCGACCTCTATGAACAGGTTTGTCCAGGACGTCCCTATATCGACGGTTTCAACGAACAAGAACATATAGGACTTCATCTTCATATTATGCTTTAGAATCCTTGACGTAGCCTTGTCGTCTTTGTCGGGGATTCGCCCTTCGCTCCGTAGCTACTTCGAGATCACAAGCAATAGGAATTTGCTCGGCTGGAAGAAGAACGCCAGAGTTAGGGTTAGGGTCTGCAGACAACCGTTGGATGACGGCAAGTAAGTCTTGCATCGTCCATTGGTGGTTATGAAAAGTCCACCGAGTTTCCTCAGCAAGTTGCCAATTCTCCTCGACGAACTGGGTAAATTCCTTACAAGAAACAGGCTCAAGGTCCTAAACTGCAGTGGTGTTTTGATTCACGTTATTAGTCATTGTCACTAGGAGAAACCTTGCTCTGATACCAAATGACGCAGGGTAAGTGATAATAGGAAAATAATTCCTTAGGAGTTCTGAATTCAATTGATGATAATCTAAATATTACAAAGAGAAAAAGTTCATATATATAGATAGGACTCCAAAAGGAATGCAGATAACTAAAGATAACATTAATCTACTCAAATCCAATCTAATCTAAAAGGAATCAAATCAAAATCTCGAAAATTACGCAAAAATTCAAACTGCCAAAATAAAAACACTGTCGAAAAGTGGTCTAAACGACTCTGAAACACTAAAATCTATAGTATCTCACGGAAAAGTAGTGACTTTGAATCAGATAGTCGTTTCGCTTCAACCGACCAATTTTGAGCGCAATCCGAGATCGTTTGACCCAAGATCAGAATTACTGATAAAGTCACACGGGCTTTTAGCGATCCAAATTGACAAGATAATCGCATGCGAACTGTTCTACATCAAATCTTCAATAATCTAGGGAGATGGATATTGGAGCATCGAGCTTCATCAATCGATTCAAATTGAAAATGTCGATTGGGCAAGAGAGTTTTTGATTCAGTAGACAAGTTGTCGATTTCATGCTTTTCATTTGACTAAACAGGTATTGATTTGCGAGTTTGATGTCGATTTCGAGACTACCAATCGCCTATCTAGCAACCGAAAGATGTTCTAGATGATTTCCTTAACTATTTGTCTATCTTTCAAGGTATCAATTTAGTTGTCCTATCTGGTGAATGAATTTGAGTATATGCTTAATGAGTCTTAAATGTATTGCAGGTTTCAAGAGTCAAAGTTCAAGTCTTTATGTGTTTTAATGCATTTTCTAGTTCCTAGATTATTATTTAGTTTTTCAATTCCCATGTCATTAATGTCGAGTGTTTCTCATGTCTAACGTTTGTCTATTTCTTGTGCAATAGCCCTTATAAAAGGAGGTTGAAACTCAAATGCAAGAAGTCAACTTGAATATTGATAACATATGAGATTTGTCTTTGTGTAAGTAAATATTTGTCCTCGACTTTTGTTTCCCTGGAGAAGGTGGATTCTTCCTCGGTTGCTAGCCAAGACGAATTACATCCTCGGCTGATGATATACTATATAGCTTGATGGTGAGTTTTTCCTGTTCTGAAGCCTTGTATCCTCAGGTGATTTTCTGTAAGCCTTCTTAGTGAACTTCATTAATCCCGATCTTAATCATCGACTGGTGGCATATCATGTATGTCGTGGTTGCGATTGTAATATATATTGCATTTGCATTTACCCATCAACATTCATCATATGCACTCTGATATATCCTTGATTCCTTCGACATCACTTTAATCAATCGTTCGCCCATCCTGCACACGCATCAAAGCTCATGTTTGAACAAGATTTCCATGTTGCACCTAACTTACATGTCATCTAAATTGACATGCATATTTAGGAAGCCAATTTACAAATGACTGAGCGCTTAATTAAATAAAACTTGTAGTACCGAATGTGCATCATGGGATACTAATCCATCCCATGAGAAACTAAATCCTCGGGCCTAAGATCTCTAGTTTTCATTTGACGAATTGAATTCATAGATGCACTTAGGTTGGTTGGCTTCCTAAATACTACCCGATGCTTTAGATGTCCAATCGATGCAAACTTTCTTAAGTTAATTAGTGTCGACTCTAGTATAATTCATATGTTTTTTTTTATATGAAACTTAACATAGTAAGTTATTCAAGCCTAGGATTTAGGGAGATCCTAAGAACCTAAACCTTGCTCTTTGCTGGGTGGGTGGTCCTCGTGCATAACCATGGCATCACCAACATTAATCTGTGTTGATGACGAATTAAGGTGCTACAAAGTAGAATGTAAGCAAGATTTAAATTAGACCAATAAAGTGCAAAGATAAAAGGGAGGTTGTTGATAGTGTTTTAGGATGTTGTAGATGCTTAAGGGTTTAATATTGGAGAGGACAACGCTTTTTGTTAGATGTGTTATGTTAGAATTGAAAGTTGAAAGATTTTAACATCTGTCTCCAAAGAGAAATTGAAATTTTATAGGAGATGTAGATATAATGCGCAGATCAACTTAGATTTACTTGTTGTTCTCCTTATTCTATATGTCATTTATTTTATGGTAATTTTTCTTTTTTCAAAAGGTGAAATTAGGATCTTGCTCGCATATGAAATGTTACTTTAAAAGCTCAATTTCGAAATTGAGCAAGTTTCAATTTCGTTGAACAGGAAATCATTAAAAAAAATGAAAATGTAGTGCAAGTTGTTGGGGTGTGGGTCATACTCCCCTGCGATAAGAAAGCACGTGGGTCCTGCTCAGTCAAAAGAATCATGTTGAAAGTGTGTTGAATAAGTTCAACATGATAAACTATAAACCATGAAGACCCCCATGTCCACGAGTTCCAAATTATCAGTGTTCCAGCGTTCCAAAACTGAAAAAGGGAGTGGAAGAGATGATGGCAGTTCCATAAGCAAGTGCAGTTGGGAGCTTGATGTATATCATGGTGTGTACTCGTTCAAATATTGCTCAAGCAGTGGGAGTATTGAGCATATATATGTCTCCAAGTAAAGAGCATTGGATAGCATCAAAGCAAGTTCTTCGTTATCTTTGCGATACGTCTGACTTTGAGTTATGTTATGAAAGCATAAAAAGCTCAAAGGGATAGCAAGCATTAGAATTGAACTGTCTTGTCGATATTGATTGGAGAGGTGACATTGATAATAGGAAATTGACCAGCGATTATGTTATTTCCTTATTCGGCGGAGCTATGAGTTGAATGGGCAAGAGACAGAGCACGGTTGCTTTATCTACTACTAAGGCAAAGTATGCGGCTCGTACTAACACTGCTAAAGAAGTGATCTGGATGCGCTTATTGTGTAAAGAGCTTGGTTTTACACGAGAAGAAGTGAAGATTGGGTGTGATAACCAAAGTGCTATATTCTTGGCTAAGAATCTTGTATTTCATGCAAGAACAAAGCACATCGATGTACAATATCACTTCATCTTATAGGAAGTAGAATAGAAAGTTGTAGTGCAGGGAAAAAGTTGGCACACAGGCGAATAGTGCTTTTTTTTTTCCATGACAGTGAGTACAGAAAAGTTTGAATTGTGCACAACTGTGCTGGATCTAAAGAAGCATGGGAAGTATTCACCAAGTGGGAGTATATTGGGACGTGGTTCATACTCTCTTGAAACATGAATGCATGTGGGTCCTCACAGGGTCCGAGAGAGCTGCCTCGGCTAGGTCTCAAGGGGGCAGCACATCCTGAACACTAGCGGATTTTTACGATTTAAGCCCATAGTTTTTCATTAGTAATTTGGGATTAGGCTCATGAATAGCTATTGCTATATATACTCTTTTTTGCTTAAAATTAAGTGATGTAATGAGATGTGTGAGGTGTTTATTATAGTAAAATCCTCTATTGGACGTAGCCCTAGTTTAAGGGTGAACTATGATAAAATCTCGTGTCTCAAATTTCTCTTTCTTGCTCATCTTATTTCGTTGCGATTGTGAGCCGATCCTAACACAAGCAAGAGATTAAAAATCAAAGTCTCTTTTTTTTTTTTTAGATTTCATAAACTTACATGTAAAAAAATTAAGATAAAGACATTATAAGTGCCATAACTTTTGTCTGGCGCACATTTAAGCACCATAATATGTTTTTCAGCCATTTGAGTGCCACAATTTCGAAAAAAAAAAAAAACCTCACCTTAGGGCCATCACTTTCATCGGTCACTTGAATGCCAAAACATTCCAAAAATTTTTACTTAAGTTCAAGTAATTCGACGTGGCACAGCACTTGTCATAAACGCTTTTAAATGTTATGTCACTCAAGAAATTGATTGACAGTTATAGAACACCCAAGTGATCGGAACAAAAGTTATAGCACTCAAGTGAGCATCAAACATAAGTTATGTCATACAAGTGATCGAAAAAAAAAATTATGGCACTCCAGTAAGCATTGTACGAAAGTTATGACATTTATAATGTATTTTTTCCATAAAAATAATTGTATGGAGATGAAAATAGCATTGAAGTACATGCATGCACCAACCCAATGACCTGAAAAGCAAGAAATACGGTCATGATAAGACCAGCTATAATGACTCTCCTACTATGATTATGCTCCAGGAAGCTGAAAGGTCCTTCGTGAATACACAGAATTAACTGCATGAACTCGAATGGAAATTCCGATAAATACACAGAATTAACTGTACGAACAGGATGAGGAGTGAGAATAAGAAGAAAATCCATCCCCAAAAATGCAGAAGAATTGCTGGGCAAATCTCATTTGGCAGAGAACACACTCAGAAAACGCATCCGATTTCCCGGCAACAAATTTCCCGGGAAAGTTTCACTGCGAGTGGCTGCCTGCCAGTGGAGAACTTGCCCTGTAATACAACTGCATAATCAATTAATTGATTGACGATGAGCTAGGGCTAGAGAGAGACCGATATTTATACAAAATCTCAGAGAAGCATATTCAGTGGAACAATGCCCTTACTCGTGTCACTGAAAGGCTGCCTTCATATCTCTCTGTCACTTTATTCCAGATAACCATGTGAGCCTTTTTCTAAAGTCTGTGTCATATTTCTCGTAAAACTGTCACCATTCTTTCATCATTATTTTATTTTTTTGTAGTTTTTCTTTGATAATTGAGTAGAAAAGTGGTTTGTATAATCTCAAGAATACCATAGGCAGGGCAGGTTGTTGGTATTTGCTGGTTCTATCCAGAAATACTAATTGTACATGTTAGACATATATTTAAGAGATTATGCTTATCTTTCTCGATTTCACATCTCTTATGATTGTGCGTTATCTTCCTTCGATTATGCATATTGTTCATTGTAAATGATGTTGCAATATTTTGTCACTTTATATAGTTATCTTGTAAAGCCTATCATTAGGTTCGTATACTCTTCGATATGGAATATATTGAAATTTCACAATCCTATATTCCTTTTTATTCTTTTTTTTTTTGGTATTGGAGTTCATATTATCTGATGAAGCATCCAATGAGTCTATCCCATGGTGGTCGTAGTCGAGTCGCCGCTTTCGACACACTGTCGTTGTTTAGTTTAGAGAAGACAGACACCGCCATGAGATTGCAACTAAAATAGGCGAATTTGATGACATTGATGGGACTCCTCATCCAAATCTCTAACTACAGCAGGCTGACAGTGCTGTACATCTCACTACTTGTCATTCTGACGTAGTCTATGCTGTTTACATTGTCAATTAGTTCATGACTATGTCGCGTACGTCTCGTTTCCCGTTGTTGGGAACTTGCACCCGTTAAGGGACAGATTTATTTTTGCCTTTATTATGATATTTAATTGCGATAATTGATTGCAATTAATGAAATTTATTTCCTATTCTAAATGAAAAAGAGAAAGGAGATAAAACCTTCAATTTTACACAAAACGTACGAGTTCTTTTCGGGTGTAAGAAACTCTCTAAAAAAATCTCTTGAAAAAGCTCTCTCGAAGGATGATCAATAGGTGGATCTAGATCATTTTCTCATCTGCATTGAGGGTCTTAATCCGTAGTTATCGAGGTATGTTTGTTCTACTTGACATACTTCATTGATCAGTAATTCAAGTTATCCGCAGCATATATGTACATATATGCATTGGGATCCATTTCCTTCACCAATTGTTCTTCAAATTTTTGCTATGTCAAGCGCACCTTATTTCATGATCTTCATTTTTCTACCTGATCTACCATGGAGGTAACAACATATTTTGATGTTGACTTGGATGGCAACCCTTTTATTCTCTTTTCTTCTCTTCAAAAATTCGTGCTCCTAACAACTAGTATGAGAGCTAATGGTTGATTGGTGGGCTTCCAATCAGTTTGATGTTTGGTGAATAATATCTCAAGAAAGAAATCTAATGACCAACTAGATTTTCGGGCTGTGGTTATTGTGGTGCAGTAATGCAGGGCGTGATGACAACCTTCATGATTTAGTATGGAGAAATAAACCAGGGATGAAGGTGGACGATGGCGATTTAAGTTGAGAAAAATTGATGCATAATGATACTTAAATTTAGAGGGAGTAGATCTAACACTAGAGTTCGCATGTTAGGGGAGATTGTTAGAATACAGTGTTAGAAAAGTCTCATGTCGGAGAATTGATGTGGGGTTGAATAGTTAGTATATACTAGTTGGTTTATAACTAATTGTTTTTAGCTTTTTGGGTGAAGGTGGGTCCAACTGAATATATTGACTAGGCTTAGACTTGAGCTCTCTCTTGACGATCTACTTAGGTGAAGGTATCAAACTTCTACTGCGTGCTCCTGACAAATGGTATCAGAGTTAATGGTTGATAGATGGACCTTGATCTGTTTTGTGTTTGGAGAGTATCTCAAAGAAGGAATCTGGCAAAAAATACGATTTTTGGAAAGAGATCAAGGATGAAGGTGGGCATTGGAGATTTAAATTGAGATAAGTTGATACATAAGGATAACTTGAGTTAAGTGGAGCAAACTTAACACTAGAGCTCATATATGAGGTGGACGATTATTGAGAAGCACGTGTGAGTTGTACTAGAGAATTTCCACATTAGAAAATTGATATGGTGTTCAACAGTTAATATGTTTTAATTGACCTATAACTCATTGGTTTAAGTTTTTGTGTGAGGTGGATCAACTGGATATGTTGACGGGCTCGGACTTAAGCTACTTCTTGGCAATTTTCCTAGATGAAGATACCGGACTTCTGCTGCATGCACTCAACACTGATATCAGAGCTCAAATTATTAACAAGTCTGGATCCAACAATCACATTATAAACATACGAGTTATTGTAGCTTTGACCCAGGAATTGGTGTGTGTATGAGAGATTATTGGGGTTATCCCATATAGGTTATGGACGGGGCTGGTGGTCAATTTATAAATGTGAGAGAAAATCTCATCTAAATTAGAGCTAGTTTTTGGGATAAGAGAATCCAAAATTGTCCCTCTACCATAGGTTATTGTTTTTTTCTATGACTCACTTATCTCATGGCATAGAAAAAAATGACTTGCCACTCGATCTAGCAAGGAAGACGAGTACCGCACTCTTGTTGAAAAAACAATTACCATGGTTGCGATGGTTATTGCAAGGTATGAGAGTTATGTTGTTTTCACTAAGGTACATCCACCCAGGCATTTTCGAGATCTTCTCTCTAAATTCTTGTTCATTTTTCTATGTTACCTTGAGTTTAAGGGGATGTTAGAGATATATTTAGGAGATTATGCATATCTCCCTTAATTAAAAAATTCCTCTCATCCTAGATAGGTATAATGTGGAATTTTAAGGCATCTTGGGAGATTATAAGCCAGTCAGCGGTCATGGCAATCCAAGATTTCTTTAACACCGGCTGCCTTCTAAGGGAAGTCAATGCTACCATCATTTCTTTAGTGCCTAAAGTTCCGAATGCTACCTCAATGAATGATTATAGGCCCATTGCCTGTTGCAACACAATTTACAAGTGCATTACCAAGATCATAGCCAATAGAATCTGTGGGGTCCTCTCTTCTATTATCAATCCGCCGCAGAATGCCTTTGTCAAAGACCGTCGCATCAGTGACAATATCCTCTTGGCCCAAGAACTATTTTGATGGCTTTCATCATGACCCATACTTACCTAAATGTGCTATCAAGGTTGACTTTAAGAAGGCTTATGACACGGTGGATTGGGACTTTCTTCGACTGGTTTTGCAAGCTTTCGGCTTTCCAGTGAACCTCGTTAAACTCATTTTGATATGTGTTACAACTCTGAAGTTTTCTGTGTCAATCAATGGAGAGCTTCATGGTTTCTTTTCTAGCGGAAGGGGGCTACGTCAAGGTGACCCTATGTCTGCCTATCTATTCACCCTAGTCATGGAGATTTTTACTGGCATCATTAATCTTCGGACTCGGCAACCTGGCTTCAAGTTCTATTGGCATTGTAAAGCATCTCGGCTGTCTCATCTTTTATTTGATTACGATGTGCTCATCTTTGCCGAAGCAAATTCTACCTCGATGGCCTTGATAAAAGAAGGTCTAGATAAGTTCTCAGATTGGTCCGGCATTAGACCAAATATGAACAAAGTGAATTCTTTTGCTCAGGTGGATCGGCTCAACTACGTCACCAACTACTCACTCTCCTCGGCTTTCAGGAAGGTGTTTTGCCATTTCGATATCTTGGTGTTCCTATAGTCTCTTGTCTTATAAGTAAAGCAGACTGCACCTCTCTCATTAATACTATCACGGCTAGAGCGGCATCGTGGTCATAGCAGTTCTTATCTTTTGCGGGGCGCCTTTTGCTAGTTAAGACGGTACTTCATGCTATCCACGTTTTTTGGGCTAGTGCGTTTATCCTTCCCAAGTCTATTTTGCTTCGAATTGAGCAAATCCTCATGTAGTTCCTTTGGAAGGGCCCGGACCTAGGCATAGGAGGAGTTAAGGTCTCTTGGAACAATACATGCTTACCGCGGGAAGAGGGAAGACTCAGCATCCGTAAACTCTCGGATTGCAACAAGGCAGCAATGCTTAGACATATTTGGATTCTATTTACAGATAGGGAATCCTTGTGGTGCAAATGGATTCATTCGAACTTCCTTAAGAATTAGAATTTTTGGGTTGTCAAGATAACGACTTTTTACTCCTGGGCTTGGAAGAAGATCCTCGATCTCCGTTGCGATAGTGAGCACCTCTTCCATTGGCGGGTTGGTAAAGGCAAAATCTCTTTTTGGTTTGATTCATGGCATCCAAAAGGACCTCTATATAAGTTATTTTCTGACCTGGATATTTATAGGTCTGGTATACCTCGATAGTCCACGGTTCGTGACTTCCTTAACACAAATCACTTTCCCTCGAGGGTGAGCACCGTCATGGGGACTTGGTCTAATCCTATGCCATCTCTCACCCCTGAGTATTGTAAGGATACCTTCCGTTGGCCCGGGCATTCTTTTGGCGTCTTCTCTATAGCCTCAGCGTGGGATCATTATTGACGTAAGGAGCAAGTGGTTCATTGGCATACATTCATATGGAATCGTCATCTCTCTCCTCGGTACTCTTTCATCTTGTGGCTTGCCACTCTCAAAAGGCTACCTACCCAGGTTTTTTTACTTACCTATCATCGAATCACGGAAGGTACTTGTGTGTTTTGTACTTGCCAACCCAATTCTGTTGACCATCTATTTTTTGGTTGTCGTATCATAAATGCTCTCGCATTATTTTGGTCGGCCAAGTGCAACTTGGCATGGCATAATGCTAACTGGCAAAAAAACCTTCGATGGGCGATGAGTCATATATGTGGCAATTCTTTTCACCAATGCATCGCCAAATTCTCGTTTGGCGCCCTCTGCTACATCATTTAGACTGAACGTAATCATATCATCTTACGCAACAAGCGACTCAAAATGACAGCCATCAAGATGCAACTTCAGAAGGTTATTCAGGACAAAGCTCTCACTTTTGGCCGAGTTGACGACACCCCCAAGAACCGTGGAGTTCAAGCTTGTTGGGGCATCTCTACAAATATTTTTTACTGACTGCTTTTGGTTGGAGGTTCTGACTTCCCTCCTTGCTATTTACGTGGCCACTTTGTTTGGTCAAGTTCTTGTATACTCCCATGTATAGGTTATGTTTCTACGTAGCTAGCCTTTTATTAGGCTCTTGCTTCATTTTTTGTACCCAAGCTGCCGTTGAGCTTTAGCGACATTTTGGTGGTGTGCAACGGAGGTTTATTTGTATTCAGCACTTTTTTCATTAATACAACTCTTACCTTTACCAAAAAAAAAAAAAAATTCCTCTCATAATTGTACATAATCTTTCTTTAATTGTGCATGTGATCGATTGATCCTATTAATTGTACATGATATTTTAATTTTTTTTTATTTTAAATAGTGAAACTGTAAAGTCTATAAGGAAGCTCATTTATTTTTAATTTCGAAATTAACAAAAATTACACAATTCCCTGTAGCGTTTTATTCTTATTATGTATACACATTGTTAAACCTTAAAAATGCATGTAAAAAAAAAAATGCTCTTAGCTGCGTGGGAAATGAATATTACAGTAGTATCAACCACATATGGAAGAGAAACAAGGTCATAATACCGAATTGATTGCTAACGAGTTACATGGGCAAATAACACCGCAGGACTTGAGTACCATAATTTTTTTTTTTCGGTTACTTGAGTACCAAAATTTATAAGTAGAGTTTACTTAAGTGTCATACCTTTATTATATTACTTAATATAACTTTTCAATCAGCTATTTGAGTGTCGTAAATTTTTTTAAAACGTTTACCACAAGTGTTTTGTCACGCCATATTCCTGGCACTTGAGTGATGCTATTAAAAGATCATGAAATTCAAGCAATCAATTGAAAGTTACGGCGTTAAAGTGAATATTTTTTAAATGTTATAAAAATTAAGTGATCGAAAAGAAAAGACACTCAAGTGAGAGCCGAACAAAAACCATGCTGCTTGTCATACCTTTATATCCAAATTACATATAAATGCGTACGTTGATATAACAATGCAAGTTCTTATGTTTATATAACGATGCAAGTTCTTGTCCATGTATTCACCATCAACCTAATAATGTAAAAGGATTATACAGATTCAAATATTAGTTTGTTTAAGGTGGAGTGATATAGCGAACTAAGTGAATGAATCAATATGAACTGCTTACTTAGTGCACATTTATAAATTATTGAATTACTTAACGATCCATTTTGAGTGGCCAAATTAAAAGCTCATTTTCCTAATCTTTGACCCCAGTATTTTACTGACCAATTGCCACATTATTTTGGCAGATTTCATGAAATGGAAGATGCGGAGCATGTTCTGATGTCCAAATTGACGTCCCTATCATGCCCAATATCAAGACGTGCTGGCCGGTGGCCAAAAAGTGAATGGATTCGCTTCCAACCACTAGAAAGGAAGCAACTTGCTTATGAGGAAACTCGTTGCTGCATCTATTCCTGGAGTCCTTGAATTTCTTTTCCCCCTCTTTTCCATCAGTTGAAAGAGTCTTGCCCTTTCGTGCATATACCACACAGGAAAAACGAGAGAGGAAAAAGATACCCTTAATATAATTGCTTTCGTGCAATACTTTTATGTTTACAATAACTCTTTAAAAAGGGTCATGATGCGACGATTTCTCTTACAGGAAAAATCGAAAGACATTTAACTAACTATTTTTTTTTTTAAGAAGAGACGAAATGTCTTGACCTTTCATGGATTCACCACATATAGATTCGCTACTTTATTCTTCAACAACGATATATATATATATATATATATATATATCTTCATATCAACCTCAAAAGAGAGAGATTGGTCCAAAGTTATGTCCGTAAGGTTGTGACTATAGTGGAGAGCACATGCGTTGGAAGTGGAGACATCATGAGTACATGTGTCTATATATATATTGATGGAGACATCATGAGTACATAGCTTTGCCTCTGAAATTCTACTTTTCGTTGCTAAGTACCATATGCCTCTTATACATGTGCTATTGGTCACTCGGGGCCTAGAGGAATCTGATTCTATTTCTTGCAATAAAAAATAATGATAATCATGTTTGATAATATAAATGATTTTAAATCCAATTTTGATTCTATTTTCGAAAAACGTGAAGAAAAAAGAACTCAACTCTAAAAAAATAATCACTTTTGAAAATCACAAAACAGAATGAAGCCTCATATCTTTCACTTTTCCTTTTCAATACTCTTATAACTTTTTCCTCGACTTAAAATAGAACAAGTTCTTATTTTCAAAAAATATATATAATATAATAGAAAATAAATAAATAATCCAAAAAAATTGGAAAATATTCTAAAAAATAGGAAAATTTCAAAAAAATCCTTAAAAATGAAAGAAGCCTAGATTAGGCTAGTTTGACCGCATTTTCATAAATTTGAGCCTACATTCCCTAAATTTCATAGATTCTGTTCATTTTAAGGAAAATCACAAGTATATTTGAAATTAAATCCGAACCACATTTCTTGGCATAAGTACACTTTTAGTGCCAAAATTTTTGTACGGAGATCACTTTAGTGTCGTGCATATACCACATAGGAAAAACAAGGGAGGAAAAGATACCCTTAAGATCATTACTTTCGTGCAATACTTTTATGTCGTAACCTTTCTATCGATGACTTGGGTACAATAACTCCTTAAAAATGTTCATGATGCGATGATTTCTCTTATTGGAAAAATCGAAAGACATTTAAAGTCGTATGGCCCTCGTAACTAACTATTTTCTAAAGAAAAAGGGAAAAGACGAAAAGTCTTGACCTTTCATGGATACACCACATATAGATTCGCTCTACTTTATTCTATGTACATATACATCTGTCCGTATCAACCCCAAAAGAGATAGATTGGTCCAAAGTTATGTCCGTAAGGTTGTGACTATCGAAGAGAACACATGCGTTAGAAGTTGAGACATCATGAGTACATGTGTCTTTTTTTAACCCAATAACATATATATATATATATATATATATATATATATATATATATATATATATATATAAAATCAGGTGAGTACTCATGGTGGTGACATCATGAGTAGTCGTGGGCGGTTCCATGGAACCCTGACCCAGTTCTCGGTTCCAGTTTCGAAATTTTTATTTTTTAAAAAATAATAAATAATGAAATAAAATTAAAAAATTATTAATTATAGATTATAATCAAATTATACATTATAATAAAATTTGAAAAAAAAAAGAAATGGGAATGGGCTTGGACTTAATGAATTATCATTGAGCACCTATATATCTTCTTGGGCATAGAAAAATCAAAGCCCATGTAGTTCTCTTACCTTTGGTAACCACAACTTACTTCATCTTCAATCGTCACTACACATTATTGTGGTGGTGGAAGTATCTCCACATTATTCACTAAAGAATTCATTTTATTGATCCAACTATTGTTGTCGAAATTTAGTCTTTATCCAATCATCAACACAAGCTTGAATCTCCGCACTTTTCGAACTTAATCTTGAACGACGGGAGTCCAAAATTAATCCTCTAGCGGTAAATGCTTGTTCAACTGCTACTGTTGAAGAGTGTGAGAAAATAATAAATCTTTGTAATCAAAAGTTTGTAGAAGCATCTCATAGGTAGAATTCCAATAAGTCGGAATATCTTTTGGAAACCTTTTTGCCTTTCTCCCATGTTGTTTACAAAACTTGCCTCATGCTTTCATAAAATGAAGACGACTCCATAAAATCTAATTGCACTCTTCATTGGGTCAAGAGAAATCATAAGAACTCGTAAACCATCTTGTACACATAAATTCAAAACATGACAAGCACATCTAATATGAAAAAATTATCTGCCAAAAGAGGGTTTACAAATTTGTTCTAACTTGAGAATGGAAGCAATATTTGTGGAGGCATTATCAAACCCAAAAAAAAATTATTAATCAAATTATATTCTTTTGAAACCTGCCTAATTAATCTATAAATATTATGGGTCGTATGCCTTTCAGGAAAAACTCGAAATGCAAGAAGTCTTTTTTAAATAACCCGATCATCACCTGTTTAATGGCATGTGACACCCACATAAGAATTAATATTTCAAGAATCACTGCAAATATCACTATCTACATGTACACATCCATTGAATTCTCCAAAAAAAGTTGTCAATTTCTTTTTTTTTTCTATAAACATGGTCAAGTTCGCATCTAAGAGTAGTTCTCAGAACAGATAGTGCTTACAAAGCCAACGCATTGTTTACCAAATATCTAAAATTAAAACATTCACTAGTATTAAACGGAGCATGATCAATGGCAACATATTTAGCTAATGTTTGTTTATAAAGTTCATGAGTGTAACGAAATAAAGGATAAGGGTTAAGACTGATGTACTTGAAATTTGTTATTGGCTGGTGTCAATCCCCAGTTGCGTTGGATTTTTTTTTTGTTAAATGCCGACGAAATGTTCCACAACCATCTCATTTACCAAGTTTGTATGTTTGCGGACAATATTTCAGCTTATATCAAACTTGTCTTTGTTTTTACTCCATACCTTGTTGAATTGTGGTCATAAGTCGGATGTACCCTCTCGGCTCTTCCATCTCTACTTCTTTCCTACCGACGTTTCTTCGACATCAATAAGAGGATGAAGACATTCTTGCGTTGAGACGAACTCGACATTGGGATTGGGAACATAGTTGATATTAACATCGTCATTTTTCTAACGTTCATATTCACGAGAATCATATGTAGGAACAGGATAATCGAATTCTCCAATCGGGCTCTTTCCCTTTCCATCATTTTCGCTTTCATTTCCCATTTTTTAAAAGAATTGATCAGAAAGTTGATTCAAAGAATTAAGGCGGAATTGAGAGAATAGCGGATTGAGAGTGTTTGAGCGAATTTGAGAGATTGAGAGTATTTGAGAGAAATTGTGAGAAAAATGAGAATGAGAGAGGTATTTATAGAGTTTTTAATTTTAAAAAAATTACAAATTTACAAAGATCCAAAGGGGGTGGCGGGCCCTATGTGGGGCTCGCCTAGCTAGGGGAACTGAGAAGAGCCAACAGCTCTTTCCAGTTCCCCATTTTTTTTCTATAAATTGTGGTTCCGAAAAATATGGAATCGGAACCGACCCTTCAAGGCCAGTTCCGGCTCCTGTTCGAAACCGTGAACCCGATCAACAGGCCAGTTCCGGGCCGGTTTCGGATTCACGATTCTGAACGGCCACGTCTAATCATGATTACATAGCTTTGCCTCTAAAATTCTACTTTTCGTTGCTAAGTACTATATGCCTCTTATACATGTGCTCATGGTCTCTAAGGGCCTGTATCACTATGAATCTCGTTCTCTGATTTTATTTTCTAGAATAAAAAAGAATGAAAATCATATTTGGTAACATAAATGTTTCTAATTCTAATTCTATTTCAGGAAAAACAAGAAGAAAAAAGAAGTCGATTTTGGAAAAAAGAATCAACTTGAAAAATCACAAAATATAATGAAGTCCCATATCTTTCACGTTTCTTTTTTAGTTCTCGCATCACTTTTTCCTCGACTTGAAATAGAACGAGGTCTCATTTTCAAAAAATATGTATAAGATAATAGAAAATAAATAAAAAATAAAAAATCCCAAAAAAATTGGAAAATATTCTAAAAAAATCAATTCAAAAAATCCCAAAAAAAGAAAAGGAAAGAAGAAGCCTACATTAGGCTAGTTTGACCTTATTTTCATAAATTTGGAACTACATTCCCTAAATTTAATAGATTTTGTTTATTTTGAAGAAAATCACAAGCACCTTTGAAATTAAATCTGAACCACATTTCTCTAAGCCTTTAAGGTTTCATTAGGATTTTAGGATGCAATTTATCAATGTTATGATTCTTTGATTGCATACTTGATTTCATTGGATGTGATTTGCCATTTAGGTACTTTAGACCTAGTCTAGTTTTAGAAAATTTGAAAAACGACAAAAATAACTTGCGTGAACACTTAGCTTTGGCTTACCTCATAGTTTTAAAAATGAATGGAAAATTTGCATGGAATGCATTAAGGAAACACTCAATTTTAGTGCCGGAAGGGTATTAGTGGAAATACCAATGTAACCAAGTCCCTTAATCCTAGGTTTCTCTGGTTGCGTAGAATCGAATGGTTTCTCCCAACTGCTCAATAAGGTTTTCGGTCTATCTTCCTCCAGGACCGGTGGTGACTCCATTTGCTTGTACACATACACATGCCATCGACTATACTAAGATCGAATCCGATATTCCCTAGTTGCAATTTGATAAAGGCTAGGGAGGGCCCAAGCTAATCTTAAATCACACATTAACCCAATATGGTCTCCCCTTGTTTAAGCTTAAAATGACTCGTCATGAGACGACAACTAGACGGGATAACAAAAAAAAAATTGTTACATGCAATATGTAATATGTTAAATAAGAGAATCAATATGAATTTTATTCGAAATGTAGGATGAAATGGTAACTATGTAATTATTTTACTTAAATGAAAAATATCAGGAATAGAAATTATTCTCAATAATAAAAATTTTGTACAGTTACCAAACACGCTTCTGTTCCAAGAACGGAAATTTTATCAAGCACGTTCTAATTTTCTAAAACTCATCTAATGAACAAAATTAGAAAATATGAATTTCAATCAGAATTACTTTTTTGGATCAGAATTGTTGTCATATAGGCCCTAATTGTGCAAAAAGCGATTTGAGGTGTTTAAATCTAAGATTCTTTATGTTAAAATTTGAACATCGAGCAATTTCTATTTTATATGTGAATTAATAACATCTTTTGAATTAGGTATCAGAATGATGTAGGACAAGAAGTTCCACGACAAAGAATAAATCTTTGTTGTCGCACCCAAACCTTCCTAAACAATCTCATCTAGGGGTTTTTAAGCATTATTCTTAAGAGGAGTTGTATCACATAATCCCAAAGCAAAAATTGCGAAATTCAGATAATTTTCAACGTTTTAGAACGGAAAAAAAATCACGATGACATGTATAGACTCTCTAGTTCTGATCGTAGTTGATATAAAAAGCCTCTAAAGGAGCAAAATGGTATAGAATACAGAAACCATAAGGATTTTCTCGCTAGACGAAGCAGTTTTTACATTCTATTTTCTCTATTATCCTTGGCGTCGTGATCACCATTAATTGTGACCGCTCTATTTTGACATTTTTTGATAGCTCTGATCTCAACCACGTTTGTGGAAGAACTGAACTTACATCTGTGGTTACCTATTTCACGATGCTTATTGTCGCTCATTGCCATTGATCATTATTGATTATTGCTTCAACGTCCGTGTCAAAGATCCCTGTTCAAATCTATTTTCTCATCGAATAGGTCGAAGCGTCAAAATCTAGTCTGGGACTCATTCGAAGGTTTGATTCTGTTTGTGGACTACAACCACCAATTCAAGCGTTTGTCGCAGCCTAGGTATCATGATAAAGTAGGTAATCTCACCTCCCTGTTTTATTGTGTTTTAGTAAAGTACAAACTCCGAGTTAAGCTGATGAATGCCTGTGCGTAGATGATCAAAAGATAAAGATATGTTCTTGATGAGTTTCACTTGTATGCTTGCTCTCACATCGATTTTAGGTACGAGTTATTTAGAATCCATGATTTAGCTCAAAGTTTTCAATGCCTCCGAGCTGCTTGTTATTATGCCTAAAAAACATGAGCATGAATCAATATGTATTTGTCTAAGGATTTTCAAGCTCGAAAGACTGTAAACCATCCAAGAAGAACGGATGTCCCTCTCTTAAGATATCTAGAATATTCCTAGAGGCGGGCAATATTGTATTTGTATCATACTCCAGAGAGTTCTTGTAAGGGCAATATGTGCCATATTCTATAGCGTTCTTGTAAATTCGATTGGTGGACAGGGAGGTTGCGTAATTTGATTGATAGGGAGGTGCACTCTCCATTGTTAGATCGTAAATAAAGAAACGCTCCAGATTGTATTAACTTATATGATAAAACAAATAAGGAGAGGAGACCCCATATATATACAGCCCGCGCGAACAAAGACTCTTTCGATTATTACCATAAATCCCTGCCCAATCTAACAGTGGATATTGTGCCTCTCTATGTACTAATTAGGTTAGTTTATCACATTTTACTTTTTAGTCGTTGTTTGACTACTATCTTTGATCAATTGATTGTGTTTCGTCTATGCTGCTTTTCTTGGGTTGTGATTCGCATGTTTTAGTGAAATAGTTAGATAATATTTTAGGACCATAATAAATAGAAAAACATCACAGGGACATTTAGCGAACGAGAACCTTAAGCTTCATAATTTGATTTAAAAAAATTTGTGGGAATCTTAATTGGTCAATAATCAAATTAGGTATAAAAAGCACATTGGTTAGATAATAATATAACCAAGTTCATGACCCTAGATCTCTGGTTGCGTTGGAAGTGAGACTTAATCCCTTAGTAGGATCTATAGTTCTAAATAATGGATTATGGGGAATATTACTTTAAGTTAAATGAATTTCCTTTCCACTACTATAATTTTTCAATAATCAATGACGTCATTTAAGTGTCATTTAAAGATATAATTATTCATTTATTCAATAAACTACTTGAATGGTAGATAGAAACTATAAAAGGTGGAAAGGAAATTGATAGGGCAAGTTGCATATAAATTGCAAGATGAACTTGGGGGCTGAAGGAGTTGGTCACGAAGAATTCTTGAAGCACCGTTTGTCAAGTGCTTGCTTGGGGGGTTCATGTTGCTTGATCCACATTCTAATGGCCTCCAAGTTGCACTAAAGTCGAGTAAAAGGTCCAAATATATCGATCATGATACAAACAGATTCGTTTTCTGTAATTGGATGACGAATTTGGATATGTAAAAGTGAATTTATTGAAAGCGGTCTTATATTTTCTATGTTACATTGTATTCAACAAAAAAAAAATTTGATTATCTTTTTATATGGAAAATTAAGAAATTATAGTATATTATTCTAATTGCATTTTCCCAAACCAAATAAATTCTTACTTAGAATAACAATGAGGATCGTGCTCACCACCATGCGGGCAAGTCTTAATGATGCAAATGAACTGAGTGATTTGCGTGCATCTGTGTGAATTAGTAAAGTTAAACAAATTTTAGACATCCTATATTAAAAGAACAAATATACATTTTATACACATACTTTTTACAAAATTAGGAGCAGATACCCTCAATGTAAATAAGACTTTACACATAATTCGCTCTTGATTTGAGAGTTCAATGACTCATTAGGGGAGAGGATAATCGAGGTGGGTAAGTTCTTGACCTAGAGCTTGGAACCTATCCTGTTATAATCGGTTCTCGATTTTTGAGACCTAGAATGTAACATTTTTTATCCTCAAACCTACTTTGGAACCTAGCTTATTTTTTCGATCTAATTCCAGGATCTACCGGAGAACTTGTTTTTCTTTTGGTTCTTGTTCTGATTTCATTTTTTCAGCAAAATAATACGAGTAGAAATGAAACGATTCAAAGTAAATGTTGAATAATAAAACTCACTATTTGCCAAAAGCAATAATCCATAATATGAGGAATCAAAATTACAATTTACCAAAAACAGAGGTGGTAAGGCGAGCGAGACTAGGATTTTTTTTAACAATAGTTAAAAGCCAATTCCAAAACCCTGTTCAGTTCCCGAGTGGATCGTCACTTGAAATAAGGAAACGAACTGGTGCCAAAAAATTAGATCTTTTTCGGATTGATTTGAACACGAACAGATTTCGAGACCTATTTTTCGAGTTAACCCAATCCGGTTGCACATCTCTATGATTCACTATCTCATTACAAGAGTATTAAAATTACGGGTGGATAAAATTGTTAGTGAGAATATATATATTATATATTTTTAATCATAACCCAATGCGTGATATAATCACTCTACTTCTTTTTTATACTTTGACAGATTCCACAGCTAAAAATAAAACTGAAATATAGCATAACCCCCTTCTTCTTCTTTTTTCTTTTGGGTCCAAGAAAGTATAGCAGAACCTATTTGAAAGAATAATAAAGTTGAGCGACTACCTACGCAAATGGATAGGTACAATCTAAAACCGTCACATTCATATGGAATGAAGTGATGAGACATGTAGCAACATACCGTACCACACAATTCAAAAAATAGAAATGGTAATAACGGTTCGCGCTGTCACTCTCAGTTTGACATATGATATTATGATATATGTTGTCATCCTATAGTATCAAAACAAACTTAATTCATCCCTGGAATGCTATGAAGCATCCTACCTCCTTACTAAAAAATTTCTAATTTATAAGGTATAATACAAAGTGGTACTCGTACTCATTTAAAAAACATCTTAACGTATTAAAAATTAATGTGCGATAGTTTTGGCATACGAAGATTAGCCATAAGGACTATAGAATATTTACGTTTTCGGCAAGAAGTCTCATCTTATTAACAAATCATGGAGAAGGTTGCTCGCCTCAAGTACGATTGAATGCCATACGCCTCGGCGAAACCTCGGATAATACTGAAACAAAAACATTAGGCAATTGGCTTGAGATACGACGGAATATTGTACGTGCCAGTAAGTCGTCATTTAATATTAAAAGTTAATATAGCACGATTTTGAATTGTAATTCGAGGAACCTCATACAACATACCACATAGAATTTCCACTCCGTCAGGGTAATATTAACAAATATGTAATAAAGCTAAAAAGGGTAACTGACCTGAAATTACCTAAATATACAACTGAAAGTCACCATGTGTAAACGAAAAATGGCTTCTCATTGCCTTGGCTGATCGCTGAGTGTGTATATTCAGCGCAAGTTGAATGGCAGGGCAATTCTCCTTTGGCAGAAGCAAGAACAACATTAAACATTCGCATGCATGCCAATGCAGTTCTCTTCTGCCAAAGGAGAATTACGCTGTTATTCACCATCACATTCCCCACCGGCTCCTTCTTTTGGCCATGCCCGAGTCGTCACATTGATGATGAAGCCCGTATATATTTCGCCAAATTCGGCACAATGCCGGGTATATGCCAGAGGAAGAAATGGTATATGCCGGGGCACAATTCTCGCCTAGGGTTCTTCCTTCTCGTAAAGGACGCATGGTCCCGATTCCTCCACCGAAAAGTCCCTATCACCGTTTCAGCCTCTTGCTTCCAGGAATGTGCACTCGGTTACATGTGGTGGCTTGAGCTAAGTAACAAAACTACAGGGAAAAGTGCACCAAAATCCCAAAGTTTGTTTATACACAATGCAATTAAATTTTAAATATTTCAATGGTCGCCACCATAGAGCCAGGGAGGGCTGACCTCATTCGGGATCGTAGTAACCGTGGCGCCGCCACCTAACTAACGACGGCAAGTAGGCCCTCATTTGCTTGTGGCAAGGGCTGTTTCCTTCCTCGATGGCACGGAAAAGGATTGTTGGCCTCACAACGATCTTGGTGAGTGTCGAATTTGTGTAAACATTCACTAAGTTGGAGATAGATTGGACGCTGCCGGAAGCTGCTAAGTGCACCATTCAGCCGGGGAAGTGATTGTGGCTTTCTGTATTGTAGGACAAACAAGCATCATCCCGAAAGTGCAAGAACATTCACTGGAAGAGTGCTAGCTTTTTTTTTTCTTTTCCTTTTCCTTTTGTCCCTAATTTCTTATGCACTGTGGATGTTCTGAGAATATGCTGTGTGCATGGAAAACGTCTCTAGACTTTCGAGAGGCTATAAATAGATATTGCATCTAACACTGTTCATTGAAGCCAAGAAAAATTTAGAAATTATATTAGCACGTGAGGAACAATGAGCATGGCATGTAAGTGGTGAATTACTGGGCATTTACTCCTTTGGCAGGTGGTTTATATTCAAGTATTCTCACTGGGAGTGAATGTAACATAAGCTCACTGCCAAAGGAGATTTGCCTGGCAATCCACCATTGCAATCTTCTATAATTCTGGGATCCTTCATTTAGGTCTTCTGTCGTGGCGCTACATTTATTATTCATTTCTTTAACTTGTTCGTGCCAGGTTACTTATGAAATAGTCGTTAAAAATGGTTTTTTTTTTTCACCTCGTGTTTTAGATAATTGCAGGGTCTTTGTTGAGGGTTCTTCACGAGAAGAGATTTGTATCCATGTTTGAGATGATTTTGACTTTAAAGATTCGGCTCCACACTTTGGTTTTAGCGTTTGACTTGAAACGTGACGCTTAATGATATTCGCCAAAAATCTTAAATTCTTTAAAACAGTCAGCAATGGTTATTTTTCGATTCTTTCATATATCAAAATAATCTTCTTGGGTGCAGGTGGGTATGAGCCCTACCACTTCCTATTTAGGTGTCGCGGACCATTGACGGCCACATGTCGAAGGTGGCGGCCATCTAACATGGAAGCAGAGAGAGATCAGTGAGGTCCCGATGGTCGTGATGGCTAAAGACGGAGTATGTGCACGGAGGCTCCCCGACAAGGCGATTTGGCAATGGATAGGACTCCAATGACCAATTAATAGGTAGAGGGAAAGAAGGAAAAAGTGCAAAAATACAAATGAATTATTTCATATGGATTAATGTGACATCTATCTAACGAAAGTAAGAAGATAACATAATTTGTTTTTCTCATTGGAGAGGATCTTAAATCTTAGAAAACGGTCCATGGTTATTTAAGGTGAAATTCAAGTAAGTGAACTTAGTGAAGTTCACGATTTGTGTCTATATCGAGAACCATGTTTGAACAAAAATATTTTTATTACTGCAATATGTAATTCGAATAACAAAATCATTTGAACAAAAACATTATTATTACTGCAAATTTAGTTCATTGGACTTCCTTTATCTAACTTTAAAAATAGGTATGGAATGGCAGTGGATTATTCCCAAATATATCATGCCGCAAATAATCGATAACCACCGGACAATATATGAGCACAAACAAAATAAGTCAGTCCCAAAGGATTTTTCCAAAGACTCACATGGGACTTCAGAGAATTTTCTCTTGAAGACGTGTGGCAAATATATTTTAGCTCAAATAGATATCCTAATCTTACAAAGATAACGAATCAATTAATAAGGGAACTTTGGCATTGCTAAATCACAGAAGAAATAAATTTATAAGAAGCAACGGAGCCATTATTGTGCTTTTTCAATACTTCCATGTTGCTCATTGAATAATAAGAAACTACTTGTTTACGGTAGAACTGATTATCTTCCATTCGAAAAAAATATATATTTCATTTTTCAGCCCTTAACAAGAAATAAATGTGAAATATTGTAGCTTTTTCTACAAAGAAAAAGAGAAAACCGCACTCAAACGTAAGGCATTTCCCATTTTTGGAATTCTCACTTCCATCATCTCTATCAAAATGATAACCCATCAAGTTGGGATCCAACTCAGGGTCCATTGGTCTTGTCCTGATCCTCCTTTTCTTGTGAAAAAAAGGAAGGACTCACTCTAAGGAGAGGTTGGATCTTTCCTAACTTCCCAGGCCAGATACTTAACGTGTTTGATATAGCACTGCAGCCTCCAGTCAAGAATTGGGACCTCACAATCACTAATCAATATGCTTTTCTCTCATTTCCCCCACTCCCCCACTCCCCTCCTCTAATGTCACATAGAACTATAAAATCATTGTCCTTTTGAACAACCTGTTGTAACAGGAATTGAAATCTTTCAGAATTCACGCGACTACTTTAACAAAGTTAAAAGTTATAAACTTCCTTGTTTTTATCAGTTTGATAACTCTGTAATATTCCCCACCAATCAGTAACATGCTTTGTCAGCTATATTCGTCAGTCATATCGATCATGAAAAATGTCAGTATTACCCTTGGCCTCAGCTATATAAGGCAAGGTGATGCTTGAATGAAAGGTAGATTTGGGAGAAAGAAAATTTCCAAAGGGTCCAATTTTGTCATCTTAATGTTCTTTTAAACTTTATACCTCCAGGGCTGGTGATATTGGAAGCAGGCTCAACAAGTACACTTGGCAATATATGGTGGATCGTGTGGATCGCAAAGCTTTTGTAAAACCATAGGCCCTTATGATGAAAATTAATGGTATTCGAAACCTAACGATGTGGTCCCATTTAACAACCGAGAGGAAGGGCCCATGTGTTGGGATAGCATACATTTATCTAATTCCACTACTCTTCCTTTTAATCCACTCCTAGTGGTAATAGGAAACAATGCACTGGGACCATAAAAACATTGTATATGGGATGTGATCAATCGTAAATTTTTAATTAATTTAATTCTACAATTTTTCATCAAAAGGCGCAATTTTAATTACCCAACAAAAAGATTCAATTGGGCATTTCGGAGAAGTTTTAGGACTTAGCTAAACCAATTGAAAAGCCTGATACGTGATTACATTTTGTACATGAGATATACGATTTTTATAATGTGATTTTTCCAATATAGTAGTATTCTACTAATGAGGATAAAGAAAAAATTTCTCCTTTCATCCTTGCGATCCAATGTCCGAAGCCTGAACTCTCAGCCTTTTACAGTATTCCTATGATACACCATTACCAAATAATAAGAAAACATTTGCACTTCTCTAAAAATAAAAAGAAAAAAGGGGAAAAAAAAAAGAAGAAGAATGTCATTTGGCTTTTTATTTTTATTTTTCCTTTTCTTTTTTTCTTTTTACCCTATTTCCTTTTGCCAGTTGCCGGAGGAAATATGAGGGAAAAAGAAAAAGGAAAAAAAAATGAGAATTTTTTTTTTTTTCAGAAAAAAAGGACGATAGGAGTTTTGCCGACTTCCGTGAAATGGGAAGATGCGGAGCATGTTCTAACGTCAAATTGACAACCCTTTTCAACCACCAGAAAGGAAGCAAATTGCTTGCGAGGAAACTCGTAGCAGCATATCCGGTTGACGTACTTTGAATTCTTTTCCATTTTCTGTTTCTTCATCCTGTTATTTATTCCAACATTTCAAAGAGCTTTAAGAATCCTAAACAGATCAAAAGCTCGTGCTGCGTTTAGTGGACCGGTAATAACACCAGATAGATCTTGATATTGTCCGCATTATCCAGATTAAATAATCCCACCTACGAGATGTGATATACATGGATGAGATTATGTCTCACACTCATCTCTCTTCTATTTCCTCTCTACCCAGCCATGGCCGGCAGGCACAGCCTTCGCTGCCCACGGCCTCCGTCACCACCCACGGCCTACCATGGTGGGAGCTACATGGCCTGATCTGGAGCAACAACCATCATCCACTGAAGAGCTCCATGACCAGATTGGAGCTCGACTGGACCTCGTCCACGATGGAGCTCGACCTCGATGTCAAAATGCTACTTGCAACAATAAAGAGGAGACTTCAAGGAAACATTGTGTCCTACTTGAACTAAAGATGAAACTTAATAAAATCCTACTGAGAATCAAACCTCAGGTTGCGTTTGATGCGCTGATTATAATATCGGATAGGATAACTTTTATTGCATCTGGTGTTTGGTACAACCCTAAATTCAAATATATCCTAATATAACCTGAATAAAATAATCCCACGTCAGGTTGGGCTATGCCGGAGTAAGATATGACACGCTCATCTCCCCTCTACCCACCCATGACCGGTGGTCATAGCCTCTGCCACTCACAGCCTCCCATGGACGAGCTCCATAGCTAGATCGGAGCTCAATTGGACCTTGGCCATGGTGGAGCTCAAACTTGACTTACAATGCTGCTTTCAACGACGGGAATTCAAGGACAGAAGGTGGAATATGTTTCTGATGTTTTAAACGAAGTGGACCGATAAGCAATGAGATTTATTTCCCGAATGGAAATAGAGAAGACAAGGATGAATGAATGAGAATCTAAAGATTGCAGACTGGTGATGAAGATGGAGGAGGGACCGATGGTTGTTGAAGACTTTGTATGACGGGTGATGATGGACATCCGCGATGGCCTGGCGATCTGAATGGTCGACATTTGATCCGACATGAGTTGAGAGGTGGAGGTGGAATACGATGCGCGCGAGGTAAGATTTGTCGGTGGCGGAGCCATTATGGAGACATTTAATCATTTTGAACGATCAACATTCAATCCTGCTTGGATATTTATCGAACACTAAACAAAACATTGAAAATCTCATCTCTATTCAGTCCGATCTATTTCCTATCCAAAAAGATCAAATGACCAAGGGCGCCTCGAAAGGTATCAATTTTGTTGGATGCATCCCTCTCCCCGTACTTGTCCTCGAGTTTTAAAGTGATGGTCAATTCAATTGAATATTTCAGCTTCATCCATCACATAGTATGTTCTGAGGCCGAAAGTAGTTTAATTAGGGAATGCTTTGAGAAAACTTCGTGATCAAACTCGTAGTGATAATGAAAGTTGGATTGTACCACGAAATCAAATATGATCAATTATGTTTGTGTGATCTTCCTAGCATGTTAGGATTATGCACACAAATTTGACAAAATAGAGAGCAAAAACGAAAGAGAAATTGAGACATCATGTTTATCCCAATTCACCCTTAAATTAGGATTACGTCCAGTAAATAATTTTACTATAATTAGCACTTTACACATTTCTATTATAACTCTCAGTCACAAGAGAAAAAAATTATATATAACGATAGTCATTCATGGAACTAAGTTCAAATTACCCATAAAATGCATGATCAAACTATAAAGCTCTTCAGTATCTAGAGGACGGTGTCTCCTTGAGACTCTTGCTGGGGTGGCCCTCCCAAACTCCTTCTCATTTAGGGAGTATGAACCACATCTCAACACAATCATCTTGCTTGTTTTCCCCGACATGCAACTTCACTGGACCTTCATAAGGAATCTACATTCTAGAATCACACAATTTTCAAGCCGTCCTCCTTCCTTTATCCGTAATCTGATTCCATATATTTCTTCTTGAGTCGGATTCTTCCATTACTTGAAAATATTTAACACATCTAGCATTAATGGACTGTTCTTTCCATAGTTTGCAATCCTAGGGGGAAAAATATACTTCTTTATTGCTCAGTAAGTTCACCCACCTATCTATTTTTGTGGCTCTGAGCAGCATTCATGATTGTATTCCCATGATAGGGCAATTGATTCTTATTTTCATTTTTTATATATATATATATATATATATATATATATATATTAGGTAAGATTATCAAATTGTAATTTTAGCAAATCACGTCATTTCTCGCTTAAAGTAACCTTGAGAGATGCGCCCACCGCCTTACTGGTGAAGCCTTATAATGCAAGTAGACGGCTCGATTTGCATGATCTATGCGGAATGGCAGAGTCAAAATGTTAGATACCGTGTTAAAGAAAAAAAAAAAGAAATATAAGTTCTAGACATTTATACATATTGGAAAATTTAGAATGTAACCGTCTATATAAACGAGACTTTACACATCATGTAGCCTTGTTTTGAGAGTTTAAACTGCTCACCGCTTATAGAAATAATTTTTACATTGACATTGGATGTTACAATTACACTGTTCTTTCAAGTTACCTTTTACAATTTATAACGTTGAAAATGATATTGAATAAAGTATAACCTATTGGAAAGTACGCTCACCGGAATTACCCATACCCTTTGTACCTGGTGCTCAAATACGACCGAAAGTGTTGGCGTGAAGTCAAAATATATCAAAAGATATCATTAAGATTTCTTTTTGTCTTTTCTCTTTTTTTCTAAATTAAAAGATATACCTTATATATTAGGGATATATAAGTTATAGCCGTCAGAAGACGAGAGTAGATAGAAAAGCAAATAGAAAGCGCAAGAGCAGATAGAATACGCAAAGTAGCGAATAGAGAGAAAAAAGAAAAAGAGAAAGGCCGTGACGGTATTTTTGAGAGTTCTCGTTTTCTTTTTCCTTCGATCTTATGAAAAGATCGTCGGTTGTATTCCTACTTTTTTCGAAAACTAGTGGATTCGCAGAGTGCCTCTACGTGGAGACGTAGCCCGGGTTTGGGTGAACTTCGATAATAAATTTTCTGATGTGTTCTTCTGATTCTATTCTTTTATTATTATATCATGCTAGTGCGTATTGTTTGCTTGGGTTATTTTTCTGAAATTGGGGCACGATTCCTATCAACTGGTATCAGAGCCTAGGTTGGTTAATCGAGAACATCGAGAGTTTTTCAGTGACGTTTAACCGAAAGCAAATGGTATGGCAAAAGATAAAATTAGGATCGATAAGTTTGATGGACAGGATTTCGGATGATGGAAACTCCAAATAGAGGATTATCTTTAACATAAAGATCTCTATGCACCACTTGAAGGTTGGAAATCTGAACTTGCGGAAGTAGATCCGACAGCAAAATTAGGATGGAAAATTTTTTATCGAAAGGCGTTAGGTGCGATTCGTCTAGGTTTGACGAAAAAGACAGGATACCACATCACGAAAGCAAAGATTGCAAAAGAAGCCATGGATATTCTAACAAATATTTATAAGAAGCCATCAACATCGAATCGGATATTTTTGCTAAAGAAATTGGTTAATATGAAATTATTTGACAGAGGTTCTGTTATAGAGCATATTAACAGTTTCACGCAGGTTACAGGTCAGTTAGAATTCGCAAGCATAAATCTGGATATGAAGTTACAAGCTCTGTTATTTCTATGTTCCCTTTCGAAAAGCTACAACACTGCGGTGCAAGGAATTTCGAGCATCATGAAGGATGATTTGACTCTGGATGATACTGTGAGCAATATCATAGATGAAGATATGCGACGAAAAGTCTCAAGTGGAGATAAAGTTTCTGCATCTGCATCTTCAACGGCACTAGCAATGGAGAACCGTGGAAGAAGCAAAAGTAAAGGAAAATTCAACGGGCATGGTAAATCACAATCTAGGGGGAAGAGAGAGGTTACAAAATGTAAGTGTTGGTTTTGTCACTAGGCGAGACATCGTAGATTTCAATGTGAAACCTACAAAAAGAAGCTGCGAGATGAGAATCAAGGAGTTAATGTGGTAAGTGATGAACCTTTGCTAGAAAAATGGTGTTTATCTGTAGGATTTGACTTAACAACAAATAAGTGGTTTCTTGATTCTGGTACTTATTTTCATTGTATCTCGCAAAGAAATATATTTATTGATTATGACTGTGGAGAAATTGGGCAAGTGGTTGTGGGAAACGGCTACATGTGTCCAATTGTAGGAAAGAACTGTAGTTTTGAACATTTCAGGTGGCGGACGCCTAATTTTGCGTGAAATCAGACATATTCCCGAGTTGAAGAAAAATCAGATTTCAACTAGTAAATTTGACCAAGAAGGTATGGTGACAACTTTTGGAGGCGAAAAGTGGAAGATCACCTCAGGAGCAAGAATAGTAGCAAAGGGAAAGCATATAAGTACGCTTTACCTTCTCTAGGGAGACAATATCAGTGATATGGTTGCAACTACAGTGATTACAGGTAATTTATCTACTCTTTGGCATTATCGTTTGGGACATCTTGATGAAAAAGGTGCCAAACAGTTACATTCAAGAAAGTTGCTTCCAGGTTTGCAGAAAGTTGAATTAGATTTTTGTGAAAGTTGCATTTATGAAAAATAAAATGCAGTTAGTTTTCAATTAAATGTGCGACAGAATAAAAAGCAAAAATTAGAGTTGGTTCATACTGATGTGTGAGGACCGGCTCGGGAACTCTCTTATGATGGTAAGAGATATTTTATTATTTTTATTGATGATGCAACAAGAAAGACTTTGGGCATATGCTCTCAAAGAAAAATCAGAAGTATTCGGGATTTTCAAATTGTAGAAAACCATGGTAGAAAAAGAAATAGGATATCAAATTAAAGCTATAAAATCTAATAATGGTGGTGAGTACACGAGCAATGCATTTGCAAAATATTTGAGCCGAAAAGGTATACATGGGTTAAAGACTGTTCCTAGAACCCCTCAAGTGAATGGTGTAGCTGAGAGGATAAACAAGACTATTTTGGAGCGTGCAAGATGCATGAGACTACATGCTGATCTCCCGTTATACTTATGGGTTACTACAATTGATGCAGCTATATATTTGATTAACATGAGTCCATCTAGTGCGTTGGATGGAGAAGTACCACAAGAGCAGTGGTCAGGTAAAAAAGTCAATTATTCATATCTAAAAGTTTTTGGATGTATTGCATATGCTTTGAGTGATAGAGAGGACAGTAAAAAGCTTGATGCTAAGTCCCAGAAGTGCTTCTTATTGGATATGGCGGCGATGAATATGGATATGGGCTTTAAAATTATGAAAATAACAAAGTCATTCGCAATTGGAATGTGGTGTTCCATGAAGAAAAGATGTACAAAGATCGTCAAATAGAACATGAGACGGTAGTATAACCAAAATATGTTGAGATGGACATAATTCCTGTGAAGGTAATTCCAACAGATCAAAGTGCACATGAAAAGGAGGTTCAAGATGAACATATTACTAATGAGCAAGCAATTCAAGAGGAACGTGGTGATCTGGAACAAGCTAGCGACCCTGAATTACCTATTTTGAGGAGATCTACACGTGTGAGAAAGCCAAAGGTAATTTTTGATCCTTTTGCTAATATTGTTCTGAGTCATGTCTTATATACAAATTCGGGAGAGCCGGAAACTTATGATGAGGCAAAGAAAGACACATTTCACATGCAGTGGGAGCGTGTTATGAAAGACAAGATGCGCTCATTAATTCAGAATAAAACTTGGGAGTTGACCAAGTTGCCCACAGGTAAAAAAGTTTTGTTAAACAAGTGGGCGTACAGGATAAAAAATGAAGCTGATGGTAGTATCAGATACAAGGTGAGACTTGTAATAAAGAGATTTTCTCAAAAAGAAGGGATTGACTGCTCCGAGATATTTTCACCAGTAGTGAAGATGACGTCAGTCAGAGTTTTGCTGAGTATAGTAGTAGTGGAGGATCCTCATATAGACCAGTTAGATGTAAAAACGTCGTTTTTACATGGTGATTTAGATGAAGAGTTATACATGGCGCAACCTAGAGGTTTTGAAGTCAAAGGTAAAGAACACATGGTATGTCGCTTGAAGAAAAGCTTGTATAGCTTGAAGCAAGCTCCGCGAGATTGTATTTAAAATTTGATGATTTTATGGAAGAAAAAGGATTTGCACACTGTGAGGCGGATCATTGTGTTTATTTTCAAAAGTATAGCGATGGTGATATTGTATATATTTCTTTATATATTGATGACATGCTAGTGGCTAGTTCTAATATGAAGAGAATCGCAGAAGTAAAGAAGATGTTAACAACGCAGTTTGCTATGAAAGACTTGGGAGAGGCCAAGAAAATTTTGGGCATGAAAATGATTAGGGACAGGAAAAATAAGAAATTATGGTTGTTGCAAGAACACTATGTGAACAAAGTGTTGAAACGATTCAACATGGGCGAGGCAAAACCGGTTGCGACTCCTCTAGCGGGTCACTTCAAACTTTACAAGGACATGTGTCCAAGTACTCAAGCTTTGAAGGATGAGATGGTGGCAGTGCCGAATACGTCAATAGTTGAAAGCTTGATGTATGTTATTGTAAGCAAGAGACTAAACATTGCACAGGCAGTGGGAGCTGTGAGTCGATATTTGCAGAACTCGGGCAAAGAACATTGGATTGCAGTAAAATAGATATTGAGATATCTAGCAGACACATCAAATTACTCTCTTTGTTATTGTCACGACTCATTTTTTCCTTTTCGAGAAAAACGTGGGGTTAATGGATTACCGATCGGGCCCCCCACTCTAAAATGTGGATCGTCAGGCCTCGATCGACGCGAGCCCTCCCAGGCCCATATCAAATTACAACAGGAGTAAATTTAGAGATTTTTCGACGATAATAGTCGATCGGGTTCGACCTCAATGTGGTCGTGGTGGCATGTGCTATGTGTGCATGCATTTGGAATTACCACCGGTCCTTCTTGGAAGGTAGACCGGAAACCTCACTAATCGATTGGGAGAGATCGATCAGTTCTGCGGAACCAAAGATTTTGAGTTCGGAGACTTGGTTACGTTAGTGTCATTACCAACGTACTTTCGTTACCTAACGAGAGTGATTTTCCTAGCTAAGATTTCATGCATGCGCAATTTTAGGTGAGGTAAGTCTGATTTAGGGTTTCATGCAAATTGAAAAACTAGTCTTATCAATCATAATCAATATAAGAAAAATGCAATGAAATGTATAAATGAACTATGCCAATGCAAATCAATTCAAATTAAGGGCATCCTAATATATCCCTAAGGGCTTAGGGAAAGTGTAATTTAGGACTAGAAATAAAATATGAAGATTTGAGGACGATTTGCCCGAAGGGCGAAAATTGTCATTTTGGGAAGGTTCGGGTGTCGAATTAACCAAAATAGGTCATGGTTAGTTGATTGTGGCCATACTCTATTCTTCAGGATTTTTTGAAATTTTCTGATTTTCTTTAATTTTTGGAAGATAATTTACCCAAAGGGTAAAATCGTCATTTTGAAAGGTCGGGGTTCGAAAGACTCAAAATAGATCATGGCCAATTGATTGTGACCATTTCCTATTTTCTGAATTTTTTTGGGGATTTTTCTAAATTTCTTCAATTTTTGTAAGACGATTTACCAAAAGGGCAAAATCATCATTTTTGGAAGGTCGGGGTTTGAAAGACCCAAAATAGGTCATGGCCAGTTGATTATGGTCATTTCTTATTTTTTGAATTTTTTAGGAATTTTCTGAATTTCTTTAATTTTTGGAAGACAATTTGGCCAAAGGGCAAAATCGTCATTTTGGAGAGCCGAGGTTCAAAAGATCCAAAATAGGTCATGGCCATTTGATTGTGGCCATTTACTATTTTCTGGAATTTTTGGAATTTTTCTGACTTTCTTCAATTTTTCTGAATTTTTAATGATTTTCCTTATTTTTTAATTTAATTTTCGAATTTTACTTTTTTTGTTATTATTATTTAATCCGAAAATAGTGATCCGGATTGGGCTTCTAAACCCAACCCTCATGGGAGGCCATAAGGGCCCAAAACTCATTCTTTTCCGTTTATAAAAAGAAAGGCCCAAGTTTTATTCTAAAATCCAACATGATTTAGATCTAAACCAGGGCCAACCTTCTTTTTGCTTTTTCCTCCGTTGGCCCAATCCGAAAACTCAATTTGCAGCCCAACTTGAAAAGCAAGTCCACCAGCCACAATACCAAAACTAAGTTACGACCCAACCACCCAAGTCCTTCCATTTTCCTCTTTTTTTTAAAGTGTTTTCTTTATTTTTAATTAAAAAAACATTTGTTCCCCCACTTTTTTTACCGTATCGTCTTCTTCGTGGGTTTCTTCATCCCCCTCCTTCACCGCGGCACGCCATGGAAGTAACCGCCATCAACTTCAACCATCGACGCCAACAAACGCCACCAGCTTCGATGGTAGTCGGTCCCCCTGCGACGCCGACGTCCCCCACCAAACCCGCCGTCTACTAGCCATCACCGTACCCGGACTCCAGAATTCATCAGTCCCTACCCAGCCTCAAACACGTTCATTTTTTATTTATTTTTATTTTTTGGCCAAAATCTTATACAGACCGAAAGACCATCCTAAGCCAAGATTTGTCTCAAGGACAGCAAGTCGGGGTCCTTAAGTGTCGGTTGTAGCTCTGGCAAAACTAAACGATTCCACACTCATGGGTTCGAACAAAACGCGCGCAGGACACTCGAGAACAAGAGAGGCGAAGCGAGCCCGTCAATGCATTTTTTAAGAAGATGCGTGCATGGGCTACGAGAGACTCATCGAGAGATCCACGACGAACATACACAAGTTGATGATAGTAAACTACAACCCGTCGCTTCAAGCAAAAGACGGGCGACTGAAGGCTCGGATTTTACGTGGTCAGAGGCGGGATGTGTTGGTCCAGTAGTCGTCAAGCGGTTTGGAGTGACTGGTCGGACACGGACGCGACGGCGATACGCAAAGGAGTGGTCACTTTCTTCTCGGTCTTCTCTACCCCACGCCCCCTCGTACTCATATTCTGTAGTAAAAGTGGCTAACAAATAGACTCCATTTTTTTCTTTCCTTGAAACCTCGCACACAGAACTCTCCTATTTTTTTTCTCTCGGCTTTATCTCTGTTCCCAAATTCTCCCACCCAGAACTCTCTTTTTCACTCTCAGAGCACCCAAGAGCGGGCTCCGCTGCAAGAGTTCCTCACGCTCGAGCCCCTCCTTTTATTTTTGTTTTTTTATTTTTTCTCTCGATGAAACTAAACCTCCACCTATTCGCTTGTCTGAACGAGCTTCCCTCTTAACTCCTCTATTTTCTTTGAACTGGAAGTCCTCAGAACCCCTTCTCTGTCCATGAGAGAATTCCCTTCCGAACGCGTGTGTGCGCGCGTTTTTTATGTGAAGAATGCCACCCTCTCCCCCCCCCCCCCCCCCACCCCCCCCCCCCCCCCGCTCTCCTCAAGCGAGCACCTTCCACTCTCTCTCGCTCTCGCTCTCTCGGCCGCGGCTCTCTTTCTTTCTCTGTTTTATTTTTGGAAAACCGAAGAATCATCTCTTCACTGTGAACGAGTTCCCTTATAACCTGAGCCTTCTGGGATTCCAAAGGACCTTCACGTATTTCAGCTTCGCTGCAAAAGTGGCCTGCTCCCTCAGTTTTTGTCGCGCGATGCTCCCTCGTCCTCCCTCTGTTCCTGTACGTGAAAACAGAGCAGGTTTGCTCTTTTGTGCAGACCCGGTTCGGCCGGGTCGGGTCGGGTCCGACCCGGTGGATCCGGCTCGTCCTTTTCGCCAAATTGAGCCTCAAATTGACCATTTTTCATGAAATTGATGTCAAAATTGGACTCCTCAAAATTCTTTCCATATAAAATGGGTGTTTTTGTGAACAATTGAATTGAAATTTAGTGAAAACGCCAAATTGTGCCTAGGATCTGAAAATGATTTCTGCTTAATTGAGGGCCTAAATGATCAAATCAGTCCAAATTGAGGCCGCCAATGAGTTCGGGATGACGAAAAATATAGGGTAGAGGTGTTATATTTTCATTAGTGTCTCTAGAGAGAATTTAATTTTGATATTCGCGAAACTGAGGGGCTAAATTAAAAAGAAAATTTGGGCAATTAAACCCCTTTTGTCAAAATCGATCAAATTGGAGTCCGAATTGACTCAATTGCACTTCAAGACTCTAGATTCAAGTGTCATAGCTTATTAGAAGTGAAAATTGAATATTAAAAGACTCAAAAATGAATTTTTTTGCTCGATTCGGATTTATGTTTGTGAAGGAACATAGTTACCCAATTCGAATTTTTGAGATTTAAAGTAACAACTATGAAAAGGAAATTAAAATAAAATTATTGACTATTTTTGTGTATTTTTATGATCCCGAAAGGTATATTTCATGTTTTTTTGGTATTTTCATAATTAAATAAATTTAAAAAAAATATTAAAAATTAGGATTTTTTTTTTCAAAATTGCTTACTAAGGCTAGGCCAAGGTTTCCAAAGTTGATTTTGAAAATTTTTAAATGCTTTGCTATTTTTAATTAATTTTGAAAATAAAATTAAAATGAAAATGTGACTAAAAATCATGTGTCAACAGTTATGGAGGTACATCTTTAGAATTACAGGGTAATGTGGATGCAAATCACTCAGGTAATCGAGATAATGATAAGAGTACCACTGAATATGTCTTTACAATTGCAGGTATAGCTGTAACTACAGAAAATAGTGGCTTTATCGACGACAAAAGCAGAGTACGTGACGATCATGGAAGCCTCTAAAGAAATCATGTGGTTACAAGATTATCTAGAGAACTTACATCGATGTTGACACCAGATTTTTTACTAATTTTTTTCAGTCTTATTTTGAAAAATCATAAAAAAAATCCATAAAAAGTTGAAAATTTGTAAAATTAACTTTGGTAACCTTGGTTAATCCTAAGAAATTATTTTTAAACAAAAAATAATTTTTCTTATTTTTCCTATTTTTTAGTATTTTTGAAAAATAGGAAAAGAGATGAAAAATCAACAAAAATAGCATTCGAGGTCTCAAAAATATGGAAAAGTGTTCTATATTTTTATTTTAATTTCCTGATCATGTTGACCTCATCAAAAGTTGAAATTCAATTTAATTTTATGTGTTTCTTTGTAACATATAGGATTAAATTTGTCAAAAAAATATGTTTTGAGTCTTTTAATTTGCAGTTTTGACATTTTAAGAGCTTTGACATTCAATCCAATTATCTTAAATTTCAATTTAGTCCAATTATACATGAAAATTGCACAATTACGTGAATTGGGCAAAATTGCATACTTTTATTGTAATTTAGTCCTCGGATTTGGAAAAGATGAAATTACTTTTAATTTAGGGGCTATCATGAATGAACACTGATCCATAGGTTTCTAAACTCTCTGAATCCATTGATGGGGTTAATTTGACTCAATTTTTTCATTTAGGGCCTTAATCAATCAGATTTTGTTTTCGGGTCAAACTAAAGATTTGGGGCTTTTGCACAAATTAAAATCAATTCAACCCCATTTTCACATTCGTAGATGAATTCCATGCCATAGAAACTGATTTTGTTGTCAATTTTGTGATATTTACACATCAGGACACCTAATTTGTAAAAAAATGCCAACTCGGGTCAGCTTAAAAAACAGAATAGGTTTCTGTTCTTCTCCTTGCTCGCGCACACAGCAAAACCCGAAGGAGATGAAGGCAAACGAGAAAATCAAATTGACACACCCACACGCACAAAAGGGCTGGGATACGTTCGCCGGATCGAACTCGACACCGACATGCCAAAACGAACGTGTCTCCAGCACGTAAGGAGAGCTCGGCGAGTTCATTCCCGGGACCGTTCAAGATAAAAGACGAGGAAGTCAGTTGCAGAAAAAGGGGGGTTCCATTCGAGGGCCAACAGACTCCACAACAACCGAGGGTGACGTAGAGAGAGAGAGAGAGGGATTGGGGACCACCGTTGAGGGACTACGAATCCGAGGCTGTGAACTCGCTCTTCAAGTGATATAGACGTCGCCAATCGACGCCGTCGCCATGATTGTCTCCATCATCGTCACAGGAACGCGGGGAGCCGAATGAACGTCGCCGGAGCCACAGAAATAGGTGAGGTCTTCCTTCGAGCTTCCTCTCGGCCTCTAATGGCATCTTGAGCTCCGTTAGTTCATTTTGTGAACTATTAGTCTAGAATCACTCCCCGTGCACCACTAATCATTTCCACATCTTGTTTTTGCATTTTCATCGCACAAAAACTTGCGTCAACCTCCACTTATTCGCGACTGAACATGAGCTCGAGAGCTCGCCTCAAGTTACGTTGACCTTCCTTGACGCCTAGGTAAGTCTCTTCGATCTCCTGTGATTCTGCTTCACTTGTTTGATAGGCTAGATCACGCTAGAAACGGCTAGGACGGATCCTCGCTGGAGACTAGCTTCGGCACAAATAGGAGATCTAGGCTAGTGTTGTTCTACTTCATTAAGGCTTTGATATATTGTAGAGGAAGTTGTGAGGGTTCGAATGACGTTGGAATCAGGCCGATCGGAGGTCGGACGGCCGAGAAACCTCCCTCCGACGAGGCGCCTCGACGGCACTGATCGTCTTCCCCGGCAAGCATGTTGACCGGTCAACGGTGGCGTGGCGCTGATGTGGCAGCCACGTCAGCCGCTTAGTTATAACCGAAATAACAAAATTGATCCGACGGTGGGAGAGACGCCACATGTCGTGATCTCTTCTTTTTCGATTAAAAAAATTACAAACGATTGAACGGATGTAGATCAATTGGTCACGTCAATTTGGGCAATTGGTTCCTTGAGTTAGATCAGCTCGTCCACGGACCAATGCGTGGCACAATCTGGGCTGTTGATTCAAATTAGGTGGGAGTTTGAAATTCGAGCGGGTATGACCAAGGTGACGCCGTTTTGGGCGAGGCTGGTCCGGGTTGACCACTCGTGGGTCATGGGCTAGGTCAACCCGACCCCGTCCGAATCATTTTTAATAATACAAAATTCAGAAAATAATTTTAAAAAATAAAAAAAATCAGAAAATCCTATAAATTTCTAAAAAAAATGTTAGAAAATTCTAGAAAATCCCACAAAATGTAGGAAAATTGTGGAAAACTCCTAGACATTCCATAAATTTTCAAAATTTGAGGATTGACCACAGACAACTAGTCGATCCTATTTTTGAGATTTTTTATCTGTTCATCCGAGAATTGACAATATTACCCTTTAGGGGTAAATCGCCTATGCCTTGTAAGCGAGATAAGTCGATAATGCCAAGATAAGAATTAGGGTCGGTTAAGCAATCAATTCTTATGCTTGAGTTTTCGAATCTGGTCCTTTTTCTAAGAATGACGATTTTACCCCTCAAAGGGTAAATCGTCTTCTTTATTCCGATCAAACCGTGAAAATTACTCAAAATTAGGATTTGAGTCAAGAGGTTAACTAATCATTCTATTTGAGATTTTCACTTCTCATCATTTTTTGAAATGACGGTTTTACCCCTTAAAAAGTAAATCGCTCCAAAAATTTCAGAAAAATTCTAGAAATTCCCGAAAAATAGGAAATGGATTGGTTTGGCAACCAATCATATTTCCATCATCTTTTGGATCCATATTTCATATGAAATGATAAATTTACCTTTCTTGGGTAAATTGTCTCAAAAATATTCAAAATTACGATTTTGCCCCTTAATGGCAAATCATGTCAAAAACACTCATGGGCCTTGATTAATATTTCTCTAGACTAATAAGGCCTTACTAGGAATGCTATATTTCTTTCATGTGATTTATCTGCACGTTTTGAATCCTTGATTTGCGCACTCATTTTATTGACTGTGTTTGCCAAGATAGTTATTCCTATCTCCGTGAACTCTTAGATGTAGGGTTCACACCTCATTTTTCTATAAGAAATCTTAGGTTAGATAAATCATTCAACTTATGTGCCGAAATGACGTTAACTTTGACTGTTAGCGTAACAAAGTCCCCGATCCCATTTATTTTATTTTCGTAGAATTGAATAGAATGCTCCCAGTTATTCAATAGGGTTTCTAATCGTACCCTCCACGAAACGATTGGCGGTGAATCCTTAACATGTACATGTATTATATGTCACTAAATTGCACAAAAGGTCGACCACATATATCGCCGTTGCGACTTGGGTAAAGGGCCTTGGGAGAGGCCCGCGTTTGACCAGCCCTTGGACGGCCCATCAACCCTCGAGATCACGAGAGGGTCGCGACAGACTGGTGACTCCGCTGGAGATTTATTCTAAATCAGAATTTCTAGTTATGAATTTTAGAGGACTTGAGCCAATTAAAATGTTGATTGGTTTATCTGACCTTATTTTCTGCAGATGCTTTCAAAGGTGAGGTACGTACCCTAACCATTGTGTTAGATGTTTTACAGATTGGGAAAATAAGGGGTGAAGTGTTTGTTGACATCTTTCCTGCAAGTTGGAGTTGGGATTGTATGTTTTTAACGCCTATACTAAAGCGGTGTTTGATACAAATTGTTGTGCATGATCTTGTATTTGTATGATCATGACACAACGCACATACTGGCGGTCAAACCCCGATTGCAACCACCTCTAGGTTACCTTAGATAGAGAAATGATACAAAAGAATCTCGTGTTTGATGGCACTTGATACTTTCGTGTTCGTTCTCGCTCACAATCCAAATTGGTGATATCTAGCCCTCTTGGGTGGGTACTCTTGAAGGGAATCTGCCATATTTGGATCATGGGAGCCTGATCCATAGGTTCCTCACCTGATTTTCGATTTTTAGAGTATACCTTCACTTGTCTCATGTGCATGTCTATGGATGGTTAGTATACCTAAAATCACAAAAATCTACAGGTTTAGTTGGTATAATTTTTCTATCTCTTGACTTGTAATTCATTTTCATGCATCTCATGCTTTGAATTGATCATATCCTCCAATCAATTTCATGATTCCTTTGGAAGAAATACGGATTGGAACCCCTATTTGACCTTTTGGCCACGTAAGGGAATCCAACGCTTACTTCACCAAAAGAAAATTTGAAATTGAATGGGTTCATACATTTGAATCACATTTTTGCACTGTTGACATTTTTTTTTGTAATTCATGGTAATTGGATAGAGTTTTTTTTTTTGGTAAGGTGTAATTGGATAGAGTTTTTTACGTGTCTTAAATTCAAGAAAAGACTAGAAATTCGAATTCTATTTGGATGTCATATCTTCAATTGAATTTAAGATGTATTGAAATTGCATCTTACTCCCTTTAAATGTTTCTTTGGATTTCTTGGGAATTGGCTAAAGATAATTACCGCGGATTACATTCCTTCTAATTATATGATTTCTTGTGAAAAATATTGATAAGTACTTCCAACACAAGGTTAAGGCTTGTGTAAAAGTTCTTATCCTTATTAGCCACAGGAAACCATAGAATTGAAAAGATTTCTTTTACTTTGTTTCTTCTGTTAATATTGTTCATTCATCAACACAGGTAACAAGAAACAGTGAGAACGAGATTGCTCGTGAAAATATACTCTCAAATAAGATGAAGAATCAGGATGTACATGCTTGACTTGCCAATGTTGAAGCTCAACTCGTCCAAGTAACCATTGCGTTTAGGGAGATGATTCAGCGATCATGTGTGCAGAATGGTTGACTGGTTAATTTGGAAAGACGATTTGAAGAGATGAATGTCATATTTGCAAACTTTGAAGTCTCTATAACCCCGTTACTCCTGGTTAAAGTTGCGCCTACTTTTGACGACTTTCAAGACCAGATTAATGCGATGTGTGGGATGTTGATGCAACTTATGGATCACGTGAATCAAATTTTCATGGAACCGTCACTTCGTCCCATGTTTGAAACCGCCGATGGTAATATACAAGACAAGGGAAAATGACCCTACGAGGAACTCGTGAATGGAGTCAAGCAATCTTCTGTCAATAAAGAACATGACCAAGGATATATCAAGGGAATTAACTGTACCTCTGCTCAACCATCTCATAGTCCTCAAAAATAAGCCTTGCAAACAAGATCTGCCTCGTTGAAATCATAAAGACCAAATAAGATCTTCTGGTGGCATGATTGCACTGAAGTCCATTGAATAATAAAAAAAAAGAAGCAACCTCCTAGATAGTTTTCGTCTCTCCTTCGGCCATTGTCTAAGTTACTCCCGATGCTGTTAAAGGAGCATTTGGTTACAAAAGAATCATCGAGGACAAGCTTGAGAAGGTATCCTGATTATGACGAAAGCCAAACATGTGCCTATCACATGAGTGAAAGAGGAAACAATATAGACAACTGCTTTATCTTGAAGCTCAAGGTGCAAGCTCTCATAGACAGTGAACTCTTGAACTTTGAAGAGAAGGGGCCAGGGATGTCACAGGACTCTGCATCCTAGTTGGGGCATCATTATGTCCAGAAGGATGTTTTAGACGAATTGATTTGTTGACATAAGAGGATATCATACTGGCATATAAAGAGTGGATCATGAGAAGTCATTTGAAGCCGTTTTATCTTTTTGAAACAGGTTACGTTAGTTGTCTGTTTCAGGGCATTTTCATTCAGTATTTCAATTCATGTTGTAAGCAGAACTTATGATACTTTGGATCTTGAGCCGTTGTCCAAGGTAGTCTGTTTTGTAAAACGGCCTTATCATTTGAATATTCAATGAATGCATGTGCACATTTTATTAAGGACGTGTGGGAACATTCCAAACCGGGCCTGTGATGATACTTGTTTTCGATTCTCGAAGACTTGAGGCTTGGGTCCCTCACGCTTCCTAACTTCCAAATGAATTTTAGAGGAACGAGGATATCCGACGACATGAGGATTAGTTCCTATTTCTTGATTTTATTTCTAGAAGAGTTACCTTTCATGCTCGAATTATAGAGACAAGGATATCCGATGATATGAGGATAAGTTCCTTTTTCTTGATTTACGTTTGAGAAGTTGCTTGTCATGATTAGATTTGAGGAACGAGGATATCCGATGATACAAGGATTAGTTTCTACTTCTTGATTTACTTTCGAGAAATCATCTTTCATGTTCAGATTGGAGGAATGAGTACGTCCGATGGCAGGAGGACTAGTCCCTTTTTTCTTCATTCTCCCTTTGAAATATCTTTTGGAGGAGTTTTTTTGAAAATACATGCATATATATTGCCCATTTATGTAGAATATCCTAAGGAAGGGTATTTCAAGAAGGTTGAGGACAATCAAATATTCGAGTTGCAAAAAGAGACGATCGAAGACTGATAGATAAAGTTCACTTGAGGCAAATTATTAAAAGCTTGCCAAAGGAACGCATGGAAGTAGTGTTTGGGGCAAATCGCCTAAGCAAGACTACAGTCCTAACCAAGAAAGAAGACTAGACCAGACTGTTTGTTTCGGTGAAAGTATGTATTCGTTCCAAATTAATTAATTTATTCATGAATTGATATGATTACCTACACTTGTAGGTGATTGTAGAACCATTCTTTCATCTCTAATGCTCATAATGATGGGAGCTGAGGAAGTATACTCTAGGGATAGTAAATCTGTAATCGTTTAAATTAGAGCTTTTTGTGCGACAATTGACTTATTCATTCCTCCTGCCGTGTAGGTGAAATAAAAGGATTGCGTGAGGTTAACACTCATTGATTCAAGTTTAGACCTACGAAGCGTGAGGTGAATGTGACATGGTACAATTGCCAATTGAAGCACGTCTCAAGAAGTATAAGTACTCATATTTCTCACCATAAGATTGATGATCACTCAACCATAAAAGGGTGTATATCGCTCCTTATTTCAATCCTTTGAAGATACGAAATGATCATCTCCTCCTCTATATGTAGGGACGAAGAAAATTGAATGCTTATTTACGAAACAATACTTCAAGGTGTAAACGTACACAAATAGAGATAAATCTGCACTTGTGGATCTCGAGTAGTAGGATGTTTGAGGAGCGTTACGAGGTCATGACAAATCAAAAAGATCATGAAGAGATGATTGTTGCTCATCTTGAAGTCAAGAGGGAGTATTTGTCAAACATTATTCTTTCACTCTAAATATATTAAAGAACATCGATAGAGTGAAAGTGATAAAAAAAATCACCCAGCCTCAAAAGAGGAGTGACATAAATCAAGTAGTGTCCAACATCGTGGGACATCGAATGATGAGATCTTCAGATAATCACGATGAAGTTCCATCACCCGATGTCACGAAAGGGAGTAAATTGTCCATTACTCTGATTTCATTCCATATGAATGACTGACATATTTCTCTTTCATGTACAGAGAAAGTTTAAGACAAATGTCAGAGTAGATTGAAAGACACGAAATGCCAAAATCCCTGACATGAAAGTGATTGACTCAACCAATAGGGAATGCATTAACGTAATACGATAGAGCTGTATATGACCAACTAACTCAAGATGGAACACTCAATTGCTGGAAGCCAGGAGCAAATCATTCCTCTGTCTGAAAACATGTCGAAGCCGAAGACATCAGATTTACCATGATAATACACGGGGCAAGTCCTCGAAGTGGTAGTTATCACCCATGGAATATAATGGAATGGAGTCCACCCATTGAATACAAAATGCGTTTTGCCATAACAGCATCGCTTCCAACTAAGAAGGAGAACGAACCTGAGTCATCTTTCTTGGTAAAAAGAGACGTATCATTCCTAAATAATTTTTTAGTTAGATATGGAAATAATATTTTCTATCTTTTTCCTCTCAGGTGATGAACATAGTCAAGATATCCAAGAAGCAACAACTTCAAATGACAGAATAGGGAGTACTCCTTCAATAGCGTCTCACACATGCATTTAGAATAAATGACTTCAAGAGCATTCTGATGGCTCAATTTGTGAACAAACTCTCGAGAAAACTTGAAATAATTTTCTCATCAATTAGGAGTCTCTTTGAAATGAGCATTTGAGAAGAAAGAATTCAAACTTTGCATATTGATATACCTAGTAGAGAGATACTTTCTCTGAATGCAGTGAAAGGCACGAATGCCTTTTTCGTTGCAAACACGAATCAATTTATATCACTTTTATCATGCATATCATGCATGCATCATTTATATGCATATTCTTCTTTGAAAGATGTTGACAGGTCAAGACAAAAGAATCCAAATGAAATGAAAATGTTGAGACCCAATGGACGAAGGGTAACTTATATCGACTCCAATGGTCCATTTTATATGCCATTTAGACATAAGCTTTCTTTCCTTTGATAGGGAGATATCAAAAACTTCAAGGGCAATTGTGATTGATAGAGTCGCCAAGACACCATGCGACAAATTCCAAGGCTGTCAAGCTACCAAAAGACAGATGCAAATGATCAAAGAATTTGGTAGTTGAGATAGATGACCAGAATCAACAAAGAAAATTCATTGGGGGAGAACCCCTTCTTTTCTTGTCAAGAAATCAAGCCGGGGACAAAATTCTCATATGTCGATAAGAGAGCATATTGGGGCAGGTTATCAAGCCTTATGAACATCAAGACAAGTCCTACTGGAGCAAAATGCTGGGAAAGAATAGTTTCTTCAAGTTTTGGAAGGACGAAACCTCAAAGGGAGTATCGCATTCCTAAACTTTCAAATGAAGTCAAATAAGAACTAACATTTATTTCTTCATGTATAGGTACAAAGACTTCCTTAGATTGGATAAGTAATTGCGAGAGAACATGCAAAAGTACTAAGGCGTTTAGCCGAGGTAGACGTCGCCCAACTAGGGCAATTAGATAATCGATGTTATCAACACCTTTAAGCATGGATGAAGGGATTCGATAAATGTTATCAACATCAATATACAATATTAAAATGGACTCGATCAAAAGAGATATGCCAACAATCGACAAAAGAAGGGTAGTTGGGTATCGTATCCAATTTACCTCTTTTCCTCGCATTTATTAATGCAAAATTATTTCTTTCTGTGATAGAATATGCTCATACGACATCATCATAGATCAAATAAGAAGAGAATATCATAAGAAAGGTCACAAGTGACAAGATATCGGAAGCAAATGATTTTCTCAAATCTCGAAAGGACGACACCCCGAAGGTGAAAAGTAAAGTGAAGACCCAAAAAAGAGATATCTCAAATTGGACAGGGGATCGCATGAAAATAGAAAGATGAATAGAAACATTTAGCTGGGGCAAACACTATCGAGTCATGACAAGTCACGCCTAGCTGGGGCAAGTGAATTATTTGCACTACCAGATGAAAAAGTGACATTTCATCCCCAGCAAGATCAATGAATGTGACAGAAGAGTCACATCAGAGTCAAACCTCAAGATATGATCTTGAACGAAGGGTAACTTGGTATCGTTCTAATTGGATCTTCGATAATCTTGGTCCTAATATGAATTTGCCCTCATTTCAACAGGAAATTATTGGCGCTCAAAAGGATCAAAAGGAAAGAACTCACCGACTCAAATTTGAGGCGAGATGATCCTTAGAGATAACAGTTTCGAAAATCAAGTATTCAAGAAATGATCTTTGGTTATAAGATCGAGTGGAGGGTAAAGAGTATCGCTTCTGCACTGCATGCTCTAACATACGTGTTGATAAGAATTTCCTTTTTCCTTGATTAAGGAACTTCGAAGAGTGTCGTGGAATACGTCCAAAAGATGAATGGAGTCATCAAATAGGATTCATTGCCTAACCAGACGGAAAGATCATCGCCATAAGTCAAATTGTCGATTTCTATTATTCCTGTGCTGGCATTCAGATTGGGATGCGTGATCAAGAGGACATATTGTCGCGGTGGCCAGGTACGTGTCCTTTCTTTACAAAGATTGAGAATTTCAAGAAATTTTTAAAACACTTAACCATCCCGCGCTGTTAAGTATCAGGCATATTTTTCTACGCACTTCCACCGTGATGCATGATTGAAAGCAAGTGGTATCGTTCCAATTTTCTGAAAATTCGAGAACGTATACTAACATATTCCTTTTTATATTTTTAGGAAGCCCTAGCCATGATAGATAGGTAAGTATCCATTTTCCCAATCTCTTAGGTTTAGAACTTTCAGAATTATTGTTTTAAGAATTTTAAGACTACTAGGAATCTAGAATGCATTCAACTCTCATGTTTAGAAAGACGCAGAATTCTCACAGTCAAGTCATTGGCATTCATGTTTAACTTTGGAGGTTATCTGAACATGATTGAAACATGCACAGTGCATCATAAATCCCCTTTAAGGGTAAATTTTAGATAAAACAGAATGAACTTTGTTGACAAGAGTTTTTTAAACTGTTCAAAAGGATATTTTCTCAAACAAGAGGCAAACCTGATCTAAACACGTCCTATATGCACTTGAGCGATGAGTGGAGTGGAAAGGATAACAAAAACTTGATCTACAGGTGTAGGGGTTATTCACAGTGATTACATAGATTGAGATGACGGAGGCATTCGTTTCTCCATCATAAACACTATAGGTGACCATCGACAATCCCTTTGAACAACGGTTTCATTCTTTACCCCTGTCAAGAACCACCCTACATTAGGGTCAAATGGAGGTAATTCCAGCAGTATCATGAGGTAAATGGTTAGAAATTCTCTTGCTCAAACTAACATCAATCTTCTTGTGTTGCTTGTCATTTTAACTCCTATGGTAAATCAGGTGCTTTAGGATAACGAAAAGCGTTCATTTCTCTATCATATATACTTTTACCCTTTGCACAGCCTAATTAAGCCTATACATTCATTTCATAAATCCGTTGGTGATCAATGCATATTCCAAGATGGAAGCGACATCACTTCAAGAATGAAGGAGTTCAAGAGATATGATTTATGAAAAGTTCCTGGACTAATGTTTAAACGTGCTAATATTCAAGTTGTACATCTAGCACACTCATTTGAACATCCTAATTCCCAAAAAGAAAGGAAAAGGTGGGATTTCAACAAAAGGTGAAAAAATGAATGAGAAAAATTCCAATCCCAAGCGTCAAGAAAAAGCAAAGTGCTTGGTAAAAGCAAGGCCAATGCCCAACCAAATACTTATACACTTGTGATCATGTGTTTCATCTTGTAAATGCCAAAAGAGGGCATGATATCTTTGTATAGGTCACTATTGAGATCTGGTGGTAAAAGAAAATCTCATGGGAGTTAAACTGCGAAAGATACTCCCAAGTTACGTCACATCCAAATAATGAAAGCATAGACAAGATGCTGATGTCGTCTTAACATGAAAGAGATGTTCTCCAAAGACAAATGTGCGCTTCGAAGATTGATGATGTGCTCCGAAGATCAGAAATACTCTTCCAAGATAAAGAGTGTTCTTAAAAGAGTGACAATTCCTTCTAAAGACTATCAATGTACTTCAAAGTATGAAGACGTTCTTTGAACCAGAAGGGATAAGGCCGGCGGCAAACCTATAATGGTCACCAACGTTATACCATTCACGTATTTTGGGCAAAAAATAAGCCTTTTTCGGTCTCCAATCTTACCTATGTTACAACCCTAAGAAGCCTTTTCTGATTAGAGCATCTAGATTAACGTAGGGTTTAATGTCTAAGCTTAGCTCAAAGAAGTTCGAGCAAAATTATTTCTTTCTCATTTTGCAGGTTTCTTGACTTGGCTCACTTGTGAGGCCCCCTTGGAAATCGTGTCCAAGCCCAACGATCCTTTAGAAGACCTCATGATCAATCAAAATGTATGTATTGCGAATGATCCCGAATCCTAGGTACAAGTTTGATAAGGAATTCGAGTGCATTCTCGATAAAAGACCATTATCTCAAAACGGTGAGAAGTCCTCTTTGATGAGAATACTCCAATGGGCGTTTTAACCAAACTCCTTTGGTAATTTCAGGTTGATTGATTCAAACTTTCCCCATTAGGAATTTTTGATCACTTCTGTATGTTGCAAGGTGTTTTGGATAACCTCTAGCATAATAATGCATTTATTGAAACTTTTGCATGACTTCAATATGTCAGTTTGACGTTAGACAATACTCAAAGACCATTGATGTTCTCTCGGTGAGATAATTTTTAGATTAGAGTTGTTGCAGGATTCATGGTGATTCCGGATCCCAAAATGGCTTCTATCTCTCTTGGTAAGAAACGATTTACATGTTTGAGTTTCTACGGGATTCCTGGTAATCCCAAATCACAGAAGAACACAACTTCTCTTGGTAGGAAAGAGCTTACATGTTCGAGCTTCTGTAGAATCCCTATATTCCTGGTAACCCCATATTTTAGAAGAATACGAGCTCTCTTGATAAGAAAGAGTTTACATGTTAAGTTTCTATAGGATCTCTGGTATCCCCAGACCTCAGAATGCTACTTCTTTTGTGAAAAATAACTTTCAAATTTGAGTTTCTGCATGATTTCTTGCAACCTTAGATCTTAGAATGACATATTTCTTGGTAAAGAAAATTTGCTTGTTTAAACTTTTGCAGGATCCCTGGTGACCCTAAATCTCAAAGGGACATAACCTCCCTTAGTCAAAGCTTCTGGCGGATTCCTGATAGCACCGGATCCCAGAACACTATCTTTCTTGGCTTAAACTTCTGCAGGACTCATGGTGTGACCCCAAGTCCCAGAATGACACCTTTATATGAGAAGAAGAGTTTGTATGACTAAACTTCTAACGGATTCCTGATAACACCATATCCTAGAACGCTATCTTTCTTGGCTTTAACTTCTGCAGGACTCATGGTAACCCCAGATCTTAGAAGGATTCCTTTCTCTGAGAAGAAGAGTTCATATGATTAAGCTTCTGACGGATTCCTGGTAGCCCCCGATCCCAGAACTTTATCTTTCTTGGTTTAAACTTCTACATGACTCATGGTGACACTAGATCTCAGAAGAATGCCTTTCTCTGTAAAGAAGAGTTTGCATGCCTAAGCTTCTGTTGGATTCCTGGTAACCCTAGATCCCAGAACGCTATCTTTCTTGGTTTAAATTTCTGCAGGACTCATGGTGGGACCCCAAGTCCAAGAATGACACGTTTCTCTGAGAAGAAGAGTTTGTATGACTAAGCTTCTGACGGATTCCTAGTAACCCCAGATCCTAGAACGCTACATTTCTTGGTTTAAACTTCTGCAGAACTCATGGTGGCCCCAGGTTAAAGAAGGATACCTCGCTCCGCAATGAAGAGCTTCCAAGTTTATTTTTCTGCAAGATCCCTAGTAACCCCATATCTTAGGAAAATACATTCTAATGAAAATTTTTTGCAGGTTTAAGCTTTTTGCAGAATATTTGGAGTCCTCAGATCTCAAAATGTCACCTCCCATGTCAGAAGGATAATTCAAGGATTCAATTTTCTGCGAAATTTCAGGTAACCTCTAAATCCCAGAACAATCTTGATAATAAAAGTTTTTGTAGGTTTGAGCTTTCTGCAGAATATCTGAAGTCCCTAGATCTTAATATGTCGCATCCCTTGTTAGAAGGATAATTTTTAGATTCGACTTTCTGCGAGATTTCAAGTAATCCCTAAATCCCAGAAGAATCTTGTCAACAAAAGTTTTTGCAGGTTTGAATTTTCTGCAGAATATCTAGAGCCCCCAGATCTCAGAATGTCACCTCGCATGTCAAAAGGACAATTTTCATAATCATCTTCCTATGAGATTTTAGGTGATCCCTAAATCCTAGAAGAATCTTGTTAACAAAAGTTTTTGCAGGTTTGAACTTTATGTAGGATACTTGAAGCCCCCAAATTTCAGAATGGCGCCTCGAATGTCGAGAAGATAATCTTTAGAACCAGCTTTTTATAAGGCTCTAGGTAATCCCTAAACCCTAGAATGTGTCTAAATCCCCTGCCATATGGCAGGGGATCATTATCATGCCAACCATTAGATCTTCCCCCTATAAAAGTGGGGGAAGATCCAATGGCCCTCCTCATAATGATTCCATGCCTTTATGGCAGGGGATCCGAATCCCCCCAAAATAGCTCTTTTGATAAAACCTAAGAGTTAGCCATACCTCATTTGTATAGACTCTTGTTGATTCCTCAAGATGTGCGATCGACATACTTTTCGACAAATCCTAAAGAACGGGTGCGTCACCTTGATGTTTCTGGTAGATAGGAAGCCTAGTATCCGACAAATCTTAAAAAACGGGTGCATTACATTTAGGTTCCTAGTGGATAGGAAGCCTACCTTCCGACAAACCCTAAAGAACGGGTGCGTCACCTTTAGGTTCATAGTGGATAGGAAACTTACTTTTCAACAAATCCTAAAAAACGGGTGCATCACCATTAGGTTCCTGGTGGATAGGTAACCTACTTTCCGACAAACCCTAAAGAACGGGTGCGTCACCTTTAGGTTCTTGGTGGATGGGCAGCCTAGCCCCGACAAACTCTAAAGAACGGATGCGTCACCTTTAGGTTCCTAGTGGAAGGGAAGCCTAAACTTCTGACAATCCTTAAAAAACGGGTACGTCATCCATAGGTTCCTGATACAAAGGAATCCTATTCGTGGCCTGATCCTCTATACGAATCAAAACTTTTGACAATCTCTAAAGAACGAGTGCGTCATCCATAGGTTCCTAATAGAGTGGAGTCCTATTCATGGTCTGATCCACCATATAGATCAAAACCTTTTACGATTCCTAAAGAATGGTTGCGTCATCCATAGGTTCATGTTAGATGAGAATCTCATTCTGGTTTGACCTACCATACGGGCTAGAATTTAACTACCCTAGGATACTCAAGAGACGAGTCCCTAGGTATCTACTTGACTCCGCCATACACCCCGCATATCACACGAGCATCAAGCAGGTAAGTAACAGGTAAATAACTTTACTCCATCTCTCTCTCTCACATCAGCTAAAATGGAATGAGCAGAGCGTTTACCAGTAGGATAAGAATTATTGAATGTCAGGATTTGTTTTTCTTTTTCCCCAGTCGAGTCAATCTAGACTAAGGTGTCACTTGTCTTTAAGTGAAACCTCTCACGAGATCTCTCTCAAAGAGAGGCAACTGTTAATACCTGATTTGTTACTAGTATTTTTTAATCTTATTTTGAAAAATCATAAAAAAATCCATAAAAAAAGTTGAAAATTTGTAAAATCAACTTTGGTAGCCTTGACCAAGCCTAAGGAATCATTTTTCAACAAAAAATAATTTTTCTTATTTTTCATATTTTTTACTATTTTCGAAAAATAGGAAAATAGATGAAAAATCAGCAAAAATAGCATTTGAGGTCGCAAAAATATGAAAAAGTGTTTTATATTTTTCTTTTAATTTCTTTGTCATGTTGACCTTATCAAAAGTTGAAATTCAAGTTTAATTTTGTGTGTTTTTTTTGTAACACATAGGATTGAATTTGTCAAAAAAAAATATGTTTTGAGTCTTTTAATTTGCAATTTTGGCATTTTAAGAGTTTTAACATTCAATCCAATTATCCTAAATTGCAATTTAGTCCAATTTTTCACTAAAATTGCACAATTGCGCGAATTGGCAAAATTGCATAATTTTATTGCAATTTAGTCCTCGAATTTGGAAAAGATGAAATTACTTTTAATACAGGGGCTATCGTGAATGAATGAACACTGACCCATATGTTTTTAACCTCTTTGAATCCATCGATGGGGTTATTTTGACTCAATTTTATCATTTAGGGCCTTAATCGATCAGATTTTGTTTTTGGGTCAAATTAAAGATTTTGGGCCTTTGCACAAATTAAAATCAATTCAACCCCATTTTCCCATTCATAGATGAATTTCATGCCATAGAACCTGATTTTAGTGTCAATTTTGTGATATTACACATCAGGACGCCTAATTTGTAAGAAAATGCCAACTCGGGTCAACTGGGTCTGGTTGACTCGACCTAGTCAACCCGGTTGACCAGGTCAGCTTAAAGAAACATAACATGTTTCTGTTCTTCTCCTTGCTCGCACACAAAGCGGAACCCAAAGGAGATGAAGGCAAAATAGAACCTCAAATTGACACACCCACACGCACAAAAGAGCCGGGATACATTCGTCGGATCAAACTCGACGCCGACGTGCCAAAACGCACGTGTCTCTAGCACGTGAGGGGAGCTCGACGAGTTCGTTCCCGGGACCGTTCAGGTATAAAAAACGAGGAAGTCAGTTGCAGAAAAAGGGGGGTTCCATTCGAGGGCCAACAGACTCCACAACAACCCAAGGGGGTGTGATGTGGAGACAGAGAGAGAGAGAGAGAGAGAGAGAGGGGGATTGGAGACCGCCATTGAAGGATTGTGAATCAGAGGTTGTGAACTCGCTCTTCAAGCGATACAGACGTTGCCAACCGACGCCACCGTCGTGATTGTCACCATCATCGTCACAAGAACGTGGGGAGCCGAACGAACGTTGCCGGAGCCTCAGAAATAGGTGAGGTCCTTCTTTGAGCTTCCTCTCGGCTTCTAATGGCATCTTGAGCCTCATTAGTTCATTTTGTGAACTATTAGTCTAGAATCACTCCTCGTGCATCACCGATCATTTCCATATCTTATTTTTGAATTTTCATTGCACAAAAACTTGCGTCGGCCTCCATCTATTCGCGACTGAACATGAGCTCGAGAGCTCGCCTCAACTTACATCGACCTTACCTGACGCCCAGGTTAGTCTCTTCGATCTCCTGTGATTCTGCTTCACTTGTTTGATAGGCTAGATCACGCTAGAAACGGTTAGGACGGATCATCACCGGAGACTAGCTTTGGCACAAATAGGAGATCTAGGCTAGTGTTGTTCTGCTGCATTGAGGCTTTGATATGTTGTAGAGGAAGTCGTGAGGGTTCGAATGGCGTTGGAATCAAGCTAATCGGAGGTCGGACGACATAGAAATCTCCCTCCGACAAGGCGCCGGCGAGAGAGCGCCGGCGCCGATCGTCTTCCCCGTCGAGCGTGTTGACCGGTCAACGGTGACGTGGCACTGACGTGACAGTTGCATGGCGCTGACGTGGCAGCCACGTGGCGGCCACGTCAGCTGCTCGGTTATAACCGAAATAACAAAATTGATCTGACGGTGGGAGAGACGCCACGTGTTGTGATCTCTTCTTTTTCGACTATAAAAATTCAAACGATTGGACGGCTGTAGATCAATTGGTCACGTCAATCTAGTTGGTTCCTTGTGTTAGATCAGCCCGTCCGCGGACCAACGCGTGGCACAATCTAGGCAGTTGATTCCAATTAGGCGGGAGTTTGAAATTTGAGCGAGTATGACCAAGGTGACGCCATTTTGGGCGAGGCTGGTCTGGGTCGACCGCTCGTCGGTCATGGGCCTGGTCAACCTGACCCGGTCTGAATTATTTTTAATAATAAAAATTTCAGAAAATAAGTTTTTTAAAAAAAAAAATCAGAAAATCCTAGAAAATTCTAAAAAAAATTAGAAAATTCTAGAAAATCCCAGAAAATATAGAAAAATTGTGAAAATTCCTAGACATTCCAGAAATTCTTAAAAATTGAGGATTGACCACAAACAACTGGTCGATCCTATTTTTGAGATTTCTTATCTGTTCATTTGAGAATTGAAGATATTATCCTTTAGAGATAAATCGCCTCTGCCTTGTAAGCGAGATAGGTCGATAATGCCAAGATAAGAATTAGAGTTGGTTAGGCTATCAATTCTTATGTTTGGGTTTTCGAATCTCGTACTTTTTCTAAGAATGACTATTTTACCCTTCAAAGGGTAAATCGTCTTCCTTATTCCGATCGAGTTGTGAAAATTACTCAAAATTAGGATTTGGATCAAGTGGTCGACCAATCATTCTATTTGAGATTTTCAATTCTCATCATTTTTTTAAATGACGATTTTACCCCTTAAAGGGTAAATCGCTCCAAAAATTCTAGAAATATTCTAAAAATTCCCGAAAAATAGAAAATGAATTGGTTTGGTGACCAATCCTATTTTCACCATCTTTTGGATCTATATTTCATCTGAAATAACAAATTTACCCTTCTTTGGCAAATTGTCCAAAAAATCTTCAACATTACGATTTTGCCCCTCAATGACAAATCATATCAAAAACACTCATGAGCCTTGATTGATATTTCTCTAGGCTAATAGGGCCTTACTTGGGATGCTATGTTGCTTTCATGTGATTTATCCGTACGTTTTGGATCATTGATTTGTGCACTCATTTTATTGACTGTGTTCGTCAAGATAATCATTCCTATCCGCATGAACTCTTAGATGTTGGATTTGCACCTCATTTATTTGCAGGAAATCTTAGGTTAGCAAATCATTCAACTTAGGTGCCGAAAGGGTGTCAACTTTGACAGTTAGCGTAACAAAGTCCCCGATTTCATTTCTTGAGTTTTCGCAGAATTGAATAGAATGCTTACAGCTATTCAATAGGATTTCCAATCGTACCTTCCACGAAACAATTGGTGGCAACTTCTTGGCATGTACACGTATCACATGTCACCAGACTGCATAGAAGGTCGACCACATATATCGCCGTTGCGACATGGGTAACGGGCATTAGGAGAGGCCTGCATTCGACCAGCCCTTGGACGACCCATCAACCCTCGAGATCGCGAGAAGGTCACAACAATCGAAAGTAGCCAGTGAGCACACTGTGGAGTGATAGTCAAAGTGCAGTGCACTTAGCAAAGAATGCAGCTTATCACTTAAGAACTAAACATATCAAGAAACGTTATCACTTCATCAGATCAGCATTGAAAGATAACAAGTTAAAGCTACAAAAGATTGATGACTCAAAGAATCCAACAGACATGTTTACCAAGGTGGTAGACAGAAAGAAGTATACTTTCTGTGCTACTACTATTGGTATTACTTCATGTTAATTGATGAGGAGTATCGTAGAGGCACAAGTTCTAGTTGCTAGTTTTTGAAGAGGATGGATGCAAAGTTGCTTGGTACATCAAATATATTTGTCTTCAAGTGGGAGATTGTTGGCGTGAAGCCAAAATATATCAAAAGATATCATTAAGATTTTTTTTTGTCTTTTGTCTTTTCTCTTTCTTCTAAGTTAAAAGATACACATTATATATTAGGGATATATAGGTTGTAGCCGTCAGAAGACGAGAATAGATAGAAGAGCAGATAGAAAGCGCAAGAGCAGATAGAATACGCAAAGTAGCGAATAGAGAGAAAGAAAAAGAGAGAGGCCATGACGGCATTCTTGAGGGTTCTCGTTTTCTTTTTCCTTCAATATTGTGAGAAGATCGTCAATTGTATTCCTACTTTTCTCGAAAACTAGTGGCTTTGCAGAGTGACTCTGCGCGGAGACGTAGTACAGGTTTGGGTGAACTTCGATAACAAATTCTCTTATGTGTTCTTCTGATTATGTTCTTTTATTATTATATTCTACTAATGCGTATTATTTGTTTGGATTATTTTTCTAGAATTGGGTCACTATTCCTATCAGTTGCTCTCTGGAAATGATAAAATGGCTTGTCAACGCCTTTGCTGAGCTCTGAGTAAGTAAATATATTCAGTGCAAGTGAATGGCAGGGCAATTCTCCTTTGGCGGAAGCAAGAACAACATTAAACATTCGCATGCATGTCAATGCAGTTCTCTCCTGCCAAAGGAGAATTGCCCTGTTATTCACCTCCACCTTCTGAGTCGCTCCTTCGATTGGCCGTGCCCGAGTCGCCACACTGATGATCGAGCTCGTATATATTTCACCGAATTCGGCACAATGCCGGGTATATACCGGAGGAAGAGATAGTATATGCGAGAGTATAATTCTCGCCTAGGGTTCTTCCTTTGCTAAAGAACGTTGGTCCCGATTCTTCGCCACTAGGGTCGTCCACCGAAAACTCTCTTTGGCCACTTCAGCCTCTTGTGCAGAAGAGTGTGGACTTCTTTACGTGTCAGCAGTTTGAGCTAAGCAACACGGAGTCCTATGGTTTATGGACATAATGCAATTAAATCCTGAACATTTCAATGGTTCAATCATACTTGTTTTAAGTTTTACTAATCTAGAGATTAAGAATTTGATTAGGTTAATTATGCTTAACTTACTCGAAAGCTTCTCAAAGAAGCCCTTGACCCATAGTTACAATTGCCCTTGGAGTTGGTTCTTATAATAATTTGGGTACTCAGAGATGTAGCAAGTTTTAATTGAGTGTTGAAACAAGTGGAACCTGCATGGTATGATTAACTTCTTTAAGTACCCAATAGAAAATTGTCACATTCTTTTTCTCGCATTTGAGTTCATGTTGTTTGGAAAGGTACGAAAATGGATATGAAAGGCAACGTAATAAGGAAAAATTACAATCTTTTCCTTTAATTCTATTCGCGAAAGGGGATATCGTAACCGGTAAGTCGTCGAACTTCCGTGGAAGACTTCCTGTAGTATTTGAGATCCGATAGCATGGTAGAAAATGTTGGGAGTACGTAGCGGAAGTTCGATACTTTTCACCTAAGGAGATCGCCAAGAGGGAGCCAAGTCTGAGCTCGTCAATATATTCAGTTGGACCCACCTTTACTCAAAAACTTAAACCAATGAGTTATGGGTCAACTTGGATATATTAACTGCTCAATACCATATCAATTCTCCGATGTTGGACTTTTTTAACACAACTCACACGTGCATACTAACAACCTCCCCTTCACATGTGAGCTCGAGTGTTAGGTTTGCTCCCCCTCAATCCAAGTATTATTCCGCATCAATATATCTCAACTTCAATTGCCATCAACGCTCATTCCCCTCATTCCCCTCACGTATGAGCTCGAGTGTTAGGTTTGCTCCCCATCAATCCAAGTATCCGTCCGCATCAACATATCTCAACTTGAATCTCCTTCAACGCCCATCGGGCCCGTTGCTACACCACAACGTCCATTGGTCCGAAAATCGCATTGGCTCCATCTCAACCTAAATCTCCATTAACATCTATTAGGGCCATTGCTACACCACAGCGTTCATCGGCCCGGAAGTCGCGTTGACTCCATCTCAACCTTAATCCCCATCAACGTCCATCGGGTCTGTCTGCTATACCACAATGCCCACCGGCCTGGAAAATACGTTGGAACCAGATTCTTTCTTGAGATATTCATCGGAACATATTGGAGGCCCACCAATCAATCATCGACTCTGATACCATTTGTTAGGAGCACGCAGCGGAAATCCGATACTTTTCACCTGGGGAGATCGCCAAGAGGGAGCCCAAATCTGAGCCTCAAATCTATCCAATTGAACACACCTTTACTCAAAAGCTTAAGACAATTAGTTATGGGTCAGCTTGGATATATTAACTGCTCAATACCACATCAATTATCCTTTCTAACACAACTCACACGTGCATCCTAACAGAAAGAATGCTCTTAAGGATTTCTATCGAAACCTAGCTGCCCATGCGGTCTCATCTACGAGCCCTTTTTCTCGTGGGTTATGCTGTAATTATGGTGTGAATATACAGTGAAGTGTTGTAATATGATACATGTTTTAAAACTCAAGTATCTCTAACTAGACAGACAACTTCCTAAAAGATACTCTAAGTTGATTTGCTTAACTTTACAAGTGAACCTTGCTTTTTTGCTGATACTGAAATGGGAAACTGTTCGATCCCAAAAAGAAAAAGAAATGGAAAACTGATAGTTTAAACTAAAAATTATTCCAAACAAGTATGCATATATCTTCTTGTAAAGAACCCTGTCTGAGTTTGTAGATGCAGTATTAATGTCGTCTCCCCTTTATGAAAACACGCTAAAATATGCCGGAAGAAATTAAAGAATTTCTTGGGAATCCTTACACTTCACTCAGAAAGGCAACGTAGAATTTGGTAAGACCTGCAAAGAAATAGCATATCCTAAATAAAATTCCTTGTCAGGTTATTGTGTCACCAACTAGCTAATCATACGCGGCCCTCTCTCAGAATATCGATGAGATCAAACAGCACTAAAACTGAACTTGTCCGGAAATTTCTCGTTTCCCGCTAGTTGTATAGAGGAATATATGTTGACTCCTCGGCAAAAACCTTGGACCACTAGCTTTTCTTTTTTTATTTCCCTTTTGCCCTAATTTAAGTGCCGAAAATCTTATGGACTTTGGATGCTCTCAGCATATGCTGTGTGCATGGAAAATGACTTTAGCCTTTCATGGGGGGTATAAATAGATATTGCACTCTAATTCTGTTCATCCAAACCACAGAAAATTACATTATATTTACAGTACGTGATTAGTAGTGTGCAATGCATGTAAATGGTGAATTACTGGGCATTTACTCCTTTGGCAGGTGGTTTATGCTCATAATATTTTCACTGGGAGTGAATGTAATATAAGCTCACCGCCATAGGAGATTTTCCCGGTAATTCACCGTTGCAATCTTCAGCAAATCTGGGATGCTTCATTTAGGTTTTACTCATTTGTTCATTTGTTACTTTTTCGTGCCAAGTTGCTCGTGACATCATTGCTAGAAAATTATTACATTTGTTTCAATTGTGTGGTCTTCACTTCAGGCCCATGCCGTGGTGCTTCTTTCTTCTTGTCCATACATAATATTGACTTGTTCTTTTAATTCTTTCATATAATGGTCACAGATTCACTTTCTGGAATAAGAAATTTAACTTCCCTCAAAAGTGAGATAGTACACCTGTCCACCACTTCCTATATAGGTGTCGTCCATAAACAACCACAAATCGAAGGTGGCAGCGTTCCGGAATGTAAGCAGAAAGAAATCGGAGGCGGCTCGGTGGTCGTGGCGGCTAAACATGCATGATGTGAATGGAGGGACCGCGACAAGGCGATTTGACAATAGATGGGTTTCCGGTAACTGAATAGTAGGTAGAGGAAAATGGGCGAATATAAAAGACGAGAGTAAAAGGGAAATATTGTGGAGAAGATTTCAATTCTTAGACAAGGGTCAATGATTACTTTGGTGAAATTCAAGTAACTAAAGTCCAAATTCATGTCAATTTTGATAATCATACCTGAACTAAAACATTATTATCATCGTCCTAATTTGATTTTTAACCACAAACTCCTTGATTTTAATCCCCTCTTCATCTTCAAACATAACCATCGAAGAACCTTCTCATCTTTCAATTGCATGTCATAACTAGAGGTGACAAAATGGGTCAAGGATCTACATTTTGACATATATTTTATCGATCGAGAATAGGAGTTACTTGATAGATTTTAATAAGAGGTTATAAAGAGTTTATTGGCTCGTCATTACCCCTTCAATAACTTGATTTAGATCCCCCAATATTTACCGATTGAACAAGCGGCAGGTCTTCAACACCCCCCCCCCCCTCCCCCCCCAAAAAAAAAAAAACAAGAACAAGCGGCAGGTCTCTGCAATCATGATGTGACTAAGCAAGCGAGATGGTGGGAGACTTGACTTGCTTTCCCTCACGCTACGAAGTAAGTAGACTCACGACCATGATTTTTATATTGTGCGCTTTCCAAATAATTAACCGATCGGGATTACTATAATTTTGACTATTCATCGCCTATTTTCATTACCTTCTTTTAAAAATTTTAAGTTAAAAAAAAATAATCAAGACGTAATTTGAAATTTTGAATAAGTCCCCCACTTAAATTACATGTACTTATATAGGAAACCGAATTTGAGACCAGTGTGCCTAACCACACAATATTAAGTGCACCCTAACTAACTGAGTTACTTATAAATGAGTTTTTTTACCCTTATAATTAATTAGGGGAAAAGATGAAGAAAGGGTAATTTGGGGAATTTGCAGTAGAACTTGCCGATTCCTCACACTTTCCTTCCAATGTCGGTGAACGTGTGTAGCTTTTTCTTCCTCACTGAATAATGACGATGTGTGGTCTTCACTTACATCAGCCAGAAGTTCATCTTTGGCATGGAGACTCATATTAGGAGTCTTCGATTCATTGCGGAAGAAGTCGAATTTCGACTGAGGGTGTGTACTTTGTGGGGAAAATTTCACGATAAAAGGAAATAATATTCTGAAAAATAAATTTTAGAAAAATATTTTTTTTGTCTTTTTTCGTGTTGGGGAATTCATTTTTCAAACTTTTGAGAATGCATATTTTCTCTATAAATAATTTTCCATTGACTGATCATTTTCAGAACATCAAAATATGTGAAAGTCCAGAAAACTAAAAATTTGCGAATTTTTCTTTCACTTTATCAAACAACACCCTAAGCATCTATTTGGCATACATGTGAGTTATGCTAGTTGTGTTGTGACTATACTGTGAAGTATTGTAACTTTTGTATTTGATAGTAATTGTTTTTAAAACTACAGTACTTCAAACTAGATGAGTCGAATCAACTTCCTAAAAGATGCTATTAAGTTATTGCAGCTTTGAGAATGCTATAATTATGAGAGATTGTCCCAATACCCTAGAGTGACAGCATTTCCTTTCACAGAACTGATGTGGAAACCGAATGGGTTCTAAGAAAGCTCCAAAGATTGATTTCTCAAATCTAAGTCACTTTTAGGTACGTTTGGTTTGGCATTGAAAATGGGTTAGAAAAAATGTAAATACTTTTAGTTTAAGGGGCATTTAATTAAAAATGCTTTGAAAAGCAGCTTTGGGCTAACTAGTATTTGGCAAAAAAGATTTATAGAGGCTTTCCTCAATATTTTATTTTTAAATTAAAAATAATAGAATATAAAAAGCTGGTCCGGACACCTTGATTATCAAAAAAAGAAAAACGAAAACCAAACCCTTGGCTAAGGCTGCTAATGAGCCTGATTTGATGTTGGAGACCATCGATCGAGGCCAACAGGAGTGGAGCAACTCCTGGTGAGGGCCGCGTGGGAGTAGCGCATGGCCCAGGCGACGGTCTTTAGTGCGAGATTTGGCTCACTGGCAGCCTTAGCCCTAGGGTTTAATTGTCCTTTTTTTATTTTTAATTAAAAATAATGTAGCAAAAAAGATGAGGCGCAAAACTGGAACTTGAAAGAATTTAGGGTAGTTTTGAATTAAAAAACCTTAGACCAGCATATCGCCAAATGTTAAAAGCTCAATGCTAGTCCCTATCAACGTTGAGCTTCCAACCTTCCCAATGCGTTTCATCTCAAAGCCCTTAAGGAATGGTTTCCAAAGGTTCCACATTCCCCCCCCCCCCCCCCTAAGTAGCTGTGGAAAAGCTGAATCAAACGCACTCCTAGGATAAAATCCATTTTTCTTATTTTTGGCAAGTAAAAACTTTCTAATTTCATTTTTCAGGATAAGTCGAACAGTTTTAGGAAATAACTTTTTCCTTGATTTGTTAATTTTTTTTACACGTAAAGCACACTCATTTGCTAAATTTTGTCCAAATGTGCAATGTCATCTTTGAATTTTTAATCCATTTAATATGATCTATGAATTATTACTCAATTATCAATATAATCTCTAAATTGTGTTGAGAAGCTCAACTTCGTCCTTTTGTTAAATCGAGTTAATGAAATTTACTGACATACCCTTCAATCTGTGAAGTTCTACTGATAGAAGGCATGAAAAAAATTGTAAGTAAAGAAGTCGGTCGAGAGAATGAAATTCACGGTCAAATGTTCTTATACACCGTCGAGACCTCATTTCAAAAGTCCAATTCAAAAAAAAAAAAAAACACACACACACACACACTTCATCTCATCAAATTACATCTGACTTCTTGTTTGATCAAATAAAATGATTACATTGAACGTTAAAGAATACTTCAAGATTCACATTAAACGAATCAAAAGTTTAACTTTGACATTGCATGTTTGACCAAAGTTTCGGATCCATTAGTAGCATTTTCCCTTGGAGAAAAGACACTAAGAATACGTTCGGAACATAGATCAGATAGAAACGTGCTAAAACTAAACTTCCATAGAAATTTCTCAACTCCATTTAGCTGGATGGAGGAATACATATTGACTCCGGTCGTCGCGGAAGCCTGATGGAATGAAGATTTAGCGTATCTAACTCCTTGGACCACTAGCTTCTTTTCCCTTTTCGGTCAAAAATGCAAGTTCCGAAGATGTTGCTGGATTTCGAATGTTCTCAGAATATGCTGTTTGGATGAAAATTTTGTCCTTAACTTCTTGGGAGCCTATAAATAGATTCTGCAATCCGAAAACCGTTCTTCAAAGCCCAAAACATCAGAAATAATGTATCTTTTTTTATAAAGAATGATTAATAGCGTCCAATTTCATGGCATGTAAATGGTGAATTACTGGGCATTTACTCCTTTGGCAATGAATACTGAATACGATATAAGCTCACTGCCAAAGGAGATTTGACCAGCAATTCACCGTTGCAATCTTCAATAAAGTTTTCTTTCCTAGCACTATATTTTTTTTAGTTAATTGTTCACCATGATTGCATTTGGTTAATCTTAGATAAGATTGTTCAGTAATGATGGCAGTCACACTTTGGACTTCTCTACCATATATCACCTTTTTTTTCTTAAAAAGTTGTAAACCAGTCAGCAATAATTATTTTTCATTCTCTTTCAGATATTGAAATGATCTTTTTTGTTTTCATTTGCTAATAGTGCAGGTAGGCTTTGAGCCCAACTAGACAATGCCTTGGTTTCTGCTCACTGGTCTTGTCACTTTCGACAATTAAAGACCGCACATCGGAGGTGGCGGCCCTCCGGCATAAAAGCAAAGAGACATCCGCGGCGGCCCGGTGGTTGTGGTGGCTAAAGATAAAGGATGTGATTGAAGGCACTGCGACAAGGCGATTCAGCGATGGATAAAGGAAAAAGGGAAAATAGGAAAAAAAAATATTTGATAGGAGTTGAAGTGTCATTTTCTTAAAGACAGTGAATAACAAATGTAATTTCATCCTATGAAGGAGAAGATCCCAGTCCTCAGGTAACTGTCGGTGGTTATCTTTGATGAAAATCAAGTAACTGAAGTCTGCGATTTGCGCTTATATCGAGGGATCCGGATCGTCTAAACTTCACTATATCGAGAGTCATACTTGAATTGAATTCAAACATTTTTATTAACTATAATATTATGATTGAAACCGTCGTAATAAATTTGTAACTTGGATTTTTTAACCAAAATCATTGTTAATTCTCAGCGTGAGAAGCAAAATGAATCCTTAATTCAATTGTATTTTTTTCAATTCAGTTCTAAACATTTTAATTTTGTTAATTGAGTCTTAAACTATTTCACATTTTTCCAATTGAATCGTATTAGTAGGAAATCGTTGACGTGGACGCCGACTGTTCTCTGTGGCACGATCGGCGATCACATGAGCAATGTTTAATAATATTTTGATATTTATTTTGTTTTTTTTTTTAATTTTTTCCTCTGTTTTTCTTTGTCAACGACCAAAGAGGGGGGTTTTGGGTGAGGGTCGTCAGGCATTCGCCCACTGTACAAGAGGGCCACGACTTCCTCGCCAGCCGCTGATGAGGATTGCGGTACCTTCTTAACTGCGACCTTTGTTCAGCCACGCCCAAATCTGGGTGAGGTTAGCCTGGTCCAGTCCATGGCGGAAACTATTTTCTGACAACATAAGGAATCAAATCGAATTTTTCATGCCAAACGAGAAAAAATATTTTTCAGTTCATTTTCAGGTTTCAGCCAAATAAAAAAATAAATGTCGTCATTTAAAAAATAATAATTTTAAATCGGTCACATTTTTTCCAGAAATAAATTAAGAGCCAACTGAGCTTTCTCTGTCATCGCCAACCCGCGCGCTTTCTAGGAAAACCCACCTTGTCGCAAGTCGCAAGGGGTCCCAATAGAATTGGAACAATTAAACAAAGACCCAAGGCCAAATAAAGTAATAAACCAATGTGTGAGCACTGAGCATGAGTCCTTCCCTTAAATTTCCATAATCACAAAAAGCTTCTGAAAGCGAAAGCCCGTGCATTAGGTTTTCTCGGACTCCGTCGATTCTTGTGAGGTCCACGAGCGATCAAACGAGCATCATCCCTAGAAGCTTCCAATCAAGCTCTCTCCCAGACTCGGTACTTCGGAGGGCGCCCATTCCTAGCATGATCTATGGAGAAGTGGTGCCAACTCGAACGACCAGAGAAGCTCGCAGTTCTCGCGCAGAAAGAATGGCCAACCAAATGGGAGGAAGTGCGAAGAGGAGGGCCCTGAACAAGAGTTTGTCGCAGCTCGAGTTCGAGGAGCTTAAAGGGTTCATGGATCTGAGGTCCGTCCTTGGAGGAAGAAGATAGAGTCGACTCGAGCTTGGTCTCCCTCCATCATTCCTGGGCTCCAGAGACTAGGCAAGAGAATTAAAGTAGGTGAAGAAGATGACGAAGATGGCGAGCATCATCAAGAAGATGGTGATGAGAAGGAAAGTGACTACTGCAGTTATTGCGTGGCCTTATCTGACGGAGGCGTTATGTATCCAAAATTGTTTTATTGAATTTCGTTTGAACTTCAATAGATCAATTGAGGAAGATGCTCGTGACGGGTCTTTACAACATCTTCTAGATTGAGCCGCTCTTCCCTTTCGATTTAGATTTAGGTTTTTAGATTCGATAGTTTTATTCTCCCTAACTAAATCTAGATATAGATCTGGGAGTTATTTGTAGATATTTGATCTTTGTTCTTTCAACATATTAATACTGGTGTTTCTATTCGGTGACAGTGATAGGAATGTCAAACATAGACGTACACCGCAAACCCTTTGCAAATGACATGGGAGTTCTCGGTTTGTGCTCATCATCGAGTCTGGTGATTGGCAGTCGAACATTTACAATGACAGATCTATTCTTAAGAAATAAGAGTGTATTTTTAGGTGCGAAGTGTGCTTATCGGTCCGGACTCACCAGCAATTTTTTTTTTTTGGGATTCTGAAATAATTTTGCTTGCACTTCCAATCATTACTTCATCCACTTTCTGGTGGCCTTCCTTGAAGACTTGTGGCCAAAGTTGCACAAAAGCCAAGTAAAACATTCCAAACATTTGGATGAGGACATAATTAGATGATGAATAATGGAAATGAAAAAGCAACGTTTTTTCAAAATCTTCTATTGTTCCGTGTCGTACGTTTCCCCCAAAAAGGGGAATTTGATTACCTTTTTTTCATGCAAAAGATGAGATAATAGTTAACTTAAAGTTAACTTTGTTGATCATGCTCGCCAATATGTGGGCAAAATCTTAACGATCCGATCAAAAATATATATATATTTTTTTGAACTTGACAATTTGTGGGGTCTGTATATACAAATCGAGTCAAAATGTTAATTTAGATACGCTGTGTTAGAAAAAGAACCGTAGTTCCAAACGTTAATGTAGATAAGACTTCCACACGTAATTCATCATTATTTAACAGTTTGAACTTCTCACTCTCTCCCTAAACATTCAAGTTACGAGTACTCTACTCTTTCTTGATACTTCTCCAAATTCCACTGTTCAAAACGCAATTATAGTGCAATCTAATTGAAAGTATGATAAAGTTAGAATGAAGTGATGAGACATGCAACATAATAGAGTCGCCCTCAGCACAGCGACCCTAAATTACCGATAGCATTTGTACCTGGTGCAACAGATGGCTTGTCGATGTCTTTGCTGTGCTCTGAGGCTTTAATATTCAGTGCAAGCGAATGGCAGGGCAATTCTCCTTTGGCGGAAGCAAGAACAACATTAAACATTTGCTTGCATGCAAATGCAGTTCTCTCCTGCCAAGGGAGAATCGCGCTGTTATTCACCGCCACCTTCCCCGCTGCTCCTTTGTTTGGCTGTGTTCAAGTCGTAGCATTGATGATCGAGCTCGTATTTATTTCACCAAATTCGGTACAATGCCGTGTATATGGCAGAGGGAGAGATGGTATATGCCAGAGCACAATTCTTGCCTAGGGTTCTTCCTTTTGATAAAGAACGCATGGTCCCGATTCCTCACCTTTATATTCTTCCACGGAGAAGTTCTTATCTACAAGTGGGGCGCCTACACAATTTGGCCATTGCTGCTGGATCACACGACATCTCGATAAAGGCATTGGGAGGCCAACGAGATCCGGCGGATGGTGGCCTGCTGCGGTGGTAACGGCATGCATCAAGCAACACTGAGGCAGGGATGAGAGAGAGAGAGTGTGTGGTTGCATTGTGGATTAATGTTTCGGATAGGAAAGTTTGTTAGAAAATATCTCTCAAGGTCTTGATCATTACGAAACTTAAACCGAGTGCTTGATGTATACATATAATTTCGCACACGCTTATATTTAAGGGTTAATATCACGAAAAATTATAAACTGATACACCTATAACAAATTTACCCCAAACTATTTTTTTTACCACAAAAACCCAAACTGATACACTTGCAATAAATATATTCCAAATTGGTACATCTACGATAAATTTAGCCTTGTTAATTTTTGTTAAATCTAACTGTCAAATTGTTAAGTTGGATAGAACATGACAGTTGATGGGTATACAGATTTGCATTTTTTACGCTCTATTTGTCACAGGTGTGTCATTTTACCATTTTTTTTTGTGTGTTTAACTCAATTTAGCGGAGGTAAATTTGCCAAAAGCGTACCAACTTAGGTTTTTTTCGTGGTCAAAAAAATTAATTTAAGGTAAATTTATCATATATGCATTAATTTATGATTTTTTATGGTTAAAAAATAGTTTGGAATAAATTTATCACAAATGTATCTGTTTGGGATTTTTTATGATAAAAAAATAATTTAAATTAATTTATCACAAGTATAACAGTTTATGATTTTTCGTGGTATTAACCCTATATTTAAATCACCTTACCAAAAAAAAAACCCTGTATTTAAATCATGCAAAAGTCTAGAAAACTGCATAAAGAAGGGCATAAAATCAAATAGTTGGTTTTGCAAAACAATCAGACCTATCAGTTAGCACTTTCTATAGATAGATGTGACGATCTTTGGGGTTCCTAATTCGTTCAATCGATTGGTGAGTTGGCGAGATGAAAACCAGCCATTAATAGAAGAACCGATTGATATAAGATTTTGTATTCAATCTGTTGACGGGATCCAAACCAGCTATAAGTGCAATTATTTTGAATTTAGAGCTCCAAAATTTAGAGAAAACTGAGCTAGAGGTACCAGAGTTGACAAGGGAAATAACAAGGGAACTCGATTATTGTTGAAAGGTCTTTGAGTCCATCTCTTTTATAAGCTTTTAAACCATGTAAATGTGGCATCCAGAGCGACAAGCCCCCATCTGTAAACACACAGTAGAAGCGGTTGTACCTAGTGAAGGCATTCGTCTAAGTGACAAAGTACCCGAGACACTCTTTGTAAACACTTAATCTCCGTTTGCGTCTGGATTTTTATATTTTACTATATCGTATCTATTGTTTAGTGAATGACAATAATATGACAATAATAAAACCGGATATTTTTTTCATATCTTCTTATGCCTCGATATAAAAGGCATATCAGTTTAAATAAAATTAAGAATTGGAAAAATGAAAAGGGTAAGAATTTCTCACAACACTCTTGCCTACTTCATTTTTATTTTCTTATTTTTTTCATCTCTTTTTTTAATTCTTTCATTTTTAATTCTTTTTCCCTGTTGTATTATTCTCTGATAAAAATTTGTTAAATAGTAAACTATACCAATATATCTATATACTTAGACACCTCAAATATGTGATAAATATTAAGAGTAAACAGATACTTCTTGAATTTATATTACAAATAGAAATAAATTCCAATGCATGAATAAAATAGGAATAAATAAAAATGATTTTTTGTTATCTTTTGTCATTTTGGATTTTTTACATTAGAATTCAAATATAATTCTGATCTTACTAATTTAAGAAGTTGTTATTCGAGAAAAATAATTTTTATATAATTAATATTAGAAATCTTATCTACCTTTATCCCACCACTCCATAGGATAATTTTGTCCTTCGCTATATCCCTCTTATATCCGAATTTATCTTATGTGACATTCTGATTTTCCTGTTATTTCGAGACCTATCGATGAGAATGTATCTAATGATGTATTTCAGTCATATCTCGCTCGGATCTGATCAATCTCGAGTTAACTGACTAGAAGGGAAAGGCTAACGAGAGATAAGGTACGTGAACCTAGGGAACTCAAATAGGAAATAATGCTTTGACCATAAGAATTGTCGAGGGAATGTTTAAAGCCATAAAAGGCCGATCTAAGCATGATTAAGGAATGCATTGCTAGTGTTATACGATTGGACCGCGAGTGATGCCGCTGAACCAATGTATAAATTGTAAAATTTTCCTAAATCGAACGATGACGATCGAGACCGTCAGAACTAGTAATAAACATTCGCAATTACATGACAACTAAAGTCGCCATGAACGAACGAGCCCTAAGTATAATATGAATCACAGAGTCGATACGCGTAACGTTTGCAAAAGTCGCGCGTCAGTTCGGGATAGTGTGAAATTACATTTGACAGAGAAATGATTCAGAGACGAGTCTCAAAATTAGAAAATGAGAAATCAAGAATTCCAACATTATAATTGGATTGGACGTCGTCTCAACAAAGAAAATTTGAATTAGAAAAACGACGTTCCGAACGTTGAGGGTGAAATTACCATTTTGCCCCTCAAGTTTTAACCTTGCCTTAATAAATGAATAAGGGTATTCTGGTCATTGACACACCCCTATAGCTGCCGAAAATAAGGAATTTTATGGGCCATTGGATGAATAAATGATTGACAAGAGGACAAGTGTCAATGGATGCACAATTAGCATTAATTATACCACTTTTAACCTACCATTCTACCATGTTTGACTCTCAATTTGGTGTATACACCCTCTCCTCCCTTGCTTAGCCGAAAACTACCTCCCTCCATAGCCATCTTCTTCTTCCTTTCTTCTTCTTCTTTGGCTGAAAATCAGACCCGCCCGACCAGCCACTGCCGCCGACGACCTCCAGCCTTCATGCTGACCACCATCACCTTCCTCAGCCTCTTACTGACCAGTTCCAACTTGAATCATGGCGTTTGGCCACCTAAGGAGCTCCGGCCAACCAATCTCCCGAAAGTCGATGGAATTCGTTGCAGCTGGAGGTAAGCCACCGTTTGAGCTCATAGGACTTCGATTTATCTCAAACTTTTGGCCAATTTTTATAGACATCTAGGGAACTCATATATTGAGCTGTGCTAAAATTTTGGACGATTTTGATAGAGTTTTGATGCCGAAACGGCGTTGTGTTTGAAGGATAAATTCTGAACCGGCGAGGACTCTGAGAAATCGAGCTTGTTTGTGAACCATTCGGTGTCGCCTTGACTTCAAACCTTCGGTGAGACTCTCTAACTTGTAGTACTATGTGTTAGCAAGTAGTTTAGTTAATAATTTGAGGTTTAAGGATAGTTTAGGGGTTGATTAACCGGGTACCAAATAGAACCGAAAATACCCAATTTCGGTTCTATTCTTGCCGAAACCTTAGGGGCTGTTCATGGTGTAATCGAGCTCTAAACTCTTCGATGAAGCATATTAGAATGTCAATGGATATGTTATTGGGGTTTATGCTTGATGGTTTGATGATTGGACGAAGAAAAATTGATGAAATGGATTGAATTTTATTAGGTGCAAGCTGCCCTATTTTGGATTGATTGGGGCTAAGTACTTGAGGTGCTTAGAAGAGGATTATTGTTGATTTTAGTACAAGGTAAGGAATTCCTAAATTATGGCTAGGAGGATTTGACTCGATTGGATGAATTGGGTGCGAATTGAGTTAGTTTTTGTGAATTATGGTGTGATTGATCAATGTTCGTCCTTACGAGTTGTTGATGACTCGAATGCTTGTTAAATGCTTGTGCCATAAGTTGATTGCCACCTTTGAGCGATGAGTTTGACTGTCTCTCATGCCGTAGATATTTAGCTTGTTGTATGAGCTTGTACTTGATCATGAAGTCTCGAATTGAAATGAATGTTTGGCATGTTTGAAAAATTATGGTACCCTGAGGCGTTGAGACACGGGGTTGTGTTGAATTGTACCATGATACGTTAAGACGCGGGGTTAAAATGACCAATGTCCTGATGCGTTGAGACGCGAGATGAGATTTGTTATGTGTCGACACAGGCTTGAAATAAAAATTGAAAACCTAATGCGTTTATTTGGATTTGTCAATTGGATGGTCTGAGGCGTAATTACGCAGACCGAGCATGAGACGTTTTAAACGCGGACGTGATTCATGAGATAGCTCTGAAGGGTGAAATATGTTGCTTGACTTAGTATCTCCTGCCTGGCTTGATTATAAAGTTATGATGCCATGATTGCTTGATTAAGAGTCGTCTGCATCCTGTGGTGTCTTTGTGACTGCTGAGTGCCGTATTTTGTTGTCTGTGTATTCTTGTTCATGATTGCATTCATCTGGGTGTACTGTCTGCCTGACCTAGGATTAGGACTTACCTTATTGAGATGTCAATCTCACCCCGTCGTGGGACCATATTTTCAGACCACAAGCCTTGAGGATGCTGCTGACTCGATTGGGCGATTCGAAGGAAATGACGGCTTATTTTGATGTGTTCCCAGATGATAGAGGTACTGTATATGTTAGGAAGTATACAGTAGTTTGGGTCGACGAGGGCTGTAAAGACTGGAAACCGCATAGGTTCGAAACATGGTTCCATAGAGTAGGCGAGGTTTTCACTGGTCCACTGAAGGCCACAAAGATACCTCGCGGGGTTATGCCTAGTTGGTGTCATCTCACCCGGAATTCGGTAGAGGTAGAGGGGCCTGTAGCTAGCTCGAGGAACTTACCTGAGAAGACCCCTACTTTGGATGACACGGTTGAATTAATTGAGATCGACACTTCAGAGGATGAGCTGGAGGACGACACGATGGAGGACACCGTGGAAGTGCGTTCCGAGACCTTTTTCGACTACGGGCCTACGGAGGATGCTGAGGAGACCGACGACTCCAGCGGTTCGACCTAGGGGTTTCCCGCTTTTACTTGTTCACTATTGATGATCTCGTCGGTCAGTTTCTTTTGGAACTTTGATATAGCTGTATTTTGGTTCAGTCCCACTACCCCGACCTATTAACAGGATTAACTCATCTGCACTTTTGTAAGAACTTGTGATGCACATATATTTTTGTGATGTTCTCGTTACCCATGTTCCCTTTGAATTTTGTACGGAGGAATGTATGTTATCGCTTATGCATGCTTCTTCATATTATGCATCTCTCGGTAAGTGAATCATGGGCCTCAAGAGTGTGCTCGCAGGAAGTTGCGCACCCGTGCCCGGGGTGCGGAGCATGACATCCCCGCTTGTTTGGTATTAGAGCAAGGTCAGCTCGATTCAAGTTAATTGAGGATTGGAGTAATAAGAAGGAGTAAGTTGGGACATTATGGGTAGCGAAACCTTAAGAGACTTGTTAAAATTAGGCATGAAATGCACGGTATATGACTTGGCGCATGTGATTGACATTTGGTCTTGATAAGATTGTGGTGATTTATGAGGATTAAGTTCCATGTTTAGTGCTGAAAGTTATTTCTAGATTTTGGCCTATTGAGTAAATGAGCATGGCTAGTTTCGGATGAACCGTTGAAGTTAACGGACTTGGGTAATGGCCATGGACTGTTTAATGAAGTGCTTCTGAAAATAGTTGTGTGGAATGTTGATATGTTATGATTGTTCCTCTTAAGATATAGTTTGGTATCGCTAGACTTGATTAGATGAATGAGTTACTAATTTCGTGGTGGAATTATAATGGTCTAGGTGTAGTAAAGGAACACAAGGATGAGTAATCCGCCCAGAAGACTTGGAAGACCCAAGAGTGGAGCCTCTAGTTTGAGATCGCTTGTGGCGGAAGAGCCGAGGATGGACAGAGTGCTGAGGGCACTCAAGAGAATCGGCGATCTTATTGATAGGCAGATCCAGGACAGGGATGTTGCCATAGCTCAAGCGGTAGGAGCCGCGATAGTTGATGTTAATGCCAATAACGGCAACAATAGAGGCAACGGAAACAATGGCGACCATAACTAAGGCAACGAAGTAGGAAATGCCTTGGAGGAAGTTGTTGTGGCCAGACAGATGGCCCAACTAGTTGATCAATTTATTAAGCCGAAGCTGACATAGTTCGATGGGACTAGAGACCTTGAATTGGCGCCAAGGTGGATAGAGAAGTTTGAGAAGGCTTTTGGAATACTGAGGTGTACAGATAAGGAAAATGTATTACCGGCGGTGTACCGACTAGAAGGTACCACAAATGACTAGTGGATTGCCACCAAAAATGGAGTTTTTCCAGAAGGGATAGCTTGGACTTGGAATGCTTTTACTACAGCATTTAACGACAAGTACTTCTCCGAGATAGCCAGAGAAAGAAAGCAAGTAGAGTTCTTGCAGCTGTGTCAGAATCATCTAACAGTGGACGAATATGAAGCAGAGTTCTCTAGACTTTCAAGGTACGCCCCCCGATTAGTAGAGGATCCACTGGAGAAGGCACGGAGATTTCAGGATGGACTAAGACCTGTGCTTCGCAATCAGATGATAGCTTTGAACCTGAGGACTTATAAGGAAATCTATGAACGGGTGTAGATGATCGAGAAGGACCTGAAAGAGAGGAATTCCGCATCTGGATCGCGGTTCAACTCATTTCGAGACAATCGCCAGATTGGTAAAAGACCTATGGCTGGTAATAGACGATTCGTCCCTCCAATAAGAAAGAATATAGTGAAGCCGTTGAACCCAGCAAACTAGAGTTGTCGCCTTTGTGGCAAAAGGCATGGTAATGAACCTTGTCCTGCAAGGACCGGATCGTGCTTCAAATATGGTTAGATGGGCCATCAGATGAGAACTTGCCCAAATCAAGCTCCAGTGGCTAGACCTCAAGGGCAACGACCACAGGCAGGACCGTCAACTGCCACTCCATAGAATGATCAGAACCGACCTCCAGCTCAAGGAAGAGTCTCTACTGTGGCACGCAAGGAAGCGGAAGAAGCGCCAAGCGTGGTCACAGGTACGGTTTATTTATGTGACCAAGCCACTTATGCTTTGTTTGATTTTGGTGCATCATACTCGTTTACATCTGCTCAATTTGCTGATCTGGTCGATATGGAGTTGAAACCGTTAAATGTGATTCTGCATGTTGCTACCCTGTTGAAAGATAATGTGCTGGTTTCGATGGACTGTGCTGATTGTAAGATCGTAATTGGCGATAGTAAAAAGAGTATAGACTTGGTTGTGTTACCAATTTATGACTTTGATATGATCATAGGAATGGATTGGTTGGGTAAGCGAAGGGCAGTAGTTGAATTTGGTGGTAAGATTATCCATTTTTATCTGAATGGCCGCCCAAATTTTGAGTTTATGGGAAGTCGAGGAGGAACCTTGATTCCTTTAGCCTCATCTCTTGAAGCAACAAAGCTGATAACTGAAGGATGTTAGGCTTACCTAGTCGTAGTTATGGATACGATTACTGTGGAGCCTAAATTAGAAATTATTCCGGTAGTGCATGAGTTCATGACGTCTTTCCCCAAGAGTTACCAGGGTTGGTACCAAAGCAAGAAATATAATTCGTAATTGAGTTAGCTCTCGGAACGGAGCCGATCTCGAAGGCACGCTATCGGATGTCCTTATCGGAACTGAAGGAGTTAAAGGTGCAAATGCAAGAATTAATGGATAAAGGATTTATTCGACCGAGTGCTTCATCGTGGGGAGAGCCAGTGTTGTTTGTGAGGAAGAAGGATGGTTCCTTACGTTTACGCATCGACTATAGGCAGTTAAATCAAGTAACGGTGAAGAATAAGTATCCACTGCGAAGGATTGATGATTTATTCTATCAATTGCAAGGAGCTTCGGTGTTCTCTAAGATAGACCTGAGGATTGAGTATCATCAGTTGAGGATTAAGAAGGAGGATATACCTAAGACCGCTTTTAGGACAGGATATGGTCACTACGAGTTCACTGTGATGCCTTTGGATTGACCAGTGCTCCAGCTGCATTTATGGATATAATGCATCGAGTATTCAAAGAATTCTTGGATAGATTTGTGATAGTAATTATTGATGACATTTTGATTTACTCAAGGAGTAATGAAGAGCACGAGGAGCATCTGAGGATTGTATTGCAGATTTTGAGAGAGCACTTGTTGTACGCTAAGTTTAGCAAATGCGAGTTCTAACTGAATAAAGTGGCATTTCTTGGCCATGTGGTGTCTGGAGAAGGTATTGCTATGGACCCAGCAAAAATTGAAGCCGTTATGAATTGACCTAGATCGACTACGGTCACGGAAGTTCGGAGTTTCTTAGGATTGACAAAGTATTACAGACGTTTTGTAGAGAAGTTTTCATCCATAGCCATTCCAATGACGAGATTGATTAAGGAAATGAAGTTTAAATGGACGGATATGTGTGAAAGGAGCTTTCAAGAGGTTAAGTATCGATTGACGACAGCACCAGTATTGACGATTTTATCAGGACTTGGAGGCTGTAAGATATATAGTGACGCTTCACTGAAAGGGTTGGGTTGTGTACTAATGCAACATGGAAGAGTGGTTGCCTACGCGTCATGACAACTGAGACCGCACGAGATGAACTACCTGACTCATGATTTCGAATTGGCAGTAATCATCTTTGCTTTGAAGATCTGGAAGCATTATTTATGTGGTGAGAAGTTCTAGATTTATACAAATCACCAGAGTCTGAAGTTTCTCTTTTCCGGAAAGAATTGAACATGAGACAACGTTGATGGATGGAACTACTCAAGGATTACGATTGCGACATTTTATATCACCCTAAGAAAGCGAATAGAGTCGCGGATGCGCTCAGTCGGAAATTGAGTATCGCTTGTCTACTAGTTAAAGGATGGTTGTTATTTGAAAATTTAAGGGATTCTGAATTCAAATTGAAAATCTATCAGCTATCTAGTTTGGTAGCTGCAGAACCTAAGATCCAAAAAAGGATAAAGGCCTTACAGCCTAAGGACCCAGAAATCCAGAAAATCCTCGAAATGGACGCAACGAAAAGAAAACCAGAATTCCAAGTGTTAGAGGATGAAATTTTGAAATTTCAAGGGTGTCTATGTACCAAAGGACGAAGAACTCAGAGAAATGATTTTATCAGAGGCTTACAGAAGCAACTACAATATCTATCCAGGAAGTACGAAGATGTACCAGAACTTACGTCAGCACTACTGGTGGAATGGGATGAAAGTGGATGTAGCGAAATATGTGGCAAAGTGTTTGACGTGCCAACAAGTGAAGCCACAACACTGTAAGCCTGGTGGACTACTACAGCCGTTGGAGATTCCTGAAAGGAAATTAGAGCACGTGACTATGGATTTTGTAATGGGATTGCCAAGGAGCCAGAGAGGTTACGATTCTATCTGGGTAGTCGTGGACAGATTGACCAAGTCTGCACATTTCATTCCCGTACAAAAGGACTTTACGAAGGACAGATATGCCGAATTGTATATGCGACAGATAGTAAGACTACATGGAGTACCCGTGACGATTACATCATATAGAGATCCTAAGTTTACGGCAAACTTTTGGAAGAGCCTTCAAAATGCCATGGGAACTCGACTGCAGTTCAGTACAGCGTATCATCCATAGACAGACGGACAATCGGAGAGGACGATTCAGACGCTCGAGGATATATTACGAGCGTGTGTTATAGACTTCAAAGGTGGATGAGAGGATCAGTTGTATTTGGTGGAGTTCGCATATAATAACATTTATCAACAGAGTATTCGAATGGCACTTTTTGAAATGCTTTATGGAAGAGCTTGCAAGATGCCGATTTGCTGGGACGAAATTGAAGAAAGAAATATCACAGGCCCAAAATTGATAGAGCAATCGATGGAAGCCGTAAAGATAATTCGAGATAGACAGACGATAGCACAGAGTCGTAGGAAAAGTTATGCGGATAAACGACATAAACCTTTGGAGTTTCAAGTAGGAGAGCATGTTTTTTTATAGTCTCCCCGATGCGAGGATTATCTCGATTTCGAAAGAAAGGGAAATTAAGTCCTAGATATGTAGGTTCATTTGAGATTTGGGAACGGATTGGGACATTGGCCTACAGGCTTACCTTACCGCCTAATTTGTCTCAAGTGTACAACGTCTTCCACGTGTCAATGCTACGGAAGTACGAGCCGGACCCGACGTACATATTGGACAATGAGACTATTGAAGTGGATTACAGAGTATCCTACGTAGAAAAGCCAGTTAGGATCGAAGATCGAAAGGAGCAAGTTCTAAGGAGCAAGTTCTAATGAACAAGACGATTCCATTGGTCAAAGTCGTTTGGGAGCACCATGGAAGCGAATGCGCTACGTGGAAAAGCAAGGAAATGATGATGCGTCAATACCCTCATTTGTTTGAATAGATAGGTTTATTGTAAATTTCGAGAACGAAATTTTTGTTAGGGGAAAAGATTTGTGACATTCTGATTTTCCTGTCATTTCGAAACCTATCAATGAGAATGTATCTAATGATGTATTTCAGTCATATCTCGCTTGAATTTGATCAATATCGAGTTAACTGACCAAAAGGGAAATGCTAACACGAGACAAGGTATATGGACCTAGGGAACTAAAATAGGAAATGACGCTTTGACCATAATGATTGTCGAGGGGACGTTTAGAGCTATAAAAGGCCGATTTAAGAACGATTAAGGAATGCATTGCTAACGTTATACGATTGGATCATGAGTGATGCAGCTGAACCAATGTATAATTTGTAAAATTTTCCTAAATCAAACGATGATGATCGAGACCGTCAGAACTAGTAATAAATATTCGTAATTACATGACAACCAAAGTTGCCATGAACGGACGAACCCTAAGTGTGATATGAATCACAGAGTCGATATGCGTCACGTTTGCAAAAGCCGCTCGTCAGTTCGGGATAGTGTGAAATTACATTTGACGGAGAAATGATTTAGAGACGAGTCTCGAAATTAGAAAATGAGAAATCAAGAATTCCAACATTATAATTGGATTGGACGTCGTCTCAACAAAGAAAATTTGAACTAGAAAAACGACGTTCCGAACGTTGAGGGTGAAATTACCATTTTGCCCCTTAAGTTTTAACGTTGCCTTAATAAATAGATAAGGGTATTCTGGTCATTGACACACCCTATAGCTGTCGAAAATAATGAATTTTATGGGCCATTTGATGAAGAAATGATTGACAAGAGGACAAGTGTCAATGGATGCACAATTAACATTAATTATACCACTTTTAACCTACCATTCTACCATGTTTGACTCTTAATTTGGTGTATACACCCTCTCCTCCCTTGCTCAGCCGAAAACTAGCCCCCTCCATAGCCATCTTCTTTTCTCTTTCTTCTTCTTCTTTGGTCGAGAATCAAACTCGCCCGACCAGCCACTGTCGCCGACGACCTCTAGCCTTCACGCCGACCACCATCACCTTCTTCAACCTCTTGCCGACCAGCTCCAACTTGAATCACGACGTTTGGCCACCTGAGGAGCTCCGGCTAGCCAATCTCTCGAAAGTCGATGAAATTCATTACAGCCGGAGGTAAGTCACCTTTGAGTTCCATAGGACTTCGATTTGTCTCAAACTTTCGGCCAATTTTTATAGAAATCTAGGGCACTCATATATTGAGCTGTGGTAAAAATTTTGGACAATTTTGATGGAGTTTTGATGCCGAAACGGCATTGTGTTTGAAGGATAAACTCTGACCCGACGAAGACCCTAAGAAACTGAACCTGTTCGTGAATCATTCGACGTCGCCTTTACTTCAAACCTTCGGTGAGGCTCTCTAACTTGTAGTACTATGTGTTAGCAAGTAGTTTAGTTGATAATTTGAGGTTTAAGTATAGTTTAGGGGCTGATTAACTAGGTACCAAACATGACCGGAAATACCCTGTTTCGGTTCTGTTCTTGCCGAACCCTTTGTGGCTATTTATGATGGAATCGAGCTCTAAATTTCTTCGTTGAAGCTTATTAGAATGTTAATGGATATGTTATTGTGGTTTATGCTTGATGATTTGATGATTGGGCGAAGAAAAATTGATCAAATGGATGAAATTTTATTAGGTGCAAGCTACCCTATTTTGGATTGATTGGGGCCGAGTACTTGTGGTGCTTGGAAGAGCATTATTGTTGATTTTAGCATAAGGTAAGGAATTCCTAAACCTTGGCTAGGAGGATTGGACTCGACTAGATGAATTGGGCAAGAATTGAGTTAGTTTTTGTGAATTATGGTGTGATTGATCAATGTCGTCCTTGCGAGTTGTTGATGGCTTGAATGCTTGTTAAATGCTTGTGTCATGAGTTGATTGCCACCTTTGAGCGATGAGTTTGACTGTCTCGCATGCCGTAGATATTTAGCTTGTTGCTTGAGCTTGTACTTGATCATAAAATCTCGAATTGAAATAAATGTTTGGCATGTTTAAGAAACTTATGGTACCTTAAGGCGTTGAGACGCGGGGTTGTGTTGAATTGTACCCTGATGCGTTAAGATGCGGGGTTGAAATGACCAATGTCCTGATGCGTTGAGAGCCGGGACGAGATTTGTTATGTGTCGACACAGGCCCAGAATAAAAATTGAAAACCTGATGTATTTACGCAGGTTTGTCAATTGGATGGTCTGAGGTGTAATTACGTGGACCGAGACTGAGGCGTTTTAAACGTGGGCGTGATTCATAAGATAGTTCTGAAGGGTGAAATCTATGGCTTGACTTAGTATCTCCTGCCTGGCTTGATTATAAAGTTATGATGCCATGATTGCTTGATTGAGAGTCGCCTGCATCCTGTGGTGTCTTTATGACTGTTGAGTGACGTATGTTATTGTCTGTGCATTCTTATTCATGATTGCATTCATCTAGGTGTATTGTCAGCCTGACCTAGGAATAGGACCTACCTTACTGAAATGCCAATCTCACATCGTCGTGGGACCATATTTTCAGACCCCAAACCTTGAAGATGCTGCCGACTCGATTGGGTAACTCGAAGGAAATGACGACTTATTTTGATAAGTTCCCGAATGATAGGGGTACTGTGTATGTTAGGAAATATACAATAGTTTGGATCGACGAGGGCGGTAAAGACTGAAAATCGTATAGGTTCGAAGCATGGTTCCGTAGAGTAGGCGAGGTTACCACTGGTCCGCTGAAGCCCACAGAGGTACCTCGCAAGGTTATTCCTAGTTGGTGTCATCATACCCAGGATTCGGTAGAGGTTGCTGGCTCGAGGAACATACCTGAGAAGACCCCTACTTTGGAGGACACGGTTGAGGTGATTGAGATCGATACCTTAGAGGATGAGCTGGAGGACGACATAATGGAGGACACCGTGGAAGTGCATTCCAAGACTTTTTCCGACTACGAGCCTACGGGAGATGCTGGGAGACCGATTACTCCAGCGGTTCAACCTAGGGGTTTCCCGCTTTTACTTGTTCGCTTTTGATGACCACGTCGATCAGTTTCTTTTTGGGACTTTGATGTAGTTTTCTTTTGGTTCAGTCCCACTACCCCGGCCTATTAGCAGGATTAACTCACCTGCACTTTTGTAAGAACTTGTGATTCACATACATTTATGCGATGTTCTTGTTACCCAGGTTCCTTTTAAATTTTGTACGGAGGAATGTATGTTATCGCTTCTGCATGCTTCTTTATATTATGCATCTCTCGGTAAGTAAATCCTGAGACTTGAGAGTGTGCTCGCAGGGAGTTGCATGCTCGTGCTCGGGGTGTGGGGCATGACATCTTGCCTTCAGCACCAAACACTGGGTAATATTTATCATATCCCAAATTTTATCCTAACCACCATTTATAATATTAGGGATGCGATTCATAATTTGGGTATATGATCTAATTTACTATGTGTATAAGGTGTAAAAAAATAAAATATTCGATCATCTCTTCTAGACTTGCCAAGACTGCCTGTGACGTGCTAGTCACCGCTATTACGGCCCGTGCACGTTTTGGTTCCAAAGATTCCTTTCCTACGCGGGATGCCGTCAGCTTATAAAATATGTGCTTCACTCCATTCATGTATATTAGGCCAGCGTCTTCTCCTTACCAAAATCTGTTCTTAATAGAATTGAACTCATCCTCAGGCAATTCCTTTGGAAAGGTCCCGAGTTTGGGGTTGGGGAGACCAAAGTTGCATGGTCAGATATTTGTCTTCCTAAAGATGAAGGTGGCTTGGGGATTCGCAGTGTTGTTGATTACAATAAGGCTCTATCTCTTAAACATATGTGGATCCTCTTTAATGATAAGGAGTCCTTATGGTGTAAATGGACCTACATGACCTTCTTAAAGAAGAAGAATTTTTGGGTTGCACCTATCCTTACTCTTTGTTCCTGGACATGGAAGAAGATCCTAGGCCATCACGAGGAGTTTTGAAACATGTTTATTTGGTCAATTGGGAATGGTAAGTCGACATCATTTTGGTATGATAATTGGCACCCTAAAGGACCTCTTCACTTGTTATTCTCGTCCAAACAGATCGCCCGTTCCAAGATCCCTCGAGAATCCATGGTCGCCCAGTTCTTTTCATCTAACTGGCCAGCCTCCGAGCCCTTGGATATCATTCCTTCTTGGCCGAATCACATGCCTTCCATTCTCTAAAACATGGAAGATAACTTCAAATGGCTAGGCCACCCTTCAGGTTCCTTCTCAGTAACCACAACCTAGGATGTCATTAAACCTAAGGGTCATCCGGTTCCTTGGCACTCCTTTATATAGGATAAGGCTCTAGCACCACGGGACTCATTTATGTTATGGGTCATCTGTCATAACCGGCTCCTTACTTAGACTTTATTGCTCCAACATCGAAGAATAGAGGATGGTGCATGTGCTTTCTGTAAGGGTGGTCCGAACTCAATCGACCACCTCTTTTTTGGATGCTCTATCACTTGTGGCCTAGCATCTTGGTGGGCGGCCAATTATAACCTCACTTGAGCAAACCATCCTTGGCTAGAACACATTCGTTGGGCCAAGCAACATTTAGGGGGGACTTTTTTTTCACACCGGATCAACAGGATATGGAACGAGAGAAATAATATCTTATTCCACGCAAAATCACTCTTTGTTCCGACCCTTTGGATGCATCTCATTAAGTTGATCAAGGATATATAAAGCTTTGTCCTTTGGCCGTATACATGACCACCATCGCGACATGATGTTACAAAGGAATTGGGAACTATCTCCATCCATCTTTGAAGATCACCGAGAACATGTGTAATGCTTTGCTTTTCCCTTCATTTCTATTCTGTTTTGGCTGCTGGCTCATTGTCCTTGAGCTGTGTTTTTTGTTCGGACTATTGGTTATCATCTGCACTGTCTTTTTGCTATGCTGGGAGGATTGCTGAGTTGTTTCCTTTCTATTTGGGAGCCGTTCCGTAGGTTTTTTTTATGGCTGGTGCCTCGTCCAACCGCCATGCCTTGCTACTTTTGCATATACCCTGCAGTTATGGAGCTGATGGTATGACTATTTTTGCTGCACGACTGCTCGTTTGCTTCGCTATCTACAGGCTGAAGACCAATTTTGTTGTATTGTTAGATATAGGTGTTTTTGGTTGCCTGTTTAGCTTTTTCTTTCATGCTTTTTATGGCCGTCTGTTTGGCCCTCTCTACCCCTTCTTGTCTAGCTTTGACCCTTGTCTAGGCTTGCTATTGTGCATCAATGCTTCTTACAATCGGGTCACCGTTGAACCACTTTGGCGCGTTGTGCCATTGTGGTTCATGATTTTTGTGACCGGTTTCTTCTGTGCCTAGCTTTTGAAAAGTCTTATACATACTTAACTTACCAAAAAAATAAAAATAAGTAAGTTTACTACATGTCTTCAAGATAATATTCATTATTGAATCTTACTGAAACGACGTGACTGTCCACGTAGGAGTTGAAGTTAATTTCTATTTTATTATTATTTATAAATTTTGAACTTTATATTAATTTCAAACAATCAAGAGTTGCAAATTTTCAGATGAGATAGTTTCCATACAATAAAAAGTTGTGTCCGTCCAAATTAGCAATTTTTGAACATGAATAAATGTGTCCAGACATGCGATTATTCTAACATGAAGAGGTACGTCTGAACTAACCATTATTGGACACGAAGAAGTGTATGAGAATTAACAACTTTTCGGATGCGAAAAGTTATGTTCTTTTTTCATTGTATATTTAATATATTATGTTCATTTTCAGAATGACACTTTTTCAAATTTTCTGATTTTTCATTTCTTTCCAAAATAGATTCATCTTTCTTTTGTAATTGTTTCCTAGAGAGTTCTTAGAGAAATATTAGAATTACTATATAATATTCTTGCTTGAGACTCAGTTATATCCCGGAGGATCTTTGCCGGAAATCATTAATAATTTTGTAGGGTAAATCATTCCTTAAAGAAAATGTTATCACACCTCAAAGTTTGATTTTGTTGTTCATCCAATTCACTAAATTTCCCAATAGCTTCTTCCTTATTGCCCCTTGCATCACTAGTTCAGTGAGCCAACCCTTCATGAATCATGTTCTGTTACTACTTCTTATTTGAGTTATTTGTATATCAGGATTAGAGAAAACACTTGAGAACTATTTATAGTGTTTTCACCACAGATCCTTTTATCATAGGGTGGGCTTTACTCAACCTACACCAGCTAGCCACCTTTTATACAAATTAAGAGCCTTTATATTTTATACTACTTTATCAACCTCAAAAAACAGTAAATATTAATCTCTATCAATGTAACCCACATCAGAAAAATTATTGCACCTATGCATATGGAAGGTGAGTCACTCCGAAGGAGGTCACTAGCCTAATACAACCATAAATTTGTGATTGCGAAGTCTGGCCACCACTATAGCAGCAGCACTCGAGGCTCAACTCAGTCTATCCGCTCTAATTTTGGCTACGAGGTGTTGAAGCTCTCGAGCGACCATGGCTATATCCAACAGCTTGTACCTTGAGCGACCATTGCCACGAGAGTGAGGAGCCAGAGAGCAGCAAGTGACATCAAAGGGAGCGGTCATAAACGTGAGCTCGAGGCTCAGCGACCCTGGTTCAGAGCTCAGAGATATGCCAGCCATGGTCTGTAGCTCAATGCTATAGGGCCATCGCCACCAGTTTGCAGTAACTCAAACAAGAGGAGGCAACTCCTAAAAGACACTATAAGTGTCCTACAGTTGTGAGAACTGAGAAGTTCGCCAAATATCTCGTAAAAAAGAAAGTTCTTTTTTTTTTTCCTGATTTGTTTAACTCTTTACACGTAAAGTGCGCTCTCTTGCAAATATCCATGGGTAATGTTATGTGATGTCTAGATATTTTTACGTTTATATGGCATTCGGCGAAAAAATACTTCTGCGGATTGATATTGTTACCAAAGGACAAAAAGAGAGGGATTGCATATAATATATTATTTTGTGGGGCCATTGAAGAAAAGAAAAAAATGGTGGTCTCCCTTCTTTGATTTCACGCCTGCCATCTTTAGTAGAGTAGAAGAATTCTGCACAAAATAAAAGGTAGGCCGCGCCGTACGAAGAAGAGTTCCTCTTTTTTGAAAAGTAGAAGCTGAGCCGCACAGGAACTCGTTGTGCCACTCGTACGGAGACACGAGAGAACGTCCGAGAACTGTTCTTCGGCGTACGAGGAGCTCTTCGCTTAGGCATCGATTTGTGCGAGAGTTTTATGTACACATCCAATTTAGAGTTATTATTATTATTTTTTTGTAAGGTCCAATTTAGAGTTATTTTATCCGTAAAAAGCTAGAAATTTTGGTATAATTTAGGCGTGGAAAATACGAGCGTATTGAATGATTATAATTTGAATTCTCTAATTATAGTGAATTATTATTGATAGTTCTTCTCGTGAATGTAGGTATCGACGTTCAGATCGAACCACGTTATATTTGCTGTCATTTATCGTTTCTCGTTAATTTTCTGCACTTTTGCATTGACGTATTTGTAAGATCCTGGTAATTTTCGCATGTTATATTACAACAATTGGTATCAGAGCTTGGATCAGATTTCTAGATGGTGATTTGGGACATTTGCTTGTTTGATTATCATCTAGATATTTGTGATTGCAATTATATCTGGGGTGAAAAATGAAATTGAGAAATTTAATAGGAAGAATAACTTTGGGTTTTGGAGTCTCAAGGTGGAGACGTTACTGACAACTTAGTATTTGGCAGAAGCATTGAAGGGCATGGCTAAGTTGCCCGAATCAACGAAAGATGCTAAAAAGGATGTGTTAATGAGGAAGGTTAGGAGTCTAATCGTATTGAATTTATCGGATGAACCGTTAATAGAGGTAGGCGAGCAGAAGGATACTGTAGCTTTGTGGGAAAAGCTTCAGTCGCTATATGTAAAGAAGGGTTTTAGCAATCGCTTATACATGTTGAAGAGGATGTTCCAGTTTAAATATATTGAATGTACATCTATCAAAACCCACCTAGATGAATTTAATAAACTCATTATGGATTTGAAGAACGTCGGTAAGACTATTGAAGATGAAGAGTAGGACATGATGTTGTTGGCTTCTTTACCAGAGTCATAGGAGCAAATTATTGATTCACCATTATAGGGGTGTACTACGATTACTTCAGAAGAGGTAAAATCCGTCTTATTTTCTAAGGAGTGGTAGAGAAAATTGCGAGATGAAAATCTGGCGCAAGATGTAGCACGGTGACTAGTGATTCATGGTAGAGAGCACTAGCGAGGGTCTAGCAGCAGTAGAGGTAAAAGTAGGTTTAAATCACGCCACAAAAAATCTAAAGGACGCATGAAGCGTTTTGAATGTCACGAGAAGGGGCACATTAAGAGAGATTGTCCTAAATTAAGAAACATAGGTGATAGGCAAAAAGCCATAGCAGTGTGGCGAATATTACTAAGGAGAGCACTAGTGATGTAGTGGTTGTTTTGTGTTTAACTACAGGTTCGCCAAGAGACGACTGAGTGCTAAATTCGGAGTGTTCTTATCATACGACGCCTTTAGGAATTGGTTTACTATTTACCAAACTGTAGATGATGGTAGAGTTATGTTGGGAAATAATGCAGTTTGCAAGGTTCTGCAGATATAGACAGTTCGTATTCATATGAATGATGGTGTAGTTCGCACATTAACAGACATGAGGTATGTATCGGAGCTCAAGAAGAACCTTATTTCTCTAGGACACTTGACGATATCGAGTGTAAGTACATCGCTGAAGGTAGAGTGCTGAAAATTTCAAGAGGTGCCATGATAGTGATGAAAGGGAAGAAAGTGAATTATCTCTATCATCTATTGGGAGATACCGTCACAGTAGCTGCTGCAATTTCATCAAATAAGTCAAATTCTGATTTAACTCAGTTATGGCATATGCGTTTAGGGCATATGAGTGAGGCAGAAATGGCAATGCTGAGTAATAGGTTGTTCTAAAGGGTGGTCAGAAGATAAGTAAGTTAGATTTATGTGAGCACTGTATTTTTGGGAAGCAGCGCAAGATTAAATTTACTATAGATATTCATTCGACCAAGCAACCGGTGGAAAATATTCATTCAGATGTCTTAAGCCTGTCTCTGGTTCCTTCGAAAGGAGATGCTCGTTATATGTTGACCTTTATGGATGATTATTCCAAGAAGGTATAAGTATACTTTATAAAGCACAAATCTGATGTGTTTGATCGGTTTAAGAAATTTAAGGCATTAATTGAGAATTAGTCAAATAAACAGATCAAGTGCCTGAGAACCGTTAACGACATGGAGTTCTGTGGTAAAGACTTTACCGAGTTCTGTGAGAGAAAGGGGATTGTGAGACACCGCACAGTACTTGGAACACCACAGCATAATGGCATGGCAGAACGGAAGAATAAAACTTTACTTGAGCAGGCTCGGAGCATGTTATCGCTTCCTTGAATAGGCAAGGAATTTTGTGCCGAAGCAGTGAACACGGTCTTTTACCTAATTAATAGATCTCCATCATTTGCTATTGTGTGAAAAACTCCAAAGGAAGTATGATCGAGGAAAACTATTGATTACTCCAAATTACGAGTATTCAGATGTCCTACGTATACTCAGACTAGTGATGGTAAGATTGAGTTGAGATCGAAGAAGTGTATATTTTTAGGTTATGCACATGGGGTGAAAGGCTATCGACTGTGGTACATTGATCCCAAATCACCCAATTTTCTCATCAGCAGAGATGTGGTCTTCGACAAGATTGCAATGTTTCGACAGAGGAGTCCTGAGACACTACCAACAGAACAGATAGATCATGGTATTAGTGGTGAGATGGAGCTTCAGGTGGAGACTCTAAAGATCTCGGAGGTAACAGAGGTTGAGACTGTAGACGAGGCCGCATTTCCTAAAGTCGGTGATAGTGAACAACCAGTACAATCGCAGTACACTCTAGCTGAGGGCAGACAACGAAGGAAAATTAAACCACCGATACATTATGGTTATACAGATATTGTTTATACTTTAACTGTAGGTGACGAGGTGAAGACGTATAAGCATTCGTCATACTTTGAGGCAATGGATAGTTCTGAGTCATCGTAGTGACTAGGGGCTATGAGTGAAGAGATGGAATCACTCTATCGAAATCAAACATAGGAGTTAGTTAAAGTACCCAAGAGCTAGAAAATTGTTGGAAGCAAATGGGTCTACAAACGAAAAGAGGGCATTCCTAGTGTTGAGGCAGCGAGGTATAAGGCGAGATTTGTGGTAAAGGGATTTACACAGACAGAGGGCATTGACTATAATGATGCGTTCTCTCCTGTGGTAAGGCATACTTCTATTTGTGTTTTACTTGCTTTAGTTGTTGTACAAGATCTCGAGTTGGAGCAGCTTGAGTAAAAACGACATTCTCACGATGAGTTGGAGAAGCAGATTTACATGAGGCAGCCAGAGGGATTTGCTATTACAGGTAAGGAAGACCATGTTTACTTGTTAAAGAAATCTTTATATGGGCTGAAATAGTCTTCTAGACAATGGTATAAGCGTTTTGATGCTTTCATGGCTAGTCAAGACTATTCTAAAGTCAGATGGATAACTGTATTTATTTTAGAAGACTGGATGATTGGTCTTTGATATATTTGCCACTATATGTTGATGATATGTTTATAACAGCTAAGAATATGTCTGATATTGATGTGCTTAAAAGGTAATTGAGTTCTGAATTTGAAATGAAAGATTTAGGTGCAGCAAAGAACATTTTGAGTATGGATATTTTGCATGACAGGATTGCAGGATCATTACATCTATCTCCAAAGAAATATATTGAGAAGATTGTAACATGTTTTAATTGCAGTCAGCAAAGTCTATGAGTGCTCTATTAGCGAAGTATTTTAAACTTTCAGTTAAGTTATTACGTAGACTGAGGAGGATGAAGAGCATACGTATCGTGCTCCTTATTCTAGTACAGTTTGTAGTATTATGTGTGCTACGGTATGCACTAGGCCTAATATTTCACAAGCTTTCAATGTAGTTAATCGCTATATGAAGCGTCCTAGAAAAACTCATTTGGAAACTGTGAAATTGATTTTCAAATATTTGAAGGGGAGAGCAGACGTTGGTATAGTGTACCGGAGGGACAGTAATGGTAGAGAGATCGTTGGGTTTGTGGATCTGATTATGCAGGTGACTTGGATGAGTGCAGGTCGTTAATAAGGTACGTATTTAAGCTTGCAGGTGGTGCAGTTAATTGGAAGATGTCCTTACAAGACTACGTTGCCTTGTCATCAATTGAGGCAGAGTACATGGCACTGACCTTTGTAACGAAAAAGGCGATATGGTTGCAAGGTTTGCTCTTGGACTTTGGGATAAATTAGGAAAATGCTGACATACACTGTGATAACTAAGGTGCGATATCTCTGATGCATAATCATATTTATCACGAACGGACAAAACATATCAATATTCGGTACCACTTCATTCGAGATGCCTTAGCGAAGAGTAAGATTGTTATGAAAAAATAGCAACAATAGAGAATCCGGCAGACATGATGACCAAGCCTATTCCTTTGGCGAAGCTCAAGCTTTGTTAGAGCACTATTGACGTTTGTGGAGAGTGATCATCTTTCGAGGCGATGGGAGAGCAGCTTGTTTAATGAGCACTATGAGTTGATTTCAAACATCGAATCAATATGGAGATTTGTTACGTGATATCTCGATATTTTTATGTTTATATGCTTTCGGTGAAAGAAATACTTCTGGAGATTGATATTGTTTCTACAGGACAAAAAGAGAATGATTACATATAATATATTATTTTGTGGGGCCATTGAAGAAAAGAAAAGAAAGAAAAAAAGGCGGTTTCCCTGCTTTGATTTCACGCCTGCCATCCTTAGAAGAGCAGAAGAATTCTGCACAAAATGGAAGGTGAACTGCGCCGCACGAAAAAGAAGAGTTCCTCCTTTTGGAAAAGTAGAAGCCGAACCGCTCAAGAATTCGTCGTGCCATTCGTACGAAGACACAAGAAGAACATCCGAGAACTGTTATTTGGCGTACGATGAGCTTTTCGCTTGGGCATCGATTTGTGCATGAGTTTTATTTATATATCCAATTGAGATTTGTTTTATCTGTAAACAGTTAGGGATTTTGGTATAATTTAGATGCAGGAAACATAAGCGTATTGAGCGATTATAATTCCGATTTTTCGATTATAGTGGATTGTTATTACTGGTTCTCCCTGTGAATGCAAATACAGACATTCGGACCGAATCACGTTATATTTGATGTACTTTTTTCGTTCCTTGTTAATTTTCTGCACTTTCACATTAACTTATTTGCAAGTTCTTAGTAGTTTTCGCACGTTATATTACAACAGGTAATATGCTTGCAACATTGACCAGATCAGACTATTCTTGTCCTTAAATTTCTCGACTCCAGCTATAGTTGGATAGTAGAATACATGTCGACTCTGGTCGTCGCCGAAACCTGGCACGTACAGGGAACGGAATTTAGCATATCCAAGTCACTGGACCACTACCTTTGTTCCACCACCCCCCCCCCCCCCCCCCCCCCCCCTCCCCCCACAAAATTTTGGGTGCCAAAATTATTTATTGGATTTTGGATGTTCTCAGAATATCCTACGTTCATGCAAAATGTGCTCAACCTTTTGGGAGGTTATAAATAGATATTGCACTCCAAAACTGCTCATCCAAGCCTAAAAAATCAGAAATCACATTATATTACAATACGTGAGTGGTAGTGTGCCATGCATGTAAGCGGTGAATTACTGGGCATTTACTCCATTGGCAGGTGGTTTACACCCAATCATTTTCACTTGGAGTGAAAGGAATGTAAGCTCACTGCCAAAGGAGATTTGCCCGGCAATTCACCGTTGCAATCTCATCAAACCTGGGATGCTTCATTTGGGTTTTCTTTCATGGCACTATATCTATTTTACTTTAGTTTCTTATTGTTTATTTTAGTTATTTTAGTCATACAATCACTTTGTCGAGTGAGATATTTAACTTCTATGAGAAATGAAATAATGGGCCTACCCCCGCCACCTCCTATGTAGGTGCCGTCGACGATTAATTACCACCCATCATAGGTGGTGCCGCCCCTCCGGCATGCAAGCAGAGAGAGAGAGAGATCAATGGCGGCCCGGTGCTACTGATGGCTAAAGACAGCAGGATGTGTATGGAGGCACCTCGGCTATGCAACTTGGCACCAAATAGCTTTCACCTTTCAGTAACTACTTATTACTAGGTAGATGATAAATAGGGAGTGTAAATTTTTTTTAAAAAAAAGAGCGAAAAAATAGAAAATAGAGACGAAAAAAACACTATTTCAAATGGTTTATTGTGTCATTTGCTGAATGAGAGTGAAAACAAATTGTTATTTATCACTTAATGGAGAAGATATCAATTCTTACAAGATGGTCCTCGACGATTTTTGGTGAAATTTAAATAATTAAAGTCCACAATTCATGCCTACATCCAAAATCATACTTGAATTTAAACATGTTTATTATCGCAATATTATGTTTTGAATTTTCATAATAAGTTTATTACATAGAATTTTCAAGCACAAGCCCCTTAATTCCGACCGCTCCTTATATCCGAACATAATCCTCGAAAATCTCTTTCATCCCTAATACTGGATGCCATGCCGCGAACCCACTAACACTATTATATTATCATCATCATATCTGGAAAATTTTCTCCATTATTTTCGATTTCTTGGCTATAGTTAGAAAAGTTTTTCATTTAATTTCTTTCGAATATTTTACCCTTTCCCCCGCACGTGTAAATAGTGCGCCATCTATTCTCCATAAGGGCGTTGTTCACATAGGAATGGCAAAACCTGATACAATGCTGCCGCCATATTTGAAGGTAGAGGTCCATTCACACTGCAAATTTAGTTCAGCGGGACTTTCTTTTTAATTTTCTCTGACTTTAACGTTAGGTATGGAATGGCCATGGGATTATCCCCACGCATATCATGCCACTATAGATGTGACATCCATCAAGCATTAAATAAGTACGAGCAGCAAGACGATGAATTTTTTACGACCCATGAGATTCCAAATAATCTTATCTTGAAGACAAGTAGTAACCATATATATATATATATATTATGATCGAGTTGTCCAGGCTAACTTGCGCGCACCTCGACTATTCATCGGGGGACTAGCACGACAACCACCGGTCATAACACTCACTTAAGTCACGGAGTGCAATTTGAGAGATTTGAACTATGAACCTGACAAGGATAGTCTATCTTTTAACCAACTTAGTCATTCGTGAGTGGGTTAATAACCATATTTTATCTCTGGTGAAGATTTTAATCTCGACCCAAAGCATAAACCCATCAATAAGTGAGAATTTTTCAAAGCTCATGTGACTGCTTTAATAAAGTTAAGGTTATAAGATTTATTGTATGACTAAGTCCGTACCAATTTTTGTCGATTAGTAATGTTTACAATATGCTTCTTTGGCCATTTTGGTGATAAAAAATGTAAGTGTGTTAATTTTTTAATTTTTTCTTCTTCTAATTTTAATAACTTTATTTAACCATTTATTCTTTTTTAGTATTGGTTCTATCATACAATTAAGGCTAAAAAATTCTTCAAATATGAACTTAAACGTGTCTAATTATGTAGAAACAAACCCAAGTAAGACGTTTTTTTTTCTTGTGATCAAGTCGTTTATGTCAGATCAAAATTTAGTAGATTATATATCGTACTCTGCAAACAAATCGTGTTGAGATTTACTGATTTACTGTCTAACACGAATTTAACGGGGCTACTACTGCAACCAGAAAATCACGCTCAAAGTCATGGGAATACACAAAATCATAGTTACTAACTCATTGATACCATCGATTTATCTTTCCTTTTTCTTTGCCGACAAAGTTCATGACATGTCTAAAACTAATCATCCACGGGGAAGTCGAAAAAGTCGCACTTGAAGACCGCGGTGCACGTGGCGTGCGGGCACGGGAAGCACGTGCGGAGTTTTTGACCTTGCGCTCGTGCGTTTCAAAGTTGGCCATGAGTCGAAGGTGAAGTTTCTCAAACATAGCATGATACGGAAACTAGGATCAGAATATTTTCAACCGGATCTTTTTGCTCATTTACCATCCTGCCCTCAAGCATCAGGAAAATGTCACGCTGACGACGACGTACTAAAAAACGAAAAGCGTCTTCCTCAACGTCAATTTAGCATAACACGCAACCATTTTATATGTATATATAAAGCACATACATACTGCAATAGGTCCACCAAATTATGCAGCATTGGTATAGATCCCTCTTTTTAAATATTACTCTATATGTTTGTATTGGCCTCGTCTGATTAACATGTATTAGCTACTTTATTTTCTAATTGAATTTTGGAACAATTCCAAATAAATGCCCCCAAATGCTTTCATTTTTTTAAATAAGGGTCTGAAATGGATATTACTTCAAATAAAAACCTAAAATACTATCATTATCTCAAATAATGACCTAAAATGGACATTAATTTTTTTCAAATATGGGACTGAAATGATCATATCAATCACAAAAAAAAGGTCTGACTCGCGTTGGTCATGCGCATTTTGGTCACTTACTTTGTTATTTTTTCTTTGTTTTCTTTCCATGTTTTCTGTTTTGTAAGAAATTAAGAAAAAGTTCAAAAAAAAAAAACTAAAGAAACACAAATGAGAGGAGGCGAGGCGATGGTGATGACCGTCAAGGTTGCCGACGACCCCATCAACCAGATGTGTGGGCTAGGCTCTCACCTAGATTTAGGATAGGGTTGCAGCCCTCTCCCGACTCTAGTGGAGCCTTCTGGCCCTTGCCTCTAGTCAATGGGGTCATTGGCTATTGCCACCGCCCCACTAGTGGCTGAGCGGTGGCCACAAATGGGAAGGTAGGCCTCCTGCATGTTTTTCCTTTTTGAAAATTATATTTTGACGAAAATGTCCTTGGTTGGCCGGAACATTTGGCCGGCTAGTTGATGAAGTCGGGCCTTTATTTGAAATAGTCATGGCAACTTCAGGTATTTATTTGAGGCAATGACATAAGGCTTTTATTTAAAAGAAAATGAGGGCACTTAGGGTTTTGTTTGGATTTTTCTCGCTTAAAAATTAGGAAGTTTGAATTTCTATTAGCTAAGAAGTAAATGTAAACCAAGGTGTCAATTGTTTTCTGGAAATTCCGAAGACAATAATTGTTCAATTGCATTGATTTTACTTCTTCTTTCCCCCCACAAATCAAGATAGGATAGGCGAAAGGAAGATTAGAATCCGTATAGAATGGTCAATGTTTTCCAAACTCTTCACTCTTGAAGCAAATCCAAACTGAATGGCTTAGCGGGGATGATGCTTAGATGAACCCATTTGTGTGGTTTGTTCAACTGGTTTGTCGATGTTCTTTTTGTGCAATCAAAATCCTTTAGCCCGATTTGCAAGGCGTTAATTTTGATGAGTGACCTAATTAGTGATGCTCCAATGGTCACCAACCTCCGACTAAGAGTACCATGCTTCTCTATTTAATAAGTAATTTTGATTTGCATTACCTTAAAATTTCTCTGACTAAGAGCCACGTCAGAGACCACTCTCTCCCCTCACATCCCCATCCCTCGCACCTTCTTGGTAAAACCTACCTTGTCGCATGACGTAATGAAGGCCAAAAGGGGGCAAAAAAATTGAAACAATTAGACAAAGACCCAAGACCAAATCAAGTACCTAAACACACAAAGGTGTGAACTCTGATTTTGAGTCTTTCCTGTCCGGTAATAGAGGGTGTATATATTCTAAGCAATCCAATCTCTCGTTAAATCTCCATAAGAACGCAATCTCCTCGGGCCGTCATTAATGGAAGAAGCCGAAGCAGTCATGAAGATCATCGATAGGTGCTGGTTCGAGCTCGAGATCTTCGAGAAACGACCAGACACGTCGCCTTCTTCGACCTCCGGATCCGATCCGGGTCAAGAAAGCATAGGAGAAATACCCGAAGACGAAAACCCGTGTATTCATCTTTCTCGGACTCCGTCCATTCTCTTGAGGTCCATTAGCGATCAAACGAGCATCATCTTCCCATCAAGCTCTCTCTCCCCAGACTCAGTCCTTCGCACGACGCCTATGCACAACATGATCTCTGAAGAAGAAGAAAGTTTCAACCGGAAAAACCCAAGAAGCTCAGAGTTCTCGCGCCGAGAGAAGGGCCGTATGGGAGGAAGAGCGAAGAGGAGAACCCTGAGCAAGAGCTTGTCACAGCTCGAGTTCGAGGAGCTAAAAGGGTTCATGGATCTCGGGTTCACCTTCTCGGAGGAAGACACAGTCGACTCGAGCTTGGTCTCCATCCTTCCTGGGCTACAGAGACTGGGCAAGATAATCCAAGATGGCGAAGAAGATGACCAAGATGGCGATCATCATCAAGAACGTGTCGATGAGAGAGCGAGTGTTGGTGAGTCTGCAGTTATGACGAGGCCTTATCTGTCGGAGGCGTGGGAATGGTGGGAGGAGAAGAGGAAGGAGGATCCATTGATGAACTGGAAGGTTCCTGCACTTGGGAACGAGACGGACATGAGAGAGAGTCTCAAATGGTGGGCTCACACTGTTGCTTCAACCGTTAGATAACAGTTGTTTCCCGTTGCTGCTCTTGTTGGTTCGATTTGGAAATCTTGAAAGCTCTTCTTGTAAAAAGATTTTTCGATTTTGTTAATGAATTAGTGGTAAATCAACTTGGATAACTCGTGACTTTGCTTTGATTAAGGAAAGCAGATTTGATGTTCCTTTGGCAATGCGATGCTGTAAGAAAGTTGACCCAGTAATATGTTGATCTTTATTAATTACCTTCTTGAAATGTACCTTGAGGGAGATCAATAGTACTAGACAGTTGTCAGTCTTTTTCCAAAGTGTAGCGTTATTTTTCTTGGATGTTTCATTGAACTTGGAATATTCTCCGTTATTATTTCTTTTGTAGGTTTTATTTTTTATAATTTAATAGAGAAATGACTTTAAAATTGCTAGGAACATGTAGATCAGATATTTCCTAATCTCAAGAGTATTTTGAGGACGGTGTATGGACATATGTCAATTGTCCACATGCTCAAATGTCAACAATGGGAAACAACCATTTGAGACTCTCTCTCTCTCATGTCCGTAACCACCCCGTTCCTTCTTGTAAATATGTTTTTTGGAATATAGAATATTAGGGGTCTTGTTGGCCCCCTTCGATAAGCTGAAATTCGGTCATTTACTCCGAATAACAGTATTTCTTGTGTTGGTATACTGGAGACTAAGGTGAAAGAGTCTCTTTTTGGTATCCTGGTTGGTGGTGGGTGGCGAACTACGAACACTCTCATCGGGGTAGAATTTGGATTGGCTGGGATTCTCAGATAGTTGAGCTCTAGATTCTTTCGACGTCAACCCAGATGATTCATACTAGAGTGAGATTGATTGCCATGAATAATTCCTGTCTTACGTCGATTAGTGACCATACATTTATTGCTTGGAGGTCTCTGTGGGCCGACCTTATTAACCTTAGTATATGTGATGAGCCTTAGATGGCGGCTGGAGACTTCAATGCTATTCGAGACCATACAGATAGAATGGGTAGCTCGAATATTTAGATTCCTGCTTTTGATGAGTTTGGGGATTGTTTAGCTCAAGTAGGCTTGGATGACCTCAGATATGTGGGACATAGGTTCACTTGGGCCACTTCCTCAGGTTTACTCCGAAAGCAACACAAAATTGATCGTGTTCTTATTAACGAACACTGGAACCAGATATATTCCTTTTTTGAGGCCACCTTTTTGTCACCAGGGATCTTTGATTATATTCCTATTGTGGTCAAAATTACGCCTCCTCTTATGTCCAAGAAACCTTTCAAATGCTTCCATTACTGGACTACACACCCTTCGTACAAAGATATTGTTACACAGGTATGAGCTACTTATTTTGGTGGCTCCCCTATGTACATACTCTATCGCAAACTCAAGCTCCTCAAATGGCGACTCAAATAGTTGAATAGGAGCTCATTTTCTAATATTTCTAACCGGACTGAGCAAGTAAGGATAGCCCTCAATTCGGGTCAAGACCCTCTGGAACTTGATCCCACTAATCAAGTATTAGTGGATAGGGAAATGGAACTTCTTCAGGCTTTCTCTACCCTAAGACTCCAAGATGAGTCTTTCTATAAATAAAAATCAAGAATTAGATGGCTCAAGGAAGGGGATATGAACACTAGATATTTCCATCACTCCGTCAACAAAAGAAGATTTCAGAATCGTATACTCTCGGTATTGGATTCAAGAGGGGAGCCCTTGACCGAACCTACTCAGGTTCAGGACCTTATAGTTGGATACTTTGAGGATCTGCTCAATGGTGATTCTACCTCTATACGACCTGGAATCCCTGATATTTGTAGATATCTCTCCCGCACTCTAGATGATGAGTAAGTGGATTCGTCATCTCGAACCGTCATGGAGGAGAAAATCTAAACTACTATCTTCTCACTAGCCAGAAGTAAAGCTCATGGCCCCATTGGCTTTAGTGTTGAATTATTTATCTCATCTTGGGATATCGTCGGTCCGTCGGTTATTTTGGCAATCTAAGATTTCTTTAGAAATGGTAGCCTAGTAAAAGAAACAAACACTACCATATTATCCCTTGTCCCGAAGACTCCTAATGCCAAGGCTATGGGTGACTTCCAATCTATTGCATGTTGTAACACGATTTACAAATGCATCACGAAGATACTAACTCTGCCATCCATTATATCCCTTTCTCAAACTGCTTTTGTTAGAGGTAGGCGAATCATTGATAATATAATGCTTGCTCAAGAGTTATTTTCAAATTTCCATCATGAGCCATATCTTCCCAAATGTGCTATTTAGGTTGACTTTCACAAAACTTATGACACGGTGGATTGGGGTTTCCTTGAGACGGTATTAAAGGCTTTTCGATTCCTAGAATCCATTGTTAAACTGATCATGGAATGTGTTACCACGCCTAAATTCTCTGTGGCGATTAATGGGGAACTACATGGTTTCTTCTCGAGTACTAGAGGCATTCGACATGGGGTCCGCTATCTCTATACCTTTTCACTTTGGTTATGGAAGTGTTCTTTGGCATCTTACATTCTAAGACTAGTTTGCCCTCATACAAATTTTTCTGGCGATGCAAGCATAGCAGAGTCTCACACTTATTCTTTGCTGATTATGTGCTACTATTTGCCAAAGGAAACTTGGGCACCATTCGCTTGTTAAAGGAGGGACTACACATTTTCTCTACTTGGTCGAGTCTAAGGTCGAATATTAACAAGAGTGAAGTGTTCTTTTGGAGTGGTACAACTACCCTACAGGAGCAAATTCGACATTGCCTGGACTTCCAAGAAGGTGCTCTCTCTTTTCGGTATCTAGGAGTTCCTGTCACTGCCTCTAGAATCCGCAAAGCTAATTGTGATGCTCTGGTTAATGCTATTAATGCTAGAGCTCGATATTGATCCTAGAGATTTTTGTCTTATGCTGGATGGTTAAATCAGTTCTACAATCCATTTATGTATGTTGGGCCACCGTTTTCACTCTTTCGAAGTCGGTTATAAATAGGATTGAACAGATTCTTAGACAGTTCCTTTGTAAAGTCTCGGATTTAGGCATTGGAGGAGCTAAGGTTTCTTGGTCAAACATCTGTATTCCAAAGGAGGTGGGGGCCTAAGGATTCGCAGACTTGTGGATTGCAACAAGGCCATGACCTTGCCTGGACTTCCAAGAAGGTGCTCTCTCTTTTCGGTATCTACGAGTTCCTGTCACTGCCTCTAGAATCCGCAAAGCTAATTGTGATGCTCTGGTTAATGCTATTAATGCTAGAGCTCGGTATTGATCCTAGAGATTTTTGTCTTATGCTGGATGGTTAAATCAGTTCTACAATCCATTTATGTATGTTGGGCCACCGTTTTCACTCTTTCGAAGTTGGTTATAAATAGGATTGAACAGATGCTTAGACAGTTCCTTTGTAAAGTCTCGGATTTAGGCGTTGGAGGAGCTAAGGTTTCTTGGTCAAACATTTGTATTCCAAAGGATGTGGGGGCCTAAGGATTCGCAGACTTGTGGATTGCAACAAGGCCATGACCTTAAAACATATATGGATTTTATTTATAGAAAAAGAGTCACTCTGGTGTAAGTTGATCCGCTCGACTTTCCTGAAGAACATAAATGTTTGGGTAGCCAGCATACCTACTGTATGTTCTTGGGCATGGAAGAAGATTCTAGACCTCCGATCAGATTTCTTTCAGCACTATAGATGGACCATTGGTAGTTGGCAGTCGATGTCATTCTGGTTTGACTATTGGCACGACAAAGGCCCATTACACATGCTTGTAACGGCTAGAGATATATACCAGTCTAGGATCCCTTGCGATGTAACGGTTCGTGACTTTTTTTACTCGGATTGGCCACCCTCTATTATGCTAGATACCATCCTCTCTTGGATGGAACCGGATCCCTCCTTAATGGAGAACAGGGAAGATCAAATCAAGTGGACATGTCACTCTTCTAGGGACTTCTCAATTACATCGGCGTGGAATATTATTAGACCCAAAAGACAACTTGTTCATGGGCATTCTTTCATCTGGGATAAGTCTTTGCTCGAAGAGATGCATTTCTTATGTGGCTAGCCTCGCATAATCGGCTAACTACGCAGGTATTTCTACTTCAATATCATCGGATTGAGGATGGTGTGTGCACTTTCTGTTGGCTAAGACCAGATTCCATTTATCATTTATATTTTGGATGCTCAATCTCTGGTAGTCTTGCTTCCACTTGGGCATCCAATTGTAACTTGTCTTGGCAAAATCGATCTTGGGACGACTTTATCAAATGGCCAAGCAACATCTAGGTGGCTGATCCTTTGCTTACCAGATCGTCAAGTTCTCTCTTGATGCATTATGCCATATTATCTGGACGATAAGGAACTATATCCTTTTTCGAGGTAAAACTCTTTTTGTACCTGCTATCACCTTGCACCTTACCACGAAGGTCAAAGATGGAGCTCTCTTTTTTGGACGCATTCAAGACTGCCCTCATAAAAGAAGCCTACAAAGAAAATGGGGTCTTTCAACAACTACCTTCGACGATCGTCGCAAAGTTGTGTAGTTGTTTATTTACATTGTCATTTCTAGTCTAATGATTACATTCTACTCTCCAGTTAGGCCGTGTATTTGGCCAAGTCTCAGGGTTAGTGTGGTTGTGTTATGGCCCTTATTTTTTAGTTTTGCTGAACCTATTCCTCTAGGCCTGTTTGCCTCGGATGGTGGTCGGATATGGTCAGACTTTGGTCGACTGTTTCGACAATTGCTGAGACTTTTTACATGTCATAATTATAAGACAGTTTCAGATGCCGTGCTGCTGTCCAGAGTTGCTGTTACCTAGATTTGTCGTTGTCCAGATTTATTACGTCCATTTTTTGTTCCGCTTAGGTCGAATAGTCCGGCATCTTTTTTGGCCAAATACTCGACTCTTTGTATATGCTTGCTTCCTTATTTTCAGGCCGTGTAGTTGGCATTGTTAGCTGCTTGTATGGCCGTCTGTTGGCCATCTTCTTTTGCTTGAACTCCACAAGTTTCCCCCGGTTTGGCTGGCCATCCTGCTACTTGATCCAGACCAGCTCTTGGTGGATTGGTCGGCCGACTTGATGTTAATCCTTATGCTGTGCATTTGTGTAGACCTAGACATGCTTGGTCGTTGTTTTGACCACTTTATTCAGGGCAATGCTGCTCCTTCCACTTTTATTGCTTTGGGTCGCTTGTTTGGCCATGTTTTTTACTACTCCTCTTGCCCGGTTTTGGGATTTCTTGTCCATCTGTTTGGATGTTTGCTTAATCTTGTGTTGGCCGACTCTTGGCCTCTAGGTAGTCTCACGCTGCTACGTTGCTCATTTTGTAGCCGATTCACCATTGAACCCATTTTGACACACATGGTGCCAATATTGGTTCATGATTTTTGTGTCCGGCTTTATCTTTGTAACTAGTGACTTGAAAAGTTTATATATATACTTAACTTACCAAAAAATAATAATGCATTTGACGATAATGTAAAGAATTTCGTTAGCATAGCAGTTTTTGAGTGACGAGAACAAAGGTATATTGTGAACCACAAAAATCTTAAAAGAGTGAAATCTACAATAATTTTTAACTAATTATTATTTATTTTTTATGGCCCAAATTGTTAGCATAGTCGTTATATAATCAATTCCCTAATATAAATTCCTTTTCATTCTTGACGTTTATCTATCTTTCCTATTTGTGCGTAAAATGAATGATATAGTAGCATCTGCTACACACGTGTGTGTTTGGGTGTTTATAAATTTCTATGTCCGACCATGTATATTCCCTTTTACAATATTATGATGACTTCACCGTCGGCCGAATCCTTATCTAGACAAATTTATAGGTGTGCTTTATTAACATAGTCTTTAGGTGACTGAAAGTAACAATATGTTATGGGTTATAAATTCTTAAAGGACTGGACCCTATCATTATTTTTAATTATTTGTTATTATTTTAGCCCATATCTAACTATTAATTTTACTATTAATCATTCTTTTTTATAATTGTAAAAGAAATTAAAAAATTAAGGCCGGGAATTTTGAAAGGTAATTAAATGCTTGAATGGATGGGATGGGGGGACAACACAAGTTTTGGCAGATTCCATGGAAATGAAAGATCCGGGAGCATGTTCTGACGTCCAAATTGGCATCCCTTTCGTGCCAAATATCAAGACGTGGTGGGCGGTCGCTAACGAGTGTTTAGATTCGCTTCCAACCACAACAACGAAAGCGTCTATGCATGCTTATGGGGAAATTCGTTGCTGAACCTGTGAGCGGCGGTAACGATCTCTTATCGGAAAAAATCGAATGAGAATCAAAAGTTATGACATACAAGTAATCATTCTTCTTCCGATTATGTCACTCAAGTATTTAATTGAGAAGCTACGACACCAAAGTAAACATCGTATGAAAATTACGTAGGATATAGATTTGGTGTTCCATAAGGAACATGAGGCCAGCGATTAGCAACTCATTTGCGATTATTGGACCTATTCTAATGTCCTTCATGCCCCCAGCATAGGCACAATCCAAGAGACTCTATAACAGGACTTCCCCGACAATTCCCTAAAGCATATTAGCATCAAACTCCACATATCCATTCAACAAGACCTTGAGATAAGGCCGCCTTATAGTCCTACCAACTCAAGGAATATAAGAACGTTGGCAGTGTATACAACAACGGCGGCTCAGTAGTCAGCCACAGGTGGAGCTTCTCCACTCGGCGCCCTGCTGCAACGCGGAGCCAGAGGCCGATCGCCGCAAGCTCGGCCTCGTCCTACTTGAAGATGGTGACGTGGAACCTCTTCACCGCAGGCGAGGTGCGCATTGGATCAGGACGCTGTCGACAAGGGAAGGGAAGTCCAAGGAGTAGGTATTGTGAGTGCGAGGCCGGACTCCATTGAAGACGACGTGACTGGTGGTTGTCCAAGTGGTCTGGGAGTGTTGGAGAAGACGCTGGTCTTGACGACATCTTTGAGTGGCATGGAATGAGAAGATGTGGGTGATCACGTCGTCTAGCAAGGCGCTGATAAGACAAAATGAAGTTTTTGGAGATTTCCTCCCGGGTTTCAAAGGGTTTTACTTTTCTTTTTCTTTTATATAACTGATTGACGATTTCTAGGAAACAAAATGAAGTTGAACATAATTTTTAATTGACTTTTTTAATTGGTGTATATATATATATATATAGTCAATTGTCATAGAAATTTTGTCTGGTGACCAATCAATTGCTAACGACATCCAACAAATACAGGAAGCAAAATTCTATAAGAGAAGGATCAGAGTCGTCCTATATCAATGGTGATGATGGATGATGTGCACAAAGTTACAAAACCTGCAATATATACATCCAACATTATTCTACTAAATTTAGTCCTAATTTTTTGAAAGCATTGTTGAAAAACTAACTCATGCGGAAAGTACCAGGATCTTGTAAATACGTCAATGCGAAAACACAAAAAAAAAAATAACAAGGAACGATAAGGACACCGGATATAACGTGGTTTGGTCCGAATGTCGATACCTACATCCACGGGAAGAGACAGGAAGAACAATTCACTATAATCGGAGAATTGGAGTTATAATTGTTCAATACTCTCGTGTTTCCCGCACCTAAATAATACCCAAACCCAAAATGTTTACAATAAACAACTTAATTAGATATATAAAATAAAGCCAAGCTCACGAAGCAAATCTCCGTATGCATAACTTCACAGCGCGATCAAAACAGAGCGTCCCTGTATCGCTTCTATGTTTTGAACTCGTTCTCTTCGTGAAGTTCCATGTGCGGCTTCGGTCAAAGTCACCTATTTTCTTTTGTGCGGCTCCTTGTTATGTCTTCATGCGGCTCGGCTCTGCTCGACTTGCAAGAAAAAGAGGGACTCTTTTCTCTTCAGTACATATTCTGCAAGCGTGCAAACAAGGAAAGAAAACCAACTTTTTCCTTTCTTTTTCTTCAATGGGCCCACCACCACACAAAGTAATATATATATATATATATATATATATATATATATATATATATATAATATGAAATCCCATCTTTTTTGTCTTTTAATGCTAGTATGAAATCTGGGAAGATTTCCACCAAGTGCCATATAACATAAAAATATGTTTTAGTTAATCGGCTCAAAATTCGAGACATCATATAACAATTCTCCACCTTGGCTTGTATTTGAAGCCAACTCATAGTGCTCATTGTCCATGCTGCTCTCCCATCACCTCGAAAGATGATCACTCTCTACAGATGTCAATAGTGCCCAAATAAAGCTTAAGCTTTGCTAAAGGAACAGACTTAGTCATCATGTCCGCCGGGTTTTCTCCTATCGCTATCTTTTTCACAACAACCTTGCCCTTTGCTAAGACATCTCAGATGAAGTGGTACTTGATATTGATATGTTTCGTTCGCTAGTGATAAATCAAATATACGCCAAAAATATCGCACCTTGGTTGTCACAATATATATCAACACTTTTCTGATCCAACCCAAAGCCCAAGAGCAAACTCCGTAATCATATCGCCTCTTTCGCTACAAAGGTCAGTGCCATTTTCTCTACCTCAATCGACGACAAGGCCACGTAGTCTTGTAAGGACACCTTCCAACTAACTGCATCACCTGCAAGCATAAATACGTACCCTGCTAAAGACCTGCATTCATCCAAGTCACCCGGGATAGCAAATCCCTCTGGCTGCCTCATGTAAATCTGCTCCTCCAATTCACCGTGAAGAAACGCCGTTTTCACATCAAGCTGCTCCAACTCAAGATCCTGTCCAACAACTAAGGCAAGTAAAATACGAATAGAAGTATGCCTTACCACATTAGAAAACACTTTATTGTAGTCAATGCCCTCCCGCTATGTAAACCTTTTCGCCACAAGTCTCACCTTATACCTTACTACCTCGACACCAGGAATGCCCTCTTTCCGTTTATAGACCTCTTTACTTCCAACAATCTTATGGCTCTTTGGTACTTTAACTAGCTCGCATGTCTGATTTCGATAGAGTGATTCCATCTCTTCACTCATAGCCCCTAGCCACTGTGACGACTCAAAACTAGTCATCGCCTCAAAGTATGATGAAGGCTCATCTGTCTCCACCTCGTTACCTACAGTCAAAGCATAAGCAATATCTATATAACCATAACGTACATGTGGTTTTATTTGCCTTCGCTGTCTACCCTCAACTAGAGGATGTTGCGACTGTACTGGTTGTTGATAATCACCGTCTTCAGGAACTGCGGCCTCATCTGCAGTCTCAACATCTGTTACCTCTGAGGTCTCCGGAGTCTCCACCTGAAGCTCCACCTCACTACTGACAACATGATATGTCTTCTCTACTGGTAATATCACGAGACTCCTCTGTCGAAGCATTGCAGTCTCGTCAAAAATTACATCTCTACTTATTATAAAATCGGGTGATCTAAAATCGATGGACCACAGTTGGTAGCCTTTCACCCCATGTGCATAATCCAGAAATATGCACTTCTTCGACCTCGGCTCAAGCTTACCATCACTAGCATTAGCATACGCAGGACATCCGAATACTCGTAATCTGGAGTAATCAACAGTTTTCCCCGATCGTACTTCCTCTGGAGTCTTCCACTCAATAGCAGATGATGGAAATCTATTAATCAGGTAACAGACCGTGTTCACTGCTTCGGCCTAAAATTCCTTGCCTATTCCAGCATGTGAGAACATGCTTCGAGCCCGCTCAAGTAAAGTTTTGTTCCTCCGTTCTACCACGCCATTCTGCTGTGTGTCTTAGGTACGGTACGGTGTCTAACAATACATTCTCTCTCGCAGAACTCGAAAAAATCTTTACCACAGAACTCTATGCCGGTATCGATTCTTAGGCACTTCACCTGTTTATCTGACTTCTTCTCAATCAATGCCTTAAATTTCTTGAACCTATCAAACACATCAGATTTGTGCTTTAGAAAGTATACACATACCTTTCTGGAATAGTCGTCAATAAATGTCAGCATATAACGAGCACCTCCTTTCGAAGGAACTGGAGACGGGCCCCAAACGTTTAAATGAATATACTCAACTGGTTGCTTAGTCGAATGAATACCAGTAGTAAACTTAATCCTGCGCTGCTTCGCAAAGATACAGTGCTCACATAAATCTAACTTACCTGTTTTCTAACCCTTTAGCAACCCCGTATCACTCAGCATGGTCATACATACCTCACTCATGTGCTCTAAATGCATATGTCATAAACGAGTTAAATCAGAATCTGACTCTCCTAATAAAAATGCAGCAGCTTCTGTCACGATCTCTCCAAGTAGATAATATAGAGAATTCACTTCTTCCCTTTCATCACAGTCATGGCACCTCGAGAAATCTTTATTTCTCCACCTTCAGCGGTGTACTTATACCCGATATCATCTAATGTCCCAAGAGAAATAAGGTTCTTCTTGAGCTCCGATACATGCCTCACGTCTGTCAATGTGCGAACCACACCATCATACATCTGAATCCGAACTATCCCTATCCCCACAACCTTGCAAGCTGCGTTATTCCCTAATATAACTTTATCACCATCTGCAATCTGGTAAGTAGTAAACCAGTTTCTATGAAGCGTCATATGATAAGAATATCCCGAATCTAGCACCCATTTGTCTTCTGACGAACCTGTAGTCACACACAAAATAGCCTCTGCATCACTAGTGCTCTCCTCAGTAATATTCGCCACACTGCTGTGGCCTTCTGCTTATCACCTATGTTTCTCAACTTAGGACAATCTCCCCTGATATGCCCCTCCTCGTGATATTCAAAGCACTTCACATATCTCTTGGATTTTCTATGACGTGATTTAGATCTGTTTTTACCTCTGTTGTTGCTGGACCCTCTCTATTGCTTTCTACCTCGAATCACTAATTCACACGCTACATCCTGCACCAAACTGTCATCTCACAACTTTCTCCACCACTCTTTAGAAAACAAGGCGGACTTTACCTCTTCTGAGGTAATTGCAGTACGCCCCTGCAATAGAGAATCAGTAAAGTGCTCCATGACTCTAGTAAAGACGCCAACAATATCATGCCCTGCTGTTCATCTTCAAGAGTCTTATCGACATTCTTCAAATCCATCATGAGTTTATTAAATTCATCTAAGTGGGTTCTGATAGACGTACCTTTAGTATATTTGGATTGGAACATCCTCTTCAATATGTATAAGCGATTGTTCAAACCCTTCTTTACATAGAGCGACTGAAGCTTTGCCCACAATGCTGCAATATCCTTCTCTTCACCTACCTCTATCAATACTTCATCCGATAAATTCAACAGGATAAGACTCCTAGCTTTCCTCATCAATACACCCTTATCAACGTCTTTCCTTGTATCGGGCAACTTAGCCTTGCCCTCCAATGCTTCTGCTAAACTTTGGGTTGTCAATAACGCCCCCATCTTGAGGCTTCATAGCCCAAAGTTATTCCTCTCGTTAAACTTCTCAATTTCAGCTTTCACTCCAGATATAATTGCAATAACAAATATCCAGATAATAATCAGACAAGCAAAATCCCCAAATCACAATCCAGAATATCTGATCCAAGCTCTGATACCAATTGTTGAAATGCTAACTCGTGCAGAAACTACCAGGATCTTGCAAATACGTCAATGCGAAAGCACAAAAAAATAACGAGGAATGATAAGGATACCAGATATAACGTGATTCGGTCCGAATGTCGATACCTACATCCACGGGGAGAGTCAGCAAGAACAATCCACTATAATCGAAGAATCAGAGTTACAATCGCTCAATACTCTCGTGTTTCCCGCACCTAGATAATACCCAAACCCAAAGTGTTTACAATAAACAACCTAATTGGATATATAAAACAAAGTCAAACTCACGAAGCAAATCTCTGTATGCAAAACTTCATAGAGCGATCAAAACAGAGCGTCCCTGTATCGCTTCTATGTTTTGAACTTGTCCTCTTCGTGAAGTTCCCTGTGCGGCTTCGGTCAGAGTCACCTATTTTCTTTTGTGCGGCTCCTTGTTCTGTCTTCATGCGGCTCGGCTCTTCTTGGCTTGCAAGAAAAAGAGGGACTCTTTTCTGTTTAGTATATTCTGCAGGCGTGCAAACAATGAAAGAAAACCACATTTTTCCTTTCTTTTTCTTCAATGGGCCCACTGCCACACAATATATATATATATATATATATATATATATTTGGTATCAAAGCCAAGTTGAAGTGGAATTAATTGATCTGTTTAGAACCGTTGGGTATAGAATAGATTTCTGTAAGCTCTAAGGTGGATCGCATTTGGAGCCATAAAGCCTTGGCAAAGGTAGCGTAAGTCTAGTGGGCGTGGTAGCAGAGGTCAAAATTGAGCAAGTAGAAATCCATTTTATACAAAATGGATCTTTTTATAAGAACTAATTATTCTTTAAGTAGTTCTATATCCGAGTTGGGTCAAATCCCAGATCCTTTAAATAGAGAAGAAATTATTTTATTATATTTTAACAAGTCTCTTAAGAATTGAAAAATCCCAAAAGTTAAGTATGACCAAATTAGTCTAAGTTTAAGAAACTCTTTAAATCTAATGATTATATCATCGTGACTGAAGAACACGATATTCCTCTCTCTTCTTTATATTCTTTAATTCCTCTTCTGGATAAAGAATCCCTAAAGAAACATGCACTAAAGTATAATTATCTCCATTTTGGTATGGTCCAAGTCGGTATTAAACCTTTGTTAAAAGAAGGTTTAAATACTTCAATCCTTTTAGTCTTAAGAGATGCAAGACTCTTAAGATACAAAGATTCTCTTCTTGCAACAATTGAAAAAAGTTTATGCAATGGTCCCATCCATTTTGATTGTTATGCAAATTTTTCAATAAGTCTAAAAGATAAAAATTTCATGACATATCTCATTTTGCAGATCAAAACTCATAATTATAGTATAGATGAAGGATCAATTTCACTATCTCTCATCTATAAAGTCCACTATAAAGCTATGAGTTTTGCATTCGATGTCCATTCTTTAAATGATGCTCCAAAAGGACAAACCCTTTTGCTGCAAACAGACATTTCTCGTTCTAACTCCATAATTCCTGAATCCATAAGTTGGAATGATGTTGTTCTTCCTGATCAATGGGAAATTGAAAATCTCATTCCTCAGATTTCTGTCAAGAATGACACGCCAACGAATGTTATCCAACATCCTGAAGGAAAGGTTACAATACAATTCCCTAGGAGATCGTTTGATACAAATTCTTTCATGTCAGCAAGACCTTCTTTTCATGGGTCTTCTTCTCGAAAGTCTGTCGATTATCGTCCAAATCTACCTCATGTTATCACAATTCCTATCAGTAGTCAAGGTAGTATCAATGTTCCTGATACCGTTCCTGCACAAGGACATACAACTCCAAGTGCACCTCCATTAAATCTTTCCGATTTAGACACAAGTTCAGGCATCTCCAGACCTGTATTTCATCAACAGGGTCCTGAATCTCCTGAACCTACTATATCTCGAATGGAAGGTGAGGATCCAGAGTGTAATATGCTTGAAAGAGAATTCACTCCTGATCGAAAGTTTTTGAATAAAGAATTTAATTCAGATAAGAACTTTGAAATCAGAAAATGGTTTTTTGACAATTTCAAACAAAATGCTAAACAAATCAAAGATCAAATATATGGATTTCTAGATGAAATTGGTGAACATATGTTTTTCTTTGATTAGTTTGAAGATTATTTTCTAAGAAAAAGAGAAATTTATACTTTAGAAAAAGTTTTCAAGTGGAAATTAGATGATGATATAGTTATAGAATCAAGTCACCCTCCTTTAAGAAAAATAAAAATAGCACATCGTGAAAATGAGATCCCAACTGCTCCTTTCAAAACCTCTTCTGAAAGTGAAAATAATGAGTTTAAGAAAAAAATCGAACAAAATAATTTTCCAAATCAACATCTTCATTCTATAGGAGTCCAATTAGATAGAATTGAATCTTCCATTGGAAAAACTATGATTCATTCTATCTCTCCAATGACTACTCCATCTAAGTTATTACAGACACCTCTGTTTAAGAATTTTGAAATGCCAAAGTCTTTCAGCAAAGAATTCCATGAAGTCCTCCAGGCAAAAAACCAAAAGCTTTTGAAAGAAAGTCTTTAAACAACCTATTTTAAATACTCCCAAGGTTAATAAACCCTTGAGTATCAATTCTCCCAAGCCTAATAATCAAATATCAGTCCTTGAGAAAATTGACATCCTTGAAGTTAATCGTATTTCATGGAAGGAACCACATGAATTATACTATTCTCGGGCTACTCCACCCGACATACTTTCCGAAGAATCCTTCAACAAAATTCAAAATAATTATTCTACATATGTCATTTATGAGTGAAACATAGATGGAATTTCTGAACAAAATCTCTTACCAGTTTGAAGTCAAGTGGTAATGTGTGCAACAACTTATAGGACTCTTCTTGATATAATAAATCAGCAAGTAACTTATATAATCGTTGCAGGATTTTCTAGTACTTTGAAAGGTTGGTGGGATAATTATCTCATCCAAGATCAAAGAGACCAGATTCTTAATACTGTTAAAGTTGATGACAATGGTCAAACTGTGTTTGACGACTATGGTCAAAATGTTCAAGATGTAGTTTCCACTCTATTATACTCCATCTTCCAACATTTCATTGAAGATCCTTTTGTGATTCGGGATCACAACCAGGATCTTCTTTCCAATCTCAAATGTCGTTCTCTTGGAGAATTCTGAGAGTACAAAGATATATTTCTGAAAAGAGTATTACTTTGTCCAGATTGTAATCAACCTTTTTGGAAAGAAAAGTTCATCGCTGGTCTTCCTACCATCATTGGAAACCAAGTTCGCAACAAAATTCGGGAACAATTTGGTGAAATGATTCACTATCTTATGGTAGATTAATTTCCCATGTTTATAAAGTCGGAGCTCAAATGTGTAATAACATTAAGTTACAAAAGCAACTTAAAAAAGAGAAAAACCTCACTCGTAGAGGTCTAGAAGATTTTTGTCGTCAATACGACCCTTCTTAATCCTTTACTTCATCCAAAAAATGTTATGGTACTTGTCGAAATGAAAAACTTTTTGAAGAAAGAAATAGCCTCTTTATAAGAAACAAGTTTCAAAACCATAAAAGAAATTTTTTAAGAAAAGAAAATTTTTTACGCCTTAAGACAAAAAAGATTTTAGTAAATTTACATATTTTAATTGTGGTAAAAAAGGACATACGAAAAGATTTTGCAAGTTAAACAAAAAAGGTAATGAATTTGATTTGGATGAAGACATACTAAATCGGTTAAATCAACTAATGGTTGAAACTGATTCAGAAAGTTCTAACTGTCCTTCAACAGATGAAGAGTCAGTAGAACAAGGTCTTCAAATCAATGAAATTGAATCATCCTCTGAAATATCTTCAGAGTCAGATTCTAATAATGAAAAAGAAGTCAATGTTCTGCCCAAAGAAGAACAAGATCTTCTTGATTCAATTGATAATGTTTCTAATTTTGATGTTTTACTTAAGCAAATTCAAAATCTCAGTTCTTCCTTGTCAAAGAATTCTCAGGTTCATGTTTATAATCTTACTGAAATTTTGAATAGAGAGAAGAAATTAGTAAGACCTACAACCTCCAATGACCTTCAGTTTGAGATTAATGAAATCAAAAAGGAAATTCGTTTGTTAAAAATTGACCAAATTGACCAACAAAAAGAATTTTTAGAATTAAAAAAAAATGTTGAAAGGAAAAAATGTTTCTGAAGAAATTCACAAAGTAACCACTTCCACCTAAAATGTCAATGATTCTGATGCCTCCAATTTTCTTGAATTACTCACAGAAGTAACAAGTAAAAAATGGATAATTGATGTTTTGATTAAAATCAATAATGAATTTGTTTTAGAGACAACTGCTCTTTTTGATACAGGCGCTGACCTAAATTGTATTAAAGAAGGCCTTTTTCTCACAAAATTTTTTGATAAAACCACTGAATCGTTAAAATCCGCTTCTGGTGATCATTTGAAAATTAAGTATAAACTTCCTGAAGCCTTTGTGATCAAAGAAAACATCACCCTAAAAACATCTTTTCTTTTGGTAAAAGACCTAAAAAGAAATGTGATTTTAGGAACCCCTTTCATAAATTTAATTCAACCCTTCACTGTCACAAATAAAGGAATTGAAACCCAAATTTCTAGTAAGAAAGTAATGTTTAATTTTGTTTCAAAAACTCGAACAAAAAATTTAAATTTTTTACAAGAACGTGCAATTAAATAAATTAATTGTCTCATTCACGATAAAGAAAGTCATCTTTTATTTCTAAAAGAAGAACTAAGTTTTTAGAAAATTGAACAATAACTTCAAAGTCCTGAACTTCAAAAGGAGATTTCCATTTTAGAACAAAAAATTAAAAGTGAACTTTGTTTCACTCCAAACAATGCATTTTGGGAAAGAAGTAATCACGATCATATTGTGACGCTTCCTTATGAACCCGAATTTTCTGAAAAAAGTATTCCAACAAAAGCTCGCCCTTCGCAAATGAACAGCAAACTTTTAAAGCTATGTGAAAATGAAATCAATGATTTAGTCAAAAAACGACTAATTCGCAAAAATCAATCTCCATGGAGTAATTCTGCTTTTTATGTAAATAAGAATGCAGAAATTGAACGATGAGTCCCTCGTTTAGTGGTCAATTACAAACCACTAAATAAAGTTTTAAAATGGATTCGATATCCTATTCCTAACAAAAATGATTTATTGAATCGACTCTATTGTTCCAAAGTTTTCTCTAAATTTGACATGAAATTAAGCTTCTGGCAAATTCAAATTGCTGAGGAAGACAGATATAAACTGCATTCACAGTTCCTTTTAGTCAATACGAATGAAATGTAATGCCTTTTGGTTTAAAGAATGCTCCTTCAGAATTCCAAAGAATAATGAATGACATCTTTAATCCATATTCTGAGTTCATAATTGTTTACGTTGATGATGTTTTAATATTCTCTCCCAATGTAGACTCACACTTCAAACATATGAATCATTTCTTCAATATTGCCAAACGGAATGGTTTAATCCTTTCCGAAAAGAAAGTTTATCTGTTCCAAACAAGAATCAGATTATTAGGTCACAATATTCACCAAGGAACAATTGTACCAATTGAGAGATCTATTCAATTCGCAGACAAGTTTCCTGATGAATTGAAAGATAAAACTCAATTACAAAGATTTCTTGGAAGTCTGAATTATGTAATTGATTTTATTTCTAATATCAATATCATATGCAAACCGTTGCACCAAAGGTTACGAAAGGACCCGAAACTATGGACAAATTTGCATACGGATACTGTAAATAGAATAAAATCACTTGTCAAAGAAATCCCATGTTTACACATTGCTAACCCAAATGCATTCAAAGTCGTAGAAACTTATGCTTCTGAGTTAGGATACAATGGTATCCTAAAACAAAAAGTAAATGATAAAGAATAAGTAGTACAATTTATTTCTAAACATTGGAATGAAACACAACAAATTTATTCTACTGTTAAGAAAGAAATTCTGGCAATTGTACTATCAATATCTAAGTTCCAAAGCGATCTTTTGAATCAAAAGTTTATGTTAAAAATTAATTGTAAGTCTGCCAAAGATATTTTCTAGAAAGATGTTTTAAATATTACATCAAAATAAATTTTTGCAAGATGGCAAGCAATACTTTCATTTTTTTTTTAATTTTGATATTGAATTTATTCACGAAAAAGTAAATTCTTTTCCAAATTTTCTCACACGAGAATTTTTACAGGGGAAAATTCATCCACCAAAATGCATCCCAAAAAAGACCAAGGAAAAGAGAAGGCTCAGTCAGAAGCCTCATTTACCTCTTCCAAGCCATCAAAGTTAACTCCAATCTGCAGTTGGCTAGAAGCTGTACAACCGTCACCACCAACACAAAGTCCATCTATAGAAGCCTCTCCTAGCCAACCACCACAGTCAATTACCCTCACAAAGCTAGCCTCCATATTGCCAAGTTATATCATGAAGGATTTGCAAAAATCCTTAAGTGCCAAAGTCTCAGTATATGATAAGGTAAAAACTCCTTTACTTTTAAATTTTTCCAAAGAGGTAGTTCTTACGACGCCGTCAGCCCCTCAAAAACCAAAGTCAAAGTTTTTCATGAAAAATTTTGAAAAAATAATCACGATGGAAAAAGGGTTCTATCATGATGATCCCAATGTTTTTGCAAAGAATATATTCGAAGAAAATCGTTTTTATATTCCTTACGATCTTTGCAAACTAGTCGATTTTTATGAGAAAATTTTGATCCAGACTGGATCAATAAAGTTTAAACACTTTTCTAGCAAAGTGGATCCCAATATATCAAATTATTCTACTGCAAAAATTAAAAGGGTCATACACTTGGCTGAGTGGAATAATACCCCAAATACCCCAGTGGAACTCGATTTGCGAGTCACTAAAGCCTTTTCAACCAGAAACAATTTCATCTATTTTGACTATCAACAAGCTTGGTGGAATTGTTTCTTTCGCCAAAACCCTAATCGTAGCCACACATGGCTTTTCTTCTTTCAATGTCCCTTTGAAATCTCAAAGTTACCTTTTCGGTTCATCCGTTGGTGGGATAATTTTGGTCCTATCCCGGACATTCTCTCCCCTCAAGTCATAGAATTTTTCAAAATGTTTCAAAGTACTTTCGTTCCAAGTTTTGAGGAGAAACAATTCACTTCTCTCTTGATGTTTTGTGCAAATTTTTGGTTGGCATGGGTATCTGCCTGGGAACTTGAATACACTCAAAGTACTTAATACCCAAAAATATTAATTTTGGTCAAAAGATTCAAGACAAAGTGGTGGGATGGTTTCACATACTGGGATAAATGCTCAGTGGAAGCTATCCACAATTGGATCCAACAGCGCAAAGCCAAGGATCTCAACAAAGTTTCTGTGCAAGTTTCGGTTGCAACCTCAAAGACAACCTTTTTGCACAACAAGTCAATGGAAATTTCAAAGTTGGTTAATGTAAAAAATGAAAAAGAATTCTACGATATGATGAAGAAAGCAATTTTGGAGTACGAAGAGTCTCGGCAACTTCACAGCACAGTGGCTCGGATAAAGATGAAGAATATAGTGTTAACCTCTTCGGACATGACTTCGAATAAGTCTTTATCATGTCAAATGTAATTGTAAAAGTGTTTAAGCATTTTGGTATTATGTAAACCGTATAACACTATACACTGTGCATTGCTTATTGTACACTGTGGCGGTTGTTTAAGTGATCACTGTTCACTATAGCCACAGTGAATCTCAAGTCTTTAAAACCAAAGCTGCTCCAACGGACAAGGGAGCTCGAAAAAAGTCCACACTCTCACTCTCTCTCTCATCCTCACATCCTCGAAGCTTACTCTCTCTCCAGAAGATCTCCCTCTTGCCAAAAGTCGACCTTCACTGGAGAACCTAAGTATCCATTCTGTTTCCCAAGTTTTGAAGTATCCAAACACATCCCTCCGGATCTATATCCGTAAGTTTATCACTTTTCAGTCCGACTATTCCTACTCAGAAAGTCCCCTTAGTTCTTCCCGAAACAACTTTAAGTTTTTGCACTTGTAACACACAGATCTGAAGATCTTTTAAGTTTTTCTTGTGTAATTTGTCATTTATTTTCAATAAAAGTACATATTTTATCAATTTTTGCCTTTTGCAACCCAAAATCGATAGGCTCTGCCTCCTGTTAGTGTCTAAGGCAGTGTGATTTTAAATTCCTGCAATTTATGTTTAAAAGTACTGCATTCATAACATACTACTCCCAATGAAGATTGATATGTGGTCTCCTCTCCTGAACTAGCCGCACACAGTTCATCAGTATTTTATATTCTGAAAATATCATACCCCTGAGTGTGAAGGTTATGCCTCCTAGTTGGTGGTTTATGATATTTTTTTAATATATCATACCACTGAGTTTGAAGGCTCTGCCTCATAGTTGGTGGTTTATGATATTTCTTTTTATTTACACTACTTGTATTCGCATTAAATTTATGATTGCAGTTATCGTGTTTATTCAAAGTCGTTTATTTTTAGTGACTGAGTTTATTGATTTTTGTGATTGGTATCTAAATATATCTGTGGAAAAATTGTTTTATACATATTTCAGTCATAAATAATGATATTTGTACTTTTAATATCTGTTGCCATTTTATATACTGTAGTAGAATTGTTATATCATTTGTTAAGTGTGTATTTTATGCTTTCTGAGTCATACCGTAATTATTGGACAAACAAACTTAAAATGCGACGTTTTTAGTCTTCCTTTATAACTTCTTTTCTCTCTCTCTCCATATATATATATATATATATATATATAATGAAATCCCATCTCTTTTGTCCTTTAATGCTAGTATGAAATCTGGGAAGATTTCTACCGGATGCCATATAACATAAAAATATGTTTTAGTTAATCGGCTCAAAATTCGATACATCATATAACAACCATAGTCAAAAAGTATATGTACCTCGCGTTATGAGTCCTAGACATATATACTTTTTGTAAAGCATAGAGCATAAAGCATCAATGCGAATAAGACTTTACACAGTTATTCGTCATGGATTTGAGAGCTTGAAAACTTCTCACTCTCCACTAAACATTAGATTAAGGGTGACCAAAACCGCTCGTAGAAATATTTTTTTTTCATATTGACAGTATATGCTATGAATGTTCTCTTCTTTCTTGACACCTCCGCAAATTCCACTGCTCAAAATGAAATTGAAATATAGTACTAACCTAATTGAAAGTATAATAAAGTACCTCCAACGCAAATGAATAGATTTGAAAGTTGCCATGTGGAAACGATAAATGCCTTGTCAACATCTTTTCTGAGCTCTAAGTATATATATTCGGTGCGAGAGAATGGCAGGGCAATTCTCCTTTGGCGGAAGCAAGAACGATATTAAACATTCCCATGCATGCTAATGCAGTTCTCTTCTGCCAAAGGAGAATTACGCTGTTATTCACTCTCACATTCCCCGTCGCTCCTTCGTTTGGCCGTTCCCATGTTGTCACATTGACGATCAAGCTGGTATTTATTTCGACAAATTCGGCGCAATGCCTGAGTATATGCCAGAGGAAGAAATGTTATATGCCAGAGCACAATTCTTGCCTAGGGTTCTTCCTTCTGGTAAAGAACGCATGGTCCCGATACTTCACCTTTATATTCTTCAACCGAAGTGCCTATCACTACTTCAGCCTCTTTGCTTCCAGGACCAGGAGCGTGCGCTTCTTCAAATGTCATGGTTTTGAGGTCAGCAGCAAAACTGTGTAATGAAGTGTGCATACATGTTATGTATGGAAAAGGATATATAACTGAAGGAAAAAGTTGCACCACAGACCTAAAGCTTTTGTACGGAATGCAATCAAATCCTAAACTTTTCCTGAATTAAGTCCTTTGCAGACCTAAAGTTTGTGTACCAAATGCAATCAAATCCTAAACTTCTCCAATAGCTGAATGAAATCCTTTGCCTTTTTCAAAAAGTTCTAAATAATTCCTTTTTTTGAATGGTACCTTAAATTATCTAGGTGTTCTTGAATACTTACCTATATGGCATCCTTAAACTGCACATCTCAACATAAGATTTAGGATTTAATTGCACATTTAAGTGCAATTTTAGGAATTAATCGATTGCATTTTATACATAATGTTTAGTACCCGTGGTGCAATATTTTCAAAAAGCTATATAGGTTTTGACTATAATTTGCCATAAAAAAATTGCATTTACTCAAAAAAAAAAAATGTACTTTGTATATGATTCTAAGAAGAGACAGGCATAGCGAAATTCTTCAATTTTTTTTAAATCATTTTTCTTACCACATCAAAATATATAAAATGTTACTTTAGAAACTAGAGCCGCATGGCTAATGCTAAATGCATGAGGCAGAATAAGGTAATATCTTGTTGGATAGAGCATTTACATTGAAAGAGTAACGAGAGAGAACAAAGTCAATTTTGGTAGTTAGAATAAAAAAAATCTATACGTTCAAAAAAGAGAATTTGTCTTAACCAAAAATGGGTGGAAATTACGTTTCCCTTAAACAAACCTAAAAGAGAGATTCAACCTTAAAATTTTCTTGATTATCATTTGTTTAAATTTTGTACACGTAAAATGCGCTCTTTTTTGTAATATTTGGAAAAGGAAAAATATTAATTGGGATCCATTGTCCAATGTCGATCCCTATTTTTTAATTAATTTAATATGATCCTTATTACGAATTATTTAATATAGTCCCTAAACTATATTAATAAATTCAATATTTTTTTTTTTCGTTTGTTGAAGTTGATAGAATTCTATTAAGCTTCAAGGAGAAATGAAAAAATAATTCCTATATAAAAGTAGTGTTAGGATTGGCGCACAATCGTAGCGAAATAAAACGAGTGAGAAAGAGTTCAAAATTCTAGCATAGTATTAAATATTCCAAGTCGTCAAATTACATCGGACTTGTTATCTGATTAAATAAAACAACTTTATCAAGTATTTCTGAATAGTTCAATAATCACACAGAATGAATTAAAAGTTTAAGTATGGCATTGCACATTATGCCAAAGTTTAGGGTCTTTTATTATCATTTTCCTTTTACGGCGAGATTGAAATATGCTAAAACTAAATTTGTATCCAATTAGTTGGATAGAGGAATTTCTGTTGACTCTTCGTCGCCAAAACTTGATCCGAATAGGAACTAAGCTTTAGCATATCTGACTTATTGGACGACTAACTTTTCCTTGTTGTTATTTGGCACAAATTGAAGTACAGAAAACAAAATATTAATTTGATTTTGGATGGTCTGAGAATGTGCTGTGTGCATGGAAAATGTCTCTAACCTTTTGGGCGGCCATAAATAGATATCGCACCTAATACTGTTCATCGAAGCCAAGAGAAATTTAGAAATTATATTAGCACGTGAGGAATAATGTGCATGGCATGTAAGTGGTGAATTACTGGGCATTTACTCCTTTGGCAGGTGCTTTATAATCACGTATAAGCTCACTGCCAAAGGAGATTTGCTCGGCAATTCACCATTGCAATATTCTACTATTCTGGGATGCTTCATTTAGGTTTGCCATATTTATTTTATTGTACTTATTTTTTCATTTACTAATTTTTCCTCATATTGTTCTTGACTTTTTCTTGTATTCTTGCATATAATGATTATAGATATTGTCGCATCGACAAATTCACATCGAGTTCTTCACGAGAAGATATGTGTACTTGTTTTTTAGATGGTTTTTAATTTTAACTTTCGGGTTCATATTTTAGGTGTAGTATTTGACTCGAAATGCGACCCCCGGCTTGATAATTACTGCCTTAGATCTTAAGAAATTGTATCGAAATATAAGAAAGGAAAATATAAGGAAGATAGATAGATATGTTTCTACACGATCGAATTATATTTGTTCGATACGCCGTTTGTCCCATGAATTACCTAGTGATAGGTATTTCACAACGAAATCTACCTACACAGTAAAGGTATTTAATTATGAAGATTGGATGGTTTGCTTCATCGATGATTATATTTCTTATCTCTTCAAATATAAAAATAATATTCTTTGTGTTCATTTGGTAACAGTACCCTTTTCGGTGGCGGCCCTCAAGCATATAAGCAGAGAGAGATTTGTGGTCGCTAAAGACAGCTGATAGGCATAGAGGCACCACGACAAGGCGATTTGGCATTTTAGGTTTCCAGCATGTGATTATTAGGTATAGGAAAAGGCGCAATATGAAAGAACAAAATAGAGTGAAAAAAGAAGGTAAAAAGAAATTACTACTCAAATGGGTTAACGTGTCATTTATTTCGTAGAGTAAAAAAGAAGTGTTATTTCATCCATTAATGAAGAAGATCTCAATTATTAGACAATGACCAGTGGTTATTTTCAGTGAAACTCAAGTGACTGAGTGTTCACAATTCATGTCTGCATCGAATACCACTCGAATTAGAATCTTTTTATTATCATAATATATTAGGAGTAAGCATGGTCCGGGTTGACCCGGTTCCATTACAGATTTCTTTTTTTAATGTTGAATGACTTCATTTAATCATTTATTCCCTTCAAAATGGGTTTTATTTTAATAAAATTTTAAATTAAAAAATAATAATTAAATATGAATATTAAATATGTGGAAGCAAATCTTAGTTGCGCCGTGAAAAATTAATATATGTCTTACTCTACCCAAAAAAAATATATGTGGAATCAAATCCACATGAGACCAATATTTCTCGATCATGACACAAATCTTTTTGCGCCAAACCTAAACCGGTCAAATTACATATCATGATGTCATGCAAACAGGTTGATAATTGCTGAATTACTATTTACTATCTAGTCATAAACATCATGCCCATTTTTTTTTTTCGTTGGCAACATAGTTCGAAGACATGTCTGAAACTGAAACTAATCATCCGTGGGGAAGTCGAAAGTCGTGCCCGACGGCCACGGTGCACATGACATGGGAGCACGAGAAGCACGTGCGAAATTGTTAATTGTTAATCAATTAGCATAATAAGGGGAAAAAAGGGGTCAGCATATTCTCCAAAGGAGCTTTTTGGTCATTTACCATCCTGCCCTCGAGCACGAGCAAAAGATCACGTTGACCACGACCTACTAAAAAACGAAAAATTGTCCTCTTCAACCTAATTTGATCAAAGTACGGAACCATCACTTGGCCTCCCCCACAGAAAATCTAAGAAAACACGCAATCATTGGCTTAGATCCCTCTTTTTAAATATTCTTATACATCTTTGAATTGGTCCGCACTAATATGACCCAACCACTTTCTCTCAATTTAGTTGAGACCACAAAAATAAGGGCTAATAATACGACAAAAAAAATTCTAAATTGATATATCTGTGATAAATTTATCTAAATTTATTTTTCGATCACAAAAAATTCCGTATTTAATATACCTGGGATAAATTTATCACAAATTATTTGTGTACCAGAACAAACTTCAAATTGATATACCGATGATAAATTTACTCCAAATAATATTTTGATCACCAAAAACTCTAAACTGGTACACTTGTGATAAATTTTTATTTCATTAATTGTCGTTAAATTGGGTTAATACCACAAAGACTCTATATTGATACCACTTATGACAAATAGAAAATAAAAATACTACGTTGGTAATCCTATCATTGGCCATGGGTCATCCAACTCATTAATTTGAAGGTAAAATTTAACGGAAACTAACAAAGGGTAAATATATCACAGGTGTATCAATTTAGAGTTTGCAGTCAAAAACTTAGTTTGGATAAGTTTGTCACAATTGTACCATTTTGGAGATTTTTATAGGAAAAAAATAATTCGGGATAAATTTGATAGAGGTGTACCAATTTGGAATCTCTTGTGGTCAAAAAAATATTTTTGAGTAAATTTGTCATATGTACACAAGTTCGGATTTTTTCGTGATATTAACCTTAAAAATAAAAGCTTCCATTTGTTTTTTGAAAATTCCGAAGACAAAATGTTAAAAGTAGACAGATATTCGAGTAGATTTTTGATAAGGTTCAATTTTTCAATCGAATTTTCTTTTCTTTTTTTCCTCAAAAATCAATATTAGAACAGGTGAAAAGGAAAAGAACAATTAGTGTAGATAAACACTTTGATGGATATAAATTCTCCAGTCTTGAAGCAATCCAAAGTGAATGGCTTAGCGGGGACAATGCTTAGAGGAACCCGCTAGTGTGTGCGTCATGTACAAGCAACAAGATGTTGCTTTTAAGGGTCAATTTTGTAAAGTTGGTTGTCCTCCTGATTTAATTGGTGAAGGGTCACATCGTCTTCTATGATGTTATAGAAATTCGGCGAACATAATGGCTAAATCTGTGGCCAACTTGTGCCTCGAACATTTGTGCCTCATGTGAAGATACTTTTTAACTTGTGGCACTCAGAAGAGCTGTGATGATCAGAATGATACCTATATCTTGGCTGAGTAGTTAAGGCTTAAATTGGACAATTCAAAGCGAGAGTGAGATTCTTGTGATAATTGCCAAGAAGAGGTAACTGCACTCGTCATCCCTCTCCTGCTCTTTTTACTTAGCGAAGCAAGACAAATGGTTTCACATGGTTTAGCCTGCACTAAGACCAGACTCGTATTTTCTCTATATCAAATAAAAATTTTGATTTTCTCTGACTAAGAGCCACGTCATCTCTCTCTCACACACACACATCCCCCATCCCTCGAACTTTCTAGGAAAAACCGGACCTTCTCGCGTGATGTAATCAGAAAAGGGACCACTGAAAATTCAAACATTCGACAGAGACCCAAGGCCAAATCAATCAAGTAACACTCAAACGTGTGAATATTGAGTTTGATTCTTCCCCGTAAATATCAGGAAAGGAAAAAGGGCAGTCTCGGTAATCGAGAGTCTCTCTATATATACGCTAAGCAGCCCAATCCCACGTCAATTTTTCTGTGGGCGACATTAATGGAAGAAGCCGAAGCAGTCATGAAGATCATCGATAGATGCTGGTTCGAGCTCGAGATCTTCAAGAAACGACCGGACACGTCGCCTTCTTCAACCTCCGGATTCGATCCATCTCAAGCACGCATAGGAAGAATACCCGAAAACGAAAACCCGCGTATTAATCTTTCTCGGACTCCGTCCATCCTTGTGAGGTCCATGAGCGATCAAATGAGCATCATTCCAACAAGCTTCCTATCGAACTCTCTCTCTCCAGACTCGGTCCTTCGCACGACGCCTATGCGCAGCATGATCTATGAAGAAGAAGAAGGTCTCACCTGGATAAACCCGAGAAGCTCGGAGTTCTCGCGTGGAGAGAAGGGCCGCATTGGAGGAAGAGCGAAGAGGAGAGCCCTGAGCAAAAGCTTGTCGCAGCTCGAGTTCGAGGAGCTAAAAGGGTTTATGGATCTCGGGTTCACCTTCTCGGAGGAAGACATGGATGACTCGAGCTTGGTCTCCATCATTCCTGGGCTACAGAGACTGGGCAAGAGAATTAAAGATGGTGAAGAAGATGATCGAGATGACGAAGAAGCCGATCATCATCAAGAAGATGGTGAGTCTGCAGGTTTGGCGAGGCCTTATCTGTCGGAGGCCTGGGAATGGTGGGAGGAGAAGAGGAAGGGGGATCCATTGATGAACTGGAAGGTTCCGGCGCTAGGGAACGAGACGGACTTGAGAGAGAGTCTCAAATGGTGGGCTCACACCGTTGCTTCGACCGTCAGATGACGGTTGTTTTCTGTTGTTGCTGTTATTGGTTCAATTTTGGAAATCTTGATAACTCCTCTTGTAAAAACATTTTTTGATTTTGTTGATGAATTAGTGGTCAAATAAAACTGGAGATTTCCAGCTCGGGTAACTTGTGATTTTGCTTTGTTTAAGGTAAGCAGATTGGATGTTCCTTAGGCAATGCGTTGCTTGATGGGAAGATCAGTAGTACTAAACAGTTGCGAGCCTTTTTCAAAAGTGTTCATTGAGATATGCACACAAATTTATAGTCGTGCTTTACTTCTTTGTTAGCATAAAGTTTTGGGTAAACTATACAAATTTTTTAAGCAGCGGACCTCATAATTATTTTTAATTATTTACATTTATTTTTTTCCCAAGGACTATTAATTTTATAATAAATTATGAATTGTTAAATAACTATTTTTCTCCATAATTGGAAGAGAAAATAAAAAATAAAAAATAAAGAGGGGAAATTTTGAAAAGCAATTAATCCATCAATGGATGGGATGGGAGTATAGAAAGGAAGGGATGGGGGAGGATTCGGCTCCCCGACCTTTAAGGCAAGGGTGCCTTAGAGCATCTGGGCTGTCCATTTTTTGAATGGACGATTCAAATCTTGTAAATAGGAGGAAGGGATTAAGGGAATGCATCTGGGCCGTCCATTTTTCAAACAGACTGTCCAGATGCATTTCCTTTTAAGTCACCCCACCTTTAAGGTAGGGGATCCGTTCACAAGGGGAGAGGGAGAGGGAGGAAGCACAACACAAGTTTTGGCAAGATTCCATGGAAATGGAAGATCCGGGAGCATGTTTTGACGTCCAAATTGGCATCCATTTCATCCCCAATGTCAAGACAAAAGCATCTATGTATGCTTATGGGGAAACTCGTTGCTAAATCTATGAGTAGCGGTAACGATTTCTTATCGGCAAAAATCGGATGAGAATCAACAGTTATGACATACAAGTAATCGTTCTTCTTCCGATTATGTCACTCAAGTATTTGATGGAGAAGCTATAACACCAAAGTAAACATCATATGAAAATTACTTAGAGTATAGATTCAGTGTTCCGTACGGAGCATGAGGCCAACGATTACTAACTACACAGAGCCAGAGGCCACTCGCCGCAAGTTCGGCCTCATCCTCCATGAAGATGGTGACGTGGAACCTCTTCACCATCAGCAAGGTGCACTGAATCAGGATGTTGTCGACAAGGGATGGGAAGTCCAAGGATACGCATGGTAATATTTCTGCTTCAAAAATTAACTTCTAACCAAAAATTGATTTTTTTTTTTTTACTTTTCTTCATAAGCATGAGTTAATTTTTCTAATTATAATTTAGAAATTATTTCTGATTAAAGAAATTCGTTTAGTAATAGTTAAGGCCACAGGAGGCAACTGACGAGGGTCGACGGTGGTCGAAGAAAGGCAGTGGGTGGTGGTGGTCGGTGGAGGTTGGCAGTAGGTAGCGGCAGGCGATGGCCGGTGGCCGGCATCATCGTGGGCTAGTAGAGATTGGCTATGGTCAACGGCTAGGGATGGTTGGCAACGACGGAGGTCGAAGAAAGTGAGTATGGTCGAAAAGAGGGTAAGGCCAGAAGTATTTCTTGAGTTTTTTTTTTTTTGACGAAAAAGCTTACTACTTTCATTCATGAAACATATCAAGAAGACATTTGAGTTCCACAATCCATACACGGCAAAGTCCAAAGTAGTCGAAGAGGCTTAACAAGCCAGTTTCAGATTAGAGAATTAGTGCGTTGGGCCTTGGCCACCCACTCTACAGCTTGGTTGGCAGACCGAGAACAATGGGCCACTTCAGCAGTTTCGATTAGGCCAAGCATCCATGGGCATTCTTCCAAATTTGAGATCCACCGTACTATTGAGGAGCAATCTGTCTCCAACTCCACTTTTGGTGCAGGGGCTTCTAGATCGTGCTGGCTTCCCGAAGACTTTCCTTTATGTATTTCTTGAGTTGGAAAATCAATTTTTTTAACTTCTCAGATGAGGGGGAAATAATTTCAAAAGTAAAAATTCACTTCTTCTTTTTTTTGTCAGAAATTAAAATTCATTTCAAAAGTGAAAGTTTCTTTCAAAAGTAAAAAATTTAACCAAATAGATTTCTACTTTAGAAGTGCTTATAGAGTAGAAATTCACTTTTAAAAGTGCTGTCATACGCACCCTAAGAAGTAAGTGTTGTGAGTGTGAGGCCAGAATCCATTGGAGACCACGTGGGTGATGGTGGTCCAAGTGGTCTTGGAGTGCTTGGAGAAGACGTTGGTCTTGTATTTAAAATATTTAAAAAATATTCATGTTAGTGCAAACCGTGCCACGTAGGACAACTGATGTTTGTGCCCATGTTTTTCTGTCAAAATTAGCCGAATTAACTCAATTGGCATAAATACAAAATATTTAGGACTGAACAAAAGGTTTATAACTGAATTGACACCAATAAAAGGTTTAAAACTAAATTGGCACAAATGCAAAATGTTTATAACTGAATTAGCATAAAAAAAGTTTTAGGACTGAATCGATATTGTTGTAACAAATGTGGAAAAGTAAACACAGAACACAAGGATTTACGCGGTTCGATCAAGGTAATTTACGTCCACGGGCGAGGCAAAATAAGATTTTACTATAATCAAAGAGAGTGCCGGTTACAGAAGTCGATTTTCTCAACTAAAACAAAGCACACGGCTCTCATATACCAAAAAACCTCAATTTTACAAAATAAACCATAGCTGCAGCATAAATAGAGTCTATCGGCCCAACTCTCCGCATCATGAACCAAATCTCAATTTTTCCTCCACTTTTGGGCAGCACAAAAAATATGTCGGGTCGGGTGATGAACCAAATCAAGTATATAAAATTCCAAACATATTTAATAGATACTAATGCAACAGGTGTAAGACTTTTTTGACACTTTTTCTAATTAGAGAACATGGGTGATCACGTGGTATAGCAAGGCGCTCATGAGACCTCTAGGACTTCTTCTTCATTCTAAAGGAGGAGGAGGGCAGTTTTGTTCGTGCAATTTGGCTGGTCGCCTGAGGATTTGCGGTGGATGGCGTCCTAGACGGAGTTCCTCACCATGGCTTCTATGATTTCCTCCCAGCGTTTCGAAGGGTTTTACTTTTCTTTTGCTGTTTAATATGGTGACTTCGACTGATTGACGATTTCTATAAAGCAAAAATAAAGTTGAACAAAATTTTTAATTGACCTTTTCAATTGGTATTGTTTTCTGCCATTCTTTTTTTTTTTTTTGAATTGTCATAGAAATTTTGCTTGGTGACCAAAACAATTGCTAACGACATCCAACAAATACAGGAAGCAAAATTCGATCATAGAAGGATCAGAATCCTTCTATATCAATGGTGATGATGGATGATGTGCTCAAATGCTACAAAACCTGCATTATATACATCCAACATCGTTCCAATAAATTTAGTCGTAATTTTCTGAAAGTATAGTAAAAAAGTACGTACACCCCGCGTAATGAGTCCTAGACATATAAACTTTTTGGAAAGCATATAGCACATAAACATCAATGTGAATAAGACTTTACACATTATTCATCATTGATTAGAGAGCTTAAACTTCTCACTCTCCACTAAACGTTCGATTAAGGGTGACCAAAACCGCTCGTAGAAATATTTTTTGATATTCACAGTCTACGCTATGATTGCTCTATTCTTTCTTGACACTTCTGCAAATTCCACTGCTCAAAATGAAATTGAAAGCTTAATAAAGTACCTCAGACGCAAATGACGTCCTTGCCAAGCTCTAAGCTTATCTATTTGGCGCAAGTGAATGGCGGGGCAATTCTCCTTTGGCGAAAGCAAGAACGTCATCACACATTCGCATGCATGCCAATGCAGTTCTCTTTTGCCAAAGGAGAATTACACTGTTATTCACCCTCGCATTCCTCACCGGCTCCTTCGTTTGGCCATGTCCGAGTCGTCACATTGATGATGAAGCGGGTATTTATTTCACCAGATTAGGCACAATGCCGGGTATATGCCAGATGAAGAGATGGTATATGCCAGAGCACAATTCTTGCCTGGGGTTCTTCCTTCTGGTAAAGAGCGCATGGTCCCGATACTTCACCTTTATATTCTTCAAACGAAGTCCCTATCACTACTTCAGCCTCTTTGCTTCTAGGAGCTTGCGCTTCTTCTAATGTCATGGTTTGAGGTGAGCAGCAAAACTGTGTAATGAAGTGTGTATCCGTGTTATGTATGGCAAAAGAGATATAACAGAAGGAAAAAGCTGCATCGAAGTCCTAAAGCTTGTGTACGGAATGCAATCGAATCCTAAACTTTTTCAATGGCTCAATTAAGTCCTATGCCTTTTTTAAAAAATGGTAATAATTCCTTTTAATGAACTGTGCCTAAAATAAGCTACGTGTTCCTAAATACTTACCAATATGTTCTCAACATAAGATTTAGTATTTAATTGCACATTTAAATAAAATTCGACGGATTAATCGATTGCATTTTATACATTTTGTTTAGAAGCTGTGGTGCAATTTTTTCAAAAAGCTCAAAAAGCTATATAGGTTTTGACTATAATTTACAAATAAATAAATAAATTGTACTTTATATATGATTCTAAGGACATAGTTATAGCGCAAGTCCTCAAATTTGCCTCTATATATATACCGCCTGGCTAATGCTAAATACAAGAGGCAGAATAAGATAATATCTTTTTGGGTGTGTGTGTGTATATATATATATATAAACACACACATATCCCGCGTGGCTAATGCTAAATACATAAGGCAAAATAAGATAATATCTTTTTGGGTAGAGCATTTGTATCGTAAAACTAACGAAAGAGATGATAGAAACAAAGTCCATTTTTTTAGTTAGCCTTAAAAAAGAACTATACATTCCAAAAAGAGAATCTGTCTTAACCAAAATGAGTGGAAATAAAGTTTCCTTAAAACAAACGTAAAAAAAAAAAAAATCAACCTTAAACTTTTCCTAATTATCATTTGTTTAAATTTTTTACACAGAAAATGAGCTCTTTTCTGAAATATTTGGAACAGGAAAAATGTTACTTGGGATCCATAACCACCGAACTTTTAATTAATTTATTAGGATCCTTATTACGAAATGTTTAATGTGGTCCCTAAACTATATTAACAAGTTCAATGTTGTTTTTTCATTAGTTGGAGTTGATAGAATTCTATTAAGCTTCAAGGATAAATGGAAAAAACAAAAACTCCCGTATAAAAATAGATAGGTAAGAAAAAGGAATTAGCAGTCACGTGGTCTTATGTTGTATTGACCCATCATTTCATAATTCTGGCACAGTATTAAATATTCTCTATCATCAAATTACATTTGACTTGTTGTCTGATTAATAAAACGACTCGATTGAGTATTTATGAATAGTTCAACAGTCACACAGCGAATTAAAAGTTTGAGTATGACTTCACGCATTTTGCTAGAGTTTAGGGGCTCTTAGTATCATTTTCCCTTTAACACGAAATCGGAATGTGCTGAAACTAAATTTGTCTGGAAATTGCCCGAATACAATTAGTTGGATAGAGGAATTTATGTTGATTCTTCGTCGCCAAAACCTGATACGAATAGGAATTGAGCTTTAGCATATCTAACTCATTGGACCACTAGCTTTTCCTTTTAGTTGTTTGGCGAAAATTGAAGTGCCGAAAACAAAATTGTATTTGATTTTGGATGTTCTGAGAATATGCTGTGTGCATGGAAAATCTCTCTACCCTTTTGGGAGGCTATAAATAGAAGTTGTACTCTAACACTGTTCATCGAATCCCAAAAAATCAGACGTTATATTATATTATAGTACGTGATTAGTAGTGTGCAATGCATGTAAGTGGCGAATTACTGGGCATTTACTTCTTTGGCAGGTGGTTTATATTCAAATATTTTCACTGGGAGTAAGTGTTATATAAGCTCACTGCCAAAGGAGATTTGTCCGGCAATTCACCGCTGCAATCTTCGTCAAATCTGGGATGCTTCATTTAGGTTTTCTATATTTATCTTAGTTTAGTCATCTGTTCATTTACTAATGTTTCCACATATTTGTTCTTGACTTTGTCTTGTAATCTTGCGTGTAACGATAGTAGATAACGTAGCATCGACAGATTTACGTCGTGTTGTTCACCAGAAGAAATGTGTACGTGTTTTTAAGATGGTTTTTACTTTTAACTTTCGGTTTCGTACTGCAGTTGTAGTATTTGACTTGGAATGCGACACCCACTTGATAATTACTGTCTTCGATTTTTTAAAAAAATTGTATAACATTCGTCAATAATTATATTCCATATCTCTTCAGATATAAAAATAAGCTTCTTTGTGTTCACTTGGCAATAGTGCCCTTCCAGGTGGCGGCCCTCAAGCATATAAGCAGAGAGATACCGGTGACAACCCGGTGGTTGTGGTGGCTAAAGATTAGGATTGAAATTCTAGTTATGAAATGCTATTGTACGCATATCATGCTACCAGAAATGATATCCATGAGGTATTTAATAAAACAAGCGAAATCAGCCAAAATCGATCGATTTTTACGAGACCCTCAACGCTTCGGAGCATTTGTTCTTGAAGACATGGTAACCAGATTTTAGCTGATGAAGATCCCGGTTATGGACCTAGGTCATAAACCCCCGATAATTGAGGGGATTTTTCAAAACTCGTGTGACCACTTTAATAAAATTAATGTTGTAAAGTTTATTGTATTATTGAGTATCTATCGGTTTTTATGAGTTTGATCATTCTGTAATAATTCTTGCTACTCTATAATATGCCTTGTCGGCCATACTGGTGATGAAAAAATGTATGTGTATTAATTTTTTTTTTATATTCTTGAAGGACTTTATTTAATCATTTATTTTTGTTAAAATGGATTCTATTTTCGTAAGTTCTTATGAATGTCAAACATGTCTAATTGTGTGGAAACAAATCCACGTGAGACAGCAATTTTTCTCTTGACACAAATCTTTTACGCCCAACCTAAACCCGTCAAATTATATGTCATGCCATGCAAATAGATGACGTTAATAATTGCTGGATTACCATCTCCTTATAAATTAGGAAGCACTAACATTCTCCTGGAGTTTTCTTATCTTGTTCAACCCAGTCACCACAATATTAATATACTTAGTTAGCAGAAAAACCTAATCATGAATGAATCCCCAACAGAAAAAAATTAAAAAAACTCATAACTGATATTTTTTTTATAATTACATGATAAATACAACGTATCCAAACGTGTCAAAATTCTCTATTATTTTGAAAAATAACGTGTAAGCATATAAAGTCGTGTCGTGTCGTGTATCGATATCGACGTCACTGCTACTAAGGTTATAAACATCATGTTCATTTTGTTTTTCGCTATCTCCGAAACTAATCATCCGTGGGGAAGTCGAAAGTCGCGCCGGAAGACCACGGTGCACGTGACAGGGGAGCACGAGAAGCACGCGCGAAATTGTTTAATCTTTTGCCCGTGCGTTTAAGAGTTGACCGTGAGTCAAAATTGGAGTTTCTCAACTAGCATAATAACAATAAAAAAAATTAGGATCAGAATATTCTCCAAAGGAGCTTTTTGGTCATTTACCATCCTGCCCTCGAGCATTACCAAAACATTACGTTGACCGCGGTCCGCTAAAAAACGAAAATCGTCTTCTTTAATGTAAATTGATCAAAGTACGGAGCCATCGCTTGGCCTCCCCCACAGAAAATTTAAGAAAACACGCAATCATTGGCTCAGATCCCTCTTTTTTGATATTATTATACATCTTTGAATCGGTCCGACTAATACGACCTAACCAATTTCTCTCAATTTAGTTAACATAACAAAAAAAAAAAGGTTGATATTACGAAAAATCTCAGACTGAAAGATTTGTGATAAAAAATTTACCCAAAGTTATTCTTTTATCACAAAAAACCCACATCTAGTATGCTTACGAAAAATTTACCTTGAAATAACTAGTATACTTATAATAAATTTACATCAAAAAAAAATTTGACCACCAAAAACTCCAAACCATCACATCTAACATAAATTTACCCTCCGTTAATTTTCATTAAATTGATTCAACACTACAAAAACCCCCATACTGACAAATTTATGACAAATCGAGAATAGCAAACCCTAACTGGTATAGCCGTCAACGGCGACGTGTCATCCAACTCATTATTTTGAAGATAAAATTTAACCGGAACTAATAGATGATAAATTTATCAAATTGTATCAATTTAGAATTTTTGGCGATCAAAAAATTAGTTTGGGTAAAGTCGTCACAACTTTACCACTTTGGAGTTTTTTATAGAAAAAATAGGTATACAAATTTGGGATATTTTGTGGTCAAAAAATAATTTGAGGTTATCACAGGTGCACTGATTTTGAATTTTTTGTGATATTAATCCTAAAAATAAAATCTTCCGTCTTTTTAGGGGAATTCCGAATACAAAACATTGAAAGTAGATTGATATTCAAGTAGATATATGACATGGTTCAATTTGTTGATTGATTTTGCTTTTGTTTTTTCCCCACAAATCAAGATTGTAATAGGTGAAAAGGAAAATAACAATTCCTGTAGATGAACATTTTGGTGGATATATACTTTTTATCTTGAAGCAATCGAAAAGTGAGTAGCTTACCGGGAAGAATGCTTAGAGGAACCCGCTAGTCCGTGTTATCATGTTATGTACAAGCAACAAGCTGTTGCTTTTAAGGGTCAATTTTGAAAAGTCGGTTGTCCTCTATGTTTAATTGGTGAAGGTGTTAGGAGCACGAATTATACGTGCGATATCTTCGCCTGAAGAGATCGTCAAGAAGGAATCGCTAACGAAAATTGGGTTAGTGGATTTCTTCTTCGAGATTCACCAAGTGCGGCACCAATCAATCATCGGCTCTCATATCAGTTATTGAGAGCCCGCAACAGAAGTTTAACATATTTACTTGGGGAGATCGTCAAAAGGGAACTCAAATCCGAACATATCAACATTTTAAGTTGAACTCACTTTTGCTGAAAAGTTTAAGTCAAAGAGTTATAAGCCAATTAAAATGTATTAGCTGGATCACATCAATACTCCAATGTAGGATTTTCCTAATACGAGTCACACGAGCATCCTAACAGAAAGTTCACATTGTCTAGTATTCTTGCTTATAAGGATTAAAGATAATGTCGCATACCACCCGCCTGGGTGGCGCTGCTGGAGCGTGCACTCTTCCTCTCGCAAAAGGTTGAGTGTTATCAAAAAAAAAAAGAAAAAAAGATAATGTCGCATCACAGATCCACGTAGAGCTCATCACGAGAAGAGATGTGAATATGTTCTTCAGATGGTTTTTTGCTTTTAACTTTCGGGTTCCAACTGCAAGTGTAGTAGTACGACTCGAAAAGCGACACCCACTTGATAATTACCGCCTTAGATCTTAAAAAAGTTGCATAACATTCATCAATAATTACATTTCATATCTCTTCAGATATAAAAATAAGCTTATTTGTGTTCATTTGGCAATAGTGCCCTTTCAGGTGGCGGCCCTCAAGCATATAAGCAGGGAGAAATCAGTGACAACCCGGGTTGTGGTGGCTAAAGATTAGGATTGAAATTCTAGCTATGAAATGCTATGGTACGCCATATCATGCCACCAGAAATATCCATGAGGTATTTAATAAGTGCAAATGAAATCAGTCAAGACGATTGATTCTTACGAGACCTTTAAGACTCGGGAAAATTTTATCTTAAAATATACGTGATAACCAAATTTTAGCTGATGAAGATCCCGATATCGACTTTGGTCATAAATTCTAATAAGCGAGGGAACTTTTCAGAACATACGTGATTACTCCAATGAAGTTGATGTTGTAAAGTTTATCGTATTATTGAGTATGTATCAGTTTTTATCAGTTTCTTCGCTCTGTAATATTTCACGTTAGCCTACAGTATGCTCTGTTGGTGATGAAAAATGTATGTTTTTTTTTTAAAAAAAATTTTATTAATGACTTTATTTAATTATTTATTATTTTTAAAATGGGTTCTATTTTCGTAAACTCTTAAAAAAGTCTTTCAATATGAGTATTTAATATGACTAATTAGGTGGAAACAAATCCACGTAAGACATCAATTTTTCTTGGCCGAGTTAATCATCCGCGGGGAAGTCCAACTTGTTAATCTTTTGTCCGTGCGTTTAACAGTTGACCGTGATTCAAAAATGGAGTTTCCCAATTAGCATATTAATTTAGACCAAAAAAATTAGCATAATAATAAATAAATAAATAAATAGGATCAGAATAGTCTCCAGAGGAGCTTTTTGCTCGTTTACCATCCTGCCCCCGAACATGAGCAAAACATGACGTTGACCACGACCTACTAACAAACGAAAATTTTATTCAACCTAAATTGATCAAAGCGCGGAACCATCGCTTGGCCTCCCCCACAAAAAATTTAAGGAAGCACGTAATCTCATTGGCTTAGATACCTCTTTTTAGATAATTCTTATCTGCATCTGAATTGGTCTGACTAATATGACCTTACAACTGTCTTTTGATTTAATTGAGATCATAAAAATAAGGATTAGTGCGAACAAAAAAATACCAAGCTGGAATACTTGTGATAAATTTATAAAAATCTATTTTTTTATCCTGAAAACACCCACACTGATATATTTGTTACAAATTTACTTCAAACTATTTTTTTAATAAGTTCCAAAAAAGCCCCCGTCGGCTTGGCCCAACCCGAAAATTCACTTAATTTTTTAGCCTTTTGGGCCGGAACTGGTACTCTGACCGGCTCGGACGGTTCCAGCCTTTTTCTTAACACCCATGTTATTTATTTTACCTCCATTTTTTTCTTAACACCCACGTTATTTATTTTATTTTTATTTTTTCTTTTTATATTCTTTCATTCGATATGTTTGTTAATTGATTTTGATTTCAAACAAAAGAAAAAAAGAAAGAATTCGACCAAACCCGACCCAGCCCGAGACTGGTCGAGCCTAGCTCGGTACTTTTCTATTTCGGTACTAGTACATTGGTTAGCGTCTACGCGTCAGCAAATTTATTAATTTGAATGTAAAATTTAACGAAAACTGACGAAGGATAAATTTGGAATAAGTATACTAGTTTGAACTTTTTGGTGATCAAAAAATTAGTTTGGGTAAATTTGTCAAAGCTGTAGCAATTTGAGGTGTTTCATAAATAAAAAAATAATTTTGTGATAAATTTATTGCAAGTGCAAGAATTTGGGATTTTGTAGTAAAAAATAGTTTCGAGTAAATTTATTATACGTGTATCAATTTGGAGTTTTTCATGATATTAACCCTAAAAATAAAGCTTTCATTTGTTTTTTGGGAATTCTGATTGTCAAAATGTTGAAAGTAGATCCATATTCAAGCAGTTTTGTGATAAGGTTCAGTATTTCAATTGATTTTTCTCTTCTTCTTTTTCCGCACAAATCATAAAGGAAAAGAACAATTCGGGTAGACGAACACTTTGGTGGATATAAATTCACCAATTTTGAAGCAATCCCAAGCGAATGGCTTAGCGGGGACAATGCTTAGAGGAACCCGCTAGCGTGTGTTATGTACAAGCAACAAGATGTTGCTTTTATGGGTCAATTTTGAAAAGTTGGTTGTCCTCCTAATTTAATTGGTGAAAGGGTCACATTGTCTTCTATGAGGTTATGGAAATTCGACGCATATAGTGATTGAATCTGTGGCCAACTTGTGCCTTGGGCATTTATACCTCATGTGAAGAAACATTTTAACTTATGACACTCAGAAGGGCTGCGATAACGAGCTGAGTAGCTAGGGCTTACATTGGACATTCCATAAGGAGAGTAAGAGATTCTTATCATAACTCCTAGAAGTGGTAACTGAGTTGATTACCCCTCTCCCACCCTTTTTGCTCAGTGAAGGGTGGGAAAGGAATAACCACATTTTTAGTTTAGCCGACCAGATTCTTAGACCTGGCTATTGGAAAATGGCATATCGAATCGCGAATTATTGCAGAAACCTTTGAATGGCACTCCAGTGCAGCATCATAGATCATCCTCCTACAATCATGTATATGATTAATTACAAGGGTTAATATCATTAAAAAAACCCCAAATTAATATAACTGTGTTAAATTTACTTTAAATTATTTTTTTTTTACTACAAAAAACTCCAAACTAGTATACTTGTAACACATTTACTCAAACTAGAATACTTGTATCATAAGTGTACTAGTTTAGAGTATTTTGTGGTTAAAAGAATTAGTTTGGGATAAAATTATCACAAATATACTAGTGGTGGTCAAAAAAATAATTTTGAGTAAATTTATCACATGTATATCAGTTTGAGGTATTATGTAATAAAAAATAATTTAAAGTAAATTTTGTTACATTTATATTAATTTAAGATCTTTCATGGTATTACACCTAATTATAATCTGGGTGACCCGCAAGAAAATTGGTTTTCTCTTACGAAGAGCCACGTCAGCTCACTCTTTCACATCCATCCCATCCCTCACACTTTCTAGGAAAAACCGGACCTTGTCGCATGATGTAATCAACGTTTAGAGGGACCAATGAAATTCGAACAATTAGACAAGGACCCACGACCAAATCAAGTAACAGACAAAAGTGTGAACGTTGAGTTTGAATCTTTCATGTAAATAACGAAAAACCCAAGGGCAATCTCGGTAATTGTGAGTCCATATATAGACAATAAGTAACCCAGTTCCTGGTTAAATCTCCATAATCCCGCAATTTCCTGTGGGCGCCATTAATGGAAGAAGCCGAAGCAGTCATGAAGATCATCGATAGATGCTGGTTCGAGCTCGAGATCTTCAAGAAACGACCAGACATATCGCCTTCCGCAACCTCCGGATCCGATCAGGGTCAACAAAGCATAAGAGGGATACCAGAAAACCAAACCCCGTGTATTGATCTTTCTCGGACTCCGTCCATTCTTGTGAGGTCCATGAGCGATCAAACGAGCATCATCCCAACAAGCTTCCCATCGAGCTCTCTCTCTCCAGAGTCAGTCCTTCGCATGACGCCTGTGCACAGCATGATCTATGAAGAAGAAGAAGGTTTCAACTGGAACAACCCAAGAAGCTCGGAGTTCTCGCGCAGAAAGAAGGACGGAATGGGAGGAAGAGTGAAGAGGAGGGCCCTGAGCAAGAGCTTGTCGCAGCTCGAGTTCGAGGAGCTAAAAGGGTTCATGGATCTCGGGTTCGTCTTCTCAGAGGAAGACATAGTTGACTCGAGCTTGGTCTCCATCATTCCTGGGCTACAGAGACTGGGCAAGAGAATTAAAGACGGTGAAGAAGATGAAGAAGAAGCCGATCATCATCAAGAAGATGGTGATGAGAAAGGGAGTTTTGGCGAGTCTGCAGTTATCGTGAGGCCTTATCTCTCGGAGGCGTGGGAATGGTGGGAGGAGAAGGAGGAGGAGGAGGATCCATTGATGAACTGGAAGGTTCCTGCACTTGGGAACGAGACGGACATGAGAGAGAGTCTCAAATGGTGGGCTCACACCGTTGCTTCAACCGTCAGATGACGGTTGTTTTCTCTCGTTGTCGCTGTTGGTTCCATTTGGAAGTTTTGATAATTCTTCTTTCTTCCCTCTTTTCTTCGTGTAAAAAGATCTCTCGATTTTGTTCATGTACATATGATTACCCATGAATTATTTGTCAATGAAATGGGAAATTCTCATCTTGGGCAACTCATGATTTTGCTTTGTTTAAGGAAAGCAGATTTGTCGTTCCTTTGATAAACAATATCGTAAGAAATTCTTTACCATATATATTGTAAGAAGTTGTTTTTCATGAATTGCGTGACTTCTTTATACCCCAAAATCAAGACAACATATGTCAGCTTGGTCCATCAATGATTTGATTTTCGACATTATTTTCAACGTAATCGGTAGTGGTTTATGTTAATTGCGTAGACGCAATGACTTCTTGTCTCCATGTATCATCTAAGAGCTTCTTAATCTTATTATCCTTTTGAATTACACGAAAGAGTTGTCTTGGGAATGGCTATACCGAGAAAGGGTGTCCATCTATCCCAGTCCAACTCGCGAAGCCAATGGAGCGGCAGATGGTTAGCCAAAGGGATTAGGAGAAAAACACTTTCGTCCGACTGGATTGCGTTTCCTCCCCAACCCCTATGGGATTTGTTGTGTTTGGACTATGCTAAATCTAGCTTATGTAAGCCTGTTATTTCCGATTGAATGAAACCTTCCTTCCTTCGACCAAAAAAAAAACTCAAGAATCGGACTACTAGCCGTTTTGGGGGGTTTGCAAGGGAAATGGTCTGGTTCCCGATTCTTGGGGAGGAACCGGACAATCATACTGAATCGGTCCAAGTATATTATTTTATCGTTTTACTAGTAACGTTCATGTTATTAATAATTTCATTCCACACTAAAGTAGCTTTCAATATATTAAGGAACTTTTAAAAAAGAAAAATATAACCTTTAAAAAAGGACTGCTCCGATTTGATTTCAAAGTGAACATGGTTGGTTTCCACTTCCCAGTTTTACAGATGGGAAGTCGACTCTGTCCAGCCTGATTCGTAGTTGCAAGGAAAGATTGAATCAGACCAATTGTCGCTGAGGTTCTCTCCTTTTAATTTTCACACCGATTGTCGCTAAGGTTTCTCCTTTTAATTTTTTGTATACATATACAATGCTTGCTTTAGAAGAATAAAATATTATAGTTCGAAGGTGTAGGGTTTCCTAGACTCATAAAACGCAGTAGAACGAAATCCTAAACAAGATCCATGTATATATCGAAATCAAAATAGGTTTAAGACGTATCTTTTGCGGTCGGCAACATATTAACGGTCGGTTGTTTTTGGATTAGCGCCTCAAGTGTTGCGCCTCTACCGGTATCTACACACACGGACTGAGTTTTCCAATGATCCAAGTGCTAGCTTTCAAATCTTGGAATATCTCTCACAATCGCTTGAACAGAGAACTATTCTCTATATTTCACTTCGAGAATAATATTCTCTTTATATATATCTGAGGCGTCTCTATGGTTATTTCTTATAACCCACGTTTGGCGGTTTGGGCCCCACAGCTTAACAACCTGGGCTTATGACGTCCTATAAACCGTCCATTCGACCGTGCATTTAATCGTTATCTCATAACACGTATAATCATATAAATATTCGTAATATGATAATAAATTGATATCTACTTCTTAAGTAGATTAAGGCGCAGAGAAAATATTAAACCAGTTCGCTATTTTGTGCGACCTTGTAGGTTCATTAGACATTAGTAGTGTGCTCAAAACTATTTTGGCCCACAAGTCATAAGCGGTCTCTAGCAAGACATTATGACTACCTAAGAATAGGGAAGGTCGATTTTTCAACACAACCTTATCCACAATTAATTTTAGAGTATCAACCTTCATTGGTTCTTAAGGTAGACCACTAACAATATGATATTCATTTGATGCACATATATCAACATTATGTCGAGTGCACAAACCTCTACGGGAGTCTTTTGTAAAAGTTTTGTCACTTGTCGCGTGTTTAGCATCTATCCGCATTAGGGAAGAGCAAAAAAGACAGCCTGAACCGGGATTGATAGTCCGGTTCCCGATTTTAGGGCAGTCCCCGATTCCTAAAATTGGAACCGGTGACTGGGCGGTCTGGTTTCTGATTTCGGGTCCTGTTTCGAAACCAGACCGCTCGGACCACCAATAACTTCAAATATATATATACACACACTCCTCACGTTTTACACTAGTAGGTTTTGGCATTTTGCATTGGGGATTCCTTTCTTTCCTCTTTCTGCAGACATACCGCTTATCCTCTTCTCTCGCTACGCACACACTATCGATCTGCAATTCTGATCGCCGTCGTCTTCGGCGTGCATAATCGAGTCAATCACCGTCGCCCGAACACCGCGCGCTTCTCTCTCCCTTCGTCGCCTGCGTACCTCCAATAACCGGACATGAAGAGGAGGTGGCAATAGAAGTGGAGGCCGTGTAGTCCGTCTACGGCAGCGATTGCGTCGTCGTCGATCGGTATCCTCCCCGGCTCCACGTCCGCATCATGCCCCGCACAGCCGACGTCTCTTCTCAATAGGTCCCTCCCTCTCTCCTCTTCAGTCTTCTCTTCTCTGGTGATTTCGATTCGCAGGCCGAGAGCACGCGTTTCCCAGCGAGGAGAGGCCTCATTTGTGTTGCCTTTGTGTTGTTCGCAGTTTGTGGAAGCAGTCATCGAAATAAATGCAGGCCAGGTAATGAACTTCTGCGAATTTTGGTAGAAATCGAAGGACCATTGCTGAATTGCGTAGTTTCGTTCAATTAGGTTAGAAGTGATGTAGGACACTTTTAACTATTTGGTTGCTTACTATTGATTGAATTTGAGTTACAGTTACCACTGGCAGTGCCGGAATTGTTTTTTGTTTAGATAGTTTCAAGCTTGGAAGCAAGATAGGGGCCGCGCCGATTGTTTTTTGTTGAACATCAGTTTTTACCTTGTTATTTGTCGGAGGCTATTTCTCTTGGCCTTTTTTCGTCAATCCTGAAGATCAGTGATACTCTTCCGAAGACAGTGATAACTGAAGTGAAGATGTGGAAGACTTTATGTCAAATGCTCTCAAATATACATATACCGGGGGTTAGATTTCCTGTAAGATACATTTTTGTTATTGGACAACAAAACTATTTGATTATGTTAATGGTTCCTTGGAACCGGCTCTTGGTTCTCGGGGTGACCGATGCGGCCCACGGTTCCGAAAAATGGGGACCGGGATTATTATTCCGGTTCCTGATTCTTGAAGGAAACCGGACCGGACCGGGAACCGCTCACCCCTAATCCGCATCTGAAACTTGAAAAACCAACGCTTTTTCTGTTCCTCAAGGAGGATGACTTGTAATTTTGACTTTGTTGTTTCTAGCACTGCACCTAGAGATAAATGAATAGGTGATTTAGACTCATCTTGATGAATTAAATCAAAATTAAAATAGCCAAGGTAAACTTCACGCGAATTCAAATTATGTTGGACGGCAATACTATAATCAAATTCATTTGTGTGCATATGACAGTAAAGCTAATATTAAGGAGTTAAGGGATATAGAGAATTGCACCCAGATGTTATAGTGGTCCGGCTCATTACAAGCCCTACGTCCACTCTCTTTACGAACAGCTTCCTGCAAGATTTCACCAGTGAATTAATTAGAAGTTACAACGAGTGATGCTTCTTAGATTGATAGGTTACATTACCTCACACAATCGCTCTTTTCAATGCATCTTATTACAACTTTGAAGCGGACTAAGACAAGTGTATAAGAATTGAAGTTCTCTTTAAATTTGGAATTTTCGACCTTAATCTCGTCTCGTGCTCTTCGGCACCTTGGTATCCTTTTATACTCATCCATTTTCAGTATCCGTCAGACAGTATTTCGAGGATCACTCTCCAATCAACCCGTTGGACAAGATTGTATAAAGAAGATTGAGTAGCCATTGAGGGATAAAATCAGAATCTCCACAGATTCAATCGCTAATCCCTCCAAGCGTATTGGCAATCACAACTCTACCTCCTTGTTCACCTATTCAAAGTCCTTCCACGGTTTATCGAACTTTTTGTTCTAGGCTTGTTCACGTTCGACTCAAATACACTTAGCTTGTAAACACCTCTACGCCTAATGCCTTGTTCATCCTTGAAAGAGAAATCATAACCTTCATATGTCATATTAAGAAACCGTTTGCATAATGGATTGCGCATTTTTCATCTGATTCTACTCAACTAATAAACACACTAGTAGCCTTTTGATTATTTTGTCATCTTCAAAACATCAAAAAGGATTTCCCTAATAGTCTCCCTCTTTTTAATGATGACAAAATAATATTTAAATATGCATATATGCAAATATATTTTAAAGATATTAAATTATGCATACGTGAAAAATAAAATAAATACGTGTATCTTGCCACATAAATTGAGTACAATAATATATTTGAAACATAATCACTGCTCAATATCATGCACCAAATAAGTTTAGAATTATAATCATCTCTCTCTTTTTTCTCATAATCAAAAAGCGATATTAATGAAAAGGGTATCACGTAGAGAACATGCAATCAGCTCATCTTTGCACAATCAGATGCAATATATTTTGCATGAACGCAATCTTCAGATGCAATATCTTATACATGTTTAGGAGAACGTAAAAAAAAAAATTAAGTATAACTCATGTTCTGCAAAATCAGAAGTGATATACATCAACAAATATATATAGAGGGGGCACGGATAAACTTCACTACATTTTTGTTATAATGAAACGATGATATGAATAAGAGATTTGTTAATGACAAACAGTAAGAGAAATGGAAGATGTACTAATCAGATTATGTGGAACGTAGCAAGTTCTAACACATGTTTACCTTATCATCCATCATCAAAATGGTAAGCAAGATCAAGCAAAGATTAAATCAACTTTATTAGGATTTTCCCATACTTGATCAATGCTCCCCCTCAATTTGTTCCCATTCTCTTTTGCATTTTCCCCCTTTTTGCTTTTCATTTCTTTCCTTTCTCCCCTTGTCATCAAGATAGCATTTGCAAATCCTTTGCAGCAACAACATCCCCATCATTCGTTTGTTTATGAGATTCGAGAAAAGAAATTTATTTTCTTCAATCAAGCTTGTTTCAAATTCAATCCTCATCAACTCAACAAACTTTCTGCACAAATCCGCTGTTGTAGCATCTCACATAATATATAATGCGTTTTCTTAAATTGAATAGCATTTTTAAGAATATAAATATTTCAAACCAAAGCTACTCAACCTTTCATACGATAGGTTGAGTGCTTGCTCGATATATTTTGAGATGCCTTTAATAATTTGCGATAATTTTGCTTAAAGAGGAGTAGGGATGTGCATGGTCCGGGGTGATCTGTTCCTGGTATGGAGCCGAGGACCAGACCTATATATCTGGTCCACAAATTTTCGGGACCAAGGACCGGGCCAGACTAGGATCGGTGGTCCGGTCCGATCCCAATTGGACCGTTAACAACATCTACTAATAGAAATCTAACCATTGTATCTAAAATAATAACTTTTAATCTCAACCATCCACCCTAATGAAACGTACACATGATCATCGTATGATCATCACATGAGTACTTATAATCCTAAAATAATGAGAAAAAACTAAATTAGGAAGAAAAATACCTAAAACAACTGAAACAACATTATGGTCACGTGTCATTCTCCTCGAGACGCAAGAAGAGCAACAACAACGATCGGCGAGAGGCGTGACCATTAGAGGAGAGGCGAAAGCAAGAGGAGCAAGCGCCGAGTAGAGCTGTATTGCGAAAGCAAGATGCGAGCGTCGAGCGAGAGGAGATAGTGAGTATCGAGTAGAAGATGAGAAAAACAAGGTTAACTATTTCTTCAAAATTTTCAATTTTTTTTTGTAATTATGCATATATATATTTATATTTATATATTTTTGGTGGTCTAGGTCCACCAGTCCAGTCCCATCCACCATGGAATCAGGGTCGGGTACCGGTCCCATTTATTGAGATACGAGGCCAAACCGTCCCCCTTAAGAATCTGACCAACCCGGCCAGCCCGACCTGGTCCCGATCCCGATCCGATCCAATCCAATTTGCTCATCTCTGAAGAGGGGGTACGACTTGCAATTTCGTATGAAATTTTTGTTACTTTCTCTTTTCTAAGGTTGGTATCCATGAAGAAGTTATAATCTAGCATTTACTATCCCTAGCCATAAATAGCGAGTCTATATTAGGTTTAAAAACATATAAAATTTCTATGTATAATCTTTTGTATGATTAATTTATGCTCACCACATCACCTATGAACTCTGTTACACCGACACATTCTTTTAAATTTTTTGCCGTGTCGGACATAAACGCTCTTCCAACACGGCTGTTCGTCTTTTTTTTTCTTGTTTCTTTTTTTGCTCTAGACACCAAAAATAGTGAAAAAAAAACCCAATTTTTTGACCTAATTTCTAACTCTTTCCTCTGGCGACCTTTGTTTTCTTATTTTCCTTGACTCTATGGATATTATGGTTGGTAATAATTAAAGTTTTATGGTTCTGAAATCATGTATTTATAAAAATATACATATAATATACAACGTATCCCAGCGTGTCGAAATTCTCTATTTTTTGAGAAATGCCATGTCGAAGTATCGTGTCGTGTCGTGTTGCGAGTCGTGTCGTGTTGCAAGTCATATCCTGTGCCTGTGTAACATAGCCTATGAAATAGATCTATAAATTTGTGTCTATATACATACTATTTTCCCCCTTTTGCGCTGAACATGTAAAAGGCTGTACAATTACTTAGTTTACTAATACCAATATTGGTCTTACCTCGCCTCACGAATAATGAATGATTCAGAAAAAAATTACTTAGAACTACCAATTTGTAAGTGTTTAAATGTAAATTGTTATTAGTGATAAAAACATTTTTCATCAATCGATTATTTCAAGTAATACAAGTGATTAAATTTGGGAAAATATTTTTTAAAGAAACAAACCCTAAAAGAACGAATGATATTGCAAGATTAAGACACCTAAGGAGGTCAGGCAATAGATTCGAGTGTCCAAATGTCGAGGGTTTTTATTGTCTCGCGATCAATTCACCGTCTTAACTAACATGCCATATTCATATCATTTACACTAACAAAGTGATCAAATGGAAGACTGCAATCTATCAACACTTATGATTTAATGACTACCGATCCCTGGCAAAATCCGCGGCAACGGCAATGGCTTTATTGCCAGTAACAGCTTGTGGTCCGCACCTGCAAAGGTTTGTTGCTTGCATGTCTTCCGGTGGAAATCTTGAGACCGGGTTCTGTCTAAAAAAGAACAAATGCATTTCCCGAGGCACAATAAATGTTCATAAATAAATAAATAAATAATCGGATTCTTCGTTGCATGGCCAGGCCATTAATGCCATCGTAGATCTCCCAAGCTAATGATCCATGAAGAGCTCTATCTATATACTTAGCCGAGGTGAGTAATGCAGCATTCTGCCCCCTTTGATTGTTAATGGCTTTGAATAAGGCAACGGTTCTTACTCTTGCACTGGGTTTGATTTTCTTCCGTGCGCTCGGATTTTCTGAAGGAAGGAAATGGAAGCTGGAGAAGAACGATTTTCCCTCGATGTGGAGCACCAGAGAATATGAGGTGGTGATGGACGAGAAGGACAATAACGATCATAGTTCCCTCTCACAACCACAGGTTGTTCCGGCGCTAGTTCAATCAATAGAGGACTTTCTTGGACCTCCGCCGTTATCGATCGGTAGGAAATTGGATGCCACGATGGCCGAAGAGGGTAATGGCAATCATGGTTTTTTGAAACATCCCCACGTTGCGAAATCTCGAGCTCTGCCTCCACTAGAAGAGGAACTTATCGTAGCTGATACCCCTTTCACAGCATTAATGATAGCAATGGTAAATAGCAATAGCCAAGAAAAAGAAGATAATATCGTCGCATCGAACCAATCGGAGCATCACCACCTCCAATCAATCAATGCCAGCATTGCCATTTGCCAGCTTCCTTCCCCGTAATTCTCCTTCCGACTCTGGTCACCCGCTACCACTCTCCTCCACCCCCTAAACTCCCACCTTTCGACTCTATAGCAAGTTCTCTATCCCCGATCCTCGTCGACCATCATGAATGGTAAGCACGATGTGCCGGAGATGAAGGTGGACTACAATCCCGCTCATTGGGGTGGCTTCGGGGGCTACCCTCAATGGGATGGGAGCCTCCCGATTCACGTGCCGAGTTCCCTCTCTAAGATTTGGAGCCCTGTCACGGCTTTCCACAGCAATCCTCACCATCACAAATGAAGCAATTAGTGGAGACTAATCCAATTTAGACTCGGACAATCTATATTGTAGTTGTTAGTTTTTTTTCAATTCATGGGTCATTTTTGGGGGGGCAAATAGAGATGGAAGTGAAAAGCCTACGTCTGCCTCGATATATCTATCGCAATCTAAAATTAAAAATTCTAGGCTAATGGATTATCTGGTTCATTTTAATGACTAATTTAATACAGACTCTCCCAAGTCCTACCAAATCGCAACTTTATTTAATTTGAGATGATTTAAAATTTGGAGTCACTACAAACCATTTTTGGGAGGTTGATTAGAAACCTAAATAAAATAGCAGAAAAACTATTTTATTCCTACAAACTAGATATTGTGGATTCGGGGAAAGCTAATGCCCTTTCGGTACATTAATTCCATGATATATCCTAAGTCAGCAATTCAAGCTTGATTGAATTTGATTTGAGTTCAACTAAGGTGTTCTTAATGTTCTCGCTTTTTTAAATGCAATGATGGATAGCAGAGACACATAATCAGGCATAAAATGCAATGAGTTAAATTAAAGGTAAAAGATGCAGCACAAGACATGCGACATCAAGTTCATTTTACCCTATATGCAATACTTAATCAATTAACTAAAACACGAGGAATGATGTAACAAAAGAATGCGACATAAACTTGTAAATTATGGAACATGCAAATGCTATCACATAATGTGTATGATTTTCGAAAAAAAAATGGATGAGGGACTAAATGACATTCGAACATATGAATGACATGAGATAATGCGAATCATGAGTGAGTAGATTTTTATTTTATCTTTGAATTAGAAAAATGCATAAGATCAAAGATATGCATGTCATTTTGAAAAATATGGAATGCAAAATGTGATACTTGAAAACACGTAATGAATATGCAAGATATACAGACATGAAGATATGCATGAGACAAATGCAAGACAACTTGATCGGATTTTTATATTTTTTATGTGAATTTTTCAGCATTCTAAATATATGCATGAATGATTTGATTATCTTGATTTTATTCCAAAAAATCAAATAAGATAAGGTTTCTAAAAAACCATATCTTCCTAAAATTTTAATTAGATAAGGTGTATAGTAAATCGTATCTTACTAAATTCGTAGGTATCTATGGAATTAAATCAAGACATATCGGTCAAGAAATCACATTTCAAGTAAAACAAGATAGCATCAAGATCGACATGAATATCCACTTCTTCAAAATTTCGAAAAAAATAGATGTTCTCAAATCCAAAATCGGCTTGTGAAGATAGTGAATCAAATTTAAATGGCAAAAGATCAAAATGACTTAACTTTCCATTTTTTACTAAGCCAGAGAATTGTATCCGAATGGCAACGGATAAGATTGTCTAACTCAACATTAACGTTGCTTTTTAGGAAATAAAAATTTATAATTTGGATTTGGAATTTCTTTTTAATTCTAAAAATATATCCGATGAGTCCAACCCAAATCCCAATTTTCGAATTTTGTGATAATTTCAGGGTTTGATATTTAGATCAACAAAGTTGCATCTTGAATTTATGAAAACATGCGTTTTTGCCTCAATGAAAGCATCAAGCAACATCAAACAGCATCAAACACATGCAAAATAGTCACCAAGATAAGTCGAGGATTCAACTTTTAGCTCTCGCAAAGTTTCGTATAGGCTAATGACATAAAACATGCAAAAATAAGGTATTTTCGGACCAATTAGCATGCAAACAGTGTAGAAATAGCATTGAAACAGCAATTAAATCACCCAGAATACATGCCTAAATTAACCCTAAAAGTGCATGAGTGCTACCTTAATTCGTTGGGGGAGATTTGAGCCTATCTATGATGAGAAAAAGGAGCGAACAACACTTTCACAGTTTGTAGGCTAATCTGGAAAATGGGCAGCAGGGCAGCAACTTTGTGGGCTTGGATGGAAGGTTACATGTATCGGATTGTTATGCCGTCAGTGGTTAATGATAGATCGTCAAATACTAAATGTTTTGATACTTGTACCACATCGATCGGAGCACGAATGGCGACGCACGGTCAATTGGCGCGAAACTGGGCCGGGCTACCAATGGGATCGAACTTCGTGATTTCCAAGGATTGGAAGTGAGGCTTCTGATGTCGGATCGAGTCAACATTAGTGGCTAGTAATAAATCGTTGAATGCTGAACTTTTTTATACTTGGACCACATCAATCAGAGCATGGGTGGCGACACACGTTCAATTGGCACGAAACTGCGACGAGCTGCCGATGAGATTGAACGTTAGCCGAAACTCTCTCTCTCTCTCTCTCTCTCTCTCTCTCTCTCTAATTTTTTGATTTTCTAAATGTGTCTCAATGTGTGAAAACCACCCTTAACCCTAGGCTATCATGATATATTTAGAGAATGAGAGTAGCCTTTGACCCTAGGGTTTATTCTCGGCCATTAGATTAAAAGAAATCTGATTGGGGTAAGATTAGATATTGACAGTCGGATTGAAATTTATGCTCTTGATGGATTGGATATCCCAAAATTTCAGCTCTCATGAGGGATAAGAGGGCTTAGTCGAAATTATCAAATTGGTGGGCTTATTTGCGAAAATTTAAAATCTAATCGAGCTTTAATTAATTAAATTAGTAATTAATTAAAAGCCTTACATTTAAAATACCTAAAATGGACTGAGCTAACTCCGAATTGAGCCTAAACCCATATAAATTTCGGCAATTCCTTCTTGGTCGAAAATTTTAAATTATGCTTAATCAACTCATGTTTGACCGAATGCAGATGCATGACAGAAAATAAATATGCAATGTATGTGAATTTATTTTTTGTGAAAACTACAACTAATTCTCATTTTATTGAAAAGATGAATTTCTAAAAATTAAAATTTAGGCGTCAACAATATCCAAGCCACCTAGCGAGTCATCTCTTTAGCTGTGCTCAAAACGGGAAAAGTACCAAAAAAAGTCTTAGATCTATTACATTGGTACCAATTTAATCCTAAGTATTTTGCATTGGTACCAATTAAGTCAATCTAGTCAATCTTGTTCGAAAATCGTTGATGTGAATGTCAGTTACCATACGTGACATGACCAGAGTTGACATATACATATTTTAGTTATATTTTTGTAGAAAATTATTAATTTTTTTCTTTTATCACTTTAGCTTTGGCCGGTGAGGATAGCCGAGACCATAGCCAGATCTAAGCCAGGGCTACCTCTCTCGTGGCCGCAAATGCCCTAAGCGAGGGCATTCAAGGTCGTGACCACAGCTAGCAGTCGTCTAGGGTTGCCTAGATGTCGCTCAGTAGCCAGTGAGTGTTGTTGGTGACCCTCACCATCCAAAGACAACTTGAAATATCTTTTTTGAAAAAAATATTAGAAAATAATCACATCAATGTCAGCCATAACCACATAGGACGAACAACGTACACGTCAGCGATTTTTTGCCAAAATTGGCTAGATTGACTAAATTGATATTAATGCAAAAGTTTAGGACTAAATTTGTCCAACTAAAAATTTAAGGATTGAGTTGATACCAATGCATAATTTTATGACTTTTTTGGTACTTTTCATGTTCTTAAACTAAAACCGGGTGCAATGGATGATGGGATGTCTTATGTATTGTTCTCAATGCATCTAGTCATTTTTTTCTCATCGTTGCCAGTCAATAAGAAGAACATGTTGGGAATCCAAATCTTTAAAGAGAAAAATAAAGACAAAGAAAACAAGCGAATTTTTATGTGGAAAAACCTTTCCAACTCAGAAAAGGAAAAAATCACGATGCCGCACTAGGCAATTTCTTCACTATTAATATAAGTATCTATAGTACAAGCTTCAACATTATAATTATAAAAGATATTGCCCCAATATATAGCAATTATGATGGAAATTACTAGTATGTTAATAGCACGCAGTATGCTTAATATTACTTTTCTCTATCAAACTACACAAATCTATCATTCTCCCACTTAGAGATTGATCTTTAAGCCAGCAATAATCTTTCATAGTTTTCACTCGTCTTTGTAATCCAAATTGTCCTAGTACTAAGGTTTCTATCACTAACCATAGATGCTAATTCAGGCAATGCATAATATTAGTTTCTCAATGGCGACAGCCTTTGTTAACGTACTGCTGGATTTTCTGCACCAAGAGTATTCTTTAATCATAATGTCCCATCTATCAACTATCGAATATGATGATATTTCAATTCAATATCCTTGGTCCTTGATTGAAATACTGGATTCTTTGTAAGACAAATGACGCTCTAGCTGTCACTGAAAAGAGTATTGTTATCATGTTTCTTGCCTATCTCCTTCAAAAAGCTTTTCAATCGAATCATCTCTTTATCAACTTCAGATATAGCAACTACTTCGCTTCAATGGTTGAGAGACACACACTCGTTTGAAGTATAGGCATTCAACTCATTATTTTTTTGGGTAAAGGCATTCAACCCATTATAGTACCACCTAAAGTATATAATATATATATATATATATAGAGAGAGAGAGAGAGAGAGAGCCCAAGGTGTTCTTCTTCTTATCTAAGTCACCACCGAGATTCGCATTAGCAAAGCCTTATAATGTTACATCGCCTTTTATAAAACACAATGTCATATCTAAAGTGCCTCTCACGTATCCTAATAACCACTTTATAGCTTCCCAATGCTTTATTTCTAGATTAGCCATATATCTGCTCGCAACTCCCGTGGGCATGAGCTATGTCTGGTCTGATACTCAGCATAGCATACATTAAACTACCATCCACTAATGCATAAGGCACCTCGACCATATATTCCCGTTCTTCATCTATATTTAGTGACTGCTTCTTTGAGAGCTTGAAGTGACTTTCTAAAGAAGTATTTGTGGGCTTTAAATTCTGAAGACTGCTCCCATTTCGCTCATCGGTACTACGAGAATTGTTTTTCTGTCCAACACCTTGTCAATGTACTTTTCTTGAGATAAGTTTATAATTCCATTGGATCTATCCCGCGTGATTCTCATCCTAATAATCTGATTCTTCACCCCCAAGTCCATCATCTCAAACCCTTTTGACAATTGATGCTTCAGTATGTTGGTCTCCTTCATGCTAGATTATGTAATGAGCATATCATCCACATAGAACAAAAAAATAATACATTAATCATCAAATTTGTTTAAGTGACAGGAGTGATCCATCTCACTTCTTTATCACCACACATAAAGAAATTTAACTAAATAACATAGGGAAAATATTATAAAAGGGAGGGTACTAGTGAAAAGGGCGAATGAAAAGAGCATGACCCTTTGCTTTATTTTAAAATGGAAGAAACCAAATTAAAGGAGGGCATAACATTTGAACCTTTGGAGCCAAAAATGTGAGAACCACAAAAGATAAAATGGTCAAAAAATTTTAAAATAGAGTATCTTGGTAAAAGAGAGTAGAAAAAGAGCGATCCTTACATTTATTATATGATTTTCCATATCATAAATGCAAATTTTTTATTATTTCTAGAGACGAAATCAAGTGAACCGCATCGTGCTACATTCCAAGAATGAGCTACATTCCAAGAATAACTCCAGGTATATATGTTGCGAGCTTGTTAATTTTGCAAATATCAATCCATTTCCTTTATTGTATATATTTATATTTATGTCCTTCCTTATATGTACATTTATATTGGCCTTGTGCCCACTAGTAAACATGTATTCCGTTATTTATTTCTCTAAACCTCGTATGACATCAAAGCAAGTGTTATCCGCGAATGTATATTCATCCCCATTAGTCAAATTTCATGTGTCGCTCGTAATTCGACTAACACGTGAGAGGGGTGTTGAAGTTATTGTCCCACATCACTTGACAATGGTCTTATATTCTCTTTATATTCATGTGATATCTCTATTTTTATCAGCTGAAGTTTTTGAATCGAACTTTCTAACAGTAATTTGCATCATAATGGCATAGCTTACACGACATGTAAGGAAAGATGTCGTGAAGTAATTACATGTCATGTCATGACGTGTCAAGTGACGACTTATCATGTAATAACGCGATGTGTCATATCACCATGTCTAGTGATGGTATGTCATGTGATGACTTAGCTGAGTGTTGTCATGAATGCAAGGATTCTAGTGTGATGTGCATGCTGGCGCAAGTGATACATGCATTGATTTTCCATATGATGATGCATGTATGCACGTTTTGACATGACTAAAACACTTATTTTATTCGACTTATTCAGATGTGCGGACCATTTCAGAGGACGCAGTTGACCCATCTCCTCTAAGTTTAGAGGATTTTGGAAAATCGAATTTCTATGCAAATAACTATAGTTTGAAAATACTTCTATGGAAATTATATGAGCTTGCACAAACCCTCGAGTCCCGTATTAGAATGTTGGAATTTCAAGTCGAGCCAATTGGGCTCCAAACCTGATTTAGCCTTTCTACGATTATCTTAAAAAGAATCCAAACCTGTTGATTGGCTTTTACTTAATGCGGGCAATCTAATGCAAGAATGTGTTCTAGCAGTATAACATGAATCTATATATGATTCCTACTTTCTACTTTTGTATAATGGTGGCATAATTAGATATGCAAATTATATTCTAATTCAGTATGATAACGATGTTAATTTGATTTTCGAGTGTTCTCCTAAACATGGTAAAAATATATGACATTTAGTTAAAATAGCGATTTAGAGGTACCAGTCCTTCCTCTCTCTCTCTCTCTCTTTTTTTTTTAAGTGACACATGCTATTATTTTTAAGAAAATATTTTTCAAATCAATTCACTGTGCTAACTAATATAAGTGATACAAATGGATTGTTCAAGCGATCATTTTCAATGGATTATTCAAACAGATGTTCCTCAGAATGAGTTTTCTTCCCGTGTGGAAATCCTGAGGCCGGGTTCTGTCCACAAAAGAACAAAATGCATTTCCCGAGGCACAATAAAGTTTCATAAATCAAACAAAATCGGACTCCTTTTTGTTTTTTTTCATGCATGGTAGGGCCATTAATGGCCATCCCAGATTTCTCAAGTAAATGACCTACGAAGAGCTGTATATATCCTGAGTCGAGGCGAGTAATGCAGCGTTCTGCCTCCTTTGATTGTCAATGGCTTTGAATATGGCAAAAGTTGTCAGCATCGCCCTGGCTTTGATTCTCTTCTCTGCGGCCGAATTAACTGAAGGAAGGAAATGGAAGCTTGAGAAGAACAATCTCGCCTCGATGTCGGCGGCGGAAAGTATGAGGTGATGATGCGCAATGAAGACAAGGACAATCGTTGGTTTCTCATGCAACCACGAGTTATGGTACCTCCGGCTCTGGCTCCATCAGCAGAGGCACTTGTGACCATAGTCCCAAAGCTGGACGTCCTGCACATTCTCCAATGTCGACCAGTGAAGAATATGAGGCAATGAAGACCGAAGAGGACAATTGCCATTGTCACCATAGTTCTCCAGCCCCGGCACCAATGGAGCCAGGTCATCACCATCGCTGCCATCGTCATGATATATCTCCAGCCGCGGCACCAATGGATCCAGGTCACCGTCATCACCTTCTCTCTCCAGCCCCAGCTTCAATGGATCCAGGTCATGGTCCTGCCACCCAGTACATCCTCCGAGTCCTCGTCATAGTCGTGGGGTTCGACATGATGAACCTCCTTCAGCCTCCCTAAGACCTAATATGTTGTCTCTCACAGCACCAAAATTGAGCGTGGAGCGATAGAAATGTGGTCGCATTCATCGTGATGGCATTTTTGTTACTGTTATTAAACATACAACTTAAATAAATTTTAATTTTCCATATGAACTTGCGTAATTTGATGATGCTAACGTGGAATAAGAAAGCAGTAGCGTACATGCGCAGATATATCCTACTCCCTCGGCAATACGTGCGGTGATCTCGACTAGCAACGTGCAAATTTTTCATCCATTGATCAGCGGTCAATTGGTTGTCCACTTAGTGGCTATGTGCACAAATTTCTTCACCATTTAACAAATGCTAGTAACACGAGTCACCATTTCTTTTACGAAAAATGGGTGATTTAGAAAGAAATTTCCAGGGGAGCAGGGCAGAGAAAGCAAAATGGACATGGTGCTAGGGCAGCAAAGGGGGTACAGAGTGGACATTGTTGCAGAGGGGTAGCCCCATGAATAGAGGTGACTCTTGCTTGAAAGAGAGCGAAACTCTCACAGAGGAGATCACTGCACGTATTGCCGAGGGAACAGGATATATCTGCGTAACTATCGGGGATATCTCGAGCAACAATGGACAAGGTTCTCTTTGGTCCTCAAGAACCGTAAAAACCATTTATTTTTCTCCCCGTTGACCGCCAAACCCTTTTCCTCCGTGATGCCTCCTTAGCCACATCTCATCCCCCGCCCTCACCAAATGATACAATGTTAACACCCACCTCCTTCCCCCCTGGTCATTACTGTGCCTCCCCATTAGTCCTTTCTGGTTACATGGGTAGCCTTTAACCCGCAGGCCCTCCTGCATAACACCTTCCGAAAATAGCCGTGGAGATCCCTTCAATATAAAGCACCTGCGCCTTGGTCTTTCCACCCAGATCCTTCGTCGTGTTGCACTTCGGGTAGTGACTAGCTGCATCATCATCAAGGCGACCAGCAACTTTGGAGCCTTCCTGAGTAGACTTGGAACCTGCACTTCGTATTACAAGTTACCTTAGCTCTGGTTTTTGCAAAGAAAAATGGAGGATGAAACCACGAAAGAAAGGAGAATGGCTTATATTTGCAGAAGGATGGGAAACCTATGGTCTAAGGACTATGTAGCCAACGTGTTTGATGAAATTCCTACTGAGAAATTGAGAGAATGCAACCTTACCTTATTAGGTAAGCTTCACTACAAACCCAACGTGAACTTCCAGGCTTTCATCACCACCATGAAGAAGGCATGGAAGACAAAAGATGTGGTGGGCGACCAAATCCAGCAGGGCCTCTTCTCCTTCACGTTTAGGACGGAGTCTGAAAAAGAGAGAATTTTAGGGGAGAGTCCATGTTCTTTCTCGAGAAATCTCCTGATCCTCCAACGGCTAGATCCAAAAAAACCGATCCATTGCCACAGCTTCTCCCATTGTGCATTCTGGGTTCAAGTCCATGGCTTACCGTTGGGACGAATAACGGAAAAGGTTATAAAGGAGGTAGTTTCGAAGATAGGTAATGTACTGGAAGTTAAGCTGTCTGCGAAAGAAGGTGGTTTATGCAAAGTAGGAAGAGCTATGGTGATCTTAGACCTTATGCTGCCCCTCAAAGCTGGGGTCATTGTGAACCTAAGAGACAACCAACTTTGGGTGGATTTCAGATACGAAAGACTTCCAAGTTTCTGCTACTCGTGCGGTAAATTGGGGCATTATACCACCAACTGTGAAGATGTACCTTACAGGAAAGTTGAGTCAAGGGAAATCAGGGATGGTAATTTTGGATACTAGCTAAAAGCTGAGGCTAGAGAAGCAAGCCCTTTCTGGAATATTTTCTATGGAAGTGTGCCTTGGGAGGCGGAAGAGGAAGAAGTAATCCTAGAAACCCCAATCCAAGGGGTCGAAGAGGAGCATACGATACCAATTAGAGTGGCAACTCCGGAAGACCCGAGACCCATGGAAGTCTTTATAGAATTTAAACAAAGGAAAAGAGGAAAGAGCCCCGAGGTTGGAGGAGAAAGGGTCAAGAGTGGATCACCGTATAAGACCCAACTGACGATCTCAAACACCCGTGGACTGAGGAACCTCCAGCAATGCTAGAGGAAAGCACAGGTGAGGGAAGCAAGACAAATCTTAGGCCAAAGGCAAAGAAAGTGAGAAGGCAGATCGCACCTGACATGAAGGATCTGGAGGTGGATACTGTTAAAACAAATGCAGAAAGTCAAATACAGAATACAAGGATTTACGTGGTTCGATCAAATTGATCTACGATCACGGGCGAGGCAAAACAAGATTTCACTATAATCAAAGAGAATATTGGTTACAGAAGTCGGCTTTCTCGACTCAAATAAAGCGCACGACTCACAAATCTCTCATATACCGAAAAACTTTGATACAACAAAATAAACCCTAGCCGCAGCAAAAATAAAGCCCAACTCTCCGCGTCACGAACCAAATCTCAATTTTTTCTCCACTTTTTGGGCTGCACAAAAAATATGTCGAGTCGGGTGATGAACTAAATCGAGTGCATAAAATTCAAGACATATTTAACAAATCTTCACCTTGTCTTGAATTTAAAGAAACAGTCAAGAAGCCGAACACATTCTCCTAGCATCCCTAAGCCTACGTGAGCTAACTCGATGTAGGAAACAAGGGATGCAACGAAAGACTATATCCACTTTATCAAAAGAATGTATAACTTTCATTCACCTAGCCACCAAGCCCCAAAAGGGGCAAAAAACTCAATCAAGCATGCTAATCAAGTTCAAGCAATGCTTAAACTTGTTGGCGGTGACTGACTTTGTCAACATATCAGCAGGATTGTCAGCAGTACCAATTTTCTTTACCATCATATTTCTCTTAGCAAATGAATCTCGAATAAAATGGTACCTGATATCGATGTGCTTAGCACTCTGATGATATGCTTGATTTTTAATCAAGTATATAGTACTTTGATTGTCACAAAAGACAACCGAATTGTCTTCCTGCTGGAGCCCAAGTTCCTGAACAAGATTCCTTAACCAAATATCTTCTTTCACTACTTCTGCTGCTGCCATATACTCTACCTCTGTAGTAGAGAAAGTCACTGTCGTCTATAAGGTTGACCTCCAACTAATAGCCAAGCCAGATAGAGTGAAAAGATAACCAGTCAAAGATCTTATCTTATTGAGGTCACCTACATAATCAGAATCCACAAATCCCACAACTGAGGTACCGTTAGAACTGTTTCTATCAAATACCAGGCCAGCTCTACGAAGCCTTTAAGATACCTAAGTATCCATTTCACTGCCTACCAATGAATCTTTCCAGGGTATGCCATATATCTACTAACTACACTAACTGCATGCGCAATATCAGGACGAGTGCATACCATAGCATACATCATGCTACCAACTGCACTGGAATATGGAACATTAGACATCGCAGTCTCATCTTCCTCTGTTTGAGGTGAATGTATCGCTAAGAGCATAAAATAGGATGATAACGACGTACTGATAGGCTTAGCGTTTTGTATGTCAACTTCTCAAGGATCTTCTTAATATAACTCCCTGCAAGAAATATAACTTCATTGCTTTCCTGTCCCTCTAAATCTCCATTCCTAAGGTCTTCTTGGCAAGACCTAGGTCTTTCATCTCGAACTTCTCACTAAGACATTTCTTTAATATCAACACATCTGACATGTTCTTTGCAGTAATGAGCATGCCATCCACGTATAAGAGAAGATAGACAAATGATCCATCTGAACCCTTCCTGAAGTAGACAACTATCATAGCTGCTCCTATGATAACCACTCCATATCAGAAAGCTATCGAATCTTTTATGCCACTGTGTTAGAGACTGCTTCAAACTATATAATGATTTCTTGAATCTACAGACATGATCTTCCTTGCCTTCTACATAATAGCCCTCGAGCTGGGCCATGTAAATAGTTTCCTCAAGCTCACCATGCAAAAAAGCAGTCTTCATATCAAGTTGCTCAAGCTCTAAGTCTAATTGAGCAACTATAGCCAGCAACACACGAATGGAAGTGTGTTTTACCACAGGAGAGAACACTTCGTCATAATCAATTCTACAAGCCGTGCCTTGCATCTAGCATTTTCAATACCTGGAATGCCTTCCTTTTTCTTAAAGACCCATTTACACCAAATAGCTCTTTTTCCCTTAGGCAACGGCACCAAATCCCAAGTCCGGTTCTTGTGGAGTGATTCAAGTTCTTCAACCATAGCAACAACCTATTTCTCTGATTCTGTGCAAGTAATAGCTTCAGTATAGGTAGAAAGTTCCTAAATACCCATATCTTCTGCTGTTAAAAGAGCATAAGCCACTAGATCAGAGAATCCATGTTTTTTAGGGGGCCAAGTCAGCCTCCTTTCTTTGCCAATAGCAATAGAGTATGGCTACTCCACCTCATCTAAAACTTCCTCATCTGAACTTGAATCAACAGTAATAATTTGTTCGCTCAAATCATTCTGAAAAGTCTTTTCTCGAAGTTCCACCTGAACCTCCACCTCATTCATATCACTCTCATGATTTCTTGCAGACTCATCAACAACATTCCTTTGATCAAGTATAAACTTTTCATTAAAAGTAACATCACTACTAATAATGAACTTAGGTGAGTTAGGTTCCTGGCACAACAAACGATAATCTTTCACCCCATCAGCATACCCAACAAAAATACATTTTGCTCTAGGTTCTAACTTACCATCCTTAACATGATAATAAGCAAGGCATCCAAAAACCTTTAGATTAGAATAATCACAAGGCTTACCTGACCACATCTCAAAAGGAGTCTTGTATTCTATTGATGTTGAAGGAGAACGATTAACCAGAAAATAAGCTGTGTTAATTGTTTCAGCCCAAAAAAAACCTTTTCCATGCTAGCATTAGAGAGCATGCATCTTGCTCTCCCCAATAGAATTTTGTTCATCCGTTCTACCAGTCCATTTTGCTGTGGAGTGTGCCTAATTGTACGGTGTTAAACGATACCTACATCTGCACAGAATTCATTGAAATCACCACCACAGAACTCAAGACCATTATCAGTCCTAAGACGTTTGATCTTCTTCCCTGTTTGATTCTCAACAAGGGCTTTCCACTTCTCGAAGGTTTCAAACTCGTCACTTTTTCTTTTCAGAAAATAAACACAAATCTTCCTGGAATAATCGTCAATAAACGTCTCAAAGTAAAGAGCACCACCTTTAGATGGAACCTGTGCTGGTCCCCATAAATCGAAATGAATGTAGTCATGTGTGCCCTCCGTTGTATGCGTGCCTGAATCCGAGTTGGGCCTATCTGCCCAACTCTCCGTGTCACGAACCAAATCTTAATTTTTTCTCCACTTTTGGGCAGCAAAAAAAATGTCAAGTTAGGTGATGAACCAAACCGAGTGCATAAAATTCAAGACATATTTAACAAGTACACTTCATGATACTCCGATTCAAGTGGATGATGGCTCAAGAGGATAGGCTTTGGTGGCTAGCCCTGATAAACCACCGGAGGATAAATGAAAGTACTAAGCTGGAATTTTTACTATGACAATCCAACACTTGAGAGCCCTAGTGGCTAGCGAAAGACCCAATGTTATCTTCTTAATGGAGACCAAAAATAAAAGAGAAGTCGTGGAGAGGGTGAAGAAGAGACTCAATTTTCATAGCGCTATAATCCAAGATCCACTCTGAACAACGAGGGAAATGGTTGTGATATGGGAAGAGGCAATGGAGATGGAAGTAAAGGAGAGTGAAGAGGAACTCTTTGACCTTACCTATAAAATTCTTGGCAGCAGGGTGGCTTTTCGGCTATCATTCCTCCATGCGTCATCAAATTTCCAAGAGCGAGGTGTGCTGTGGCAAAAACTCCGTGCCATTCACAGTGAGAATAGACTCCCATGGATGTATGTGGGGGACTTCAACGAAATACTCTATTATTGGGAAAAGTCCGGTAAACGAGAGGCTGAATACTACATGATGGCTGCCTTCCAAGAAATGTTGAATGACTATGCCCTTATGGACTTAGAGAGCAAAGGATGTGCTTTCACCTGGTCAAACAATAGATAAGGAACAGAATTAGTTAGGAAAAGGCTAGATAGAGCAATAAGCAACATAGAGTGGAGGGTGCTTTTCCCAGAAGCATAGCCTTTTGCACTGCCAGCGGTTGGTTCAAACCATAGTCCTATATTAATAGCATTCTTTCAGGAGACGGGGAAGAAAAAGAAAGAATTTCGTTTTGAAGCATTCTAGTCGGAGCATCCTGAATGTAAGAGCATTATCGAAGAAGCCTAGGAAGACAGAGATTGCCCATATGTAGATTTCGAAAGTAAAACGAAGAAGATAGGGATTGTCCTCTTCAAATGGAGCAAGGGAAAATTTAGAAATGCTAAAAGGCAAATTGAGAATTTAATGAAAATAGTCATAGTTTGCACAAACAACCCAGGTGCAGCAGGAAATGATATGATGTTAAAACACACAAATGAGCAGATTGAAAAGTTGTGGAGATAGGAAGAGATGTTTTGGAGTTTGAGATCGAGGATTAAATGGCTGAAATGGGGAGATCGAAACACAAAATACTTTCATGCTACTACTATTCAAGGCAGAAAACGCAACAGCATCACTATGCTTAAGGTGGAGGAGGATACATGGAGTAGAGACCCTTTTGTTCTTAAGACTCACATCACATCATTTTATCAAGCCCTCTATGAATCAGCAAGAACAAGAAACTTTCAGTCGGTGTTAGACCAATGTCCTATACTAGTCAAAGATGAGATGAACAAAGCTTTGACTAGGAAGGTCACAACGGAGGAGATAAGGGTCGTTGCCTTCCAATTAGGGGTCACTAAAGCACCCGGACTGAACGGACAGTTTTATCATCATAACTGGGAACGTATCAAACATGACATCTTTAATCTGATCAATAACTTCCTCACAACACGTACTTTCGACCCCTCCCTAAACCAAACACATGTGGTCTTAACACCGAAAGTGGCACATCCAGAGATCATATCTCAATTCAGACCTATTAGTTTATGTAACTTCAGTTATAAAATTATTTCTAAAGTACTGGCGAATAGGCTAAAATCATGGCTCCCTGATCTTATTGCTGTTGAGCAAAGTGCCTTTGTCAATGGAAGGCAAATTCAAGACAACATATTAGTGGTACAGGAAGTTTTGCACCAACTGAGAATCAGGAAAAGGGAAAAAAAAAGTTCCAAGAAGTATTGAAATTGGATATGCAAAAAGCATATGATAGAGTGGAGTGAGATATCCTATGTGCTAATATGCGACAAATGGGTTTTAGTGAAAGATGGGTCAGTTTAATCAAATTTCGTATATCAGTTATCTCCTTTAGTATCTAAGAGAATGGAGAATCTTTGGATTATTTCCAACCATCTAGGGGTATCAGGCAAGGCGTTCCACTTTCACCGTACTTATTTATCATTATGGCTAATACCCTTTCATCACTCATGAATAAGGCGGTGTGGGAAGGAACGGTGAATGGTATCAAACTAAACAGGTGGTGCCCGACATTATCACACCCGCTATTTGGGGACGACGCCTTATTTTTTCTAGATGGGACGCTGAGAGAATGTCATAATGTAGCAAACATATTGAACGAGTATTGTTTTACATCAGGACGAGCTTTAAATATGAATAAGTCGGGAATCTATTTCAGCAAGGGATGTCTAGGAAATCTTAAAAGGAACCTATCTGCGGAACTGAGAGTCCCAATCTTGGAGAAAACAGGCAAATACTTAGGAATCTCGTTGGATTGGGGCCGAACTAAGGAGGACATGTTCAACTGGGTGCTTGCAAAGGTCAACTCAAAGCTAGAGGGGTGGAAAGAAAAGTTACTTTTTAAAGCTAAGAAGGAAGTTCTGATAAAAGCAATAGTCCAATCTTTGCCGCAATTCGCCATGTCCATCTTCAAGCTTTCTGTATCTATTTGTAGTGCTATAGAAAGGAAAATTGCGTTTTTCTGGTGGAAGCAGAATGCAAACAAAGAAGGGTTCCACTGGAGGAATTGGGAGCATTTAAAATCCAAGAAAGACAAAGGTGGTTTGGGTTTCGTGGACTTAATCGCCTTTAACAGGGCAATACTTGGTAAACAGGCTTGGCAGCTGGTGCAAGCCTCTAACTCTATGTGGGTTCAAATACTAAAAGATTCTATTTTCCTAGAGGGGAATTCTAGGAAGCAAAAAAAGGGAACCGCCCTTTTGGGGCTGGCAGAGTTTATTAGTGGGAAGAGACGCAATCGAACTCGACATCAGATGGAAGGTGGGAGACAGAAGGAGGATAAGGATCAGGGAAAATAAGTGGCTTCCGAAAGGTAAGTATGCAGGCCCAGTAAACCAGTCAGAGCCTCGAATGGTGGCGGATATTATTGACAAAGAAACTAATGGGTAGAACTTGAAACTGATAGCAGAGTGCTTCAGTGATGAAATGGCCTAGGATATCCTTAATATTCCACTCAGCCACAACCCCATATGAGACTGCCTTATGTGGACATGAAATAAAGAAGGAACCTACTTTGTTAAAGCAGCCTACAACAATATTCACGAATCAGATGAAAAGGCATCTAAGTATCAAGCCTCTTCTTCCTACCTCCCCCCCCCCCCAAGAAACCTATGGATAAGATTGTGGAAGATCCAAGCAGTCCCAAAGGTATGCTTTTTCCTATGGAGCACCTGTAATAACGCTCAACCGACCAAAGAAAACCTTTTCAAGAGAAAGATGATCCCCAACCCCTTGTGGCCCATCTGCGGCTGCGCCCCGGAAACTCCAGAACATCTCTTCATGTTATGCAAATGGATGAAAAGAATATGGTCAGATACAAGACTGAATTATGATGTCGCACCCACCAAAATTTCAAGAATAAATAAGTGGATAGCAGAAAACCTTGCCGCAAAGGCGAATATACCATCATCAGAGATCCCTCCTTCAGATTCACCCATCGCCAAACTTCTGTGGGCTATATGGTTAACACGCAATGCTTGGGTGTTTCACAGGCGAAAACCAAACCCATGTATCATTGTGGATGAAGCAATTAACTCCCTCAAGCTGTATAAGAAATGGAATCCAAGCAGGAGGAAGGGAAAAATAGAACAAAGCCTCCGAACCGATTGCTGGTCCCTCCCCAGAAATAGGATTCCTTGAAGCTGAATATAGATGCGTCGTGGATTAGCGAAACAGAGGAGGTAGCTGTAGCAGGAATCCTTCGATACACCTCAGGAGTGGTTCTTTCAGGTTTCTCGAGGAAGTTTCGTGCACCAAATGCAGGTGTAGCGGAAACCCTAGCTTTGAGAGAGGGTTTGGAGTTCCTGTGGAACTCACGCAGAGGAAGTGATATCTTTGACAGCAAGCGTAGGGTCTTGAAGTTTCTAGATCATGTAGTTCTGTTGGAGACAGATAGTCTCTCTATAGTACGATGGATATTGGGCCAGGAAGCAAGCCCATCGTCAGTAGGCCCAGTGGTATCAGACTGCATTTCCCTACTCAACCAACTGGTCCAAGTAAATCTAGTCCATTGCCATCGAGCCGTGAATCAGGTCGCCGACTGGGTGGCCAAAGCTTTGCGCAATGATTATCTTTCCACAAACTGGCTTCTAAAGCCACCTTTAAACCTTTGGTCTCTATTATGTTTAGACTGCGGACATTCGAATGTTATCAATCCTTTTAATGAAAAAAAGTAACATGTTTTCGACCAAAAAAAGAAAGAAATTTCAAAAAAAAAATAATCATCATTTATGCCGATTATGAAATTGAATGAATGAAAAACATGCAGACATCTACGCAAATGCTTGGACACAAATTGTTGTTGAAAATGAAAATATCTTTCAATAATTAATTTTTTCAAGCAAAACGTGCAATCATTTTTAAGAAATTATTTTTCAAATCACCCACTTTAGTTGACGTATCATAAATGCTTGTCCTTTTGGGGCCATATGTTTGGCCATTTAATTTCTTTGGTCACTTTGTTTGGCCTCACTTTTGCTCCCTTTCCGCGAACCTTCGCTTTTTTTTTTACCCATGACACTCTTGCACTTGCAGTGACACTCATTGGTGTCATCACAAGTGAAAGTTTTGTAGTGTCTAGTTCCTTTTTTGTTGTAAAGTTGCACCTTGGTTAAAAGTCAATATAATCCTTACTTTCACCAAAAAAAAAAAAATTCTTGTCCTTCACTTGGAGTCTAGCCAATAAATTGTCGAATAGATCTGATAGAGGAAAAAGAGGCAGGCTAGGCAAAGGCAGAGTGTGTGAATTTACAGGGAGTGCGGTATTGGATACCTTATCTTCATCACACGAATAAGAGAGCTTATACAAGTAATCTAATTTAGGAACATTTGAACTGGTAAAAGGCAACGGTGGATCTAAAGATATAGGGGCAATAGAAGTAGTAATTTTTGTGATGTCAGCCATGATGAGTACTATTCTTTTGTCTACTGGTGTATCATCAAGATATGATAGATTCTTATTAGGCTACATTTCATAGTCCGTATTTGAGTCCGAATAGGATCATTTGTTACGATATCTGGTGTTTTTGGACATCTTCTGGACCAGATTAATGTTAGAAAAGAAAAATCTAGGATACAGGTGCGATAGACCCAAATTGAAAGTAAAATAAAACAAACCACCAAAAGAAGGTTAATGCCGAGTTGTTGTTTGCTGCTTGTGAAGATCAGCACCCCCATCAACGTCGATGGTGTTGTAGCGTGTAACCACCACAAGACGGAGACACTCTCCGTCAAGCAAGCTGTGCAGACAAAAACGCTCGTCGGAATAGCACGAGGAAGATCTCTGCATGCCTCGGCGAAGACCTTTGCATGGTAACAATCTATGACGTTTAGTTAAAAAGAGTGATTTACAGATACTAATCGTTCGTATTTTTCCGCTGCGCTCGAGGTGTCCGAGGATTTTGCTGGAACTTTAGAAAAAAGAGACAAAAAAAAGTGAATAAAAAATTTCAGAGAGCTATCAAAAATCAAATTACAATATTTATATTCCTAAAAAATGGTCGGCTCACCTCAAGCCTGGTCAGGTGAACTATGTACGGTGCTGGTCGGTTTAGGGTGAACCGGATAGTGGGTCCTCCGGTTCACCCTGAGCTCGTTGACCTCTATTTGGGTCAGGGGGAACTAGATCTGCTGACATGGCAGTTCCTGATTTGTCGTTTCCAAAATTTCACGTTGTCTTCCAACGTTCATATCAATTTGGCGTGATTCTAGCGCCGCTTGGATAGCTTGTGATGCCTAATTTTCAAATGTGCATCCGAATCACATTCCCAAATTGGATGTTTCAATTAAGTTGGTCTTTTGACCGCTTAGGCTGTAGGAAACCACTAAGGAAAGTACCAAAAAAATTCTAAATTTATTGTATTTATATAAATTCAATCATCAATCTTTCAGTTTTACTTATCCAATTTTAAACTTTTTCATATTTGAAATAGTTCAAACCATATGACCAAATTAAGTTGAAAATCGTTAATGTGGATGCCGGCGGTCCTACGTGACATAGTCGGCATTGGCGTGGATATTTTCTAAAATATTTTGAGTTTTTTTCCCTTTCTTTTTTTTTTTTCCTTTATCTTACTCTTTCTGATGGTGGTCGATCGCCGGCACTATGGCCACAGGCCATGGTTGGGTAGTTGATGGCCTGTGAAGCCCGGCAAGGGCGTCTTGTTTGGGCGAGGGTCAATCTCACCAAATTTGGTGAGGGGTGCCTCGCCGACCAAGGATTATGGTGGTAGACAACGACTAGCTACAGTCGGAAAGAGAAGGGAAAGAAAATGAAAGCAAAAAAATAAATGATTTTTTAAAAAATATATTACTTAAAAAATATCTACATCAACGTCAGTCATATCACATAGAACCGCAATCGACGTTCACGATTTTCCTACCAAGGTACCAATGTGAAAAAGTGTATCAATAAATGAGCAAATTAAACGGTTATGATTGAATTAGTACACATGTAATAGTTTAGATTTTTTAGCGCTTTTCCTCCATCTTAGAAAAAACACAAAACAAAGTTTCTGAAGTTAGTGTTTGATACTATAGATCCATATTTATTTAGTTTGACTTTACTCCCTCTCCCTTTCTCGGATGGAGGTCAAAGTTCGTCCCAAAACAGCTCGCCCTTTGGTCTTTTTTGTTTGTTTTAATTTTATGTTGTCCTTTTGTGGTTTTTTCCGCTTGGAAAGGTTTGACTTATTTTTTTGTTTTTTGGGGATCTGACCTAAACTTTAATTCGTAATTTCCCCTTTGTTAATCCAATCCCTGCTGCATGCATCGAATCTGGATAACCTGACATTAAGGGTTTTGTGACATGCGTAACATTACTCAAATCAGACCATTCAAATGAAACCGGACAGTCAAGCATGGGCCATGTCATTTATTGAGGGGGAGGGGAAAAAATTGAGCAAGAATTTTTTTGGGGTTTGAAAATTTTTGAATCTCATTCCTCTTTCAAATCAAGCCACCCATTTTTCACTTGGAAGGCCTGATTTGAGTAATGTTATGCATGTCACGGAAACCCCAATATTGGGTGATCTAAATCCACATTGAAAACGTGTCACTTGAATTTTATTAAAATCTATTTTTGTTTTGTTAGAAAGAAAATTTTAATTTCACATGAAAGGGATGTAAATAACTTCAACACATAAATGCAAATCCGACAAAGCGCGTAATTATGAAAAAGTGAATCAACTTAGTACAATCTGCAAACAATAGATAATTCTAGAAATATAAAGATGGATCTGTCATAGCATCAAAGCACAACTACTGGCCGATGACCGAATCTTACATCATCATCAATGATGAGAGCAGAGGCTACGACTTTACCAAAAAGCCGGTGCTTGCTTAGATTCGGCATTCTCAGCACCATCTTCATAAAGAGATTACACCAACAGGTTGAAAGAACATAGAAAAAGGCTTTGTAAATGTCATATCTATAGCTAGATCAGAAGAGAAGAATTTGAAAACATATATCACAAAACCACTTTCAGATACTGCCGAATGCAACAATTCGTTTCAAAAAACATATGAATTCTTATGTATTATGATTGACCATTGTTCATCACATCACTTATGAAAACGATCCATAAATTTTGTAACTATATGCCTAATATTTTTCTCTTTATCTTCCGCAAAAGGATATGCAAACCCTTAGTTACCTACTAGTACCAGTATTGGTGTTACCTCAATTAAGGCCCCATTTGTTTCGCAAAAAATGAATCAGAAAAAAATTACTTAAAGATAATCATTTGTAAGTGTTTAAATATAAGTTGTTATTGACAATCAAATATTTTTTATTAATTAATTATTTCAAGTAATACAAGTGATTGTTTTTAGAAAAATAAATTTCAAATCATTAAGTTTTTAAACGAACATATCCTAAAACAACGATTGATATTGCAAGATTAAGGCCGCATTTGGTCGCCCGGATTTTTAGTCAGGATAGGATATGAAATCCAGGGATTTTGCCATATCCTATCTTGTATTTGGTTAATCGCAGTAATAGAGCCGAATACGTTCATATCATATTGTATTCATTGTTTAGTATATACGATATATCAATGTAAAATGAATTTAAAAAAGCACAAACAAAAAAATAAGAATATCTTGTAATTCACTACCGAATCTAGTAAAAGAAATAAAATATAAATATTCAAATTTTGCTGAAAAGTTTTACCTTTTTTGCGACATTCATTAAACTTCAATATGAAACATAAGATTATAGAGGAAAAGGAGGTTTGACTCTCTTTCCACTTTTCTTAGACCTTTGATGTGAACCAAAAAGTTAAGAAGGAGAGTAAGTTTCAATTATCTCGTTATTTTCGTAAAGTTTTATAATAAATTATAAAGCCACAAAACAATCATAAAACTTCTACATGAACTAAATATAGAGTAGACGGAAATAAAGATGCTAGTTTTTTTAGAAATTTCATTACTCATTCTCTTCAAGAATTACAAAAATCATTTTCAAGTTTGAATATATTTACTTAAAATATAGTTTCTCCTACTTCATTTTTTACTTATTTTTTAATTAAAAATCTCTTTTTATCATTAGACCCCATTTCATCATTTCTTAATAAAATTTTTCATTAAATTACAAATTGTGCTATTGTACTTAAAATATTTAATAATATAGATACTAAGTGCTTGTGTGTATACACATACAAACTATGTATTACAAAGAAGAAAGAAATCAAATTATAAATATACTTTATAAAAATAAAAATATTTTTTAAATTTTTCTTTCTAACATTAGAATTCAAATTTATTTAAAAATAATTATTATTTTAATTTTATTATGCAAGAACTTTGTTATTCAGAAAAATAGTTTTTATATCATAAACAAAAAAAAAATCATATCCACCTTTATCCTACCTCCCCCTAGGATAATTATATCCAAGTTATATATCCCTTACATCCTGCTATATCCTATCCTAAGTAGGAACTAAACACAGAATAGAATAAATTTTATCATATTCTAACTTATATCCCGACTGTCAAAGTAACCTAAAAGTTGTAAGGAGGACTGACGATAGATTCGGGTCATCCAAGTGTCAGAGGTCTTTTATGGTCTTGAGATCAATTCACGATACTTAACAAGCATGCCATATTCAAGTGCATTTTTTTCGTAATTCGTACATAAAACATAGTATTATTCACACTAAACAAGTGATCAAATAGAAGAGTGAAATCTATCTATATTTACGATATAATGACTACGATCCCTCGCAAAATCAGCGGCATTAGCTTTATTGCTAGGGAAAACCTGTGGCCCGCACCAGCAATTGTTTGTGGCTTGCATATCTTTCGGTGTGAAAATCTTGAGACCTGGTTCTGTCTGAAAAACAACAAAATGTATTCCAAACTAATTTTTTGACGATAAAAAATATCAAACTAGTACCTTGTGACATATTTACTCCAAACTAATTTGTGATTATAAAAAATTCTAAACTCGTACATCCATAATAAATCTATTCTCCGTTAGTTTCCGTTAAATTGAGTTTACACCATAAAGAATTCCAAATTGATATAAATGTAACAAATGGAGTGTAAAAGCGCCCCCCCCACCCCAAAAAAAAAAACTATTATGTCCTTCGACTGTCACGTATCATCTATCTCAACAATTTGATGAAATCTAACATAGGGTAAATGTGTCACAAACGTATTAGTTTGAAATTTTTATGGTAAAAAAATAGTTTGAGGCGAATTTGTCATAAGTATACTTATTTGAGATTTTTTGTGGTATTAAACAAGAAGAAATGCGTTACTGAGGCACAAGAAAGTTTCGTGAATCAAACAAAATCGGATTTTTTTCAGGCATGCAGGGCCATTAATGGTTAGTGGCAACAGATGAGGACTATTCTCTGGTCTACTCATTGATCATCAAGATATAAAAGATCTTCATTCGGCTGCATTTCATGATCCGAATTTGAGTCCGAATAAAATAATTTATTATGATACTCGGTGTTTTTGGACATGTCCTGGGCCAGATAAATGTTAGAGAAGAAATCTAGAATATGGGTCGATAGATCCAAATTGGACAAAAATAAAAACAAACCACAAAAAGAAGGAAAACAACAAGTTATTGCTTGCAGCTTGTGAAGATCAGCACCACCATCGGTGTCGATGGTGGTGCAGCGTGGAATCACCGCAAAGACGGAGACACTCATCATCAAGCAAGCTACGTAGATGAAAATGTTAATCGGAATAGCACGATGAAGACCTCTGCACGCCTAGATGAAAACTTTTGCACGACGACGACGAAGACCTCGCGCCACTACGATGACCTTTGTGTGCTTCTTCAAGATTCAACATATAATTACAACAAAGTAAAGTGAAGAATTAATAAAGAAAAACTCGTTTATCTTGATTTACCCCTTAAACTAAAGTTATGTCTAGCGAAGTATTTCATTATAATTAGCACATCACACCTCTCATTTTACGTCACTCAATTACAAGCAAAACAGAGTGTATAACAGTTGCAATTCATGGGCTCAAGCAAAACTATTATGTAAAAATACAGGCTGAAATTATAAAAATCATCTGGCAGCTCCAACGAATCCCCGCCCGTCACTGGGGAGCTGGATCCACATGCTTTCATGTCAATAAAGATTATGAACGACTCCACAACAATGCCTGTGTAGAAAGCAACACTAGTGGTCACCATGTTCAATCACAATGTCCTCTCGTGGCTACATTTATACGATTCTCATTTTTTTTCCCTTAAACTGAATGGCGTGGCTACATCAACTTCGCTCATTTAAAAAAATAAACAAAAAAATACACATCAGCATCTTTCGTTTTGCCAATTAGACCAAAGATAACAGAAATGCTAAGACATGATTATAAAGATTGAATTTTTTGTGATAAGTTTTGGAAATTCCGGTGCAATTAACTTTTCTTAACTACATGTTGAACTCTGTACAATGGTAAGTTCCATGAATGCTTTAATTGAAAGAAAAAGAAGTCAGTGCAATTGAAATCAACAGATCTGATCTTCCATTAATTGCAAGGCCATTAATGTCATCCTAGATTTCCCAACTTTAACATAAAATAGGGAGGCCATTAATGCCATCCTAGATTTCCATAGTTAATGACCCCCCCAAGGGCGCTGTATATATACTTAGTCAAGGTGATTAATGCAGCATTCTGCCTGCTTCGATATCTAATGGCTTCAAATAAGGCAAGTAATCTTAGTCTTGCAGTCGCTTTGATTTTCCTTGTCGCTCTCGGATCGACCGAAGGGAGGAAAAGTGGGACACCGAAGGCATCCCCAGCGTCGGCTCGGATAACAGAGGAGACTAGCCCTACCAGTCCCGATCATAGTCCTATAATTGGGCGGCCCCTTCCCCATCGTCATGTTCAAGTTGAAGCATCTGAGACGAGTCCTGGTCATAGTCCTGGGGTTGGACATGAAATACATCCACCCGCAAGCTTAAAACTCTGATAAGTCGTTTCTCAATGCTCTAAGTTGAGCACGGAGCGATAGAAATGTTCGTCGTGGCGGCGTTTTTGTTGCTCTTATGAATAAACATACAAATAAAATTTGATTTTGTATATGCCTTTGCATACTTCGATGCGTTTTCAGAAATGCTTAACCAGCTTCATCATAAAAAAATATGCATTGTGATCTCGAGTAGCAACGCGCAAATTTTTCCATCGGTTGGCCGCTATCAATGAGTGGCTAATGCACATCTTCACCGACTAATAAATGCCAGGACGTGATTGGAGTGTAAACACAATCGAGGGCGGGCGACCTTCGCCAATACTAGGCGAGGACTCGCAAGCATTCGCTATGGCCAGGGAGGCGGCGCCGTCCCTCGCTCAAATTTGATGAGGATTGCGATACCCTCTCCAAATCTAGCCGGGCGAGTGCACAGCAACTTTCGCTGGCCCCAAGCAAGGGCCTCACCATGTTTGCACGTGGCTGCAGCGCCTAGATCTAGGAAGGGCTTTGCAGCCCTAGTCCTAATATGTCGAGCATCCGCCGACGGCCCTTGCCAGCCCTCACCCAAAATAGAAAAAGAAAAATAAATAAAGTTTAAAAAACCCAAAAATTATAAAAATTTAAAAGTTACTAAAATACTATTAAAACGTCAACATCAGTACCAGCCAAGCAAATGTGGAATGGTTCACGTCTGCTTCATCGATTTTCTACTAAAATTGACTAAATGGACTTAACAGGTACAAATACATTATTTAGGTCAAAATTGATTCAATTGAATTGTTTAGAACCGAATTAGTACCAATACAATAAGTTTAAAACTATTTTAGTGCTTTTCCCCTTAAGGAAAATTACGTAAATAATTCTTGAACTTTTGCCCGAATATGTAATGTGGTCCATGATTTTCTAATATGTTCAATGTAATCCATGAACTATAGCTCAATGTGCAATGTCATTCATGAACTTTTAAGTTGGTCAATTTGATCCTTGAACTTTGTTACATGTTTAATTAGTTCTTGAACTATATAAAAATATTCTATGTTGTCCTTGAGCTTGAATTAAAAGGAGGATAATTTGAACATACATAAACAGTTCAGGGACTGCATTGAAGAAATTAAAAAATTCGGGCACCACATTACATATTGTGGTAAAGTCTAGGAGTCTTATGAAATAAATGAAAAATCCAGAGATCACATTTCACGTAGGACTAGTGTTCATAGACCATGTACGTCATTACCTTCCCTTTATAAATGAGTTGCTTAAGCTATTCTAAATGACCTTTCGGCCTCGAAAGAAAAGCCATCCTAACTCCTCCAAAGTTATCATTCATGTGCCCTCAAATTCCGACAGACCGAAAGCCTCAAATTGAATAATTATTTCAGGCCTGGTGGCCCAGCCTGAGCCGGCAATTCTTCTCAGCCTTATCTATTTACAATGGCTTTCAAGATGCTGCACTATTATAAATTTATAATTCTGACTCAGTTATATAGTGTGATATACAATTTAAAAAGAATTTTGTTACGGAGCATCCTATGATAATTATTGAAAAATCAGTGAACTAAGTTTCACAGTTTCTAATGCGTTAACTGTCCTATATTATATGCACTATGATTTTTTTAAAATTGGATTACTTTCATATTAAGTATACTTAATCAGTATCGGAAATAATCGTTAAAGAGGAGGCACATTTAAAAATAAAATGCTAGAACCAAACCCCCTTTGCAACGAGAATTCCACGTTCCTTTTCCATGTGTGAAGGCCGAATCGCTACGTTATCCATCGGCTATGACCGACTGTTTTCCCATCTTAAGCAGCGCCGAAGACCGTTTTTGGTGATTAAAAAAAAAAAAGAAGGAGAAATTCCGTTGGAGTTGGCGAATACTTCAGGGGCTCTTGTTTCTCACCCCGAGTATGCCCACATAAGCTTAGGGAAAGTGAAATATGATCCCACGATAAGTAACGCCAGCACACAGAATACGGGGATTCGGGGGCAACGCCCCCGATACGGAGGTCCCACTGACCAGTCAGCGAGCAGGGCTTTTGCTCACTGGTGAGTGGACGGGGGGTCCGGGGTAGCCCCCGTAACATCAACTGATTTAGATTTTTCTTTAAGTTGGTCCGTTTGTAGTAGGATCAAAGGGGTTTCAGATAGGTTTAGGTTTTAAGCCCATTTAATGCATATATATTATGCACGTTTTTTACTGATAATTGCAACGAATTGTGCTGTTGTAAACAGAATCATTGTGAAATATCTTTGCAGGCTGTAGCCCTATTCTGTGATGAACCTGGGTAAACCATGCATCATCTTCTTCTTTTTTCTATTATCCGTGTGTTCGTTCCGAGTCGGTTTGCGATACATCCCTTCAAATTCAACAAATTGCCGCACACCGAAATTTATGAACCGATGTTGTTAAAATAATTGACCTATATGTATAAAAAAAACAGCATAATAATATTAGAATTTCTCATCCAAAAATTTAAAAGCTTTCGCATTTCTAATCTGTATCTTAATAGTCGATCGTGATGCTTTTGGAAAGTTGACCGTTTCGTTGTTCATCTTTTACAAAAAAAAAAAAATTGAAGTTTAATTATTCTAATAGCGCTCAGGAAATAAGGAAATATTAAAACATAATAACTTATAATACAAGTTTCAATTTCATCGTGTTTGTAAAATGAAGTCTAAGTCGTCCTTCTTCATCTTCTAGACGATCGGCGGCTCCGCCCAATAAGAAAAGGAGAAACGCTTAAAGCGACGCCGATTGGTCCAACTCGGAGTGCGTTGAACTTTGAATGATGATAGATAAACTTGTAAACGAGCAACTTGCCTATAAATACCAAGTAATTCTCTTCGCTATCTTCATCAGTTCAAAGTTTCTTCAATAGCAATCACACCAAATCCTTCCCTTTCCTACTTGAGTTCATTTCTCTTTGCTTCTTACGAACATGGGTGTCGTCACTTACTCTCAAGAGTTCACGTCTGCCGTCGCTCCATCGAGAATGTTCAAGGCTTTAGTCCTTGACTCGCACATCATCATTCCCAAGATAGTCCCCGGAGGCATCAAGAGCGTCGAGTTCGTTGAGGGAGACGGCGGTGTTGGCAGTATTAAGCAGACCAACTTTGGCGAAAGTAAGCCGGACAAGGGGTGTTTATCTACTATTTCAAGTTCATTTATAGGCCGCAGGAATTCATAATTAACCTCTTCACTCTTCTGACTTCATTTAACAGGTGCTCACATCAAGTATACGAAGCACAAGATTGACGCTCTTGATGTTGACAACTTTTACTGCAAATATACTTTGATTGAAAGTGACATCAAGTTCGACAAAATTGACTTCATCGTCTATGAGGTGAAGTTCACATCCGCTGATGGTGGATGCATCTGCAAGATGACTAGTGACTATCATGTTAAGGAAGGTGCAGAGCTCAAGGAAGACGAAATCAAGCAGGGCAAAGACAGGGCTATGGGATTGTTCAAGACGGTTGAAGAGTACCTCTTGGCAAACCCCGATGTTTGTGCTTAAATTATCTTTTCAAAATCTTTCCTTTGGAGTGATAATTGTTGGAGCTCGAGGGGATTTCGTTTGTGTGCTTCTTTTTGGCTCTGGCTTGGAGCTTTTGCTTGCGGAATGGCTTTTTAGGTTTCTTCCTATGTTCTGAAGAATTTGTTGGTTAAGTATAAGGGTCATGTCAGAATAAAACTTGAAAGAACAATGAGCAATTCAATGATTGATGCATTGCCTTGGATTTTTCCCTCAAGTAGACATCCCTTTGTGATTTGTCGAGTGAAATTTGTCAGCGGATTTATTCTATTCAGACATCAGTTGGCAAATGTCCTGCTAGCCCTAAAACAAATATCCAAAATTTCCCTATCCAAATCATGATGCTCGAACATTTCGAACCATAAGAATGTTATTTTCACCGACAATAAATTCATTCCCCATCTAATCAGATTTGAAGTTTTTGGTGGCTCGAGAACTTAGAAATATTTTTGACGGATTGATGCGAATGAGTTGCTTGTGGCTTCCAAAGAGCAAAGCATGTGAGCCGAAAGGCAGGCAAAAGGAATTTGGAGAGCATCAGACAAAAAGAGGACACTGTTTTGGTGTTAGTTGGTCGGAGGGCTAGTAACTTACTCTAAACATTTTCAGGTTGGCGACCTCTCTCATTACTTTATGGCAATTAGTAAGGATCCCTCACCCATCCTATCGTTAAATTAGGTAAGTTTTACTCAAGTTGATCATGCCTAAACCCAAAAACTCCCCCCTCGCCCGGCGCAGGGAGGGGCGCCATCATCGATGTCACCAACATCGACCGCCTTTACCAGCAAATTTTTTGCCAAACCTAGCATTGATAGCTGCCATTCTCACTTGGCAACCCTAATGATTTGCGATATCCCTTCCTTGACATAATGAGCGGCATATATTAGGGTCATTTAACCAATTATCTTTTTGAATTTGGTTTATACTCCCTATCGACGACGTCCCGCCGGATGTATCTCTAGTTTAACGGCTATATATAATATATTGGTATACATAATTATCTTTATCTTATAGTTGAGAATTGTAATAGCATTGATAGCTGCCATTCTCACTTGGCAACCCTAATGATTTGCGATATCCCTTCCTTGACATAATGAGCGACATATATTAGGGTTATTTAACCAATTATCTTTTTGAATTTGGTTTATACTCCCTATCAATGACGTCCTGCCGGATGTATCTCTAGTTTAACGGCTATATATAATATATTGTTATACATAATTATCTTTATCTTATAGTTGGGAATTGTAATAAAGATGTGGAACATGTTAATTATTGTGGAATCATCTACTAATATCTTAAACGTGAATCATAATAATCTTATATCTCGATTTCTCTTTCTCGTTTTTACTCTCTATTTCGTTGTGTCCGTGCGCCTAATCCTACTACATGTTGTCCATTACCACCTATTGGGATGAACAATCATAATCCAATAATGGAACCGAAATTTTGAGCCCATTTAGATGACTTATTGGACCATGTCTCAGTTTAGAAATTGAAGTCAATGAATTATAAGATAAATACCTATATCAATTACTCGGTGATTCAACTATTGAATCGACAACTTTCATAAGTCATTTACTTTTTCATGATCTTCTAGATACACGATAATCCGTATAGTGTAGAAAGCGACTAGAGTTTGAAAGGTGTCTGCTTGCAGTCCAATGTGGAATGCTCCTATGAATTCTGAAGGTACCAACAGCTAGTGGTGAACAAGGCGGACCGACCGAATCAGGAAACGCCTTGATTGGATCGAAACGGCAGGTTCGGTTCAGTTCCGGGGGGCACCGGTCCAGTTATGGAACTAGTGATTTTCGATCCAATTCTTGATTTAGGGGGAACCAGGCCGGCCGGTGAGTTTGGACTTGTAGTCCAATGCGGTGTACTCCTATGAATTCTGAAGGTACCAACAAGAGTCAAGAGTTCTTCTCATGTCCATGGAAAGCAGTCGATGAAAATGGAATAGGTAACTTCACGGTTCATTTTGCAAAAAGAAATCGCTTTCCAAAATCAACAGGTCAATTTCAGATGACCTGTTCAATTTTCACATTGAAATTGTCATTTTCAATCGACGAAGTGACCAAAAAAAGAAAATTTTACCAGTTGAAATATCGACACACCCGAAGGTCGAAGTCCCTCCTCAGGTCATTGCGTAAATGGTTAATATTGAAATCATAGCTACAGAAGTCAATCCCATAGATGTGGGAATCAATCCAAATTGAATAAGCATGTATGGTTGCATGACTCGGGTCCATATACTACGTGGACAGGAAGATTATTAACGAGTCCGTTTTGGAGCGCGTGCGATAAGTAGCTAAATCAATTAGGCCATTCATCTATAAACTCCCACGAGATGAGTAATTCTTCACCAACAACAAGAGCTCAAGCTTCTGCATTATGCCGAGCATCTCTAGTAATCCTTTCAAATACTTCATCATCCCTCTTGTTCATTTTTATCAACAAAATGGCATTCACTAGTTTTGCGAAAGCAAGCGGTCCGACAGTAAAATCGACAGAACAAAGAAAATAAATTGAAACGGGAAGAGCAGCAAAGAATTTTACCATAGATTCACTAAAATACTCTCGGTGTTTTCCAGCCCCAATTACACCATAATAACAATGTTTAAACCCACAATTCCTCACAAAATAATCTCTCGATCTCATAAAGGAATTAACAAATCTTACCACAAACTTTTCATGACTTCAAACACTTCTAATTAATTCTCTATGATAACTTGTCCGAGAAAGATGGATGAAGGATAAATTTACGAACCCCCTCTATGCGCACATCAACTACTGCACTTGGAGAGTCCACGCTCTGAATATATAATTATATCAACTTGCCAACCTCAAACAAGAAAGCGAATTCCATGTATTGTTACACAAATCTTGTACCTAATTTTGGACTTTCCATTGTTGATCTTGGCTCCATCATAGAAACAAATCTTTATTCTTGATCGCCACGGCAACACCGAAACAATTTCCGAATTCTACGATATTCGATTTTGAACTTTTAGGTACCCAGATTGTGTACAATTCAATTTGGATAGGTTTCATCCAATGGCTTAAACATGAGACATATTTTAAGAATCTCCACATTGGCTCGATGTTTGAGCTAAGTCACAATATCTTCACGCTGGACTTTGAAATTCAACGCTACTCTCCTACAGCCCCCTCATGGATCCAACCATCGCAAACATCTTCCAAGTCCAAGTTGCACCTGAACTTTGCTATAATCATGGACCTCATCAAAACACATAATCAACATGTAGCTTTAACTACTTCACAAGAATTTTTCTGACACAACCCCATCTATCACAAATAAGGCAACACCAATATTGCATTTGTATTGTCAGGAGATCAAACTCCTTGTCAAATTCAACAGTTACAACAACCGTTGACCTTACGTCCTCCATCTCACTAAATTAATTCCTTTAATTTGTCAAATATGAAAAAATGATTATTCATGTCATTTGAAAACTTAGATTATGATATCCTAATTTTAGTTCAATATTTTACGAGAATAATCGACGTGAAATGTTAATTTTTTCAACCATTGTTCAAATTTACTAGATTCCAAACAAAATCAGCAGATTATGTTAACTTAAATTAATAAAAGGTTAATATCAAAAAATTTCATATAGCTTATGGACTAGATTGAATTGCAAGTTTACCTAAGGGGTTGCATTTTTTTTTTTTAAACAATTGGGGCTATTCCTTCACCACCCTCGTGGGGATATTTACTAATAAGTAAGAGACCACATTGAACAAATTAAAGGTTTCTGAACAACACTACATATTGAGTTAAAGTTCATGACTATATAACAAACTAAAAGTTCAGAGATGACATTACACGTTGGGCTAAAATTCAAGGGCTATTTGTGTAATTATCCCAATGAAAGTTAACAACCCAAAAAATAGTAGATAACTTAAACCGACAAAAGTGGATAAGTGGTTTTAATTTATGTTAGTAATTGTATATAGAGTTAGTAAAATCAATGTAATGATAAATTATGAAAATAAAAGCTGGTAAATTTGTATTAGTGTTTGTCACTTTGCAAACTATCAAAGAAGAATGGTTTTATTTAAAAAGTTGGTAAATTACCCCCAAAAAAAAGTCACGTAGAAGAAAAAAATGGCCGTTTTTTTTTGTTTTCATCAATAATCTTTCCACACTTATCAACATTTAATTTATCGATGTGGAAAGAGAATCCATACTTTTAACACAGAATATTGAGTTCCACATAGCTATAGCCACTCGGAGTCAAAGGCAAACCAGAAGAAAATAATTCTAACCGCAACATAGTAGTTTTTTTTTTTTTTGGTAAAGGTAAGATATATATTGAAAAAAGTGCATAATACAAAAGTTCTTCGCCGCACATCTCCGAAGTGACGCCTAAGGCGTAAGGACGGCTCGAGAAGCATAGCTAGGAAAACAAAAGGCACGCAAAGTGGCAGCTAAACCAATACAAAAAAGGAACCTATATAACCTATACATAAAGTTATACACAACCCTTAGGCCAAACAAGACGGTTAGAATGCGACAGCAAAGGTCGAAGTCCCCTCAACATCAATCAAAGATCGTGGAGGAGATATCCCAAGAGCCTTGCATCCTTCTATTTCTGTCATTTTCTTCAACATGGTTAAAAGTGAAAGCCTTATCTTTAACAACCATTTGAAGGTGTGCCTTAATGGATGTCAAATTGAGTTGTTTGTTGCGAAAGAGGATACAATTCTGCTCCAACCATATAATGTGACAAAGGGCTTCAAAATAGAATCTAGCTATGCATTGATGGAAGGCGTGGCACGAATATATCTCATTGCCCACCCAAGGTTATCATGCCAAGAAGTGTTATGCCAAGCAAGGTTGCACTTAGCCGACCAAAACAAAGCAAGGGCTTTTGCGATTCTACAACCAAAAAGAGATGATCAACAAAATCGGGCCAGCAACTACAAAAAGCACAATTACCTTCCGCAATACGTCGGTAGGTGAGAAGAATAATCCGAGTCGGCAACATATTGAAAGTGATAAGCCATCAAATGAAAGAGTGTCAAGGAGCATGGTGATGGTCCCAGATGAAAGAGTGCCATTGAACTAACTAACCTCTAAGTCGAAAATAATCACAGGCCGAATTAGAGGAGAAGGCACCCGAAGGATGACCAAACCAAAGCAGGGTGTCACGACCCTCAAGGGAGAGGGACGGCATAGGATCATTCCAAGTTCCCATGACGGTGTTCACCTTTCGAGGTATACCAGATTTGTAAATGTCCAGGTCAGAAAATAATTTGTATAAAGGACCCCTCAAATGCCAGGAATCAAGCCAGAATGATATGTTGTCGTTTCCCACCCACCAGCAGAATAGATGATCACTATCTTTTTTTCGGTCAAGAATCTTTTTTCAAGATCAAGAGCAGAGAGTTGGTCTATTTACTACCCAAAAATTCTTATTCTTAAGAAAGTTCAAGTGTATCCATTTACACCAAATGGACTCTTTATCTGTGAAGAGTAGCCAAATATGTTTGAGCGTGATGGCTTTGTTGCAGTCGGCGAGCAACAAATGCCAAGGCCCCCCTCCTCCTTTGGTAGGCACAAGTTGTCCCATGATACCTTAACACCTCTTGTACCTAACTCTGGACCCTTCCAGAGGAATTGCCTAAGAATTAATTCAATGCGAAGAAGAACAAACTTCGGAAGGATAAATACACAAGACCAATAAACCTGGATGGCATGAAGGACCGTCTTGACTAGCAAAAGACGTCCTGCAAAGGAGATGAAACGTTGTGACCATGACCACACTCTAGCTGTGATAGTGTTTATCAAAGATGTGCAATCCACCGTTTTTAGTCGGCTTGATACAATGGGAACCCCGAGGTATCAAAATGGCAAAGCACCTTCTTGAAAACCAAGTAACGAGAGGAGCTGCTGACGGAGTAGTTCTGGGGCACCCGAGCAAAAGAATTCACTCTTACTCATATTTGGTTGGAGACCATACCAATTGGAAAACCTTTCCAAACCCGACTTAATAAGATTTACTGAGGTGGGGTTAACCTCAGCAAAGATAAGAACATCGTCGGCAAAGAAGAGATAGGACAACCGAGTTGCTTAGCATCTCCAAAAAAACTTGAAGCCAAGATGCCGAGTTTGGAGATTAATAATGCCCATGAAAATTTTCATAACTAGAGTGAATAAGTAAGCTGACATTGGGTCACCTTGACGGAGTCCCCTCTCGCTAGAAAAGAATCCATGAAGCTCCTCGTTGATAGAGACGGAATTTAGGAGTTGTGACACACGTCATAATGAGATTAGTGAAACCTACCGGGAATCCAAATGCTTGTAAAACCATACGGAGAAAATCCAAATCCACCATATCGTAGGCTTTCCTGAAGTCAACTTTGATAGCACATTTCGGTAAATATGGGTCGTGACGAAAGCCACTAAACAACTCTTGAGCTAGCAAAATGTTATCGCTGATCCGACAGCCTTTAACAAAGGCATTCTGTGGTGAATTGATGACAGAGGAGAGAATGCCACAAATTCTATTAGCCAAGATCTTGGTAATGCATTTGTAAATTGTGTTGCAACAAGCTATCGGTCTAAAGTCGCTCATGGCACTAGCATTTGGGACTTTAGGCACCAACGAAATAATGGTGGTATTGATTTCCCGGAGAAGGGAACCAAAGTTGAAAAAATTGTGTATTGTCAATATCACAGATTGGCCCATAATATCTCAAGCAGCCTTAAAGAATTCAATATTAAACCCATTAGGCCCTGGTGCCTTACCAGGATCTAAGGAAAAAAGAGTGGAAGGAATCTCAAATAGAGACACAATCGGTGATAAGGAGGTGATTTCGTCGTGATTTAAAGGGTGTTCAATCACAAACATGATATCTTGAATCGATGGCCAAGGTGATGACCTAAAGGATGAGAGAAAATCCTCAAAGTAGGAGACGATATGGTTGGTTCGATCAGGACAGAACTCGAGCCATTAGTCACTGAGAGCAATCTGTTACGAAGTTGTCTTTTGTTTACAAAATGGTGGAAGTACTTGGCATTCAGGTCCCCATCGTTCAGCCATAAGACCCGTGATTTCTGTTTGTAAAAAGACTCTTCCTGAAGTCGGAGCGTAAAAAAATGTTGGTGGCAATCTTTCTCAATGTCGGCCAATCCTTGGTTGCATGGATGTTGCTAAAGAGCAATTTGAGCAGACTGAAGGGCTTCTCTAGCCTCGTTAGTCCGAAATGAAATATCCGAAAAGTACTCCCAATTAAACAGTTAGAGGCACCTCTTAAGAATTTTGAGCTTTGGGCAAACCTGAAACATGGGATTACCACGAACATTAGTGCCTAGCTTACCAAAGGCAAGAAAGACTGATGATTGATCCATAAGTTAAAGAACTTGAAAGGCTTCTTTGAGTTTGGTGCAGCTAATATACGGATGATCATAGGACTATGATCCGATACCCCCGGTAGCAAGAAAGAAGCTTTAGAAAAGGAGAATTCGCCGCTCCAACGGGCATTAATGAGCACCCTTTCAATCTTTCTCGATTTACGAGTCTTTCCGGAAGAAGTAGACCTAGTGAAATATTGGCCAATGTATCGGAGATCATCCAGTCCAGCATCCATGATCCATTGACCAAATTCATCGTATGAGGGAAGCCATAAGTCTGAGCTCCCAATTTTGTCTGATGGGTCGCGAATGGCATTAAAGTCTCCTACAAGCAACCAAGGGAGATTCACCAACTCCTCGCTATAACTAAGAATATTAGCCCATAAATGACACCGATTAACAAAAGTGTGTTCCGCATATACAGCCGAAAGCCAGCAAGACTTGTTAGAGGCCAGCAAATGTACATGTACGTATATAACCTAAGACGAAACAGAAGACAACTCAAAGTTCACCAAAACTGGATTCCAACCAATCCATATCCTACCGCGATCAAAGCACTCATAATTTGCAAACCACTCCTAACCCGGAACTAAGGCAATAGAGATTTCACAAAAAAGTGACTAAGGTACCTTTGCCTCAAGGATACCAACATAACACAGTTTATTAGCCCTTGCAAGGTTCCTAATTTCAGCCTGCTTAAGAGGATTCATAAGTCCTTTAATATTCCAAACTCCAAAAACATCACAAAAAAGGGAAGGAAGTGAAAGGTTACCACCTATGGCGGTTAGGCCTTTTCTTCTTAAAGGCTTGATTTTTCTTCTTACTAGAGCCGGGACTGTTATCCATAGTGGTAGCACCTGTTAGTTGCACTAAATAAGGGTCGGTGATAGCTTGCTTGTTGGCCATGAGTTTCGCCACTTGAGAGGATGTAGATTGTAACCGTGTCTTGTGAAGAGATGATGGATCCACTTCAATATCACTTCCTACATTGTTCTCTTCAATTGACTCCTCACTTGAGTCCAAAGATTCTATAGAAGTAGCTTGAGAACCTATTGCCGGTTCTAGAATGGGAGATAACTGAACACCACTACTGGGAGGGGTTTGTGCATTGAGAACCACCTCAACTGTAATATCTTGCGTTGGAGAATCCCTAACCGTAGGGCCATCAATAGGAGCAACTGAGGGGAAAGATGAGGCTTGCTTCATGCCCACAACATGCCAAACATCTGCTGAGGGTGAGAGATTAGTGAGGGGCTGCGGGAGAACAAGTGCTTCAGGTACAGATAGAGAGATAGCAGTTGACACAGTAGGTAGACAGCGATGGCCAAAAACACCACACTTTTTACAAATGGGAAGTTTCCATTCAAAATCAACACTGATAGAAAGAGCCCCCAATAATACTTTAATCGAGTCTCGAAGAGGTTGCCTGGCATTAATTTCCACATAGACACGAGCATAAGAAATCATCTTCATACTTTCTATTTGCCGGTTTACACAAAGGGGTTTGCCAATGGCACTAGCTATGGCACTTAGACCCGGGGCAGACCACTGAGAGTAAGGGATATGCCTGAGTCTAACCCACACTGGTATCGAGTCATGTTGATCTTTCTTCAGCTCTAGAAATGGATGTCATTGCTTAAGAAACATAGGAACCCGAGAGACTGAAATTGGTCCAGATTCAAGAATCTTTCTACGGTAATCAGTATCTGGAATACGAAAGAAGTAGAAACCTTCATCATTGGCCGTAACTTCAACCAATTTCACGCCCCACAAATGTTTAGCAACTCCTTCAGTAAGTTTGAATGGCTTTTTCTTACCCACAAAATAACCGACCAAGCATTCATGCCATCTAGGGTCTATGGCCTCTAGAATCTCATCTGAGATCTACACTACGACCTCATTATTATCAACAGCCGGAGGTATGAAGGTAAGAGCATAACCTTTCTTAGCCGCTTTTGCCACAGCCGCCCAAGAGCACTGATTAGTTGTTGTTGCATCCTGGTCCAGAGCTAAAGTAAGGGCCCCCCGCGAAGAAGCATTCTGGGATTTTGATGGCCTGGAAGTGGCCTTACTACAACTCCAACTCCTTCCCCTAATTGAACGAATCTGTAGAGTTGGGTACTTGACCACTGAAGTAGTTGCATCACAATGAATTACAATCGTTTTCTTCCTTGCAGCTGCAATGTCTGGGTCCAACGCATGGCCAACAGCCATGAAACCAAGAATACCCTCAATAGGACGCCAGGACGACTCGGAGAGCTCGCGGGAGTTGACCTTGGCGACGCCGACACCCAGCTGCCAAGAGCCAAGTGCTTTGTTCACAGTAGATCTGCCATCCGCACTGAGAAAAGGCAAGACCAAGGGATCCGAACGGGAAGAAGGATAGCAGAGGAGGGGCAACTAATTACTGGTAAACTCGAGCCGATCCCACGGCGTACTCGATTGAAAATGTCGTGGAACCAAGGTGAAGAACAGTAATGTCAGGAAGAGAGAATAGAGGTGTTCGAGAGAGAAACACACGCTTCTGGCTTTCGTTCTTTTAAATGCAACATAGTAATGTCGCAACCCTCTAGATTTTTAGCGAGGGGGTTAATGGGTCGTCCCGTCTGGTCGGACACGGGCCTCTCCCAAGGCCCGTTACCCAAGTCGCAACAAAGATATAAGTGGTCGAACTTCGGTGTGATCTGGTGGCATATGATGCGTGTACATGCCAAGGAGTCGCCACCGATCATTTTGCGGAGGGCACGATCGAAAACCCTATCGAACAGTTGGAAGCGTTCTATTCGATTCTACGATAACCAAAAAAATGAGATCGGGGACTTTGTTACGCCAACTGTCAAAGTTGACATCCTTTCGACACCTAAGTCAAATTATTTATCTAACCCTAGGATTTCATGCGGATGAGTGTGGTGCGAACCCTAAATCTAAGAGTTCATATAGATTATTATAACTATCCTAGCAAACACAGTTAATAAAATGAGTGCGCAAATCAAGAAGCCAACACATGCGGATAAATCACATGAATACAGCGTGGCATCCCTAGTAAGGCCCTATTAGCCTAGCGAAATGTCAATCAAGGCTTAGAAATATTCTTGACATGATTTGCCCGTAAGGAACAAAATCGTAATTTTGTAGAGTTTTTGGACAATTTTTCCTAAAAAGATAAATTTGTCATTTCAAATGTAATATGGAGTCAAAAGGTGGTGGAAATAGGATTGGTCACCAAACCAATCCATTTCCTATTTTTCGAGAAATTTCAGAATTTTTTTGAAATTTTTAGAAGCGATTTACCCTTTGAGGGGTAAAATCATCATTTTAGAAAGTGATGAGAAATGAATCCCAAACAAAAGGATTGGTCGGCCACTAGACCCAAATCTTAATTTTAAGCAATTTTCACGGCTTGATCGGAATAAGAAACACGATTTACTCTTTCGAGGGGTAAAATCGTCATTTTCAAAAAAAAGGGGGGGCAAAATTCGAAGACTCAAGCAGAAGAATTGATCACCTGACTGATCCAAATTCTTATCTTGACATTCTCGACATATCTCATATATCAAGCAGAGACGATTTACCCCTGAAGGGTGACGCCGTCAATTTCCAGAAGAACGGATAAGAAATCCTAAAAGTAGGATTGACCAGTTGTCTGTGGTCATTCCTTAATTTTTTGGAATTTCTAGAATGTCTAGGAATTTTTTATAATTTTCCTACATTTTTTTTTATTTTCTAGGATTTTCTGACATTTTTTTAGAATTTTCTAGAATTTTTTTATTTTTATTTATTATTTAAAATTATTTTTTTGATTTTGTTATTAAAAATATGATTTGGACCGGGTCGACCAGATCCACTTGGACCGAAATCCGGCTCAAGCCCGGACTCGGACCCTCGAGACCAACACTCCAAAACGACACCGTTCAGCATTTTTTTTTATTTTTCGATTATTCGAATTTAATCCAACGGTTCCTATTGAACCACATGGCTACTCCAAGGCCTCAGAATCAGCTGACTAAAACCTACGGTTCAAATCAAAAGCCGACTACTCCTCGACCATCAGATCTAATTACTTAAACATACGGCCACGATTAAAAGCCAAGACTCAATCCAGTCTGTCCATCCTCACTAAACTAAACGACGCCATTCGACCCTTAACCTAAACATTACCGTTTCGATTTGTTTTGATTTTTCTACTTTAAAAATCATTTTCGAATATTCATAATTTCTAATTGGACGGCCACTAAAAATAGAACTCGATTAATCTAGGTCGTCCAATCTAAACTGACTCACCCTAAAAGACTAACGGTTGAGCTGACTCAACATTCACGTGGACCAATCACAATCCGTCACGTAAGCCATCGACTCATTGACTCGCCACGTCAGCTTCGTCTTCAACCTCCCGACTGTTACTAAACGAACGGCCGAGATTTCTCTGGTACCGATGAGCGACTAAACCTATATCGATTAACACGAAACCGATACCATTTGTCCCGTACTAATAACTAGTTTAACATATCTGATAACCATAGCATCTCATCCATTGAATCACGTGTAGCATGCAAAATGCCGAGTACGGCCATAGAAGTTCAATCAAGCAACAGAGAGCATATTGAGCCTATTCCTCCACACAATCGCATTTATATGAGTTCAGAACACTTACCTACAGGTCTAATTGACCTGGTTTGGGCTAGTTTGAGCTAGGCAAGCTTCGGCAGGGTCGACAATGGCGACGCGGTTCAAAAGCAAGGTTCGACTCGATTTCAATGCAATCAAAGCATGAAACAGTGCTCAGTGATGTCACGGATACGAAATGCACACATCAATCAAAAGAATTGAGGTGGGGAAAGGACTTCGCCATTGAAGGGCGGAAGTCAAGCTTTGAGGATCGACTTACTGTTTTTCAAGATTATAGGCCACGCGAACTGGTGCGATCGGCCCCACGAAGCTCAGGAAATCTTCTTGACGTGGAATGGCAGCTCAATTCCGCTTGGATCGCCGTCGGAGATCACTTGCAGGTCGAACTCAAGCTCTCGATGGCAAAGGCCAGAGAGCGAATTCTCACTCTCAATTTCTCTCTCTCTCTCAATTTTGTTCTCCGTCCGCAACAGAATGAACCGAATCCTCCTTTTTAGAAAGCCTCTAAAGGCTATATACAATTTTCAGTTTTGGCGCCAAACGGGGAACGTCCATTTTGTCCTTCTCACGTGCCTCCCATGCGTCATTTGGCCACCGGACGGTGACGGAACCGATTGGCTTTCGTCCAGTACCGTTAGGTCCTTTGTCGATCTTTATTTGGTGCGAATTTGAGGTGCATTTGGTCTGAGTTGACTTTTGCAGGTACCATGACTTTGACTGGTCGATCACTCTCTGTCCCGACAACGTCAAGTGGTGTCGCCGATGTTGATCGACGAGAGACGACGAGAGGAACAAAATGCCTACCATTTCCCTTCCCATCATTCATGAATTGGTCTTCAATTTGACGATCAAAATCCACCTGGGAGCTGTTCATTTGCACGGAAACCCGGGGAAAAAGATGATACTGTAGTAGACCGGTTTGACCGGTCAAAACTGGTTCTGACTTGAATTTTCGCAATTAACACTAATTCGCGGGGAATTTTTGCAAATTAAACCTCAAAATCGAACTTAGGATATGATTATTATCCAAAAATGTGATTTTGCCCAAAAGTTCATGCCAATTTCTACGAAAGCCCCAAATTTGTCCTTAATTACAATTCAGAAAATTATGAAATTGAAGACTTAAGCAATCAAATTGGACCAAATCGCCCATCTAAACGATTTAGAATGATAAAAAACATTGGACAGTGGCTTCAATTTGTAGATGTAGCCCTTGAATTGAAATTAATTTCAATTATGCCCAAATTTAAGGACTAATTTTCAATGAAGTATGCAATTTTGCATTGAAAAAATTGTGCAAATAATTGTGCTAAATTGTAATGAATGACAATTAGATTGAATGTCAAGACCTTAAAAATGCCAAAATTGAAAATTAAAAGACTCAATTGATATTTTTTTACTAGATTCAATCATACGTGTAACAAAGGAACACATAAAATTGAACTTGAATTTGGACTTTTTATGAAGTCAAAATACAATGAAATTAAAAGAAAAATATTTACTATTTTTTTCATATTTTTGTGACTTCGAATGCTATTTTTCTTGAATTTTCGGGTATTTTACTATTTTATAAAAATACCAAAAAATGTGAAAAATACAAAAATTATTTTTTGATCAAAAATGTTTCCTTAGGCTTGGCCAAGGCAACTAAAGTTGATTTTTCAATTTGTCAATTTTTTCATGAATTTTTTATGAATTTTAAAAAATAAACTAAAAAAAACTATTCGAAAATCAGGTGTCAATAAGTAGTTATTAACAATCAATAATTAGAAAAGACTTGCACTTCATATATCGCTCTCTCAATATCTCTCCATGCAATGACATGTAAAAGAGAACATTTCTCATGACGAGAGAAAAAGATCATTCTTGATGTCGACTTGCCCTTTGGCTTCTTTGAGGAAAAGATGGTTCAAGAATTTGGGACCATGTCCAAAAGCAACCTACGTGATAATTTTTGCCAGCACGTACTGCTTCATCTCCCCGGCATATCCAATTGTTTGTGCAGAGGAAATTTGATCAATGCGAGGACTCGAGGTAACCCATGGAGAGAGAGGGAGGGAAAGAGAGAGATAATAGGGTTTTGAAATAACGGTACAATTCTCCTTTGGCAGAATAGAGACATTGAATGCAAAGGCCATGAATGGTTTCTATTCCGCCAAAAGAGAATTGTCTTGTAATTGAGACTCTACTATAAACAAGTTATGGCTTAAAGAGAGAGAGAATCGATGCAAGTTAGGGTTTCTTCTTTTCCCTTTTCCCTAGAACTGAAAAGTTTTTATGCCACATAGAAACCATGTTAATCTAATTTGCTTCAATTTCATATTCAACGGGAAAAGAGAGTTACGCATAGATATGCGCATTTCTTTCTGTACATTATGTACTTCGTAATGCATCGTTATGAAATTGGCAACAGAAACATATCTTACGTTGGGCAAATTCTTGCAGAGACCTGGGTCCACATGTACCCTATTAATATCTTTTACAGGGTAAATTCTTACCTAATTAAACATTTACCTAAACCTTTACCTAAATCTGGGTTTACCTTTTACGGGGGGTAAATTTTTACCTAAACTTGGGTTTACCGGAACTCGGTCCATCTTTTCTATTATCCGCGCAGTTTGAGGACAGTGATTTGGTCCCGCAAAACATATTGCTCATTGCACCGGATTTTCGTGGAAAGTTCACTCCAAACTATGCCGGGCTCTACCTCGTGAAGAAGGTGCTTATTGTAGGTGCGTTGATCTAGGATTGCTATCTTTGCTTAGATGGAGGATAAATAGCAAAAATAAATGGTCGGCACTGCTTAGAGTAGCGGGGGAAGAGTATTTTATTGATCTTGGAGGATTTATGTACTTGTAAACCTGATAACCCCTAAAAACATCCATCAATTGACCACTAACCGAACTTGCAGATAGTCCCATCAAAAGACCATTCGAATCGGTTTAATCACACCTCTTGCGAGAAAACTTAGCCTCGTTTCGGCATGGTGACGTGAGAATTGAGAAAATATATTCCAGCATCAGTGGACAGTACTTCTCATGAGAGACAAGTGGAGAAATCCTTTCGTACTGAAATGCCCTTATTTGGCATTTGTACTTGTAGTAAACCCCTTAATGAATGAGTGTTACTCTAATGATGGCTCTTTCCAATTACGTTTTCAGATACAGACTAGCTAAATGTTGGTCCTACATTATTCTTGATTAATGGTATTTCCAAGCCAAGTGATTATCTCCATCCGAAGATGTGGAGCCTAAGATAATCTTCAACGGGTAATAATTTATGAATGAACACATAGACCTTGTTCGAAGAATGTGATTGCTTTGACATGTTTAGCCGGAAGTACTTTTATAGCTAGGATCGTTTTAGCTCTTTTTTTTGTCAGGAAGTGTTGTTTCCATTCCCGAGCACCCCGTCCTCTTCCCTAGGGAGTGCTCTCATAGCGTCGAGCGTTTCTTCACATGGAAATGCTTTAGTAGCCCGAAGCGTTTCCCTCTTTGTTAGGATTACGTACACAAATACAACGAAATAGAGAGTAAAAGTGAGATAGATAAATAGTGACATAAGGTTCTATCTTGGTTCACCCTTAAAGTAAGTTTAAGATTCTACGGAGTATTCCACGATAATTAATAAATTTCACCTCTCTATTACATTCCCAACTGCAAGAGAATGAGAATACATATCCTCTCAGTAACTATTCAATGGACTCCCACCTCTTCTTATCAATAAGGAGTATAAACCACACTCATTCACTCTTTTTGGCAGGAAATGTTGTTTGTAGCCCTAAGCATTCTAACCTATTCGCCAGGAAGTTGTGTTGTAGCTTTGAGCATCCCTTTTCTGCACGGAAGTGTTGTATTAAAGTCATATAAACCAGCTTGCATTTGCGTACCACGTTCACCGTGTCGTGTCTACATTCTTGATACGACCTTTGCAATGAATATTGACATCATTTGTCTTTGAAGCGAATCTCTTCTAGCTCCACGTCAAAGAGAGATGACTATTGATGAACTATGTGTTTCACCCCAAAAGTCTTTTTTCATGTTTCATAAAACTTTACATATTGATTCTGTGGATAGAATCAAAATTCGATCCCTAAGTGGAAAAGAAATTCATATTGCGTAGTTTTGTATTCTCATTCCTCGCATTCTTTTGCACTTAAATTTTAGGATAGCATGCCACACTAGAAATATATTTGAGTGAAATCGCAAATATTACGAGTCAAACCCATATTCTTCTTCACTCGCGCTCTCTCTCTCCCTCTCCCTCTCCCTCCCTCCCCTCCCCCCCCCCTCCCCCCCCCCCCCCCGGAGAGATGGAAAATCAACATGACATGTTTAAATCTACCTCCAGCTAGGTAAATGATCATTATTGTATTTGTACAATGAATAGGAAAGATGGGCAAGGTAAAATGGAATAACGGGAATGACCAAGTGGGAGAAGAGAGAGAATCACTAAAAAGTAAATGGATAGGAAAGAGAGAGAAATAGGGTGGAGTCTCGACTTTTTTTTGAATAATTATCAAAATAATCTTAAATCTATTGTAATTATATCAATTAGTCCTAAATCTTTTGCATTTGCATTTTTTATATTGTGCACTCTCTCTCTCATTCCAACATTACCCCTGAGCAAGTTAATTATACAAACTCTAATAGCAACACAAGTTTTTTTTTTTGTCTGTGAAGGGAACGGATCTCGTTTACATACAGTGGAATTACTCTAGATTAACAGCCATAGGATCATCTTGAATCACTGATCGGAGAAATATATCACAAAATGGACATATCTCGTATTATCACAGATTAAATGTCCACAATGCAATCCTTGAGAGATCGTTCGTCCATTGACGATCAGGGAGGAAAAGGGAGAATTGTCATCGTCCTTCTCTCTTTCTGTTATTCATTGGAAGAACATCTATCTACGATATCTGATGTTCAATTTTTTATAACTGGCCTTTGGCAATTTATCTATAACTATAGGGGGTGTGATAGTCTACATGGGCGGACCACGGTGCTTACTGTGCACCCCCATAAAATTCAACATCTCTCACTCGTCCTTGAGGGGCTATCCATATCTTTTACTAGCCTACGAAAAATCATAACTCTCACTCACCCATGAAGAGTTAAATATAACTCTCTCTCTCTTTTGCAAAGTTCATATCAACAAATAATCCGTGCAACCAGCATACTGTGAAAGCTCGTTGCCATACATCCGTTGGGAGTATATAACAGCTCTAAAATGGCATGTCAACTCAGAGTAGATTCAGTATGCAGTACCCTAAATCAATCAGTCATATTTACATCATATCTCTCTTGATCTCTTTGATCTTTTTTAGTGCTTAAATCCAATACATTGTATTCACAATCATGATTAACTCAAATAATCACAATTGATCAACCTGTGAACACAAAGATTGAATGTGACATCCAAAATAAATTGATCTTCATCTTCCCTTAAACCTCTCAATCTCAGTCCAACTCGCTTTTCTAAAAATGTCCCATTAGGTTGAATCAATCTCATGACCATTGGTAACATCCTAATATAGCGAACACCAAAAAGAAATCTTGAGAATAAGTAAGATTTGTGATGGGACTAAATTTGAGGAACTTTTATCCTCAAAAATCTCACACGGCTATAGAGTTGAGATCAAAAATCTTGCCAACTCTTCTTGGTCGATTCATGCATACGTAATATGAAGTACATGTTACGGTATTCTCTCCTTTCCTATGGAGCATATGTCTCTCTTTTTAATATCGTACAGATGATAGCTCAGATATACTCAATATCTAGCTTGAGTTCACAAATCTACTCTCTTTAAAAGAATCCTTCAGAACTCACATCTGACATTAAAGACAGATAAAGTAAAATATGTGGGCTATATATCACTTTTGATATTTCATTTTCGGACATAATAAAAATTATGATCTCATCTTAACACTTCTGTTAAGGCGACATTAAATTTTCAAGTTTCAGCTCTCAATTATCACCTAGATAATAAGTTTGAAATCGTTTTATCTCTATTTATCACGCAGCAAATAGATGCGATTACCTCTATAAGGAAGCTAATCTCCTTTGTCCGACATACCTTCTCAACATAATGCACCAAACATTAATATGCATAAACGTCATACAAACTCATAGGCATCAATAATGATAACAAATACCATTAACTATGAATATTGGGAAATATAAATGTCCAGTACTCTCACTTCTACGCATTTCTAGAGATTTCAATATATGAAACTAATCATTTTGCTAGCACATGATCGAGGAGCAACATCTCTAGGTACTCACTTCATAGAAAAGTTGCTATCATTCTGTGCATATATGTGTATTGTATGTTCACATGTTTTCTTACAAGCATGTCTTTCAAAAAACATATTGCATGTCTATTTGCTTGGTCTGACAATGGGTCCTTAGTGTAAGCTCTTGTTGCTTGGCTGTCACAATCAACAAATAATTATACCTACAGCATCCTTAGCAGCACCTCACTAATCCAAACATCTCTTAAGCCAAACATTTTCTTGTATTGTTGTTGATAACTCCACGAGATCATCATCCATTGTGGATATGGCTATACACGTTTGCTTAACGCCACGAGATCAATTTCCATCGTAGATAAGACTATACACTTTTGCTTCTTAATACTCTAATAGGCACAATAGAATGTGCCATCTAAGAATTAACCATATCTATTGAGACCTATTTTCTCTGCAACTCCAATTCTATTAAGGAATCGCTGGAATAGAAAACTATTTTTATATTCCTTTTTCATCACATAAATATTCGAACTGATCAGACAGATTTTCTTGATCTCTGTCAAATTAATTTTTTATTTTTTTATATAAAATAATTTTCTAAAAAAATTAAATAATTTCTCGAAGCAACTTATGCCTCGGAGTTATGAGAAATTATAAAACGTCATATCCGAATCGAGGAAATGATATATAAACGTGACGAAATAAACAGCCTCATGCCTTGCTCTCACATTTATTGAACCACATATGTCTAAATGGATCAATGAAAAAGGAAACTTAGCCGTTGTTCATTTTCTAAATGGTTTCCTCATTGTTATTCCCACCAGACAATGCTCATAAATAGGCAAATTGACACTTTCAATATTGTCCAGCAAGCCCTCTTTAGCTTATTTTACCCAACCTAGCATGCCACATATTCATATCATCACAAAAGATGAAAATATGGAATAAATATCATTCACATAATTGTACTCAACAATCTGCACATTGAGACCATTTAGAATTCTATTAACTTGTTCCTAACAACAAGTCACCACCATAGTCCAAATCGAAATCAAGTTTAACTAGAACTAATACGAAAATTAAATTCCGTCATGTTTCTTAGCATATAACACGTCATGTAGGAATATGGCACGACCATCGCGCATATTCAATTAGCAGATACCAATTTCTTTAATTCCCACTTAGGAATTATCTCCCACATTTATTCACTTTTGCTCCATGTGAAAATCGTTGAAATTCCACTAAGGTATTTCTATGATTTGCTACATGATTTGTGGCCCCTAAGTCTACAATGCATAAAGGATGAGATTCAGTTATAAAACTGAAATGTAGACATAAATAGCACTCATAAGTGCACAAAGGGTTTACACCTTTTTGTGGCTCACTACAATCATGAGCAAAGTGACCCTCGTTGCCACAAATATATATATATATATATATATATATATATATTTCACATCTAATATGTTTTTCTTGAAATGATTCTTTCCTTTCACATAATGGTTAAACTTCAATTTCGTTCATGAAGAATCTACTTCTTTGTCATTTCGCTTCTCAAATCCACCTTAATGCTTATGCCTGGAGCACGAAGCTTTATTTGAGCTGAAACCAACATAATGAATATCGATTTTTGGTTAAGATGCCAGAAGGCAATTCCCTTTAGCTCAAGACTGCACATAACATTCTCAAAATGTTCTTACTTTTATTGTGGATCAAGTAAAATTTTCAATGGTAAACAGCTATGAGACAAAGAACTAAATATTGCTTGCACTTGCTGCTAATCAGTCAAAATGCGGTCCGCATCTTACAGTTCACTTCTCATATTTGACATATGCCTCAAAATGTTGTTTCATGTTCTGCCCATAAGGCATCATATTGACGTCAAATCTTATAATGATATGTTCCAAGTTGATGAACAATATCTTACCAAACTTAGTTTTTAATGCCTCCCACTTAACTATGGTGTTTTCATAAATGCCTGAACTCACGCATAAAATTTTCATGCTACTCAGTATCATAATGCGAGTAATAGAGTACAAATTGTTCAATACAGCAAATGCCTCTTTTTCCTTCTATATTATGCAGTATTTCCACCTTGAGGCACTTTCATTATTAGGTTAAGAGTTTATAGTGCTTTCTATTCTTCTAGCACATACTGGATTCTCACATTCCAGTTTTCATAATTCTCGCCGTCTAATTTCTATTCTAATTAGGTTTAGCTACAATATTCCAAGAAGCTAAAGCCATTGTATCTGAACACAAAGTTCTATAGATATGTATTCACATTCTATTGATGTCTAACATTTATGCATCTATTTTATACTAACTAATTATATTAATGAATAATTTCACATAAGATCTTAAAGTCGAAAATTTCACATAAGGTCTCAAAGTCGAAAGTTCACTATGTTTCCAATCATCGCCTGAGAATCATCGCTCGAAATTACCATTAACATAATCATTTATGTAAAATTGAGTTCACTGAAATTACTAAAGTTTTCTAGAACTCTCCACTCAAATAAATATCACAATTCATATTATGATCTCGATATCTATTTTGTAATTCTAACAAAATAGCATGGCATGATTTGAACTAATGCAACATTAACATATGCATCAAACCATACTCTAATTTCATGATGCAAGATCAAGTATTCTACACTTTATTCATGTTATCGTCAATCAATATAAGCATGTAAGACATCCTCAATATTAAAAAAAAATAACATGGATGAAAAATAAAAAATAAAAACAAGCAAAATACATGTATCAAGAGGATTCATACATATTTTATAATTTTACGTACATCAAACATACTCATATAATATATCAAATCAAAGAAAATTTTGATATGGACGTAACGGTACCTCGCATGCCCCAAACGGAGCCCAAACGAGCCCGTACGAGCTGATCAAAGTTTCAACCCGTTTAATCAAGACAAGGTCAACAGTCCGAATTGACTTGAGGATTAAAATGCAATTTCCAAAATTCTGAGGATTAAATTATAATTTTAAGAAAGTTCAAGGATCAAATTTTAATTTTTAGAAATTTCGAGGACCAAATTATAATTTTCAGAAAGTTTAGGACCAAAATGCAATTTTAAGAAAATTGGTCCAACGATCAATGTTGACCAGTCAACAATCAACGGATGACCGGGTCAACAGGCTAGTCGATCTTGAACTGGGTCGGATCGAAATTTGGGAATTGGTCTCGGGTCGGTTCAAAAATGGGCCGAGCTTCTTTTTTTATATAAAAATTGGGCCAGGATTGACACCGGCTCACGATCGATTCGAACCGAATGACGTCACCTGTTGACATCATCGATGGTTCGCGAATAGACGCGGCACGCGTACTGCACGTGAGCGCGTAAGCCCCATGCGCACCGTACCCCATCAGCGCGTGTGGCTTCCTCCGATAGCCTTTCTCAGCAGTCGACCGCTCAGAATTCTCGTATTGACGAGACGAGTTGGATGGTATGCTCAAATGTCACTTTTGTTGAGTGAAAGTTCACGAAAATTCGTCGCTCCGCCACTGCCTCGGGAACCCTATCCCTTGGCAGCGCATGCGGCATCCTATAAATGATCGTCTCTTCAAGCCCATTCCAATGGTGTGTTCAAAAGCCATTTTCTCCACACATAACTGACCGAAAAACCCAATGAACAATAAGCTCGAAAAACTGATTTTTCTTGCTAATTCGTGATCAAAAAATTTAGTAATCAATTAGGAAACAAGAACCGGTGCTTTGATACCAATGAAGAGAACGGATCTCATTTACATACAGCGGAATTACTATAGATTAATAGCCTAGGATCGTCTTGAATCACTGATCGGAGAAGCATATCATAAAACGGACATACCTTGTATTATCACAGATTAAATGTCTACAATGCAGTCCTCGAGAGATCGTTCGTCCATTGACAATCGAGGAGGAGAAGGGAGAATTGTCATCGTCCGTCTTCTCTCTTTCTATTCTTCGTTGGAATAACGTCTATCTACGACATCTGACGTTCAGTTTTTGATAAATGCCCTTTGGCAGTTTATCTATAACTATAGAAGGTGTAGTAGCCTACATGGGCGGACCACGGTGCTTACCGTGTGCCCCCCATAAAATCCAATAGTCTGGATAACAACACAAGTTAGCGGAGGGACTATTTGTGTAGATTTTGTCTAAAATGCACTATAACTATTTTGAGAAAAGTGGCTTATCTTTGTTAAGTTAGCGGAGGGACTATTTGTGTAGATATTGTCTAAAATGCACTATAACTATTTTGAGAAAAGTGGCTTATCTTTGTTTTCATCACTAACATTTGGATACTTATCAACACATATTGAAATGTACCGATACGAAACGAGAATTTGGTATATCTTCCTGTGCGGGACAATAAAATTCTATGAGGCTTTAGACACTTGGAGTCAAAGGGAAATTACAAGAAAATAATCCTAGCCAAAACATGGTAGCTCTAAAATCAACAAGATAATAATTAGAAAATTCTTGCACTTCATGTATTGCTCTCTATCTCTCCCCCTCCCCCCCGCGCCATCCCCCCCCCCCAACCCTCATGCTATGGCACGTAAAAGAGAGCATTTCTCATGACGAGAGAAAAAGATCCTTCTTGACGTCGACATGTCCTCTCGCTTCTTTGAGAAAGATGGGTCAAGAATTTGGGACCATGTCAGAAAACAACCTACACAAGAATTGTTCCAGCATATACTGTTCCGTCTCCCCGGCATATCCGAAACTTTGTGCGAACAACTGTATTATAAAAGAGGAGGTCGGATCAAGGCGAGGTCTCGAGCTAAGTCAGTCGAAGCACATAGAGAGAGAGAGAGAGAGAGAGAGAGAGTATGGAGTTGTGAAATAACAGTGCAGTTCTCCTTTGGCAGAAGAGAGACATTGCCTGAAAAAGGCCTTGAAATAGCTTCTGTTCTGCCAAAGGAGAATTGCCCTGTAATTTGCCCTCCACCACCAACAAGTCGATGGCTTAAAGAGAGAGAAAGAGAGTCGGTGCAAGCTTATGATTTCTTCTCTTCTTCTTCTCTAGCACTTTTATGCCATGTAGAAACCATCTTAATCTATCTGCCTCCTATTCATTTTCTGAAGAACAAGAATAAGTGAGTTCGAAATAGATATGTACATTTCCCTCCATGCATAATATAATTAATAATGCAGCTTCATGAATACTCATATCTCTTCAAATTGGACGGTCCAATTTCGTGCGCGGCACAAGCAAATTACATGAGCTTCTCTCAATCTCGACTTGTAGACTATTGGAATCCTACTTCATTCTCTTTTGGCTAATATGGTTGAGTCCAAATAACATCAATCATCAGATGCCCAGAGCCAGAAGTATGAAAGTGAAAAAGAAATTCCATTCGACTAACTCCTGACTCGTGAGCATATGATTTAGACTTTCGAAATTATGATATATACTATTTTGAGCTTTGTTGTACAAAACCCAATTTTGAACTGGAAGTTAAACTAATTTAATGTTTTAGTCCAGTTTAAGTTTATGAAATATTGCTTGAAAGTCCTCCTTTTCCTTCAACACAGGCGAATGAACCTGAAGACGAAGCAGCACGACCCAAGCCCATTGCTCCTACTAGCGAATTCTTCATTTCCCAAATGCCCCAAATGTGAAAATCTTGATTATGACAAAAATAAAAGGTGGGGAGAAGATATATATGCAGCTATGATTGAGTGAGCTTACTTGAATATATCAGTTTACGTAAGGAAGAGAGCAGAAAAATTGAGACGATGAGGAGCATTAAAATAGTTTAAATCAATCAATTAACACCATGCTGCCTCTTAATACTTGTCTTAAAACTATTAAATAAAAATCTCATGGTCATTCTTACCTGTAATAGTTCTATGTCATGAAATCATCCTTCAATAGAATCTAGAAAGTTCCCACTTCTTTTAAAATGTTCTCGTATACTTCTATCAATCGTCTTTGATTATAGCATGATCATGTGAATACGAGGAGACAATCTCGATTGGTCTCTTGCTTAAATTTTGCATGCTCGATGCATGTTTGACCAAATTTCAATTTTATGGAAATCCAAAATCAATTTACTTGTTTGTGTTAAAATATTGAAGTAATAAATTATGCATTCATCTCACAATTTAAGTTTTTAGAACAGTTGGCAGAAGTTTCGCAAAATCGTACTTCTGCATGAACAGTTTTGTGCTCATCAAAAATTGAGGGATTGTTGGGAAAAGCATAAGGGTTGAGTTAGAACAGGTTTTACCAATTTTGTTCAAGCAACCAAAGGGACAAACAGAAGATGGAGGCAATAATCTCCCTTTTGGGAAACGTGATTTTGTCAAGTATATGATATTGGGGTGTGGTTCATATTCTCCAATGACAATAAAGCACGATGGCCACATTCCCTCATGAATCGGCGAGAGTCCAACGGATCCGCCCGGGTGAGGATCTCAAGGGACAGCACTCCCTAGATACCTTAGGACTTTTATGGGTTGAATCCATAATTTTTCAGTAGTAGTTTGGGCTAATGCTCATGAATATCTATTGCCGTATATATTCTTTTTCAATTATAACCGAGTGAAGTAATGAAAAATGTGAAGTGCTAATTTTAGTGGAATCCACTACTAGATATAGCCCTAATTTAAGAGTGAATCAAGATAAAACCTTGTGACGATTTCTCTTTCTCGTTTTACGCTTTACTTCGTTGTGATTGTGCATAAAATTCTAACATGTAAAAATATATGGATGCCCTGATCGTTAGTGATTACTTCTACTTGATCCCAATGGCTCTCACTTTCTTGAAGACTGTCTAACAGCTAAATTGGACTTGGAACATCTATATGAGAAGATCAAAGCAAGTTAAAGGGGTTAAGCGTAAAGTTGAGAAAGTTTAAACTCTGGTATTGTCATATTCGGTCTGTTGTGCCCTTATGCTTCTACTCATCTATGATTTCTCTCTTAAGAAAAATATACAAGTGTAATAGCAGTACTTGTGTATGGACAACAGATTCCATCGGTTTCGAGTTGAAGCAGCACTTGCTACTTTGAAATATCTCTTGATATTGCTAGTAAATTCCAGCTTTGTTGGTGGATATTAGACCGTGAGAGTGAACATAAGCTTAGTATAAGTCGAATCATTAGATGTTTGTGTGTAAGATCTTATATCTACTTATTATTGTCTAAACCCGTTTGATAGAAGTATATCCATCTGATTCATCTCTGTATCTATCAAAACCTTGAAGTATTTCGAAAAAATTTGTCAAGGTTTGTAAACAATCTACTCACTCCCCCTTTAGGTTGTATTATATACCTCTCCCGATTGCTTTTTCAATTCTTTTAGGTTACTGATGTGGTACCTCGTACGCAGTTTGGTCGAATCAGAACATGCCACATGTATTCCAACATCCCGACCGACCAAGTTAACATAGGAACTCTGATAACAACACAAGGTAGCAGAAGTACTGCAAGTCTTTTTGAAACAAAAGTGAATTGTCCTTTGTGTTTACCAGAAAAAATGTGACACTTCTCAAAGCTCTCGAAATTTTTCATTAGGTGACAAAAACAACTCCTATCTTTTAGCATGAAAGAACATAATTGTATGGATGTGTTTGGGAATGTTTCTGTTCCTAAGCATAATTTTTTAACATAAATATTTTTTTATGTTTCTATTCCCGACTACGATTTCTTGGAACATAATGATAAGTAAAAAAAAAGTACTTTTTTTCGCCGCTGCCGTTGAACGTTGGCGGTGGCAGCCGGCGACCACCGGCTGCAACAGTGGCCAACGGATGGTGGCCACGTCAGCGATAGTGAGTGGTGGTTCCAAAAGTGTTCCAAAATTCATAAGTTAGTTTTTTTTTATTTCTTCAAAAGTATTTCCCAGCATAAAAGTGTTTCGCGGAACACTTTTAGAATATTTTTAAACCATACGCATTTCTATTTCAAAGAGAATATAAACAATTTCCCTGAAGCGTTTCTGGAGCGTTACCAAACGCAGCCTAAGTGGTTATAGTGACAAGGAGTTAAAGCAAATGAAAAGAAAAAAAAAATCCTAGCCAAGCCACAACATAATAGTTCTAGAATGAATAAGCAATAAATAGAAAAGTCCTGCACTTCATATCTCTCCATGCAAGAGCACGTTAAAAGAGAGGGAAGGAAGAAAAAGTCCATCTTGACATGGACTCGTCCTTTCGCTTCTTTGAGGAAAAGACGGGTCAAGAATTTGGGACCATCTCCGAAACGAACCTACACAAGAATTGTTCCGGCATATACTGTTCCGCCTCCCCGGCATATCCGAAAGTTTGTGCGGACAATGGTGTTATAAAAGAGAAGGTCGGATCAACGCAAGGACTCAAACTAAGTCGGCCGAAGCGTGCAGAGAGAGAGAGAGAGAGAGAGAAGAGAGTATTGGGGTTGTGAAATAACAGTGCAGTCCTCCTTTGGCAGAAGAGAGACATTGCATGCTAAAGGCCTTGAAATAGCTTCTGTTCTGCCAAAGGAGAATTGCCCTGTAATTTACACTCCCCCGTCAACAAGTTGATGATTTAGAGAGAGAGAGAGAGAGTCGGTGCGAGTTATGGCTTCTTCTTTTCTTTTTCCCAGACACTTGCAAATTTTTACGCCATGTAGAAACGACCTTGGTCTATTTGCTTCCATTTTGTTGTCCGGGAAACATGAAAAGCGAGTTCGAAATCGATATCTGCTTTTCACTCCATGCATATCATAGTCCGCGATGCGTTTTAACACGAGACTCTAGCAATAGTTTGTTTGCATTTGTCAAATTTAATCAAATTACGGCTCTTTAATTGAGATCTAGACTGTCTTAATCAGATAAGAGCATTTCAAAGTAGAGATCACATTTTTTTTTTGGTAACTTTATATTCTTATTCAAGGAGCGTAACACTTTGTTTGCTTTCTTTTCCTAATACTAGGCTTGCCCATTGTTATAGAGAGATTATTTGGTGGCGGATTGACTAGCCAAAGCACGTAGGAGACGCCCGATGGGCCCTTCTTTGTACCAAAACTGGTTGGGCTCGTCTGGCGTTGTAGCCTAGTTCTAAATTCAATAAGAATTTTCAGACAAATAGAGTCGCACGTTGTTTTGCGATTCGGTAGTTATGTAAAAATATTATTAACGTTCTCTTACAAAGACGACACGCAACTACAAATTGTAAAAACTAAGCCACAAAAGTCTCTCGATTTTGCAATTGATCGACCTAGAACCTTTGGAACAGAGGCTGTCAACCATGTTTCCACGAGGCATTCGCAAACTACACATTAGTTCATCTCAGTCTTGATATGCAGACTATTCGTGTCATCCTTCATTCTCTTCTGTTTTGCATGATCGAGCCCAAAAAAAAAACTCAATTATCAGATGCCCACATGAATGAAAGGGAAATTTTTCATCCGGAAAAGTCGTGAGTATAGCTCAATTATTAAGACATCTGGCATCTCAACTAAAATTAAATTTTCGAAATTGTGGCACATCATTATTTCCATTTTGCTGTAGCGACAAAACTCGTGTTTGAACTTGAGCTTAAACTTAATTAACCTCTCATTCGAGTTCGAGCTTATAAAATACTCCGTAAAATTCGGTCTTTTTCCTTTCGGAGAGAGCTTCTGATTACCAAACGCAGACAATTCGAATACCAACTTGTGTCAATTTAAGCAGACTCCGTTAACTAGAAACTATGAGATTAATGTGTAAGGTTAAATAGTGATATACCTTCAGTCATATACCCGTTATATTTCAAATTGAAACTATACACACACACAGGCATTGCAGCTATTTTACTGGTCAACAGTAAATAGAAGTGAGTAATGACACTAATAATTACATGTATGGCTGTATCCCACGTTGTTAGTCTAGTCGACCGTTAGGGTTGGTAATTTCCATCTACTCTCCCCCCTCCCCATGTTTCCACCACGAAGACGCTAACGTCACATTCTTCCGCAGCGCGTGGGTCGCACGCACCACTTAAATTCCAAGAAGGAAGCGACAAATCACGACCGAAATCACCCACGGGCTTCCGCCACCGGTTTTCCTTCGAAAAGACGAAAATACCCCGCAATGGTCCCAGGTTATGGCCGTAAAAAGAAGGCCATTTTCGTCTTCCGGCCACGACCAGCGAGAATTCCGCATTCCCGTTCCGTATTGTCCGAGACAAAAAGCCGCAACATAAGATCTCTCTCTCTCCCTCCTAAAATATTTACAGAGCTCCCATCACATGGAGTGCTCGTGGGCCGTAGAGAGCTTGGACTCTCTTTGGTTCTTCGGCAACATCCTATCAGGAGCTCGACCTTTGACGTCTACTGCTGAAGCAGAAGAAGCAGAAGAAGCAGAAGAAACAGAAGAAGAAGAAGAAGAAGAAGAGGAGCCCGTCAATAACAGGGCGAACGAACCTGAAGACGAAGCAGCACGAACCAAGCCCGTCGCTCAAGCTAGTGAAGATCCAGTTCCGCAGTGCCCCAGATGTGGAAACCTTGACGCTGAAGTTGCAGAGCTAGGAGCGGTGACGTCTCCAGCTGAGGAAGCTGCGGGGACTCCAGGGTCAGCAGAGGAAGAGCCGAAGCTCGACGAGAGGAGGGTGAGAAGAAGTAAGAGGAGACAGGAGCAAAGAATGTTCTGCGAAAGAAGAAGAAGACTAGTTCTTGGGGAGCTTGATCTGGAACGTGAGGGGAAGGATTTTCCAGGGTTGGAGGAAAATCGCTTTCTCGGGAATCGTTGTCGAGGGTTTGGGGTTGCAGGCAAAATCCGAGCGATGAAGGAGATGCCTCCGCTCAGCGACGGAATCGCCATGAGAGAGCATCTCAGGTCTTGGGCCATTGCAGTAGCTTGGGCTGTGACGCTGTGACTGTCGTCAAGTAGCGTGTGTATAAGTCACGTGATGATGGCAGGGAGTGTAATTTTGAGAGAGGTTGACCCTTTTGACTAACGAATCTTCGCTCGCGTCGTTGACTGGAGACTGCAAATTCTAATTCTGACAAGAAATTTCTCCTTTTTCCTTGTTTATGTTTATAAGAAGGAATTGAGTTTTGGGGTATCCGCAGGTTTTAATTTTCTTTTCGGAATTTTATTTGGTATATTGAAATGGAAAATGATTTCTTGACAATACTATTAGAGACAGTACAATCTCAATCGAAAATCCATATACTACCATCACGTGTTTTGTATATAACACTCGTTAATTAGGAGATCGTGTAATCAGAAATAACCAATAATAGTATTAGAAGCTTATTATTGAAAATGTCTAATGAACACCAACCCTTTCCTTCTCTTTTTATGGGAAAAAAATTCATTATAATTTATTTATATAGAGGTGTGCATACTCCGGACCGATTCAGTCCTAGTATGGAACTAAGGACCGGACCGATAGTCTCGATCCCCAAGTTTTCGGGACCAGGGATCAGGCCGGACTAGGATCAACGGTTTGGTCCGCTCTTGGACCAGTCCCAATGGGAGCAATAGAAATTAACCCTTGAAATATATGCATGGTCGGAGAGGCAAAGGCGAGAAAAGTAAACGCTAAATAGAGCTGCGTTGCAAAGGCGAGACGCGAGCGTCAGGGGAGAAGAGTGAGTCTCGAATGCTGAACAGAATATGAAGATGGTAAACTCTCATTTAGTGAGAGCCATAAGTGTTGACTGTTGAGTAGAAAATGAAGATAGGATTAGATTTAGATTAACTATTTTTTCAAAAATTTCAATTTTTTTCCTCTCTCTATACATATTTATTTATATTTTGGACAGTGTAATCCCATTCGCCAAGAAACCAAGGATCAGACCGCTCGATCACCTGTCCCATTTATTGAGACCCGGGACCAGATTGCCTCCCTCATGAACCGGACCAACCCGTACGATCTAGTCCGGTCCGGTTCGGGTCGATCCGGTCCAGTTTGCACTCTCCTATATTTATTTACGAAAAATGAATGATTTCAAAACATATTTTTTAAAAAAATTGTAACTTTTATTGCATAGATAATGAACAAAATTATATTCATTATCAATGGAAATGGAAATGATTAGTTGCATATTGAAAACATTTTTCAATTTGTTAATCTTTCATGAACCAACCACCCTTGTGTGTTGGGACATTCCCTCACGTATCCAATCTTATCGTATTTACCCTTTGTTGAGGTGAACACTAGGTACAATTCTAGGGGTGAACACCAATCTCATCATATTTACCAATCTTATCATATTTACCATTTGTTAAGGTGAACACCAGGTCCAATTCTAATGATGTCAAAAAGGGCTAGGCCAGACGAGCCGGCCAGGCTCAACCTGACTCAGCCCGAAAATTCAATTGATTTTCGGGCCGGGTCGGCCCGAGCTTGGTACTGGGGCTAGGCCGGCCCAACGCCAGAATGGTTTTTAACATCCATATATTTTCTTTAATTTAATTTAATTTAATTCTTTCTTTTTATATTCTTTCATTTAGTAAATTTGTCAATTAACTTTAATTTCGAAAAAATGAAAAAAAAATGAAAATAAAAAATAATTCAGCCCAGCCTGAACTCGGTACTATTTACCTTCGGGCCGGCTTGGGCCGGGCCGACTCTCGGCCCTATCCATTGACACCCCTATACCAATTCAACTTGGAAATGGGTCTAAACTAGCCGGGCCATTAAATCTTCCAAGTCGTTAGTTTTTTCGTGCATCAAATGATTTTGTGTCGCGCGGCACTCCTTCACGATACCCTTTTTTTTTTATATACTCGTGCATTATTTGGGGTGAGCATTGAGACCTGTTTAATTTGGGAATTGGTCAAAACCGAGCCTGAATAGACCGGTTCAAGTCGATTCTAGAGAGAGTTGGTTCGGTTCTCCGTTCAATCGACCAAGCATCAATGGTGCTAGAGAGTAGAGACTAGAGACTAGAGAGGAGAGGGCCTGATCAGTGAGCTGGTGAGTTAGGGTTTTTTAGATAACTGGGTGTCATCGTCGTGGGTGTCCTGGGTGGATTTGGAATAGAGAGAAGGACAAAATTGAAAGGCAAAATGATAAATTGATAGTTAGATATAAATTGACAAAAGGGAATTGTAAAACTGAGGGCGTAAATTGGGACGAAAACTCGAGATGGTTTTTTATTAATTTTCCTGCCGTCCCTTTTTTTTTTTTTTTTTTTTGGTTGTGGCGGGGTGGGGGAGGAGGGTTCAAAATCCTGTCGTCCTTTAAGACATGAAGTTTATTCCATAGTTCAAGTACTTCAAGCCCGTATTAATCTCATGACCCAAAACAAACCAAGCCCAAGCTTAAGTACAAGCCCAGGCCCATGATCAAGCCCAACCAGGCCTACTCTGTTTGCAGTTTGTCCGAATCGAACCGTGAAGTGAACACCATCCCCCTCTTTCGCAGCAGAGGACTAGAAAATCGGCCAGTGTGGAGGAGGAGAAGATATGAGCTCACCGACGGAGCCGAGACGACTGAGGGGCCACAGAGCGACGGCCACCTGCTGTATCGCCTCTCACGACCGCCCTGGCCTCGTCGCCACTTCCGGCGAAGTACATACGTTTCATCCCCGTGATCGTTGTTTGTGTCTTATAGGCTTGCTCTTGTTCTGATCAAGATTGGATGGTTGATAGGATGGCTGTGTCTGCTGGTTCGACATGCGTTGCGAACAGGTCCAACTTGTCATGGAGATTGGGAAGGAAGCCAGTTCATCCTTGTGTTTCAAGCCTGGTCAGGTTCTCTCCTTGTGTGTTGATTTTGCTGCTTGTTGTCTTCTGTTTGGAAATTGTCTCGCTCTTTATTTCCGAATAAAAGGATCGTTTTGGGTATATGGGTTTGTCTCGTTCAAGTTCATCCTTGTTATTTCCTGTCCTTAATGTTAGATTCATATTGGGATTTATGGTACCTGCGCTTGTACATACAGTTATGTTGAGACTAGCAATTTCCAGTGTAAGCTGATTTCAGTGTGATTTAAATTTTGGGTTTTGATAGGTAATGAAGATATTGTATATGTCTCGTCTGGCAGGGAAGTGAAGTGCTTCGATGTTCGTCTGGTAATTTCGGTTTTCATTTTAACTATTTGCAATAGCACTTTTATTTTATCGATCGTCATACATCATGTGGTTAGACAGTTGAAGCATCCCACTAGTTACCAGAATCATACTCTCCTTTGCCCAATCTATTTTCTGATTTCATATGTTGTTCCCTTCCTTGTGTCCTGATTCTAGATGAATATCTGAGTTGTAAGTGTGTAATATAATAACTCTCGAAACCCCATTACTGCTGTTATTAACAGTCAAGTTGATCGTTTACATTGAAGGGCACCTCATCGACGCCATTGGAGTGTTATGATTACAACAAAGAAGAAATAAACCAGGTAGATAGTTGCAGTTTCTCTTGATCTTAATCGTCCTTATGTTGGTATATAATTGGACTTATTTAGCTATAGTGATCTTTCTATACGCATAATGACTATGTTTCTCATGCTTTAGGGCCATCAAAACACTTTATTGCTTCTTTGCTATTCAATACAGTTCATTTTTCCCTTCTGAGAATTAAGGATCCAACACCCAGTATTTGTAAGAGAACCCAATTGATTGAAAGAATGAATTCTATGATTATTGACTGTTGTCCTTAACTTGTGAGACTTTACTTGCAATTTTGCTTGTGATGGCTGAAATTGGATCTTTGACTCTTCATAATAGGCATCTTCTGATTCTTATAGCATGTTGTTTACTTCTCTTAAATGGGTATTTTGTGCTAAACCTTTTGGAATAACATAGGTGTGCATTGCCTTGTGCAGATTGTATGCAGCTCAAAGTCATTCCTTGCTGCAGCAGATGATGGTGGCGAGATAAAGGTATAACTGCTGATAAGATAGTGTCCATTATGGTTTATGAGAATTTTTGCATGAACTTCTCTTGAAACATAGTATATGGCATCTGTCTTTGCACATTTTAATGTATAGTGTACATACGACTGGTTGATAAGAGCCTACATCTCTAAAGAAGGCAGTAGATTCTTGATGTTGCTGTGGCCATGCTACTTTTCCGGCATTTAGCTTATTCTTTTCTTTTCTTTTTTTGATGCACCAGATTCTTGATATTCGTCAACAATGTCTTTACAAAACACTAAGAAATGGCCATTCAAGTGTATCCTTCTCAGTTTTTTCTTAGCATCTCATTTCTGTGGTATATGTTGAATATGGAATACCTGAGTTGGAAAATATATTTGTAGCATTTGCAGCCATTCATTGCCCAGTTTGAATTTATTTTGGCTTTGCATTGCATTTGCTGATAATTTATTCCAATTTCTAGTAGGACTTTCTGGTCCTTGACTCTAGAGTGTAGATTTGTAGCAGCGTGCAGTTTCTCCCTTGGAAACCTTGGGAAGGTACACTACTACCGTTGTCGTTGGCACCAACGCTGTGTTTTTTTTTTTTTTTGGAGATAAGGTACCAATGATAAGGTTACTAAAATTTTAATGTACAATCCTGACACTTATTTGATAGGTCTGTGATATGATATTGGGTGGTAGAATTTGAAAGATTGTTGGAGTCATGTTATTCATGTTATTGACTAAATCTGTCATCGTGGACACTAACCTTTCGGAGAAAGAAACCTGTAATCATGGCATTTGTTTTGGTTTGTCTTGTTTTGATATTCAAGTAATGATTTGAAACTGCAGGTGCACTTTTATTTGCTTTTATGTGAAACTTCTTCAACATCTTTGTCTTGAAGTATTTAATTGTCCTTACTTTCATTGATGTAATCCTGCAGATACTGTAGGAATTTCTTTATAGTAAATAAAGATTCCATTCCTAATCTAGTTGTACACTGGTTGTAGATCATTCAATCCTTGGAACCTGTATATATTGACTGGTTTATTTATTTCTCAAGCAATAGTTTTCCTACTGATTTATACGTGGTTCCATTATGAAGTACTTTCAAGGTCCTCAATGATGTAATAAGGGTTGCTAATTAATGTTTTTCTCAAACTCACATTTTGACCTCTTTTTACAATGATCTCTATGCATCAATTTGTTTTTATTTTTTTTTCCCTTTTTTCTTTTCTTACAGTCATCACTGGTGGCCTTGATTCAAAGCTAGTGATGTGGGACTTCTCCAAAGGGAGGCCTTTCAAAGTTGTAGACTTTGGTAAGTTTTTATGGAGATGGTTTACAGTATATTAATGGATTAGTATCTTTAAATTAGGTTGATCAGATTGTGATCAATATGTGGGGATTGCTACTCAAACCCTTAGCAACCCTCCTTTCAGATGGTTTTGACTTACGTAAAGGAGAGTGGTGGCCATTTCATAGTGTCTCGAGATATTTTTTGCACGATTTTATACTTTGAGTAGGTTGTCTGGAACTCTTTCCTGAGCTTATGTTGCGGAACTGGAATTTTGAGTTTGCTCCATTTATGTACTCTAGTAGTTCCTGCAGGCGCATATCTTGGTGAATGTGTGGGTACTCTTGTATGTTACATAATTGAGGTGCTAATGATCCTTATCTCATGTGACATTCTTCATCAGTAGTTGATTTCACCATGTCGGTTTGACAGACTCATCATGCATCATCTCTTTTTATCTTTTTCACTTGTTGAGACTTTTCCCGTATATGTAAGAGGTTGGGCAACCTCTTTTGTATGTTGGATTGACAGTTTCTGGATTGGATTCCCATAACTAAAGAACTAGATCAGCTCTTAATTATTAGAAGCAACTTCGCATTATTCTTTTTCCTTTCTTGGCAAAGTACAGTAGGACAACTTCAGATAATTGCTTTCCAGTACGGCAGCACCATTTCTAATCTTTTGGAGTCCATCCAGTGCTGGTGTGGTTTGAGTGATCTAAAATGGGATTCCTATTTTATTTTGTTTACTGCAGGGTTGCCTGAAATGAAAAGTGGTAATAGCACAGGGCAATGCTTCAATCCTGCTTTTGTTCACTCAATAGCCGTTCCAGATGTTGATATGCTGGACAAATTGGGCAAAATCTGTGCTGTGGCACGGGGTGATGGTGGCGTCGATGTAATGAACATTGAATCAGAACTTGCTGCTAACAGGACGAAAAGTTCTGTCAAACCCCGAAAGGGATCTCACTCCAGATCGAATGATGCAGAAAATACAGATACCCGGGGGAGATTACACTTGGATTACACTTTGGGGGGTCATACTGCTGCCGTTTCTTGTGTGTAAGTGGCTGACCTAATTTAGCTGCACAAGATGCAAAATCTATGCATATTTGAACAGCAGGTATACATTCTCAGGGCATTTTCAATGTTTGGTGAGCGGGGGAAGTTCATAATCTCCGGGGGAAATGATAAATCCATCAAGTTGTGGAATCTGTTCAAGTACTTTGATATGGACCAAAGTGGCAGCCCAAGTGATCTTCGTGATCTCTTACATCTCAACATCGATCTTACTAGAAAAGTAAGTTAATCCTCCTGCATTGACCTTCATAATCTCTTTGACGTACGTACTCATGTCCTTGAGTCATTCTAAGTCACAGCGCTTCGCATGTGCAGGTGAATTGGCTGTGCACAACTCCTGCTGTAACTGAGAACCTCATTGTCTGTGACACGTCCAAAGTAGTCAAAGTCTATAGTGTTTCCTCGTTATGCAACCTGAAGCTGCGGAAAGCAGGAGCTCCTCTGCTGCATAACGGAGGATGCTCTTGATGAGCTGGTGGGGCATTTTATGTTCACAATTGTAATGCTTGGAATTTAAGGCTAGACCAGATGGGGAGTTGTTCTCTCAGGTGAACTGCCATTACAACTCGGTAATGCGGCGGCTACACCCTACAGCGGGAGGGCTGCTGAGTCTCCACCAAGCGAAGCATCAAGAATGCCAGGGTAATAGCGCGTACTGACCTTGCTTAAAGTTTGAAATTTGATATAGTCACAGCGTATGTTCTGCTTTACATGGTGATTTATTTACCAAAATTCATTGGTTTTTATATCGATCAATATAATGGCTGAGATTTCCTTACCAATATATATATACACACACACACAGACATCAATATCAACATCAACAACACCTTTATCCCAAACTAGTTGGGGTCGACGGTCGATGAACCCAAAGAATCATAAAAATAAAAATAGAATCAAGGGAGGGAAAAGAGATAAATGTGTAAAAATAAATAAGTATATATATATATATATCTATCTATCTATCTATACACTACCCCTCCACAACACTAATAGCCTTCCTCCACTCCATCCTAAGACAAACCGTACGCTAATCTATTTTACACTCAATTAAATCTTATTTTACTGCTTTCTCACAGATAAGTTTCAGCCGATCTCTTGTTTTTTTCGTATTATGTTCTCGATAGCAAACATCTGTTCGTACCGGTGCGTCTAAGGGCTTTCGAAGTATATGCTCAAACAATCTCAATCTATGCTCTCTCATCTTTTCCACCATCAGTTCTACTCCAACTTTTCGTCGAATCTTTTCATTCTTTATCTTATCCATTCTTGTATGATCAAACATACACCTTAACATCCTCATTTTCGCTACTTTCATTTTTTGCTCATGTTTTCTTTGTGCTGGACAACATTCAACTCCGTATAACATGGCAGGTCTGACTGCTGTTTTATAAAATTTTCCTTTTAACCTAAGAGGAATTTTGCGATCACACAAAAATCCCGATGCACCGCGCCATTTTATCCTACCTGCTCTGATTCTATGGCTTACATCCTCGTCAATATCTCCCTCCTTTTGCAATATTGATCCCAGATATCTAAATGTATCTTTCTTGGGTACCTCCTGTCCGAACATATTTATGGCTTTTTAATCCTCTCTTCCTGCCGTGTCAAACTAACACTTCAAGTATTTCGTCTTATTTCGACTTAGTGTAAATCCTTTTGACTCTAACATGCTTCTCCGTACTTTTAACTTAGCGTTAACCCCAATCTTGATCTCATCAATAAATACGATATGTATATATCGTACTATATATATATATATAAAATGGCTGAGATCAAATTCATGTCATCTCTACATTCATTTTGCGTCGGCACGAATTTGGTATGTTCGAAGTGAGATTCATTCCGTTACGTATATAATGGCTGAGATCAAATTCATGTCATCTCTACATTCATTTTGCGTCGGCACAAATTTGGTATGTTCGAAGTGAGATTCATTCCGTTACGTTAAATTGTTAACGTGATCGGTCTCAATCTTTACATATGTAGTATCATCTATTATACAACTTTGATTAGGCATAAAAAAGTTCCATAATTTGAAACAAATTACCAAGATATAGAATGTATACAATTTGCCAAAATATTGAAACTCATGAAATTAATCTCTTTTGCTTTTGGTTAACCTGAGAAAAAAATGAATCCTAATTTTAGGATGACAGACCCCTTTAATCCAGTCCATATAATGTCTTTTTCGGGAGCCAGAGGAAATGCAATTCGGGAAATTTCTGATACAAGTATTCAATTAGTTCGGACTTGTTTAATTTGACCTCCCCCTCTATGCCCTGCGGTAATGATTCCTCTGGCATTACGACCTTTACTACAACGATGCGATGATGTTTTTTAGTTTGGAATATCGGTTTGAGATTTTTAATGGTATTATCTCTCTAGTAAAATGCAAATATTTTTAAATAGCTTGACACACAAAAGTGAGGGAGAAATTGTGTTTAACACTTGTTTATTCTTATAATCAATAAGGATATTATCAAAACAGCATGAAATATTATTAGACAAGGAACGACATGGTAACATGAATATCATATTCTTCTTACGAGATTATGTGATTTCCATTTTATTATTTTTTGTAACCAAGTCTCTTGATAGCAACATTTGAATAGAATATGAAGAGGAAACGCTTGTCGTTCTCTAATTGCACATGTGACTTATGAAAAGGAGAGTAGTACACACAAGTTCACTTTTTAAGGATGCGTTTATTTCACGGGAAATGGATGGATTGAAGAATATTTTTTTTTTAAAACAATCGCTCGTATATCTTACAAAGTTGAATAAAAGAAGAGCATTTTCATCGTCTATGAAAATATTTACACATAAACTGTTATAAATGACAAAATATTTTTCATTTACTAAATATTTCATACAATACAAGCGATCACATTGAGGAAAATATTTTAAAAAATTATTTAATTTTTTGTAAAATAAATAGAGCCTAACCTCGTGACAAGAGAACGAAGAAATGGAATTAACGGTTGTAATCAATCGAGCCAAGCATTGGTTTAGTGCCTTCAAGAGTTGGTAGGACAAATTAAGGAAGCAATCAAGCAATTTCATCAACCACCATAATAATTGTACTTAGCTTTTGGAATAATATGGAGATGTCGATGTCAAACGGAAAAGCCCTAAAGATGGGAATTCACTCGTTAATTAACCCAAAAGAGAAGAATTACTACTTTATTTCTTTCAGAAATTTCGATACCTCCCCCTTTTTTTTCTCTCTTTTTATTCTTTTCTAAATTTATTTACGTTTTTTGTCTTTTTGCTTCATAGCCAAAAAAAAAAAAGGGGTTCAGGAAACGTAGGGAAGGGGAAAAGCTGAAGGATACGGATTGAGCAAGCAATTTGTGATTTGCGGTTTCAGACTTTTCCAGAATTTCCATGAACATCATATTCGAATTAATTTTTTGATCCGGTCCTATCATATTCTATTCTATTTTGCAAGCCACGTTTTGTGCACTATTTGCTTTTATTTTAATGTTACGAAAAATTTTAAACCGGTATACCTTGACCAAAAAGAACTCCAAATTGATTTATATGCGATAAATTTATCTTAAATTATTTTTTTTACTACCAAAAATCTTAAGTTGGTATATCTGTGACAATTCACTCTCGATTAGTTTTTGATAAGTTGGGTTAATATCACGAAAAATTACAAACTGATATACATGTGATAAATAGATGGTAAAAACCTCAAATTGCTACACACATCAATTATCGTGTGTCATTTAACTCAGCAATTCGACAGTAAAATTCAACGACTAACGAGTAGAAAATCATGCTTCCTCACTCAAGTTGTTTTTTTTTGGGGGGGGTCCAAAATCAGGCTTTTTTTCAAATTAATATTTTTTAAAAAATATTTACCAAATTAGTATTAAAAATATATATTTATCATATTAAATGTCGCTTTGCAATTGGGCTGCCGAACGACAGCCAATTGGGACGATTGGGCCCCGCTTGACAATTGGGGCGCCGAGCGAGGTCGAAATTTATTTTTTTTATTTTCTTTTTTTGCCAATGGATTCATCTCGAAAAATTACGCGAAATAAAAAAAAAATCATCCCAAACGAATAAACGAGCGATGAGATATGTCATTTCAAAGTATTATTTTAAGTTTTACTATGTGATAAACTAATGTTAGTTCCATTGACAACGCTACATTTTTTGTATTCGATTTTAGCATTTTTTTCACAAAAAAAAATATGGATTTTTCAACAAGATTGCCTAATCAAGAGTGTTTGTACTTGTGTGTATATATTCAAGTAGGGAAACTTTAATAACTGCACGATATATGAAGATAACATAAATTAAGTGCACTTTGAAAAATTCTCATCCTTTTTCTCGATCCCAAAAGAATTATGTACTCTCCACTTCAGTGAATTCAAATCATCATTTTAATTGTTTAAATGGATGCTTAAATTAGTAAATTTTTAAAAATCCGACGGAATAATATTTTTTTTGTTTGTCAAAGACGGAATAACTTTGAAAAGTCATATCTCATCCCTCGGATGTCCGTTTGGGACGAAATTTTTTTTATTTCTCATAATTTTTTTGAGAAGAATTCATTGACAAAAAAAGAAAATAAAAAAAAATTTGGCCCCGCTCGGCAATTTGGCAGCCTAGCGAGGCCCGCTCGGCACCCAATCCTTCCAATTGGGTGTCGCTTGGCGGCTCAATTGTCGAGTGGCACCTAATATGGTAAATATATTTTTTAACACTAATTTGGTAAATATTTTTTAAAAATATATTAATTTGGAAAAAAAAAATCCACCAAAACCCCCGGTTGTTGAATATATTGGAATTATCAAAAATTCAGTTTTGCGTTCAAAACGAAAATTTAAATCACATACAATACAGGTTTCAGCCGTCGGATTCGGTGACTGCTCGCGTTTCACAGCGAGTTTCCGACTACGTGTACTCGAGCGCGTCGGAGGAAGAGTTTTTTTTTTTTCCTGGAAATGGACCATGTTACGCGAGAATGATGAGCCCATCATAGCTCCCAAGTTGGCCTCACCAAAAGGTGTGTGGAAATTAGCTGGAAACCACGCAGATCCAGCTCGAGCGCAAAGGAAACCACGCAGATCCAGCTCGAGCGCAAAGAAAAACATTTATTTGGTATTACCATCATTATGTGAATCTTGTTAACAAAATATTTATAGGGTTGATAGTTAATACCTACGAAAATCTCAAACCGACACCTCGTGAAATGTTTTTCATGAATTAATTTTTCACTTTGCAAAATATCTCAAACCGATGCATTTCTAGCGCGTTCTCTTCGAGCTAGTTGCGTCTCATGAAAAAAAAAAATCCAAAATGGGTAGTCAAGACCCAAATCTACCCTATTTTTTTTCATATCGAATTTGTTCATTCTTCAAATCAGATCCTTCATGCTGCGTCCGCCACGTGATTTTACCGAGACATTAGAGAAATGCTTAGGGTAAGTGTTCCATCAGGTATCGATTTTATGATCTGAGATAAAAATTAATTTGAAGTAAATATGTTATAAGGTACCAGCTTGGATTAATTGGTGAAACGATTTTCTTTTTCAAATTGACATGTCAATTTGAAATTGTTAATGATCTGAAACCTATTTTATAAAAATAATTAAGTTACCTAAGTTATTTTCCAGGAAATGTTTTATCTTCTTATGTGTGAAATTTACCTTATTGTTTATTTTGGTATTCTGAAAGTATTCCTTGTGACCTTATTATTATGAATTGATTTAATGTGCAATAAGAACACTAAAGGGCCCCTTTTTTATGTGATAAGTTCCAAATTGACAGTCCATATGGACGTCCGAGAAATACATAAAGTTATTCGTCTTTTTCCTTTTTTTTTTTTGGCAAATGAATTAGAAAAAGTTAACATGGACTCTTTTTATATACATAAGAAAAAGGACAACTGTCTACGTTGATGGACCGGAATATTCTATTTAGTCCCCTTTTCTATCTTTAATTTCGGGTTTGTCGTCTGTTGAAAAATGAATTCCAATTTGACCCTTGTCTTCCTCGCGATGAACTGATAAGATTATGATATGTAATATAAAATTATGAAAGAGAAAGTTGAAATCGCATGTGAACGTCAATCGAAATCCAGTTAAATGATAGGATTGCACGTTCATAAATTACAATAAATGTATTAATTATATGAATGTTCGAAATTACAATCAAATGAAAGATTTTGATGAAGTCCATGTAAGATAGTTCGTTGCGCTGTCTATTTAGATATCAATCAACAGTAAAAAGGGCCACTGATAAATCTTTAATGAACCACGTTCAATAGTTGATGTCATAGTCTATAAATTTGAAAAGTAATTGCCAAAAAATCATGAAATAATTTGATGCCTTGTTTCCCTATAAATGAATAATATGAAAAACATCTCCTAAAAATAATCATTAGTCCTACTTCAAATAATTAGCTAATATATAATATTTTCATTATCGATAACGAATTATGTATACATATTTTTGTGGACGAAACAAATATTTTTCGTTCAATCATTTTTGTAAGCGGTACAAAAATGATCATTTAAAAAAATATATCATTTAAATCATGCATTTTTCGTTAAATAAATGAAGCTCTCCTTTACTAAATTTGGAATAAATGGTAACTTTTGATTATTCTTCAATCTATTAAACTATAATTGATGTACCATTTTAAGATGTGCAAAGTCACATAAACGTTATATTCGGTTCGGATTTTGGAATGCTTGTTAGATTAATCTTATGTCCATCCCAAAACAACAAAATTTAGTCGAGGGGATCATAAATACGTCCCGTCTGAAATCGTATATCTATTTAAGTTCTATTGAAATCATGAAAATGCATGGAGAATCAAATTTAATCATAAGGCTTTTGCACTTGATAATCTCTTCTTATTTTCCAAAGCTATTTAATTTCAAGTTGTGAAAAACTCTCTGCATTTTTGCAAATGATTGCTTATTACATACGTGTTTGTTTCGAAAAAATTATGATAATATAGTAATATTTTGCAGAAAATCATTGTTCGGATATTATATTTTTCTAATTAAGATATCCACATTTTTTTGACCAAAAATAATTTTTCGTTGATCGATCAGTCCAGAATGCTGATTTGTAGAAAAATATTTTCACTCCAATAAACGGTCGAAAATGTCAAATGAAAGTTTGAGCTGGTCCAAATCAATTTGACTGAACTTGGTCAGTACTCTAAATAATGACACTTAGGTCCTTACATGGGTATTTTAGTCATTTGGATGCCAACAAGAGGAGGACATATTTGTCCTACAGAGTTCCAACTGTCATTTTGCCTTACTCTCTCCCTCCTCATCTCTGTCTCTGTCTCTGTCTCTCTCTCTCTCTCGCCCCTCGAGAACTCACTCCTCACTTCACTCCTCCCTCTCTCACTTCCCGTAGCTAAGCTCGCTCGCTCTCTCTCTCTCTCTCTCTCTCTCTCTCTCTCTCTAGCCACCATGGAACCACCGTCACCTCCACCCACATTCTTCCTCTCTCTCCTCCTCCTCTGCACCGCCGCCGCAGCCGCAGCCGCCGCCCCGGTCGCCAACTCCTCTGTCTCTCCACCGCACACCATTTCCCCCACCACCTCCCCCTCTCCCGCCCGCAACCACAACCTCTCCCCCACCACCTCTCCGACCACCGCCGCCCTCTCCCCCGCCACCTCCCCCACCGCCTCCCCCACCCCTTCGAACCCCACCCCCTCCTCCTCCTCCTCCTCCGCCCTCGACCCGAAACAACTCCAAGCGCTCCAATCCCTCAACATCCCCCTCCCCAAGGACCCCTGCTCCGCCCAGTCCGCGGCCACCGCCTGCGACGCCGCCAAGCCCTTCCGTCATCTCACCTCACTCCGCCTCGCCAACTGCTCCCTGGACGACGTCGCCCTCTCCTTCACCGCCCTCAAGTCCCTCTCCACCCTCCAGTCCCTCTCCTTCCTCAACTGCCCCGTCGCCCCCATCCGCTTCCCCGCGGACCTCGCCGCCTCCCTCCGCTCCTTCTCCTGCGTCCACAGCCTTCGCCACCTCACCGGCGTCTGGCTCTCCCGCCTCCAGAACCTCACTGAACTCACCGTTTCCGACGTTCCCGTCAACGCCTCCGGCCTCTACGTCATCCTCGGCAACATCAAGAATCTCAGGTCCTTCACCATCTCTCGCGCCAATGTCACCGGTTATATACCCAAGCATTGGCACCTCAACATCAGCCACATCGATCTGTCAGGTAATCAGCTCAAGGGACAGATACCCACTTCGATTACTTTCCTCGAAAACCTGGGATTGTTAAATCTTTCTTCGAATGCGCTCACCGGAGAGATACCTTCCGAGATCGGCAACTTGATCTCGCTCAAGAACCTGTCTTTGGGGTCTAATTCGATCTCCGGGAGCGTCCCGGAGTCAATGTCTGCAATCCCGGGCCTTGTCCACGTTGATCTGAGCTCGAATCAGCTCAACGGGACGATTCCCAAGTTCTTCACTGAGATGAAAAATCTCAAGTATTTGAATCTTGAGAAGAACAGCTTCCATGGGATCATGCCTTTCAATGAGTCTTTTATCAAGAAACTGGTGGTCTTCAAGATAGGGGACAATAGCAACCTGTGCTATAACCACACTGTTATGTCGTCAAAAGTGAAGCTCGGGATCGCACCTTGCGACAAGCATGGGCTCCCACTGTCGCCTCCCCCAGCGAAGGGTGATTCATCCGCAGATGATAGCAGCACATCAGACTACGACGATGGTGACAGCAGCGATTCTTCTGGCAAGAGCGGTCACCACCATGGGCCAAATAAGGTTGTTCTCGGTTTTGCGATTGCCCTTTCTTCCATTGTGTTCCTTATTGTGTTCCTGGTTCTCCTATCTAGATGTTGTAAATGATAAATATACAAGAAACCGCTGTTGCTAAATTAGGAATTATAGAAGTAGGTAAGAAAATTTGCCAAGTTAGTGATGATTTAATTGTTTGATTCATATACATGAGGGTGTTCGTGAAGGGGGTCAATTGCAAGAGGGGGATAACACAAGATTGGGGAGAGAATTGCAGAAGGTGATTTTTTATTGATTGTTTCCTGTGTTTGGTTCGGTATTGTGTTAGAACTCATAAGGTGGTTGTGTTGCTAGCGAGGGATATTAGCATATGCCATGTGAAAATGTTCTCACCATTTGAGCTTGAAAGTGGAAAGATTGATTCACTGAGATCTTTTGCTTATGCTCGGTTGTTTAGTCCTCTGTTTATTAGACAGAACACGATTAGACATGGTATATTTCCATAAACATCGCTAAAATGGAAGTTTGTTTTCATTATCGATGCATGCATGAGGAGAGTGCCATAGTTTTCGAGCTTTTCCACGTAAATGTCAAGAGCCCGAGTTTATCTTTCTCAGAAAAGATGATGCAGTAGGTCCAAGCATAACTTCTGTCTTTAAGACTCTATGACAAATCACCTATTCAAGATGGAGGATGAAGCAGCTAGTTTCCCTTGTAAGCATAGCTCTGATTGGTAGAATTTAGAGGCATATATTACACCAATGTATCTGCTTATTGTACTCTAATTAGCATATCATTAACTACATAGTTTCCTTATTTGCCAAGCAAGAAGCGGCTTTAGTGACTTGGAAACCTTAGAACAACAGATTTGCTTACTGAAGCTCTCCTTTAACTTGGTCTCGGGGCTGCATTAACAGCCTTTGTTAGCCTTTTTATCGGCAGAATCTAGGTCGAATTCATGTCTAACGAGCTCTTGACGTCTTTTTGCGCTATGCGATTGATCCTGAGCTGATTTGGGTCGAGAAATATCTCGTTCGTTGCTTGCCTTTCACTTGTTGCTCAGCCTCTTACTGTATTTCAATGTGTGTGGGTACTGTACGTGCGCGCTCTCTCGCAGCAGTAAGTCAGTGAGCAGCTCGTTTATTGACTCAAGAGTGGTATGAACTCCAGATGCTTTGATTCCATGTTAGTACAAGGTTGAGAATTTGCAATCGGCTTGACTAAGAGCGGTAGGCCGATAGCAATTCCGATCGCTCACTGGTTTGATTTCGATCGTGCGGTGTCGAATGGCGGCACCTCGTTTGATCCATCGTCGCGGCCTTGTGTGCTTTCAATTGTACTTTCCCTTGCAAATGTTTTGCCAAGATGTGCATAGATCTATATAGAAGTCCAGGTGAGGACATGATCTAACATTCAGCTAACAGGATGGAAATTGCTCTAGGGAAAGTACCACTACTTTTGAAAATGCAGCTTTGCACCTTGAGCATCTGAGTACCACTTTGCACCAAAGATTGCCTATTGCTGCTGCCATCGGATGACGCCGGTGTCTGCCGCCACCGTGTCTGGCGCAACCTGGCTTGCTGTGGCCCGATGCCGACCTCTATGCCCTTGCCTTCCTATATAAAAACTGCTCGGAGATCTCTCTTTATCAGCAGACCTCGTCGAGGGCGGGCCACGGGGCTGCCCACCTCGATCTGGCGGTGACTACAAGTTCACATTCTAAAAGAAATCTCCAAGATCAAATAATTATATTTTTAGGTTCTTGGTCCACTTCGTCGGAGGAAAATTGCGTAATTTTCAAGAATTGGTCAAGTGTAGCGGACCACGGTCAAATGTGCCCTAACAGGTCTGTACGTGATTTGATTTGCAGTGTGATTTAGAAAATAATTTCCTAAAAATGATCCATTATATCGCGTATGAATATGAATAAATGAATGATATTTTCATCGTTTACGAAAAATTGTAGACATAAATTTCCATCAATAATGAAAATAATTATATCTTCAAATAGAAATTGTACGTATCACATTAGAAAAACTAAAACAAGAGAGGTAATTTGAAATGTTCGATTCTTGGATTTTTCTTTGCCCCGTGTAGTGTGAAGGTTGTTCGATTCACTGGAACTGGAAGTGTTCTTTCACATGTTCTTGTACAGATGGTGAGTCGCTTATCCTGCACGGATCGTGAGCTGCTTCTCCTTCACAGGTTCCCCACAAAACAAAAAAAAGGTTGAGGTTAGAGTATTAAAACTCTTCTGTTTAGCCCCCGTTTGTTAATCTGACTCAAATAAATGAGTCAAACCACATTGTTTTTGGGAAAATTTACAAAAAATTGATTGCACTTTTGGAAATTTAATCTTCAAACTTTTAACAATTTTTCAATGTGCTTTATCCAGCCAATTTTAACCAAAATTTGATAGCGTAGACATCGACCGTAGTTGACATTAATGTGATTTTTTTTCCTTTTCTTATTGTTAAGAACCGATAGGGGCCCGCTAGCCATTGGCTGAGGCTCAGCAACCCCCCCCCCCCCGGGCAGACATCCCTCACCACTGCGAGCCTTTGCTAACTGCTGCAAGGGTTGCAACCATCGCCTAGCTCTGAGCACCAGTGGTCAGCGATGGTCGCCAGCTTCACTAGCTACTAGCGGGGCCCCGCGACCCTCGCTTGCGATTGGTGAGGGCACACAGACCCTTGCCCAGTGGCTAGCGGGTGTCACCAGGCTTCGGCCTGTGGCCCCCAGCTTGCCCTTAACAATAAAAGAAAAGAAAAGAAAAAGTAATTTTTTTTAAAAAAATTTCATGTTAGTTTTGGATATGCCACCAATGTCCACGTTATCATTTTCCCCTCAAAATTGACTCTACGGACTACACTAGCAAACCATAAAAAGGTTTAGTACTAAATTGATAGAATTGAAGGACTCGAGATTGAAATGACAAAAGTGCAATAGGTTTAGGGTTATTTTTTTGGTATTTTTTCCTCACTTTTGTGCTATTTTGCTGATCTGATTTTACCGAGGAGCCCTGTTAGATGTAAACGGTGCCACACAAAATGTCAATGACACTCAAAATGATCGCCTTATAAAAGTAGTGACACTTGTGTTATTTCCATCTCCAATATTTTAATACGAGTTTATACCCTGAAAATGGAGCATGAAAAGTGAAAAATTGGGAGAAAGTTGGTAAATGATTATGTTTTTCTTTTGGTACCCCGCAGCTATAGGTCTAGTTTAATTAATGCTCTGCAATTGCAACACCAGAACGTTTATGAGATAATGGAAGGCATAACACAATGACTAAACCAAAACTTGGACCAAATTGAAAAGAAAAAGAAAAACGTGAGCCAAAAATGGGAGGAGAAGTTTACATGACAAAGGCGGCAAATTGGGCGACACGGTTCCGATTGCGAACATCGAAATTGCGCGAAAAGAAGTTTGAGGGGTCGAATGAAAGAGTAGTGTAATTAGAAGATCTAAACTAGAATTTATCCGCAAATTATATTAATATCACACTCCTGTTTCCAAAATATCATTTCACATGAAACATGGTTTTCATTTGAAAGGACTAGCTAGCCAAGGAAAAATTACCAAACAAGGCATAAATATCTTTTTTTGCCAATTAATTTGTTTTTTTTAAATATTTTGTCAATTAAATCCATCCGGCCATTTTTGACCAAAAATTGATGATATGGACTTCGGCCATCTAACGTGGCAATGTCGACATTGGCGTGAAATTTTATTTTTATTTTTTTTATTAATTTTGGGCGAGGGCACGCAGGCCTCACCAGCTCGCTGGCAGAGGTCCTCAGGCCTTGGCCGGCAACCACCAACCTTAACAATTTTAAAAAAAGAAAATAAATTACACTTCAGTGTCGACGGTACCATGTAATATGGTCGGTGGACGATCGGCTTATATGTTATCGATTTCCGATCAAAATTAACCAGATGAATTCAATTGACAATGTAAAATTGATTAGGATTCAATCGAAAAAAGAGAGTTCAAAACTGAATTATTACAATTACAATAATTTTAAGATTTTTTTGATAATTTTCTTGTGGGCAATCGCTTCCCGAAATTAAAATCATGAGGAAAAGAGTAGCCCTAATACTCTCTGTAGGCCAAAACTAGAAAATCTTCAACCTGAAGCAACTGAAAAAATCCTGACATTGATCAATCAGTCAAGCAAATTGATGAATCGACAAAGGCTCTGCATCTGATGAAGGTTAATGCCCTAATGTTGGATTCCATCTCAAGTAAGTGCACGAGAAAGACACGTTATCGCGGAGCCCCTAATGCGGCATTGTCGACATACCTTAACTAGTCCGCGACATCGACACAGTTTTGCCAGTGCAAACTATCATGGACCGAACACTCGAATAGAAAGCTATCGGCATCAAATCAGCACCTAAACTACAGGAAATGACCTCGTTCGGATGCGATTTAAGGTAAACTATCCTGATTTCTGTCGATAAAAGCCGGAGGATTAGTCCGGGGGAAAAGCATGCTATTCTGTATATGAGATCTGATATGATCATTATCTCTTCGGAATATTAGGAGAAGTCCATAGGACAAAATTCTTTCGGCAAGTTGCGTTCTGAACCTCTCAAAGGCTCACCCCTGAAAATCCTTTCTGACATCGTGCAAGTTCAGATCAGATGCTAAAATTATATACAGTTTCATTTGGCACAGGCGCCGAGCAAAAAACCTCCTCATCTGGGTCCGGAGAGCTCCATAGCTTCAATAATGAACGAGGACTCCTCGTGGATGTCGCTATAATTCCTGGAGAAACTACATTCTCTGTTTTCTCCTAGGTGGTTGTTCCCACCTTGTGAATCCTCCATGCTTTCGACTTGTCTGAGACCTTCTAGGACCTTCAAAACGTCGGACATCTTGGGCCGGAGGTTCGGGTTCGACTGAGTACACTGCAGGGCCAGTTCTGCCGCCTTCTCTAGCTCCAGCGCATCGAAACACCCTCTCAGATCCCTGTCTACCAGGACCTCAAGCCTCGTTTCTTCATGCAAGGTTCTCACCTGGCAAAGTGGTTAGGGCGCAACCCAAATTGATCAAATTCTGCATTCCTAAAGCAGGATGTAATAAGAACAATCAAAAGGAATCCGAACAGTATGTACCGCAGAAAAGCTTATATATGCAACGCGAACAGTACCAGAAAGTACTAACCCAGTCAAGAATCATTCCTTTCTGAACCTGACCATTTCCAGCATCTAGTGCCTTTTGCCCAGTTATAAGTTCCAAAAGCAGTATCCCGAATCCAAAGACATCGGTTTTCTCCGAGGACTGTCCGGTCGAGAGATACTCCGGTGCGATGTGTCCTACGGTACCACGTACTGCAGTAGTCACATGAGACTCCCTCCTATCTAGCAACTTAGCTAGACCGAAATCACCAACTATGGCTTCAAAACTTTCATCAAGGAGGATGTTCGCTGCCTTCACATCCCGGTGAATTATTTTGGGATTGCATTGTTCGTGCAAATACAGAAGTCCACGGGCAGTGCCAACGGCGATGCACATTCTTCTCTTCCAGTCCAGAGATGGCCTTTCGCGACAAGTCTCTGTAGCAGAGATTTAAGGCTCTCAAGAACGTCAGAGTAAGATAATAAGACTGTCATGTTCGGTTTTACAAAATGAGACTGGGACGGGGCAAAAAATAAAGATGAATCCAAGACCTCACGGGCCATCATAAGAGACGAGAGTAAGCCATCGTTCCAAGATGAAACAATCATTTATTCAACATATCAGAAGTCTGCTCCGTATATAATATGCTGCAATACTTATATTTGTTGACTCTGAAGTCCTCAATTGTCTAGAGTCTAATCTCCTGATTTCAAAAGACCAAATGAAGGCAAAGAAAGGATCAAGAATGCAACACTTGGCGAGCTCACAAAAAAAGGAGAATCAAACCTCTCAATCGGTCAGCCACACTTCCATTTGTCATGTAAGGATAGACGAGCAATCTCTCTTCTGGCGTCATACAAAAGCCGTAGAGTCTTAAGAGGTTTCGGTGCAGAGCTAGGCCAATCATCTCGACTTCAGTTTGGAACTGCACTTCACCAGTATAGTTTGGATCCTTCAGCCGTTTGACCGCCAACAATGTACCATTGGGAAGACATCCTTTATAGACTACTCCATATCCACCTTGACCAAGGATGTTTCTGGGGCTAAAGTTTGAGGTTGCTGTTTGCAACTCACGGAAAGTGAACCTCGTCAATTGGCCAATCTCAAATTCATAATCCTGCTGTACTGTGAATTCACATCATGGAAAAGACTCCCGAGTCATTAGAAAGAAGGATCATGTAAAAGCAAAGCAAAACCCAAGACTGTGTCTAGGAAGTACCGTATGAATTGAAGAGAAAACGTGATCTGTACCAATGTACCCAGCAAACGAGCAACATAACTGAAACCACGAACGTACAACTGATGCCCGTGGCTACAGAGAGAACCCATCTGTTATGACCATCTGCCCTCTGAGGTGAAGATACTGCAGCTGTTCCTGTCCCAGAATAGCATATGAACTCCATTTGCATTTTGTAAATAATTAATCACACAAAAGAAGTCAACTGACTGCATTACCGTTCATCGGTTTCGAGATGCCTGTGCAAGCTTGTGAAGTGCAGAGGAAGCTGTTTCCTGAAACACTACAAGAAGTACCGTGAAGTGTTAAATGCACGGAGCAGCACACCTATCTTGAAATTTATTTCATCATATGATAGTAAAGCTTAGCGAGAGTTTGAAGTCTAAGGCCAGTCAACACCTTATTTAAAAAACAAAAACAGGAGGCAGGACATCAAGATGTAGTTCAATGAACATTGTTAAAATTCCTGTAGGCACTTCAATAGAAAGATGCATCATACAATCATGATTTACATCCTATGATTTGCTCTTACTTCACTGCACTTGACCCTGTGAAAAGAAGTTTCCATGGATAACCAACATTTTCTTACATTTTCGGTTATATTTAGTCTCATCATCTTAACTCCTTGGTCAGATAGCGGAAATCACAGCTCCTTAAATATATCATGCAGTGACAGGAAAAGAGGCATGCAGCTTGTATAATAGAATATTTCGTCCGATGGTGCTCACCTGTAGCCCTTTGCAAGTATCTTTGGAGTTGGACCACTAAGATTATTGGAAGATAAATCCCTGCATAATTTCATTTATCAGCTCAATCACAGATCTACAAAACTTAATTTGATGAGAACACAATGGAGGGGAACACATACAAGAATGAAAGACCTGAGAGATTTGCCACCGCACTAGGTATCTGCCCTGATAACTTGTTTCTACTCAGCAGCCTAAACAACTTAATATGGGAAAGGTTTAGAGGGCTCGAAATAGAGACGCACAATGCAAATGCTAGGGGAGAAGAAAAAGATGGTATCATCAAAGCAGAACTCACATATAAGTCAGATGAACTAGGAACCCCAGTGAGCTCGGGATGTCCCCGACAAATTGGTTTCCCGAAAGATCAAGAGTCTGAAGTTCTGAAAGCTTTCCTATCTCAACCGGGACTGGACCAGATATTTGATTGTTCTGCAACAATCTTTGATAAAGACAGAAACTTAAAATCTACACATGAAACTTCATGCCTCAAATCCGTGCAAACACTTGTGAAAATGAAATGGCTCGTTCTAAAACCTATTTCTGATCATGTCAATTAACACCCGAGATAAGTGAGTCGCTACAGAATCAAAGGGTAATATCTTATGTCCATGTCTAGCAGAAAAATTGCGTCTGGCAAGTGATGTTTACACGTCATCAATCTGCAATACATAAAGGCGACACTTTGAGTAAATTGGGAAAATGCTAGTAGACTCATTGCACTATACTGTGATGGCATGAAGATCAACTTATCCATTAGCAATGTACAGAATATATTAACCTCGGATTAGTATAATCGATGTCATGCTTGACACCGTTCAACTAGTCAATGACTGGTACAAACTCTACAAACACAAGCTACTTGAATCACAGATACAATGCTCATTGGAAATGATCAAGCCATCACCTAACAAAAGAACATTTTGAAAAACAGCATTTCTTCTTGCAGAAAAAGCAAATAATCTTAAACAAGTAAAACAAAAATGTGGATGATGCTGAATAGCTTACAATGTCCTCAAGTGACTCAGGTTTCCAATGCTTGGTGAAAGCATTCCTGATAGTCCGGAGCTGGCCATTTCTCTGAAAATAGCAGACAAAATCAGCAAAACTAGGAATTCAAACAATGTTAAAGAAATTGATAAAGATAACAAAAAGGAAAGTCTAGGAAGATAATATAAGGGATAACATTACTTACAGAGAAATGACAAAGCCTTCAAGAGAGCAAGCAACCATGTTCCAAGTGCATGGATCCACAGAATTAATGTCCCAACCGTCCAAAACGTGCAAATCGTCCCACATTTTGCTCTTCACAGACATCAACGCAGCCACTAAAACATGTAAAAATTGCACAAAAGCATATACACCACCATCTTTAAGTTGAAGGAAAACAGAGAAATGCAAATCCAAACTCATTCAGTCCCTGAAAACACAAGACAACACTAAGGAAACAAATTTATGGAGAAGACCACCTTCATAGTTGACACCCTTTGGAGAGAGAAGACTGTCGGAGGCCCTGACAACCAGAGGAAGAAGAAAGAACCAGACAAGAAGCAGTTCCACTTCCATGGAAGAAGAGCCACAACCAGACAAGACTGTTCTTTCTTCTTCTTGCTTCTCCTTTGGGGAACTTTGTGCTCAACGAGCCACTCTCATGGGTCGTTTTCCGGGTTTTGACCCAATGAAACAAGAAGCTCCCCAAGATCTTCTGACAGTAGAAAAGAGCGAAGAACTTACTTCTTGTTTCTTTCCTCCCAATTTTTTTTTCTTATTTTTGCTTTCTTTAAAGCGAGGTTGCCTGTACTTACACGACAGATGACAACACTATCTTGGAACCCATCACTTCTTGAGAAGCCAAAAACAACTCGGAGACAAGACAGATTGCAGAAAGGAAGGAGCAAGAGAAAAATGACGGCAGTTGGTTTGGAAGATGTGAAATTTACTCTCTTTAAACAATGTTTAGAATAGTTCGGCCACGAACGCAAGACCAGGAAAGTTGAAGATAGTGTTATTTTTAAATTTTGTGAGTTGGGAATTGGGACTTCGAGATTTGGATATAACAGAGATTGTCCCCCGGTCCTTGGTTAATCAAAAAGGAGAAAAACAGAAGATGACATAGAGGAAGTCCACATGCAAACCACAAGCTTTCAGCTAGCTCTCCAATGGGAGGAACCCTTCAATGGCCACCTTCACACCAACTTTCTTTCTTGGCAATTTCTTGTGGATTGTACTAGTTTTAGCCTATTTCATACGCATTAAAAAGGACATTTTTGTTTTCTCATAAACGTTGTACAGTACCGGGATATTGAAAATGGAACAAGAACATGGAGTACGAAATTCAACGGATCTAGTTTCGTACGTAGAATGTTAACATCAAGCGTAGGGTACACGTGAAAAAACTTCATTTTTTTTTCATTTCCCTGTCAAAAATCAATATGACAGGGAATTCGTTTGGTAAAATAAATTCCAAAGCAGAAATATGTTTGGTAAAAAAATTGACTTATGATAGTATTTTTTACTTCATGTTGGATTTTTGGCCAACTTTCAAAAATTAAAAATTTTTATTTCTCAACTCAGAATCACTTTTTCGATCACACGAGCATCGGCCGACCACTGCCGCCCATCGCTGCTGACATCTGCCAGTTGCTGGCTATCGCTACCTGCTGCTGCCGGTCGGTAGTCACCACTGGCGATCCGTTAAAGATTTTGTTAATAATGTTTCAAAAATAGAAATTTTCAACCATTATCATATGAATTTCTTTGATCCGAAGTTAATCTGAAGTAGAAGCAAAAAAATCAAATTCTACTTTTAAGGAGAAGTAGAAAAATCAATTTCTGATTAGAATTTGAGAAGTTGATCAGAATTGTCACCATGCAAGGGCGTAATGGTACACAATTTGGTCTAGAGAAACTGTAGAGTATTAGAGTTGATGTGACTGTCAGCGAAGCAGATACAAACGTCAAAGTCAACAATCTATCATATGTAACTTCTTAGTAATCATCATCAAATCGTCAATTATGGGCTATAAATACCTGCATCATACTCTTTGTAAATGCCCCCAATCAAGCACATAATTCAACGTTCTTCTTGTTCCCAGTGTTCGCACTTTAAATTCTTTATTGTTTACTTTCTTGTCCAAAATCAGCAAAGGACCGTTTGCAACTTTTGTCAATTCATATCGATCCATCAACATTCTAAAAGGTATTTCGTCATCTTTTTGTTGAAACGTTGATATCGCATGCTTGATTTTGCTGGTCTCCATCTTTCAACCGATTGGTAAGGATGATACCGTGCAACCATCCAAGATTAAGTTATGCTTCTCCTTCCTTGGACGGTCTACATGGATAATGGTAACTGTTTAGATTAAGGAGTGGAGAGCGTTTCGTAACCTATTTATAGTGTGCATTTTAATAGGTTCATCCATCACAAGTTGTTATTAAAATACTATCCTAAAGTGACCATCCATTTTTTTTTTAACCGAACATAGATGTGCTAAGCCCAATTAAATTTGATCACAAAATCCGATTTGCCAATCAAGCATCCTGTCATATATTCTATTTACTTTATAATGGGCTTTTATCACAAACTAAACTATAATACGATTGATTTTAGCTTGATCACCTGTATAAGAATTCTCGATACTCTCTCAGTTAGGAAACATTGCTTGCATAGTACTTAGAAAAGATTGGAATTTTATAAAAGGGTTAATATCACGAAATTTTTTTAAATTAATATAATTATGATAAATTACCCTATTTTTAGCCACAAAAAATCAAAATCGGTACACCTATGACAAATTTACCATTAGTTAACTTTTGACCACAAAATATACTAAATTAATACACTTGCTCTAAATTTATCCTCTGTTAGTATTTCTTAATTTGAATTATTACCATGAAAAATGTCAAATTGGTGTACTCATCAACTGTCATATGCCATCTAACTCAATAATTTGATTGTAAAATTTAATGAAAACTACTGAAGATAAATTTGTCACAATTTTATTGATAATTAATTTGAAATAAATTTATCATAATGTATTAATTTAAAATTTTTGGTACCTTGCTGTACTATGCATCCAACCTGGTGATAATCTCAAAAGACAACCCCAACCAACAAAATTATTGACATGGAACGAAGCGCCATTCTATGTATAGGGTTGAGTTGACCCCGCAAATAATTTTACTTATATTGCTATTTACCAGCAAATTCTTATGCACTGTTCACATTTTAGCTCATTATTTTGTTGACTTTCACCCCCACTAAATTTGGAGACTACCCGTAACTATTAAATCGCAACAGATAAACATAAAAACTCATAGTTTGACCTCGAATATTATTCCAAAAGAATATCACGAAAATTAGAAAAAAATTTCAAAATAATGACTTGAAGTGGACTTTATTTAAAATAAATACATGTGTTTCAAAAAAGTACATGATCAAAAGTATTTTTCGACATTTATATTCTAATTTTTTTCCTTTTTGATTATTTTTCGCCAGTGACTGATTTCAAATGACGGCTATCCATCAACAATGGCTCCCCTCGCCTACGGCCGTTGGGGTCGCCCTGCCCTTGTCGGTGGCCGGCCATTGTTTGAGGCCAACCACTGTCGAAAAGGAAGGGACAAAGATGAAAAAAAATAAGATAAAGTAAAAAAAAATTCAGAAACAAATGAAGAAATACCATTCTTTGAAACGATGAGGTCATTTCAGATCTTTGTTTGAAATAAGATACACTTCAAGTATTTATTTGAAAAAATGATGGCATTTCAAACCTTTATTTGAAATTTTTCCAGAAAGATGACATGAATTTACTATATTTACTATATTTTTTATCGTGGCCTCGAATTCTTTCTTGATGAGGCTTTTGCATTAATCGGGTACTTACACGCCCCTTTTATGTAATATTAGGTCCATAGTGAGTACGGTCAATATCACATTTGAGATGAAAGAAAATCTTTTAGATCCTTCTCCCCTTTACTGGTGGAATAATCATGGTTAATATGATGTGCACTACATTCAATTAAAGAAACACTCTTAAGTCCTATGAACAAGTATCATAAAGAAATAACGGCTGAATTCAAATCATAAATTATAAACATCTTAGTTGATTCAATCAAGTCGTAAACCTTTGCCAAAAGCTATAATTGAGTCCTAAATATTTCAACTGAATAAATTAATTCCTAAACTTTTACAAAAAAAAAAGTGATTTAACTGTAATCCTAAAAATTCGACCAAAAAAAAACTATAATCCTAAATTGAAAAGTGCAATTGAAGGATAGCACCTAAGCCACATTTGATTATCACATAGGAAATTTTAGAAGATATCTATTGAAAGGATTACATTGCACTATAAAAAAGTTTTAGGACTTTATTGCGCCAATTAAGAAAAATTAAGACGTTATTGCATTTCGTCCATAAAATTTAGAACTTTTTTTGGACTTTTCTGAAAAGACCAAAATAAATATGAAAATAAGTTTTCTTACAAAAACTAATGTGATCTTATTGAAAATTTTGGCATCAAAATAATCTTCATACACAACTTTTGGCACTAAAAATATATTTTTGCCAATTTCTCTGTATCTTGTATATATCAAATAAGTAAGAAAAAAGAACCCCCAAAACAAAAATTGGCACTAATGCCACATGTCTCATATAATTTTTTACTTACGTAATGTTGTATCATATCATTCATAAAGCATAACATTTTGACAAAACCACCATATTCAATATTGTTAGGAAAATCACATATAACGTCCTGAAAATGACAAAATAATCGACGATTACTGATGTATGTATTGGTTGAGTAGAACTTGGTGATAGACATATGAACCAATATGCAGATGGTGTCCTAAGCATGTGAACTGATATGAGGAGTGCTTTGCCTCCATCGAGGGTGAACAATGTACGTCTACCAGCTAGATGGACCTGAAACAAGGAGAACGAGTCTAGAACAAGGCACTCTGTAAAGCTTGGATGGACTTCAATAGCATGGAGCAATTCAAAGATTACAAAACCGGAAATTCCACTACCAATATCCAAAAAATAGACACTCAACGAATTAACAGAATTTTCACATTTTCAATACGCTATTTTCTCGGATTTTCATGATTTTCGAAATTTCCGCATACGCAATTATTTGCATTAAAACTTAAGTTACCCCATGACAAAAAATGAACAAGATTACTTTTCCACCAATTATGATTAAGACTTAATATTTTGCATCCTCTTAAAGCTACAAAGTATGCTAATTTTCCAGAAATTACTGAAAATTTGAATAATTCCAACATTTTCCAAAAGATTCACATATCATAACATTTTCTTCAAAAATTTAGTTACCTAACCTTACAATCCGAGCCGTCCATTTCTGGACGGACGGCTCAAATCTCCGATTTTTAGGGTGTAATTTTTTAAATTTTATATATTTTTTTGTTAGTTATAATCCGGGTCATACATTCATTACACGAACGATTCGGATTGCAAAGTTAGGGCCTAACGTTCTAATAAAATGTTATACGATCTGTCTTGCACGGTCCAACGGTAAAAAAGGAACTGCAAGGGAAAGCCGAACGCCCTGTCCGTAGTTACTACACTTGCGACGAACGCAGAATTTCTCTCTCTCCGGATGATGAAATGTGTAATCTTTGCGTCATTGGAGATATCTCATGGAATGCTATAAGTTAAGGCACTCAGTAGACTAAGCTATGCCGTTTTCCGGCGAAAGCCGAGCGCCTCCGATGACCCTCTGACCAGCTTCGACCTTTCCCTCTCCTCTCCTCCCTGGGTTTCTCTCCTTCCTCGGTGGCGGGTACGTGAAAACGAAAATGCAGCCGAGGGGAGTTGACTTTCCAAACTGCCAGTGGGTTGGGTTTGTTGACTTTTCCAAATCAAAGCCAGCTCTGTTGGCGATAGGCTAACAGCTGATTTCTTGATCTTCTGAAAGCCAAGCAACAACTACTTTTATTCTGTTGAACTTCAGTTTTGGTTTGTTACGGAAATAGTTTTGCATTTTGATTCACCCACGTAGTCGGCTTGGCCCATGTACGCCAAGCAACCGAGCGGATTCCGGTTCGGTCGGTCGGTCTTAGTCGCTCCTAGATTCAACCATTTTCATGTGTGCATCCTAGAAAATTAACGTAAATTTACTGCTACTTCTTCTTCTTATCTAAGTTTCCTGGGAACGAAGATGAACAAAAATTAAGTCATCCAGGAAAGGGGGGGAAAAAATAAAAGCTTGTCCTGTTTGGTGGCAAGTAGTTGTTGGAGTCGGAGGTGACGACTATTCTTGAATCAGAAGATGCGTTTCATGTGTATTTTTTAGTTCTTGATCTCTCGCTTTCCTCTCACTACTCCCATTTGCTTATGGGAAGTTTAAGACCGATTTTCACCTACTTCTTTGCTTCGATTCGAATCATGCTCGCTTCGATGATCTTATCTTATTGAATTTTATGTTTCTCTTGAATTTTTGGTTGATTCAGTCTATGCCACCAAACTCCAGAACAAAGTTGAATGTGTCTAAACCAGTTGATGTGTCACTTTCAGTTGGAGTTGGAGTAAGGTTGTATACATAACAAACAGTTCCAGGGAAAGACACTATCTATAGATCGTTAGCTTCTCTCTACAATGGTGTTGTTCTTTGTCAATGATCATATAGAAGTCCCCGACATAAGGAAGGGAGTCGTTTTGGCTTAGTCGATTTAGGCTAGTTGAGGCGCTGGACGTCCACGTCCCGGATTCCAAAATGCCGACTTCTTGTGGCAGAAAGATCAGCAGTTTCGAAGCTTGGAATTCAGATGGGAATTGATCTTTATTTGGTAGGAAAATGTCAGGGTGTGAGAATCATTGGAACAAGGCCATGCAAATGCATGGATTCAAGAATGAGTCTGCGAAATTCAGTGCTTCTAAGGGGGTCTCTCCGGGTAGAAGGACGTTGTCGTTGCGTCGGCATGTTAAGACCGTTGGTTTCGTGTTAGTGTGGATGGTTTTCTTCCTCCTGTTTGACGAGTTTATGGTGTCCATATTTGATTCGGTAAATCTTCGCAATGTTTCGAGACCGGCCAAATCGAGTGGGCCAAAGGTACATTCTGGCTTTTCCTCTCGCAAACTGTTTCGTCATACAGATTTGACTTTGAAGCCTTCACCGTAATCTTGATGCCTCTAATTACCAACGGGCACGATGTTTCTTCACTCTCGTCGTAGGAGAATTGATCATGTTCTTACGTGTCCGTCTTGATCAGGGGACTCAGCACTTTAGAGGCATGGAACTTGTGTTAGCTTGTGCTGCGAATCAACTGAACTACACTCTGCTTTTGGTCTTTATTTTCCATAATAATGGATGTAAACAAGGTGTACAATCAGTCTCTAATTATATTATTTGCCGCTCCCTTTTGTTTTATCCAAAGGAAGACAGGAATGCCTCTGGTGAAGTAGAAAAGCCAGCAGTAGAAATGTACAACCGGCTTCTGCGGATGGCCTCGACGGCGCTCGCTGAGGTATGCAAGTTTATGGTTGAATGAGTAAACTTTTCCCGAAACGTGATGTTAAACGCTGCCCGTGCTGTTAGGGAGAGTTCAGACAAGACTCATCTGGTTTCTGGGAGGAACCACATAGGCAAGCCTCTCTGTGGAAGCCTTGTGCAGACAAAAAAGTCCACACAGGTTCAGGTACAGAACACACCTGACTGGATTTTGCTCAATACATGTTCGTTCTTAACAGCTCTTTAATTGCTCGGTGGGAAGCGGATGATTTAGCAGAGAAATCCTAAATAAAATAACTCAGAATTTATAGAGTATAATATCGGGTTTTCTTTCGTGACCAGGAAAATCGGATAGGAGCCATCGAGATAATGGCTTCATACTAGTCAGTGCTAATGGTGGACTAAATCAACAGCGAGTTGCGGTAAGCATCGACTATTCAATCTTGTGATTCTGTATTGCATTAGAACGCCAATCAATTGCGAGTTGCCTACTTCATGGGGGATATAACCTTCGGTTCATTGTTCTTTATGCAGTCTTCAGTTCTCTAAAACTAATTACAGTCTCGTTACAATTTCTCCAAGACCTATGGACCATGACACTGTTTACCCGATTTGTGACCATATTGTGATTATTTTTTTACAATTTCTCCGTCTCTGACAGAGTGTAATGACCTTCTGTGGCTGACTAATGCAGATCTGTAACGCTGTCGCTGTTGCGTCTCTTCTTAACGCCACTCTGGTTCTTCCGAGATTTCTGTACAGCAATGTCTGGAAGGATCCCAGGTTTGCCCCGACTTCATGTTATACTTACATAGTTCGTTGCATCTTTCACAGCAACCATTTAGACCTTGTTAACTGATTATATAACTCTATAGTAACCTCTCATTTAGCCCACATAGTAAGTAAAACTATAGAAGTGTTAGGAAATGGTTTCGTTCAATTGGCTTATCATATTAGAAATGGAGGTATCTGTAAGAAACCCCATTGCACTAGGGGCAGTGCTCTGCTCCTGAATAACATTTCATGATGTCCTTACGTACATTCTTGATTCATCAAGTGCTCGAGCAATTTTATTCGAAGCGAAATAGCGTCCCAGTTCACCCATTGTCTGCTCCTGACTAAAATTTCATGAAGCACGCTTTATTAATTGTCGTAATTGCAGTCAGTTTGGGGATATTTACCAAGACAAATACTTCATGAAGGCTCTGGAGGGAGATGTAAACCTTGTGAAGGAACTTCCACCTCATCTGAGATCCTTGGATTTTGAAGCAATTGGTAGCCAAGTATGTCGTCGTAATCCGCCTACATTTATTTGAAATTTTTGGCAAACAATGTTCTAATCGTTGTACCAGATTACTGATGCAGATATTGCAAAGGAGGCCAAGCCAGTTGATTATATCTCGGGTGTGCTTCCGATCCTAAAGCTGAACGGGGTTGTACATTTCCTTGGATTCGGAAATCGCCTCGGCTTCGATCCAGTGCCATTTAATCTTCAGGCGAGTAACTTCCCTCAATGTAGATAGTACAGATTCCGCATATAAATATGCTTATCAATGTAAGCAACCTAGATTTCAACCAAAAAAAAAAAATGTAAGCAACCTAGATTATTTCAAATCTTTGACTGGCGTTCAGTTTTCGGTTTTCAGTTCTCTGTTTATGCATCGTGTTGGATCGTCCTAGACTCCTAATGCTTCTTCATATTCCGTTCCAGAGATTAAGATGCAAATGCAACTTCCATGCCCTTAAGTTCATCCCAAAAATCCAAAGAGCAGGTTCATTGTTGGTAAGGAGGATCAGAAAGTACGATGCTTCTCGGAATATGTTAGATAAACAATTGCTCGGAAACTTCCTACCAGTGCAGCCGCTAGGAAGACACAACATCGCAAGAGGTCGGTCCAAATATCTAGCCTTGCACTTGAGATTCGAAGAGGACATGGTAGCATACTCCCGATGTGAATTCGGAGGCGGCGAGGATGAGAGAAAGGAACTTCGAGCTTATCGAGAAGTTCATTTTCCTCTGGTAATGGAACGCTTGAAGAAGACGAAGTATGGCATCTCTTTCTTAACGGACTAAAGGGTTTCTTGCTTGGCTTTCCAACAAATTTTGCTCAAATTTTGTTCCTTATATTTTGCTTAATTGACAGGTATGTGTCTCCAGCAGAACTGAGAAAGTTGGGCAGGTGTCCATTGACACCAGAAGAAGCAGCACTTGTTCTCGCCGGCCTCGGCTTTAAGCGAGACACGTTCATCTACCTGGCCGGGTCAGACGTATATGGAGGAATGTCGAGGATGCGACCGCTCACCGGCCTTTATCCCAACTTGGTCACAAAGGAAACTCTCCTCAATCCAAGGGAACTCTCTCCCTTCAGGAACTTCTCCTCCCAGGTAAATGAACACGAGGTTTGCTTCTTCTGTAGCAGCAAAATTCTCCCGCTGCGACAGTTTTACTTCCTGTATCCTCGAAAAGATTCTGTAATCATACTCCTTTGTGGTGGTTTCGAATTTCAACAGCTCATTCAGGTGGCTTTCCTTTCCCCTGAAGTGGACGAGAGTTTGACTGCAATGCGCAGACTGTAACATTGTTTATAACAATTGTCGGACAACGGTAGCATAATGACCTGACGATATATTCTGATCATCACATTGCAGCTAGCGGCGTTGGACTTCATCGTATGTGCAACCGCCGATGTATTCGCCATGACCGATTCAGGGAGTCAACTGTCCTCCTTGGTGTCCGGATTCCGCACTTACTACGGTGGAGAACACGCTCCCACGTTGCGGCCCAACAAAAAGAGGCTGGCGGCAATTTTGTCACGGAACGCCACCATAAGGTGGAAAACGTTTGAATATAAAGTCAGGAAGTCGATTGAGGAAGGCCAGAGATCGCAAGTGAGGCGTTTCGGGCGGAGCGTATATCGCCAGCCCAGGTGCCCGGAGTGCATGTGCAAGCCGCCCTACCAGCCCTATGTCAGGCCATCGCAAAATTCCTCTTAAGCCGCCTTTTCGTCGAGAGATTTGTACATAGTAAAAGGGGTGGCGGCCAAAAAAAAAAAAACAAGGGCATCAGCACGAGGCTCGGTCCTGCTGAATCTCTTTGGATCTGAGCCCGGGATGACAATTGCAGTGATCTGAGTTCTTCCTCCTCACTAGCCCCATTTGCTCTATTTGGCTGCTGAGGCTTAAATTTGTCATTTGCAATTTGTTTTCCCAGTTTTCAACCTCTCTGGTTAAGGCGGCTTGTTGAATTAGTTTCATTTTTTGATTGCCACGGTGAAGAAACAAATTGATTTCTCTTCTTCATTAGAACTTGGTAAGTGCTGTCTGCCATTAATCCCACTCCTTTCTCACAAGCGGAATGAGGAACCGAACTCGCAATCGCAATCTTTCTACCAAATCCAAGACGCTGGTTCAGAATATAACCAAAAGCAAGGCCGCCATTGAGTCGTAGTGGGGATCGAATTTTTCATCCTCTATATCTACGTCCAGCTCACCTTGTCGCCTCCAGCGAGCTCATCATTCGATTCTATTTTGCCGACAGATGCCATCCCCCCTAAAAGACCGTGTCCTGGTTTCCTTGCCCATCCTGGAAGTCTAGCCCGACACTGAAAATTGACCATTCATGCGCGCTCGAGGATGAGAACAGTAGACATCATTAACATGACCATTTGACAGCATTAGAAGGAAAGCCGCCTTCCACATCGGCGAACACAAACTTTCTTAGATATGAGCACAAGTTGTTTAACAGGTGATGTCACACAAGTTTGAAAATTTTCAGGAATTCAACTTCAAAGATACAAGCACAAGGTGTTTAACAGGTTGTACAAGTTCGAAAATTTCCACAAATTCAATGCTAACGACGAAGTAAAGAACATATTTTAGGAGACTCCTCGTGTTTATAAGAGCCCCAGAAAATTCATTTATCAAATCTACTCATTCCAATGTCGCCCAACAGTTCATTGCAGAGTTACACTGACAGTACTTAATGCTGAACAGATTATTATGTCCCGGATAGATCAAGCATGCCGAAAATACCTCTCTGGGTAGATTTTTACTTTACATTTGAGAAGTTAACACTTCCAGAGTATATAAGAAGATTCTCTCTTCAATTAGGAAGGAAAAAAAAAATAAAGATACCGGATTTGTGTTGCATGCTGTCCAGCAGGATTCGATCTGATATCAGAATCCTTAACGATCTCAGCGAGGATGAGGTTGATTGATTAAACAAACAAAAGTCAACCTGATGCTTCTATAATTGATTTTAACGTCAAGATCTTCTATCCAGCTTCCTCTCGCCAGATCTCCTCTCTTCTGCCTCTCTTCGTCTCTGTTGGCTGTCATTTCAAATAAAGATTGGATCATCACTTAAGAGTACCAGGGATATTCTGTGAGTTTAAGTCCAAAATATGCATGGGAAAAGAACAGGAGTCGATGTTTGGAGCACGAAGGATGAACCTTGACAGTGGAGAATTTTTAGGTCATTATGATTGATTGTGAAGACAGAGAAAGTAAACTGCTCCGAATCAACCCTCGATACTTCTGACTTGCCTAACTACTACTAAGAAAAATTAAGTTAGAAAAGATCACGGACTCACGCAAAGGCTGTATAACCTGCACCAGCATTTGCGGCAGATAGAATTGCTGCATGAGCAGCAACAGTGGACACGGATTCCTGTGCTCCTGATGGCAGGGGATTTTTCCTGTCACCATCCACCTGAAATAAAAAGCAGAATCTTTCGATTCAGTCAACTGACTAGAATCTAGTTGTGGACACTCCCATGCAAAAACAAGTTAGACCTTATCCCATTTTGATTTTTTGTTTTGCCGGCCATCCCAAGCAGATAGATCACTAGATCGCAAACCACCAGAAGCAGCAGTTGGAACACCTGCAAGAGGAGCTTCATAAGAACATGATAGATAACAGCTACCCGGTTAGAGAGTTGTTCAAACAAATACTGACACTACATTTACATGGATTGCTTTTCAACCTGCAACAGGCACATTAACTTTGGGCAAGATAGCAGGTGCTCCAGCTTGAACTCCACTAGAAACAAACTCGACCTGCTGACTCTTTTTCCTCTCTTGTTCCCTTCTTTCTGCTTCTCGTTTCATGTCAACCTCTGTACATGGGAATATTATAGGTAATTACCCAAATAATACACGAGGCGAAAAAATTTACAACAGAAAATGGAGATTGCTTTTGACAATGACCACCTGAGTGTTTCTCAGTAAGATATATACCTTGTAATCACATGAAAGGCAATAAATCTGAATTAAGCACACAAACAATGCAATTTTTTAGTCACCTGAACGAAATAATCACAAGGGAAACTCTGAAAAGAAAATTAGTTACGAAACAAGAATACTCTTACAATATAGTAGCACCATGGACCTGAATTCAACCAGCCTGTCTAACAAGAAAATATCGTACCAAAGAAAAATTCAGAAATTCTTATTCACTGAAGAAAAATGTGAAGCTCCATTGATGCCTCTTTCAGGCAGTTTCAGTCCACTCCTTGGTCATGTGACACGAACAGAAGAAACTTTGAAAAATGGTATGCAGTTCAATAAAGGCAAATGAAACACAAGCCTGATGAGAGAAGAAACCAATTAACAAAACAAGATCACAGCAGAATTACAGCTTAGTCATCAGGGCAAATGAGTGCATCAAAGGGATATCGAGAAGAAAGGGTAATGACCTAATTCATCATAATAGTCACTTCGATCGTAACCATGGGGATCAAACACCTCCTTTCTGAAGCAAGATCCTATCTGATCAATATCTTGATATCTCACTGAATGCAGCAAGAAGTCTGGGTTTCGGTAGTCTTTCTTGTTGCGCACCTCAGCATTGAAACTTTTTCCAGCTCTTTTGTACGCAATAAATTTTCTCACTCTCTCCTGCACCAACAATGCAGAAGGAAATCAACAGAAGAAACTAATTCTACATGTTACAACATCAAGAGATGCATATTGTAAATTCCTCACTCAAAGAATCTTTATACAATCTAGTAACGTATAAGTACGATGATATGGTATGTCCCGGGTAGCATCACTTATTCAAAACCCGAATTAGAAGTGAAAGATGAAAAGAGACTGACGAAGAATATCTCAAAATACACACACACCATGTCTCTAGATTATTCTTATTTTTAAAATAAAGTGATTTTCTTAGAGCTCTGAACACGAGAGCACAACACGAAGAAAGCAAGAGGTCGACCGAAACTTACTTGGGGGAAAGCGGTAAAACAATATTTAATGAAGCAGGAAATAGATTGACGTACAGTTTGTCTTAGGACGGAGTAGAGAAAGATTATTATTGTTGTGGAGGGGTAGTGTGTGTGTGTGTGTATATATATAAATATATTTATTTTTATTTATTTATTTTTACACATATATCTCTTTTCCCTCGATTGATTCTGTTTTTATTTTTATGATTTCTTGGGGTTCATCGACCGCCAGCCCCAACTAGTTTGGGATAAAGGTGTTGTTGTTGTTGATGTTGACGTTGATGTATTAGAGCTATGAACAATTGAAACTACATGATCCATCATTATAGTCTAATCACAACAAACAACTTTTTCTTCTCTATCCTCCTAATTCATCGGTTAAAGTAACAATCCTTCTACCCCATCTTTCCCATATAGCATGCTTCTCAACACATCTCATCAAACATATTCATTTCAGCATTATATTTTGAAATGAGTAAAGCTAAAGCTGACTGTAGTGACAACATACTTGAGATTGTCGCAATCTAGAAAACATCTAAACAGTGACAAAAAAAAGGTAGAGCAAGCGCCAAGCCACCAGTCATAACCACAGATCCAGATTTGGGGGTAATGCACAAACCAAAACTCGAGATGCCATTTATGCCCACGAGATGAACATGGAATAACAACCTCATGTATGATGAAAAGTGACCCAATTTGGATCAGGAACTCCCAAAAATAAACTCATGGTCATCACACCTAGACTTCATTAAGTTCTACAATTAACCTTAGAATAGCCTCATACAATAAAAAACATAAAACAGCTAATACTTAATCTGAAATCAGATTCAAATCTGGTATGTCGAGATAGGCTTAAATAGGCTAAAATTCCATTGTCATACTTCAGATTCATACTTGAAAGTATTATTCTATAAGTACTCAACATGTCACATTTATCCTATGACAATGGTAAGTCTCCACAAGATCTATACAAGCTACAAATCAAAAGGTTTAAGGAAAAAGTATTCCAATTTTCACCACGGGATCTCAGAGAAGACATGGAGCATTTAGAATTTTAAAGACAAAGGAGACAAAATAAAAACCATCAACCCTCCCCAAAAATAGTGCAAACTTGACGCTCAAAAACCCATTTGAATTGAACCTGTAATGCCCAAGGTACTCAAAGTCACTTTTGTAACTGTGACTGATGAGGTCCCATGAAATTTAGTTGCAACATTGAAGCAAGAAACAGTAAGCTTTATACATAGTCTTAGTGTTTCATTATATAAAAACATGTGACTCCTAAAAGATCACCAAAAGATTTCAGTCGTTTGATTTCCTTTCATAATTCTAATGAATGGAGAAAGGAACTCCATAATCTTGAAAAGATAGTAAGATGTCTAATTGTCAAAGAAATCCCAAATGAGATCTAGAATTATGCACTCATCAGAGGAATGGTCATCAGTGCCGCTATTTTGGTACAGCAAAGAGGCTTTACCACTGCCTACCAGCTGTCATTGTACAGGAGTGTGAAGGATAGCTCTCTGTTCCAGAATCTCTAACATTTAATCTAATGTTGCCCTAATCCGTTTGTCCAGTTGGAGTTTAATTTTGCCATGTCACCCACAGATTTTAATTGTCTGATTTCTTAGTATTAATGGAAGCAGGAAATCTACATAATCGCCAAAAAGGCAATAAAGTATCAGATTTTCCTAGAAAATGCAAACGAAATCTGCAACTATGCTAGACTCGTCAAGAGGGATAGTCAGACTCACTATTTTGCTCTGGAGCTGAAGCGAAAAGGCTTTACCATTGTGTACCCATTGACGTTGCAAATAAGAGTCAAAGATGGCCCTCTGTTTCCAAATTTCTATCTTTGAATCAAAAGTTGCCCTAATCAGTTTGTCTAATTGGACTTACTTTTTTTTTTTTATCTCCTTAGCTTTTCATCTTTCTCTTTTTTTAAGTTGAGGTTAGTCAAATGGTATGTTTTACTAGTTCCAATCATCTGTTTGCATCCTACTACGTTTTGAACTTCTTTAATGCCCAAATATCCAACAAAAGAGCACTTGTCCAGACAGGTCGAGCCAATCATGAGTATTACGTGTGAAACCTCTTTTTATGGCAGTTCACCTAGACCTGTCAAACAGGTGGGTCGGATTGGGTTTGGGTCGGGTCGAAAATGGTAGAACTCATATTGACCCAAGTCCATCCAATACAAACCTAGCAACCCATACCCAATCATACTGCTAAAACACTTCAATGATAAATCCAATTTAGAAAAACTTATTTCTTATAAACTTCTATAATTATATAATATATTGCTAAAACACTGGATAATTTTTATAATTTAAAAAAAATCTGATTTTTTTTTGCAATTTCTATATTGTTTTTCTTTTTTCTTTCTTTACTTTTTTTTCCTTCTACATCTGGAAGAGGGTCACTGGTGAAAGGAAACTGACGAAGGGTGACTGCCGGCGGCCAGTGTCCGGCCGACAACATTGCCGGATTTCCTAGAAAAAATGAAAAGAACCAAATATAATAATAATAATAAATTATAAAAAATGACTTGTTATAACTAACTTATTAGATAACTAACCCGTTTATGACTCATTTAAAACCATTTATGGCCCATTAAGTTGTTAACTAACCAGATAAAATATGGCTTCTAGACCCCCACCTCTAAGTTGACCACATGAATGCTTAGCCAATTTCCTATGCTTTGAAATTTTCCAAAGAAAAGTATCACACCTTGATGTCAAGAAACAGACATGTGTTGTCTCTAATCATGTTAACATGCATTCAGTTACAAAGTGCATGTGTTCTGTTTGTAAGATAGAAATATATTAAAACGGGACAACATGGACATCAAACCATTTTGGAAACTATCAATATTACATTTTAACCAAATAGGCTATCAACAAAATTCTAACGTGTTCATATATCTGAAAAATGTTTCCTTGTTCTATTTAGGAAAGAAACTATCAACCAACCTCTCAGTACCCAAGTACCAATCCCGTTGTGCGTCGTTCTCTTCCGCTTGCAAGCCAGTGAGAAACTACAGCAGCGAGTAAAACTCTTACCGTCCTTTCCATTTGCTCCACTCCAACCCAACACACGTCTAAACGTGCCCATTAAACAACTAAAAAAGGAAAATCCTACGAGATCATTCACCTTCACCCATATTCTGTCAACCCCCTGATAATAAGAAAGAATAGTTCTGACACAGTTTCTTTTGGAAGCTCATAATTCCAACATATGCGGCAACAATATGCCCCCTTCTTTCAATAATGCGACTTATTTTCTTTAAAGTTTGTCGAGCAAAGTGACCAACACTAAACTGTGATGCCATTTTCCACATCTGCCCACAAGAATTGCTTTTTACACACATTCCATCCACTGTATGTCCAACAAAAGAGTTCTTCATTCTCCGACTTACAAACTTGAAAAACTATTGGAAAAGATACCTTACTGTTATTCTCAACGTCATCATGTTTTAGGGTATTATTGATATGGTGAAGTGAGCACAAATGATCAAGAAGAAATAGCATATAGTTATAGTTCATTCCACAATTCATAGATTCAAGATTCAGTAATTACCTTCAATGGAAATAAAGTGCGAGGAACACCAATACCATGAGCTCTAAGGCTGCATCACTGAGATCATTTTGTTCTTTCACCAGTTTGCTCTAACTCTATATAAGTCCTATCTTCCAGTTTTTTGCTAATGTACACCAACAAGAACAAAGAAAATTGGTTTTTGAAGCTAATAAGGCCGATGAACTTAACATATGTTGGAAAGTAATCCATTTTTTTGTAGAAACATCTAGAAGCATCCAGTCTAATAGTGGGTAGTTGAACCTAGTGGTGTTCAAGTCTCTTAAGGAGCAGTTGGAGTTTGTAGTGTAAAAGGAATCCAAAAACTTGAATATAGAAGAATCCCAAAATATCTCCACCATGTCGGTGGAGATTGCCCATAAAAGGGCTAGGCTCATTTATGTAGACATGTGGAGAGTAGACCTCCACCACGTGACGAGCTAAACAAACACAAACTACATCCCTTGCAATGCTCATCCATCACTTGTACAACTATTTTGGTAAAATAATCAAACTATCCTTGTCCCATGAAACCTCGCTTATATTCCTTAAAGTGCCCTATCTTGCCTTTGTCCATCATCTACCAAACACACATTGCACACATGTACACTTGCACATCACTATCAAACAAAAAACTAGCACCATTATCAAAACCATGCTTCCCACAATATCAAATATTCAACAACTTCAAAGTTTCTTAAGCCTCAAAAAGCCAAATAAGGCTCAACCAAATTCTATTGCAAGAAGCTATTAATTCTTCAAAGACTTCAAGTCAGTAAAGAGATAATAGTTGCGCAACCTAGACAAGGCAGAGTTTGATGTTGGACTAAAGGCTTCAGGCCAATCAGTCAGTTATTAGGTTCACGGTATAGTATCTTAGAGTGCCTACGGTTGGGCCAGGAGGGTCTGTGATTTGTCGATAAACCTTTTGGTAAAGGAATATTTATATCGAAACTCAAGAAAGGAAAAGAATTTTCCCCAGATTCAAGATGATCAATGACTAGATCACTCGCAATATGTGATAGCATTGGAGAAAAGCTGGATCAAAAGTAGGTAGATTACCTGCAGCTCCTCTGAGCAGTTGTCTCTTGGTGGTGAGGAAAGAAACTTATCCAATGGATCAATAACGTCAGAAACTTTAGTAGAATCTTCAACTTCTACGGGTTGTGCTTCTGTGACATTTCTCAGATCAGGTTGTGATAGCTCTATATGTCCAGACGCCAGAGAAATATCTTGGTTATTTGGTGACACAACCTGCACAGTTTCTTGAGTAGGCTTTTCCTGGTAATCACCTGGTGCAACAATGAAAGAAATTAACTGACAAGAAGGAATCAATAGTGCCTCATATGCATGTCAATGTAACAAAACAATAATTTCATCAGACATGAGTTACATCAATGAGAAGAAACCATTTTGACTTAACAAGCATTAGATCTTCTTCAGAATTTAAAGACAACAGAAGGCAAAATAGCAATAAAAAATTTGATGTCGTCCTCCATTTAACTTAACTCAACCAATCAACTTAACTAATTTAAGCACATAACAAAAATGTAGAACCAAACAGAACAAATCAAAAAGGTCCCAAATCTCAGGGTTCATTAAAGCTAAAAACAAAAGATTAGGTCATGCGATGTTAAAGCCATCACCCGAAAACTTAGTGAAGGTAACAGACTATCAACATCATCATATAAGATTGTAAAAGTAACAAGGGAATCCAATTCATAATCCCAATGACACGCAACAACTAGGTTTTGCCACGGATGTGAGGATAAAAGCTGAACCTGCTCAAGGAAAAAAGAAATCTAACTCAGGTGCAAGGACACAGATAGGTGCAAAGAAAAACTCATTCAAATTGAGTGAAACCGAAATCTGCATTACCCACCAAAAAACAGGAAAGGAAAAATGAAAACGAATGGCCCTGCTCCACAAACACATACATACCATTTTCCGTTTTGAGTCTTTCATCAAGCATAAAATAGCTGCTGCTGTCTATTTCCCCTTCCTGAGATTGAGCAACAGAAAAGCAATGTAAACAATGATCATGCTTTCATCCATGATACAAAATACCGAAATTTATAGCAAACAAGACTGCAAAATCTCAATTACGGTGCTCGAACAAACAAATGAAGGAAGACATCTGATTCTGCATTAGAAAGAAGCAGCAGCCCAAAATCATCAGAAAAGTGGCCAACCTCGAATATCATTCAATAATGATTCAATGTCCCTCATCAAGAAAAAGAGCGCAAAGCCAACTTACACATTTTTTATGCTACTGGCATGCAGGACAATACGCATTGCCCAGCGGAATAAATCATTCGCTTTGTTATCCACATAAAACAAGAAACAGCAATTCAATTCTACGCTTGAACAAGTCCTAACAAACCATGAACAAGAAGGTAACCTCAGCTTCTGGAGACATCACGATTTCATCGTGCGCGTAATCGACGATACCCACCATCTCACTACTCCTCCTCACCTCCGCGGAAACCGCCACCTCCTGCTGCGGATGCTGCGGCGGCTGCTCCCGCTGGCTCGGCATCGAACTCTCCGCCGTCAACTGGGGAGTGCTCTCGTGACCGGAGTCGCTAGCCGCCATCCTCTCACTACCAACCCTAGCACCGTCTTCCCTATCGCTCGCCTCCCCGGGATCGCCCTCCGCGAGCTCCGACCGCTCCTCCTCCGCCACCTCGCCTGGCTCCGGCAGCGGCCGCTGCTCGGCGTGGTCGTCTTCGGCGTCTTCCATCTCGTCGTCCTCGTCGTTGTACACCGACAGGAGCATGATCCCCTCCGATTCCTTCTTCTTCGCGGCCATGACTCGTGGTGTACTGAATCGAGCACTAGGATCGAAGCTAATTTGAAGAAAGCTTCGAATTCGTCCGCTAGGATCGTGCTAGAAACTGCGAAGGACGAGGTCGAGCTCTAGAACAAAGAGGGACTAAGGCGAGTCTGGTCGCGAGACGGATTTTGAAAGAGGGAGTCGGAGTCGGAGCCGGAGACGGAGACGAAGCGTTTTGCAATACCTTTGTAAACGAGCATCGCCTGCGTTTTTCTTCTTTTTTTTCCCGAAAAAATAAATAATAAATGCTTTTTTTAATAAAATAAATTATTTAAGAAATAAATGATTTCGACAAATCGCCCCCGTTTATTTGACGAAAAATAAATGATTTAAAAAATATTTTTTAAAAAAAATTAGTAACTTGTGTTTTTAAAATTATTAATGTATAAGATTATTTTCAGTATCGATGATAATATATAAAGGTTAATACCACCAAAAACTCCAAACTGGTACACATGTGATAAATTTAACTAAAATTATTTTTTTGATCATAAAAAATCTCAAATTGGTACACTTGGATTAAATTTATCACAGGTGTATCAGTCTAAGATTTTTCATAGTATTAACTCTATATATAAAACGGTAAAAATATTCTTACTTCATTCATTTATGTGAAAAAGTACTAAATTTATTACAATTATATCAATTTAGTTTCAAATATTTATTTTCTCAATTGAATCATACATATTTTGCATTTATGTTAGTTCGATGAATGAAGAGACATCCTACGTGGCATAGACAACGCCGACATGGACACTTTGTAGCAACATTTCATTATTTTCTGAAATTTTATTAGTTTTTTATTTTATTTTTTCTTTTCCTTTTTCGTTGTTTACTCATCGTGGTTGACGAGGGTCACCGACGCTCGCTCGCCACTAGGAGAGCCACGAACCCCTCGCCAGTGATTGGGCAGGCCCCGCCCGTGGCGGCATGCCCATACCATCTTGAGGCACGGGTGGTAAGGCCATGGTCAGGTTACTGTCGCCCAATATTGTGGTTTCATGCCAACATTTTACGACTTTTGACGGAGGGTCATATCTTTGTATCTCGAGAGGGGAGAATCATGATATACTGTGTGAAACTTTCTAGATAGTCTGGATAACATTTTTTTTTCCTTTGTGATTATATATTCATCGTTAAGCCTCCGTTTATTTCGCGAAAATTGAGCAATTTGAAGAACATTTTTCTCAAAAAAAAAAATTTCTTACAATACTTACAAAAATGAACAAAGTGGTGTCTTTAATTTCCAAGTGGACCTTGAACTTTCTTGGCCATTTCTTTAATTATACTGCTTAAAAAAAAATTAAACAATTTGAAAAACCCGCTAAAGATACCATTTGTAACGGGCCAATAATTTCCAGACCAAGGACAAACCCGTGCGGTGCCTCATGCCTACTCATCCCTATACTCATAGTTTCTCGATTAGGTTGTATTTACATGTTTCATGTTTTAATCATGTCGCCGCGAATTCAATACGTCGTATGCATATGGGACATGATTGGAACACAAAGACCTTACTAGGCTGCCTTGATTGATAATGAGAGCGGTCATTAAGTGGATCACAAGCAATAGCGACCAACACAGATGTTGCTCTCTATCAAAACTGGCCAAAAACAATCTATCTGGCTTCGGTAAAACCTTAGTGGGGTGGTGAATTCATTTGAAAGGGAGAGGAGGATACCGTACAACATAAAATTCAGGAGGTGTGTCTCCCATGCATGTACAAAATGATCCGGGAATTGACAAGAATTCCAAATTTTCTTCCGCAACTTCCAGCCAGCATCTATGAAGTATCTATGAAATGAGAAATTGCGACACATATCACTCGAAATCTGAGAAGAGATCCATGTGTCAATTGTCAGACAGACTAATATTAGATGCGTCAGAAGAATATTTCTTTCACTTGCTTCTGATCTCCATGTTTTAACTCATAACACTCACGCCTCAACGTCTGACATGACGGGATTAAGATGCTTCGACTGGATTTCCATTCACGAATCGGCGAAATCGCTCTACACTCATAGATTGAAAAGTAATTCTCCAGTTGTTTCCAGCTTGCATGTCGATCAAACTTCCATGGACCAAATGAACCTCCAACCCCCATCCTTATTTTCTTGAGTCTTGTCTGCACAAGGAATCCTTTTACGGTCATCCCACAGTGGATCTCCTCCTCCTATTTGTGACACTAAAATCCCTCATCCAAGACATCAAGCAATCACTGCAAAAAAATAATAATAATCGCATCAGAGAAATTCACGGCTTCTAATGCTACTTTCTGCAGCCAGCAAAATACAATGAACAATCTCGCATAAGAAAACCAACACAAACACTATAAAGATTGAAAAAAAGGGGAAATCCAAAACATACACGCCCGATAACCATTCTGCTTCTCTTCTATTTCAAACTTATTTTAAGAACATGTTTGGAGTAAAAACTCGTTTAGTAACGTAATTCTATTTTTTATTTCTAAAACAAAAAATTATTCCAAAAATAAATTTAAAAGAGAAATGAGAAACATAAATTTTCTACTTCTTGAGGAAATAGAAACATAAATTTTCTACCACTAGCTTTTTCTCAAGCACCCGCCGTCGCCGACCACCACCTGCCACCGCCCCACCATTGCCCCTCGCCTCATCGCCAACCGCCACCGCCCGCCGCTGCGGCCCACCGCCGAAGTAAAAAAATGAATAATATAATTTTTTATTTTTAAATAGTAAATTATGATTTCTAAAAGTAGAAATTTTCCGCTGTTGTCAAACGAACTTCTATTTCATGATTATAAATTTTATGTCGTTATCGAACACATTTTTTTGCTCAAAAATTCATTCAAAAACTGAAATAGAAAAAACTATTTATGGAACAACATGGTTGTCATTCACCCCCTTAATTTCCTAAATCACCCCCAACCTTGAATTTAATCTCAATTTTACCGGAATTCTCTTGCATTCCTCAAATAAAAAAAGGGCAATTTTCACTCTAATTCTAAATTTGCTCGTTCCATAAATAATAAAAGTGTTGAAAAAGCAGTCAAAATTCCGATAATTTAAAGAGTTAGTGCCACAAAAAATCTTAACTATATACCTGTAAATTAAATTTTAGAGTCAAACTAGTGAGTTGGATAATATGTAGCGATTAACAAATGTACTCAATTTAAAGTATTCACTCTCCGCTTGTCACGGGTGTGCAAATTTTAGGTTTTTTGTATTATTAATTCAAACTAACAAAAAATAATTGAAGATAAATTTGTCATAAGTGTATCAATTTTAAATTTTTATAGTAAAAAATTAATGTGGGTAGTTCGAAATTTTTTATAATATCAATCCTAATTTACAAAACCTTGTAAGGATAGTTGAACACGATACAGATATGAAATTATTGTGAATCGGATCAAAGTAAACGACTCTTTAGGAAATTAGGCCACTAAAATTGGCCGGAGTTCAGACGGGAGTAACTTAGAATGGAAGATCAAATCAATTTTCACTAGCATAAATAAACAAATCAAAATTACAAGAATTTGGTTGGTGTGTAGATGAAGGCATAGGAATAAGTAGTAAGAATTTTTTCAATGATTTTCCACAACAGGGTGTTGACTGTTTCTTGAGTTCCGAGGACGACGAGAAAGCTGTGGGAAATATAACTTGCAAGCCCCGCCATGTATCTAAAAATCACCGGCACTCTTCGAAAGTTTTCGCATTGTGTCATGTTCGACACTATTCGATATGCTATCGACACGTGATCAGGCATCTAAACACACTAGCAACAAGCAGCTCTAGCGGCTCAATAAGTCATTTCGACACACGCAGAATCAATTTTAAGCATTTTCAAAAAATTAAAAATCAAAATATAAATTTATCAAAAAATATATGCTATGATCATATACCTAATCACTTCAAAATTAATATAACCAGCTAGCAAAAATAATAATAATCGTAAATCCCTAACATAAGAAGAAAAAACTCAATGATATTTATATAGGATTAATACTACGAAAAACTCCAAATTGGTACACCTGTGATAAATTTACCCAAACTATTTTTTTATCGGCAAAAAAATCCAAACTGGTACATCTATGACAAATTAACTCCAAACTATTTTTTTTACTATAAAAAATCTAATCAATACATATGTGATAAATTTACCCTAAATTAATTATTTTTACCATGAAAAATCCTAAACCGGTACACCTGCGACAAATTTACCCTCAGTTAAATTAAATTATTATCACGAAAAACCCCAAATTGATACCCGTGTGACAAATATAGGGTTAAAACATCAAATTGATACATCCATGAACTACTTGTATCATCCAATTCAGAAATTTAACGGTTAGATTTAACGAAAATTAATAGATAATAAATTTATCACAGATAAACCAATTTCAATAAATTCATCACAAGTGTACCAATTTAAAATTTTTCATGGTCAAAAAAATAATTTATAGTAAATTTAACACAAATGTACCGGTTAAGGTTTTTCGTGATAATATCCCCTCCCTCCCTCTCTCTCTCTCTCTCTCTCTCTCTCTCTCTCTCTCTCTCTCTCTCTCTATATATATATATATATATATATATATATATATATATATAGTAATCACGTATCCTTTTCTATTGGAAAGGATGAATTTGCACAAACTAAATAGAGTGAGTGGTTGGAAGTAAATAAACAAAGATGGAGCCAAACAAATCGTTACGATTTTTTCTTTCTTGAATTTCTTCGGAAGAGCGAAACGCTGGCTCCTGACATATTACGGAACGAATCACCAACAAATCGAAGACATCAGAATCAAACTTAAAGAAAGGAGACAGCAGACCAAAATGGAGGTTCAGAAAGGTTCTTCGAATAAACATCCTCGCACAAACCTAATCATTTTCAGTTGCTGTGTTTAAAGCAACTCAAAACTCCGAGGTTAACCCGCTCAATTCGAAAGCGTTAGGAGAAAAGGATCCGAGGTATACAAAAAGCATCCGAGTATGGGGGATGTGTCCTTGATGTCCCTAGTCAGGAAGTATTTGCTCGCCGTCTGCATCAGCTTCGGTCTCCACCGTAGGCTTTGGTGCAGGACCAGCTCCGGGCGCCTGCTTCTTCTTGATACCGCTAACGATGTCGTCAATCCTAAGAAGCATGCAAGCGGCTTCTATGGCCGTCTTGAATGTCTGCGCCTTCACGTTGTAGGCATCCCAGATCTGATATTTAAGTGAAGGGACCAAAAAAAGGGAATCAAAGATGCTTCGGATTCGCCAATAAATGGGGAAAAAACATCTTTCGCTACCAAAGATATTGATTAGCAAATCATTGACACAGACGAACTACTGGTCATGAACAAAAAGCATAGGTGATGGAACTGTCTATCCTTCCCTCGTGGCAAATAGTGAGTCGTAAACTCATCAGCATCCATTGCCTCGAGTTCATTCCAGCAAAAATACTGAGAGTTAACCATCAGGTGCAAGCCAGATGTAATGCCTGACCAGGACTTAAATGGAGGAGGCTGGTTGCAGAAACTAGCTGTGTAGCTTAACATTTGGAAAATGACACTGACCAATCGCGATTACAGCAGAGACCTCACTTCAAAATATAGAAGTACACTAAACTTTAATACACGGCAATTATCTCATTCATGCAGTTTCTGATCAAGGGAACATAATATAGTGTAAGTTTGGTCCAGACAGATGCAAATGAAAGAATGATAAGAGAACAAGCAAAATAAAGACTCTTCAAGTGATCCATATCTTTCAACAAAAAAAATAAGTGATACATACCTTCCGTTCTTTCATGTCGGTAATAGCACCAGTGTTTCCGTCTATGCCAATCCATGCATTTTCTCCATTTGCATGCTGAGTTATTTGACATCAATGTTTAGAAGAGCATCAACAATGGTTCAAAAGACTCTTTCGAGATGAAATAGACCAGAATCGGACAGACGATTACCTTTCCCTGCAAGGCGGTCATGGTTCTTATCACATTCACTCCACAATTCTGGGCTAAAGTCCGAGGAATAGCCTCAAAAGCAATAGCAGCAGCTTCATATGGCCACTGTCACAATCAATAAGCATTGCATCAATTAGAACATCCCACGAAATACATAATGGGAACTATCGTCTCATCTTAGAAAGTGATTCCTCTCAATGTGTCAGCAATATTGAAATTTGAAAGGTCTTATCACAGGCAATGACACAATACAAAAGAATGTCGACCTTTTCTATGCCTTCAATCAAGGAACTCTTCTGCTTCAACATGGCAGAAACAGTCAACTCTGTAGCTCCACCACCAGGAAGGAGTTTTGGATTCTTAATGATGTTTCTTGCAACAGACATGGCATCCTGCACAAAAACTAGCTTCAGAACCTAACAGGACCCAGGCAAAATAATTCCTTTATGAGTTCCGCAGAATACCTGCAAATTTCTTTCAACTTCATTTAAAAGATCCTTACTGGCACCTCTTAAGAGTACTGTACAAGCTTTTGGATCTTTGCAATCAACAATAAAAGCAAAGAACTCATCCCCGATCTTCTTAACCTCAAACAAACCAGCCCCAGTACCAACATCTGACTCCTGCAGTTCATCTGGTCTATTAACAATTGTGGCCCCACAAGCCCTTGCAATTCTGTTATTGTCTGTCTTCCTCAACCTCCTAATGGCACTGACACCAGCCTTACTAAGATAATGGCATGCCAAATCACTAAGTCCTTTCTCCGTTATTACCAAGTCTGGTTTGAATTTCAGTATCTGCATGCATAAATTCTCAATGAACTCTTCCTCAATTCTTAAAAGAAGGCTCCAATCTTCTTCTTTGAGCAACTCCGCATTTGTCTGATTCTCGCCTTTCTTGTACTCAAGAGGGCAATCAAGAAGAATGATGCGTGGGTTGACGATCTTCCTTCTCATTTTTCCAGGAGCGACAACATCCTTATTGAACATAACTCCTTTAAGAACCCTCGAATCTTCCAACTGTCCACCAGGGATCTTTTCGACCTTTATGTACTTTTTTATATCCACTTCTCTCAGCCCTTGACCAAGATCCACACCAACAGTTGTGGTAGCATCAATAGCTAAATCCTGAAAAAGACCATATTGAATGGAATTTAAAAACCAAAGTTCATTTTGATAAATGCACATGTGACTCTTGGCACCAACTTTAAAATTTTAAGAGAATGCGCTCTAGAAGAGCCAACAATATACACCATAGCCACAGAAGTATTTACCAAGCAACATAACACTAGTCTAGATGGGCACAGTACAAAAGTCGTCATCAAGACCCTCACCTATTTTTTTTTTAAATATTCAGTACAATTTGTCACGTGGATAACTCCTTAAGCTATATATTTTATTGTTTCAATGTCAATGGCAGATGACATACTGTGAACTTCACTGAGTTTCCTTGCAGACTTGGACACCAGTCAAACATCAATGCACATGCCTCATCACACATTCAATTTCAAGCCTGATGTTAAGTAAATTCACCGATATATGCAATATTCATCTGCGTTCAGAGTGTACTTACCGCAATCAGATCCCCAAACTGACCGGTGAACTTTGTACCAATGCTACTCTTAACAAGACCAAGCATGCTAGCACCTGCGCATTAATCCCGATATCAATTTCACATAAAATATTCATCATCATGAGATGATCAGAAACAGTAAAGACAGTAAGAAGTTCTACCAAGTCAAATCAAGAATGACGAATGGCTTCGTGATCATGTGTGTCTCAAGCATATAATGGCAAACTACAAGAACAGAGGTATAACCAGTGGTGCATAACATCTGCAGGCGTGCTGAGTCCGCATTGTCCAGGACCGGTAGACCCAAAGTTTAAAGTTACATATCAGTAAGAAATTACCTACAAGTAATTTGTCTTTGCATTTTAGTCTAACAATATTAAGTTATACTAATTGACACCCATCTAATTTTGACTTTTCTCTCTCTCCCCACAATGTGCCAATGCTAACATGCAAGCAACTAACAACCAATTGATAGATCAGACTAAGAAACAACGAACTCATCATCTTAAGAAGCTTCAAACCAGGCAACACCTGGACCACAGTCTCCTTTTGAAAAAAAGAATTTTAATATGCTTTAGAGTTCAACATGCAAGTGGTAACAGATCAATTTTGTTTTCTTTTTTTTATCTTATAGAAGGTCCACCAAGGTTCTTCCTTTGAGTCCTTATGCTCGAACAGGAAGTACCCAAAAAAGATACTGTTTTGAACCCTTATCTTTTTGCCCTGGTTATGGATGAGCTAATAAAAGATATCCAATATGTGTCGTGGTGTATGCTATTTGCAGACGATGTTGTGCTTATTGATGATACCAGCGCTGAGGTTAGCGTTAAATTAGAATTATGGAGAAACACGTTGGAGTCTAAAGTATTTACGTTAAGTCGAAATAAGACCGAATACTTAAAGTGTGAGTTCGACACAGTAAAAAAAAAAGATCAAACAGCCGTCAATATGCTAGGACAGAAAGTACCCAAAAAAGATACTTTTAGATATCTGGGACCAATATTGCAAAAGGATGAGAGATTAATGAGGATGTAAATTATAGAATCACAGCAGGTTGAATGAAATGGCGCAATACATCAGGATTTTTGTGTGATCATAAAATTCCCCTTAAGTTAAAAGGAAAATTTTATAGAACGGCAGTAAGACCTGCCATGCTATACGGAGCTAAATGTTGGCCAACACAGAGGCAACATGAGCATAGAATGGGAGTAGCGAAAATGATGATATTAAGGTGGATATGTGGTCATACAAGGATGGATAAGATAAGAAATGAAGATATTTAACGAAAAGTAAAAGTAAAACCGATAGCAAAAAAGATGAGAGAACAAAAATGGTTTGGGCATATTCTTCAAAGATCTCTAGACACTCCGGTAATAACAGAATTTTGCTACCGAGAGCATAACACGAAGAAAGGAAGATGTCAACCGAAAATTACTTGGGGGAAGGTAATAAAACAAGATTTAATGGAGTGAGAAATAGATTGGCGTACGGTTTGTCTTAGGACGGAGTGGAGCAACGCTATTAGTATTATTGAGGGACAGGATTCTCATGTTCCTGTCTGTTTTAATACTTCCCCTATATACATGTGTGTGTATTTATCTATATTTTTATCTTTGTTTATTTATTTTTACACAATCTATTTTCCCTCGATCGATCTTACTTCTATCCTATGTATCTTTGAGGATTCATCCATCGCCGACCTCAACTAATTTAGGATAAAGTTATTATTGATGCTGATCTTATAGAAGGTCCACTCTGCTCAAAGGAAAGGATAAGATAAGAAGAAAATGAAAGATGCAACAAAGATACATGCATTCCGAACCATAATGAATGAGACATTCCTCTGTTGTCATTCAGAAAAATAAAATCGACCACCGAGAAAAATGAACCAAATGTAGGTCCCCGATAGAGATTAATGAAGACAGGCAAGAAATTCAAAGAACAAAAAATGCCTTTTTCTATATAAGAAAAAATTGGTATCTAATTCGAATAAAAATTTCTTCAATTGATGACAATTTCCAAAGCTGGCAAAATGCAAAATTACATGAGCAACTGAAAGAGTGAAATTGCCATATGCAAGGAACTTACGATCATTAATGTCAACTGCCATTGCAATTTTATCCAATACAGCAACAGCATCCTCCAAAGCTTTGTTATAGGCTGTCATACAAGCAATAATTAAATTAAGACATTATCCAAAAGATGATCTTCAAAGAGCATCACAATCTTCTTACCGCGGCAAATGACAGTAGGATGATAGTTCTTGTAAATGAAGGCTTCTGCAACATGAAGCATTTCACCAGCTTCCAACACATTTAAATTTAAAATGTAAGACACTATCAGTGGAGAGGAAATAAGAACTGTAAATATAAAACACTTTGTATACATATTCTCAACTTTGTGTCCATAAATATTCAGAGAGTTTTTAAGGTCATAAACACCAATGATAATAGCAACAACATTCAGCAACTAAATGAAATACAACCCAAGATCAGGAATATCATCTGACGTGGCGACAGAAAGAAGGTAAGTGCGCGGGGTAAACTGTATGCAGAAAAATGCACTTCCATTTCAGCGGACTTAAATACAAATTCATTGCTTAGAATAGACAACTATGAATCTACTCTCCGTCAAATTGTACAGCAAGATTTGAGAATCCACATCCATCAAATCCACAGCATCTAACTTCTAAATACCTTACAACAATTACAAGGAGGCCAATACACTTCAAGTCACCATATTTAAGATCACAATGCATTGGAAGCTCTTGTATTTAATACGAAGACTTGAAGTCCTGAACAAATATATCCTCTGGAAAAAAAATTACTTCGATATCCCAAAGCCATTTGTTCATCCAAAGTTCGCTTTCTTGCTTAGAATTCAATTCTATATGCTAGTCTGCTAAGTAAACGCGATCAAATCCCAATAGGTGGATTATTTACAACCTCACAACCAAAAAATTTCCATCATATCACAAACCCTTATATAGATGAAATTGGAAAAGTTTTCAAATTGCGGAGGCAAAAAAGTTGCTCTCTCTAAATTAATACTTCATCGATCGTGATAAATCATTTTACATTGTCATCAATAAATTCCAACTTCCACCCCAAGGTCCTGCCCAAAAGGATAATACATAAATTGATACGTTTGGTTACATCAGCCTAGACTTGCCTAGTGAAAAAAAATTCGCATCGAACAGCAATCTGAGTAATCCGAACATAGACAATAGCATTTTTCACTGAAAGCTGATATTTAGTATATCTGTGTCATGAAATGCGAGGAATCGCCTAAGACACAACCATCTGTGACTATCAAGGACATACCAAGGACAATAACAGAAGTCGTTCCATCTCCAACTTCTTCATCTTGGGTGCGGCTAAGCTCAATCATCGACTGTCATACCCATGCAGCAATTGTTAGACGAAGCAACAAAAGGAGTGTGTGAGTGTGTATATAATGCCTGTCATTTTCAAAAAAGTAAATGTGCACTCAAACTGGCTCAATAATATACAAAAGAGCACTGCTGAAACATGTTGAAATTTGATTTTAAGCAGTAAAGTAAATGAGCTCTAGCAAGAAAAGTGAGCCCTCAAGAGTCATGTCAAGTCGTGCCTTTGCAGCAGGATGTGCAATATCTAGTTCACGAAGGATAGCATTTCCGTCATTTGTCACAACAATTCCTGCATGTGATAATAAAATGATTTCAGCAAAGATGCAAAACACATATGCTCATGAGGCTCCAGAATGAAGAAGATGAATAGTTATTCACTTTGTTACAGTCAAGTCTAGCAACCATACCAGCTTTGGATGGTGAATGGCTGCTACTCTTCCAATTTATTCCATATTTAAACACGTGAAAAACCTTGTCAACTGTCTTAGATGAATATTTTCAAACCAATTTTTGTGCTCCCTGTTCAAGTACACAGTCTCGTTTCTTATTGGCACCAAGTGAAAAATGTATATTTGCTCAGTTCTAAGATGATTACTATAACTAAAGAACGGAAAATAAATTCACTCAATTGACTGCCATTTACTAATATGCAGCAAATACGTCATGGAGCTGAATAGACATTAGGACAAATGATACTTAATTGCTTGTATTTGTGACAGAAAGAAAGCTTTGAAGAGAATGATGTGATAATTCCCACTCATGCTTTGTTTAAAATTTGCAAAATGTAATGGTAACAATAGTTGTCGACATCTACCTAATGCTCATAGACAATGTTTAAAAGCAACAAAAATCAAGTCTATGTGAGAAAATTCTTCCCTTCATCTTTGTAAAATTTGGATACCATGGAAAAGGGGAAGCATTGTTTGCCCAAGCTCGTGAATTTGAATGCAAACAAAGCAAGGGGAATGGGAAAGCGCCTATACAAACCCATGATTGAAAGGACATTCTTATATATGATGATATGATCTCAAACAGGGGATGAAATTACATCAACGTTGTATTAATCATTAGACAAGTTCCGACAACAGAACTTCACCTCCACTAGCATCAAGGAGCATCTTCAACATGGACCTTGGGCCCAAGGTGGTGCGGATAATATCAGCAACAGCCTGTCACATGTATTAGCACAAGTAAAAAAGACTCAACAGCAAGAGAGCAGAGACAAAGTTTAAACAAAAAAGGCACTTGAAAAAAAAGATGAAGACCCACCTAAGTCAACATCAACATCAACTTTATCCCAAACTAGTTGGGATCGGCGGTCGATGAACAAAAAAAAAATGAACTAAAAGCAAAACAGATTGAAAAAAAAAATTATATATATGGAAAAAGGACTAAAGAACAGCCATGAACATAGGAATTCCGCCGCTCCACAATGTTAATAGCTTTCCTCCACTCCGTCCTAAGACCAACCGTACGCCAATCCATTTCCCACTCCATTTAATCTTGTTTTACTACCTTCCACCAATTAAGTTTCGGCCGACCTCTTCCTCTCTTCATGTCAAGCTCTCGATAATAAATTTCTATTCTTATTGGATCATCTAAGGATCTACGAAGAATATGCCAACCCATCTCAATCTGTATTCTCTCATCTTTTTTGCCACCAAAGCTACTCCAACTTTTTATCGAATATCTTCATTTCTTATCTTGCCCATCCTTATATGATTACACATTCAATTTAACATCTTCATTTCCACTACTTCTATTTTATGTTCATCTTGCTTCTGTATTGGCCATCATTTTGTATAGCATTGCAGGCCTTACTACAGTTCTATAAAACTTTCCTTTTAGCCTAAGAGGGATTTTGCGATCACACAAAAACCTTGATGCACTACGTCATTTCATCCAACCTGCTCTAATTCTATGACTTGCATCCTCATCAACCTCTCCTCATTTCTGCAAAATTGATCCTAGATATCTAAAAACATCTTTCTTGGGAACCTCCTGTCCGAGCATATTTACGTATTCTAGACCTCCTCCTCTTGCCATATCAAACTCATACTTCATGTTCGATCTTACTTCTACTTAACGAAAATCCTTTAAACTCCAACGTGCTTCTTCACAATATTAATTTATCACCAACCCTAGCCCCAGTCTCATCAATAAGCACAATAACATCTGCAAATAGCATACATCACGGCATTCAACGGAAATATCTTTTGTTAGCTCATCCATAACTATGGCAAAAAGATAATGACTCAAAGTAGAACATTGATGTAAGCCTACTATAATTGGAAAAAAAAAAACTTAATGTGCCATTACAAACCTTCACACATGTAGTAATACCATCGTACATATCCTTGATCGCCTCTACATACTTAAAAGGCATCTTTTCTTCCCAAGAACCCATCACAGAACCTTTATTGGAATATTGTCATACGCCTTCTCGAGATCAATAAATACCATATGAAGATACTTCTTTTCTCTATATCTCTCCATCAATTATCGTATCAAGAATATAGCCTCCATGGTAGATCTTCCTAACATAAATTCAAATTGATTTACAGATATATTGGTTGCTATTATCAAACGATGCTCAATAATTCTCTCCCGCAACTTCATAATATGGCTCATAAGCTTGATGCCTCTGTTGTTGGAACAATTCTGGATATCCCCTTGTTCTTGTAGATAGGCACAACTATACTCTTCCTCTATTCGTCAGGCATCCTATTAATTTGGAGAATCTCGCTAAAAATGTTAGTAAACCACCTTATTGCTACATCCCCAAACATCTCCACACTTCAATAGGGACACCATCAGGTCCCAAGGCTTTACTAGTCTTCATCTTCATCTTTATCTTCATCTTCTTTAATGCCTCCTTAATTTCATGCACCTTAACTCTACGCACAAACCTTATGTTTAAATAATCAGAAACGTCCTCCACATCTATCTCACTTCTATCGCTCTCTCCGTTAAAGAGCTTGTTAAAATAGCTTATCCACCTTCAACTTCTGCATCTCTTACTAAAAGTTTTTTATTTTCATCCTTATTGCATATAACCTGTGTCAAATCTTTACTTTTCTTGTCCCTTATCTTTGCAAGCCTATAGATACAATTTTCTACTTCTTTGCTCTCCTGTTTTTTTGTCCAAGTCGGTGAAAACCCTGCTTCTAGCCTCTCGCACCGCTTTCTTGGTCTTTTTTATCGTCAATCCAAACTTCTGCAAATTCTCTTCCCTTGGACATTTATGCAAGCATTTGAAACTCCCTTCTTCTGTTTAATTGCCTCTCGCACCTCTTCATTCCACCACTAAGTTTCCTTTGTTTGATGTTTGGTCCCTTTACTTTCCCTTAACACCCCTCTTGCCACTCTTTGGATGCATTTAAACATCTCATTTCACATCATATTTACTTCGCCCTCTAACGGCCACGCTAAAGTTACTCAATTTCTCCTACAATCTACCTTAAAATCAAGCCATGCAGAATGATATATCAGACATGCTTATGGGTTATTTTAGAAAAATTTGAAAAAGGAAGAGCTTTGATTTTCTCCAGAGGTTCTCTGTTTTGCTATTATTTTAGTGGCTTCTAGATTCTTAACTAGGAAATTTCTCCCCACTCAAAACAGTGATGTGCAAATTATACCCGTTCCTCAACATTAAGATTTGGAATGACCCAATCATCAAGTCAAGACATCACAAAATTCAATTAGTTTGGCAGCCAGAGGAACCCAGACAGAATTCAGAAAGTAATTGAAAAGCTGCTTACCTTGGATGCTTGGATATTAGCATGGTGTACCTTGCTTCCAGATTCACGTTTCAATGAATCCTCTGTTCCATGAAACATTAAGAATTTATTCACAGAGGCATAAAAATGGCAATGACAACCTTACTTGAAACACGTCATTGTCATCCTAAAGCCAACTACAAATGTGCGCAAACATATCTAGTAAAATGCACTTCAAAAGGACAGAGCCCAGCCCCTCAGAGCACAAAGTAATAATCTAAAAAAACCACTACAATAAACACTAACAGATCGGCCGGATCATACAGGAGGGAGCTAGAAGAAAAAAAAGAGTCAGAGAAGAAATGATGGAGCTTACTGAGAACGAGCATCGGAGATTGCAACATTTTGTTGCTGCTTCGAGAAAAGTTCCCTAAAACAAACAAGGACAAAAGAGATGCAACTGGTTAACATTCCGAGATGAGAGATCCGAGCAAGCAGGGATAGCAACGCAACACGCAAAGCCTCGATATCTCATCGATCCGCACGAATGAACTCATTTTCAGTTCACAGAATCAGAGCATTCTGAACCGGACAGTGAAGTAGGATTCAAAATCGCCGGAATTAATTGCTCAAGCGGCGGGAAGCCCAAACCGTGACAGCGAAGAGAGAGATACAGATCGCAGAGAGAGAGAGAGAGAGATACCTAGACAGGACAGCGACGAGCGGTCGCGAATCCCAAGGCGCGCAACGAAGACTCGAGTTGGGTAAAACGCGGGAGGTTCGGCTGCTGTGGCGTGAGAACGGCAACCGGCGGCGAAGTCACTGTGGCGGCGACGAGGCCCGGCGGGGTGGCAGACGGACGAGGGTGGCGGACGAGACGGAGAGAGTGTGTCACTGTAGGGAGTGAAGAGGTGGTGAGAGAGATGGTGAAGTGGGTACGAAGGGAAGAGCCGAAGAGAGACGAAAACTGAAGGCCAAAACTGAAACAGTGATTAGGGTTTAGTCTCTCTCCCTCTATCTCCAGGCGTTTCGAGAACTCTAGGCGGGAATTTCCCACCAGACCCCTCTCGTTTCCACACATAATGTTTTGTTTGCGCCAATTGATTTTGTTTTATGAAGGTGAATAAATATATTTTACATTATTCAATTGCAGGTGTCAAGGTAATGTTAATAAACGTCAACATATGATAAAGGAGAGCTAAATAGTTACGCTGGTTCAATTCGGATATTGGATCGATCAATTCAATTTAGAACTAATGCTATACAACATACTTTAAAGACAAAAAATAGTGAGATGCAACTTGAGAGTATGAAACCCACGACCTCCAACTTAAAGTATACACAAGATTACTAACTAACAAAAATTTACTATCGTAGGTAGAAAAATGTAATATCAACCATGTGAATTTCACATGCCAAATCCAAGAACTAAGTGGAACTGAGAACTGGCTGATTCGATTTGAAGCTGATTTCAACTATAATCGATTCGGTTTCCGATTTCAAATTTTCAGCATCAGAACCGACCAACTGTATAAATGGTATACATACCTCTAATTGACTTGAGAAAGCCTTTTTAGTTTTTTTTTTTTTTTGTGGGGCGGGGGGTAAGGAAGCCTTGTTAGAATTTAAAACCATACGATTCGAAAAAAATAGTTATTGTGACCATTATGTTAAAACTTTACAAAACTAGAATGCAAGTGATATCAAATGGATTTAAAAGTTGGTTCAATTTCTCAACAAGCCATATGCAAACCTCGCAAGACTAGACTTAATAGTAAGTAGGCCCCATAAGCACACAAAAATGTCTTGGAGCTAGGTCGGTCGTATCTAGTCCGGTTGGGTAAAAAATGATCCAACCCATACAAATCAATTTAATCTATTTTGGCCCATTTCCGATCATATTACCAAAACATATTAATATTTTATCCAATTTAGAATATCTTATACTCACCTATTCAACCCACTTTCAACATGTATATATTAATTGGATAAAATCTTCACATCAAATTAAATAACAAAAATCTATTAAATAAAAACAAAGAACGTCAAAAACTTATCAATTAAAATATTTATAAAAGAACTCTCGATAAGTGAACGTTCGATCAGCTAACTTTTATCTTGGGCCAAAAATTGAAACTAGGCCCATTTGGGCCCAAATAGAATTTTTCCCAAGAGCACTGTCCCTCGGTCAACGGGCCCATCTTGAAGAGAGCCAACAAAGACCAGTGAAAGTTTTAGTCTGGTCGAATCTTCCTAAGCCCATGATGAACGGCCCGCGATCCCCATGTCTCCGTAAAATTTGTAATTATTTACATTTCTAATGCAATCATATATGTCGCTTACAAAAATGAATGAACGAAAATTATCTTATTATTCCTGAAAGTATTTAAACATAAATTGTTAATGGGAATAAAAGCATTTTTGTTATTTAACTAACTATTTCAAGCGATACAAGCAATCATTTTTAAACATATATCTTCAAAATCATTCAATTTTCGGGAAACAAACAAACCCTTAAAATCCACCACAAATCCAACCGATTTCTCATATGTTGCAAAAGAAATTCGTGGTTTAATACATGTCTCCATCGTTCTAAAAAATAACGTTACCCTGTTATTTTCGTCGTTTTTTTTTTAACTTACTTGCACCTTTACTTTGTGACTGTAGACCAGAAAGATGAGTTTATACTCGTCTTCTGAGCTCTACTTTGGATATGTGATTGTGACATGGTAAACATGTGGCAGAGATTTATTTCGAAGCAAAGATATCCACGGAAGGGTTCGCACTATTCAGATATTCACGAACAAAAAGTATTGTATTCTTTTTTGGATAGATCCTGAAAGGAGAAGGAAGACTGGAATGCGAGCATGCTTCTAGTATGAATTCACCCGGTGAAATAGTATCCATTTTCGGATTGCATTTATTTAATCAATGTAAAATAAAGTCTACATTTTCACATTTAGATAACTGACATACGAGTTATATCCTATCAAAATTTAAGTAGACATGTCAACCATTCAATCATACATCTATAAGAAAAATATATTTATATTGCAAATAGACCTAATATCTGCATTTTAGCTCATTTCTTTGTTATTCTCAAATTCTTTGTCCCTTTTAACTTGTAAAACGAATAAAGAGAGAGTATCCCCTATTCATTTTCAAGCGATAAAACTTTCAATGAAAATATTTTGTGAAAGCAATGCGAACCATTTAAGTTAAAATTAGAGTAAAATGACTAGTCAAAATATAGCAATACACATATCCGTTAGTTACATACATTATCTAAACAAAGAGATTTACTTGATAATAAGACTCCACTTAAGTGAAAATTAAGAACGCGAATGATAGCCATTCTATTTTTGAAATTAATTTCCAGCTAGAAATAGATTTATTTTATTTATTTATTTATAGTTTCTGAACATATAAACGCGTTTGATAACAATACAAAATTTATATTGCTAGAAGGGAAATTCGTTTGATAATAACATAAAATTTTTAAGGTTGTCGGTGAACGATGGATGGCAACTGGCAACAGGTGATCGATGACCGAGGTTGGCAGACCGGCGATTGACGAACCGGTGGATGGCAGATCGGAGATCGCCGCCGACGTATGGCAAATCAGCGACGGGGATGCTAGAGAGAGGGATTGAGCGATGAGAAGAGCCCTTATATTTCATTTATGTTCCAGAAATAGAGAAGATGAAAATTTTAACTTCTGATTTGTGTTCCAAAACCTATTTCCTAAACAAAAAATGCGTTACATAAAAAAGAAAAATGAAATGGCGTCGCCTAACGGATTTCAGTTCCAAAACTGTTTCAGAAACAAGTTTGTAACAAAAATGGAGGAACATAACGGTTGTTGTTCGCGCCCTAAATGTTGTAATTATCCAAATTCCAATTACGCGAATCAAAACTTAACGTGATATATTTTACTAATGTTGGAATTAAGAAAGTGGTCCGGCACATGGCGTGCATCATGGGAGAACTTTCACGGTGGAGAAAAAAAAAATGACAAGACAACAAATACATATATCTTTGTCAATCATATAGGAAAAAAAAGGGGCAAAACAAATTATTTTCGTCGAATATGAATTCCTCATTCAATCATGGAAATGCAGGACAAATTTGCAGGACCAAGCCCCTAGGCTTTACCCGATTTTCTCTCCTCTTGATTGCGATTTTCGCATGTTGCAATGATAACGCATGTGAATTGACTCGTAAAACAGTAGACGTCCACGGACGATTCCGCCCACGTATTTGACAACAACTCGGCATGAATGTGCTTGTCCAAATCAATCAAAACCTCGATCATCAAATGGAAAAACGATCATTATCATAATGATTTCTTTGGTTTTTAATTCCGCAAATGAAAAAAACGATCATTATTGCGTGTCCAAATCCTTCTAATCGCATTATCTCTTACTAAACATAATATGAACAATTGTCCAAGAAAATCCCAAACATATTGCAATTTTATCATTTCAATCTTAAATCTTTTGATTTTGTCAATTTTATCTTAAATATTTTCACGTTTTAACAATTAAGTACATTCGGCCAATTTTGGATGAAAATCACAGACGTGTAAAATGAGACGTTCTACTTGGGATGGCTAATGCTGATTTGGACAAATTTAAAATATCATACAACTTTTCAATTTTTTATCTGATTATTACTTTATTTTATTATTTTTGTGTTCTTTTTTTTCGTTAAAGTGGCCGACAAAGGTCACCGAGCCCTCGCTGGCTGCGGGTGCCGCCATGGCCTCGCTCAGTTGGCCACTTTAAGAACAAAAAAATAAGAATGAAAGAAAAGAAAAGACTATATAAAAAAATTGAAAACGTATTAAAATGTTATTTATAAATGTCCACGTCAACACTAGTCGTGTATATAGGAACAACGATTTTCAATTAAAAAAAATTAATTTGGTCAGATGAACTTAATTGACAAAATTATTGAAAAAATTATTGAAAAAATTAAAAGATTTAGGAGTAAGTTGATAAAAATCCAATAGGTTTAAGACTTTATGGATATTTTTTCAACAATAATATTATGCTATAGCCATTTGGGTTTGTGCAGGCGAGTTGAAGCATACGATTCAAGCCGAGGACGGATATTTTGGAACTAGCTTGCCCTCGTGAATCGCAGCTCTCCATCCCTTGCCATCCTTCATGTGTCTTCCAAGACATTCGGGGCAGGACGACTCGAGATCTCTATGACTTATACGTCTCGTCTTTGTCGATTCAACATGATACTTAATTAACACGTTTTCAAAGTATTGATAAGTCTGTTTAACACGAAAATTAGCTAGTTAAAGAAGGAGAACCTTGGTACTTGGAATTTTCATGCTTGGATTAGGAATTATATCCTGTAACAAAATGTTGCCAAAGAATGAAAACTTTATCACATACACAAATTGTTTTTTCTTTTTTCCCCTCTTCTAAAGGGGGTCCAATTCCAAGGTAAGTTCAACCAAGGTCCGGAGTAGCAAATGTGCATGCAAACATCGATATTCCTTTCTCTTTTGGCAAAAACCAAAAGGAAGATTGCAAAAAGAACGGAATAACAATATAAAAATAAGAATTCATTCAAAGGAATAAAGTGCCCAAAAAGAAACAAAAACAAAAAGGCCAAAAGCAATAAAAAAAAGAAAAAGAAAAAGAAAAGAAGAATCAAAGTCGATAATTGAAGGGGGAATGGTCGAAGAAGAAGGTGGCGTCGCAGAAGAGACAAGCAATAAGTGGGATTCTCCGATATCCCATGTTCCACATCCCAATCTTAAATTCATTTTCTTTTGAATTTTCCTCGTCCTTCTTTTTGACTTTAAAGATCTTGTCTCTCTACTATACATGCCCAAAAAAATTCAAAATCCCCACTACAACAAACAATGGACAGCAAGCCGTGGTCCATACTGGAAACCCAATTGCCCAAAAAAAAGAAAAAAACCGACCCGGATCTTATGTCAAGTGACAAGCTGACGTCATATAGGCGAGTCGAGCGAGGGTTTTTCTTGTCTGGAGGGACGAGATCGATTGACGACAAACTCGTTTGCAACCGCCGTGTCGCCTAATTTTGGCATTGGGGCGGCCTGCGTCGACTTGGCGGGCCTGGCGAAACCCCAGAGCTTTTTGAGCACTTGATAGACCCTTGACTCAGTCAGCTCGGCTGGGGGCGGAGGTCCTTGAGGAGACCCACGACCTGCTGCATGGTGGGCCGCTTCCCGGGAGACTCCGCCGTGCACAGGTAACCCACGCGGAGGCACTCCACCATCTCGCTCACCGCGCCGCCGCCGATCCTCAGCCTCCTCTCGAGCGTCTCCTCGCCGCGCCCTTCCCTCACCAGCCTCCTCGCCCGCGCCAAGCTCTCCTCGCTCCCTTCCCTCCCCGTCAGCAGCTCCACCAAGATCATCCCGAAGCAATAAACGTCCCTCTCCGGGGAGGGGCCGGCACGCTCGATCCTCCCGTCCCAAAACAGTTCTTTCCCGCTCCCGAAGTCCTGGATCCCGAAGTCGGAGATCCGGGGCTCCAAGTCGTCGGCGAGGAGGACATTGGAGGCGACGAGTCGGCCGTGGGCGGACCCCGCGTGGTGGAGGTAGGCGAGCCCTCGGGCGACCCCGACCGCGACGCGGTGGCGCGTGAGCCAGTTCGCTTTATCCGCGGAGGACGGTTCGCCGCCTGGATGCTCCCACGTGTCGGTGCTCCAGTCCTCCACGTCGAGAGCGCCAGCTGGGAGCTCGTGGAGCCACTGGCGTAGGTCCCCGTTGGGCATGAACTCGTGCAACACCAGCTTCTCCTTGCCTGCAACTCATATAGAAAGATCCATTCATTCGAACCTTATTAAAAAAAAAAAAAAAACCTAATACGGAAAAATAAAAATGTCCCCTAATTATGGTTTATAACAATTATAATTTCCTCGTGAATATTTTAACATAAGGACAGTAAGGAAAAAAGAAAATGGAAATGAAAGCTAAATCCTGATTGGCAGGGGAAGTGGAACGGACGATAGAAGCCAATGCAAAATCTAGGACGTGAGGGAAAGTCCTTATCACGACCTGAAAGCGCAATCATGACCGTTCGTCGATTTACGTGACTGCGAGCGAAGAGTACAAAACCCATGAGTTGACAAACCGGGTTCGCTCCTCGAAGACCCGTGACCCGATTTTTAATACGGTAGGTGGAGGATGGAGGGTCGTCAATGCAGGCCCAGAAATATCTGCACAGCCATAGTCCCTGCGAGCTCCGTCGCAGAGTCCCAGCACCAGGCAGAAAGACGGGCGATTCACGAGCGCAGAAAGTTACAATCAATGCACCGTTTTCAAACGAATGAAGTTCAAATGACCTCGTAAAAAGGAAAAATTATGACAATTTAATTTTAAATTTATTGAGCAAATCACGGTTTAACTCTAAATCTTTCAATTTTACCTATATTATATTAATGCAGTTCTTTTGATCAATTGCCGCCTCAAATAGCCGAGACGCCTGTTCATGAACACCATATAATCGATTCTCGAAAATTTGTTGAAGGACTACATCAAAATATGACGAGAGAGTTTAGATTATATTGATAAAATTTAAAAAAATTATGAATTAGTTAGTGTATTTATAATAGATTTATGGCTGATTTGGTGATTATTTCCGTAAATATCCAAAATTTTAAAACAAGCTTAACAAATAAATAAATGAAAATCACAAAAGATATGGCAACAGTAGTGACGTACCGGCAATGCAGTAACCAGAGATGGGCAGCAGGTTTGGGTGCTTGAGCTTCGCGAGCCCCTCGAAGACCCTCGCCGCGTCGCCATGATCGACGGCCCTCGCGCCTTCGAGCACCCTGATCGCCACGTGGAGGTCCCCCGGCAGCACCGCCCGGTAGACCGGCCCGCACCGCCCCTCCCCCAGCAGCGACTCCCTCCCGAACCCCGACGTGGCGGCGATCAGGTCCCTGAAGGTCAGGCTCATCAGCGGCTTCTCGAACATCACCACCGCCGCCGACGACGGCTCCTTTATGTCCGCCACCCACGCCGTCCCCGACTCCGTCTCGAACGCGAAAGGCCCCGACGCCCTCTCCATCCTGAATTCGGGCCGGGCCGGGCCCGATATCGCCCACTTGTTCTTCCTTCTCGCCAAGGTCTTCCTCCTTAAGTAGACGCAGCAAAGGGCGGCGAAAGCGGCGGCGACCATGGAAGCCGTTACAGGAGCCAGTATCAGGATCAACTGCCTCTTTCGCGGTTCGGATCTCTTGCTCGCGGCGCGCTTCTTGATGGGTTCGCGAGCGGTGTCCGTCGAGTTACGGTTTCTCGTCGCCGGGCTCGGGGGTTTCGGAGCATCGGTTTCGAGGACGAGGTTCTTCCCGGCACGGAGGAACGCCGAGTCCCCGAACTTCCGGCGAGTCTCGGGGCCGACGCGGCCGGCGAAGTCGTTGAGCGAGACGTTCAGGAAAGCGAGGCCGGTCAGCGGAGGGAAATCGTTCGGGAAGACGCCGGTCAGCGAGTTGTTGGAGATATCCAGGTAATTCAAGGACTTGAGGGACGAAACGGGTCGCGGGTCTCCCGAGATATTGCAGCCCGAAACGTCAAGCCGCTCAAGCGCGGCGAGCTCCGAGAGGCCAAGAGGGAACGCCCTGAGATCGTTGCCGGAGAGGTCGAGGAGACGGAGGCGGGAGAAGATGCCAGAGAAATTGCCCATGTTGGTGAACCTGTTGCGGGACAGATCGAGGACTCGCAGCGAAGAAGACGAAACGTTTCGGGGGGTGGCCGCGTCGAAGGCGATGCCACCGCCGAAGCGGTTCGAGGAGAGGTTGAGCTCGACGAGGCCTGTGGCGGCGGAGATGAACCGGCCGGGGACCGATCCCTGCAGCGAGTTGTCCGAGAGGTCGATGGTCTGCAGGCCTTTCACGGCCTTCAGGTGCTTCCACGCGACGATCCCGCTCAGGTTCCGAGAGGGGAAGCGAATTTCGGCGAGGGACGAGGAGCAGGTGGAGTTGGAGTTGGGGACGGAGGGAAGCCAGGAAGGGTCGAAGCCGGAGACGGAGGCGAAGGCTCTGGAGACGAGGTCGTGGTCGGCGGCCGTCGTGGTGGTGTCGCATGCCGAGTCGACCAGGACGAGCCACCACGCGAGCGCCATCAAGAACGGCCCGAGAGAACCACCCTTGCCGATCATTTCCATGTCGGAGATTACGAGGCTAGCGATGGCTGGCTATTGTCAGCGGCATATAAAGAGAGAGAGAGAGAGAGAGAGAGAGTTTTATCGATCGGGCGGAGGTGGTTTTGGTTTGGCCTTTTGACTTGGGTCGTCTCGTCTCGTCTTTGTCTCGTGTGTGGGTAGTGACTTAGTGAAGCAGGAGGTCGAGCAGTCGCAGGGAATTTCGTAAAAAGAAAGATCTTCTCCGCGAAGTGAAGCCCTCCCTCCCCTCTCTTTTTACAATGGAATGGAGATCTTTCTTTTTATTTCTTCTTTTGCCTTCCTTTTCTCTCCTATGAACTTAGTTGAGCCAAAGATCTAATTACTCTCTAATATGGAGCTTGTTCTGCTAACATCACTGGTATATCGATGTAGATTATGCAACCACACTTGTATTCTTGTGAGAAACAGGAAAAAGAAAGAAATAGAGATACATGAGATTCCTAAAGCCACTTGGGAATCGAATTGGAGGACTGGTCGGTCTGATTTTCAAGTGAATCCATGACTAAGTGGACCAGTTAGTAATTCTCTAAATGGGACCCGCCCTTTTAGTACGATTCTCGATTTCAGAATGGAAATCGGCTCACATCAAACTGATTACCCTTATATTTCTCCATCCTTATTTTCTTGAGTTTTATCCATTTTCATACATGGACTAAATAAGAGAAATTTGCTAGAATAATCAAAGTAAAACTAGTTACAAACCACGCAACTTAGATGTGTTTGCTCGATTCATATTAGAATGTTTACATGTTATTTTGCTTGTATTAGCATATAACTGTTTTCAATTAGGACATCGAGGATGTTGTCGTATTTCACCGCCAGTGCATAAATACTGGAAAAGAAAAAGTTCTATAAAGTTGAACATACAGAAAAAAAAGTAAATGCTTAAAGTTAAACGTAAGTGTTTAAAATAATGATATAGTCAAAACGGAGATATGATTAAAAAAAACACACATGATGTCCTTTTTTTTTCCAGAAATTCTCTTAAACTTATTGTAAATATATCAATTCAGTCATAAATTTTTTTTTATCAATTCATTTATTAAATTTTTGCATTTGTGTCAATTCAATCCATTATGTCAATTGACGCTGACATGACGATATTGACGTTGAATTTTTTAAATGTTATATTAAATATTTTTTGAATATATATATATATATTCCATATTTTTTGTTTTTTTCCCCATACTTTACCAGCTATAGGCAAGGGACTGGACGCCCTCCTCGGCATTGGGCAAGAATGTCTTGGACCTGCCTTGGGGGAAGAAAATTTTTAAAAAAATAATAAAAAAATTACACATCACCACCGACAATGACGATTTGGAAGAGTATGAAATTTATTAGCATGGTTGCAAGTTTACAGTTATTTTTATTCTGAAATATATAGATCCTAACCAATTTCATGTTATTTAGATGAAAATATAGTTCAATTTCCCACTGGATGAATTATAACACACACACACAAAAAATAAAATAAAATTAGAACGCAACAGTATCTTTCCTTACCCTTGTTAAATGGATGTCAAAAGAATGACTACATACGTGAATAATGAAACAAATATCTCTTTCGTAGAATATATACAAAATTATAGATGGTACTCAAGTACTAAATAACATAATATGCCATTATAGTTTCCTGTTTAGATTAAGGTTATGTCTCAGTAAATATTTCACATTACATTTACTTTTTACAGGGTAGAATCCTTTATGTTTTTATTTTGCTAGTTTATTTTCTTGAGTTGCATCTTTTAATTTCTTTTAATTTTTTTTTAATATTTATGCTACATAAAGCGAGTTCATTTGTTAACTAAATTTCATAATGCAATTAGATTAGACATATTTTTCATTAGAGATAATTTGATTAAGAAAAATATCCGTATTTTGTTTGATTTGCATTTTCCTTTATAAGTATAGGTTTTAATTATACTTTAATCGACATCATTGTAATAGTTCAATTCGTCAAATATCAGATGAAGTTAAATAACATCATGAAATACTCTATATTTCCTTTTAGGAGTTGTTTATTTATGGTATATTTGTGTTGTTCTCATTATATTTCTATAGTTTGATATCATCAATTAGATTTAAATAGTTATGTCGGTGTTATCTACGGCATTGACATAAACAAATACTTTCAAAACACTCTTTAACATGGTCCGTTTTAAGATGTCCGCCCTACCATCTCTTTTCTCTTTTGGATAATTTTTAATTATCCCTAGTCCTTTCATTCTCTTCGAATTGGGCAAAAGCCAAAATTAGGAAATATTACAAAAAAAAGGAAAAGGAAATGCAATAAAAGGTGGCAGTACAACGAAAGAAGGGGGCGTTGACTTGTCTGTTCATTCCATGAGTGCATTGACTTGGGAGGAGTTTTTTTTAAACATGAGCGGCGTGTGATTATGCGGTGATTGCGACAGAAAGTTTCTTCCCGAGTTTGAACGGCACGGGAGGATGTTTATCTCTGTCGATTGATTTTTGACTTAATTCAAAGTTCTAACTAATTTATTAAGTGATTGTTTCCTATTGGTACTAATCAATTTCTCAATACATCTCGCTCGATTAAAGGGTTGTCTACGGTTAGATACACTAGTAAACAAGGTAATTTTGTCGAATCGAACGACCTCCGTAAAATCTAACATTTTCCCACGTAAGCATGGCATGCGGATTGCCAGAAAAATAATGCTAACGATAGTCAAAGTTTGGATGGTTCTTCCCGGGTCTTTCACCGTTGGATCGAGAAGCAACAGTTCTCGACCTTTCAAATTGAAATTTGTTGAATGGTTGAGATCTACCTCATTTCATTCTAAGGTGAAAGTTTTAGGAGGTATGGTGTCTTCTGAGGACCATGTACTTACCTGTCAAAGTTCGTCAATTGTATGCTCTTAAAATTTAAAACTCGGATTACACGTTGGTCGTTTAAAATGCTCCTTTGGTTCAAATTATCGAGAGTATATATAGTTTAGTATAAGCGAAACTAAGGTTATCTTGTCAAACATTGTTTACTCTAACAATAACTAAGACCCGTTTTTTTTTTTTGTTTCCAGGAACAAAAAAAGGACATAATTTTGTTTAGAAGTGTAAATTGAATTTTTATTCCCAGTAATAAAAAAAGAACATAATTCTGTTGGGAAATGTAAATTGAATTTTTTTCCCCGAAACAAATTTATATTCCCAGAAACATAAACAAGAAGTAAAAGAAAGTAGTTTCTTTATTCTCGGAAATAAAATCAGAAACAATGTCATTCTAAAAAGAGTTCACAGCCCCTAATCGAAAATTGTTTTCGAGAGCATAAACGTTACCAAATCGGCCATGAGTAGATTTTCATGATTTTAGCGAGATTCTTCTATGTGTTCGGGTTTTACATACTTAAATAGGACTTATCCCTCATAGAATAACTAAGGAAACTAACGATAATGCAATGGAAATAAACTACAAATTGGCCAAAATCATAATTTTCCTATTTTTACAAGAGCAATGTGAGATGTCACCCCAACCAAAGTCAACCTACGCCCTTGTAAAACCTAGAAGGGTCAAAAGAATACTTAATGTTACATACTTGATCATTTGTCTATGCAACGACCTTGACTAACTGAACCAATCGGTAAACCCGTTCGCTCCAAGTCAAAGAGCCCCTTCTTGTAAGGCAGCCGATGCTTATCAAGGACAGTTTTGAAGGCCCTTCCTTTACTTCCGGGGATGATCCGTTACGTGATTGGCATGGATTTTCCCGTGAGCGCAGGTCACATGGATGGAATCGCGCAAAATTAACTGTTATAAAAGCTTAAACTGTTAGATGAAACTGTAGTTTAGTATTTAAGTATTCTAACATTTATTCTCATGGTTAGTCAGTTTTTTTTCCTAGTAATTACTAAGCGTGGATATTGGTCCGGAATTTGAGATTAGAACGATTATTTAATTATTTGCTAAACGCAATAGAAGGGAGAAATAAATCCAATTTAGATCAAATTAATTACTCTATGCAACTTAGGTTGTGCGGCGTAGAGTCGGCAAAGATGGAATAATACCCTCAATCATTGATTGAAAGTATGTAAAATAGAAAGTAAAAAATAAAAATAATTAGATTTAACAAATAATTTAACAACATTGGTGCTGTCTAATTGGGCTATATTCAGACAATAGCCGCGAAGATTTGGGGTCAGTTGGCTCGAAAAAGGCTTCGTAATCTCTGTCTAATTAACAATTATCAAATGCTTTTCAAAATTTAGCGTGGTCTTTTGAAGTATACTGACCAACTCAACTCTAATACCATAATAGAAACTCAAACCCAGATGATGTGTGTATGTATGTATAAAAACCCTAGGCCGCACATTTATCATTGCTCCACGTAATGTATTTTCCATAATCCAAAAATTCAACAAAAAAAAAAGTTAAATTCATGGGCGTAGAGAACCATGTGTACACAAAAGGAAATATAAACTTCATGTGGCAAGTAATGCGAGGTACTTTAAAACTGTTTGAAATGTAGCAAATGAGGATCCGTACATATGAAATAAACTGGGGTATAACCCGACTCTGACGAAAGAAATTCATATGAAAGTCACATGTGTATAGAAGATCATATAAGATATAACAATCATAAATAAGTTGAACTGAGAAATTAAAAGCAATCATACCCGTTAAGACTTATCTTGGATATCGAATTAGCTCCTTGTTCATCAACCCAAATTTTTGGCTTTTCATATGTAATGCTATTGTTAGTTAGAAAGCACCAAATCACATGGAAGTTGGATTTGAGAAAGCTATAGCCGAAGTCATCTCCTCCCATCCTAACCTCACCCAAGACACAAAATGTCCATCCACTACACCTGCCCCCATCACGTGGCGGCTGTCTCATTTCCCTTCTTTCTTCTTCTTGCTCCAACCTCCCCACGTTCGTTCCCACCTTAAATTAACCAAACCTGTTCGAATTCTCTTAAATCAATGGCAGGATCGACCAACCCACATGAGTCCAAGACCGAAATTCCAAGGGAATGACACCTAACACACTTCATCATGTTCACGGACATTCTGGTACGGCATCATGAATCTGGAACCCTAGTCACCAAGTGGTGTCCCATCCACAACCTGTCCACGCATCTGGATTGGAAATCGTGATTAGTTTGTTAATTGCTTTTTTAGATTAGCAGCACGAAAAATTTCAGATTAATAGACACACAACAAACTCACTTCTACTAAACTAATGTAAAGTAATTTATCTTCCCGTCAAATTACTATATTATATGACATGACAAACATACCAATTTAAAATTTTTACTTTTTATTTATCAAGTACGTACTAATTTAGGATCATTGTTCTTATAAATCCAAATTGATGAAAACTAATGTAAAGTAATTTGTCATGACATGTACTAATTTGAGATTTTTGCTCGTCAAAAGATTAATTTTAATGTAACTTTATCATAAAATAAATCAATTTAAAATCATCTTTTAATTTTTTTTTTGTGGTGCATGGTGTGGTTTAATGGGTGGCAGTTTTGCTTTAATCCCTGCAGCTTTTTGGGGCGGGGAATTGGGTCATTAGTCAAATTGAAGGCTGGGACTCTTTTGGGACTAAACTCAAGACTATCGACTGCACTTTGGGGAATCGGAATTTTGCTGAGATGTGATGTGGTATGTGTACTTGAATTTGGAGCTAGCCTTTGGCCATGTGAACATGTTACTTTGGAAAGTTCGTTCAGTCAAAGCTCCTGCAATCCTCTTCAAATCTATTTATGTCATTCTATCTGGTGAAAGAATCATGGATCCTCTGACCATACTTTTTTTTTTCTTTTTTCGAAAGGGTGTCATTTCAAGGTTAGTGAATTTTAGATGGTCCATATAGCTTTCTATCTTTGTTTTTCCTATTCTTTCCTTCACTTTCTCTTCCTTTGCTTCTTCTCCCTCTCTCTCCAACGGCAACACAAAGTCTTGACGATTGCCATAAGATCCCTAGCCTCAATCGATTCGGAATTTTGGATTTGGGGTTTGCTTGAGGCTTCGTTCGCCACTCGTGTAGCGATCACGACCACCGCTGCGAGTTCCCTTTGTCTTCGCGTCCCGGCACACATGTGGTGTGAGATACAATGAAGCAAGGGTCTTGAGGAGCGAGCGACGTCGGCAGTGCGGTGTGATGTGCGCAATGGTGGCAAGGAGAGAGAAGGATGGAGGATAGATTAACCTAAAGAGTTCTGAGATAATTTCTCTAAAAATGGGATATTTTGGCATTTTTGGGTAATTTATAGCACATGATCCAGATACAACAAATATAGTAAGGTGAATATTTCACTTTTTTTTATATTGCTTGACGGGTGACAAAGTATAATCTTCACCACAACTTGTGTGTAGGGCAATATACTCCACCTCATTCTCATTCCAAAACATACATTTAGGGGACTTTACGAGGCAGAGCGATTAGATTTTCACGGGATCAGTTTGAATTTTCATCCCTATCACGTCCATATGCATCGAATACATGTATGACTAGCTCGAACACTGAAAGAGGATACAAAGCTAGCCGCTTCATTTCCCCATTGATGCTTCCCGCCCTTTCTTTCTTGGCCAATTGCATCATGATCAGTAAATCCCTGCTCTTCTCCTTCTAAATTTCCAAACCAAGAAATGACAAAACGGTTGAAAAAATTGGTGAAAGAGCCTAAAGCTCATAAAAAAATTTTGAGGCAATGAGAAAGATGATTAAAAAGACGAAAATGACTTGTTGAGTCTAATAAGTTGCAAAGAAATTCAGAACACTAAAAAAAAAAAAAAATCTGTAAAAGCCATATTCAATAAATGAGTAATTACATCTAATTATACAATATCAAACGTCTCTAAAACTCGTTAAGTCATAAGAAATGACACAAGGTGTAGAAATTGCAGGGAATTGAAAAAGTAGTACCAGAAGATCCATCAAGCTTCACGGAATAAACAGCAGCAAGCAACAGAAAAAACCGAACAAAAACCAAAAAGTGCATGAAAATCCAAGAAACTACCTACGAAATAAATTTTAGAAAAAAATAAGCAAGGGAAATGGATTTAAAATTTGATGGCATGAAAATATCGTATTTAAGGAATTATTTGCCCCAACAAGGTTGCTAATGATTATTGATAAAAATCCTCAAGGATACAATAAAGTTTCAAAATGAGAATACCATATAAGATTTTGGTATTTCTCAAAAAACTTTCAAAAGAAAATAACTATAGGATAAATGTTGTATTTTACCAAAGAAAAGAAACTGAAAAGTGAAAATTATTGAACGACCCCTATGAAACGTTGCGTACTTTTGAAAGTATACTGTGAATTGAAATGTTTTAAAGTGACACAACTTTTCATGTCTTAAAAGATTTAAATTCGAATTTTAACAAAATGACAGTCAATTAATGATAGTGCTAAGTGTGTCAAAATCACACAACTATGGTACCCAAGCAATTAACTCATTGGATCCAATTGTAAGGTTAGAAGCTTTCCATTAATTGTTTCCACATCTTTCGAGGGCCACTGAAAAAAATATTAAAGTTGCTATTTAGTGATTTTTTTTAGACTTTCTTGTATCCAGAGGATTTTTTATAATAATAATTAGCTATGTATGGTAACATTTATGTTCCCAAAATAACTTTTGAAACAAAAATACTTTTTTTTTCTGTTTCTGTTCCGGGCAACAATATTTGGAAATAAAAACACGTTTGATAATTGCAAAAAAAATTGTTACTAATTTTTTCATTTAATTAAGGGGACTATATACACACATATATATATTCAAAATATATTTATCTTTTTAACTTACTAAATCAAATTAAATCTCATATGTTCAATTAATAAATCAAACTAAATCAAATTAAATATCCTATATATATATATATAAGTAATTTATGCACGATTTATCAAATCACAATATGGACAAGATCAACTAAAAAAGCTGAAACAGAAGACCAGTTGGAATTTAACAATGAGAACAATATGATAAATTACAATTATGAGTTATACATAAATATTCCCAAGTAGTAAAAATATGATTACATAATTAAAAAATACAAAGTCATGGAGTCCTTGCCATTTTATTTGCAATACTTTTCCTAAGCATGTTCATCTCACTTGTCTGCGCATCCGATACATTATCAACAACCTCTTCTTATGTAGACCCGTATGCGTAGTCATGATCACCATAATCGGAAAAGCTTCTCGCTAATATAATTACGAAGAGCACAACATGTAATCATAATGAGCGCTTGTTTCCAAATTGGAAAGGAAGACAAGTGTTGCAATATAAAAAATCGTTTCTTCAGTGCCCCAAATGCTCTCTCAATTATGTTCCGAAGTAAAGAGTGTCTATGATTGAGCATTTCTCTTGTTGCTTTAGCCCATCTACCTCTATCTCTATAATCATTCAAATGATATTGTTTACCTTTAAACGGCAATAAAAATCTTGAAAGTTTTGCATAACCAGAATCTACTACATAGTATTTGCCTATGACAAGATACAATATAGATTTGTTATGATATGCAAACGCAATATGATTATAAGCAAACTACTACTCATAGACAAAGAAAATACCTGGTGGTGGTCGAGAAAAATTCTGTTCGAGATCCTCAAGTGCGGTCGAGAGCACCCGACAATCGTTGGCTGATCCTTTCTATCCAGCATACGTGAAGGTAAATTTCATATTAAAGGAACAAGTACATAGCACATTCAGGATGGTAGTCCATTTCCTAATTCTATATAGGACCTGCTTTAACATAAGCACGACGACACTGATGTGCGTATCATCAATAACACATACGCAACCCTGTGACTTTATAAAAGTATAGTGTTATACAAAATTATCAATTACAAGTATTTGATGATGTAAACTTAATATGAAAAACATACTTAAATTAACGCGAGTGAGTGGTTAGGATCCAACACAATTTTCTCCAGGTCAATATCAAAGGAAGGTGCTTTGATGACTTCATTCGAAAGTTTGATCAGTGCTTTCAACACAACAGTAAAATGCTTGTTAACTATTTATCGGGAATGTTGGAATCTCTCGCTTAAAGTTCTCATAGAGTTTTCTGGCCAACCATCAATAAAGGGATATCGGCTTGATGATCTACCTTAATATACCGACTATCTTTCAACCGACCATTTTCTCTCATTAAATCAGATAGATTTAGAAAAACATCGTATATTCTATTCGAGTGTGTACGAATAATTTCGCTTATCCATTCATCTCCCAATTGTTTAATGTCCTTACATGGTTCTTTCATGTGCAAGCATTTGTCTAGTATCTGAGTGTAAATCCATGAACGTATTATCTTAATATGAAACTTATTCAAGCATATTCCAATTGGAGCTAACTATCCAGTACACAACAATACTTGATTTCTTTTCCATTTTACCTATATCATCACACAAATACAATGACATTAATGTAGGTACTTGGAAAAAGTACACAAATTTCATGCAATCCATCATACTCATAGCAAACGCAAACAGAAGAGTCTTAACATGAATATCCTTAAAACAAAACACCAGTCGACGAGATAAGATACTAAACAAAATGAAACTGAATACCACATAATCCACAATACATTTTTCAACATATACTAAATATTTTGGAGAAGTGCATTCCTCCTTTCGGAGGTGCTTGTAATGAAAGCTTCCATCCATTTAACACTAGCACATGCTTTATCCACTCCTTTGGCGTAAATACCATCATCCAATTCAGGTATGACAAGTAAGATATTGACCACAATAGCTACGGAATAGTGGTTCAAGGAGGACTTGATTGTATCTTTAATGGCTTTGCAAGTTGTGGTTAAATTGTACTTGTCACTCTTTCTTCTTCTTGTGGCATTCAGAGTCCTATCCAAGTTGTGCTTATAATAAACTGGAGTACTAGGATTGCCATCTTGTTGTTGAATGCGGTACTTATGTTTTTCCACCCTGCTTTGCTGAAAGTGCAATAGGTGCGATTTCCCTTTTTGACCTCTTCCACCATCAAACTCACAAACAAGTTGGTGAAAGCCTCGATCCATTCTGTCTTGGATGTCTCTTTTTGGAATGCCTTTTAATCTTGACTAATTTATCATCATATTAACAATGTAATTACAAGCTCAATCAATTAGAAGCAATGAAACAATTCCAACAAAAAATAATATGTCAAAGAATCATATTCTCTTAATTCGAACAAGTTGGTAGAAGTCTCGGTCCATTTTGCCCTTGATGAGGAAGGCTTCACACCTGGCAATTCTAGTCCTCCAGCTCATGATAAGCATAACTTGAATAGGGCTCCGAATGCTAAAAGAAGAAGAAAAAGTAGCAACTACAATTCAACCATGACCCATAAAGCCATTGAAGATATGATCGAGTCCTCCTCGGGCACCTCACAGCTACCTATGAACCCCTATTTCGTAACTGCTGTAGTTACTATCCTACTTGTCAATGTTGTCATACCTGAGTTGGACAATGGTCTTTGTCACGCCCCGCGCTCCGGCACGAGCACGCGAACATCCCTGCAAGCAAACAACACATCTCTCGCGGTCCCAAGATCCACGGTCATAAACCGAGAGATATGATAAATACATCACACATGCGGAAGCGATACTCGCATAAACCCCGTACTATATATAAGATAAGTGGGACCTGGATAGCATATAACATTCATACATCATGACATACTGTTCATACAGACATCGACCACTACCATATGCTAACAACAGGGGCGACAAGGTAAGCATACAAAAAAAACTATCTACTAAGCCAGCAGGAATCGGGTCGAGTCATCATCAAAAGATCAAGCCACCAACTAGAGACTCCCAGGAGGAGCTGCTGGAGTCCCCCGTATCTTCTGCATTCTCGGTCAGCTCATACTCAAAAAACGTCTTGGATGAGATCTCGATGTAATCCTCTATAGTCACCTCCAGCGACGGCTCAGCAAGGTACCCCTCGAATGCCTCTAGGACTATGACCTCCTGCTGCTGCTCGGTGAACTCCAAGGTCGGTGTCCTCTCTGGTCCGTTCCTAGACCCTACTGCTGACCACTCTGGTAACTCCTGCTCTGCTGTAGTCTGGCACCAATCGGGTATGACTCCTTGAGGCACCTCATGGGTTTCCGTGGCCTAATCTGTGCATCCCCTTCCTTCTTAAACCACGCCTCAAACCTATGAGGCTTCCAATTTGGCTTACTTTCGTCCACTCATACGACAGTGTACTTCCTCACATATATGTTCCCCTGCCTATCCTGGAACTTATCAAAATACGCTATCATCTCTTTGGGGTCCTCAAAACGTATGGGCCACATCTCTAAGGCCTAGGATCTGTAAAGTAAACGGTTCCCTAAAAGGGGTGAGATATTCATCTCAGTAAAAGAACCTAATCCTAGGTCAGGTTGATAGTCCATTCAGGTAGTCGTATCTCTCAACAAATTCACACTCATAAATGGATAGGCATATTAAACACAATTCAATGAAACAACAGCATACAAACGACAGACATGCAATGAAGACCTCATACCACACTTAGATGCACATGCACTTTCAGCCTGCCACTTCTCATATCCACCAATCACCGCCTGCCTCAATCTCTACCCTGCGATCATGTCGCTTCAGGCTCGATCCGCATAAACGCATTAGGCCGTCAGCGGTGACTCGCGTAAACGCATCAAGTCCCGATAAATCTCCAGGCAAATCTCCTTATCTCATGCTCCGTCCCGCGAATAGCTCGCATCAAGACCGTGGCCATCTCAACCCCTCGATCTCGTCGCATCAGGGTGCCACCCAACCATAACTTTACCCCGCGATCTTGTTGCATTAGGGTGTCAACCTGCTGCCCCGCGTCTCATACGCCTCAGGACCTCGTCACATCATGCTCATGCCATGTTATTTCAATTCAATTCACATACAATAATAAGTGCCGCTCATACACAAAGTGAACTCTTATGGCATGCAAAGCGATTCACATATTACTCAAACATGACAAATAACTCAGGCATAGGTTAAGTACCACACAAACATCCCTTAAAAGCTTAGGATATATTGAATACTATTCCCTAAGAAAGTTTCTCACGAATCAATTCAATCAAACCTCGACTCACCCAATAGAGTCCAATCCCCCTAGCCTAAGTTTAGTAATCCCTTACCTTTGAGCCTGATAACACAAATTACTCCTTTTGAGCCCCAAAGTTTCGGCCCTCAATGTCCACAACTGGACTTGTAGCGCAACCTAACAAAATTCAATCAATTCCATCAATTTCCACATCCGATTCCTCGATCCATCAATCCCAATCATCCATAACATACTCCTCATCATCTCATCACATCTTAAATGTCAATTTGCATCTCCAAATCACCATCCACAGCCCTCAACAGATCCGGTTTGGCCTGGCACGGAATCGGTCCTACTCGGTTCTGTGCAAGCCGGGGCCAATTGGTTCTACATCTACTCAAATTTTAACATTTAAATGTTATCCTACTCCTTAACATGTCTACCTAAGGATTTGGGAGGCTTAACGAAGATTTGAAGTCAAATGGCCGCCGAATTCCCATTGAAACTCGCCGGACTGTCCAAGTCAGTTTACCGGCAGATTCTGGGCAAAATTCACAAAGTCGATTCGTGGTCAAAACCTTATCAAATTAAGCTCCAATTTTTACCACAGAATCCTACACATCTCTAGTAGATCTCCACAAAATTTGAGCCCAAAATTCTAAGATTTCGACCAGCAAAAGGGCTAACGACCGAACCTACCTCAGATTGAGTCCTAATCTGTCGGCTCTCGGGAAATTGCTTGCTCGGGACTCCTCGGTGCTCCAAATACCGTGATTCTTATTTGAGGACGTCGGCAAGACGTGTATCTACGTTGGTGTAGTCGGCCGTCTATCGGATGGTGGCCGGAGAGGGCGGTCGTGGCTGGCGAACAGCAGGTCCATCGGCAATCGAGCGGTGAGCAGAAGAAGAAGAAAAAAGAAGAGGATGCTCGGCGGTTCTTGAGGGTGGTCTGGCCGAATGAGAAGTGAGGAGAGAGAGAGGAGATGCTATATTGAAATGCTTGGTCAATTGGGTTTGAATGGTAGGTGGAATAGTTGGACATGACCATGCTTCATAATCTTGTGATACTTGGCATTTGCCTTTTCTAGGATGATTCAATGGTCATCTTTCACCCTTGAATTCGGCAGCCAAGGGAGGGTGTATGGACCATTTTTCCCTTCTTCAATTACAAGGGCAAAGTTCTAAACTTGAGGGGCAAAATAGTCATTTTACCTCCGACGTTCAAAACGTCATTTTTTCTCGTTCCAGAACTTTTCGACAGGGCGACGGCCAATCCAAATAATGTTGGAAATCTTGATTTTCCATTTCAAACTTTTCAAGACTCGTTTATGATATTTTTCTCTATCAGACATGGTTCTAGCCTATCCCGAATCGACGGGCGGCTTTTTGCAGACATTACACGTATCGACCCTGTGATTCATATCACGTTTAGGAATCATCAATTCATGGCGGCTTTGGTTGTCATGTAATTGTGAGGGTTTATCGCTAGTCCCTATGGTTTCGATCGTCATAGTTCGATTTAGGAAAATTTTGTAAATCATACGTTGGTTAAGCGGCATCACCCGCGCTCCAATCGTATCACACTCGCAAGGCAATCCTTAATCGTTCTTAGTTCGGCCTCTTGGTGGTTTTAAATATCCCCTCGACAATCCTTATGGTTAAAGCGTCATTTCCTATCCGAGTTGTCGAGGTCCACGTATCTCGTCCCGCTTTAACTTTTTCCCTTTGGTCAGTTTACTAAAATTGATCAGATTTGAGCGGAATACAACTGAAACACATTGCTTGATACATATAAAATTCTCATTACAAAGTCTGAAATTTACTGAAAATCAGATTGTCACAGTCTCTATGCCAAAGGAGTGGATAAAACACGTGCTGGTGCTGAATGGATGGATGTTTTCATCACAAGCACCTCCAATAGTGATTCATATTATATTTAGGACTCGTCAATTCATGGCGCCTTTGGTTGTCATGTAATTGTGAGGGTTTATCACTAGTTTCTATGGTCTCGATCGTCACAATTCGATTTAGAAAAATTTTGCAAATCATACGTTGGTTAAGCGGCATCACCCGCGCTCCAATCGTATCACACTCGCAAGGCAATCCTTAATCGTTCTTAGATCGGCCTCTTGGCGGTTCTAAATATCCCATCGACAATTCTTATGGTCAAAGCGTCATTTCCTATCCGAGTCGTCTAGGTCTATATATCTCGTCCCGCTTTACCTTTTCCCCTTTGGTCAGTTTACTCACATTGATCAGATTTGAGCAGAATACAACTGAAACACATCGCTTAATACATATAAACTTCTCATTACAGAGTCTGAAATTGACTGAAAATAAGAATGCCACAGTCTTTATGACAAAGGAGTGGATAAAACATATGCTAGTGCTGAATGGATGGATGCTTTTATCACAAGCACCTCCAATAGTGATTCATATTATATTTAGGACTCGTCAATTCATGGCGCCTTTGGTTGTCATGTAATTGTGAGGGTTTATCACTAGTTTCTATGGTCTCGATCGTCACAATTCGATTTAGAAAAATTTTGCAAATCATACGTTGGCTAAGCGGCATCACTCACGCTCCAATCGTATCACACTCGCAAGGCAATCCTTAATCGTTCTTAGATCGGCCTCTTGGTAGTTTTAAATATCCCCTCGACAATCCTTATGGTCAAAGCGCCATTTCCTATTCGAGTCGTCTAGGTCTACGTATTTCGTCCCGCTTTTACTTTTCCCCTTTGATCAGTTTACTAAAATTGATCAGATTTGAGCGGAATACAACTGAAACACATTGCTTGATACATATAAAATTCTCATTACAAAGTCTGAAATTTACTGAAAATCAGAATGTCACAGTCTTTATGCCAAAGGAGTGCATAAAACATGTGATAATGCTGAATGGATGGATGCTTTTATCACAAGCACCTCCAATAGTGATTCATATCACGTTTAGAACTCGTTAATTCATGGCGGCTTTGCTTGTCATGTAATTGTGATGGTTTATCGCTAGTCCCTATGGTCTCGATCGTCACAGTTCGATTTAGGAAAATTTTGCAAATCATACGTTGGTTAAGCGGCATCACCCGCTTTCCAATCTTATCACACTCGCAAGGCGATTCTTAATCGTTCTTAGATCGGCCTATTGGTGGTTCTAAATATCCCATCGACAATCCTTATGGTCAAAGCGTCATTTCATATTCGAGTCGTCTAGGTCCACGTATCTTGTCCCGCTTTAGCTTTTCCCCTTTGGTTAGTTTACTAAAATTGATCAGATTTGAGCGGAATACAACTGAAACACATCGCTTGATACATATAAACTTCTCATTACAGAGTCTGAAATTGACTGAAAATTAGAATGTCATAGTCTTTATGCCAAAGGAGTGGATAAAACATGTGCTAGTGTTGAATGGATGGATGCTTTTATCACAAGCACCTCCAATAGTGATTCATATCACGTTTAGGACTTGTCAATTCATGGCGGCTTTGGTTGTCATTTAATTGTAAGGGTTTATTACTAGTCCCTGTGATCTCGATCGTCATAGTTTGATTTAGGAAATTTTACAAATCATACGTTGGTTAAGCGGCATCATCTGCGCTCCAATCGTATCACACTCGCAAGGCAATCCTTAATCGTTCTTAGTTCGGCCTCTTGGTATTTTTAAATATCCTCTCGACAATCCTTATGGTCAAAGCGTCATTTCCTATCCGAGTCGGCTAGGTCCACGTATCTCGTTCCGCTTTAGCTTTTCTCCTTTGGTCAGTTTATTAAAATTGATCAGATTTGAGCGGAATACAACTGAAAGACATCGCTTGATACATATAAACTTCTCATTACAGAGTCTGAAATTGACTGAAAATCAGAATGTCACAGTCTTTATGCCAAAGAAGTGGATAAAACATGTGCTAGTGCTGATGGATGGATGATTTTATCACAAGCACCTCCAATAGTGATTCATATCACGTTTAGGACTCGTCAATTTAAGGTGATTTTGGTTGTCATGTAATTGTGAGGGTTTATTGCTAGTTCCTATGGTCTCGATCGTCATAGTTCGATTTAGGAAAATTTTGCAAATCATACGTTGGTTAAGCGGCATCACCCGCGCTCCAATCGTATCACACTCGCAAGGCAATCCTTAATCGTTCTTAGATGGGCCTCTTGGTGGTTCTAAATATCCCCTCGACAATCATTATGGTCAAAGCGTCATTTTCTATCCGAGTCGTCTGGGTCCACTTATCTCGTTCCACTTTAGCTTTTCCCCTTTGGTTAGTTTACTAAAATTGATCAGATTTGAGCGGAATACAACTAAAATACATCACTTGATACATATAAACTTCTCATTATAGAGACTGAAATTGACTGAAAATTAGAATGTCGTAGTCTTTATGCCAAAGGAGTGAATAAAACATGTGCTAGTGCTAAATGGATGGATGGTTTTATCACAAGCGCCTCCAATAATGATTCATATCACGTTTAGGACTCGTCAATTCATGGCGGCTTTGGTTGTCATATAATTGTGAGGGTTTATCGCTAGTCCCTATGGTCTCGATCGTCATAGTTCGATTCAGGAAAATTTTGCAAATTATACGTTGGTTAAGCGGTATCACCCGCGCTCCAATCGTATCACACTCACAAGACAATCCTTAATCGTTCTTAAATCGACCTCTTAGTGGTTCTAAATTTCCCCTTGACAATCATTATGGTCAAAGCGTTATTTCCTATTCGAGCCGCCTAGGTCTATCTCGTCCCGCTTTAACTTTCCCCATTTGGTCAGTTTACTCAAATTGATCAGATTTGAGCAAAATACAACTGAAATACATTGCTTGATACATATAAACTTCTCATTACAGAGTATGAAATTGATTGAAAATCAGAATATCACAGTCTTTATACCAAATGAGTGGATAAAACATGTGCTAGTGCTGAATGGATGGATGCTTTTATCATAAGCACCTCCAATAGCGATTCATATCACGTTTAGGACTCGTCAATTCATGGCGGCTTTGGTTGTCATGTAATTGTGAGGGTTTATCGCTAGTTCCTATGGTCTCGATCGTCACAGTTCGATTTAGGAAAATTTTGCAAATTATACGTTGGTTAAGCGGCATCACCCGCGCTCCAATCATATCACACTCGCAAGGCAATCCTTAATCGTTCTTAGATGGGCCTCTTGGTGGTTCTAAATATCCCATCGACAATCCTTATGGTCAAAGCGCCATTTCCTATCCGAGTCGTCTAGGTCCACGTATCTCGTCCCGTTTTAGCTTTTTTCCTTTTGCCAGTTTACTAAAATTGGTCAGATTTGAGCGGAATACAACTGAAGCACATCGCTTGATACATATAAACTTCTCATTACAGAGTCTGAAATTGACTGAAAATCAGAATGTCACAGTTTTTATGCCAAAGGAGTGGATAAAACTTGTGCTAGTGCTGAATGGATGGATGCTTTTATCACAAGCACCTCCAATAGTGATTCTTATCACGATTAGGACTCGTCAATTCATAGCGGCTTTGGTTATCATGTAATTGTGAGGTTTTATCGCTAGTCCCTATGATCTTGATCGTCACAGTTCGATTTAGAAAAATTTTGCAAATCATACGTTGGTTAAGCGGCATCACCCGCGCTCCAATCGTATCACACTCGCAAGGCAATCCTTAATCATTCTTAGATCGACCTCTTGGTGGTTCTAAATTTCCCATCGACAATCATTATGGTCAAAACGTCATTTCCTATCCGAGTTGTCTAGGTCCACGTATCTCGTCCCGCTTTAACTTTTCCCCTTTGGTCAGTTTACTAAAATTGATCAGATTTGAGCGGAATACAATTGAAATACATCGCTTGATATATATAAACTTCTCATTACAGAGTCTGAAATTGACTGAAAATCAAAATGTCACAGTTTTTATGCTAAAGGAGTGGATAAAACGTGTGCTAGTGCTGAATGGATGGATGCTTTTATCACAAGCACCTCCAATAGGGGGAATGCGCTTTTTCAAAATCTTTAGTAGATATTGGAAAATATATTGGAGATTATGGGGTGTTTAGTTTCATTTGTCGGTTGATTGATTTTAAAGATATTCATGTTGATACTCTTCTATTTACATTTGCTATGAGTGATGGATTGCATGAAATTTGTGTTCTTTTTTCAAGTAGCTACATTAATGTCATTGTATTTGTGTGATAGTATAGGTACAATGGAAAATGAATCAAGTATTGTCTACTGGATAGTTAGCTCTAGTTGGAACATGATTGAACGAGTTTCATATTAAGATAATATGTTTATGGATCTACGCTTAGATTCTAGACAATTGCTTACACGTGACAGAATCATGTAGGGACGATAAACAATCGAGAGCCGGATGGGTAAGCAAGATTATTCGTGACCACTCGGATAGAATAAACGAGGCTTTTAGGTTGGAAAGAAGTGTTTTTTTGAATCTATGTGATTTAATGAGAGAAAATGGTTGGTTGAAAGATAGTCAGTATATTAAGGTAGATAAACAAGTTGGTATTTTTATTGATGGCTGGTCTGAATGACTAACTTTAAGCAAGAGATTCCAACATTTTCCACAAACAGTTAACAAGTGTTTTATTGTAGTATTGAAAGCATTGATCAAACTTTCAAATGAAGTCATCAAAGCACCTTCCTTTGATGTTGTCTCGGAGGAGATTATGCTGGATCCTAACCACTCGCGCTACTTTAAGATATGTTTTCCATATTAGTTTACATCACCAGATACTTGTAATTAATAATCTTATATAATACTATACTTTCATAAAAACCACAAGGTTGCATAGGTGCTATTGATAGTATGCACATTAGTGCTATCGTGCTTGTGTCGAAACATGTCCCATATAGAAATATGAAATGGACCACAGCCTATAATGTGCTATGTGCTTGCTCCTTTAACATGAAATTTAACTTCGTGTATGTTGGATAGGAAAGATCAACCAACGATTGTTGGGTCCTCTCCACTGCACTCGAGGATCCCAACAAAATTTTTCTCGACCACCACCAGGTATTTCCTTTATCTATCAGCAATATTTTGCTTATGATCATATTGTGGTTGTATATCATAACAAATCTATATTGTACTTTGTTGTAGGTAAATACTACGTGGTATATTTTGGTTATGCAACACTTTTAGGATTTTTAACGTCGTTCAAAGGTGAACGGTATCATTTGAATGATTATAGAGGTAGAGGAAAATGGGCTAGAACAACAAGAGAAATGTTCAACCATGGGCACTCTTCACTTTGGAACATAATTGAGAGAGCATTTGAGGCACCGAAGAAATGGTTCTTTATATTGCAACACATGTCTTCTTTTCCAATTCGGAAGCAAGCGCTCATTGTGATTGCATCTTGTGCTATTCACAATTATATTCGTCACCAAGATAGGATGGATAGAAACTCTTCCGATTATGGTGATCCTGGCTATGCATACGGGTCTATTGAAGACGAGGTTGTTGATAATGTATCAGATACGCAGGCAAGTAAGATAAACATGCTTTGGACAAAAGAAGAAGAAGAAGATAAACATGCTTGGGAAAAATATTGAAAATAAAATGGCAAGGGACTATGATATGTCTGAAATCCCACGACTCTGTATTTTTCAATTATGTAATCATATGTTTTAACTACTTGGGAACATTTATGTATGACTAATAATTGTAATTTTTCCTATCCATGGAAAACATATTTGATATTCTCATTGTTCAATTTCAATTCATATTCTTTTTCATTTTTTTATAATTGATATCGTCTATATTATAATTTGAAAAATCACGCATAAATTACTTATACATATATTGATCTAATTTGATTTAGTAAATTGAACAAATGAGATTTAATTTGTTTTAATAAATTAAAGAGATAAAAATATCTTAATTTTAATATATATTATAGTGTCCTTAATTAAATGAAAAATTTAGAAATAAAATTTTTTTGCAGTTACCAAACGCATTTTTATTTTATTTTTTTTATTTCGAAACAAAAACTTTATGTAGTTACCAAAAACGCTTTTGTTCTTTTTTGTTCCGGAAACAGATTTTTTTTTTTTTTTTTTTTACAGTTATAAGACACGTTTCTGTTCCCAGAAATCGTTGCCCGGAACAAAATGTTTCTGTTCCCAAAGTTATTCCGAAAGCAAAAAAGTTACCATATGCAGCCTTAGCAATTCTCCTGAATAGATAATTTCCTAAAGACAATTATTCTAATAGCTTAGCCCGGGTATGATAACGTTTATATTCTTGGGAATGTTTTTAGAACATAAATACTTTTTCGTGTTTCTGTTCCCGATTATGATTTTTGAAAACTAAAATGCGTTTGGTAAGTGCAAAAAAAAAGAAGAAAGAGGGCTTTTCCAAAAAAAAAAAAAAAAAGAAGAGATAGGGACCAGCTACAGAGAAGCGGTGGGGTAGAGTTGTGCTCGTGGTGGTCGGAGCCCAAATTGCCGCTGCTTTGGTTGGTGTTGCTCTGGGACTCCATAGCTACTTGTTCGTTCTTGGGTAATTCAAACACCATTCGTCGTCATCATCATCAAAGGGACTGGCTCACAAGCTGGCACCCTCGCTCCAATTCTTAGGCACATGGTGAGGACGATCCCTAGCTGCTTCTTCCTGAGCTTCTTCCGACAGGGGCCTCCCCTGCCACTTTCCCCCTTCTTCTTCTTCTTCTTCTTCTTATTCCTCCTTCTGGTGGTGCAACAAAGATTTTGTGAGGGAGAGAGAAAGAGAACATTACAAAACGTGAAAAATTAAGGAGAGTGGATTGATTATGGCGAGGGAACATTAAAAGGGGCAGACATAGAGGATCGAAGTGTGAGACGAGGTTGGGGTGATGAGTCCAATTTGTTGCAGGTGGGTGGAGAGGAGGCTAAGGAGGAGGGTCTGGACGAGGGGGTTGTCAAACCAGTGTAGGAGAGGAAGTAGAGGAAGGAGTGGAGGGAAGTGAGCTTGGAGCATAGGGATTGTCACGGCCCAGCGAAGTATCGGATAGTGAGGGATGACAAGAGGAGAAAGGAGAGAAGGGGGTGCATCAGGTCGAGGTGCGATAGCGCGGCGGCAGAGGACGGCGGCTGCTGGAGCAGCGCGGCGACAGAGGACGACCGTTGCTTCAGCTCCTCGTCGATGATGTTCCAAAATTTAAAATCAATTTTTTTCCTTAATTTTGCTTCAAAAGTTTTCTTCGAAACAATTTTGAAATATTTTTTTACCGCATGTTTTTCGAAAGTGTTCTAGGAAGTGCTGCCATACATTGCCCTTGTTTGTACACTTGGCACACAGAATCATTGGACAGACAAGCCAATGTTAGTCGCATGAGGTCATAGCGACGTGATTTAGGCATTTCATCAAAAAGGTACTGAGCGTCTCAGCCTCAGAAATCGAGATGCAATCACAGATCGTGCACACTAAATTTCTCAACTCACACCTCATTCATGCTCTCCTGAAACAACGCAAGCTCGCTTCGATCAAGAAAAGGACTCTTACCTGTAGCATCGACTGCTTGACCTTGGGCAAATCAGTGGTGGAGACGACGAATGCTGAAATCTGCGAAAGAGTAGACCGCAACTATTATGCATGTTCTTCCGTAACGGCCCCCGAAAAACCGGAGTGAGCAGAGACAAATTCGACGTGGCTATGGAGACGGCAGAGCTCAGCAACGACGTTGGTTCTGCGAAAGAGGGAAATCAGTCAGGATACTCTCCACGAACTCTCTGCAATTACAAAAGTTATGCTCTGGTTTTCGTGATTCTCAATCGACGCTCGAAGACGAGCAGCGAATGACTTCCGGAACTGTAGTCGAACTAGATTCTTCGGACTGTCGGGTCTTTTGAGGAGACGAAGCGATGGCCAATTCTCGCGGAGAAAAAAGCGTAGCGTTGGCGATGATGGATACGCTCTCCCCCCCGACAGCCGGCTGCGACCGAGGTGTAGTCACCGCGGCGTGGGGCGGCGGAAGCGTTGGAGAACCGGAGGCATCGTGGCACAGACTCACGGAGCCGAGGACGTCCACCCAAGGAGAAGAACGGTTAAGAGGCAACCTTGTAGAAGAAATCGTGTAACCTTCGACGTGGATTCACCATGAGAGTAGATATATTTTTAGTGGGCTGAAGACACGAACTTGGGCCGATGTAATGGATCCGAACGGGTCTTTTTTTTCCCCCCATTTGTGTAAGGTTTTTTCTTTCTATTTTTTTTAAACAATGGTCCATTTGTCGACTAAAATTCATGTGCCAACCCATATAAAACCAAAAACATCAATGATTTATCTAGGATAATTTTTTTTACACGAAACAAATTTTAAGTTAACGAATCTATTGATCAAATTTGACTACAAAATTCAGCACGACCTTAGAGAAAATTAGATTAGAAACCGTACAATAATAACCAAATAAAAATATCTTTTCCAATCTAAGGGATATATTTTTACAATGCACATGTGCAAGCATACACAATCGTAAGTAGACAAGCCGTAATGCGGGCATTTCTATGGTACTGCACAAGCTTATGACATGGAACTTTACTAAGTACAAAGACGAATTGCAGTTACATTTTCACGGCACTTCGTTGCTATCAAATTTCAAGTATCGTAGTTATACGATACAATTGCAATATAGTTTGAAAATTAAAATGGAATCCTAGTTTGATGTTGGGCTTCAACATTTTGATTGAGCTTATTCAACCTAACCATCATCTAGATAGTTGTCCTCACATGACACCAACATATTGCCATAGGTGTTTAATCAAAGTGAGATCCTTTTAACAAAAATGCCATTTTCATACATTATGTTAGAATGTATTCATTATGATCCCTACAATGAAACTTGACCACTTAACTGTGAAAATGAATAACAAAATAATAATAATAATAATAATAATAATAATAACAACAACAACATAAAAGCAATCACAACAAATACATCAAAAATAAGGGCAAGCGAAGAACACGGTGCCGTAAAATAACCCGGTATGATTTGGACAAAGGATATCGCAAAGCCTTGTTATTAAGGCCATAGTTAACAACTCCATGAGCTTAATTCAAATAAAATTCAATTCCTTATCTGAAAGACCGATATACCAAAACTAAACTATAAAGAAGGTACTCACTAAAATCTCTAAACTATATGAATATCAACTAAATGACACTAAGCTAAACCAAATACAATCTAATTATCTCATCAAGACCTGTTGTCTTCTTTTTCTTTTTTTCTTTTTTCTTTTTAAGTTTATGGAAAACGGGGACTCGGTCCGGGCCCTTGGGGCTAGTTCGATGATGGTTGGACATGGATTCACGAGTCTGGTCCAAAGGACATAATTGGGCTTTATATCAAACTCATGTCCATCAAATTAAACCCAACTCAGAACTCAGCCCAAGCTCATTTAGCTTAGTTCTCCTCGCAATTCCTGTCCTGGGCTTTAGCATTCATGCTGTTTTATACAGAGAAGCGCACTAAACATTTTTCATGGTCTCCATCAAAGAGATGCATACGTCGAACGACTTGCAGAGAATTTCTCCGACCACATGAGAATCACACAATTGCCAGTCAAACAGACGTATATAGCAAGAAGGGTGTAGTCAACACAAGAACACAGATATATAACAAAATTCAATCCTCGACCTTAAATCTCTGGTATCAAAAGGGGCACTAGTTAGAGAGTGAGTGCAACCAAGTCCCCAACTTTAGATCTCCCGTTGCGTAATAGGGGAGGTGTACTCTCACACCCCCACTTGGTTTCTAGCCGAACCCTCAATAGGCTCAGTGACGTTACGACTCATAAAAAATTCTCACAAGGTCAATTAAGCAAAAATTACAAATTCCAAGAGAGTTAAGTCAATTATCCCTAAAACCATACATGAGATTGCTCATTTGAGAAATCAAATTTGATATCAGTGCGCCTAATCACACAATCTTAAATGCGTACTAACCAACTGAGCTACAACTGAGCTACTCATGTATGGGTGTGGTAATTCTATTGTTGATAGCTGGTTAGAAAAAAAATAAAAATGATTTGGTCCCCCAATATGGAGTTCATTTTTGCCATAATAATCTGCAAAAAAAAAAAAAATGGTTGAGAGAGGGAGAGATGAGCGGAGAGCGAGGGAGAGAGAGAGAGAGAGAGAGAGAGAGAGAGAGAGAGAGAGAGAGAGAGAGAGAGAGAGCTGGTTCATTTTCCCAGTTACAGCAGCAACTAACTAGCTCATCTGAGGAGGAGAAAGAAAGAAAATCTAAGCAGGTTGAGTGTGTTGTGGCGTACTTCCATGCCAGACCCACACAACATCCTTCAAGGAAGGCTTCAAGTCGTGGTCCCAGAACTCCATGTACTCCAACGTGTCCCCTGCTGTCTTCTTCACTTCCACAACTGAAAAGCTTGGCGTGACCTCGAAGAACTCCGCGTCTATGGCCAGCTGCCCTTTCCTCCCTTCCTTGTTCCCTTGCAGCTTCACCACCCCGTTGTTCTTCTCGAACTTGAATTGCTCCGTCGACGCCAGCTGCTCGAACTTGGACATGATCGTCGACACCGGCTTCGTGCTCGTGAACCGCGCCTCGGGCCTTTGGTCTGCGTGCTTCTCGAACAGGTTGGACAGGTCGAATCCTTGCGAGAGGGATATGATGTCGAAGGCGTTGAAGCTGGCCGGCTTGAGCGGGCTTACCGGTAGTTTCACCGTCTCCGATTCGGGAACCGTATCCAACGGCCCGAATGTGGCGTGGATGTCCTTCATTGTTGCGCTGCTATCGACCCGAGGGTACGCCGGAGCCTCGAACCCCTTCTTGAACCAAGTGTTGTTCATGATTTTGTCCACACTGATCCTCGCACTTGGGTTGGGGTCAAGAATTTTGGAGAGCAGCTTCCTGACTTCATGAGGGAACCACTGAGGGCACCTGAACTCCCCCTTGCTAATCTTCCTGTACATCTCCATGAGGTTAGCATCATGGAATGGAAGATACCCCGCCATGAGGACGAACAGCACGACCCCGCACGACCAGATGTCGGTCTTGGCCCCGTCGTAGCCCTTCTTGTTGATGACCTCCGGGGCCACGTAGGCTGGGGTCCCGCATGTCGTGTGGAGCAGCCCGTCTTGCCTCCGGGAATCCCACAGAGCGCTCAGCCCGAAGTCGGTCACCTTCAGGTTGCCATTCTCATCTAGGAGGAGGTTCTCAGGCTTGAGGTCACGGTGGTAGACCCCTCGGCTGTGGCAAAAGTCGACAGCCTCGATCAATTGCTGGAAGTATTTCCGGGCCAGGTCCTCCTTGAGCTTCCCCTTGGCCACCTTGTTGAATAGCTCGCCGCCCTTGACGTATTCCATCGCGAAGTAGATCTTGGTCTTGCTCGCCATGACCTCGTAGAGCTGAACAACGTTGGGGTGCCTCACAAGGCGCATCACGGAGATCTCGCGCTTGATCTGGTCGATCAGGCCGACCCTCAGTACCTTCTCCTTGTCGATGATCTTGATCGCCACGTTCTGCCCTGTCTTCAGGTTCCGCCCGTGGTAGACCTTTGCGAACGTGCCCTGGCCTAGAAACCGCCCGAGCTCGTACCGATGCATCAACGTCGCACTTTTCTTCTCCGTCTCCATCCTCTTTTCTCTCCCTATTCTCTCTTCAAATCCAAGACCCCAATCAGGAAGATGGCACGAATGTCAGGATGAGGATCTATTGAATTGGAACCAAAACCAATGTCCTGGTTCCATTTTGATGACCCTTCTCCTTCATCTAGGACAAGGAGGAATCACCAAATAATTTCCCGGGAAAAAATGGAGAGGGAAAGAGCAGAACGTGGGGGGGGGGGTGGTGGGGAGACCAAGGGACTTCAAACCCTTGCCAAAGGGCAGGTTACAGAGACAATCTTTATTTATTGTTGTTTTGAGAAGCTAGAAACCAAAATTTCTAATGAACAGAAACACCAGACTTGTTGTCAAATTAAAACCTAAAATTAGCAAATTGTGGGGTGTGCTCCACTTATTCTCACAGGAAAGCGTAGGGTGATTATTCAGGATTCTAAATATGGCAATTGATGTGTCAAATGGTCGTGCCTTAATTTAGATAATGTAAATGGCTGTTAAATTTACTCGCAGGGTTGGCTTTCATAAATTCTAGGAAATTCTAAAGCTCGTCCTGACCATTCCCTATCACAAAAGAAAGAAGGAAGAGAAAGCAAATCACCAGGAAGAATGTAGAGGCAATTTCTGGAGAGCACTTGGCAGATGATACAGTTTTTTGAGTAGCAGAATACAAGTTAGTGGTGGAGAAGAGCTTTGGAAGTGGCTCCTATTCTTACAGGGACTGTAATATAGACAGAAAACACCAAATTCAAGCAAGAGAGAGAGAGAGAGAATAAACCAAAATTTGGAGGGAAATACAGAGTGCGCACCAAACCTACCTGCCTCAAGTAAAATTGCACTAAATTTTAACAAAAAAGCAAGCAAGTTCATGGACCGTAAAAAGTTCGAGATGAGTTTTATGACTTGATTGCAATTTTTCTGACAAATTTCAAGTTGGTTGCACTCTTTAGGAATTTGAGGACTTTAGAATTTTTAATGTACTTATCACAAGATTTCTACTTAATTGTCCTTATCGACTCGTAGTTAGACAGTATAATATGTGACTGATGTCAAAGAAGTAATGGTTGGAAAATATCGGTCAACACGAGTTCTCGGTTGATTAATGTCCACTACTTGTATGGCTTTGAATGGTGACGGTTGGCTTATTGGGTCTTCGAAACGCATAGGGGGATCGAAGAGCAGTTTGCGCTTGCAATTTAATGTGCAAATTGAATAGAAACTTACCGACTGAATGAGGAGGCTATATCCGTCGAAATTCGCTAAATTGTAGGTGGGCATTTGGGAAATTTGACGTAACAATTAAGTGTGTATTTTGGATGAAATGAGCTCTTATTTCCAATGGATTTTTCTTTTCATAATTCAGTAGTTTGGCTTGATAATAATTTCGTAGCAAGCTCCTCCTAAAAGCTCCTAGAAAGATCCACATGGCCGTGGATTGGTGGTGGAGATTCTCCAAAACAGGCCAACACCAACGGGCGTCAAATGACAGGCTCCATTCCCCGGACCACGCTGCTCATGTTCTCATCAATTGGGCCGCGTCACATGGCGGGCACGTGGTGGGATCTAAGTGGTGGGACCGTAGAAGTGGGTGCCACAAGAAAAAGGCTGAACATAATCGGCGTTGTGATTGTGGTGATGTGTCGATTTCAGAAAGCTTGGGTCCAACACCATGCACAGCGACGGATACTAACCGGTCCCAAGTCCCTGCTGCAATGTTCCCCTTCAAACTTTGTTTGGTTCGGATAATCATCATGAGAAGGAGATTTGGATCGTGGTAATGCCGGCGTAGACGAGTCTCTTTTGTTAACGATGTTGCCAGATGCCGTTGAATCTTATTTAATGTCTACTAAGACATATTTCAAAATTGCGTCCACATTTCGGAAGAGTAATTAGAGAGAGAGGGAGAGAGATCCAAGCCTCATGCAGAATACGAGACCGTCTTGCGAACATTCCTTTTGGGAGAAGCGTGTGATCAACTAATTCCCGACAGATTGTATCAAGGTGGTTTGTAAATTATGGTTATACCCAACGAAACGAATTGCTTCATAAGTATTGTTGACCATGAAACGAACACTACCATAAGGGGTTACACATCCGGATCATTCCAAATGATTTTGAGGTTTAGCCTATGTGAAATAAGTCGTTTCACACGCTCGCGCATTGCACGCACATGAAGTCGATCACAATCTATGGATGCGTCGCTCGTCTTGTTTCGTTCTAGTGTCTGTCTAATCCCATTCTCTTTTACTTTGCTCAATCAAAGACCAAGTCTTTGATATGTACAATTTGGTCATCTAAATTTATGTCCGCCAACTTTCTCAACTAAACCATTAAATGATCACAAAATTAGCAAACAACCCGCCAAAAAAGGGGAGAAAAAAATTCCCCTATTTTGACAGTATACTGGAATGCGAAGCATTAGGGCACAAAAATAATAATAAAAAAGCACGGAGAACTTGATTGCGCAATATGAAACTTAAGGAACGGGAATCGGAGCTACAATTGACAATGATGAATGTACCATCCCTTAATTTCTCTCCAAACATGCCTGTTTCTGCTCCGGTGTTGACTTAAAATTAACCACGATTACACATTGCGTTCAATTCCACATTAGATAGATCTTGCAGGTAATGTATTAAAAAAGGCTAGCTCTTATCCCAATGGTGAGTGTCATAAAGCTGATTAGACAACCTGTCGTGTATAGGAAAGAGAGAAGAAGGAAAAGAGGAGAAAACGAGAGAAGAAGAAGAGAGGAAGAAACAAACGTAAAGCCAAAAGAATAGTTCTCAAAAATCTGCAAGTCTTTACCCTATACTTATAGCAATATATTATATAACTTATACAATGAGCATAATACTCCCATGTAAGTAGAAAAGAATAAAATCTATAAAATACTAAAGTAACGTAACACTATTTCCTCAGGCTGAAGCATATAGATCACCCATCCCCAGCTTGATACGACCACTAACAAAGGCAGGATGAAACAACGCTTTAGTGAATATATCGACAAACTGATCTTTGGAAGCGATATAAGGAGTAGCAATCAAATTCCGCTTTACAGCATCATGAACAAAGTCAACTTCTATATGCTTAGTTCGCTCATGAAATACAAAATTTCCAGCAATATGAATAGTCGCCTGATTATCACACATCATATCAATAGATTGATTAATAGATAGTCTAAGTTCCTGGATAAGAGATTTCAACCATAATAATTTAGCAATGGTATGTGCCATGGCACGATATTTAGCATCTGTATTAAATCTGACAATGGTAGTTTGCTTCTTGCTTCTCCAAATAATCAAATTACTACCAGAAAAGTGCAATACCCAGTTGTAGACCGCTGATCACACGCTGGCCTAGCCCAATCAACATCAGAATAGCCAACTAGAGTAGAAGAGCCATTTGGTTTATAAATCAGTCCCTTACTAGGAGAGCCTTTAAGGTACTGAAGAATGCTGCAAACAGCATCCCAATGAGCCTTCTTGGTGACTCCATAAATTGACTCGCAACACCAACAGAAAAAGGAATGTTGAGACATGTAACGGTAAGATAAATTAGTTGTCAAACTAAATGCCGATATTGATGCTTGTCTTCAATGTCATCCCTATCATCAACTCGAAACTTCTGATTTGGATCCATAGGAGTATCTACTGGCTCGAATGATAGTGTGCCAGTCTCAGACAAAAGTAATCAAGAACATACTTTCGCCGAGATAAATTTATATCTTTCCTACTTCATAAAACTTCAATACCCAAAAAATACCTAAGGACTCTCAAGTCTTTAATCTAAAATTGCAGTTGAAGAAAAGATTTGATCTCAGAAATGTCAATTACATCATTGCCAAAGACAATTATGTCATCTAAATATACAACAAGAATGACCACCCTCGATTTCTCTTCGTGAACAAAAACAGAATGATCAGAATAACACTGGTGGAAACTATACTTGAAAATTGAACTGAATTTCTCAAATCATGCTCTTGGAGATTGTTTCAACTCATAAATGGCCTTATGCAGCCGACACACTTTACTATTGTTTTCTCCCTGAGCAACATACTTAGGAGGTTGCTCCATGCATACTTCCTCCGACAAATCATCATAAAGAAAAGCATTATTCACGTCCAATTGATATAATGATTGATCAAAATTCATAGCAAGAGATATAATGACATGACTAGAATTGAGATGTGTCGTAAGGAAAAAAAAATCTCAAAATAGTCCACCCCATAAGTTTGAATAAAATATTTAGCAACAAGCGGGGTCTTAAGACTCTCAACTGAACCATCTGGGTTGTACTTGATAGTACACACTCACCGGCACTTCACAACATCTTTCCCAAGAAGAAGATCAAATAAAGATAATGTTTGACGGGAAACTAGACCTTTCATTTCCATATCCATAACTCTCTTCCACTCAAGGCGAGATAAGGCCTAGGCGATAGAAGTAGGAATCGTGCGAATATGTAATGATAGAACAAAGTCATGTACTGGGGAAAGAATATACGAGAGAGACATGTAACGCTTGATAGGGTAAGAAAAAGAGGATTTTTGTGTACAAGAACGAGTAACTTTGTTAAGGGCAATTGAAATATCGTCCGGACCAGGAGACAAGGATGGAGATTGGACAGAGGACATGAAAGAGCTGGAGACTGGTGGTGCCGTAGAATGCTTTAGCCACTGATACACCTGCAAGGGAGGAGATATATGAAGTCTAATAGAGTCTAAGGGAATAAATTGTGAGATAAGAGGACAAACCACAATGTCAGTTGAAAACTCTTTACCCTCAGTAAAATAGTATGATGTGCCCTCGAAGAAAGTAACATAAGCACCGACATATTATGTACAAGTCATAGGATCATAACATCGATATCCCTTTTGTGTACATGAATACCCAAGAAAAAAACACATTTGATGGCATGAGGGAATAGTTTATCAGCACCTACACGTAAGTTATAGACACAACAGACATACCCAAAGACGCGGGAGTAAGAGAGAATAATGGCTTGCTAGGGAACACAACACTGACCAGTGATTGATTATTGAGGACAGCGGAAGGCATACGATTTATTAGGTAATAGGCGGTAAAGACAACATCACCCCAAAAAGATTTTGGTACTTGCATATGCAACAAGAGTAAACGAGCAACTTCTAAAAGATGACGGTTCTTTCTCTAGATTACATCATTCTATTGAGGAGTGTAAATACAACTTATTCGATGTATAATGCCAAGATTAGAAAAAAAAACGAAGAAATTGATTTCTGTGAGTATTCTAGAGCATTATCAGTTCAAAAAATTTTAAGGGATGTATTAAACTAATTAGTGACTTCACGATGAAATAATTGAAAAATAAATAACAATTCAGAACGGTCATGAAATATATAGAGCTATGTTAGACGAGAATAATCATCCACAAAATAAACAAAATACTTAAAACCTGTTAGATATATAAAAAGGGTAGAATGGTCTTTTGATGGCTAGGGTTTATTTTGTATATATACACGGACTTTTATCAATAAAATGATTACTTTTCTCTCTTTTCACTTGATATCAAAGCTTTCTAACGTACGACTCCTTCTAAACATCGGAATACTCCACATACGACACTAGATCCGACACCTCTCACGGTCGGCGGCCCTCTTCCTGGAGTTGCCCAAGCTCGACGGCCCTTTTCCCGGTGTCGACCAGGCCCGACGTCTCCTTGCCCAATGTCACTTGAAGTCATATAGGCCAAGCGACCCATCTCCAGCGTCTTCTAGTTAAATTCTGACCTCATTGGTCCTGGCATGTTGTCTTCTTGCAATCGCTTAAAGTCATCCAGGCCAGGCGATCATTCCCGACGTCTTCTAACCTCGCTGGCCGAGGTGAGATCTTCTCGTGGGTTTGAATGGGTGGTCGTTGAAAATGAGGTAGAATTGGTGGTTTTGAGACGTTCGACCCCCCTCCTTTTTGGTCTTTGTGATGAGCAAATGATCAATGAATTTGTTGATTTTTTGGTTACCGTGTTAAGGATTTTTGCTTGATGAGTGAATTTTGTGTTGCTGAGTTGCTTTCGTTCTGGTTGTGGTGAGTTTTGGTGTTGGATGTGGTGTTAGAAAGAGAACGAATTTGATGGTGTTGGCTTGGCTGAATTTGATGTTCTGATTGTGATATTTTAGGGCATTTGTGGTTGAGCAGGTGAAATTTGGTGGAGCTTTTGATGATTTCGTGATTGGATTATTAAGTTGTTGAGTTGATTTAAAGTGGTCATCCATTACAATGGCTAGTCCTTAGAAAAGTGGTACAGTAACGACTGAGGTAATTTCCTCTTCGTCTTCTCGAATTACTAATAAGAAACTTGAGGGTCTTATCAACTTTCAACAATGGAAGAAGCTTGTTAAGTTCGTCTTGACAGGTAGAAATGAGCATAAACACTTGACTGGAACTAAGCTTGTTGATGATGCAACTTAGGATGTTATTGATGTACGTCTTATGGGTCAGCTTTTAAACTCTATGGAGAGTAATATAAAAAATTCGGTAATTTACATTAATACAGTCAAGGAACTATGAGAGTATTTAGATATATTGTATTCTGACCAGAATAATATCTCGAGGATATATGAACTTTCACAGAAGTTTCACCAATGTGAGGTCAATGAGTGTTCCGTTGATCAATATTTTGTTAATTTTAATAGAATGTATGAAGAGTTGAATGCTATCATTCCTATTTCTTTCAATGCTGAACAAATACGATTTCAAAGAGAACAATTGGCTGTAATGAATTTTCTAGGTGGTCTTGGTCCGACCTATGATTCTATTCGGTCTCAGACTCTTGAAGGAGAGACTATGCGTCATTTAGGGATACATATGCTAGAGTTCTTTGGGTATCCTGTGGTCCTTCTCAGAGCACCACGTTTATGGTTGATAGCTCAGTTCTTGTCTCTCAATGTTGAACTATTAGAGGTATGGGTAATGAAGGAAATCGTGGAAGATATAATAGTCATGGTGATCGAAGTACAAGAATAGAAAGAAGTCAAGGACAAAGGCAACTTTATGGACAATCCCAAACTTCTATTGATAGCTCAGGGACTATTCGGACTTATTAATATTGTGGAAAGCCTGGCCATATTCAGAAATTTTGCTACAAGTTACATGAAAGACTTGGACAACAACAATAGTTTGTGAATGTTGCATCTGGTACTGATTCTTTGTACCTACCACAACCTTCCCAAGGCAATGTAGTGGTTATGTCTGACAAGGAATACGCACGGTACAACCAGTCTCAGATTTCATAGCCTACTTCCACTGCTTGTCTACTCCAGATAGGTAATGCTATTGCATGTACTTTAGTAAATTCTCGCCCTTGGATCATTGATTCAGGGGCATCCAATCATATGTCAGGTTTTTCAGGTATATTTTCCTCTCTTACTTCATCGTCATCCACTATCACTTTAGCTAATGGTTCATCTTCTCAAGTGTAGGGAGTTGGTACAATTTATCCCACCCCTTCTTTATCATTATCCTCAATACTTTAGATTCTAAAATTTCATTTCAATCTCATGTCTGTTAGTAAATTAATCAAAAACTTTCAATGTTCAGTAATTTTTTACCTCAATTATTGTATTTTTAGGATATGGCTACGAAGAAAGCGATTGGCAGAGGACAAGAGATTGGGGGGTTGTATGTGGTTGAAGATGTTCCTTCCAATGCTTGCCCCAGTATTGCTTCTCTACATCAGATTCATTGTCATCTTGGACATCCTTCGCTGCAGAGTCTTCAAAAATTGGATTCTAGTTTTCACCCCCTTTCTAGTTTAGAGTGTGAATCTTGCCAACTTGGCAAATTGTATCGTGTCAGTTGCCCGCCTCGAACAAAAGAGCAGAGTTTCCTTTTTCATTAGTTCATTCAGATATTTGAGGTCCTTGTCATTTGATTTTCAATTTGGGTTTTAGATACTTTGTTACCTTTATTAATGATTATTCCAAAGTTACTTGGTTATATTTAATGAAAAGTTGTACAGAATTGTTTTCTATAATTCGAGCATTTATTCCTGAAATTATACTCAATTCGGTGTGCATGTCAAAGTTTTGCGTTCTGATAATGCTAAAAAAATATTTTTCTGCACCTTTTTCAAACTTTTTGACTTAACGTGATATGGTTCATGAATCTTCTTGCTCTTCTACACCTCAACAAAATGGTGTAGTTGAAAGCAAGAATAGACATTTATTGGAAATCACCAAGTCCATTTTATTTGAGATGAAGGTTCCTAAAACTTTTTGGGCAGATGCTTTCTTACTGCATGCTATCGTATTAATCGTATATATTCTTCTGTTTTACGAGAAAGTATTCATTTCTCCACTTTATTTCCCCATCAGCATTTGTTTGCCTTACCACCCCGTACTTTTGGTTATATTTGTTTTGTTGGTTATCATCGACCTGGAGTGTCAAAACTAGATCTCATGGCCATTAAATGTATAATTTTGGGCTATTCCCATACTCAAAAAGGCTATTGTTGCTATTCTCCAACATTGAGGAAATACTTTATAACTGATGATTTTTCATTCTTTGAGTCTACTCCCTATCTTGAAGTTCCAATCATTGTTTTTGAGATGGATGAAGATTTACATTTGACCATTATTGAATCACTAGCTCAAATTGTTTCACTAGTGCCTACACAAAAATCTCATCCTTTCAAGGGTTATACTCGATGTTTTCAAGCAACCACTGATCCTCCCTATGCTCCCGTCGTTACTACATCATCTTCATCTCCAGTTCTACCTTTAGTTGATCCTCAGGTAATATGTGACCTTGATCTTCCTATTGCTCACTATAAAGTTATAACGTGCTTGCACTTAACACTCAACTGCAAACTTTGTATCATACACTTCCGTGTCTTCTTCTTTTCAGTGATTTTTATCCACTGTTGATCAATATCCTGCCCCAAGTCTGTAGCTGATGCATTACAAAGCCCTGAATGGAGGACAACTATGGAAGAAAAATTAAAGGCGTTACAGGATAATGAAACTTGGGACTTGATACCTCTTCTATCAGGCAAAATTGCTATTGGCTGTCGTTGGGTGTATACTGTGAAAGTCAATCTTGATAGCGCTCTTGCTCTCCTGAAAGTGAGACTTGTTGCGAAAGTATATGTTCAGGTATATGGGGTTGACTATCTGGACACTTTTTCTTCCGTTGCTAAGCTTACTTATGTTCGTATTTTGATCTCTCTTGCTGCCACATATAACCGGTCCCTATTTTAGTTTGATGTCGAGAATGCTTTCTTGCATAGTACTCTTGATGAGGAGGCGTATATAGAGCAACCTCCCGGATTTATTGCTCAGGGGGAATGTGGTAGATTGGTTTGTAAGTTAAAAAAAAATCATTGTATGGTTTGAAGCAATCTCCATTAACATGGTTTGGAATATTATTTGAAGTTCTACTCTTATTTGGATTGTCCAGATTTGAAAATGATCATTCTTTCTTTTATAAATAGTCAAGGAGAGACATGATTTTCTTAATTGTATATGTTGATGATATTATCATTACAGGAGATGACTTGACTTGAATGATTTTTTCTCTAGCAACATTTTCAGACCAAGGACTTAGGAAAGTTGAATTATTTCCTAGGAATTGGGTGGCACAGTCAAAGAAATGTATTGTACTGTCACAGCGGAAGTATGCTCTGGAGTTGCTCACTGAGACAGGTGTATTGGGGTCAAAGTCTCTTGATTCACCTATGGAATGTGAAGTTAAATTGGTAGCTGATGTAGGAGAAATTCTTGATAAACCTAAGAGATAAGAAACTGGTAGGTAAACTGAATTATTTCATAGTTACTCGACCACACATTGCCTTTCCAGTTAGTGTGGTAAGTTAGATTTTGTCTTCTCCTCGTACATCTCACTAGATGCAGTTCTTCGAATTTTGGGATACTTGAAGAAGGCTCCATGGAAAGGAATTATCTATCAAAATCATGGTCATAGTAGAGTTGAAGGATTTTCCGATGCTGATTGGGCAGGGTATCCAGATGATAAAGCATCAACTACTGGCTACTGTACCTTGGTTGGGGGTAATATAGTGTCGTGGAAGAGTAGAAAACAAAGTGTTGTTTCTTGCTCTAGTGCTGAGTCAAAATATAGAACTATGACACAAGTGTCATGTGAACTAATGTGCATTCAACATCTTTTAAATGAATTGAGCTTTAAAGCTTCGGCTCCTATGGTTCTTTGGTGTGATAATAAGACAACAATACATATAGCTTCCAATCCTATGTTTCATGAGAGAACCAAACATATCGAGGTCGACTGCCATTTTATTCAAGAGAACCTTCAGAGTAGAACGATTCTTCCCAATCATATTGGGACTGACGAACAACTTGCAAATATTTTTACTGAATCTTTGGGAAATAGAAGGATATGATATATTTGTAATAAGTTGGGCATGATTGATATTTATGCTCCAACTTGAGGAGGAGTGTTAGAGATATAAAAATGGTAGAATGATCTTTTGGTGACTACGGTTTATTTTGTTTATATACATAGACTTTTATCAATAAAATTATTATTTTTCTCTCTTTCCACAAAACCATTTCTACTAGCAATACATGTAGGTCCCCAAATATCCGAGCGAACAAATTCAAGTAAAGTAGATGCATGAGACTCACTATGAGTTGGAAAAGAGCTACGACGATGCTTCCCAAGTTTACAAGCTTCGCACTCAAGAGTAGAAATCGATTTACACTCGAAAATTCTTTGTTGTAACTTAAATAGAGATAAATGTCATAAACAAGAATGCCCTAATAAAGGAATAGTAGAACTAGTAGCTAGAGCATTGTCATCAGCTATAGAGACAACATCCAAATAGTATAGTCCATCATGTTCATGCCCTCCACCAATCGTCTTCTTTGTTTGAAGATCCTGAAATATGCAATAGGGGTAAAATATAACAAAACAATCAAGAGCTTTAGTTAACTGACTAACAGACAACAAATTCAAAAGAAGTTGGGGAACATGTAAAATAGAGGACAGAGATAACGGATGTGTAAGTGAAATAATACCTGATCTAATCACCTAAGTAGAATAACCATTAGCTAAAATAACTTGAGATGAAGGACTAAAGCTATGGTGAGAAGAGAATAGTTCTTGCTTACTCGTTATGTGACTAGAAGCTCCCGAGTCAAATGACCTAGGTGCCAAGAGATAAAGTAGACAAAAGATCCATGTTACTTGTTCGTGGAAGAGTTGTAGTAGAATTGGAAGCCTCTAGTTGCTAAGACATGCTTGAGAAGTTGTGCATTATCCGGAGTCGCAGACTAAAAAAAACTATCCTCAGTTGGGATAGGTGGACTCGTGTCACCAAAAGACACATTTCCAGCACTCTAGACACAACAGCATTTACAATAACTATTAATTGAGTCCACTTAGGATTGCCATGCTTTGGCCAACAAGTGTACAAAATGACCAGATTTGCCACAATATATACACTGACGACGGTCTCGATCAAAACTTTATCCGTACGTCCACCACTACGGCCACAATCACGACCTCTCCTGATCCACAGCCTCTATAAGAAAATTCACCGTGACCACGACTACCACTACTAGCCACAAGTGCTAAATTGTCTTTAGATGCAGAAGAAGATGGAGGAGCAATGCATTGAATCCGACAAAAAGCTTCATTCAAAGAAGAAACTTTTTCTCCAGCAAGAAGTTGGCTCTTCACAAGGCGCCAGTCAGCATTCAACCCAAATAAAAATTTGGTCACTTGAAATTCTCGGCTAATTATGTCTTTAATCTCTTGAGATTAGTAGTGATGGGTTAATAAAAATTGAGTTCTTCCCACATACCTTTCAAAGCACTATAATACTCTCCGAGAGAGTTGTCCTCCTGCTTAAAATTAAAGATCTTTTCATATAATTCATAAACTCTAGACATATTTTTGTCTTGTGAGTACCTCTCCACAAGATCATTCCACACTCCCTTGACAATTGTGTGGAATATCACATTAGCAGCAAAATATGATTCCATGCTATTCTACAACCACACAAAAAGTGTCATTCTCTCTCATCCGGTCACCATAATCTGTAGTTTTAGCATCAGGGGAATCAATCGTAAGATAATTGAGTTTCCCTTTGGCATTAATATAGACTTTGATAGCTTGAGCTCATAACAAGTAATTAGAGGCCTCATTTAATTTAATAGTGGAAATATGAACATTAACACTATCTGTAGGAAGCTTACTGGTATTCATGACGACAATCTCGAAACAAATACATATCTACCACCGATCAAGATCAGCGCAAGAAATAAAACAACCCTTCACTATGTATAATCAATACCAACAGTCATGTATCTTTGAAGAAAATCATACAATACCAGTCAACCAAAATCAACGAAATATGCTGATCCTTGAATCCGTTGATTAGTAAGTGTTGTAATCCGTAGCCGCAAATATATCCATAGCTGCAAAGAGAACCTGATGGATTTGATTTCTTCTGGTCTTATATGAATCGAGACTAGGGGAGAAAATAGATAGAAACTGTAGCTTTAGGTGGTTGCGCACCAGACAAGGAAAAGGGATATTAAGGGACTCAAACTAGCAATACGATCAAGGCATCAAGTAGGCAGTTATGCTCTGATAACATGTCACAAAGCTAATTAGAGAAACTGCGGTAAATAGCAAAGAGAAGAAAGAAACGAGAAAACGAGAGGCGAAGAGGGGAAGAAACAAGCGTAAACGGCTCTTAAAAATCTGCTCTTTACCCTATATCTACTCCAACATATCATATAACTTGTACAATGACCATATTGCCCCCATGTAAGTAGAAAGGAATAAAACCTAGAAAGCACTAAAGTAACGTAACAGTGAGAACCAAAAGTAGCAATGGCGTTAAGCAAGAATGAGCAATTTAGCAGTTAGATATCTACAAGAACATGCCTAAAGAACAAGACAAGTGATAAGCAAACTTCCGGTATCTCCTTCTTGGGTATTCAAGCGTTTACAGATCATTCACCACAATAATTATTGCGGCGCTAGGCTCCCAATGCTGTGTCAGAAATAAACAGGCTTGACGTCGTTAGGCCCGAAACTAGCCCCACAGGATGGGCATTTGCGATGACGAGTTTCCGTTAAGTTCTGAATGCAGGTGTTACAGAATAGGTGGTAGCATTTCGTGATGACAACCTGAAGATTTAAAAGCAAATACCAAAAGTAAGATTTCAAATGCAGCAGGATAGGGGTTGGAACTTCCTGCACCAAAAGAGGATGACAAAGTCTTTTTTGGCATATCCTAGTCTTAGAGCCAACTTATAGAGTTAACATACTCTAGAGTCTAGAGATGGGGTTAGATTGACAAAACACTTGCTTCCAGGTACTAATCAAAAGCAATATAAGACTACAGAGATTATAAAGATTGAGAACTACACTGTCGCGGCAGATTACACCTACAATTTTTATAGCATGAGTCACAAACTCCTAACCTTTTATCCTCATTAACATGTCAGCTGGATTGTTCTTCATTGCGATTATGGACCAAAATTTACCTCTTTAGGCCGGTCACGGCAAATACTGCACTTAAGGATTTCTCTGTATCCTCTAAGTTCCTCTTGAAGCTTTTCCACAACTGGGGTCACTTTCTGCGCTTGAAGATGTATAGCCTTTCTCCTAACAACTTCTAATTCTTCCTCTAGTCTCTTCTTGTTGAACCTGATGATGCCATCAGAAAATGGAGTTAAAATAAACAGCATGCTGAAAATGAAGATGGGCACAGTGCAGTTCATTACCGTTCCTTTTCAAGCTCTACCTGGAGCTCTCCCGCAGTCCCTCGACTTTTGTCAACTTTTAATTGAAGCTCCTCCAGCGACTCCCTTATTTGGTGTGACAGTCTTCTAACATCTGACAATCTCTTTTGGGTATTATCCAGGGCATTTGAGCCTTGCAATCGATCCTCTGCAAGCTTCTGAACCTTTTCCGTACAAATATTCAGCTGAAAAACAAGCATTCTTAGATTCTTTGATCATTTGATGCATGCCCCAATCAGAGAAATGCCACTGTAATGCTTGAAGAAGTACCTGATCTTCTACCCTCACAACCTTAATGTTCAAAAAATCAACAGATGCATTGGCCAACTGAATCTCCCTCGCTAAAATTTGCTTTTCTGCCAATATAGAATCTCTCCCCTGTCGAGCCCTAACACCCTCCAACACAAGCTAAAATAGACAAGAAAACAAGAAAAAAAAATCAGAGCGTATGTAAAGACAAGTTCCTACGCAATAAACATTTGAAGCCAATCAGGAATGCATAGTTGAAAAAAAAATCAGGAACACAAAGGCTTATAGCCTTATACAACATTGTATATATTTGTGGCAAGTTTAATTCTCAGCTTCAGCTTGCTATCAAGTTAAGATCATCGTTCAATGCATTATTAAGCTGATCAGATAAACCAAAGCAACGAGCAATTAAGATGTTAAATTTAATCATTTTGTCATGGTGGGCTGATCTATCATATGCTTAGATAGGCCAAAAGGCTTCTTCAGCATGTTTGGCAGCATGGAAGCTTTTCAGACAAAGTGCCGAGTACAAAGAAGATGAAGATTTCTAGGCCGCAAACAAAGGAATGCCGACTGAATACGGATCTTCCAAGCAAGCGAATACAAGCACTATTCCTAATGCAACCAAACGAGCTTTCACAAAGAGCATTCGAAACGTGCTACGGATAGACGTAGTTGATTATCCCTACTCTCTTTTCAACAAAAGGCAATCTGCAGCTTAAAGTCCAGTAAAAACCAAATGTAGTCAAATGTAGTCAAATGTAGCAGCTACTGAGCACCATCTAAACTGCCATCGGTGGTGGACTGACATTAGAGCAGAATGTGCCACTTAAATAGGCTAGCCTTCTAAACTAATTTGTAAGCATAGAATCACTAGTAGAGATTCACGATTCATGAATAAAACATGACAGCAGGTTTGGACATTGTATTCGTCTGTGCTTGGGTTTGACCCAGAAATTTATTGTTGTTATTTAGATTGCTTTATTTTTTTGAGGTTTCACGCATGGAACATCAATTATTCCTTCCTTCCCTCCCTCCCTGACGTAACCAATCAATGATGCCCTGGTTATGCCAAACACAACTCTATCTCAACTACTCGAAGTCATCAACCAACAGCATGACTGTTGAAAGTGTCCCACCAGATAAGGGGAGAGAATCCTCTATTTCTAAGTGAGGATTACTTACCAACAAGAATGCAAGTTAACTAACACTTAAATTATGAATTCATGATTAAAAAATGCAGGAAAAATACAAACCACGAAAGTGTGCAAGAGACAAAACAGGCAGAAATTCAGACAGATTATTCACCTTTATATTGTAGTCATCTCTCTCGGCAATCTGCTGCAACAAATGCTGGTTTTGAGTTTGCATATCATCATATTCCTGTCCAATTGACTGAGGAAGAGAGAATCTCAGACCAGCAAAAAAAAAAAAAAATGTAATCATTAATGGGTACACTCAGTGCAAGTGAGACCATCTAATCCAGGGGCTCACAAACACCAAGTGCTTGCATCCTGTGCATATTAACATTTTTCAAGAAAAATATTGATTTCTAATTTAGCAAAATGAACTTAACCTCAATTTCTGATAAATATGCCTCGTTTTCTTCATTTTTGGACTTCAATACATCAGCAAGCTGAGAAATCTCCCTGAAACCATTAGATCCACATTACAAATTATCACATTCACCTTGTACATTATTACTTGTAATAACTAAAGCAAGATCTTAGACAGAGTAGCAGATAATGTTAAGACCTAACAAATGGTCATATTCAGGGCAAAAGAAAGGAAACCTCTACTTAAGGTTAGACGAGAATTATTTGTTGTTTGGAATGTTCAGAATGCAATCAGTCATAGCCCTGAAATCAGACACATATCTGAGGCTTGTTCAACTGTACATTAACCTGCTGAATACGCAGCAAGCAACCCCACAGTCATCTGAAGGTGATTATGTACCAGTGAACACAATTGACACAATCGTCATACTCAGACAATCATGTAAAATAAGGTAGACGGTTAGTAATTCAAGTGGTACTACCAAGACAAAAAGTATTCCACCACACCAACAAGCAAAACCTTTTGGAAGCTTCCAATTTCTGTCTCAGGTCAGCAATTTCAGCTTCTGCAGCAGCAAGCGTCTGCTGGGACAATGCCTCAGCTTCAATTGCAGTCTTGACACGTAATTCCAAGTGGTGCTCATTTAGAGAGGACTTCAGGCTCTCGATTTGAGCCCACGCCCTGTATTCTGCATCCTTGGCTTCTGTTACTACGCTGCAGCAAAATAAAAATATTAAGGCATCAGATACTATCTCGAAGCAGTAGTGAATCTGTCAGTGGGTGCAGCAAATTCAGGATAAGCAAGTTTATAAAAAGTGAATGTCAAGTATAATTATGCATCTTTCACCATGAGGGTTCTTTGTCCATTGTGTACTCTAATGTTTGTGCAAAAGAACTAAAGATAAGAAGTAATAGTCAGTTTTAAGCCTCTTTGTTCACTTCAAATGGATATTCGTTTTCTAAGATTAGCATGTATTGGAATATATAAATATTAAACCACGCCTTCTTCTAAGAGCTTAAGCTGTTAGAGCAGTTGACAAGTGGGTCTCATCAAATCTTACATGGTATCAGACCAAGAGGTCCCGAGTTCAAATCTTTCTAGGCCCCTATTTGCCTCCTCAATGAATTTGTCCACGCTTAGAACTAGGCAAAAGACCAGACTAAGAGTGAGGGGGAGTATTGGAATATATAAATATTAAACCACGCCTTCTTCTAAGAGCTTAAGCTTTTAGAGCAGTTGGCAAGTGTGCCCCATCAAATCGTATAGCATGTAAAAAATGATCAAAGATTATAATATAGTCATACAGGTTCAAAATCCAAAATTTTACAATAAATTTAACCGATCAAGGAACTTCTATAATTATGGCTAACAAACTGTTTGGGAGGTGTCGATTCGAGGAACGGCCTGTCTAGAAGCACAGACAATTATGGTCTAGCACTTCCGGTAACTAATAGCTGAAGCTGCCCAATGGGCACTCTTTTTTGAATTTGAAACATGACAAAAGAAAAAAAGGAAGACACTGCTTAAACTACAAATGCAAACCCAACTCAGACACGAACCGTTCCTCACATAATTTATCACGCGTACTATTGAAACAATAAACAAAAGATATGAAATTGAACATTTAACGCAAAATACATATTTCAATGCTGACTCAATTAATCATAAGGAGAAAGGAGCAGGATGAAAGAAATCTTAAAAGATAAAATAGGTCGTAGTGTTGCACATTAAAGAAGTCCAATGCACAGATATGCAATGAAACAGAAAAGAGATGTTTGTCCTGTAAAGTCCTAACCTTGAATCAGTAGATTCACGTCTATACATTTCCAAAATTAGCTTCAGCTCCAGAATACTCCCCTCCATATCTTGGACCTGCATTGAGATGCTTACAGACTGTTAAAAGAAATGCAAATTTATGATAGTATGCAGTAATGATGACTATTTTCTCCAAGAGGTTTTTTTCTGCAGGAGGTTAATCAAGTCACCTATGTGCTCGCCTTTGTAAATAAAAGACATTTGCATGAATACAGGATCTGCTAATATCAAAACTTCAGATTTTCCCTTTCAGTAAACTGCAGTTGGTCACCAGTGAAGCAGAAACCCTATCCCTGGCAATATTTTTTGGCAGAGTTCATTCGTAGACGAAGGCATAGTGAGAACCTTAGGAAACACGTCTCTTAATGTGATCAGTTCCGGTAATTGCAGCATCAACATCCCAAGGGTGACATAAAAGGGAAAAAGTCATCCAACAGTTGAATGGAATCAACTCACCATATAGTCCGGCTCAAGAAAGCCTTCCACTCGGTGAAAGCGTTAGTAAAACAAGTTACCTAGTTGTCCCAGTTGGGAGAAACTCAAAACTATCACTTGCTCGCTGGTAATTGCCTTGATAATATAATGTTAGCAATAGTCCAACGAACAATGTGAATTTCTTAACACTTACAAATAACCAAAAAGTACTTTTTCTCCCACTAAAATTTAAAATATTATCCAGTTTTCAGAAGGATATAAAAAATTCCATGTGAATCTTTGTATCAACAATTGACTGTGAAAGTTTTAGGAGTTTCGAATGTTTAAAAAAAGGGCAAAAGAGCATGAGGTACAAAATTTGGATTAAGCAAAAAGCAAAAACTAAAAGTCTATCTAGACACACCTGATGTAAATGACCATCAGATTGATTTGACTATTGATTATTAGATGCTTCTTTCCAAAAAGGGAGATGCAAAATTTATATAAAAAAAAATCTCAAATAGTAATGTCTTGGACTCTCTGAGGAAGATGACTTGCTCCTTCCTTAGAAAGAACAGGAAAAAACAGCAAAATAAGTAAACACAGAGTGAAAGAACAAAGAAGCACCATACCACAGTTTGCAACTTTTCTATTTCAGCAACTTCACTAGCAGATCTCTCAGATAATCTTTCACATTCTTTTACCTGTTTGAAAGTATAGAATTTTTTTTTAGCACCCCTGCTTCACCAAACATAATTTAGAAATAATGCAAACATGATAAATACCATCCTGTCAAGAGCATGAGAAAAACACTGCACATCAGCTCGAAGCGAATGAATGTTAACAGCAGCCTCTTTGTACTTGCTCAATTCACTTTGCATTGCTCCCATTTCTTCTGGGAATGAAGAGACCAAGGCTCTAAAGTCATTGATAACCTCTTGTCTTCCTAAAAGGGTCATATAAAATGAATCAAGAATGAGTCTGTCTATAAGTTCATATATACAGCACCATAGACCAAGATGACATGCGAGATCATCAACAACCTGCTTCTTTTGGTGCCTCTTTCAGTTTAGTTTCAATAATGTTTCTATCCTCCATCTGCTTTTTTACTTCTGTCTCCAGCTCGATCATCCTTGAATCAGCAACTGCAGAACATCTTTTGTAAGCATCAATTATATCGGTTTTTATACCCAATTCCAATTCCCTCCAGAAAAGAGACCCTCTCTCCATCTGCAATTTCCGAAAAGAAAGGTACATTAGTATTGCAAACAAATCCTTGCCCAAAAAAAAAAAAAAACACAATGGAAAAGAAATTACTTTACAACCTGCAGTTTCTCGTACAAGGCCTGATAGCGCAAAACTTCTGATTTAGATATCTCCAATTGGTCTTTCAGGGACATGAAGGTTTGAGACGAGGAAATGCACTTCAAGTTCTTTATCTTATTCTATCCATATAAACACAATACATCAGAAATTCTTTAGAAAGAAGGAATTTCACTTGGGATTGATGTAGAAGTTGACCTGCAATGTTGGTAGCTGTTGCAGTATCTTCAATCGTTCTTCATAAAGGGCTTTTAACTCTTCCAGTCGAGATGCTGCTTGGTCCTGACGAGCTTCAATCAAGTCAGCTACTCAGCTTTTCAAATTAAGCTAGAAGAGACTTGGGGGGGGGGGGGGGGGGGAGGGGGAAGTAACCAACCTGCAGCTCCTTGAGAACGGACTCCATCTCTAGAAGATCCCTCTGTTTATCTCTAACTTTGTCACTTGGAGTATGCTTATTTCCAAAGTTTAGAACAGGGAAAGACACCCCTTTTGTTGAATCCTTTGTAACTTTAAGAGTAGCCAGCTTACTATGACTTTCTTCCAATTCAGAAATGGTGCTCTCCAATTCCCCTGCATAAAAGAAGGTTAAAAACCAAAGCATGAGATTCATGTAAATCTTTTATCGATTCTTATGAAATAGAAAAGCCCAACATAAAACCCTAATAAACTAGAACACAGTCGATCAGATGAGAATTTAGCCATTAGACAAGCTTAATGTTTTGTTCAGGAAGAAAGCACATCAGGAGAACGGTTAGGGCCCTTGTTAATAACAAAATCGTCTGCACGAGGGGGAGTAATAGTGAAAATGCTATTTGTTACTAATTGTTTTTGAGCTTCATTTAAGTTTTGTCATCATCAAAAGGATACAAATACCGATCCCCTGTATTTTAACAATGACGACACCCTCAGGTGCTAAGATTTCTTCATGCGTCTAAGCTCTATTAGTGACTAAAAGTGTTCAATCTACTGCAGATTAGAATAACAAGAAGGCGTTAGGAAGTACAAGTGACAAGTTGAGTAATGATTTCGATGGACACTGGACGTTCGTTAGAAAAAGCAGGCCGCAGATTCAGAATTCAGAAGTCCAGTGTTTATAAACCAGAAGAGCAAATTGAAAAAAGAAGATCGGATTACCAGTCCTTGTAACCGGACACGAGAATTCAAACCAGAAGATCTAATAAATTAATGACAGGAAACCACCAAATGTAACAGGAAGCCCGCATAAACGTATCAAAACTAATTTCTCCAATGGACAACTTCAAGACAACCAAAATTTCAAGATCGCACACTTGAACTGATCAGTGATGAAACCCAAAAAGAAAATATCCTAGAGATTAGCGCCACCAAATTTTCACTTAGGTACAAATAAATGACACATGCTCATTAGAATGAAATTAAGAACGATCAAATCTTGCTATCCACATTGGGATACTCTAATGGAACACGATCTGATCTCATTACTTGCTAATATGATAAAGATTGTGACACCACTGTAAACAAATTCTAGAGAGCAGTAACCTAGTGATCCTTTCAGGGCCTTGGCCTCCTCGAAGCAAGAAGATGCTTACCACAACCTTCCTCGTCCCTGGGTCTCCACCCCATGAACCACGAGATAACCACGTGAATTTGTGATTCAGCCCATGCAACCGATCAAATCAACATTTTTAAGCTTATTAATTGATTGAGGCTTTGCTGAAGAGGAACTCTTGCTTCAATTCATAACTCAAATAAGAGTCCTAAATCAATTAGGATTCTTCTCCTAATTAAATATTTAGTCTTATATGGTAGGTTTTTAATTGCGGTAGAACTTCAAAAAGTTTCTGCTTCCTAAATAAAGCAGACAATCATCATTCCTGATTCAGTTCTAAGTAGGATGATTGTTTTTCATTTAGGTTTCCTATTTCCACTAGCAGTAGCATTATTCAGAAGAGTCTATAGTGATTCTTTCTTTCAGTAAAGTCGATGAATTATTGAGGTTTGCAAAAGTCTTTGCTTTTTTAATTCGTCATGCAAATCTCCCTAGGTGTGATATTTAGAAAGTCCTGTTTTTGATGCATGACTACTGTTATAAAGGGTAAAATAGTCTTTGTGGGTTTGTGGGTTTATTATATATGTTGTTCTCCATATTGAAGAAAAATACATTTTGTGAAATACCAATTACATGGTATCAGAGCTTCCTAATCCTAAACCTAAATAGCTAACCTCCGTCGACCATCCATCCTCGACCACCGTCAACTCACCGGAGACCTGGCGAATCTAGATCTAGGTCTGGCGACCCCCTATCAAGCGTCGAACCTCAAATCCAGACCGGATGAACCTAGATCCAGACTCGGTGACCCTCTATCAGAAGTCGTCTGACGTTGCGGAGGCTCGGTGACCCCTGCTAGGCGTCGCCCGACGTCGCCGAGGCCCAGCGATCCCCTCCTAGGTGCCGCCCGACGTCGCCGAGGCCTAGCGACCCTTTGCCTAACTTCGCTGAGGCCCGACGACCCCTTGCCAGGCGTCGCCTGATGTGACCCAGCTCCAGCGACCCTATTGCAAGCCTGGGGAATCCCTGAAAGGCGACATCCAAGCCCGACGTTGCTGTTTGAAGTGTCCTTTACCAAGAGTAATGTTTCTGTGAATCTGATGTACCAAGAATTGAGAAATTTTCTTTAAGTTTATGGAGTTTGGAGACTTATCATGATCGCAGAGTATTGTGGATTGAATGTTGTCTGGTTGATTGGGTTGAATTTGGTTGATTGTGTTGAATGTTGTTGGTGGATGGTTTGATTGCAAAACTGTCTTTTGTGTGAAAGGTTGAAAGGGAAGTATTGAGTTGGTGGTCGGTAGTGTGGTGTAAGTCTAGTAGAAGTGTCTGATTATGGCAAATAAGAACAAAGGAGTTGTTGCTGAGATCGTAACTGCACCTTCTAGTCGTTTGACAGAGGAGAAATTAGCTGGGGTCACCAACTTTCAGCATTGGAAGAGGATTGTAACGGTAGCATTAACGAGGAGAGAACAACAACACCATTTGACAGGTAAATGAACCGATAATGATACTAAATGGAATACTATGGATGCTAGAATACTTGGACAGATGTGGAATTGTATGGAATCTCATGTGGTCGCCGTGGTTACACATGTCACTACAGTTAAAGAGTTGTGGGATTATTTGAATGCTCTCTATTCTGGAGAAAACAATCTATCAAGGATCTATGAGGTTTCCCAGGAGTTCTTTAGTGCTGATAGAAAAGGTCGGCCTCTTAATAAGTTTTTCGCTGATTTTAAACAAATGTACGAGGAACTTAATCTTCTTTTGCCAATTACTGCTGATGTTAAGAAGATGCGGGAGCAGCGAGAATAGTTAGCCGTTATAGGTTTTTTGGGAGCACTAAGATCAGAGTTTGAAGCAGTTCGATCACAATTTCTTGGAGGAGACACTGTGGCCTCATTGATTGAGACCTTTTCTCGGGTTTCAAGAGTTTCACGTGAATCATCTAGAGATACATCCTCCATGGGTGATAGCTTTGCATTGGCTGTGCACGGGAACCGCGGTGGTGGTCGAGGTCGTGGTGTTGGTCGTAGTGGTCGCGGCTTTAGTAGTGGTAGTAGTGGTCGTGGATTTACAAGAGGCCAATTGCAGTCATACAGTAGTACCTCTGGTGATATAGGTAATAATACATCACCTGCAAGAACCTGCCACTATTGTGGGATGCCTGGACATATTCAACGCTTTTGTTATAAACTTCATGGACGGCCCTCCCAGTTTGCTGCTGCGAATGTGGCTAATGCAACGGAGTCTGTTGTCTTTACTAATTCCTCTAAAGGAGGAACATTGATCAGAATGTCCGAGGAAGAACTTGCTGGGTATAATCAGTTCTAGATATCTTAGCCAGTTTCCTCCTCTACAGCTACCTTCGCTCAGACAGGTAATGCAACAGCGTGTCTCTCATCTACCTCTCGCTCTTGGATCATTGATTTAGGAGCGACTGATCACATGACTGGATCTTCAGGCATATTTTCCACCTTTCATGAGTCTGTCTCTAATGTCACATTAGCTGACGGCTCCATATCCATAGTAAAAGGCATAGGCTCAATCCCTTTGACGTCCTCCTTGTCTTTATCTTCTGTTATGTACCTTCCAAATTTTCCGTTTAAACTTTTGTCTGTCGGTCGCATTACCAAAGAATATGATTGTTCTGTAACCTTTCATCATGATTCCTGTGTTTTTCAGGATTTGAAGACGACGAAGATGATTGGTAGAGGACGTTTGTCAAGGGGGCTCTATGTGTTTGAAGATATTACCAGTGCCGCTTGTTCAACAGTCTCTCCACATCAAGTTCATTGTCGCTTGGGACATCCCTCCTTAGGAAATTTGAAGAAGTTAGATTCACGTTTTCATTCTTTATCTCGTATTGAGTGTGAGTCGTGTCAGTTTGGAAAACTGCACCGTGTTAGTTATAGTCAACGAGTCAATAAACAGGCTTCTCAGCCTTTTGCTCTAGTTCATTTTGATGTTTGGGGTCTATGTCCTGTCACTTCTAAGTTGGGTTTTAAGTACATTGTTACTTCTATAGATGACTATTCAAGAGTCACTTGGTTATATCTAATGAAAAGCCGTTCCGAGTTATTTTCCATTTTTTGTTCATTTATTAACGAAGTACAGACTCAGTTTTCTACTACCGTTCGTATTCTTCGAAGTGATAATGCAAAAGAGTATTTTTCTAAGGTATTCTCTGATTTTATGATTCAACGGGCCATTCTTCATCAACCCTCTTGTTCGGATACACCACAACAAAATGGTGTCGCTGAAAGAAAGAATCGTCATTTGTTAGAAGTGACTCGATCTTTGATGTTTGAAATGAAGACAGATAAATCCTTTTGGGCTGACGCAGTTTTGACTGCGTGTTATCTTATCAATCGCATGCCATCCTTTGTTCTTAAGGATGTGATTCCTCACTCTCTTCTTTTTCCTTCTGATCCCTTGTTTTATTTGCCACCTCGCATATTCGGTTGTGTCTATTATATTCGAGATCATCGTCCGAGACTTTCTAAACTTGATCCTCGATCTCTTAAATGCATTTTTGTGGGGTATTCTTGCACCCAAAAGGGTTATCGATGCTATTGTCCCTCTTTACTGAAGTACTTCACTAATGCAATGTCTCTTTTTTTTAGTCTACTATTCATTCTGATATTCCAATGGTGCCTCCTATAGTGGATGATGATTCCTTGACATATATTATTATGGAATCTTCATCCACTTCGGAATCTCCGCCTCCTCATCCACCTATTTAGCATGTTTACAGTAGACGGCCTCGTCAGCATGTAGAGCCCCTTGCAGACGTATCCCAACCTGTCTTGTCTTCTCCGTCTTCAGAACCTGAGGTATGTCATTCTCATACTGATCTTGATATTCCTATTGCCCATCGCAAAGGAATTCGTAGTTGTACGAAATACCCTATTACCCAGTTTGTCTCCTATTCTGGTCTATCTACCTCTTGTCAGGCTCGTCTAATGACCATTGATACACATCCTATTCCTACTGCTGTTGCTGAAGCATTATCTAGTCCAGGCTGGAAGAAAGCTATGGAAGAGGAATTACTGGCACTGGACCAAAACCAAACTTGGGATATGGTTCCTTTACCTGCAAGGAAGACGGCCATTGGATGTAAGTGGGTGTTTACCGTTAAGGTTAATCCTGACGGTTCCCTAGCTCGTCTCAAAGCTAGATTGGTTGCTAAAGGGTATGCACAGGTATATGGAGTCGATTATGGTGATACATTTTCTCCTGTGGCTAAGATGACTTCTATTCGTCTTTTACTTTCTTTGGCTGCTTCTGCTGGTTGGCCTATGTTTCAGCTTGATGTTAAAAATGCTTTTCTTCATGGAGAGTTACAGGAAGAGGTCTACGTAGAGCAACCAACTGGTTTTGTTGCTCAGGGGGAGTCTAGTAATGTTGTGTGTCGCTTAAAAAAATCTTTATACGGTTTCAAACAGTCTCCCAGGGCGTGGTTTGGGAAGTTTTCTAAGGCGGTACTCTAGTTTGAACTTTATCGATGCACTGGAGATCATTCGATGTTTTACCGGGTTTTTGGAGCTAGTCGGATATTTCTCATAGTATATGTGGATGATATTGTTATAGCTAGAAATGATTCTGCAAGTATTAAGAAGCTGAAACTGTATCTGCAACAACAGTTTCATACAAAAGATTTGGGATATCTTAGATATTTCTTGGATATTGAAGTGGCATGAGCAAAGAAAGGTATCCATATCTCTCAACGGAAGTATGTTCTGAATTTACTTACTGAGACAGGTATGCTAGGAGCTACACCATCGGATGCACCAATGGAAGGTGGCTTGAAATTGATGGCAGATGATGGTGAACTGTTAGATGATCCATAAAGATATCGAAGACTTGTTGGAAAGCTAAATTATTTAACTATCACTCAGCCTGATATTTCCTTTTCAGTGAGTGTTGTAAGTTAGTTTATGTCTTCTCCTCGTACCTCACATTGGGATGCTGTAATCAGAATTCTGAGATACTTGAAGAAAGCCCCAGGTCGTGGTCTTGTTTATAGGGATCACGGTCATAGAAGAATGGAAGTCCTCTCAGATGCCGATTGGGCAGGATCTTCTATGGATAGAAGATCTACATCAGGTTATTGCACATTTGTGGGAGGAAACCTAGTATCTTAGAGAAGTAAGAAGCAAAGTGTTGTGGCTAGATCAAGTGCAGAATCAGAATACAGAGCTATGGCTCAAGCTACTTGTGAGTTAATGTGGATGCGCCAGTTATTAGATGAGCTCAAATTCAAAGATCCTGCACCAATGGAGTTGTGGTGCGATAATCAAGTGGCTATCCATATTGCTTCTAATCCAGTATTCCATGAGCGTACCAAGCATATTGAAGTTGATTGTCATCTTGTCCGTGAGAAGCTTCAAGCTAAGATTATCTCTACTAGTTACATTAGGACTGGTGAACAACTTGCTGATATTTTCACAAAATCTCTAGAGAGTAGTAGGGTTGAGTATATTTGTAACAAGCTGGGCATACTTAATATCCATGCTCCAGCTTGAGGGGGAGTGTTATAAAGGGTAAAATAGTCTTTGTGGGTTTGTGGGTTTATTATACATGTTGTTCTCCATATTGAAGAAAAATACGTTTTGTGAAATACCAATTACAACTACAATCTACTCCTTTTGAGCTATTGTTAATCACGAGTTTCTCTTTGAATCGTCTAGCAAATCAGATTCACTATATTCATTTTGCTATCCTACCTTATTTTGTATGTAGGAAGACGAGTCCTGAAGTAGCAAGCTCATGTTTATCTTGCAAAGAATAACTCTAAACATCCAAGTTTGTTTAGGTGTCAAACTTAGGACTTCTTAAGCATCACTAGCAAGAGAAGTATTGCATCACCCAATTCAAAAGCAATAAAATTGCTAAATTTCAATAACTTTCGAGTCAATTGTGTTATACCATATACGTGAACTCTTCTTAAATCCTACACCAAGTTAATTATCATATTCCAAGTACAGACGAAAACTTAATGACATGCAAATAAAAAACTCAAACCTTACTAGATAATACTGCTAATTCCCTAATCCTTATAGAACTCTTATTTGAGTTGTTGGTTGATGCAATGTGGGCTACATTAGTCGATTGTTGAGGAGAGTTGACCTCCTGGCCATCAACAAAATTGAATTGGTTTTGAATATATGGATTTTGAAACCCTAAGGAGTAAAGGTCTATAGCTTAAACCCAAACCCAATCCCCTTCTTTCTGTCCTCGCTCTCTAGGATCTATGTTTACCCTCTAGTAGTCAATATTGATGTCAAGTTTCGTTCTATTAGAAAGTCTAACCTTAAAGATTAAGGTGATGGGGAGGGAAAGTACATTAATACAAGATCTACCCGAAACCGACACAGGTGGGTAGGTAGAGAATACCTAGGACTTATTCTATTTGTTTTAAAAGATGCCGTGCCGCCACTCAGACTCGAACCGAGATGCTCTAGCACTGCTTCCTAAAAGCAGCGTGTCTACTGATTTCACCATAGTGGCATACTCGAAATAAAACCCCATGGACAAGTGGCGTGATACTTAACACCTCCTCTCATGCAATAACTGAAGTGAGAACGAAATGAGTAATTGACGAACGAGGAACCTCCCAGGTGACAGAAAGTTGGGGCAGATCATGTCTCCAATACTATGTTACAAAAAAATCCTTCTATGCGTGAACTTAGGACATACGACCAGCCAGGCATCACCTAAGTGGTGTGGTTTGAGATAGATATAAACATGATGACACCGTAATGACATAGATAACAACTAAATAGGGGGAAAAAACAAATATTCAAGAAACATAATGACAAAACGGAATACTAGATTTGCCATGTAATATCACATTTCATCTGAATTAAATGTTCAAGCAAGAATTGCCATGGGTACCTTTCAGGCGTTTAAGCTCGGCCTTGTTTTTTGCATCGATATCTCTATGGCTCTGCAACTCCCTTGCCAAAACCCTGTGCTTTAAATGAATTTCACCAAGCAACACTCTCGAATTCTTCAATTGTAATGCCAAATCCATGGATGTCCTTTGTCTACATGAATCTAACAAAGGGAAGAAACCTGTGTCAATTTTTTGGGCTAGAGCAGTACAAGAATAAGGAAGACATTGACGTACATTCCCAGTAAAAAGCCAGAAAACATAAAAAATACTTTGTAAGTACCATCTTGGGGAAGTTCATACAAAACAGAAGAATGCACCCTCTCCTTCTCACGATAAAGGCCATCAATAGCCAATGCTACATTACGTAATATAGTCTTCACAGTCTTCTCTGAAGCTATTTGCGGATCATCATGTGGATGATTGAAACAGCTATCAACGGAGGAACTTCCGGTCACAACTGTCTCCGTGATTTGGCTAAGAAAAACGTCCTCGAGCAACTGGTGATCCTCATCTAATACCAACATGGAAGACAACTTAACAAGTATCGAATATGAGATCGCAGGCAGGAGACATCAGGTGTCATCATAACTGGAGAAGAGAACCTTTCCCTAAGCTGCGTATTATTGCATTTCGAATGCTTTATATGCACCGACAACAATGGACTACCAGAACAAAATTGTGAAAACATATCACCTAGTTGAAACTGACAAACAAAAGCATCCACCTCATCATCAATATAGCATCAACGGACAACGACGACATCCAAACCTTTCGAATTAGACGGGTTTTCAACATTCCGACCAACGGTGGTGCTGCCCGCCTCTCTCACACCGACCGAACATAATTCCAAATCACTAACCAGCTGTCATACAACAAAATAAAGTCCATCATCACATTCAAGAACAATAGCACAGTCCACCCAAAAGAAGAAAAGAAAAGAGAATCCGAAAACCCTAAGTGAAAGAGACGATAGACAAGGCAACCTCTTCCCAAGACCTTTTCGCTGCTTCGAGCCTGGAATCGTACCCAAGCTGCTTCTCCGTCAGCTGCGACAACTTGCTCTCGAGAGCGACATGCTCGACCTTCTGCGACTCCAACTTCTGCACGAGCTTCTGATTCTGGTACTGAAGGACAGCGATGTCCCGCTACACCGCGAATCCGGAGCAAAACACTTGAGTTCGCGCAACAACAGGTAAACATGGTCAGGAAAATGCAAACAATGGCGCAGCCAAGCTTTACCTTGAAATACAGTTCAGGCGACCCCATCGAAGCCGAAAAGACTGAAATTTGGAAGAAGAAGAAGGCGGAGGCGGAGCCGGTGCCAGTGCCAGAGAGAGAGAAAGATGGCGAGTAATATGATCAAGAGGGGCTCGCGGGCTCCTCCTCAATCCTCAACATCCTTTCTCCTTCTCTCTATTCAACTTGTATAATACATGTAAATAATTCATTCCTGAAGCTTAGCTAATCCGGATTAATTATTATGCAAGATCAATTTAGAAGGGACTGTTATTATTATTTTTTTAATTTATACAATCTTATAAATAGATTATATTGACTCAATTCACCCTTGTGAAACTTATGGGTTAAAACATGGTAACACGATAAATAAAAGCTTAAGTTTTTTGAAACGCAATCAAAATTTACATATGTCGATTAGTTCAATTGAGTGTTAAATATTTTTTTCAAAAAAAGACTAACTCCTTTCAATGAATGGCATCCAAAATTAACTACATGCCACTCACAAATTGTCTGGCATTCTTAAATTTCAACTTTTAACATAAATTTTATAACTCAATTATATTTTCGCTAAAAAATTTAGGACTTAATCCTATTAATTGAGAAGCGTAGTACTTGATTGCATTTTTTTAGAGAATGTTTTAGAACTTGTTAATATGGTTTAGAACTGATGGTAGAATTCATGTAGAAAAAACTCGTAAACTCATAAAAACTATTCATACATAATGGTGGCCTTCAGCAGAATTCGCAAGCCGGTCGAATCCTCCACTTTTACGCAAACTGTAAACAAATATAAGAGGGTTATAAATGTCCACATAATTTATATTCAAAAGCCCAAAAAAAAGGCAAATACAAGGAAAAATAAGATGTTGGACATAAATTAGAGAAGAAATATCAAAATCTCTCAATATATATTAGCTTTCATTGGTAATGAAAATATAATGTGAGATACGATGAATTCTGCATGATTTTTTCTTGTTATATATATCGATTCTAATATTCATGTTTTGGATTTTTTGATGGTCAAAAATTAATTTGATATAAATTTATAACGTGAGTACTAATTTGAAGTTTTTAATCCTTCACTTAATTAATAAAAATATCTTTTACTTATCGTGTATTGATATTCTATCTATAATATTTAATAAAATTGTCGTGTGTCAATTTTGTGCGATTCTTATTGTGAAGAAAATGATGAGTCAAACATATATATAATTAGAGATCCCGTGAATTTTATTAGCAATATTGTTGAAACTTTTTATTTTATCGAGTTATATTAAAAGGAAATTTTAGAAAAGAAAATCAAATCCGAGCTTAATAAGCTTAGGCTTGGCATTTAGATCTACACGGCCGTTTAGCTATTACTAGCGGGTTATTCTCTACACTCGTTAAAAAAAAAAAGAGCACACTGAATATCCTAAAATTTATTGAAAAAGTATAGTAAAGTTTTAAAATTTATAGATAGCGAATTAAATCCTATAACTCATTAAATTAATGTAATTAAGTTACTCGATTAACTCTATCTGATGTAATTAATGAAAAATGCTGACGTGATTTTAATTATTATTTTCTTTCTCTTACATAGCTACTAACTTGTGTCAAAATGACTTCGTTTTTCCAAAATTAATTTTATTCCCTCAAGGTTCAAACCATAATCAAGTGCGATTCAAAGTAAAATACTTCGACCAAAAAATAAAAAAAAATTAAATACAAATGTTCTGACCAAAAAAAAAAAGAAAAGAAAAAAAAAAAGAGCACAGTCGGAGTTCATTGCCGAATTGCCTTAAACCCTAAACCCTCGCCCCCAACGACTCGCAACGTTACAATTTCTGTTCTTCCGCCATCACCACCTCCTCTGTGCATTTCTCTCGTCGTGGAGCGATGGGAATCTTCGAGCCATACAGAGCAATCGGATACATAACCGCCGGCGTCCCGTTCTCCGTCCAGCGGCTCGGCACCGAGACCTTCGTCACCGTCAGCGTCGGCAAGGCTTTTCAAGTGTACAATGTAAGGGGCAAAAATTTCGATGCTCTGTACAGCGTTCGCGGTTCATGTTTTGATTGGTGTTGCCCTGTTGATTTGATTCGTCCCCTTTTTTCCTCCTCTGGTTTTGATGCTTGCAGTGCGCGAAGCTGAGCTTGGTGCTTGTTGGTGAGTATCTTCTTTAATATCGGGTGACTGTGTTTCGCATCCAAGTGTAGGCTTGGGTTGACCTTTCTGCCTCTCCGTTTCAATTCACTTCGTTTGTGTCGCTAAAGCTCTTATCTTTTTTTTTTTCTTTTTTTTTGTCCTTGGGTCAAGCACTTTGGGAAATGGCGTGTGCATGGCGATTTTTTGAGCTACTTCAATGCCTCTTTACATTTCTGATTTGGAGGTTTTCAAGTTGTTTTTATGCTGGTGTTCACAATCTCTTCAGGTTTGAAGGAATTGGCAGTTCCATTTGGGGAGTATAATTGCCCCTTTCTAATGTTCTCGGATTGAATTTTTTGTAATCACAGTTTCGTGGGCTGGGTTGTCTATAGTGTGCTTGATGACGCTTTCTGAATGTGTTTCTTCCCCTTAAATAAATGGCTATTTCCTTTATGTCTTGTTGAATTTCATTTTCTGGCACTTTCTTCAGTCAAGTAACAATTTGATGAACATTTTTCTTGAAGGTCCCCAGTTGGCAAAGAAAATACGGGCTCTTGCATCCTATCGAGAATACACTTTTGCTGCTTATGGAAGTGACATTGGAGTATTTAAGCGTGCTCACCAGGTTTGTCACTGAATGGCTTGTTAGAAGAGATTCCCAAATAAAAGATTATTCATGCTGTTCTCCTATACTGCAACACGATGTTATTTTGGGGCAACCTTTTTCATTTTCCTTCCAAAGTTATAGGTAAATGGAACTGGTATAAATTGTGCACATGATGAAGGTATTGTTGGATGTGACGAAATCTTTAACATGAATAGTGAAGGAAGTTAACTCCGTAGATTTGCGACTAAACAAATGGAATGATCTCAACTTTCATTCTTTGAGAAGTTGTTGTGATATAACACATGTATGATTAAAACTCTCTTGTAATGTGCTTTGCCTTTGTACATTGCTGGAAGTTGTTTATCAATTGGTGTTATTTGGTAGGTTGTCTAGCTAGTGGAACTCATATCTTTCCAGTTTATTAGTCTTTGTCTAGTTTGTTGACAAGTGAACAACAGCGACGAGATTATAGATTCATGGTTCTTGGTTTTTCTTAGTGTGCCCATGGCATGTGAACTTTGGGATATTATTGGTGGCACTGCTTATGAATGGTAGTGCTTGTTAGGGTGGTAGTGCAGTTAGGAATAAGGAATTCGCAAACAGGGACAAAATCAAGTTTGAAGGGGAAAAACCAATGGGCTTTTGGTGGTGGTTATCTGGTTGCAGCTTTGTGTATGTAGCAGTGGCTATGAGAGTGGGATTGTCTTATGGTGCATTTGTGTAATACAATGTGTTTATTTTTGTACTTTGTTACCAGTAGGCGTTGATGGGAAACAATATCTTTTAAACTTCCTAGTCTCCAGAATTGATCAGATTTGACCTGCTTTTACGGAAATGGATGCACTCATTGGATCAACTACGCATCTTAGTCGTGTCATTAATTTTCTATCCCGCCCCAGCCTTGGAAATTTGCTTTTGAGGTTGTTGGTCCTGATATTGTGCTCAGGTTGCATATGGCTTTTCTGTAAGTATATAAATTTATCTAGCAGTGTTGTGTTCTTTTGTATTTCCTGGGGCATATGCCTCCATCAATGCCATATCCAATGTTGTCAATATTGCTAGGTGCTCCTAGGGCACATAGAATCCCTAAAGCCTGAGGTGCTAACTACCAAACCGCACTAGGATGTTTGCTAGCATTTATCTTTGAAGGCTCCTTTTTACATTCTATGTTATCCCGCTGCACCTGAAGCATTTTAATTTTGTTTGTCCGCTCCTTTTACCAGCTTGGTATCATTTTCTTAAAATGCCTTTAAGTCATTGTTCCTACTCTGGTATTTTGTGTTGGAATGGGTTTAAATGTGGGTGTCCAAAGAGATTTTATGGCTGCGCTATCTTCTCACCAGGCTTATGCAATTTTTTAGTCAAATGCAATAGGACTAGCAATATATACATTAATGTTTAATGTTGGCTAGAGTTTATATCTCTGTGTGAAGCGTATTAGTAATAGTAGAATAAGATTTTTGGCTTATAAAAAAAATCATAGAGAATATGATGTTTGAACTACTCGTTGAAAGATTGGTATGGGGTGGTGAGATAATAGGACCTAAGTGCACTTGCCTGGATCGCTAATTAATGATATTGCCAGAGAACATGATGTGTGTTTCTTTTATCATATGCAAGAACATTTTGTCTATCTAATTGTATGCTTTAATTACAGGTAGCAACTTGGAGCAGGCATACTGCTAAGGTTTGTTTGCTGCTGTTGTTTGGAGAACACATATTAAGTGTAGATGTTGATGGCAATGTGTACATATGGGCGTTCAAAGGAATGAATGAGAACCTTTCACCGGTGGGACACATCTTGTTGGATAGCAATTTTATTCCTAGCTGTATAATGCATCCAGATACTTACTTAAACAAGGTGAATATCCTCTTTGCCTCGAGGACTTTTCAGTGCATATGTGATAGAGATTAGTGGTTGAGCATGGATGTACTTGCAGAAGAAAGAAGATTCCCAAATAAAGTGGCGACAATGTTTAAATCTGGCCTTTTTTTGTCCTTTTCCTTTGTCATACACCTGTAATTACTTTGGAAAGTATTCTCCATTTGTTTCTACATACAAGTTGAAAAATGAAGCAACAATAAATGCAAACAGAGAAATTACTTATTGTTTGCTTTGTTTTTCCCTGGTAATTAATGCTCTGTAACAATTGATGGAAAAGTTGAAATTACCCATCATGAAAATTAGTAGATGTCTAATTACCTGTGCTAGTTGGCCATAGTCTTCATGCAGTACAGTTCTTTTATCCTTTACTTTTTTGAAATTTATAAAAACTAGAGATATTGGTTACTTGAGAATGAAAATAGATTTGTGCATCTGTAATTAGCTCTTGATAGCAAGATCCAGCCGAAGAATGCTACCTTTCGAGCACGTTATTTGAAAACATTAAACTGTTGAGGGGAAACGTAATCCAGGGGTCCAATACTGAATAGCTACAGACTATTCTGGGTAAAAAAGCTTTAACGCGGTTTACCTTTAGGCATGTTGTCTAGATTCTGTAATGCGGATTGATAAGAGGAATTTGTGATGTTGAAAGCAGCATGGTCCACATATTAGCGTCTCAACTTTTTGAACATGAGCAGTATTTCTAGATCTGGAAATATGAAAATGACAAGAGCAGGGTAAGCAGAAAAAAGGCGTGTACAAATGAAGAATAGGTAGAACATTTACTACCACAGAAATTAGGGGAATAAGATCTAGTAAGCATAGTTATTAAGATCAACATCCTACTTATAGCTGTTAGTTGACTGACTGATCAGATCCTAATATCTGATAGGTATTCTTAACATAAATACTGGCAGTGGGATTCTTGACGTGAATACTTGTGTGAAGTCAACTGATTATTTGTTTGTTAAGACCACCAAGTTTGAATAAATGTTGCTGTAAAGGTCTTATCATTCCTCAATCTATATACTTGTGTGCAACCCACTGGTTATGTCTTTGCTGAGATCTCATAAAAGTCTTACATTAGGTACCTCTATGTTCTCCATCTCTGATTTTAAGTAAAATCCTTTTGTAAAAACTCAAAACTCAAAGGAAGTCTGAGTACATAATTTTGTTATATTGAATGATAGAATGGATATGATCATACCATCCGATGAAATTTGTCAATTTGGATTGCAAAATGGGTACCCTATCTATGATCTAGGATTGTTTCTTAAGTTTTGAAATGTAGGGTGGTGAGATCCTAATCCCTGATTGGATTTTAATGGCACTCTGCACTAGTGCAAGCATGCTGCCTTTGAGAGTGCTAAACCTATTTGTTTGTGAGGTAAGCCAAAATGGATGCCCTACCTAAGATCTAGGATTGTTTCTTAAGTTTTGAAATGTAGGGTGGTAAGATCCTAAACCCTGATTGGATTTTAATGACCCTTTGCACTAGCGCAAGCATGCTGCCTTTGAGAGTGCTAAACCTATTTGTTTGTAAGGTAAGCCAAATCTAGATGGTAATTTAGCAAAGTAAACGTGTACCAGAAATTTTAAATGCTTAACAGCCATTCAGTGTCTCTGGACCAAACTAAGAAAGCTTGTAAACAGGTTATTCTAGGAAGCCAGGAAGGGCCTCTGCAGCTTTGGAACTTAAGTACTAAGACAAAGCTCTATGAGTTCAAGGGGTGGAACTCATCTATTAGCAGTTGTGTTTCATCACCTGCTTTAGATGTTGTTGCGGTTGGCTGTGCTGATGGCAAGATACACATTCACAATATTCGCTATGATGAAGAATTGGTTACATTTTCACATTCGATGAGAGGTTCCGTGACCGCCTTATCTTTCAGCACAGGTATTGTTCATGTTGTTGCTTCGTCTTTATCAAGTATTGAAATATTTCCTTCTGCTGTAAATCTGGATGTCTCCCAAATTCAAGGGTGCTTCTACGCTGGCCGCTCTTGATATCGTCTCCAGAAACTCTTCACTATCAATTATTTTAACTCCTGTGGGCTCTTATATGTTAGAAGGAACTCATCTGTGGATTTGGCAGTTCGTTTGTGCTTACATCCATATTTTTCCTTTAGATGGGCAGCCTCTTCTAGCTTCCGGTAGCTCATCTGGTGTTGTCAGCATATGGAATCTCGAGAAAAGAAGGCTTCAATCAGTCATTAGAGATGCTCATGACGGTTCGATAATTTCTCTCCACTTCTTTGCCAATGAGCCTGTGCTAATGAGTTCATCTGCAGATAACTCGATTAAGGTAAGATTTTCACTGGCAATGTTTGGTAATTAATGACTTTTAAATCTCTTTATTGATCTAAATAGTACTTGGGAAATCTATGCGTCTGTGGCCTCTTTTTTGCTTCCCTGTCCTGATTTGCTGGTAATTTTACTCCCTATATTCTGCTACGTGTGAGTTCAAATGAGACAGATAAATATCCGTAGTTGTTAGAGCTCTTTTTTGGTTTCATATAACAGAATAAATTTAGAGCTGATATTTCTTGAGGATGTACGATCTGGAATAGGCATCAGTTTGCACATATAGTCTGCTGGCAGGTAGTTTATTTTCCTGAAAAGTCTTTGTTCGTTTGTTGGTTTAATTCCACTTAACCATCTAAGATCAGCCTATGGAAGTATGGAAAATCATTTGACAATCTTGTCTTTGTTTAGGGTAACTCTGACCTTGTGTGTTTTGTTGCAATTAACCCTATAACGTGGGTCAGCAGATGGCAACTATTGAAAATCATTCGGCCTTTTTTTTTTATACTGTGTAGGATAGCTCTAGCACTTATTGAGTAATAAGCAGTGCAAAAGTGGCATATCTTTTCCACCTTCCACTGGTGACAATCTTTTTGGACAACCTTACAGAACCTAGTCTTTCTATATAATTGGGTATTTGAAGTTTATATTAAATTGTGTTATCTTGATATTTGTACTGATTTCACTTTTCGTACAATAAATCACTGTGTTTGAATAGATGTGGATTTTCGACACAAGTGATGGAGATCCTCGACTATTACGCTTTCGGAGTGGTCATAGTGCTCCTCCACTTTGCATAAGGTAATAAGTTTCCCTCTTTTATTTAGCGTTTACTTTAAAAGAAGTTCAGTATTTATGAGATGAATGTACCTTTTCATTTTTCCGGGATCAGAATTAAGAAGAATGATATGCCTGCTAATATGTATTGTTTGGAGTTATGTTTGGTCTGAGAATCACCAATCATGATTTTTGTCTGCAGGTTCTATGCTAATGGTAGGCATATACTATCGGCTGGTCAGGATCGTGCCTTCCGGCTTTTCTCGGTTGTCCAGGTCCGTTTTAAGCATACATCACTCTTTTTTTAATTTGTTGCAGATACTTTAACATGGTCATATTTGTTTGCTTTCCTCCATAAAGAATGCATTCTTTTATTCCTTTAACGAATAGTGGTATGATCTCTTCTGATGGATTTAATTTCCATCTTTCGCTTTTATGTTTTGTGGAACTAAAAGCACTTTTACCTTATATTTGAAGTTTAAAATAGTTTTTGGAGTGCTCTGTGAGCTGTCATCAGTTTCCAGAATTGTTGAAACCCTTATTTAGCTCTCTGATTCCTGAACAACTTGAGTTCCTTTTATGTAGAATATAAGATTGTGGCACTGAATATTAAAATTTGAATAGCTGATAGTATGGTTTGGATTTTCCTATTCTTTTACTTATTTGTTGTTTGGTGTTCGTGTCCGTTGCAAGAGCAGGATCAGCAAAGTCGAGAGCTATCTCAGCGTCATGTATCCAAGCGAGCAAAAAAACTGAAGTTAAAGGTATTGTCTTGGTTGACAATCATGTCATCCTATGTCTGTTTCATTTCCTTCTCTAGATTCATTTCTTCAATATTCACCAATTAGGAACAACATATTCCAATTTCCCTGCCATGTATATTGCTCTGCTGCTCTTTCTGGAAGGGAAGAAGTATTTTATATGTCTGTTGTACTGGAGATGTGGAGGAGCAAACCAATCACTTCTTTATTAAGTGGTTCGCTTGCTATGGAGAGGATCCATCTTCCTGTTTGAATTTCTATAAAAATTCCTAGCCTAACTGGTTTGATATACCACGTCTATTACAAGTGGTAAATCTGATGCTACGATGTTTATCTGGAAGGATAGTCCCAGTTTATGGAGAATACGTTTTGTCTATCATTTTAAGTTAAGAGTGTCTTTTGATTGAACCTAAATAGAAGGCATGTCGGATGCTAACCTGTTTCGTACTGTTGTCTATCAACCTTACCTACATTTTTCTTTTGTCATTGGGTCGTAAGAGCATCTGATCTCACTTCATACGGCCGTTGTCTAAGACAGTTAAATTTCTAAAACGCTCTCTCTCTCTCTCTCTCTCTCTCTCTCTCTCTCTCTCTCCAACTCTCCTCTAAGGCGAGTTGCTCTAAGCAGGTCCGAGAAGGTGTGGGGTCAAATCCCACTGTTCAAAAAACAACTCTGATAATTCTCTAGAAGTATTGTTTGCCTGTAGAAAGTTTGTTCTTTTCGGACACCCCTTTCTTCTTCTTCTTCTTCTTCTTCTTTTCTCTATTCTTTTACCTCTTATAGCCTCCCTTCCCCATGCTTACAGAACAACAGTTAAGTTGTTTTCCCTGCAACTTTTCAGATCGTGAGTCAGAAGTGGTTTCTGAAAACAAAACAAAGAATTTATCTCACTTGTATGTTCCTGCGCGAATTTCAGCAATCACTTTTTCTGATTCTACATATTTATTTTGAACTAAAAGAAAACTTTTTGGTGGAATAGTCACGTTATGAAGAATATGTTCACTCTCAATGGTTACATACAAGTCTATGGAACATAGAAAGGCAGGATGCCCATGACCCGTACGATTGGATGGACCAAATCCTCATTGAATTTGATTTTTCCATTAGAGGGGAATTTATCTCACTTGTCTGTAGTGTCATTTATCCTGTTGCATCTTTGATGATTGTAATTGACATGGTAATCATCTTCTGATATATTTTTTGGGAAACAAAGCTGTTGGAGAAAAGCTTTGAAAAGTACCAATGAACTTATTATTTATATTCTGTTTCGACAAGTGGAAAGTAGTTTCAAATCTTGTTCCTAGCAAGCAGCGTGTTTCAACATGATTTGATTATTTCAATTGTTGGCAATCTTTATGTCATAAGTGCACTTTTGGTTGGCGGGGCCCTTATTATGGTTGACAGCTGGACTTGTTCCCTAGGAGTTTGCTCTTAATAAACCTTTGAAGTACGTATATAATGTGTAAAGATCTTCTTGAGTGAACTTTTATGGGCATATTCCTGTTTCTTCGTTCTTATTCCCCCATTTCTAATTCTGTCTTTGCATCCATGCTAAAACAATATTAAGGTTATTCCAAGTACTCTTGACATTATTCTCGTTGAACTTTGTCAACATACTCAGTTGAGAACGAATTTTCTAGGATTTTTCAAATTCTGTTAGTAAGTACTTAACTGCCATTCTAATTCATATCTATGTTTTGTCTTTCTTAAACGTTGATATCTTTGATTGGCTTACATTGCAGGAAGAAGAGATAAAGCTGAAGCCTGTTATAGCATTTGATGTTGGTAAGGATTTTGTGCAAGGAACTTGAATGCGCTTTAGAATCATGACCAATGACCAATTATTATTTGATTTGATGATTCGATCTCTCCATTCCAACGTTTTAGTCAAGGTTAAAATATGGTCTCTTGCAATACGTATTCTATAATGCCTAGGCTTTTGAAACTGCACATTCCTACAATCATGCTGAGGGGGGAAAACTTTTTTGATGTCAATTTGTCCATCCTCTAGGCAAAGATGTGGCAGTCTGAAATTTGCAACAAAAACAAACAAGGGGCAGATTTCTGAAAGGTGGCGTAGAAGATGCAAAAAATTAGCGGAAATTGTGGCTTTTCCTTAATAATGTCCCTTTTAAAATTTAATTTATGTCAAACATAGACAACTTGTTTGGATGAGCATGAAATCACAGAAATGTACAATAGAGCTGAAAAGGCGAAAAAGACAAATAAGTCAATTAACAAGAGAAGATCAGAATCCCATAGGACTAATAAGAAGCACTAGCCCCTTAACTCTTGTCGAGCACATCCTTTTTGAGCTGTTTGTATATTGTGCATTCTGATTTTTTCCATTGCGCGTTATGCTTGGATTCCAGCTGAAATTAGGGAGCGGGACTGGTGCAATGTGGTGACAAGTCATATGGATACTCCGCAGGCATATGTATGGAGACTTCAAAATTATGTCATAGGCGAGCATATTCTGAGACCATGCCCTGACAACCCCACACCTGTTAAGGTATAAGTTCTGATTTTTTACACTGTATGGCTTTAGCATTGTATGAAGCATTCAACTCCTTAGCATGAAGTGTCACCCACCGTGTAAGAATACTTAATGTAGAAGCTGTAATCATTTTGAAAAAAACTATGCTTTACAAACATGAGTTCACATCATCAGTTTTCCATCCTGAGTTTGCAAAAATTTGTTTTTCCTTCTTGAAATAGATGTTATTTGTTTTAATCAGTCTAGCTATTCAACTGTGCATCTCACTTTTTATTCATGCATTCTTGATAGTTCATGATGTCTATGGATTAGAGGAATAGGGAGAAATAAGATGTGATAGTGTCAAAGAGAGTAGGTGAGCATATCCTTGTTATATACTCTTTTATTCGGCTTTGGATATGTTCTGACTTCAGATATTCTTGCGATGTTTTCCTTTGTTTTAATCAGTCTAGCTATTCAACTGTGCATCTCACTTTTTATATTCTTGATAGTTCATGATGTCTATAGATTAGAGGAATAGGGAGAAATAAGATGTGATAGTGTCAAGGAGAGTAGGTGAGCATATCCTTGTGATACTCTTTTATTCGGCTTTGGATATGTTCCGACTTCAGATAGTCTTGCGATGTTTTCCTTTGTTTTTTTCTTTTCTTCTCTATGCTGTTTTCCTTGTACAGTTCTGATGTACTGGAAATTTTGCCTCTGTTACCTATTGAAGAAAGAGTAGGTGAAGAGAGAGGGAGAGAGGGAGTGAGAGAGTGAACTAAGCTAGCACGGCCAAAAGATTCCACTTAACAGATCGATTTATATGGTTATAAGAACATATTTAGCCTTTTCAGTCACGGTGCTGAACGATGTAGGCAAAGTGTTAGTGAATAAATTGGGACAAAAAATTTTGATTTGTGAAAAACAGAGTGCAAATTGCTAGTTATTTATTGTATTATTCCCGCACTTATATGGTTGTTACTGGTTTGGCAAGTAAATGTTAAAGTTGTGTTTGACAAACGTATCTTTTCACAGGCTTGCGCGATTAGTGCATGTGGAAATTTTGCCATTTTGGGAACAGCAGGTGGTTGGATTGAGCGATTCAACCTTCAATCAGGAATAAGTCGAGGAAGTTACATAGACCAGTTAGAAGGAGCATACTGTGCCCATGATGGTGCAGTGGTTGGAGTGGCTTGCGATTCCACAAATACTCTCATGATAAGTGCTGGTTATGCTGGGGACATTAAGGTTTGTAAATTATTCCCAACATATAATTACTATATCTTTGGAGTTCATCGACCGCCGACCCCAACTAGTTTAGGATAAAGGTGTTGTTGATGTTGATGTTGATGTTGATCTTTAATTATTTGTTTCTTACTTGCGGTTCATAGGACACGAGGCCAACTTGTTATTTGTGACATCTTTGATTTACCAACTTAATCCTGACATATACTCAAGTACATTTTTCTGCAAATCTTAGTTTTTGACTTTCATGACGTACTTTATTGCTCGCTGGATTTTGTTTTCATGACCTATATAGTCTACATAGCCTGTCCCAAGCTAAGTAAAGGATGAGGGTTACGTCAGGCGTAGCGAGCCGGTTATAAAAAAAGAGTTACCTTTATGAGATGAACCCTATTGATATTTCGTTGCATCGGCGCCCGAGTGTAGCGAAAAATGAGCAAGGGTGTTTGCACCAAGATAGGTGGGTGCAGGGGGTAAGGAAGCTAGCCTTGGGCCATCATTCCCAGAGTGATGCGCCACATCGGTGCCCGAATGTGGTGATAAATGAGTAAGGGTTCTCACAATTCCGTGGGCGAGTGTGAGGGTAAGAAAAGCCCAGGGGTAGGGATTAGATTGGGGAGTTGGAATGCAGGAACCTTAACGGGTAAATTGAGAGAATTGACAGATACTTTTGCTAGAAGGAGAGTGAATATTGCTTGCCTGTAAGAGTCTAAATGGAAAGGAGAGAAGGCTAAGGAAGTGGATGGCACCAGATTCAAGCTATGGTATACAGGCACAACAAAGAGTATAAATGCAGTTGGGATTCTGATCGATAAAAATTTCAAGAATAGAGTTGTTGATGTTAAAAGAATAGGAAATAGGATTATTTTAGTTAAGCTAGTAGTGGGGGATCTGATTCTGAATATCCTTAGTGTGTATGCCCCTTAAGTTGGACTGTAATCGTCCGAGAAGAGCAGATTTTGGGAAGATTTGGAAGAGATTTTAAGGCGGATATCACACGAGGAAAAGGTATTTATAGGAGGAGATCTAAATGGACATGCGGTCAGAGTAGTGGAGGTTTTGATAGAGTTCATGGAGGTTTTGGATATGGAACTAGAAATGAGGCCGGCGAAAACATCTTGAGTGTGGCATTAGCTGATGATTTGATGTTGGCAAACACCTTTTTTAAGAAAAGAGACATCTGATCACTTTTCGCGGCGTTCAAAATTGTAGCCAGATTGATTTCTTTTTTGCCAGAAGAGAGGATAGAGCCTCGTATGTAGATTGTAAGGTATACCTTGGCTAATGTGTAGCTACACAACATAAGTTGGTGGTCTTAGAAGTTCGGTATAACAAAGTACAGAAGATGAAGAGAAGTGCGCAACACCCTAGAGTAAGATGGTGGAAGTTACATGAGGAGAAACAAACAGAATTCAAGGAAAGAATGTTGCAGGAAGGACCGTGGCGACTAGAGAGCGAAGTAAATATGATGTGGAAGGAGATGTCTAACTACATCCAGACAGTGACAAAAGGGGTGTTAGGGGAAAGTAGAGGGAATGGACATCAAACAAAGGAAACCTGGTGGCGGAATGAAGAGGTGCAGGAGGCAATTAAGCAGTAGTGTTTCAGATGCCTACATAAATGTCCTAATGAAGAGAATTTGCAAAAGTTTAGATTGGCGAGAAAAAGTGCCAAGACGGCTAGAGGCAAGGTTTTCACCGATATGTACAACAAACTTGGGAGCAAAGTAGGAGAAAAAGGTATCTATGGACTTGCAAAGTCAAGGGACAAGAAAAGTAAAAACTTGACATAGGTTGGATGTATCAAGGATGAAGATCAAACACTCTTGATAAGAGACGAGGACGTTAAGGGCAGGTGGATGAATTATTTTAACAAACTTTTTAATGGGGAGAGCGACAAAAGTGAGCTGGATTTGGAAGATGCATCTGATGATTCAAACAGAAGGTTTGTGGGTAGAGTTAAAGCATGGGAAGTTAGGGAAACATTAAAAAAGATGAAGAATAGTAAAGTTTTGGGACCCGATGGTATTCCTATTGAAGTGTGGAGATGCTTAGGTGATGTAGCAATAAGTTGGTTGACTAGTTTTTTTAACAAGATCTTTCATACTAATAAGATGCCTGATGCATGGAGAAAGAGTATACTTGTGCCTATATATAAGAACAAGGGGGATATCCAGAATTGTTCTAATTATAGAGGCATCAAGTTTATGAGCCATAAAATGAAGCTGTGGGAGAGAGTCATCGAGCATCGTTTGAGACTAGAGACCAATGTTTCTGTCAATCAATTTGGATTTATGCCAAGAAGATCTACCATGAAGGCTATTTTCTTGATATGACAATTGATGGAGAGATATCGAGAAAGAAAGTACCTCCATGTGGTGTTTATTGATTTCGAGAAGGCGTATGATAGGGTTCTAAAAAAGGTCTTGTGGTGGATTCTTGAGAAGAAAAAAATATCTTCAAGGTATGTCGAGGCAATCAAGGACATGCATGACGGTGCTACTACATGTGTGAAGGCTTGTAATGACACATCAAGTTATTTTCCAATCACAGTAGGCTTACACCAAGGTTCTGCTTTGAGCCCTTACCTTTTTAACCTGGTTGTGGATGAGCTAACAAAAGATATTCAAGATGAGGTGCCGTGGTGTATGCTATTTGCATATGATATTATGCTTATTGATGAGATTAGGGTTGGGGTTAACGCTAAGTTAGAAGTATGGAGAAGCACGTTAAAGTCTAAAGGATTTACGTTAAGTCGAAGTAAGACGAAATATTTGAAGTGTGAGTTTGACACTGCAGGAAGAAGGGATTATGAAGCCGTAAATATGCTCGGACAGGAGGTACTCAAGAAAGATACATTTAGATATTTGGGATTAATATTGCAAAAGGACGGGGAGATTGATGAGGATGTAAGTCATAGAATCAGAGCAGGTTGGATGAAATGGCGCAGTGCATCGGGATTTTTGTGTGATCGCAAAATTACTCTTAAGTTAAAAGGAAAATTTTATGGAACAGCAGTCAGACCTGCCATGTTATACGGAGTTGAATGTTGGCCAGCGCAAATGAAACATGAGCATAAAATGGGAGTAACGAAAACGAGGATATTAAGGTGGATGTGTGGTTATATAAGGATGGATAAGATAAGGAATGAAGAGATACGACGAAAAGTTGAGTAGAACCAGTGGCGGAAAAGATGAGAGCATAGATTGAGATAGTTTGGGCATATACTCCGAAGGCCGTTAGATGCACCAGTTACGAACAGAATTTTGCTATCGAGAGCATAACACGAAGAAAGCAAGAGGTCGGCTTACTTGGGGGAAAGCATTAAAGCAAGATTTAATGGAGTGGGAAATAGATTGGTGTACGGTTTGTCTTAAGACGGAGTGGAGGAAGGCTATTGGTATTGTGGAGGGGTAGTGTATAGATAGATAGATAGATATATATACCTGTATATATATATATATATATATTTATTTATTTTTACACATTTATCTTTTTTCCCTCGCTTGATTCTGCTTTTATTTTTATGATTTTTTGGGGTTCATCGACCACTGACCCCAACTAGTTTGGGATAAAGGTGTTGTTGATGTTGATGTTGTAGAGAGAGGGAGGGAGGGAGGGAGGGAGGCAATGCATTTTAAACTAATTGATTCTTTAAATAGTGCAAAGTAAGATGAAGTTGTCATTTCTTCTGAACTACTTGTCCAAGGAACTGTTAATTCTTTGCAGTTTCCGTATCATAGCTCATGTAAAATGTGCAAGCTATTTTTTAATTTCATGGATATTATTTAGCTTCTCTACCTTCTTCCTGATCCTTTAGTAAGTGAAGATCTACCAGCGTGCGCATAGGAAGTGAGATCTAGTTAGTGAACATCTTCTGACATGCAATGTTACACATGACTATAGTCGCATAGTATGATCGTCTGTTAATAAAACACAGTGATAATGGTCTTGTTGGGTTTTTATGTAGCTGGTCTAGCAACTCTAGCTAATATCGGCTTTCTTTTCACGCGCCTTCCATGATGATGAAATCAAATCATACCTGGTTTGATGCTCAAGTCTCCATTGATGCCTATTATTTGTTCTTGGAGTGTGCTTGTTTCATGCAAACTCCAATGGGAAAAGTTTAAATTAGGAAACTTCCTCATTAAATTGAAAATAACTCTAAGACATGTATTGAAGTTGGTGTATACTAATTTTTTGAGAGCATCTCAAGATGGTAGTTGGCCACCGTACTTGGAGATTGGTGGCCGAGCTGGCGATGATATCTTATGGAGGTAGTATGCAAAGCTTCAATAAGGTCACTTGAGGTAGTGGCGGCAACTGGAGCTGGTGGTTGTCGTCATGTGGCTTATTGCTGTGGGTATAATGGAGCAGAAACTCATTCTAGCTAAGGAAAGTGATTTCTTGATGCAGTGACAACCCTATGCCAAAAGTGAACAAGCAAACTGAAAGAACTTAATAACCGTTGGAAAGACTGTCTTCTGGCATTCAAGGCTAAGGGAAAGAAGGGATAATATTCTCGATGATGAATTGTTTTCAACTATAATATGAATAATCCATTAAACATGAGAATCTTGCCTGAAAAGTGGAGCCAATAGTACTAGAATTTCGAAACTCTACATAAATATGCAAGAGGACACTGAAAGTAAACTTGCTGGATCCGATAAATTGTAACTTAGTTTTTATTACTATGCTCTTGCATCACTTCTAAAGGCATGTTTCTTTTGGAATTGAAGAGTGTTGTTTGGTTGATTGAGAAAACCTTTTGAAAAATGAGGGAAATCTTATTTTCAGGTGTCTTGATGCTCTTACTCTCTTTTTGTCCATTGTTAGAAAGGTGCTATAGTTATCCTTTTTATACTTTAAAGAGATGTGTTAAATATTGCTTTTATACTTAGATATAGAAAGGATGCGTATGGCCCACCCCATAGTTGGTAAGGTTCAGTTGTCATTGATGTGCTTGAGATCTTTCTGAGATTAGATTCAATAAGATGTAAATCTGATTCCTGGAATTATTTGTAGTGCAGGTCTGGGATTTCAAAGGACGTGAATTGAAATCTAGATGGGAAATTGGCTCTTCTTTGGTAAAAATTTCTTACCATCGTTTGAATGGTAATTAATGCTCTGAGCACTGCCCTATCCACTCCTCTCTCTTCTTTCACTGTGGGTGCAATTGCCTTTCCTTTTATGCTACTCACACTATACACATGCATGTATAATTGCTTAAGCAGTAGTGCATTAAACTATATTTATAGCGAAAAGAAAGAATTTCTGTTATCCTTGTAACTGTAATGGTCTACTTTATCTTGATAAATCTTGCAGGTCTTTTGGCTACGGCTGCAGATGATTTTGTTATTCGTCTTTTTGATGTTGTCACCTTGAGAATGGTCCGAAAGTTTGAAGGTCATTCAGATCGAATTACAGATTTGTGCTTTAGCGAGGATGGGAAATGGCTCTTGTCTTCCAGTATGGATGGCAGTCTAAGGATTTGGGATATTATTTTAGCTAGACAAGTAGATGCAGTATATGTCGACGTCTCCATCACGGCATTATCTCTGTCACCAAATATGGATATATTAGCCACGACACATGTTGATCAAAATGGGGTCTATCTCTGGTAAGTTGTTAGTGCATCTCTAATTTTCAATTAGTCATATACTAATGTTCATTGTTTGGAGTCACATTGGTTCAGGTATTTATTTTGAATTGGTTGAGGCGCACCTATGGAATAATGAAGCCTTAAGAATATGGTTTTTAGAGATTAATTATATCAAGGAGATATTGTGTTCTTTTTTATGTAGACAAACTGATGAGAGGCAGACTTTGATTGACCAGGGTTAACCAATCAATGTTTTCTGGAGATTCTGACATCAATTTGTATGCAAGTGGGAAAGAAGTTGTGACCGTTAAGTTGCCATCAGTATCATCAGGGGAAGGTTCTCAAGCTGAAGAATCTATTGAGCCTGCTATTAGACATTCAGAGTCTAAAGATGTCCCTTCCTTCCTGCCTTTGCTTGAGCAAATTCCAGATCTAGTTACCCTTTCGCTATTGCCAAAGAGCCAGTGGCAGAGCTTGATTAATCTAGACATTATAAAGGTCCCTTCTCTCATGTTTTTGTTTTACTATCGGTCATAACCTTCTCTATAAAAGATTTGCTTCATTTATCTCTCCATTGTTTTTATTTAATCTCTGTAAGATTCTCCTACAATCATATTGGGGACCAGTTGGTGACTTTCTTCGCTCATCTTATCTAATTTGTAGGTTCGCAATAAGCCAGTTGAGCCACCCAAGAAACCTGAGAAAGCTCCCTTCTTTTTGCCCTCTATTCCATCTCTTTCTGGAGAAATACTATTTAAGCCAAGTGAGACGTCTGCTGGGGGAGACAGGAAAGCTGATGAAGACAAATCTAAGATAACACCTGAAGTGCCGTCATCGCAGTTTCTGCAACTTCTGCATTCATGTTCAGAGGCCAAAAACTGTAGGTGTCACTACTTATGGAAATCTCCGCATTTACGCCTGTGCTAAAAGTATCATCTGAGACTCCCATGCTAATTCAACATTTCTGGATTTGACATTTTGCAGTTTCGCCTTTTACCGCCTTCATCAAAGGGTTATCTCCCTCAACTTTGGATTTGGAACTTCGGATGCTTCAGATAATAGATGACAATGACGCAGATGATGATGATCTACAAGATGTTGACGAGAGACAAGAGTTGCTTTCAATTGAATTACTTATGGATTACTTTATACACGAAATATCTTGCAGGAGTAATTTTGAGTTTGTACAAGCTCTAGTCAGGTTGTTTTTGAAGGTAATCCTATCAACTTGTCATGTTTGAAGTATAGATCTCTGTTACAGGAATGTGCTGAATGAACCACTGATTATAATGGCAATGTTAGGACAGAAACACTGCCAATACCTTTTGGCTTAGTCCAATACCTCAGGAGTCTCCGGTGCGCATTATTAATGTGAAGATACAGAATTGACGATCAGTTGATAACGTGCCATTGATTTTTATTGCAAGAAAAAGCATAATTGCTTCCCTAAAGTTAGTAATGTGACTTTTGACGTCTCTTTTTCTGTTCGTCAGATTCATGGGGAGACAATTAGACGCCAGTCAGCATTGCAGAATAAAGCGAAGGTTCTTTTGGAGATTCAATGCTCTGTATGGCAGAGTGTGGATAAGTTATTTCAAGGTGCCAGATGCATGCTTGCTTTTCTTAGCAACTCACAGTTTTAGGTATTAAACATATCACCCATGACATTCCCTCTTGTTTTGATATTAGGCCATTTTTCATACAGTAAACTTGATAATGTGTTTCTACCTAGTTATGATTTTTTAACTGGAGCTACTTTTATCTACATTACAGCAAGGGGAAGATGTTATACATGGAAAAAAGTAGCTAGATCCACACAGGTGCGAGTGATGAATGTAAATGTTGGATGAGTTCCTCTTAGAGCCATGAATTTGCTCATTCTGTAACTGAGCAATCATCCTGTATCAGTTGTTCCAGAAATTTTTAAAGGAAGCCTTTTCTTGAGCCTTTTTTATTGTGTTCGTCTTATACTATTTGGTCATATGCATATGTCGATGAACGTGTCTCGATTATTTCTCTGTTCTGAATTTTCCTCCTTTTTATTCTAATCCTCCGGGTTTCTGGTGAGGAGTTTCTGCTATTAGGTCTAGACGCACGGATTTTAAACCTGGACTAGACTAGCCAGTTCAACCAGTTTGAACCGGGAACTGGCTGGTAATCTGGTCCATTTTATTCACCTTATCAGCATTTGTGATTACGTGTGAATCAGTAATCACATTAAATTTCGTACTTGACCAGACTGGTTCGAAAATCAAGTGGGTACTGCATCTACTGATCTTGCCTTATAACTGTTTAGGTTTTTTACCATCTGGGCTTGAGGTTATATTGGGCTGGAATTGAGTTGTTCCTCACTTGCTCGGCCCAACTGATATCGTAGCAAAAAAAGTAGCAATGCCGCAGGCAGGCAACTCAAACCATTGGAACTCCTTGATCAAATTCACGTCTGAGTCTGCAATACGCTTAAAACATTATTTGTGCATGATTACTTCTCTCTAATGGTGGGTTTTAGTCTCAGATGTTATCTCTGCTGTTTTGGTGCCTTGATGTTGTTCAAATATCGATAAATATCTTCACTTGGAGGTGGCTAGGTGACTAACGAAGGCGACCACGGATATGCAAGATGCTCAGTCGGCTTCAAGTTTCCGGCCCCAATTCATCATGGTTTTTCTAGTTGTCTCATTATGGAACTTGACCTTTTTATGTGTCCATCCTTTTAATCGAGTCTTGCCCCCATTGATTCCAGGAACTTAGAACGATGTGTCTAATGCTCGTTTCTTGTTAAAAGGTAAGAGCACACCATTTTAGTATTCTCTGGCGCGCGAGAGCCCATATGGGGAAGATGTTTCGATAGGCCAAGTAAATTGTCATACAACTCTAGTTGAAAACTCCAATTATTTCTTGCAACCAAGCAGTATTTGAGTCTCTTTGCGTCGTATTTACGGAAGTCTGGCATTTTGTGCGATAAAAAACCGGGAATCTCTTTCCATGTTGGTGATTTGTTAACATGGTTGGTATATGTCCAAAATTGCGGGTAACTTCCTTAGACAGTCACGTGACCTAATCGCCCATACGCAACTCAACGACATGATTTTGTCAAGTATCGATATTTATATTCACTTATATTTGAACGATTACCAACGATTTTAAATGATCTTTTGATGTTTGTTCTTGTGGCATATTTTAGTCACGTTGAAGTGCACGCTAATTTTAGTCGCTTACCAACTTTTTGTCTACTTAATTCCGAAAAGTATTATTGACCCCCCCCCCCCCCCCCCCCCCCCCCACCCAAAAAAAAAATCTGAAAAGTATCCATATTGCTGCATGACATATTGCATTAAAATTCTTTTTAGCATACAAAGTCTCTGACTACAACTTTTATTTGAAATTACCAAACTAAATTTGACTAATGTACTAACACTGGTCGCATTATCAAAGTAACTAATTTTATGCACCGACAAACTTTTTCTCTTGTTTGTTTAGGAAGTACAGATACTTATTTGTATTTCTCAATACCGACTATTTCAATAATCTACCAATGTTTATTTTTGTGGCTTGTCAGGACTGGTCACTAACTTTTATGAGAAATGACCAATTTTATTTGGCTGTTTTTATCAACATTCGCTACGTTAAGTTTCCAACTAGTTTAGTCATTTACCATTTTTTTTTTATCTTGCATGGCTTTGAAAAGGAGGAACACTTCTTTTATTTGCAAAATTACCAGCTCCCTTAATAATATAACACTATTAATTTTTGTGGGTTGACGACAGTCTTTGAAGTTATTAATTCGTATTCAAAATTGGCAACCTTATCGTGATTAACATTCGTCATACCAAGATACAAATTAATTTTAGTTATTTACTATTTTTTTTAAAAATACTAATATTTCTTTATACTTTAATAATTTTCAACTAATGTAAGTAGTTTCCCAATGCCATTGAAGTTGCTATCATTTTACTCAAAATTATCTTCTTTGATTTGAGGGTTAACACCACGAAAAACCTTAAACTAATACCCATATGACAAATTTACTTCAAACTATCTTTTTGACCATAAAAAGACAAAATTGATACACATTTGACAAATATACTCCAAACTAATACACCTGTGATAAATTTACTCTCCCTTAATTTTCATTAAATTTTATTGTCCAATTAATGTGTTGAATGACACATACCAATTGCCGAATAGACACGTTTGGGGCTTTTACCCTTTATTTATCACAAGTGTATTAGTTTGGGGTTTTTACTATATATTTATCATGTGTACCAGTTTGAAATTTTTAATGATCAAAATAATTAATTTGGGATAAATCTATCACAGACACATATACATCGGTTTGAGATTTTTTATTGTTGAAAAAATAATTTGGAGTGAATTTATCACAGGAATACCAGTTTGGAAGTTTTTGTGGTGAAAAAATTGTTTAGGCAAACTTGTCACAAGTGTACTAATTTGAGGTTCTCGTGGTATTAACCCTTAATTTGTTTGGTGTAATTCCTCATACCAATTTATTTCGGTCACTTCCAACCTTTTAATTTGCTTTGTTGTGAAAAGTAACTACATTTCAAGATTACCAACTACGATAATGACCAATATTATTTTTGTCATTTATCAATGGATTTTAAGTTATTATTTTTATTCAAAATTATCTGATGTATCAATTATTTTCATATTAAAGTACCAAATAATTTTAGTTACTCATGAGCTTTTTATTCCTGCTTGGTTTTGGAAATTACCAAACATCTTGAAAGTTATATGGTTACCAACAATGTTAACAGTTCACCCACAGTTATTTTTGTGTCTTATTAGTACTTTTCAAGTTACTAATTTTAATTTCTATTTACTATCCTTGGGAGTGACCGATGTAGATTTGTCAACATTAATATGAGTACTAATTGTAATCATTTAGCAACTCAATATTGGAACTTTTTCAAACTAAACAAGATAAATTGAAGAGTGACTAAATATGGTAACTTAATTTGACGAATGTTGGTAAGTCAATCAAATCAAGATCAATGATCTTGAATAAAAGCTAGTAACTCGAAAGGTAAAAATCATTGGCAAGCCACAAAAATAAGTGTCGGTAGATTACTAAAGTCGTTGTAATCTTGGAAATATGAGGGAAAATGCCGGTAATAATTCCAAATATAGCGAGATAATAAGTTGGTGAGTAACTAAAATTAGTTGGTATTTTAATATAATGAATGTTGGTACGTCACAAAAGTTAAGGTTGGTAATTTTGAATAGAAGTGAGTAATTTGAAGGGCACTGATATGCCACCAAAATAAATGTTGATACATTATAAAGTACTTGAACTTTATAGAAATGTTGGTACTTTGAGATAAAGCGTTGGTATATTAGGCTCCATTCATTTTGCGAAAAACAACTTTCAGGGAAAAAAAATTCAATTCATTTTCAGATTTCAGTCGAATATCGAAAAATATTATCATTTTCCTGAAAAATGATTTCTTGGAAAACATTTCCCAAAAAACACCTCATTTTTCGAGGAACGAAAGGAGCCTAATGTGACAAGTATTAGTACATCAGCCAAATCAAGATTGATAATTTTGAATAAAATTTTGTAAATGTTGATACTTTTTAAACTACACGAAAATGTTCTGGCCAAATTCTCCCCCCAAAAATAAAAATAAAAATTAATAAATATACAAATTTAAAGTATTATTTTAAAATATCCACATTAGCGCCGGGGTGGCATGAGACGATTGTCATCCATATCAATGATTTTCCGTCAAAATTGATCAGATGGACTAAATTGACACAAAAGTAAAAGGTTTAGAACTGAATTGTTATGTAGTACGGACACGCCTACCAAGAGAATTTTTGCGTGTCGGACACGGTTGAACACGGGGGACCGCGTGTCCGGATGGCCAACAAAAAAAGTAGAGCCGTGTCCGGCACGACCGGTCTGGAAGGACACGTCCCGACACGTCCGGCTGGTTAAAAAAATATTTTTTTTGAAATTCTTTATTATTTGAGAACTGCCGTATCGGCATGTCATGTCGTATCGTCACTCGTGTCCCATCTCGTATCGGTGCTACGTAGCTAAATTGACACAATTGCAATAGGTTTAAGTCTTTTTTTGGTAATTTTCCCGGTAATAATAAGGTGCAACAAGATTAATAATTATGATCGTTTGTTTATGACGGTTATATTTGACCTTTGGGTTAAATGCATGCTAGAAATGATAGATTTCTTTTTTTGGTTTTGCCCCCGGGGGGGGGGGGGGGGGGGGGGGGGGGGGGGGGGCGCGGGGCGTGGAGGAATTAAGAATGAAGAATTAAGACCTTGCCAAGAAAATATAGCGTCGATGCCGATTCTGTAAATGTTTAAAGCTGTAGAGGATGACAAAGATAAACAAAAAGACAGTTTTCGAAAGGGGACTAACTTTAGCCAAATTAGTGCCAACTGCAAAAGTTTGTGCCTTTATTTGTCACTCTTACTGTGGGGGCTAAAACCGTCCAAGAGGATATAATTGATCCCTTATGTTGGGAAAAAAGCCTTCCCATATAGCACCATCTTTTCAGAAATATTAAATACAAATTCACTCAAACTTTTTTTTTTGGTTGGAACTCTTAAACTTTTCAATTGGACCAATTAAGCTCATGTGGTCAAAATGCTAATGTTGGTCGTTCTACGTGGCACGACTCCGTAAATGTGAATAGTTTGATTTTTTTTTTATCAAATTCAAAATGAATTTGACTGCGAAAATGCTCGGATGTTAATTTTTTTTTCCTTTTTTTTCCCTTAACCTTTTCGTTGTGCCAGTTGTCAGCCTTGCCATAGGCCATGGCCGACGAGCTGGCCTTGCATAGGTGAGGGAGAGTGTCGATGACGCTCCCCACACCCGATCTAGCTAGGCTGACCCTCGCCTAGGCTAGGGCGGCCTTGTCGGGCATCACCTGGGTGAGGGTTGGCCTCAAGGCAAGGCCCCACAAGCCTTGCCTAGGCAAGGGTCCAATCGAATCTTGCCTAGGCCTATTGAGGCTGCTTAGGCCTAGGCAAAGGTCAGTCTCGCTAGATCTAGAAATGGGGCCTTACTTGCAGAGAAGAAAAAAAATAAAAGAGAAACAGAAAAAATCTAAATTATTTTTCAAGAATGTCCATGTGTTGCCCGCCAGCAAAATTTGTGGCTTAAATAGAATGGATAGACTCAATTGGTGCCAAAATGAAAAGAGTTAATACTAAATTGGTCCAATAAAAGATTACCAGTACAATAAGTTTAGAAATTGTTTTTGTACTTTTCTCTTCCTTTTCATTTAAGTCTTGAAATTTTTTCAGATGCTTTCGACCGTCCACGCATTTAACCAGGAGTATTGACTGACATTAATGTCTCGATCTTTCTCCACAAATACCTTCGTACAACTTTGTACTAAATTGTTTATTTGAGTAAATTCAGTTGTCATGAAGTGCTTCAAGATATGAGAATGACTTGCAATTCTTTCCTTTTCCCACACGGAAGGACATGAGAATGGAGATTGAAGAACGAAGAAATCCCAAGTTCCAAAACTTCCCCAGCTTCATCTTTTGGTGCAAGCAATGCTCAAGTTACAAAGAAAGAAGGTCCAGAACTGAACCCTTCAGTGACAAGAGATAGCAAAGACCATTTCGGTCTAAAAAACTGTTCCAAAACATGCTCGGAAACGGTTCATCAATCAAACAACATTTTTACAACCAGATACGAATCAATTACAATATAGTCGTGAGTCAAAGTTTCTGCACTGTTGACGGGGACACCGGAATGACAAGAAATAGGAAATGCAGAAACCCGACAGGTTTTTCGCAAGTTACATTGCCAAGATAAGGAATACATTAGATATACGTATATGGATGGTAATATCTAGCACGAGCTTGGTGCGCCATTTATGTGGCGGCGGTATGAGAGCATCATGAGCGAACAATCAGAGAGAAAAGTGGAATCACAGAGAGAAGTAAAAATTGCAGACAAAACCTTTTTTCAATGCCAAATTTTTTGCTTGATCTGAGCAGTGGAAGCATAGGTCCGAGCGGTGAAATAAAATTGGCACTGAATAGAAAGAATTGAGGATCAGGTTGCCTCCACTGACAAGATCTCGAGTTCAGCCCACCAAAGGGGAGAGAGTCTCGGGGTAGCTTGGTCTGGCGAAATAGCAATCACATCTCTCAATCTCCCTGTGATCTCCCTCATCGTAGGCCTCTGCCTTGGATCCAGTTTGATGCAATCGATGATGATCTCGCAGATGATGTCGAGCTCGCTATTCTTGAAGTTCTTGAGGGTAGGATCAATGAGGCAGCCTGTGCTCTTCTTGTCATACAAATACTGAGAAGCCTGTCAAAATTATTGATGATATTATGATAGTGAAAAACAATGTGCCTTCATGTTAGGCCAAAAAGTACATATTCCATTAGAGCAATAGCTTTCCTCACCCCCCATTTAATTGTAGAGCAAGCACAAACTTACCCAGTCGACAAGAGGTCCTTGTTCATCCGAATAAGGGGGCTTTCCCGAAATAATTTCGAGCAGAATCACTCCGAAATTATAGACATCTGTCTCCGGATCAGCGGAAGGTGGCAATTCAGAATGTTCCGACTTATCTTCATCATCATTCTTCGAATTCATTAGAAATCCTGACCAGAATATCTCCACAACCTGAAGTACGATATATTAGAGAAGTAAATGGAAATGCAATATAGCCACACACACACAAAAAAAAAGAGAAATGTAGTGGCATTTTTATGGTGTAAAATTTTACCTTAGCAGCATAGTCATCCGTCAAGTATATTGATGATGTAGTAAGATGGGTATGTGCCACGGGTGGATTCAGATCGTGATGCATGTAGTGGAGGCAGTAAGCAATTCCCATGACGATCCTCACCCTTGTGATCCAGTCTAGATGTTCTGCTTCTTTAACTAAAAACCAAAAGGTAAAAAAAATATAGTTCAGATTTTTAAATGCCCTCTTGTAACCTATTAATTCAGACAAATGTTGAAGTTTACCATGGAGATGCTCAGAAAGTTGCCCATTCGGAGCATACTCAAACACCATCATCCTAGTGAATGGTTCATCCTCCTCACAATAGCCAATGAGGTTGATAAAGTTCTTATGATTCACCCGCGACAGCATATCAATCTAGAATATTTCAAACAATTAGAGACCTAGGAAATGAAAGCAATACAAGCTCGGTGTGTTTGAATAACCAGTGATTGTTATTGACTAGGTGTCAAGTAATCTAGGACAGCAACCGGGGAGAGAGCACACCTTTTTCCGGTAAGCTTTCTCTGCACTTGCTGACCAGTCTTTGGAAGAAATTGCGGTAGGTGTGGTAACAGCAATCTCAACCCCACTGGATAATGTTCCCTTATACATGGTGCATGTATCATCCGTGCTGACGATATTACTAAAATCCTCACAAGCAGCTTCCAGCTCCGACCGATTCAATTTGGGGACCCCTGCATTTCATCAGAAAGGGGTTCAGTTCTCTGAATAAGGACATTTTGAAGCCTATTTAAGGAATTGGTCGCAGCATAGCAACACCCATCACATTGATATGGATCAATATGACAGGCAAAGGCTGTTTCCTAAGTTTGCACCTTGTCTAGCGTGTTAACATTAAACATCAATCTGAAAGAAAACTGAAGGCGTCAAAACTTATTGTATTTCATAATGGATTCACCTGTAATAAATGCTTTCTGCAACTGGCCACTCAATCCAGTCTTCCATGGACCGATGCTTGCCACTCCTTGTTTTCGGCAGAAGATGAACATGAAGCCCAAAATGATGAGCAAGACGGCCACACTAGGAACAATAATGATGATATATCTCTGTGCTTCTCCAGAAAGTCCACTTGGTGAAGAATCTGTATTAGTATTTTGGGAGGACTTAGTATTAGGTTCGGAAGAATTCTGAGAGTGAAGGCTCGCAGGTGAAGGCGGCAGGGCCGGTGGTGCAGCAGACTGTTTCTTATTTCCATCTGGTACAGCTGGGAAAGACCCGCTACTCCGTGTAATAAGAACATTTGTGATCTCCGAAGGGAGAGATCCAACATCAACAGGGATGGCAGCGAGATTACTCGACTGTTCAAGTAACTTCCGGCGTGTTGAAAATCCATTCTGCTTGTTTAGGACCTTTTCTGGCTCTGCAGTGTCCATACAAATAAGCAATAAAAATCACATTTTTTTTTTTAAAAGAAGAGATTTATGTCTAATGACCAATTTATACTCACCAGCGATACCATCAAGCAAATTGCCTCTAAGGCCGTGTGGCCAGTCCTTAGCAAACCTGAATCTTTGAAAAAGAGCTAAAAATTATGTTACAGAAGCAAGCAGATGGAATTGTTTAACCCTAACAAAACAAGCCAAATACGTACTGTGGGAATCCCAAGATGCTGAGGCAACGCAAAAGGGCTCCTTTCATTGGGCAAAAGAATGAACCTGCCTTATTCAGATGTTTCCACCTGCTCTGCCAAATGCTGCCCAAGATGTGGATTAAAAGAACCAAAAGAGGACAAAAACCTAGAAGATGACTGAGAACTGAAACTCGGAGATGATGACTGAGAGAGACATCGGTAAAGGAGGTAACTAGTTTCTTACCACAGTCCAACTTTTCTATTCAGGCATCCTTTTCCAGCGGTCACATCGAACGTGAAGTTTTCGTCGGACTGAATCTTAGAAGGAATATTTAGCTCCTCAAGCCGCATAAGGATGGTTCCCTCAAGTTTGTTGCCACCAAGCAACCTACCACACAAGACAAAAGCTCGTAAAAATATTAACACCAATCAAATTGATACGAATCAAGTTTTATGGGGCTATACTCACAATAATTTTAGAGACACCATCTTGCTTATTTCAGCTGGAATTGTTCCAGTCAAATTATTCCCCCTCAAATCCAATACCTCCAGCATTGTTAGGTGTCCAATTTCTCCGGGGATGGCACCATAGAAGTGGTTCTGGTAGAGTATTCTGAATGCAAACAGGGAAAAACACATAAAACAAAAAATTTAGAGAGAGAATTAATCGAAAACGAAAGCTTTCCACCTAGTGTCAGCAAGACATAAGAGGACTTCTATATGTCAACTCAGTTCTAATTGAATCCCTATTCTTGGGGAGGATCCATGCTCTGACAACCAGCTTACTTAAGGGTTCAGATTGAACTAGTTCTAAGGTTCCAGCTTGGATCAAATTGGTGGCCAGAAAGCAAAATCTGCATTTGGTTCTCTGTTCATTTCATTCAATCGAACTCGAAATATCACAATCAAAGAAGACATTTAGATTCTCAAAAATCCCATAACTCATCAAACATTATGAAAAGAAATGCAATCTGAATCTCAAGCAGCTTTGGATGGAAAGAAATACGACATCCCCTTAGTAATCCTAAAAAGTACCAGAAAACTTTACATACACGAGTTAGAACACCTGGAACCATCAACATTAGGGTCTATCAGGTGTATTGAGGAACGTCCTAAAATTCACCAGAGAATGCAGACTTATGCATCAGTTATCAGAATTACAATGAAACTGTCAACTTCCTAACACTTCAGTTCAGGCAAGAACCCCCACCAAATGCAACTTTTGTTTTTAGATATAAGTGCCTTGCTATCTAATGCAAATTCTCCATATTAACCATTAGTCGATCCATCGGTCAAATAGACAGAATATAACTGAATTTCGTTTCGATGTGTAATTCTACAGTAATGCCTTCAATGACAGGTGAATGGCCTACTTACAGAGATCGTAATTGACTAAGCTTTCCAAGCTCTGGCGTGAGCAGCCCTTCCAAAGAAAACCCAGTCAGGTCCCTGCAATGGTTGAGCTGAATGAGAGAGAGTTCACGATTCATTCAGGTGATTAACTCTTTCAAATCATTGAGATCATATGCTGCCAAAAAAAAAAAAAGCTTGTATTGCCCCAAACTTGATCGAAAACTGAATTGCAAGAGGTGACTTACAGCTTTTGAACTTCAGCATCCACACAATGAACTCCCAACCATTTGCAGGGGTCATAATCGTTGGCGTTCCAATTCGCAAGGGCCCCATATGGATCCAGATCCACTTTATCACGGAATTTCAACAGAGCAAATCCTGCATTTGCAATAAAAAACATCAGCTATATGACACAAACAGGAAGAAAACTCACTCGAAGCACATCATCTGGAATCCAACCAAAACCACTCAGAATATTAAGTGGAACTTGCCGAACAATTTCTCAGCAAGTCAGAGCGGACCTAGGTCTGAATATGAAAATTATCCTCCTCCTTTTCAAAAATATTTGTAACATCAGTTGTGTTCGTGTTGGCAATCAAGAGCCTTCTCTCATGGACTCATAGTATTGCAAGAATTATAACATCCACTTCTCTGCTCATGCAACAAAAATTCTTAGGAATAACTACACATGGATGCAACATTTCAAACTTTTCTGGTACGATTCTCAGGAACATAGAATCATTGTTTTGATAAAAATATAACAAGAGAAACGACAATCACCTTCAGAATTGAGAGACCGACAATGCCTAATTTGCAAACCGAGAATCAAGAAAAGAAAATAACACGGGAGCTGGAATCCAATTGGGTTCCATCTAGCCCCCATTGCTTGATGAACCAAATGCTGCAATGTTGAAGGCTATGCAATCTCGCCAGGTTTTCTTCAACAACGCCACCACCATCTACAGATTTACAAAACTACGCTACAAAGAAATGCAATAACGTGTAAGCTTCCACTTCATTATCACGTCAGGATCCCTCATTTTTGTACTCTTGTAAAATTCTGCTACAAAACCCTGTTAGGGGAAAATTGCATGACCCTCTTCAGAGCTCGCAAATCTGCAAAATGCAAGTGGCATGCAAAAGAAAGGAAGGAACTTTATCAATAAAAAGGAAAAAGGAAAAAAATAACAAGAATACCCTCATGAGGAAGCAATCCGAAACATAAAGAAGAGCGAATCTGAGCACAAAGAAATGCCAAAAGGGTGTTCAAGAACTCAACTTTTTCGCAGCTGCTGCCTTGATTTTCTTGATACGACGAGTGGAGATTTGGTTTTGGAATGATAGGACCAGCCAAAGCAACAACAAAAAGGTTGAAGGAAAATAAAACAAACTGTGAAATTTAATGTAAAGGAAATGGAGGTAGAGGGCGATAGGCAATGGGGGGAGGAGGGAGATGAGATGAGATGAATCACAAAGGCAGTATCTGGAAAAAAAAAAACTTGCAATGTGATTGATGATGGCGATGAAGAAGATGATAAATTCAAAGAATTTATTTAAATTTTTTCGTTTCTCTCGATCACTGCCCTTATGCTCTTTTACAGGACGGTGATGATCTCAGAGGACACCGTCGTCGTCGACCATCTTTTTTGGCGACTCTCTCTCTCTCTCTCTCTCAAAGGATGTTTTTTCGCTCAGTTTCTTTTCTTTATTTTGCGATCTCTCTCTCTCCCCCCAGTTCCCTTCTCTCTCCTCTCTCTTTCTCTCTCTAACTTCTCACCAACCAAACCGGCCACCCCCACAAAAAGTTTGTAATTATCTGTTTCTTCATTTCTGCCATTTTGCTGACGGCTGACAATGGTATTACATTCCTTTCTTATCGTATTCTTGCATTTTCAGTGTTCTTGTTTTTTTTTTCCCTTTTTTTTAAGGGGGACCAAACATTTTTTCTTGTTTATTTGGCTGATCTTCCGTAGAGAGAGAGAGAGACTGCCAGAGCGGTTGGTTGGATTGAGTGGCGTTGAGGACCCCCACTTCCGCTGCTTTCGGACACGCTTCTCTCTCTCTATCTCTAACATTTCGGGCGTGCCTCCCTCTTTGTCTCCCTCGCCAGCTTCTCTTCTATAGGGAAGGAAGGGATATGAGATTTAGGGAAGAGCATTCGTGACTAGACTATGATTAATGAGCAATTAATAATGTCGCTCAAAGAAATTTTCGTTAGTTGGAAAAAGGGAGCAACAGAGTTTGGGCGGGAAGGCAATCAACACATTACTTCCTCGCTGTGTCATCATGAAGATCCCAAATCGGTCCTGAAATGTTTAGGCTGCAAAGAGGTTGCCAATTAGCATCACTCGCACCCGTTGCCGAGGCGCGGGAGCATGTGCCGCGGTGCGGGAGCATGTGCCGCAGCGGTGCACCCCCTCGAGGTGCTAGATGTAGAAAGCTCATCTACTAAAGTGATATGCAGATGTTGTATACGTTAGCTGAGTTTAAACTCATCACCTCGCGTCAATGCATTGGTTCATATCATAAGGTTGCAATCGCCACTGCGTGTCGTAGCATTGATTTGTATTCAATTCATCAAAATCACGGGTTTCCTAAATTAACAATCACGTTGCATTTAATATGAGCACCCACAAAATTCTTTATATTTCACCACATTAACATTCTTCGTTATAATAAAGCATAAATATCATATGTCTCAGGCAGTGCTGATGCAGGCGCAAGCCGTTGCGTATACCTGCGGATCCTTGGTTACAAAAAAAAAATCGTATGTCTTGATTTCGTGTTAACTTTAAATCCTGTCATCGTCTTAAGTTGTTTATCCAAAACGCGAATTGACACCTTTGATGAAGGAGCGACCATGGTACTTCCATGTTATTAAAGCTTACTATTTGGACAAAGATATCAATTCTCGAAAACTTAATAGCTGCCTACATTATCTTGACATCAATGTAGAATTCTAAAAGCTATTAGCATATTCCGCATTTAGCCTTATTCAAGACAGGATAACATTGGATATAAGTATTTCATGTGTGAGTTAAGTGGATAGGATTTCTTATGTTAATGGTATAAGAATTATTTTTATCGAATAATAAAATTATTATGTTAATAAAATAAAAAATAATTGGATATGAATAATATTTGACTTATAATATAAAAATAAAATTTAAAATAACAAAAGAAAATATAAATAATTCGTGTTCTTATTAATTTCTTTTTTAATACATTTAAAATTATTTCTATCTTATTATACGTATATTTGTATTTAATAATTATTACATATTACATATTTTAGCTATAGTTTGTTATTTAACAAAAAAAATTAAATAAGGAATGATGATAGGGAATTTAAAGAGAAATAGAAAAGATAGGAAAAAACAATAGCTAACACTTATGAAGTAGAAGAGCTGAATTTTAAATGAAAAAATTCAAACTAAAAAAATGATCTTTTTATTTTTTTAAGAATGAGGAGTAAAGTGATTTAAAAAAAAGTTAATATCACGAAAAATCCCAAACTGGTATACTTGTGACAAATTTATTACAAATTATTTTTTAACCACAACAAATTTCAAACCGGTACAATTGTGACAAATTTACCTCAAATTATTTTTTCAACCATGAAACTCTAAATTGGTATATCTATGATAAATTTACCCAAAACTAATTATTTTGATCATTAAAAATTTTCAACTGATACACATGTATTAAATTTGCCATTCGTTAGTTTTCTTTAAATTAGATTGATACCACAAAAAATTTCAATTAATACAATAGAGGGTAAAAACCCTAGTGTGCACATTCAACAATTTTCACTTGTCATCCAATTTAGCAATTTGACGATAAAATTTAATAAAAATTAACGGAGGGTAAATGTATCATAGGTGTATCCGTTTGGGGTAAATTTATAAAAAATGTCATAGTTTTAGGATTTTTGGTGATCAAAAAAATATTTCGGGATAAATTTATTACTAGTATACAAGTTTCGAGTTTTTCATAATATTAACCCTTAAAAAAAAGAAAAACAATAAACTCTACCCTCTCCTTCTTTTTCTCCTACGTAGTCCTAGTTTACATTGAAACTTCACGAAACTTCTGTCAGTTTTTGGTTCTCATTAAAGCTTCATGAAAATAACCAGAGAGTCAAAGCTCCTTCTCATCAATAGCTCTCTAATCCGCAAGAAAGTTGAAATTCTATACTTTTCATAATCGCGAAGGTGGATAATCATGCATTTTCTCTTTTAATGAATTTTGCATTTGCTGGCTGATCTATCTCTTTGTTGCTGTAACCCATTGACATTACATGTCATGGTCAAACTTGTGGTTTTGGAATGCTGCAATGAACTCTTTTGTTGTTGAAGGTTTGGATCATACAATAATTACTGATTGATTGTTGGATGTTGTCTCCATTTGTGCGTTCATGGTTTCCTTACTAGTGAATTGCCAAAGATTCTTACCATTTTTGTTTATATATTTTCCAATTTATTTACACTTTCTATTAATCAATGGACTTGGTAGGATATCAAACTTTATTAGTGTGATTTACAAAACAATATATTTGATATAACAAACTCCTCATATTTTATATCAAATCCTATATGGTCCTATATTAGCTAGAAATTCAGACAACAAAATGCATTCTTAGGTCTCGCTTAAATATGTTTTGTAACATTGCATGATCCTTTTTGGTAATTTTTTTTTAATAAAATAAGCATCTCTCACGCTTTTGTTATGCTAAGGGAAATTTTCCAATAAAAATGTGAAGCGAGATCATTTTCTCCGAAAAGGGTCTACTTTGGATATTATCTGAAATAAAGGATTAAAGTTGTCAAATTAGTTTTAAATAAGGGCCTAATTCACCAATCAGCCACAATTATATGGGCATTTTTGTCATAAGGCAATTTTTTTCCTTCTATATTTTTCCTTTGGCCTATTCTCTAGTTTCTTTCTTCCTTTAACACATTGGCTGATGACGACTAAGTCCTTGTCCAACCGCAACCCCTGCCTTGTCTTCAGCGATCCGCATCCACTAAGACGTTGAGAAGCTTCTCTATGAAGACATCCTCGACATCACCAACGAGATGGACCTGAGGGCCTTGGCTACGGGGGAGGTAGGCAGGGAGTTGCTGAAGAGTGTCGGGTTGAACACGATGACGATTGGTTTAATGGATTGAGATTTTGGTAGAATCAATGCCAACTATTTTAAAAATTTAGACTGTTTATTACTTAATATTTATCTTCTACTACTCTCCTCGCATTTAATTTGATCTTTTTGCATGATATTAAGCACGAAAATATTTAGTTGAAGAGGTAAATGGGCACTGAAAATACTTATGTTACTGTCTTTTGCTTTGATGAGGCTAATTTCCGATTCTTTTAAAAAATGGCGATATCATAAATTCTCACATGGTATAACCTTTTTTCCTCAAGCAACCTAGTGCATCCGATGCACTTCGCACCTTTGTTTTTAGCGGTGTACTTTTGCAATATATACATGAACATAATAAATCAAAAAAGAGGGGGGAAAAATAAGGCTGGGTCCCTCTCGTCTGTGAGCTGATGAGCGGGGGCATGCCTCACCGAGAAGTCGACCAAGCTTGCATCACCGGACGCAGGACTGGAGAAAAACCAACAAATTTCTAGAAGATTTTAGGCCGGAACAGAGAGTGGGGAGGTCACCAAAAAAGGGTAGTTCGACAGAGAGGGAGACGAACACAGAAGGAATTAAAAAAAAAGAAAAAAAGAAACACTCTGACTGTCTCGGAAAATGACCTCTCCACATAGTCCGCAGCTCTCTAGATGCTGCTGAAGAAACGAGACAGTCGATTTCACCGGCCGCCGTTGCTTGCTTCAGTTCCCGAAAAGAATAGAACCTGCTGTGTTCTGTTTGGCTTCGCGGTCAAGATTCTGGAACCGGCGAGATTGTGCTCGAGATTCATACGTTTGCTGTAACTTTCCCCGTAGGCGGTATTAAAAACTCTGGCTCTCCGTCCGGTCGCCGATTGTAGCTTCTTCTCGCCGCAGAACCAGGTAATTCTCTCTTCGGTACTCTGTTTTCCCCTGCCTCCCGGAACTTTGCTCAATAAGTTCAATCAGTAGATTAGAAACGAAATCATGTCAATGGAAACTGATTTGCAGTGAATAATCCTACGCCTAAATCGAAATTTTCACTTAATTCGAATCGGGAGCATATATTCTTAGCTGCATATCACCTGTTTGATGAATTGCCTAATAGAGGCCCGAATTTGAGTCGGCATAATCAGTCGTAGAATAGTGCTTAAATCTGGAATTGATTCACATATAAGTCATTAGTCGTTTAATTTACGACTAAGTCTGTGTTTTTCCTTGATTTTATGGTTTATCTTAAAGTGGTTTCTGGTGCCGGTCATGGACGACCGTACAAACCCGAGCATTTCCTTATTTACGGTTAAAGTCTGTCCTTGTCGGTTCTCTGTTCTTCTTTCGTGTGTGTGTGGGTTTTTTTTTTTTTTTTTTTTTTTTTGGGGGGGGGGGTGGTGGTTTTAGATTTAGAGTGCTGAATCCGTCGAAAATTGAAAAAAGTGTGCAAAAAGAAAATATCCTAAACATATTATCCTAAATATTTTTTTGGCATCAATTCAATTCTAAATTTTCTAGATGCCAATTTGGGGAAGGTCTCGAAATACGAATTCAATTAGAATCTTATAATAAGAACAATATATCTTTCTATATCAATCTCCTTGCCCCTCATTCTTCGAAAATAAATGAAAAATCATGTCATTGATTTCTCGTAAATTGCATTGATTTCTTTTAAAGATCTCGATTTCGAAATATATCCAAGCCTTGAGCAGTAGAATCCATTGATTAGAGATTATTTACATCAATTTACTTTATTCTTACTTTATTTGGACATGAAGCTGCGGGTCCCTACTTGATTTAGATCGAAAAAATTATACGGTTTACGTTCACCTACTCCTCCAAATACGGATACTCCCATGGGCTTTAGCAATGTTGTTGATCAATTTCATAATGAGTATTGTTTTAACTACTCCAGCCTAGTTCTCACTGGAGTATTCCCTAATAATTGTCGTACCTCATAAGTCACATTAATTTCTTGATCAATATTATTTGGAAACGGCTGCTACTATCCGGAGGCTAAGGAGCAAAAGGAGAAATCCACTCGAGGAGGGAGCTCGTGTCTGATTAGCTAGTTGGTGAGGCAATAACTTACCAAAGCGAGAGAAAATAGAAAAAATAAGTATTAATAAATAAATAAATATAACAATAGAAAATAAAAAATAGAAAAGAAATAGAAAAATAGGCAAAAGGCCGGTGGGTTTTTTTTTTTGGTCACAAATTCGGACTAGATCCTATACCAGAAACGAATTTCATTTTCCAATAGCAAAATAATTAAAAAAAATCAATAAATAAGAAAAATTAGGAAATAGTTTAGAAACTAGATTTTGATTAGTTTTATTAGATTTCTAGTGATAATACTAGTTTAGAGTTAGTTTTAAATTTTCCAAGACACGTAGCCTAGGAATTTTACTGAATATTTTAGATTTAGCCAAAAAAAATGTGAAAGACAAAAAAAAAAAAAATGCACCCAAAATTGAATTAAGATCATAGGGCTCCACGATAGCATTTTGCATGTTCATAGAGACAAATGCTCGGTAGCTGTTTGTGTATTGCTATTTCAATTTTACTTGATTGCATACTTTCAGTACAATGATTGTTCTTTTCATTTGTAGCATGGTTAAATCTCAGAATCATAACAAACGTACAAGCATCGTGTGGACACATTAGTGGATGAGAACTTTAGAATTAAAAATTAGTAAACTGATTGGGCACTTTAGAAAATAAAATGATCAAATTTACTATCGACACACAAAAAAAAAAAAAAAAAAATTCCGGTTGCGTAAGAAGTGAAGTATACTCTCATACCTTACTTGGTCCCTAGCCGTCTTAATAGGCTAGTGACGACTCCTTACATAAAATTTTCATAGGTTTAATGAAAATTTAAATTGAAAATCCTAACGTCACGCAATACATAGCCTTAGGAAAGCCTACGCTCTTAATCGATGAGCCTCTTGGATTGTCATGTGGTGTTTTCACACTCTCAATGAATCATTCGAATCATCTTTTGAGCAAATCCACTTGCACCCCTTCGGGAGGGTCGTGACAATCCAAATAAATCCATCACCGCCGCTCAACAGCGTTCAGTTCATGCACACAAGTTTCATATGAGGAAGCACTTGATTGAGTCCACTCCACAATAGTCGGGGCTTTTGACAGAGGTGGCTTTCTTTGGATGCTAGCTGCATAGGGCACATCTCTTAGTAACTATTTTTCCAAGCCAACTCTATAATCCGCTTGATATTACGATACCGGCTGTACAGGAGACATGTCCCTCACTTAATGTTTCGCAAGCCATCCGCATCGGATGCTTGCTGCATCCCCTACAATTCTTGACCTGTCGTGCGCCGTTTTGAGAAGCCAACACCACCACGAGTCTCATAGCCTTCAAACCAGCTAGATCTAGAAGTTTTGCCTTGAACAACCACCGGATGCCACCTAATCCGCCGCATCTCAGCTAGTGGACATTGTTTATATTCGTATTTAAACTCAAGTTGACATCTGTTATGCATATTGAGTTTGAGGGGAGGTTAGAGATATCAAGATATTTACTTAATTATGCATACATCTTATTTGGTGTTATACTTTTCATATTACCTTAAATAGTTATTTAACAAAATCTCACATGATACGAGGATCAGGCAGTCTTGAGTTCAGATATTTTCGGGCCCATTTATCTACCCAATTAAATGTGTTAGGGAAAAAAAAAGATTAGACAAAGCATGGGGGGAAATGATAGAATATTTAAATTTAAACCAAGTTTTCATTGAATAGCTTAAGTTTGTCCGTAGTGGTCACGTAAAATCTCAAGGCGAGATAGATCGAGAATCCGAAGCAGTGCGGATGACGAGTGTGTGGGTTCAGTATGCGTACCTCAACAGCCATGGGTGGTTCAGATTGACATCCCTCGGCGTGTCATCTGGTGTTTTCCCTCAGAGGGTCAAATATGACTCTGGTTTGGGTAGACATGCAAGAGAGCGTTCAGTTGCGAGGGCGAAAGGAGGGGCATCCGGCACCGCGTTTGGCGGCTTCTGCGATGCTACCATACTTTGCTCTTAAGATAGAGTATCCTGTGATGTTTGCGGGATCTTCTAATGGTAATTTCGCTTCTAAGTGATTGCTGGAATCTAGTTTTGATCTGTAAACAGAAGTTTACTTGGCGTAATTTGGTGTGGTTTTATCCAAATGTGCCCAGTTTCGATTTTGTATTGCTTTGGCTCTTGATGATATTGCTGCTCCTCAAGTTGATAGTTGATAGGGTGTCGGATAGCATTCCGTTTGCTGTCAGGTAGAGATGTCCATGTCGATTCAAGGCGCGAAGAAATCGATTTCTCGTTCCACTTGCCCCTTCAGGTATCTCGATTGAACACCCTTTTGAGTTGTTCTGCTGGGTCGACAGCTCAAGAAGAATGAATCTTTTAATTATAAGTTATATGGACTTTCCAGAATAGAAAACGCCACGCTCCTAAGATAAAAATCGAAAATTCTCCTCACCAGTGCGAATTTGGGTCTCTCTGGTTCAATTAGTACCCGAGTTCTTGAATTTCTATGTGAATTAAAATCGATAAAAGGAAGTTTTCTAATCATTGACTCAAACTCACGATCGAATCTCACTCAAGACAGTGATGACTTGGTATATCTATTATATAGCTGGATTATTATATGATGATTTTTTTAACTTTTCATATATAGAAATAAAAAAAATTTACCTGGTGAAATTTTCTATTTCGTATCTCAGGAAAAAAAAAAAAAAAAAACGAAGGCTTTCTCCTGCGAATCGGTTTGAACTATCAACTCGTAACATGTGAAAGTGTCAACGTAATTTCATAGTCATGAAAATGTTATGAAATTTATATTAACCGCACTGACGATGAAATCAAGACATGCAAGGGCCCTAACCATATATTTCGACTTGTGATTTTTCCTCTATTCATTTGTTCACGAATTGCTGAAAATGGGCCTAATCCAAAAAAAAAAACCTCAAACTTTAGGTTTTGTCCCAAAAATATCTGTAACTTTTTTTTTGTCTCTTAAAAAACCTCTAACTTTTGATTTTGTCCCAAATCTACCGATACAATCCCAAAAATACCTTAAACTTTAGTTTTTGTCCCAAAAATATCCACAACTTTTTTTTTTGTCTTCTAAAAAACCTTCAACTTTTGAATTTGTTCCAAATCTACTGGCCCGATTAAAAAAAAAAACCCTCAAAACCTATCTCGTAGAATTTTCGATGACCCCGACGTCGGCCGTTTAGCTTCTGTCGAAACTCTAAGTGATTTTCAACCGTCGCCCGATGGTGTGGCCTTATCTCGAGACAATAACAACCCTCATCATCTACTCCTTACCCGTTGATAGCCCTCGATGCCAATCAAGCTTTCCATCGAGGCCCATCATGCCGACTCTACATCTGTGACGACAAGCTACTGCCGACCCTGCCTTTGTGACGACAAGCTGCTGTCCCAAACGCTTTCTTGTGATCATCATTTCGGTAAAGATTTGAAGTATAAGAAGAAAATTCGTTAATATATTGTTCTCACTGAAATTTGTATATGAATCTCAAGTAACTCAATTATGTTTCGAAATGAATGAATGAGCCTGCAATATGCCAGAACATTCTCCCTTGAAATAATTGGAAGTACATTTTGATCTTTGTCGAATATTCACGAGTTTTGTTCAACTGGGTGTGAAACACTTCTTTTTTTTTTTTTTAATAACCGTGGTAAATTTGGGACAAAATCAAAACTTGGAGGTTTTTTATAGGACAAAAAAAGTTGTGGATATTTTTAGGACAAAGACCAAAGCTGGAGATTTGTTTTGGGACAAAAATAAAGTTGAAGGTTTTTTAGGGGACAAAAAAAGTTATGAATATTTTTGGGACAAACGTTAAAATTTGAGGTTTTTTTTTTGGAATTAGGCCGCTGAAAATGATATTTAGGGATCTCTCTTCTTCATAGATCTTGAAACCATTTTCCACAATCACAAATTTCACTTTTTATAGGACCAAAAGTACTTTCACAAAATAGTGCATGAGTTTGGCCCCTAATGGCAATGGGTTTTTTTTTTTTCCAATTCACTATAAAATAAAAATTATCAAAATAGGTTAAAAAAAACTTATTTACCATTTCAGGTGTCGCTTGGCTGTCATAATGCTGAGCAAGTGGTCAGCACTCAATGTGCCGAGCAAGTGCTTAATACTTTTTATTTTTTAAAAAAATTATTATTTATTAATTTTTTTTATTTGTAATCATTTTTTATTATTCAATATGTTTTCGCTCATTCGTTTGCTCACTCACTCATTCGCTTGCTCACACGCCTCGACTCCATGGCCCCGTCATTTGCTCGTTGTCGCGATCCTCTCGCTCGCGGACTCGAGGCGGGCTAATGGGCTGTCCACTCTTCTCGGGCGCAGGCCTCTCCCAAGGCTCGTTACCCAAGTCGCAATGGCGGTATACGTGATCGACCTTCTGTGTGGTCTGGTGACATGTGATATGTGTACGTGTCAAGGAGTCGCCACCAATCGTTTTGTGGAGGGTATGATTGGAAACCCCATCGAATAGTTGGGAGCATTCTATCCAATTTTGAGAAAATCAGAGAAACGGAATCGGAGACTTTGTTACGCCAACTATCAGAGTTGACGCCCTTTCGGCACCTAAGTTGAATGATTTATCTAACCCTAGGATTTCATACAGATGAGTAAGGTACGAACTCTAAAATTAGGAGTTCATGCAGATAGAAGTGATTGTTCTAACAAACAAAGTCAATAAAATGAATACGCAAATCAAGAATCCAATACCTGCAGATAAATCACATGAAAGCAACGTGTCATTCTTAATAAGGCTATATTAAACTAGAGAAATGTCAATCAAGACTAAGGAGTATTTTTGACATGATTTGTTCTTGAGGGGTAAAATCGTAATTTTGAAGAGTTTTGAGACAATTTGCCCAAGAAGGGAAAAATGATCATTTCAGATGAAATATGGAGTAAAAAGATGGTGGAAATAAGATTGGTTACCAAACCAATCCATTTTCTATTTTTCGAGAATTTCCAGAATTTTTCTGAAATTTTTGAAGCGATTTATCCTTTGAGGGGTAAAACCGTCATTTCAGGAAGTGATGAGAAGTGAAGATCCCAAACAGAAGGATTAGTTGACTTCTTGACCCAAATCTTAATTTTGAGTAATTTTCACGGCTCGATCGGAATAAGGAATACAATTTACCCTTAGAAGGGCAGAATCATCATTTCATAAAAAGGATGAGATTCGAGAATCAAAGCATAAGAATTGATTGCCTGACCGACCCTAATTCTTACCTTGGCCTTTTCGACCTATCTCGTGTACAAGGCAGAGGCGATCTACCCCTAAATGTTAATATCATCAATTCTCGGATGAACAGATTAAAAATCCTAAAAATAGGATCGACCAGTTGTTTGTGGTCAATCATCAATTTTTGGAAATTTCTGAAATATCTAGGAATTTTTCACAATTTTCCTACAATATTTTTAGATTTTCTAGAATTTTCTAACATTTTTTTTAGAATTTTCTAGGAATTTTTTGATTTTTTTAATTTTTAAAATCATTTTTGAATTTTTATTATTAAACAAAATGATTTGGATCGGGTCGACCCGACCCACTCGGGTCGGATACCCAGCCCAAACCTAGACCCGCGAGAACCGACACTTCAAAACGACGCCGTATTGCTTTTTTTGTTTTTTGATTATTCGGATTTAATCCGACGGTTCCTATTGAACCACATGGCTATTCCACGACCATTAGATCAGTTTATTGAAACCTACGGCTCAGATAAAAAATCGACTATCTCTCAGCCGTTCGATTTGATTACTTAGATCTACGGTCAAAATTGAACGACTTGGCTAATCCTCGACCGTTCGATCAGATTTGTTATTTTTGAAATTTGATTTTTATTAACAGTTATAGAATTGATTGAACGGCCACCAAGCCAACACGTGGCGCAACCTAGACCGTTAGATTGACTAACATATTCAAAACGAATTCCAACGGCTCAGCTGATGTGGCTGCCATGTGACATGTCACGTCAGCGCTACGTTGGTACATTTGACCAATTGATCGCCACGCCATCGTCTTCTTCCTCGAGCATTCTTCTTTTGCGAAGGATGGCCGAGAGACTCTGACGATGATCTAATGGTCAATTCTTGACGAAATCGAGCAAGACCAACGCCAATCGATTAGTCTCAACGTTTCGCATTACATATCTCACAATCATACACTATCATTCTCGGAAAATAAGCTCATCAAGATTTACACAGTTCAACTATGGCTATTCTAATCAAACAACAAAGAGTATATTGGACTAATTCCTTCACATGATCGCTTCTAAATGTGTTCAGAAGACTTATCTACAGGTCAGATTGACCTGGTAAGGTCTAGGATAACCTAGACAAGCTTCGACTGAATTGGCAATGGCGATGAGGTTCGAATGCGAGGTTTGATTCGATTTCAATGCAATCAAAATGTAGAGCCATGCTTAGTGATGTCTCAAATGTAATTTGCACACATCAATTGTAAGGATTAAGGCCGAAACACAGATCTTCCATTAACGAACAGAAGCTAAGTTTTGAAGTTCGACCTACCTGTTTTCGCGATTTCGAGCGACGCGGTTGGCGTCGATCGCTTCCTGGAGTTTCAAGCAAGCTTACACTGTTCTTTTTTGGCTTCAGTTTGGCCAGAGAGGGCCCAACTGGTGCATTGCAATCGAGCTCGAATTCTCAACGGTGATGGCCGGAGAATGAGCTCTCTCTCTCTCTCTCTCTCTCGATTCTATTAATCCTCGAAAAATAGAATGGACCACCCTCTCTTTTCAAAAAGCCTCCTATGGCTATATACCACTTTCGAATTTTTGCAGCGAGCGGGGGAAGCTAATTGACTTGAACTGACACGTGATCGTGCGTGTCATTTGGTCTAAACAGCGCTCAAAAAACAGAATGAACCACCCTCTCTTTTCAGAAAGCCTCCCGTGGCTATATACCACTTTCGAATTTTTGCTGCGAACGGGGGAGGCTAACTGACTTGAAATGGCACGTGATCATGCGTGCCATTTGGTCTAAACGACGCTCGAGACTATGGGTAATTCCGTCCAACTCAAATGGTCTACCACCGTGCGCAAATGGACGTTTGGTTTGGCTATTCTATAAAAGTTGACTTTCATGGCCGTCGCGATGTTGACCAACCAATTTTGCCTCGCTCCGGCGACCATTGATGACGCCACCAGTCTCGATCGACACGTCTTTTCTTGAAGATCAGAACCCCTACCCTAGATTTGTCGATTATGGTCGATTGAGCCTTCAATTTAGTCCTTGAAGTTCGGCCTATTACTGTTCATTTGCGTGAGCTTTTGGGAAAGAAGACGACACTGTAGCGAACCGGTTCAATCGGTCCGACCGGTCAGAACTGGTCCAACTCTATCTTTGCAAAATTAATCCTAATTCGAGTGAAATTTTTACAAATTGAACCTCAAAATCGAATTTAGGACATAAATATTCTCTAAAATAGTGATTTTACCCAAAAGTTCATATCAATTTTTATGAAAGCCCCAAATTTTTACTTAATTGCAAATCGAAAAATTGCGTAATTGATGGCTCAAACGGTCAAATTGTACCAAACCACCTATGCTAATCGACTTAGAATGATGAAACACATTGGGCATTGGCTTCAATTGGCAAAGTTAACCCTTGAATTGAAAGTAATTTCAATTATGCTCAAATTCAAGGACTAAATTGAAATAAAGTATGTAATTTTGCTCAATTCATGTAATTGAATAATTTGTGTAAATAATTGAACTAAATTGCAATGGAGAACAATTAGATTGAATATCAATACCCTAAAAATGTCAAAATTGTAAATTAAAAGACTCAATTGATATTATTTTACCAAATTTAATCACATGTGTAACAAAAAAATACATAAAATTAAACTTGAATTTGGACTTTTTATGAGGTAAAAAATACAAAGAAATTAAAATAAAAATATTGACTATTTTTTCATATTTTTGTGACCTTAAATACTATTTTTCTTGAATTTTCATCTATTTTCGTATTTTTCCAAAATATTAAAAAATTTGAAAAATAAAGAAAATTATTTTTTGTTAAAAAATGGTTCCTTAGGCTTGACCAATGCTTCCAAATTTGATTTTAAAATTTTTTCATTTTTTATGAATTTTTTTTGTGAATTTTTCAAAAATAAACTGAAAAAAACTAATCGAAAATCAGGTGTCAATAGCTGCCCTTCTTTGAGAGGAATCTCGTGAGAAGTTTCACTCAAAGACAGGTGACACCTGAGTGTAGACTAACTCAACTAGGAAAAAGAAAAACGAATCCTGACATTCAATCTTTCTTGTCCCACTAGTTAACGCTCTGCTCATTTGTCTTTACTAATGTAAGAGAGATGGAGTGGAGATACTCACCTGTTATTCACTTGCCTGATATTTGTGTGGCATGCGTGGTGTATGGCGAATTCAAGTGGATACCTAAGGACTCGTCTCTTGAGTGTTCTAGGGCAGTTAAGTTCTACCCCGTATGGTAGGCTAAATTAAAATGAGATTCCTATCTGACAGGAACCTAAGGTAACGCGCCCGTTCTTTTAGGGTTTATCATAGGTTTTGATCCGTATGAAGGATCAGACCATGAGTAGGACTCCTTTCTATCAAGAACCTATGGATGACGCACTCATTCTTCAAGGATTGTCGAAGGCTTTGATCCGTATGGTGGATCAGACCATGAATATGATTCCTTTCTATCAGGAACCTATGGATGAAGCACCCGTTCTTTAGGGATTGTCAAAGATTTTAATTCGTATGGTAGATCAGATCATGAATAGGATTCCTTTCTATCAGGAACCTATGGGTGATGCACCTGTTCTTTAGGGTTTGTCAAAGGTTTTGATCCGTACGATGGATCAGACCATGAATATGATTCCTTTCTATCAGGAACCTATGGATGACGCACTCATTCTTTAGGGTTTGTCAAAGATTTTGATCCATATGGTGGATCAGACCATGAATAATACTCATTTCTATCAGGAACCTATAGGTGACACACCAATTCTTTAGGGATTGTCAAAGGTTTTGATCCGTATGGTGGATCAGATCATGAATAGAACTCCTTTCTATCAGAATCTTATAGGTGACGCACCTGTTCTTTAGGGATTGTTAAAGGTTTTGATCCGTATGATGGATCAAACCATGAATAGGACTCCTTTTTATCAAGAACCTATAAGTGACGATCCGTTCTTTAGGGATTATCAGTGCCAAGGCTTCTTATCCACTAGGGACCTAAAAGTGACGCATTCGTTCTTTAGGATTTGTCGGAAACTAGGTTTTCCATCCGCTGGGATCCTAAAAGTGACGCACCCGTTCTTTAGGTTTGTCGGAGACTAGATTTCCTATCCAACAGGGACCTAAAGGCGACACAACCATTTTTTAGGGTTTGTCGGAGACTAGGTTTTCCATCCACCGGGGACCTAAAAGTGACGCACCCGTTCTTTAGTGTTTGTCGGAGATTAGGCTTCCCATCTACCAGGGATTTAAAATTGATGCACCCGTTTTTTAGGGTTTGTCGGAGACTAAGCTTCCCATCCACCAGAGACTTAAAAGTGATGCACCTGTTCTTTAGGGTTTGTCGGAGATTAGATTTCCCATCCACCAGGGTCCTAAAGGTGACGCACCCATTCTTCAGGGTTTGTCGGAGACTAGACTGATCCTACATCTTGAGGAATTAACGATGGTCTATACACATAAGGTATACCTAACTCTTAGGTCTTATTGAAGGAGCTATTCTGGGGTTTAGGGGTTACCTAAAACTTTACAGAAAGCTGGTTCTAAAGATTGTCTTCTTGACGTGCAAGGCGCCATTCTGGGATTTGGGTACTCCAAGTATCTTGCAGAACAAAAACTTTTGTTAACAAAATTCTTTTGGGATTTAGGGATTACCTGAAATCTCTCAGAAAGAAGATTTTGAAGCTCTTCATTGTTGAGCGAGGTATTCTTCTTTGACCCGAGGCCACCCTGAGTCTTATAGAAGTTTAAACCTGAGAATTCATTCGTCATTAAAGATATAAGTTATTTTGAGGCAATGACGATTATAATGCAAGAAAAGCTTTACTTTGACCAATGCAATTATGCAAAATGACTTATGATGTTGGAGGTTATCCAAAAAATCTTGAAGTATGCAAAGATAATCATAAATTTTTATAAGGAAAATCCTGGATCAAACACTTTGAAGTTTCCAACAAAGCTTACTTTTAAACATTCTATTGGAATGTCTTCATCAAGGAGGGTTTCTCTCTAATCCTTCGACTTTGAGTTTTTACGAAGAAAGCACTTGAATCTCCTTATAACCAACACCTGGGCTTTTGAGGCTATTCGTAGCACATACATTCCAATCAATCGGGAGATCTTTGTGGGACCGTAATGTTGGGCTTGAGCACAGTTTCCAAAGGGACTCACTCTTTGAGTCAGGCATTTTGAATGGAAGTTTTCTTCATCTGCTCCGGGTTTACAAGTCAAGAACCCTGCAAAATGAGAAATAAATAATCTTACTTGTACCTCTACGAGCTAAGGTACACCTTGACCTAAGCGTCTCAGTCAGAAGAGACCGCGAAAGGTTGTAATGTCGGTAGGATTGAAGACCGAAAAAGGCTTGTCTTTGGTCTAGAATCGTGAAGGGTTTAACATTGGTGATCATTGCTGATCAATCTTCTGTTTTGTCTCTGGTCGACGACTCTTTGAAGAACATATTTAGTCTTCTTGAGAACATTTCTAATCTTTGAAAGACTTTCTGTATCTTTTAGCGGTTGGCTATGATTCCATTCGAGAGGTAGCCTTTTGCTGCACAGTTTCTGAGGATTCTTCTCTACTTCAGAAGTTGTTGGGGGTGGAAGTATTCAGTAATCCCTTAGTATCTCAAAATCAGTCTTATGATTTTCGGCATTTCAATGAACATTAGCCCTGCTTTTGTCGGGCTTTTTGTTCATTTTTAAAGCATAGAGATTCGGCCTTTCTCTTTTTGATCCTTCCTTTTCTTTTTCTTTTTCTAGGAACTAGAATTTTTGCGATCATGTAAGGTATGTGACTTGAGTCTCTTCCTGTTTGAACATTTTGCTTTGAAAATTTCATGTAGCTCATACTTCTTGAGCTTTTCCATCTGCGAGTGTCTTTGTCACTTTCGTCTTGGCATTGTGCAATGATCACCAATGAGGGTGTATGAAACAAATATGTAGGCTCAAATTGGCTATGCAATGGTTATAAGTGTATATGATAGAGAAATGAACGTCTCTTCCTCATCCTATGGCGCCTGGATTAATGCATATCAATACACGAAGATTGATTTTAGTTTGAGTAAAAAGATTTCTAACCATTTACCTTTCCAAGCTGTTGGATTGCTTCTATACGACCACAATGTGGGGTGACTCTTGACAGGGTTAAGAAATAAAAACCACCGCTTAAAGGGTTTATCAATGATTACCTGTAGTGTTTATGGAGAAAAATGAATGACTCCGTCATCCCAATTCATGTAATTAATGCGCATGACCCTTACATCCTCGGGTTCAGGCTCTTCTGTCTTTACACTCCTTTCATCTCTCTGGTGTTTATAGGAGGTGTTTGGATTAGGCTTGCCTCTTATCTGAAGAAACATTCATGTTAGATAGCCTAAACAACTCTGTTCTAGAAAAATCATTATGTTTTTTTTTCTAAACATTTCACCTCATAGGGAATTAATGACGCACCATGCGTACTTCAGTCATATTTGGATAACCTCTAACCCTAACATGAGTGTAACAAATGTTAGAAATTTTTCGTTGGAAGCATGGTTTATTCCTAAGTTTGACCACATGCATGTTCATCTTCGGCATTTTCTTTCTTACAAGAAAGTGAGAAATTTTACAGTATTTGTTCATTGCTGCTCTTTGTCTTCATCGGACATCCTTGTATGAAGAGAACAAAAATTCCAGTGAGTGGAAGATGTTTTAATGCTCGATGGAACAGATACATGTTGCCTAGTTATATGTGTTAGGGGGCTATTCTGTTCTTGGTCTCACTTGAACAAGCTTGATTCTGAGAAATTTTATAGTATTTCTCCATTGCTGCCTTTTGTCTTCATCGGACATTCCTGTATGAAGAGAATAAAAATTCCAGTGGGTGGAAGATGTTTTAATACTTGATGGAACATATACATGTCACCTGGTTCTATGTGTCAGAGGGCTATTTTGTTCTTGGTCTCGCTTGAACAAGCTTGATTTTGAGAAATTTTACAGTATTTTTTCATTTTTACCTTTTCTCTTCATCGGACATCTCTGTATGAAGAGAAAAGAAATTTCAATGAGTGAAAGATATTTTAATGCTCGATGGAACAAATACATGTCACCTGGTTCTATGCGTTAGGGGGCTATTCTGTTTTTTGTCTCGCTTGAACAAGCTTAATTCAGAGCCCACGTCATGGGATTTTGCAAAACATAACACATTTCATGTATGCATGGATGCATGATGTGCCTATATAATGATTGCTAAGGCGACTCGAATCGTTTCGAAGAAAATCAAGTGACCACCATCTACTTTCATTTCAAGGATAATACTTCTTCACAGCATCCGAGTTTACGAGATATCCTAATTCTTCTACTTCAGAATTTACAAGAATTAATGCCCCTCCTACAAGGATTTTCTTGACAACATAAGGGCCTTCATATTTTGGGGGTAAACTTATATCCCGGATGAGCAGCGTTAGACAAAGTCTTTCTTATCACTAGGTCATCTTCCTCGAAACCCCTGGGTTTAACCTTCCGATTAAACGACTTGGCCACTCTCTTCTGGTAGCTTTGGCCATGACAGATCGCTCTAAGACTCTTTTCGTCTATCAAATTTAGTTGCTCGTATCTGTGTTTGACCCACTCTGCCTCAGAGAGTTTAACTTTTGACAATATTCTCATAGATGAAACTTCAATCTATACAGGCAGGACAACCTCCATCCTATATACCAGTGCATAAGGAGTTGCCCCAGTTGAGGTCCTGATCGAAGTCCGGTACGCTACTACGGCGAAGGTTAGCCTTTCATGTCAGTCCCTGTAATTCTCGGCAGTCTTAGCCAAGATCTTCTTTATGTTCTTGTTTGCCGCTTCTACTGCTCCATTCATTTGTAGGTGGTAAGAGGAAGAATTAAGATGTCGAACACCAAAGTGATCCAGTAGATCATCGATAATTTTGTTGTTTAAGTTGGACCCATTGTCTGTGATGATCGCTCGAGGGGTACCATATCGAGAGATTATATCCCTCTTGATAAATCTTTCCACACTTCTTGCCGTGATATTTGTGTAAAAACTGACCTCTATCCACTTCTGAAGTAATCAATTGCAACTAGAATGAAGCGGTAGCCATTTGAAGCTACTAGATTGATAGGCCCTATCATATCTATTCCCCATATAGAGAAATGCCAAATTTCAGACATTTGATGCAGTTCGTTTAGGGGCGCATTAATCTTATCACCATATACTTGACGTTGGTGGCATGACCTGACGTGTTGATTACAATCTGATTAGATGGTCATCCAATAATAACCAAATCTTATGATCTTCTTTGCGAGAAGATGGCCATTCATGCGTGGCCCGTATATACCTTCATGAATTTCCCTCATGAGAGTGTTTGTTTCTTTAGCATATACGCACCTTAATAGAGTATAATCGAAAGATCTTTTATACAAGGTTTGTCCAATGAGGAAGAATTTACTAGCCATCTTGGCTATATATATTCGATTTCTTGCTTGACATTGATAAGGAAATTCTCTCTTCAAGAGGTAATTCTTGATATCATGGTTCCATGGCTCTCCGTCGAATTCTTCTTCGACTAGCATACAATAAGCTGGTTTCCTGGTTATGTCAATCCTCAATGACTCTATTTTCAATCCATTAGTTATTTGCAGCATGGAGGCCAGCGTGGCTGTGATATTCCAATTCTGACCATCTCGAGGCTGTTGAATGGAAGGATATCGATCGATGTGTTTCAGTTATAACTCACTCGGAGTTGACCACTCTTGAGTTAACTGACCAAAAGGGAAAGACTGACGTGGAGTCGGGTACGTGGATCTAGGAAATTTCAATGAGAAATTATACTTCGACCATAAGAATTGTCGAGGGAATATCTTGGGCCAGCAGAGATCGATCTAGGAATGATAATGGAATGTCTTGCTAGCGTTATACGTTGGGACGCGAGTAATTCCACTTAACCAATGTGTAATTTGCGAGAATTTCCTAAATTGAATTCTGATGATCAGGATTGAAGGAACGAACAATAAACCTTCGCAATTACATGACAATCAAAGTCATCACGGCTTGAGAAAATCCCAAAGTCGATACACGTAGCGCCTGTAAGAGTCGCCTTACAAGCGACGAGAGTTCGATATGAAATTAGACCTCGAGATTAGGTATTGGACATTGAGAAATTCAAATATTCAAATTGAGATGGACATCGTCTCATCGAGGGTGGTTTATACTGAAAAATGGAATTTCAGACGAAAAGTGCCAAATGACCATTTTACCCCTCGACCTTTGGCCTTATCTTAAGAAATTTAGAAGGTCATTTTGATCATTTCTCCTCCTCTATATGCTGCTGAAAATTGGATGAGGATGAGTCAAAGGGAGTCAAAGCCAATGAAGAAACCAATGAAAGGTTGCCAAGTGTCAAGCAATGGGAAGGCCAAGAATTAAATGCTTATTAATTACACATCTTATCAAATTGATCAAAAATTATATTATTGGATTGGAAACCCTCTCTCTCTACCATTTTGGCAGGCCACCATCTCCCACCATCTTCCTCTTCTTCATTTTGCTCTCGGTCGATTAGGTTTCTCGCGGATAGGGAAAAACCAACTTACTGCTTTGTCCCTAACTTCGTCGTCCGACTTCGAATTGAGGTAAAACTACCGCCATATTAAAGCTTATTATCTTACTGTTCTAGAAAGGTATTATGAGCTTAATGTGGCTCAGCCGTTTGTCCCGTAGGTCTGTTTGAGTGGGAAAAAGTAAAAATCTGACCTGGTTTTAGAGAGACTGCGTTTTTGGGAGCTTCCAGACTCCATATGACTTCAAATTTTTGGTGAGATCTTCTAAACTCATATTATAAGAGTTTAGAAAGTTGAAATTAAGGTTTTACATGATTTTTTATGGGTGTACATGGCTGGTTTGTGAAGGTTTATACCGAGCATAATTTGCTCATTTGAGGACCATGGAGGAATCGGACTGTTCAAAGGTCTTTGAGGTATTATTTTGCTTCCAAAACTTCAATGAGCTCCCTTAACATGTAGATTAAGGTTGTAGCGAGTTGGTTTTGTGATGAGTTGAAGTTTGAAATTGATTTATGGCTTGATTGAATGGATTGAACCCGAAATCGGTTCTATTTTGTGGGTGAACCCTTGCTGGCCGGTTCTGTTGGGGGTTGATTAAAGGCTAGTGTGACTTTAATTTGACTCACAATGACCTATAAGATGTAATGTGAGGTGTTAATGAGGAGTATGTGAAGTAGATTGAGAATTAGGAGTGAATTATGGGCAAAATTGATACATGAACCCCTAAGTTGTACCTTGCCTTGCATGTGATCATATGAACCGAACACATTTAGGGTTCGCGGGAGTGTTGATATGTATTCAATTGATCAAGAAAGCGTCTTGAATTGCCTATGGTATGGCTAATGAGAAATTTGGTTAAAAGAAGAGAGAATTCAATGACTTTTGATTCAAGATTGGTGAACCTTTCTAGATTGACGATGAATTTTTGGGAATTATATACTTGTGGACTTGAGAAGAATCAATTGTTGTGGAGTTTTGCTAATCGATCGAGGTAAGTGTTTCCTAAACCTTTACTTGAACATTAAGACACTATTGGATAGAGTGGTCGAGTGATTTGATTGCTTAATGAAGCCTATAGATTGAATTGATTGATTGAGCGTTAGATTCCATGACTTGACGACATATTTGGCTGTTGAGTCTTGACTGTTTAGTTGGCTGAGATGCCTATGTTATGAATTGGTTATAATGTTATTGTGCCGAGGCTTTATGAATGGGCTATAGTGCCCCAACGATCGTTGGCCTATGGCCTCGGAGATTGCATTGACTTGATGCCCTGATGATATCGATTAGCCTGTGACCCCAGTGATATTGAATGTGATTTTACTATGAACGATGATGAAGATACCAATTGGCCTATGGTCTCAATGGTATCGAATGACTGTGAGCCCTGAGTATTAATAATGATACCGATTGGTCTGTGACCCAATGATATCGAATGGTGGTGAGCTCGAATAATGATGAGAATGCCGATTGACCTGTGGCCCTAGTCCCATTGAAAGACTGCGAGCCTTGAAAGTATCGATTGGTTTGTGGCCCCAGTGGCACAAAGACATTGATTAGCCTACGGCCCCGATGATGTCAGATGGCAAGAGTACCAGAGGAGTATGTTGGTGGATGAGAAAGTGGTGGCAGTTGTGTATGAAATTGCATGTTGCTTGCGCAATGGGCTCGAGACCCTAAAGTTGAATATGGTTGATTGTACTGCTTATCCATGATTGACTATTGGTATTTTTGTTGATTGATGCCATATTTGAATCATTGATGCCTTGTGCCATTGCATTGATGAATGCCTGCATCTGATGTTAGTTTCATAGTTTGGGGGGACTGGTGTTCAGGTTTAGATTTAGGTTTCTTTTATTGAGATTTATATCTTACCCTAGTGGGAGCTTAACTCTTTCAGGTCCCAAGCAAAGGACACCCAAACTTGCCATGGGTTAACATTTCAGGAAGTTGTTGGTGGAAGTCATAAAGAATCTAAATGAGATCGTAGGAACTGTGTATTGTTTGGAGTCAGATTTGTAACCGACTGTGATATTGAGGATAAGTGTATACCCTATTGCCTTGAGTCATCTGATTGTGAATTTGTATAGAGTTGTTTAATTGCTTCCGTGACCTTGTATTATTTTGGAGTTGTGATTAATTGGCCGAGGGATCCTCGAAGATTATTGAAGATCAACGGCCATGTATGATGTTCGCGTGCTCGCGGGGTTCGGGGCGTGACTTCCCCATTTAAGTGGTATCAGAGTAAGGTCAGCTCGATCCATTGTGATTGAGGTTTGGAGTGATAAGGAGTGATGACTTGAGGACAATTAGGTAGTGAGACATTTAGGGATAAGCATGGATTGTTGAATCTCGGGGACTATAGGCTTGGACTTGTGAGGTACACTAGTGTCGATTTAATGAATGATCTTAAGTGATTTCATGAATAAAGCTCACAAGGAAGTGAGTAAAGATTGAAGAATCATAAGCTTGGATTTGAGGTTACTAGAGAATAACTTATGAATGTAGGGTCAATTGGAGTATATGATTGTGATCGTGGCTTGTCGATGACCCAACTTGGAGAATATGAGTTATAAAAAGACGACTGAAATTAGCGGATTCAGACTTGTATTGCTTCGTATCTTGATGGTTTAGTTAGCGATTACTACTGACAACCTTGGATGATATGAGACGAGGTGTATACAAGGAAGCGGACAAGGAATATTTGGATTAAATGTCAGTTGTGATCGAATGTATATGGATTTGACTTGAATAGTGACTTAACTTGAGGTATATAGTTGAATATAGGCAATTGATCTGTGAGAGACGATGGTCCTTGTGGAGCTAGATGTTTTCTATGGATAAGTCTTGATGTGGAAACGATTATGGTATGATATGTGGTGAGAACGAACATGCTGTGCATGTGTTTGTGGCTTTGAAGCGAAAGCTGATGAGGGTGCATGCATGAACTTATCGCGGTTGGACTTAACAAATTGTCGCTTGGTATAGGACAAGTGGATGTGATACCTATAAAATGTAATGAAACATGATATGAGACGTATGGAACGGGGCTTTCTCCGTAGATGTATGACTTGAGACAACCTGCAACGGCTAGGTCTGATGAGGATGGGGAGTGATCGCCGGGACAGAGAGGTCCAAACAAGGATCGGCTTTTGACAGGCTTCTAAGATGACAAGAGGCAGGAATGATCCAAGTTATAACTTAAAAGGAAAAGTCTAGGCATCAAGTTGAGTTTAATTGTGGTTAAGAGATGTATGGCACGGGACTGATTCTCGTAGTGAATTTTTGAAAGTGACATGACATGTGTAATGATGCATGTGATTGACATGGTTAAAAGTTTCATGCTTGACAGTGGATGTCGTTTGAAAAAGAAAGGTGATGTTGTGGTTGGCCTGTTAGGCGTGTTTTATGATTGACATCATGTGATTATTATGGTCAAGGTCTAACTTAGAGATTAGATGGTGTGTGAGGAGTTTATAACCTGTTGAATTGATGTCTGTTGAGGTTGAGATAGCCTATTGTGATTATGCTAGAGTGGTAAATGCCTTATGCTTATAGTATGAACGTTTGACTCATGAAAGTGATGCCTTGAGTATTTGCTGGGTGTTGAACTAGTTGAGTTTTGGTCTAGTTGAGACTTGCCTAGTAATGACTGTTAATTGAGAAGTTGCCTTGTTGAGGCCGGCATGCTATATTGTTGCTGCTTAAGGATGATTTGGAATCATTGTATAATAAGCAACTAGTTGAGAATTGTTTGGGAACCACTGATGGTTGATGGTGAAAGATAATGAGATGAGCAGTATGAGATTGCTAGACTTAACTGATTTAAGTCTTTGATTCCTGAAGGGAATCATAGTGATTCAAGTGATATGAGAACCTAATGAAGTTGAACGATCAAGGTATGGTCGTAGAAGAGCGTTGGGCTCGAGTATATATGGTATGGAAAGATCCAAGAACTAAAATGGATCATGAGAATTGAGTAAAGATGAGCGACTGAAGTATGAATACTAGAAGAGAATATGGCTCGATTCGGTTACTTGTGCGAGACCCAAGTGTGATAAGGGGTCGTGAGAACTTTAAATGTAAATGAGAAAATTGATAGGTAGGGAAGCTCGAGGAGAAGCTGCCATGATTGCCTAAGTTACTGTGGTGACAGATGCTAGTACCGAGAGTTAAAGTGATGGAAGTCACAAGAAAGGTGACTATGAGATTACTCATTTTCAAAGAGGAAATGTCGAAAAGAACCTCGAGAGTTTTGTAAGGCTTGTGAAGCTATTAATAAGATTGAGATTGACTGAGGTTGATGGAGGGATGAAATTCGAAATTGTCTTCCTCTGGGTTGAGGGTTTCGTGAATGAAACCTTAGAAGTTTTAGGGTACACTGGAGAAAGAAAGTGAACCTGAATGTTATTAGCCTTAACAGGCTGTTGATAATTGGTGAAAGGTCACCAAAGGAAGGGTTTCCTTGAAGGCACGATATCTGTCTAGATCGTCTTCATTGAGTTGTTTGATGGAAAGAATCCTCCTGGGATTGCTTGGGAGCAAAGGTTGTTTGGATCCTGATACTTTTGCAAGGACTAGAGGATGATTGACCAGTGTGAGATAGAGTTCTCAAGGTCGTTTAAGTATATGGTAAAGGTGGTCAAGGACCCTTGAATAAGATAAGTAAATCCCCGAGTGGATTGGACATTGAAAACCTTTTGGCTGGTTGTTATTCCTGATGTTGAGGAATGGTAATAGGACTCAATAGAAGAAGAGAAATGAACGGAAGACTTATGAATAAGAGAACTCCTGCTTGTGGATTACAAGTAAAGAGATGTTTATTTTGGAACATGAAACGTACTTGCGAGAGATGGCTGATTACTTGGGCGTAAGACCCATGGTGAAAAATGGGTAGCTCGTCTCTTCTGTTATAGAAGGAGTTGAGGAAAAATCGACATGCTAGTTTGCCTGGAATTAATGATTCCCTGAGATTGGTTGATTGAACTGAAACCATAAGAAATGAATCATGAGTTGTTGTTCCCTAAATAATAGGGCGTTATTCTTAAAAGGGCGATTGGACCATGAGATGGTCGTTGATGGAAAGAAAGGTGAATGGACTTGATGATCCTAATTACTTGCGATTTTAATGAGTGGATGAATAAGCAAAAAGGGTGCTTAGATTGTAATTGCAAGACGATTTGAGGTAGTCGAATTGAATATCTAAATTATGAATGTATAGAAACTAAGGACGAACGGATATTGTCACTTGAGGTGATTGAATTATGGGAAGAAAAATGCCGAGTATGGTGGCATCTACGTTCTGAAGTAAAACATCGTTGTTAACATAGACTCCAAGATTGACGTCCTATGGAATAAGAATGACAAGGTGGATTCAAAGTAAGAGAATGCCACTGAAGTGTATAGCTTCTTTATTAGGGTAAGAGACCCTAGTGTAAAAGGAAGAAAAAGTCCAAATTGTCTTGGTATTGAGGCTGAGCGTCTGGACTGAGAAACAAGATGCAGAACTTGAATGATTCATGGAAGTAAAGTACGAGAAATTGTCTTGTGGACAACGTTGAATTCTAGGATAATATCGATGTTCAGTGGAATGGATGAAATTGGGATAAAGTCGCATTGACTAGTTATGGATACCAGCAGCTTAAGGAAAGAATGACAAAAATGAACAGAATGTTGCGTGGTATTAAAGGAGACCCGTGACAACAGAGAGCCAAGATCTGAGCTCTCAAGTGAAAAGTATGAGGAACAATTTGAAAAATTTGACAATTGGTAGAAAGAAGTTAATAATGGTTGAATTAAGTGCCCAAGGAATGATTGCGTTGGTTGTTATCGTCTTGAGAGACGATGACTGGACTCAATTAAGGAATCATGAGAAACATGAACAGCTTTGAGAGTATTCTATGAACTTTAAGGAAATGTCTGTTGTATGCTGAATGTGAAGAGCACGAGCTATGGACCTGATGTGGTGAGATTCTTCTGTCGTGAAACTTTTGAGAAAGGAAATCCCTGTGTAGGAAATTCCTATGGAGCCTTTGAGGATTGAATAAGTGACGAATCGATAGAGTCGATGTGAGTTGCTGAAGGTTGAAATGTTCTGAGATTGGTAAATTGTTAAAAATGGATTGTGGGAAGATTCTCCACAAGAGCTGTTCCATTGGTGAAATGGACTAAGGACGATACGTAACACAAATAGATGAATGAACGTGAAAAGAGTTTTCAATTACTTGAGTCAAGTTGATGACTCCGCTGGTAATGACGTTCCTATTTGGAATCAAAAGAGTAGATAGAATCTTAGTGATGTGATGTGAAAAGGAAATTTGAGGCGTAATAAGGCGATTTGAAATAGATATTGCTTATACATCGTGACAATAAGGCCATATGAGTTGGAATGCTTAGAGTATGATTGGAGTTGATCTGCGAATGTTCTCACGACAAAGTTTGGAAAATCTTGCTTGGGTGGAAAGAGTATTTGAGTCTATGTCTATCACAAGAAATGAAGGTAATAGTTTTCAGGGGGGAATTAAACAAGAGGCAACGCCGATATATGGAGTTGCTTGTGGATATGAGAGCGTTTGTTTGCATAAAGAAAGACATCAAAATTATGTGAACTATAAGAGGTTGAGAGTAGGGACTGCCTAAAGAGAATCGAGGGCGAGTCATGTAGAACGAAGAGATCACTTAAGTGTTGTTATGGCGATATTCATATTGCTAAGGAAGGGTGAATTGTTTAGCGAGTTTAGCAGATGCTTACAGTTGAGAATTAAACATTCTGTAATTGGCGATGGAGGGACATATCTTCCCTCAAGAAATAAGAGATTCAACTTCTTAATTGGAAGTTCGCCATGTGGATGGTTTGATGGCTACCTGAAATATCAGGCTTGAAGGATAGAAAGGAATTGAGAAATTGCCATGATCAGACCCTAATATCTAAGAGGTATGGAAATGATTAGAACATGAAAAACTAAGGTGCTCTTGGGGATGGCACAAAGGTGTGCCAAGATTGCCTTAACACTATCGATGATGTGGATCGAAGGTTGAATTAGTATAACGTATGGTCGAGCATTAGACATGCCGACAAGAGAGAGAGACATGATCTTGAGGGTTGATAGGTTACTATAATCGTTAGAGATCTTCGAGCGAAGTCGAAAGTGAACTGCTACGGGAGTAACCATGAGCGTGATTACGAAGTCGAGAAAGTTATGACTCGATTTGGTTGAGAAAAAATAAGTTGACAAAACCTTGAATCTCTGATGGTACAAGAGAACATTTGAAGGGAGTGATACGTCAAATGGCATGAGTGCCAAAAAACATATGATTGCGATGGTTTAATAAGGAACAAAGTTATTTTGGAGAATGAGGGTGCGATGAGGTGTCAGTACCCCCAAGAGATTGGATAATGAGAAAAATTATAAATTTCGAGAACAAAATTTCTTTAAGGGGGAAGAATTGTGACATTCTAAATTCCAACCCTCTCGAGGCTATTGAATGGAAGGATATCGATCGATGTGTTTCAATTGTAATTCAATTGGGGTTGGCTACTCTTGAATTAACTGACCAAAAGGGAAAGATTTACGGGGAGTGGGGTACGTGGACCTAGGAAATTTGAATGAGAAATGACACTTCGACCATAAAGATTGTCGAGGGAATATCTTCGATCAACAGAGATCGATCTGAGAACGATCATGGAATGTCTTGCTAGCGTTATACATTGGGACGTAGGTGATTCCGCTTAACCAATGTGTAATTTGCGAGAATTTTCTAAATCGGATTCTGATGATCAGGATCGAAGGAATGAACGATAAACCCTTGCAATTACATGACAATTAAAGTCGTCACGGCTTGATAAAATCCCAAGGTCGATACGTGTAGTACTTGCAAGAGTCGCCCGTTAGTTTGAGATAAATTGAAATTACAGTCGATGAGAGTTCAACTTGAAATTGGACCTCGAGATTGGGTATTGGACATTGAGGAATTCAAATATTGGAATTGAGATGGACATCGCCTCATCGAGGGTGATTTATACTGAAAAAATAGAATTTCGGACGAAAAGTGCCAAATGACCATTTTGCCCCTCGACTTTTGACCTTACCTTAAAAAGTTTAGAAGGTCATTTTTATCATTTTTTCTCCTCTATATGCTGCCGAAAATTGAATGAGGATGAGTCAAAGGGAGTCAAAGTTAATGAAGCAACCAATGGAAGGTTATCAAGTGTCAAGTAATGAGAATGCCAAGAATTAAATGCTCATTAATTACACATTTTATCAAATTGACCAAAAATTACATTATTAGAGTGGAAACCCTCTCTTTCTCTACCATTTTGGTCGATCACCATCTTCCACCATCTTACTCTTCTTCATTTTGCTCTCGGCCGAACAGGTTTCTCACAGACAGAGAAAAATCGACTCACTGTTTTGACCATAACTTCGTCATCCAACTTCGAATTGAGGTAAAACCACCTCCATATTAAAGCTTATTGCCTTTCCATTCTAGGAAGGTATTATGAGCTTAATGTGGCATAACTGTTTGTCCCGTAGGTGTGTTTGAGTAGGAAAAGGTCAAAATCTGATCCGATTTTAGAGAGGCTGCGTTTTTTGGTGCTTTTGGACTCCAAATGGCTTCAAATGTTTGGTGATATCTTCTAAACTCATATTATAAGAGTTTAGAAAGTTGAAATTAAGGTTTTATATGATTTTTTTATGGAGGTACATGGCTGATTTGTGGAGGTTTATACCGAGCATAATTTGCCCGTTTGAGGACCGTAGAGGAACCAGGCTGTTTAAAGGTCTTTGAGGTGTTATTTTGCTTCCAAAAATTCAGTGAGCTCCCTTAACATGTAGATTAAGGTTTTGGCGGGTTGGTTTTGTGATGGATTGAAGTTTGAAATTAATTTATGGCTTGATTGAATGGATTGAATCTGAAACCGGTTCTATTTTGTGGGTGATCCTTGCTGGCCGGTTCTGTTGGGGGTTGATTAAAGGGTAGTGTGACTTTAATTTGACTCACAATGACCTATAAGATGTGATATGAGATGTTAATGAGGAGTATGTTAAGTGGATTGGAAGTTAGGAATGAATTATGGGCAAAATTGATACATGAATCCCTAAGTTGTACCTTGCCTTATATGTGATCAGATGAACCGAACACATTGGGGGGTTCGCGAGAGTGTTGATATGTGTTCAATTAATTAATAAAGGTCTTGAATTGCCTATGATATGGCTAATGAGAAATTGGGCTAAAAGAAGTGAGAATTCAATGACTTTTGATTCAAGATTGATGAACCTTTCTAGATTGACGAGGAATTCTTGGGGATTATATACTTGTGGACTTGAGAAGAATCATTGTTGTGGAGTTTTGCTAATCAATCGAGGTAAGTGTTTCCTAAACCCTTACTTGAACATTAGGACACTACTGGATAGAGTGGTTAAGTGATTTGTTTACTTAATGAAGCCTATGGATTGAATTGATTGATTGAGCATTGGATTGCATGACTTGATGACATATTTGGCTATTGAGCCTTGATTGTTTAGTTGGCTGAGATGTCTATGTTATGCATTAGTTATAATGCTATGGTGTCGAGACTTTATGAATAGGCTATAGTGCCCTAGCGATCTTTGGCCTGTGGCCTCGGAGATCTCATGGGCTTGATGCCTTGATGATACCAATTGGCCTGTGGGCTCAGTGGTATCGAGTGTGATTTTATTGTGAACGATGATAAGGATATCGATTGATATGTGGCCCTAGTGGTATCGAATGGTTGTTGGCCCTAAGTATTAATGATGATACCGATTGATCTGTGACTCCAATGGTATCGAATGGTGGTGAGCTTGAATAATGATGAGAATGCCGATTGGCCTGTGACCCTAGTGACATTGAATGGCTGCGAGTTTTGAAATATCGATTGGCTTGTGACCCCAGTGGTACAAAGACATCGATTGGCCTATGGCTCCGGTGATGTCAAATGGCAAGAGTGCTAGAGGAGTATGTAGGTGGATGAGAAAGTGGTGGCAGTTGTGTATGGAATTGCATGTTGCTTGTGCAATTGGCTTGAGACCTTGAAGTTGAATGTAATTTATTGTACTGCTTATCCATGATTGGCTATTGGTATTTTTGTTGATTGATGTAATATTTGAATCATTGATGCCTTGTGTCATTGCATTGATGAATACTTGCATTATTAGTTTCATAGTCTCGGAGGACTAGTCTTCAGGTCTAGGTTTAGGTTTCACCTATTGAGATTTATATCTCACCCTAGTGGAAGCTTAACTTTTTCAGGTCCCAGGCGAAGGACACCCGAACTTACCATGGGTTGGCATTTCAGGAAGTTATTGATGGAAGTCATAAAGAATTTGAATGTAATCATAGGAACTGTGTATTGTTTGGAGCTAGATTTGTAACCGACTGTGATATTGAGGATAAGTGTATACTCTATTGCCATGAGTCATCTGATTGTGAATTTGTATGGAGCTGTTTAATTGCTTCCATAACTTTATATTATTTTGGAACTGTGATTAATTGGCCAAGGAATCATGGGCAATTATTGAAGATCAACGGCCAGGTGGAATGCTTGCGTGCTCGTCGGATTCGGGGCATGACAGTGGCCAACGAGTTTGCGCACTGGTTCTACGTTCTTGGCATGTATTCAAACGACACTTCTTCGATTTGAAATGTCAATTCTTCCAGGTACTCATGATAGGGGATAAGTTTTGTGTCCTTTGTCTTCCACTTCCCTTCTATCTGAAAAAAAATGAGCACAGAATATCCGTAAACTTGTAATTTAGGTACCTCCGTGGAGATGGCTAATTGTAGGCTTAGAATACATTTTTCATATTTTAAAATATTATTGGTGCAAGGGAAAGTTAACTTTGCTGCAATAGGATAATGTTGACCATTAGGGGATATCAGTACTGCCCCTGTGCTAGCTCCCGATAGATTAACTGCACCATTGAAATACATTACCCATTTGTCTTCTATCAAGTTCAGAACTTGATCTTCTATCTTTGACTGTCCAGAAGATGTGCGATTTTGGGCGTTCTCTATCAATATCTCAATTATGGCTCTTCCATTTGCAAATTTCTGCGGAGAGCTTTTGATATCAAATTTAGACAACATTACTTGCCATTTTGCTAACTTCCCTATCAAGGCTAGCTTCTCCACGAGATATTTGATAGGGTCGTTTTCTATCACCAGATGAATGTGATAGTGAAGGGTATACTGCCTCAATCTGCGAAGTACCCACACTGTTGCTACATAAGCCCTCTCAACAAGCACATAATTTACTTTCGATGAATTAAACTTCTTACTCAAGTAGTAGATAGCTCTTTCTTTACCATCCATAGGGCTTGTTTAAGTAAGTAAGGCTTTCAAAGACTCTTGATGTATAGTCAAATACAAGGTCAAGGGATGACCTGGGATTGGTGACATAAGTACTAGTGGAGTGGCTAAATAAGTTTTGATTTTCTGGAATGCTTGACTGCATTCTGCATTCCAAGTCACTTTCGTGCCCTTCTTGAGCAATTTGAAATTTTGTTTAGCCACGTCAGATAACTGATTGATGAATTTGGTGATGTAGTTCAATCTCCCTAGAAGACTTCTTACTTCTTTCGCTGTCGAGGGAGTTGCTAGGTCACAGATAGCTTGGATTTTTGAAGGGTCAATTTCGATGCCCCTGCTACTGACCATGAATCCAAGAAGTTTCTCTGATTTCTCCCTAAGCACACATTTGTTAGGGTTTGACCTCAACTTGTATTTTCGGAGTCGCTCAAACTGCTTTCGTAGTGCTTGAATGTGATCTTGTCCTTTCTTGGACTTGGCGATCATGTCATCGACATATATTTCAATCTCCTTATGGATCATGTCATGAAATATGGTGACCATTGCCTTCTGATAAGTTGCCCTAGCATTCTTTAGTTCAAAGGGCATCACTTTATAACAGAAATTCCCCCAAGGGGTGGTAAATGCAATTTTTGGCTTGTCTCCCTATTTCATAAGGATTTGATTATATCTCGAGAATCTGTCCATGAATGAGAATAATTCGTACCCAGCTGTACTATCCACCAGCACACCGATGTAAGGAAATAGAAAATCATCTTTTGGGCTAGCTTTATTCAAGTCTCGATAATCCACATAGATCCGGACTTTGCCATCTTTTTTCATGACGGGGACTATGTTTGCAATCCAGTCTGAGTAAGGGATGACTTCTTCTTTGATTCTGTCTTCTAACTTAGCTTTCATCCATCTGCTGCCTTGTCTCATGGGTTTAATATTAAGATCTGTGGGTAATGCATGCTTCACAATTCTTGGATCCAAACTTGGCATATCAGCGTACGACCATGCAAAAATGTTATGGTATTCTTTAAGCAAGTAAGTAAATCTGAGCTTTTCAGCTCAAGACAGATGTCCACTAAATTAACGTCCTTGACATCTGCATCACTACCCAAATTAATGACTATTGGCTCTTCCGAAGTAGGAGGTGTTGAATTTTCAAAGGCACTTCAATTTCTACGGATGGCTGCGTAACCTTCATCTGCGTCTTCTCCAATATCGCAAGGGTAATCATCTTGGTGATCTAGTTCACACAATAACCTAACATGTATGTTTGAGATTATATGCCTAAAATGCCATGAGAATGGTTAGTCTCTATTTCATATGAAAATGTGATGCATTAGTGTGAAATTTTTTTTCAAAAGAGATTTCAAAATAAGTGCAAGCATAAATGGAACTAGTTCTCATATCCTCAGACATCCTTATTTCTCGAAAACCTTTTGAAAATCAGGAATCAAATGGCAAATCAGACCTCAAATCTCCCATATGGAAGGCTAGTATTATCATTATGCTGATTTGTAGTCTCATATGTCCTTAATAAACTCATGTGCTCTATTGGATGCAAAAATGGACCGTGTTACAAGCTATGTTGTTTGGACCAACGGTTGGAGATCCAAAAGCGTTTTCCTATCTCTACTTTAAACAACAAAGATAAATATCGGTTTCCTCATCAAATCACTCTATAATGACATTCACAGAGTTATTTCCCAAAAAAGGATTCGCGAGATCTGTTCTGATGACGGAGTCATCCCTTCATCTGACAGCCACTTAGAGTCTTTGTTGAAATATTCGTTTAGAGGACTGCTGAACATCTTAGATTTGTCTTTCCAAGCTGAAGAACCAATAAAGGAATCCTTTTGATTTCGTTGGCGTCCATGGCGTCCACGGCTCTTACCTCGGCCTCAACCTGCTATTTTAGAGGTGAAATCACCAATACGAGTCTTATGATATCCCAAGCCTATCTTATGCTCGTTGCTTTTCAACTGTAGAGGAGCGTTGATTCTTTGACCATGTTTGCCAAGACCTTTTCCCGGGTTGAACGCATATGCTAGCAACATTTTAGTTGGTAAAAGGTTAGCATCAGAGATGAACGGAATCTTTAGTTTTGCCTCCACAGGAATGTGGATTACTGCCACCAGCTCCAAGGAATGATAACTAGCATATTCCTTAACTTCAGGTTCAATGTAGGGAATAACACTATTCTGATATGCAACGAGGTCAACTTCTCCATGGATGGTAACTACCTTCCCATTAATCACGAATCGTACTTTCTGATGTAGACTCGAGGGTATGGCTTCAGCGATGTGAATCCAGGGTCTCCCTAACAGGAATCCAAATGCGCTCGGTAGATCTATCACTTGGAAGTTTATTAAGAATTTGGTTGGGCATATGAGCACATCCAGCTCGATCTCGCCTACCACTATCTTTCTCATCCCATCAAAGGCTCTAACAACTGCTTTGGAAGTTTGAATCCTTTCTTCTTTAATGCCCAAATTCCTTAATGTAGCCAACGGGCACATGTTAAAAGCTGATTCGTTGTCGATTAGCACGTGTGCCACTCTTTTCCATTAGAGTGGGCAGTGCTGTATAAGGCCTTGTTGTGTCCTTTTCCCTCCATGGGAAAATCTTCGTCTGAGAAGCTCCATTGATCCTTAAGAAGGATTGCCCCTACAAAATCTCTCAACTGTACGTCGTTGATGGTTTTGGGGATATGCACTTCATTTAGCACCTTTAGCAGTGCATTTTTATGTTTTTCTAAATTGATGAACAAATCCAACAGAGATATCTGGACTGGCATTTTTCTTAACTGCTCTATCACCTCAAATTCGCTGGTCTTGACAATATATATGAGTTTTTCTGCATCCTTTTTTGATATCTCTTTCTTCTCCGATTCGCCTTCTCTTGGGGCGTAAAATTATCCAGATCTCATCACGACATCTACTTCACTTGTTTCATAGTCCCAATGAACTGCCTTAGAGTCGTAAATTTCAACTGGCGAGACTTGTATGGTTACTGTCATTAGGTAAGATATCTTTGATTCAAATTCTTTACGGATTCATCTCTTGGTAGGTGAATTACTACCAGTTTCACCAAACAATCCTTTTCTTGGCTTAGACTGTCAAGCTCATTCAATTTAATCACCACGTTCGTAATAGTTTCAATCATTGCCACTGTGTCGCTCTAGTCCTCAAGGAAGTTTTCGTATACCGTCTAGTGGTAATTGTCAGCATCACTTGACTCAACTAACATCGCCACCTTCAAGCGTCTTGTTATTCTTTCAAATAGTTCAATCAGGCATTGCCACTGGGCCATTAATTTCTCCACCCTAACGTATTGCTTTATGTCAAGCTTGTTATCTGTCATCTGAGGGTGATCACACATTGTTAATTGAAATGACACATCCTCCGTCTCTCTTGAGAGATCATTCATTTGTTCTTCTATGTGCGGGAGATGTTCCGATATCACTCGATTGAGTAATAATTCATGTTCTTCTGTTAAAGGCTCTATCACTGCCTCTTGCTTTTCGGGTTGAACAAGATCATCATACCTCTCCATCCATCGAGTATAATATCTTTCATCTTTTGGAAGAAGTTAGGAGGAGCAGAGTATTTTACTTTGAAGTTGAACGCGCCAAAATCCTCACCTAGATTGTCTATGACTTCGTCTTTCTTTAGTGCTTCAGCTACAAATCTGCGATCAGCCTTGCTTCGCTTAATGGCTTGTAGTTCATCTTTGTCAAGCTCTTCTTCTGGTTCAGTAATCAGCTCTACACCGCCTACCAGACTTTCATGTGGGACATTACACATATTTCCTCGCTCAATTTCAACTACAAATTGGTTCCATTCTAAGTTCACCGAGGTACTAATTCCTTCAAATTCTTCATCAGCAATGTTTGACATTATCCCTATGCTCATCATCTTGGCAATGCATAGCTTCTTTCTTTCAGTTGATACTTCCCCTTCTTTTGGATACGACGAGACGACTGCCAGAGTGTTAGTTAGCTTAGGCATGTTCACATTCAATTTTAGATGGTTTCCCTCTTCATCATCAAATATTGTACCAACTACTTGGTGGTCAGGGAGCGGATTCTCTTGCACATTTGGAGCCACATCATCGAATTTCAGAATTTGATTGTTAATGAGAGCTTGAACCTTTAGCTTAAGAATGTAGCAATTATCTACATTGTGTCCTCTTTCACCCATATGATAGGTGCAGGTTTGGCTTTCATCAAAACCATGATATTTCGCCGGATTTGTTCTAGGAGGTTCCTTTGCCACCAAGTGTTGCTCTAGTAACATCGGGAGCAACTTGGATAAGGTCATGGAAAGTTAAGAAAATTACTTCGGCGGTTGTCTCTTCCTAGGCTCTTGTCCCTTAGACACTAACCATGACGATCCCTATCTTGCTTGATTGGAATTAATGAATGCCTTATGTTTATTTGAATCTGGCACAAAGGCTATATCAACTCCAACCTCCCTTTCTTTCCTCGGGTGATATTGATTTCTTGTTGAAGTTTCATGTGACTTTCTTTCTCTCAAAGCCTACTCCAATCTCTCAGGCACCTTTATCAAGTGTGTAAAGGTTTGACATCCTGAAGTGTTCAATCTATCAAAATACTCATATGGAAATGCCTTCAAGAATAGGTCAATCAAATCCTCCTCTGGAATCAACGGTTTTACTTGAGTTGCCCAGGCACACTATCTCTGGGCGTATGTTCTGATTGTTTCGCTTCTCCCTTTCACCGTCCGCAATAGATCTTCCCTTGTCGGGACCGTAGCCGTGTCAAACTTATACTGCCTGAAGAAATTTTCAGCAAGGTCCTCCCATCCATCGTAATCTTTCAGGTCTAACTCAATAAACCAACTAAAGTAGCGCCGGCCAGACTTTCTTAAAATGTATTTATTAGAAGTGAAATATAATCAAAATAGTGTGTCATCTTACGCAGATAGTATTTGAGATATGCACGTGCACAGCCTGTCCCATTATATTTTCTCACAAAGTCTGGCTCCTTGTAATTCGGAGGAGTCTCCACTTTAGCAAATGGTGATATCTTGTCGAAACGAACTAATTCATAGCCTTGACTGCTCAAGCGCTCTTCAATCTTGTCTATTCTCTTAGCCTCAGTCTCAGTTTTCCCAGCCTGCTTTCCTTTCTCCTCCTTCTCAAGCTTGATGACAATAGGAGGCATCTTCGGTTGTGGTGGGACATTTGGTGCATGAACGTCCTCTACGACATGTTGGGCACCTTCAATGGTCTCTTTATCAGTTGTATCAGGTATTGAAGATTGACTTGAGTCGTTCATGTTAGGCATCGCATCGCCGTTTGTTTGGCTTGAGACGCTTCCAGCATAGCCTTAATTTCAGCCATCAAGGTAGTCATGGTAGTCATCTGGATTTCTAATATGCCCACTCGCAGAGTCAATTCCTGCCGTTCCATTCTCGTCTTAAGTCGAGTACGGAAATGATGTCTTGGTAATTTCGTGATTAGAAAATACCTGTTTATTTGAAAATAACTAGTAAGCATCTCTTTAGAACAAATGAGAAAAGTACAAAAGTACTTCAATCGCATGTTTTCTATTGATGGATGAGAAAAAGGACTACTTTACGAGTCTTAGTCTCACATGAGTGGTCCTTTCAATCATTTGCCAAGAGAATTCATGAAATTAAAGGAAACACAATCTTCAACGATAATTTTGATGGAACGATAAAATATGCTCATGCTCATACTCATGTGTTAAAGGTAACATTTAATACAAATGAGTATCTCAATGTCAAGAAAACATTATAATGTTCATGCGTTTTACATTTGACAAAATAGTCTATCCAAGTCTAAGGCGCTTAGGGCCTAAGGCACCCTTATCGTCCCAGCAAAGATCAAATCTCTCATTTCGAAAATCCTTGTCTCCTGAATATGATGGCAATCCCATATCTTTTGGTATATATGGCTCCACTCCAGACACATATGGCACAATGTATTTGGGTAGGTAAGGCTTGACGAAGCTGCATCTGGTCGCCTCAAAGCATCAGATGTATTCTGTAGAAGCTCTGTGAGTATTCATCTTGGATGTCATATCATCTGGCCATTCCACATCTTCCATTCGAGAGTCTTTCAAAGCGCGTATTATGGACTCAACCTTAGCTTCGAATTGTTTTTTCTTCTCTCCTGTAAAGGTCTCGTTCGGCACATCAAACAAGCAGACATCGGGTTGTGGTAATGAAGGAACCTCTTGCAATGCCCCATATTGTCGTATGACCCTCCTTGGATAATATGCAGTGGCGCCAGTAAATCCTAACAAGGGGACTGGATCTTCGCCATTGCGTGCAAGCCTGAATTTACCTAAAGTTGGTAATTTAAGCTGCCATCGGAGTTGTTATGGCTTTAAATCTCTAAGAAATTCATTCCATTCTTTGAAATTAAATTTAGGAATGCGTGTATGGATTTTGACAAAAGTTCTAAGATGATGGACATTAGAGCTAATCTCAATAAAAACCCATACGTATATGAAATTATTTTACATGTGATGTGAACCACATGTACAAGAGACCACTAGAGGCTCTAAAAATCCATTTCTTATTTTTCCCAAAACGGTTGATGGAGAGGAAGGTTTCAGCTAGAATAAGATTCGAGCAGTCCCACCCATAACAGACTTGTTTGACTACTACAGCCATGATAGGATTAAAAGTTACTAGTGAGATTGAAAATAGGACAAAACTAAAGAATACCAAGACAAGGCTCTGCCAGACTCAGTTCCTTTGCTAGTAGAAAGGTTGGGAAACCTTTCTAGAAGGAATGATAAGGAAATTCTCTCAGAATTACTTTTGGCGTCTGTTTTGATTTCATTGAGATTTGAATCCAAGAATTCAGTTAGTTGACTCAAAGGGTCGAACCATATAGGAGATTGGACTAACAAGTGGGTAAACTCAACTCCAATGGTGGCGCTATATTCCTCAAGGGTAGGGGTAACTTCCAATCCCTTCATGTAGAAAGTCGCGGTGGGTGAATCCCAATAGAGTGACATGTCTTGGATAAAGGCAGATGGACATTCAATCTTCAGTAGGCCCAATAGATATCCTAGCCGCAGTCTGGCATACTTCTGGCTAGTTTCACCCATGCTATCCCACCAGGCTATGAGCTCAGCTCGAGAGACTTTGAACACTTGGATATCATTCTTTTCCATCAAGTCTAAAATATGCAAATGATTTTAAAAGATCAATCGCCAAAGATTACTTTTAAACATGATTATGCAAATGTCATGAAATATGCACAGACTGATCTAATTGCATATTTTAGTTAATGAAATGGAAATTAGAATTCCTTTCAGGCTTGAAGGACCTAACTCAAGGTCTAATTTGAATTTCAAAGAAGTGAATTATGCAATTAGTTAGAATCATCTCAGTGACTAAAGGAAATACATCACATTCCATTGGTTAAAACCTCAACTGTGAATATAACATATGAAATTTTTATTACAAAAAGGATATGTTACAAGAGGTCCAGAGGGGTTTCATAAGGGGAAGAAGTACCAATCGAGTTTATTCTAAAACAAGAAAGCCATAAGAGGTCCCTAGAATGTGGGATCTAAAATATCCCTCCCCAAGACCTAGTCTTCTTCAGGGGTATAATCGATCAAGGTTTCCTTCTTGATGGCATCTTTGTCTAGTCCCTCTTCAGGAAATGACTCGGTAATCAGAACTTTTACCTTAGTTGAGCGTTCCTTAGAATGCGAAGGATAATATTCAGTGGGCTGGTTGAGATGCTTTAACTCTTTTGGCCACTCTCTAGTCCATGGTATAATGTCTTCAGGGGTCTTGTTGGATTTTACCTTTTTGAGTATGATACGCCTTGATTTTATTTTAGTTGCAGGACGTCTCTTTTTCCCCTAAAGAGAAATCATAGGTTGGTTCTCCCTAGCTTGACGTTCCTCTTTTAGGCGGGCATAAGCTTCTTTAGCTAAGCTATTGTAATACTGCCTTTTCACTTCTAAACAGTGCTTGAACATCTTGTCCGTCTATCGTTAAAACCTAAGGTTATCGATATAGTAATTAGTCTGGCAGTCTTCAGCATATCCCAACTTACGTCCAGTCAACTCCCGGCCATGTACAAATCTAGTAAAATGCAACCTTGTGTTCGATCTAGGATGAGTGGCCTTCCTTAAACACTCAAAGGCCACTAGTTCCGTCGAAATTCTAGGAAATAGCGACACCTTATCCCCTATCATCGTTATTTCAATCAGTCACTACAATGATTTCAAAATGTATGCAATGCATGTAGATGTGAATAATATGCAACACATGAACGTACTATGAAATAGGGAGTAAGGAAATACATCGAAAGTAAAATGCCTTATCAACCAAAATCTTAGGGAACATGAAATATTTCCTTGTAACCATTGATAGTTTTAGGTATACCAACCTTCCATAGACATGCGCATGAGACAAGTGAGGATATACTCTAGAAATAAAATCATATGAGGAACTTATGACTCGGGTTCCCATGATCCAAATATGATAAATTTTTCCCCAAGAGTACTCACCCAAGAGGGCTAAATATCACTAATTTGGATCGTGAGTGGGAACGAACATGGAAGTATCAAGTGCCATCAAACACTAGATCTTTTCGTATCATTTCCCTATCTAAGGTAAACATAAAGGTGGTTGCAGTCAGGGTTTGACCGCCAGTGTGTGAGATGTGTCGTGATCATTACAATGTAAGGTCACGCACATCAGTTTGTATCAAACATCTCTTCAATATATGCATAAAATAAATACACATTCCCAGCTGCAACCTGCAGGAAAAATGTTAGCAAACACTCCACCACTTATTTCTCCAATTTGCAAAAATATCTAACACAATGGTTAGGACACGTACCTCACCTTCGAGAGCATCTGTAGAAAATAGGGTTAGATAAGCCAATCAACTTTTTAATCGGGTCAAGTCCTCTAAAATTCATAACTACAGATTCTGGTTTAGAATAAGTCCACAGTGGAGTCGCCAGTCTGTCACGACCCTCTCGCGCGCGATCCCGAGGCGGGCTTATGGACCGTCCGCTCTTCTCGGACGCAAGCCTCTCCCAAGGCTCGTTACCCAAGTCGCAATGGCAGTACACGTGCTCGACCTTCTGTGCGGTTTGGTGAAATATGATACGTGTACATGCCAAGGAGTTACCACCATTTATTTTGTGAAGGGTATGATTGGAAACCTTATTGAATAGTTGGGAGTATTCTATGCAATTCTGCGAAAACTAGAGAAACGAGATTGGGGACTTTGTTACGCCAACTGTCAGAGTTGATGCCTTTTCGACACCTAAGTTGAATGATTTATCTAACCCTCGGATTTCATACAAATGAGTGAGGTGCGAACCCTAAAACTAGGAGTTCATGCAGATAGAAATGACTGTCCTAATAAACACAGTCAATAAAATGAATGCGCAAATTAAGAATACAATACGTGCGGATAAATCACATGAAATCAACATGACATCCCTAATAAGGCTCTATTAGCCTAGAAAAATGTCAATCAAGGCTCAGAAGTATTTTTGACATGATTTGCCCTCGAGGGGCAAAATCGTAATTTTGAAAGTTTTGGAACAATTTGCTCAAGAAGGAAAAAATTGTCATTTCGAATGAAATGTGAAGTCAGAAGATAGTGGAAATAGGATGGTTACCAAACCAATCCATTTCATATCTTCGGGAATTTTCAAATTTTTTTGAAACTTTTGAAACGATTTACTCTTTCAGGGGTAAAATCGTCATTTCAAGAAGTGATAAGAAAAGAAAATCTCAAACAGAAGGATTAGTTGACCTCTTGACCCAAATATTAATTTTGAACAATTTTCACGGCTCGATCGAAATAAGGAAGATAATTTACCCTTAAAAGGGTGGAATCATCATTTCAGAAAAAAGGATGAGATTCGAGAATCCAAGCACAAGAATTGGTCGCCTGGCCGACCCTAATTCTTACCTTGGTCTTCTCGACCTATCTCGTATACAACGCAGAGGCGATCTACTCTTAAAGAGTAATATCGTCAATTCTCGAATGAACATATAAGAAACCCCAAAAATAGGATCGACCAGTTGTCTTCAATCCTCAATTTTTGAAATTTCTGGAATGTCTAGGAATTTTTATAATTTTCCTACAATTTTTTTTGGATTTTCTAGAATTTTCTAACATTTTTCAGAATTTTCTAGTATTTTTCTGATTTTTTTTTATTTTAAAAATCATTCTTGAATTTTTATTATTAAAAAAATTATTCGGACTGGGTCGGCCAGACCCACTTGGGTCGAATACCAGGCCCGGACCCGAAAGAACCGACACTCCAAAACGACGTCATATTGCTTTTTTGTTTTCTAATTATTCAGATTTAATCCGACAGTTCCTATTAAACCACATGGCTATTCTACGATCATTGGATCGGTTTACTAAAACCTACGGCTTAAATCAAAAGCCGACTATCTCTCTGCCGTTCAATCTGATTACTTAAATCTACGATCAAGATCGAACGACTCGGCTAATCCTCAACCGTTCGATTAAATTTATTATTTTTTGAAAATTCGATTTTTATTAACAGTTATAAAACTGATCGAACGACCACCAAGCCAACACATGACGCAACCTAGACCGTTAGATTGACTAACAGATTCAAAACGAATTGCAACAGCTCAGTTGATGTGGCTGCCACGTCAGCATGCCACGTCAGCACCATGTCAGCACATTTGACCGATTGACCGCCACGTCATCGTCTTCTTCCTCAAGCATTCTTCTTCTACGACGGACGATCGAGAGGCTCCAACGATGATCTAATGGTGAAATCTCGACGTAATCGAGCAAGACCAACAGCAATAGATTAGTCTCAACGTTTCACATCACATATCTCACAATCATACACTATCATTCTCTGAAAATAAGCTAATCAAGGTTTACACAATTCAACCATGGCTATTCTAATCAAGCAGTAGAGAGCATATTAGACTAATTCCTTCACATGATCGCTTCTAAATGAGTTCAGAAGACTTACCTACAGGTCAGATTGACCGGTAAGGTCTAGGATAACCTAGACAAGCTTTGACTGAATCGGCAATGGCGACGAGGTTCGAATGCGAGGTTTGACTCGATTTCAATGCAATCAAAATACAGAGCCATGTTTAGTGATGTCTCAAATGTAATTCACACACATCAATTGTAAGGATTAAGGCCGAAACACAGATCTTCTATTAACGAACAAAAGCTAAGTTTTGAAGTTCAACTTACCTATTTTCGTGATTTCAAGCGGCGCGGCCGGTGTCGATCGCTTCCTGGAGCTTCGGCAAGCTTCTACCGTTCTTCTTTGGTTTCGGTTTGGCCGGAGACGACCTAACTAGTGCCTTGCAATCGAGCTCAAATTCTCGATGGTGAAAGACGGAGAATGAGCTCTCTCTCTCTCTCTCTCTCTCTCTCTCTCTCTCTCTCTTCCTTGAGATTCTATTAATCCTTGGGAAACAGAATGAACCACCCTTTCTTTTCAAAAAGCCTCCCATGGCTATATACCACTTTCAAATTTTTTCCACGAACGAGGGAGGCTAACTAACTTGAAATGGCACGTGATCGTGCGTGTTATTTGGTCTAAACGATGCCGGAGACAATAGGTAATTTCGTCCAACTCAAATAGTCTACCAGCGTGCGCAAATGGACGTCTGATTCGGCTTTTCTTTGAAAGTTGACTTTCACGGCCGCCGCGACGTTGACCAACCAATTTCGCCTTGCTCCAGTGACTATTGACGACGCCACCGGTCCCGATCAATGCGTCTCTTCTTAAAGATCAGAACCCCTACCATAGATTTGTCGATTATGGTCAATTGAGCCTTCAATTTAGTCCTTGAAGTTCAGCCTGTCACTGTTCATTTGCGTGAGCTTTTGAGGGAGAAGACAACACTGTAGCAAACAGGTTCGATCGGTTAGAACTGGTCCGACTCTATCTTTGCAAAATTAATCATAATTCGAGTGGAATTTTTACAAATTGAACCTCAGAATCGAATTTACGATATAAGTATTATCTAAAAAAGTGATTTTGCCCAAAAGTTCATATCAATTTCTATTAAAGCCCCAAATTTTTTCTTAATTATAAATCAGAAAATTGCGCAATTGAGAGCTCAAACGGTCAAATTGGACCAAATCACCTATGCCAATCGACTTATAATGATGAAATACATTGGACAGTGGCTTCAATTGACAAAAGTAGCCCTTGAATTAAAAGTAATTTCAATTATGCCCAAATTCAAGAACTAAATTGCAATAAAATATGCAATTTTGTCCAATTCATGCAATTGAACAATTTGTGTAAATAATTGAACTAAATTGCAAAGAAGGACAATTAGATTGAATGTCAAGACCCTAAAAATGCCAAAATTGCAAATTAAAAGACTCAATTGACAGTTTTTTACCAAATTCAATCATATGTGTAACAAAAAAATACATAAAATTGAACTTGAATTTGGACTTTTTATAAGGTCAAAAATAAAAGGGAATTAAAATAAAAAAATTTACTATTTTTTCATATTTTTGTGACCTCAAATGCTATTTTTCTTGAATTTTCATCTATTTTCCTATTTTTCAAAAATATTAAAAAATCAAAAAATAAAGAAAATTATTTTTTGTTCAAAAATGGTTCCTTAGGCTTGGCTAATGCTTCCAAAGTTGATTTTATAATTTTTTTTAACTTTTTATGAATTTGTGTTGTGAATTTTCTAAAAATAAACTGAAAAAAACTGATCGAAAATCAGGTGTTAACACTCGTTCACCACATCGGAGGATATCCTGACTTCAATCTTCCTAAAGTCACAGTAGTGCATCATTGTGGTTAACAACAGAAAACATCAGAGGCAAGACACGTTATTGTGGTGCACAAGCGAGCGAGCAAACGAATGAACGAGACGACAGGGTCGTGGAGTCTAGGCACGTCATCGTGGTGCACAAGTAAGCGAGGCGACGAAGGCGCAGAGTCGAAGCGCATCATCATGGTGCATGAGCAAGCGAATGAATGAGCGAATGACGGAAGTGCGAAATCGAGATGCGTCATCGTGGTGTACGAGCGAGCGAGCGAAAATAAATTGAATAAAAAAATGATTAAAAAGAAAATAAGAAAAAAGAAATTTTTAAATAAAAAAATAGTGTTGAGCACTTGCTCGGCACTCAAAGTGCCGAGCAGGTGTCGCTTGGCATTAACACCATCGAGTGACACTTGAAATGATAAATAAGGTTTTTTAATCTATTTTGGTAATATTTTTTTATTTTATACTGATTTGGAAAAAAGCCCCCTAATTGGCAGGCCTGGGCTCAACAATTTTTTTTTTTCTTAATTCAATGTGGCTAGGCTTGGCCTTTCAAATTAGGGTGAGCATGGAAAAATGACACTAGAAGTGTTATAAATTTCGTATGGCTTTCTTTAAATAGTAGTGGCCATGAAATAAAATTTTAAAATATTACGGGGGACATTTTCCTCTATTTATTTTTTGATTTTTTTATTTTTTGCATCTGTTGTCTGATATCGGATGTTCAGTTAAAGGGTAGAAGTATGTTTTTAGTGCCAAAAGTTATGTCCGAAAATCACTTTAGTACAAAAAATTTCAAACGGATCACTTTAGTGCCAAGTCGGAGACAAAAGGATCACTTTTAGTGCCTTCGGGCAAAAATTCCTGCCAAAAAATGAGGTGGCTTTTTTATTTAATTTTTGAATTTTAATTGACATTTAAAAAAAAGATTAAATTCTACGTTGGTTCCACGTGTATTAAAGAATTCATGAAAAATAAAAATACTAAAATTAAGATTTTTGAAAAAGAAAGTCAAACTCCGCATGAACATCGAAGAATCTGCACATTTTCTAGGTTTGTGAAGAATCTGGGCATGGCCTCTTCAACGAAAATTAACCCCGAGCTGTTGTTGGCTGTGAGTATCGCGGAATCCCATCGGCCTACGACCCCAGCCCCAATGCCTAGCAGACCTTCAGCTATTGCCCAACTTTTCTCGACGCCAGCCCTTCACCGTCGCCCATCAATCCGAGCCGTAGACGACACCTCAACCCCATATCTACAAGACCCAAACCCGACACCTCCTGAACCCCATGTGTGGTGCCCCTCCGTCGTCGACCCAACCTTCACCCTCCACCGGCCAATTGACCCCCAACCCCTTTGGACCCGAGCTCAAGCCGCCGTGAAATCCCCTAGCTACGTCCGACCTTCCTCCACTATAAAAAAAAGTTGGAACTAAAGAGGGTATCGACGGGGGCTGGGGTTTATACGGAGGGACATTACAGGGGCCGAATTCAAGAGGGTCAAGAATCAACGAAACGAGGATTCATCATCGGAATCGAAGGAGCGAGGAAACCACCATGAATGGATGACGAATCGGGAACTTCGAGCTCTCGGTCGAAAGGAGAAAACTTGGTTTTCGTCATCCTCATCGAGCACGAGCCAACCCGACCACTTTTCTCAACCCGATCTAGGCAATGCGGGCCCATGCTTGTAGCCGCAGGGTCGCCTAGCCCGGCCATGCTCCACGGCCGTCGGCCTTTGCCGATGACGTAGGGTGGCAGCGACGAGGCTATGAAAGCCCTCGCCATCTACAAAAAAAAAATTCTGAATTTTTCTTTAAAAGAAAAATTAACTTGAATTTCCAAATTATTTTGAAAAAAGCAATTTGTATTTTTCATTTTTGTAAATTAATTAAGTTTATATTTTATTTTTAGTTTTTTTAATTGCTTATTAGACCTTGCCAGTGACACATGGCAGTTTTGGCCGGAAAATAATAATAAAATAACGTCACGTCAGCTTTCCGGTGACCCAAACTAGAGTTAGCACTGAAAATGATCATTTTTTCTAAAACATGGCACTAAAGTGATCCGTTAGAAACTTTTGGCACTAAATTGATCTCCGTATATAATTTTTGGCACTAAAAGTGTACTTTTGCCTCAGTTAAAGGGATTCAAACTCTCATTGTTCTATATTACGAAAATTGAGATTAGGTTATGGGGTCCGAATGGAACAGATGTTGGTGATGACAATGAGTTGGCTCTGGGAATATGCATGTTGCATGTGCCACTCGATTCAATAGGACAAGTTCCGCCCCGCAAACTAAGATGACATCATTGTAGATTAGTACCCCGAAACTTGTAGGGTCTTTGCTTCGTAATAAGAAGCGAGCATCCCATAAACTTTCACTAGGTTTTCATCTTCATCTACCAATGATTTGGAGACATACTTGGGAACATGCTACTCCAAATTACATCAACAGAGTTGGCGAGGACAACATTGGTGTTTGGCGTGAACAACCAAGGGCAGCTTAATGACCTAACCATTCACGTCATTTTAGATAACCGTCCGGAATTTCGACAAAAGGCCCAAGCCAATTTTGAAAAGTTGCGGCACTTGATGGGACGGTCTAAAGTCTAATCATAAGATTGAACGTCAAGCAAACTCTAAGGTACATCCCATCAATTTCATTACCCCTAACTTTGGTCTTTTAATGAAGCTTATGGTTCCTGAAAAGAAGTGGATCGAGCTAATCTTCTTGACTGGTCTGCCTCTTGGCATCGTTCTTGTACTACGTTTTTGCAACCCAATGTCGTTTATAAACTATTTTCCTCGCCTACAGCACAGCTTATATTATCCATCGGCCCATGTCAAATGAGCTTCAACTTTATAACCTTGTTATTCGTATATCGCTTGGTTCAACACTTCATTTTTTTAAGCCGCCATTAGCAATGAGGTATCCAGTGATGGTGAGAATTTTTAGGTTCGTTTCAGATTCCGCCTAAACCTTGAAACTTACCCATTGGAATGGTTTTCCATTTTTTTGAACTTGAAACATACCTTGCATACCCTGAAACTTGAAACCTCCTTCGTTATGGATTTTAGGCTCGATTCCAAGAACTATCTACGTTCCACTTGTATTCTTAATGGAATGGTTTTAGTTAATTATAACCTTATAATGACTACCATTTGCTACCATAATTTACTATGTATAACTCATTTTTAGATATCCGAACAATATGAAATATCAACAAAGTAAAACTCTTAATCATTGATATTGCTGAAAATAAAAGTTCGGACTAATGATTCCGGATTACAAATTCATCATCGGACGCCATGAAATATCGCAAGATTGTGTCAAGATAGAGAACAAGAAAAATGAAAGACTTGTTTTAGGTTCAATGTTTATGAGAACTTGGAATCTCCTCGTCGGAACTAGTTCCTCAATTTTTGAAACTTGGAACCTACCTTGTTTTTACTAGTTCGATTATCTGGCTCCCATTTATATCCTGAGACCATGATCGCCCCTAGTTTCTTACCATGAAGAATGAACACCCCAAAGCAACATATATACCACAACTAGATTCGTCAAATGAGTTCGTCATGTCATAAATGGTCCAATAAAAAAAAACTCATTTAACCCGTGTATGACTTATCTATGAACCATATCCAACGCATACTCAACTAGGCCCATATTTCTAAATCTCTTTTATGTTTAATCCAATTTAGGAAAAACTCATACTCAAACTGAGATGAGAGTTTTGAGTGAGTGAGTGCGAGATCGAGTAAGGGTGAGAAAGAATAAAGAGAGAGTCATAAAAGTAAATTAGGTCTAAATAAATTATAAACTCATTTATGACCCATTTATTGAACCTAACTAACTCATACAGCAACTCAACTCATATGATATGGGTTAGGAAATTGGTTTACGACTCATTTTGACAATTGTAATCACAACTCAACACTCTAGGCATCAATCTTGGGACCATGCGATTTTTTTTAGTTAATTGAATAGGGTTATCTTAATATGCGATTTCATTGTATGCATAACTGGAAAGACCGATTACAGATGGATTATTTGGCGATAGAATATATATCCTTGCTTTATTTCGATCTTTATCGTATCATCTAATGAGTTACTTTTGATTTATATTGCCTTCAAGATGAACTCTTTAGGCATAGACCCAATTGATCTACAAATTGGCACGCATAAAGTATGCATTATTCCGACCAAAAAAAAAGTATGCATTATCGTATTTGCATTTATTCTTCAGTGCATAGTGTGATTAGGGGAATTTATAATGCAATCTTGTCATCACAAATTATTTGTTATTGATGCAAGTCGGCCTGTATAGGAAAAATTACTTGATCATTCCTAAAGTTATTGTGGGTATGCTAATTTAATCCTAAATTTTTCAATTTTTTCAATTAATCTTAAAATTTTACAAAAAATTTCAATGTAGTCTTTTGGATCAATTTTTGCGTGAGTAGCTAAATTGATAGTCTAGTAATTGCCAGCCATCCTACATGATACTCCGCCAATTAAGAGATTCCCGGCGGAAATTAGCCAAAAGGACTATATTGAAATTTCACCATCAATGTTTACAACTAAATCGACAAGATTGAAAGCTCTACAAATGAATTAACGCCCTTTCAATTGTTTAAGATTGATTGGACCATTTTTTCGTGCTTATATATGTCCATTTACGGTTATTTGCTTGCAAGCGATGTTCTTTCTCTTTCATGGCCGTTTGACTCGTTTCATACTAACCATTATTGTTTAGAATATTTAGAAAGACATGAATTACTACTTGATAGCATGTTTTAATAGAGAGATTTGGAAGTCTTCATCCATGAAATAGAGTAGAAAAGTTTCTTTGGAGCGTCAATATAATGTACCCATAAGATGTGACAAATTACAAAAGCTCTCTTTCTCTCTCTCTCTCTCTCTCTCTGAGTTGGGTCAAGGTCTTTCATTTCTTTAACATGAGATCCAGGGCCATGAAGCACCTTACACGTTCTCTGAAACGATTGGAGTCCAAGTTCTTACTTACATAAGTAATATTGGCAAAGCAATTTACCAGAGTGATGGAATTCAATATGTAATGTCTTTTGTTTCTCCCTCCAGGCACGTCTTTCAGTCAAACCTCACCAATCGTGACCTTTGTTTGCTCCTCTTCTTTACATTAAAGTAACTTAAAAGAGGAAGACCTCTCACATGTGATGAATGCTTTAAGACAAAGTATAGTCCAAGCTCTTTCCAGCAAAGTCTTGGAAAAACATGGGGTCCTATAATTGCATTCGCATCTCATATTCCACAATGGTTCTTCGGTTCGCGTCTCGTGAAATTTAAAGAAAAAGAAAAATAGCAACACGACATAAATATCCATGACCTCCTAATTGAAGGTAGATCAATATTGATGCGCAATCTGATCTTACATAGTCCCCCAGAGCTCCAATCAAGAGATTGACTCCTACCCCATAGATAGCGAGTTAAGGCATTGGCGTCGGCGACTCGTATTGGCCTTCCGATGCTTACAACTGTAAATGCTGTGGAAGAAATAACTCAGTAGCTAGAGTAAGGATGGCATGAGCTTACTTTTCAACTGGGGTTTTCCTTGCTTGGGAGATTGGTCATCGACGGACTATCCCGACATATGGGCAGTTGCTAAGCCGTGGAGGACTTAGTTTGAGGGTTTAGATGCAGTTCAAGGTCGGTCCAAACCCACCCTCGGTTGGTGGCATGGTTATTTAGGGTTTGCTTGCAGCAGTTAGATGTACATCTTCTTGAGATTGCTCTTTTCCAAGATTCTCCCTCCACTGAAGTGTTGGGGTGTAGTTCAAACTCACCAACAACGGGAAATCACGTGAATCTCATTCATAATTTTTCATTGGTAGTTTGGGTTTAGACCCATGAATAGGCATTGTCGTATATACTCTTTTTCGCTCGTAATTGAGTGATATAACGAGAGACGTGAGATGTTAATTATAGTAGAATTCTCTACTGGACGTAACCCTAATTTAAGTGTAAACCAAGATACAATTTCGTGTCTCAATTTTCTCTTTCTCTCTATGCTTTACTTCGTTGCGATTGTGCGAAAAATCCTAATGTGAAGTTCCCCAAGCTCTACCAAAATGGCATACTCAGTTTCTTAGGCTGTCAGTTCTTTGTTTCTTCTTCTTCTCCTGCAACACCACCTTCCTCCAACATTGTCGAGGCTCCCATCCTCCTCCTCCGCCTTCGTGGCGGGAGGCTCTCCTCCTGATAGGCCCTTAATTGACCCTAGGTTTAGCACGGGAGAGTTCAATAGCAGTAGTAAGCTCAAAGTATAGTTTACATCAGAATTTCATTGTAACTACTAAAAAAACATCTCCCGCTCCTTTTCATTTAGTATTAGCAAATTCTCATAAAGAAATGAATTTCTATATAACAAGTAATGCAAGTAAAAAGTATTAACGGGTAACTATGACACAGCCAAATCAAAATGAGCAAATCTTGGGCAAAACAATTAAGTTACAATGGGGATATGTGCAAAATATAGTAATAACCGACTGTTGGCAACAAATTTTCCACAATGAAACGAAGGAATGTATGAATATTCTTACTCTATTGGGGAAAGAACATTGTTTGATATCGTAGATTTCGCACAAAATATCCAACAATTCCCGCCAGTCTTCTTCATTAATTAATTGGGAAAATTATATAATAAAAAAAATGTCAGTTCAGTCCTGATTTTTTTTTTAAAAAATTAGTATGACTCAACCCCACGACTCAATCAAGCATGAAATAATTATGTCAATAAAAAAAAATGTAATCTAATCTTATCATGGACTTTGACAATCGAGGAGAAAGGTTCTATTGTGGTTGTCTGAATGGTGCAACACAAAGTCCATCAAGATGGACCACCATCTTGATTTTTCCACTTTTCTATGTTCTTTAATGTCAATACCTTCTCAAACGGGGTCTAGAATTCAAAGTCCTAGCACATGTCTCGCTGATTATGTTTGGTCATACCTTGATGTGAACCCCCCCAAAAAAAAAAGAAAGCGCGGGCTGGGAAAATAGTGCCATGACTTGTGGGAAGAAAATCGAGGGCTTTGGTAGGACGACATTGATGGGTTGATGAAGACAACGGCCCCCACATTCTGACAACCAGTTGAAAATCTAAAGCCAATTGAAGAGAAACAAAATTTGGATTGTCACAATGTCAAGGATGGCATCTCCCTGGAGGTCAAACTACTAGTATAATCACAAGAGATGGCGTCTTGGTCTTTTGCGACGGTTTACGCTAGACCAAGTCAATCTCGATTGCGACGATAGCTTAGGCGGACTTTTTAAATTTCTTGTTTCGTAATCGTCTGATCGATTCACGATTGATCCGGTCCGTTAGACTTGATCAAGTATTTATGCGAAGTGGGGAAAATTCAACGTGGAGCAGTGAAAAGACAAGGGATAAATGTGGTCACATGAAGGCCAAAGGAGGATAGTTGCATCTGTGAGCATCTATTGCATTATAAAAACAGCAAAAGGGAAGGTTCGTTCATCATTGATCTCTTCATGCGGAGAGGAGAAAAGGGTCTTGGAATGAGTTAGAATATCTTAATAGGGAAATAACTTCCATTGCAACTGCTTAATTAATGGAAAGAATAAGAACCCAAGTACCATGTTCTCTCTCTCTCTCGTCCTTGTTGTTGTCCATTGCTCAGATATTCAAGCACAAGTCAGCTGCTACTTCACATTACGCCTGCCCAATATAAATGTGGCATCTAGGATGTTAGTAGGCCTTCGAAGGAGGAAGGATCAGAAGTAGGGAATACACGAAGGAATCGAAGGCGAGGGGCGCAGGGTGACACCGCGAAAGTAAGTGGTTTGTCCTCCCTTATCACTCATATTTGGTGTGCTTTTCTTGGCAAAGCAGAATTTCCAATTCCTCAAGATATTGCTCCTGATCATCACTTCAATTGATTCCCTTCATCTATTTCAGAACTCTCCCTCTCCCTCTCTCTCCCTTTCTCGCTCTCTCTCTCTCAGACACACATAACAAGGTTTTCCTAGGCACACACAAGCTAGTTTAATCATCTAGCAACCCCAGTACATTTCTTGATTACATGAAAAAGCATACTCTTGCAGTGTTAAATGACCTTTGCAGTTTCTGTCAGAGTTTGGTAGTGCTGACATACAAGAAACCCAACTGTCACTCCCAGAAAAGGGAACAATAGTCACGGTTGACATGTTAATGAGATGCATGTGATTGCTGCAGATCTTCTGAACTAGAAGTTGGGTTTTGATTCCCTATGAGACATATTCCTATAGTTACATAATTTACTTGAGTTCCTTATTTTAAAAATGAAATCATTTTATCTTTATTTGAGAAAATGACGATATTTTAGGCCTTTAATTGAAATTGCCCCTTTATAAAATGCTACAAAATTACTTTTCGACATAAATGACTTTAACTGTCGTACATTTCTGATTTCATGCATTCTACAACCACCCACCATTGTCAATCTTTTATAAACTTGAGCATTGTTCAGTTTAACCATTAATATCGTCCCTCCATGTGTTTGGAAACAAAATTTTTGACAGCCAGTCCGAGGTGATTACCGGAATTATGAGTGAAATTGTTTAGTTGGATTATACAAATACGGCATTCTGTCACCCGAAAGTAATTAATTCCAAACTGCTTCCATTGATGTGGGTGGCTGATGAACTTTAGGCAAAATATAATTCACCTGTACATGATTCAAGTTCAACAGATGAGGATTAAAGAGCAGTGATTTCTTACAGTTAGCCATCAACCTAAATAAATGTTCTCCCACATTTCCACAATCAAAAGACTGAAAATGTTTCCCTATGCTGGAAACTAAAGACCTCTGAGCATGTCTGTTCTGGACAAAGCTTCTTGGAAATAAACATTTACATTAGGTCATCCATTTGCTTTTACATTATTTTTTTTCAACCGTCTATCATTGTAGGTTCCTCTTTCTTTCTTTTTTCCTCTTTTTTTTTTTTTTTTGTGACTACCCAAAAGACTGGCAAAAAAAAATGTCAATGAGGTTCCTATAAGTACAATTATTCTTTCGATGCTAAATTCTGCTCAACCAATTCTTTCTTTTTCCCGTCCTTCCGACTGCAGAAACTTATAAAGAAGAAGCGGTTTTTGTTTGCGCTCGAGAGTACGACGGAAACCATGAGAGGGCTAGAGAGTACAGAGGATCACCAAGACAAGAGCGAGGGAAGAGGTGAAAGATCATCACCTGCCGTCTCTCCTCAGAAACTCATCTGCTTCGACTTGAACGAAGAAGCGACATTGGACGCACACGATGGCCTTGCCGAGGAGGATGACCTCACTTCTGATGAAGATGACAACGATAGCGATTGCGATGCTCAAAATAAGCCTGGAAATGGGAGTTCTGAGCGTCCTGAGACTACGAAAGCAGTAAGGCAATATGTGAGATCGAAGATGCCTCGGCTACGATGGACGCCGGAGCTACATTACTCCTTTGTCCGAGCTGTGGAAAGGCTCGGAGGACAAGAAAGTGAACTCCTGCCCATTTAACCTCTAATTGAAATTTTCTGTTTTCCTTTTCCATTGTGCAAGAAAAATGGAGATATTGTTTCCTCATCAATTTCTGCTTGGACATACCTGATTTGTGTTGGACAGGAGCCACTCCGAAGTCGGTTCTTCAGCAAATGAATGTGAAGGGACTCAGCATTAACCATGTCAAGAGTCACTTGCAGGTCTGTAGCTTAGTCTATGATAACCAACTTTCCTCCATTCAAACCTTACAACTATATACTTACAGTACATTTTGTCATTTTACACGTGCATTTTGGATGCAGATGTATCGAAGCAAGAAGCTTGATGAGGCCGGGCAAGGTGAAATATCACACTATGTAATAACACCATAGTGCTGTATCGTTAGATTAGAACCGCAGCCGTTGAAAGTCGAACTTCATCGTTCTAAAATGCATAATGTTCCCAATATCTTCTACTACAACACCCATGAATTTAACATTTTTATTTTTGCAGTAATGCGTGGTTATGGATCGATGCGACTAAGAGACCACAATTTCACTAGAAAGATTCATCAAATGACCGGTTCTCGCCATCACTTCCGGATGGAGAATGGAAGAATTGTTCTAGCCAGAAATTATTGTGGTGACCGCAATTATTCGGATTCAGACTTCTCAAGGTAAGGTATCTGTATTAAAAAGCCACTATTACTGCAGCACAACAAAACGCATTATGCACGGTCTCACTCTGAACACGGGTACGTGATCTCGGTGCAAATTTTGTTAACAAGAAATCTCAATAATTAGACTCGACAATAGGGAGTGCATGATAACCATCTAGAAATTGTTTTTGGAATGAGTTTTTTATTTCTGGAATAGATTTGGAACATAAATTCATTTCGTAACGCAAATGCAAGAAACTATTTCTAAAACAATTTTGAGAAACAGAAATAGATTTGAAGCATAAATGAGAAACAAAAAAAAATTTACTTCTCCTAAAAATAGAAATAGAAATAAAAATTAAAATTTTCGTCGACGATGACCGCCACTGATCGCACCTTTTTGACAGCCGGCCGCCCCTTGCCGCCCCCGACGAAGGTCCCCGGCTGGCCGCTGGAGGTCGTCAAACGACCGTCGTTGGTCGCCGGAGGTCGCCGGACGGCCGCCGCCGATCACTGGTCAACCTCCGGAGGTCACTGGGCGGCCATCGCCGGTCAGCTGCCACCGGTTGCCGGTCGGTCGCCGTCCAACCGCCGCCAATCTCCAGTCACCCCTTCGTTGCCGTCACCTCTGCTGGTCAAATAAATTTATATTCCATAAATATAATTTTTTTTCCATTATCAAACGCATTTATTTTGCTTAGAAACTCATTTTGAAATAGAAATACAAGAAATTATTTCTGTTCCAGAAACTCTTTCTGGAACAGAAATTTTGTCATGCACCCCTAATGAGGAAGTACCATAGTATAGTTCCTTGTTGCCCCTATGTATGTTGTTCCTTTGACCGTTTCTCTCTTACAAGAGCCAAAAGTTCAAGAATTTTATCTCCCATTTGAAGGTTAAATTGATTAGTCTTCCTATGAATTGAAACATTCTTGATTTGAGGAGCACCATCTAACCCCTCTCTCTCTCTTTCTCTCTCTCTAGGCGGTCACCATTGGCTTTCGACGAGCATGCCCTTAAAGCGCAAGCGCTACTTCACCGCTGGAGAAAGTTGATGGCTATGAACCAGGTCTATGCAATTGATAAGTACACGAAATTCGGCCCGCCTAGACCTGCTCAGCTTCTCGAGGAAAAGAGGTGGCCTCCGGAAAGAGCAACTACCAATCAATGGAGGAATGAAAAGATTTCAAGCAGCATTTGGGCTAACAGCCATTCGCAACCACTTCGTCACACTCCTCTTAATGTACAAGGCATCCGGCGGAAGTCATGTGGAGTTCATGCTGGGGCTTACAACTCCGACATGCTCGATCCAATACTCAAGTCCAACAAACTCGAGCCGAAGTCGGAGCCTACATTTCAGATTGAGGTACTATCCCCTTGATAGATTCTTAGTACATCATGATGCTATTATTAGTTGAGTAGATCCTTTAATGTTGTCATTTGTTTTAGTAAACCTTCGTTAAACTGTATTATCTACTCTTAATTCAGCTAAACCAGCAGAGTGTGTCAAGGGGCAAGGAATGGTTGATTGATTTACAGCTGAGGCTAAGCCAGGGAATTGAAGATCATGACGAGAAGACTCAATACAGAAGCCACCAAGAGATTTGCACAAAGCTGCGTCTTTCTTGATTCCTTTTGTTCAAAGAGCTCTTCAAAAGTTAGAAGTGATATGACGAATTGCCAGGAGAAAGCACAACTTATAACCAGAGTGAAAAAAATATGATGAGTACTTGAATTGGACCTCATCAACTTAAGGTGAATCTTTAAGAGTGGGGGCTCTTTTTGAGGCTAATATCTGTCACTGAGGCGGAAGAACAGCAAAGACTTTCTGGGCTTAATTTGTTTAATCTCTACAGTTATGTGATATTGTACTGTTGGCCGGTGAAACGGCCGACTATCATCATAAATCATTCCCTAGGATCGTCGTAATCGCAAACTAGAAACAATAGGAAAGGATTTGTGTACCTGGCTTGGGATTCATTGTTGTTTCTGTGGAATCTGATGATCCGAAACTTGAGCTCTTCCCCTCTATGATTCTCAGAATGCCTGACATCGATGAGACAACCTTAATCCCTCCCTTACTTGCTTTATGAAGGGTGGAAATGGCGAAAATGTCTACAAATCAACATATAGTCTTTCGTCTTCTTTAAATACCTCAAAACCTTCTTGACAGCAACTCGATGATCGTGTCCTGGATTTGACTAATATCTGCCTAGAAGTCCTGTTGCAAAAGTAATATCTAGTCTAGTACAAACTTGTGCATACATGATACTTCCAACTGCACTAGCATAAAATACTTCCCTCATATGGGCCTTTTCAAAATCTGACTAAAGACACTATGAAAGACTCAACTTATCGCCTTTATAGACGGGAAAAACTCCTTGCTTGCAATGTTGTATATTGAATCTTTCTAAAATACGATCAATATATGCCCTCTGAGATAAACTCAATATCCGGCGAGAACAATCTCTATGAATCTCAATGTCGAGGATAAAAGACGCCTCACCAAGGTCTTCCATGTCAAAGTTCTCTGAAAACATCAACTTAGTTTCATGCAGTAATCCAATATCACTGCTCGCAAGCAGGATATCATCCACATAAAGAACGAGAAAAATGAATTTCCTCCTATCGACCTTATAATATATACACTGATCTACTCTATTCTCAATAAAATCAAATGAAGTGACCATACTATGAAACTTTAAATACCATTATCTAGAAGCTTGCTATAGGCCATAAATAGATTTCTTCAATTTACACACAAACTCACCTGAATTATCAGCTGCAAAACCTTCGGGTTGTGTCATATAGACTTCCTCATTAGGATCTCCATTCAGAAAGATAGTCTTTACATCCATTTGATATAGCTCCATATCTCGGTGAGCTACTAATGCCATGATTATTCTGAAAGAATCTTTAGAAGAGACTAGAGAAAAAGGTTGCTTCATAGTCTATTCCTTCTTTCTGAGTGAAACCTTTAGCTACCAATCTAGTTTTAAACTTTTCTAGCTTCCCTTTGGAGTCTTTTTTTGTCTTGTACATCCATTTACAACCAATCGCTTAATGGCCCTTAGGCAATTCAATAAGTTTCCAAATGTCGTTATGCCTCATAGATTGCATCTCATCTTTCATCGCATCCAGCCACAGGTTGGATTGAAGACAAGAAATGACATCTGCATAAGTGACTGGATCCACCACACAGCCAATATCGTAGTCTTGCGAGATAAACTATATAGTCTGGTGGAATATCTAATCGTCTCTGCCCGACAGACCTCCTTAGTGGAGCTACCTCAATTTGATCCTCGGTCTATGGAGTTTGAGTAACTTCATCAGGAACTGTTTCAACAACAGGATCTCGAAACCCAATAGGCTCAATCTGTGGTATGAAAGGCTCCGTAATCGTCTGTATTAGCAGAAAAAACAACCTAGTAGTTTCTACCGTACTGTTATCTTCAATAGTCTTAGAATAACTACCTTTTCGGCCACATCAAATTTCAAAAACTTTGCCGTTTGTGGCTTTACAATTCTTGCACCTTTATTAGGGTTATAAAATCAATATCCCTTTAAATGTTTGGGACAAGACACGAAATAACATCGAGTGGTTCCAGAGTTCAACTTACTCAATGCTAGATCATATAGCTTTACTTCCGTAGGAAAACCCCAAACTTTTAGATGGTTTAGGCTTGGTTTACGTCCAGTCGATAACTCAAAAGGAGTCAATGAAACAGTTTTGGTGGGAACTCGATTTAAAACATAAAGAGCCGTTTTCAAAGCCTCACCCTAAAGAGAATTAGGCAAGTTGGTTTTATTAATCATACTTCTCATCATATTCATAAGGGTGCGGTTACGCCTTTCAACTACATCATTCTGCTCAGGACTCTCAAGCATGGTAAACTAAGCTACTATCTCAGAATCCTCTAAACATTTGGCGAATGGCCCTTTAAGCTGTCTAGTATCGCCATTCAGCCATAATACTCAACACCTTGCTCAAATCTAACAACCTTTATGATTTTTCCCAACCGTTTCTTGACTTCAGTCCGAAATATCTTGAACTTGTGAAGAGACTTAGATTTTTTTTTTAATCAGATACAGATAATCATATAGGGAACAGTCATCAATAAAAGTGATGAAATAAAAATTTCTACACAGGGTTACAGTATAGGGTCCAATGATATTAGTGTGAATGACCTCTAAAAGATCATAGCTATGGACTGTCATTTTCTTCTTTATCTTATCCACCTTACCTCCACAACAGTTTACGCAAGTTTCCCAGTCTTTAAGAGTGGGTATGATGTTAGCCTTCATCAGCTTTTCAACTCTTTCTCTAGAAATGTGACAAAGGCGTTTATGCCACAATGCGTAAGACTATTCCTTAGTTAAAGTTCTTTTGGAGATAATCTTTTCAGCTGTATAAGACGTGAATGTCAATGAGAGATAAACACAAATTATACAATCTATTGGACATATTGCAGTACCCAACCTTATTCAAATTATAAAACATATAAACCACACAGTTCTTTATTTCAAAAGAGTAACCACACATGTCCAAACAAGATGCAAAATATAGGTTTCGTCCAAAGGAAGGTATATAAAAGGTATTTCTTAACATCATATTATAAGAAGACTTTAAAACCAAAATGGCATCTTCCACGTACTCAATGTCGACTTTATTATTATCTCCCACCCTGAGGATTGATTCATCTTGGATTAGCTTCCTTCAGTTTATGAACCCAGATATGGTCAATACAATATGATTAATTGCACCACTATCTAGTCGCCATGAATTGGATGGGGCTTATAATAGGTCGGATTCACAAACAAATACCAATGAATCAATACATGTATTCTCACATTTAGACAATTAATTTTTATATTTGGCACAATCCTTCTTCATGTGACCACTCTTCTTACAGAAGAAGCAACGGTCACTTTCCTTCTTAAAGGATTTTTTTTACGACCCCTATTAACAACAAAACCAGTGGTAATATGTTTTTCTTTATGATTATGAAATTTGAACCGCTTACCTTTCTTAATACTAGAACTAGAGGCTACTATGGCGAAATGTCTTCCATCCTTTTTCAGCTTTTCTTCCTCTACTACCACATTGGTTATCAGATCATTGACAGACCAGGTCTCATCTTGTGTGTTAAAAGTGGCCTTGATCATACCAAACTCAAGGGCAAGGTATTCAGTGTTTAATGTACTATAATGGTATCGGGAATTGTGATACCTAGAATGTTAAGTTTTGTTTGTAGGCCCAGGATTCTCAAAATAAATCCCTAACTCCTCCTATACCATTATACTTCATGTTAAAAAGTACATGGATATGTGTCCCAACCTCAACAATAGACGATACTCGGTTTCTGGCCATCAAAGCTTCCATCATTTCTCTCACGGTGCAGTCAACTGGCAGGCTACTCTTTAAATGTTCTTGTATGGATCGTTTCATGGATAACAAGCAGATCATGTTGCTCTTTTCTCAGGCGGCAAAACATGCCATCTGGGATGTTGTAGTAGTCTTAGTGAGATTAGTTGTTTTTTTTTCATAAAGAACCACATGAACATTCGACAGCTCCATAGTAAACATAAAATCCCATCTCCATTTCTTAAAATTCGAACCATTAAGGACCTCAATCGTAATAGAGTTACCGTTCACAGAGAAATTGACTGAAAAGAACGAGAAACATATATAATCAGCATCAAGTACGGTGTAACTTGAAAACTGCATAAGTTCACAATTGAAGAGTCACATGCAGCATCATACAATCACCTTTGTGAAAAATGCAAAACATGCAATTGTAAACTCGTCACATGACAGCGTTCGTTAGAATATATTCAAATCTTTGTGAATCACCTCATTTGGGTGTATGAACCATTAAAACTAGTCAATCCTCAACCATATATTGTTCATGTATCCCTTCATAGCCAATACACAATCATTACCTTTGGAAGTATGAATATGCATTGGGACATGAGGCATCTCTCCACAATATGATATTGATATTTCTCAAACCCAATCAAGTGTGCCACTTTGAAGTTCATAACACGATTGAATCTTTGAAACACTCTCATACAAGGGTTATGAACTTTTTGTCTCACCTCTATCATATACATGTAATTTTAGACTTGAAGACATGAGCAGTCGTCACTAAAACCACATTCGATGCTAATGACATTGCTTCAACCATTGATGCATGTCAAACTTTTATACATGCTAACACTTAACGGTACTCTACACATCAAGTATGTGATCATCACATGTGAGCTAGTCATAATATTGTAAAAAATCATTTGAAAATACATGAAAAATACCAATAGCATCCCCAGATATACACAAATATACTGTTTTTATGCTTTTTTATATCCTTAAAAGCTCCAAATATTTAAAATAAATATGCTACAATGTAGAGAATCTTCTTACAAGTCTAAAGGTACCAAGATCACCTCGAACGGACCCTAGACGCACATGTATGTGCCTCCTAGAGCCTCGGCGCGTGGGGGCCACATGTCGCACGAGCCAAGCACGTGACAGGCACGAGGTTAGTCCAATAACCGATTCAATCGGAACTCCGATCCAACTGTTGACCGGCTCGATCGATCAATGTCCTAGTCAAATCGGGTCGGTTTGACCTGATCAACTTGGGTCCGGTCAATGGGATGACCAAGTCAAACACGAGTCGAGTCAACCTGGACCCAAGGTGGTGGCTCACTGATGTTAGCAGTCTCGACGTCGCCTTTCCATGTCCTAACACGTGTCCGTAGACATGTGTCAGTGACAGATTGGCTAGTGTTATCGCCTCGGCCCGCGCATACAATGCATGCGCTAGAGGCAGTTCGCGGCACCCACATGTAGGGCGCGTGAACGACGCCTCTCCCACAGTGTTGACAGCGCGTGGGATGCTTGCGGCGTCTTGCCACCTACTCTAGCAACGAGCCACCTACCAAAATGCTCTACTACTATTTCTCTAGATTCCATATATGTAATAATATTCAAGTTTCATTGTACGAAATTTAAAAAAAAAAAAAAGGCCTAAACTGTAGGTTCTAATTCCAAAATGCGAAGGCTTTGATACCAACTGTTGACCTGAAACGACCAATTATCATCATATATCATTCCATATGATCGTTGTAGTCGAAAACTAGAAATAGTACTACAAAGGGAAAGGATTTGTGTACCTGATTTGGAATCCATCGTTGTTTATGCGGAATCTGACGATCCGAAAGTTGACTTCTTCCCTTCTATGACCCTCCAAATGCCTGGCGTTGATGAGACCTCCTCAATCTCTCCCTTACTCACTTTATATAGTTTATGGCAGGCCCTTTCATCACGGATCATGCCGAGCCGAACTCGGCCCACACTAGCTAGGCCTATATTGGCCCATTAATAATCCTTATATCCATTATTTATTGGACTAATTACCGTAAAATGGTAATTACAATCCCAATTAATATAAGCCCAAATTAGGATAACTCTAACATGTATCACTATGGATTGTCCAATTGTTCATAGATATTTCTTTTTCTTTATATAGAGAATAGAGATGGCACATATTAGACAATCAGTTTTAGATTATTTGTAGTTTATCATCCTTTGTTAATTTCAATTCTGGGAAAGGTCATGTAAAATGAAAAGAATTCTCATTACTTTCATAAATATTTGGCGGCTTAAGTACACATGGAGTGCCATAAGTTATGTACGACGATCAGTTTAGTGCCAAAACTTTCAAATCGATTAGTTTAGTGCTAAGTTTTTTATAACTTCGATCACTTCAGTGCCAACTTCGGCAAAAATCGTGCACTTCAGTGCCATTTCGATCAAAATCCAATCAAAGTCCGGTGAAATCTATTACGTGGATTTTGTAATTAAATTTTATTCTCTTACATGGTGATTTTTTATAAGCGATTGCTACGGTGAAATCCGGCGTGGCTTAAACAAAGGCAGAAGTGTAAAAACGATGTCCTTAATGTATTGTACAGATAAACGACGTCGCACTTGCTATCTTCTTCAAAGTCGTCATTGCTCGTGGAGTGAGAGGGACTCGCATGCGTCGGTCGCGCTCGCCAAGTCAGAGCCATGGGTCGCTCGCCATTCGAAGGTTAACCGTCGCCGATGCCATTGCCTGCTGATCGTTGTGAGGTATGCGTATGCGTCCTCTGTCCCTCTCTCAAAGTGAGACCCAAGCCGAAATTAGGGCAAAATTAGGGTAAAATGAGGGCTTCAAAGAGAAAATTAAGGTTTGGGGCAAAATTATGGGCCAATATGGTAAAATGAAGGCTCGAAATTGATGCGTTGAGAACGTCTACTACTTCAATCATAGCCCCTGTGGTTGGTTTTTCTGATAAAGGAAAATAGTGGCCCTCGAGGTCCCTTCAGTCCCTTTCGAATATAAATTTTTTGCTTCCTAAAGATTCACTTATTTAATCAGACCTCTGAGGCCTTTGCAATGTAGAATTGCTTTTTATTTGCAAGGAACTAGTAAACCGAATGCTGTGGGGACCACAAACTTTTGAATCTAAAACATTGTGCTTTGATTATCATATTGCTTTGTTGATACTAGACGTTAAATAATGAGTCTTTAATCAAATAGCAAGCATGTGGAGATTTTATATGCATTTATTGTTGACTGTGGTCCCAAAAGCTGATATCATTAATGATTTTTGTCTCTTTTCGTTCAGGCATGGACAAGAATCTAACTACTGTCATTATTTGTTATGGTAAAAAAAATTTCATTAGCACCGATGAGTGGGACTATGAAGGTGGAAATGAATAACAATTTTCGTTGATGTCGGAACGTTGTAGTATGTTTCTTTCGTGAGGTATATAGTGCACTTATACAACTACAAAGTAGGTAAATTACTTTATTGTCTTCGTGAGAAGGGTTTGAGGGATTGGCTGAGAGAGTTGTGGGATGATAATGGGTTTCAAGATCTGATTAGTCACTATCTCCATGGCAATAAAGCGAAAGTTTATGTAGACAGTGATAGCGATGATGATAATGCTCGGGATGAAGACAGAATTGAAACAAGAGAAATAGGCATTGATTCCACTTCTCATGAAGGTGAAACTATTGTAAAAGGGCATGAGGAATGGGTAAGCAGGGAGGATTGGGTTAATAGGCAAGATCTTGGAGAGGGGGAGGAGAGGGAGGAAAGAGAGGAAGGAAAGGAGGACAGGGAAGAGGGAGGAGTAAGCAATACATATGATGAGGCAATTACTGGATTAAAATGGAAAATTGCAGAATCCAGTGATGATGACGACGATAATGAAGTTGTGAAAAATGTTAGCTTCGTAGCAGACGACGACAACGACGACGAGGAGCTGCAAAGATCAAGGAAAATCCGCAAGGACTCTGCAAGGAGAAAACATGTAGACTAGGGAGAATTAGAGGGAGGTGAAGCAGCAAATGGAGAAGAACGTACACCTACTATAGCTATTGATCTTGCTATAGCTACTACTAACGATGAGGACATTGACAGTGATGACTGGATTGGTACTTCTGATGATGAATATGAACAAGAAGGACAAGTTGCAACTGTGCGTAGAAGTAAAAGTAAGTACCCTTCCTATGATCTATCTGTGGCGAATCCTGTTTTGAGCTTTGGTATGAAATTTGAGGATTCCAAACAGTTTAAAGATGCCATCCTGAAGAGTTTCATTACTGAGTAAAGGACTCTAGAGCTTTTTCAAAATACAAAAGAGTATGTGAGAGCTAGGTATCCACAACGTAATTATGGATGAAAGATCTACGCAGCACTTGCAAGAGGAACGGGTCATTCCAAATTAGATCATCCAGGAGGAACATACATATTCAATTATTTTTTACAACAAAATGATAACAAGTACGTGGTTATCGAAACAATTCTTCAACATGATCAAGGCGATGCTGGAGATTAGGCGTCCTCACTTGAAGCAGCTTGTGAGAGAGCAAGTAAGGATTAATGTGTCGGAGAATCAGTGCAAGAGAGCCAAGTATAAAGTTATGACAACACTCTTGGGTCAGTACAAGCGAGAATATGTCCAGGTCTGGGATTATGCCTATAAATGTAGGTTTCAAAACCACCTAAGTAGAGTCTATGTTGAGGCTGTAAAGAGAGCATTGCCCGATGTAAGGTTCATGTTTGACAGGTTTTACGTGTGCTTGATGTATGCAAAAGAGACTTTTTATCTGACTGTAGAAGAATAGTAGGATTGGATGGATGCTTTTTGAAAGGGTTATGCAAGGGTGAATTGTTGGCTGCAATTGGTAGGGATGGTAATAACCAAATGTTTCATATAGCTTGGGCTGTAGTGATGATAGAAAATAAGAATACTTGTTCGTGGTTCATGAAAATTTGATGGCTAACTTGGATATTACCGACGGGAAAGGTTGGGCTTTCATGAGTAATCAACAGAATGTAAAATTTGGTCATTATGCTGATCAGTGCATTCTTTTGAAATCAGCTCATTATGTTACATTTTTCCTTTTCTTACTATTTTTTTTCTTATTTAATATTGTAGGAGCGCATGAGACGCGAGGTTATGTGGATGAATGCCCTAAGGCGCTGAAGTGCGGGATTTGGACCCGACACATGTGCTGGATTATGAGGCCATAGAAGCGTAGGCGGTGAGAAGTGGACAAAATCCTCAGCAGTGTGCCTGTCGTAGCCACGGGATCTCACCATCCGATTCGTGACCCCGACCTTGGAGTTCACTGAGGACGAGGGATCGATCTAGGAACGATTGTGGAATACCTTGCTTGGCCAGCGATCAAGGCTGGACCCCGGACAAGGCCGCTGTACTGTCTGCATTAGCTGATTTGATGCCATATGCTGAGCATAGAATGTGTGCAATGCACATATATGCGAACTGGGTGAAAAAGTATAAAAGGGATAAGCTGCAAAAGCAATTTTGGTAAATTGCAAAAAGCACAAACATGGCTGACTTTCGGATAGCAAAATAAGGTCTGCTTGAGCTGACCAAGGATGGTTTTGAAGTGCTATTCCAAGCTGAAGCAAATCATTAGTGTAGAGGTTTCTTCAACGAAGAATTCAAGTGCAATATCGTCTACAACAACCTTAGCGAAACTTTCAATGGCAGCATATTAGACGCTAGGTGCAAGCTAATCATTTTGATGCTTGAGGATGTACGACTTATGATCATGACTAGGTTGCGTAGTAAAAGAGATGATGCTGCAAAGCAGACTAGAGAATATGGTCCTCAGATTGCAAAGACATTAGATGCCAATCTGGCTGCTAGAGGTTTTACCGTCCAATTTGGAATGGCGATGACAGATTTGAGATTAAGAAGAATGAAGACACATGTTGTTCACCTTCAGAGGAGGAAGTGTTCATGTTGGGCATGGCAACTAACTTAAATTCCACGCAAACATGCCATTTCTGCCATCTTGAATAAAAAAAGATAACCCAGAACATTACCTAGCTAATTGCTAGAGCCAAAGGTCATATCTTTATATGTATAAGTTCATGATGCAACTTATTCGAAAGAGCAAATATTGGGAGCTAACCAATTGTGATGTCCATATACCTTTACCATTAAAGAAGGAAGTATGAAGGCCAAAGCGGAGACGAAGGCTATAAGAGGGAGAGATTTCAAGACAAATGATAAGCAAGGCTGGTGCGAAGATGATGTGCTCGTATTGTCATAAGTTAGGGCACAATAAAAAAGGATGTCAAGTGAGGAAGCAACTTGGAGGGTAAGTGGTTTGCTAGAGATTCGACACAAGAACCAGTTAAAGGCCACACTGTGCAGCTTCCTGAAGGGCCGCCACAAGAGCAGAATGTGTCGACTGTTCACCAACTGACAAGAAAATATACGGTAAGATAATACATTGTTTGCTTTCTTTGTCTCTTTATAAGGTTTACAATAGTCTAACCTCATTTGTACCTTTCAGGTTGAGAAGAATAAGGGCGAGAGTTAACCAAACTACCAAACCGCCACCACCTCAAGTGTCAACATAAGCTACTGCACCAGGGCATAATGTGCAGCCACCTTAAGGGCCAATGGAAGAACAAGTTGGGCGACCAACTCAAGTGACAATAAGTCAAAGAACAGCTCAGCCAACTCCATCAGCGCACACTGAATCTACCGTTGAGCAAATGAGGAGGAAATATCCAGTAAGATGTACATTCTTTGATTCTATTACTTTATGGCCCCTAGTGTGACCTTGTAAACACACTTCAGGTGAGAAGAAGACCAACAACAATCCAGCCACCATCACCACCACCACCTTCGAAGCCAAAAGAAACTGATGCACAACCACCACTTCCCTGGCGAACAAGAGTGGCTCTTGGAAAGAGTTTGAAATAATATGGTTATGGCCTATTCACAGACGAGCGTACTGGAATGACTATTTTGCATGTAAGTTTCGTATGACTTGTCCATTTAAGGACATAAATGTAAAAAATCCTGAATCATTTTCTTATGTTATTATATTATTGTAACTTGAGAGAAGCTCAGAAATGCTTATTTTCGAAGGTGGACAAACCCCAAGAGTCAACGGCTCCACCAAACAAGAGATTGCGAAAGATGAGGACAACAGTTAGAGCTCTGATGCAGCCACCAAGGAAGAAGCTAGCAGGAGTTCTAAGTCAACTAGTGTCAGATATGCCATTTGAGGAACCAGAACTTCCACGTGTTAGAAAGAGTGCTAGGATCATAAACCAAACCAAGTTAAAAAGCCATTGAAGGAAGTTGGAGGGGTTGTTAACGTTGATTGATATGAATGTAGGACTGGAGTGGAACTTTAATTTAGTGTTGTCATTTTTTTATTGTTGTTGGAAACTCGTACCGGTTTAGTATTGTTATCTTTTGTTGGGAACTCGTACTCCTACTTTTTGTTAATGTAAATTGTTAGCTCAATTGGAGCTTCATGTTATTGAATTATGCAATTACATTGTTGTTATCCCACTTCTTATTGTGTTGGTTGTTTGTGAATGCCAATGGCGGCTAGTTTATAGTTAATGGTTGTTGATCGGCGGCTATTTACAGTTGGTGGTTGTTGATTGGTCGGCTGTTTATAGTTAGTGGTTGATGCTTGGCGGCTATTTATAGTTGATGGTTGTTGATTGGTTGGTTAATGCTAATTGTTAGCTCAACTACAGGTTTTGAGTGCACCAGGAACCTACTCGTGCAATGGTAATGGACGAGCAAGTTGCTAGTATAAGCTCAACTTTGGTGCACCAACAAGTTGTTGGTGCACTCTGGTGCAGATTTTGTGCACCAATATGTTGCTAGCACACTCAGGTGCACAATCTGCACCAGCAACTTGCTGGTGCACTGTGAGGATACAGCTTGCATGAATTGGTTATTGAAAATTTCGATGATACACTTAAGTGATCGCTTTCAGAATAAGTTGGCACTTAAGTAATCATTTTTAGGAAAACTTGGCACTTAAGTGAATACTTTTTAAGCCCGACTGGCACTTAAGTGATATGAATATCAAAATGTACAACTTATGACACTTGAGTGATCAAAATGTACAACTTATGGCACTTGAGTGATCAAAATGTACAACTTATGACACTTATATTATAACCAATATTTGCAGCAAAATCAAAAAATTAGCTTGCAAACATGTAAAAACAGTTTCAATGCTCACTGCAGTGTGTTTGCAATCTTTAAACGGTTCCAATGCTCACTACAACAACATGTTTGCAATCTTTAAACAGTTCCAAAAACCTAAACAAATGTCTCCCATGGTTCAAGTACAAAAAATGCAAAGAGCAGCAAAAAAAAACATAACGTACCTAGCTTGAAGGATATTTGGCCCTAATTTACAAAATAATATATGCTTGAAGGATAGTTTTATTGTGTCACACCCCAAATCTTACAATGACCTGAGAAATGATACGGTCGTCCTCGTACCTAAAGGACGCAACCTCAAATAGAAAACAAAATAAGCCCGTTATCAAATATATATATATATATATATATATATCCTACTATATATACATATATACATCTGATTAAACATAAAGTTGATTTTTTCATCGGAGTTTCTACAATCCTTAAAGATATTTATATCTCGTCATTCAACTAAACTTGACAAGTAATAACATATATGTACACAACTCTCCTTAGATCATACCCAAAATTTAACTCTCAAAAGTTCTCGACGATTGCGCTCCCGTTTTACTTGCCAACAACTGAAGAACCTGAAAAGATTGGGAATGAAAGGGGGATGAGCAATCACAGCTCAGTGAGTAGTACATATATCTTCTAAGCAGATCGAACATTCACTATACACATAGAAAAATAACATATGTCACAAAAATATTTTGTTAATCAATAAAAATCATAACAAAAATCAATGGTCAAGTCCATTGATTAATCTCAAATCACGCATCGATGATCCATCCATCGACAAATCTCAAATCACATGTCAATGGTTCATTCCATTGACCAAACTCGTACTTAAATATTTAACCATGGTCACGTATAATGTCTCGTGACAAGGCAACTAAGATTCCTTCCTTGGTAAGGTCTCCACTTATATCGTTCGATGGTTTGGTCTTGAAGGATATCCTAACTAGCATGTGCATATCCAAAAACCCTTCACTAGGTTCACATCGATATTGAGCATTAAAACCAACGTCTGCAAATAATCCACAAATCCAATCCAAAAAACCATTTTGCGAACCAAAATATATTCCACAACCATTTCTGACAAACCAGTTTGACAAATCGAGCACATATTTCACAATTCATTTCGCAACACATTTCTCAAATAGTTCACAAGTATCGAAACGCAGTAATTATCCGATCCATATTTTGATGCAACAAATTTGCCTTTAAAATTCATAATATATCAAATATGTACTGTTTTCAAGATATGACTTTATAAATTCATAGAAAAGATAAGCATCACTCACCTAATATAGCCTAACTCAAATCTCAGAAGTTAATTCAAGCCTACGAACTCGAATTCTATCAATTTAGCGAAAATCGATATCACAGTCAAGTAAAAACGCTATCGTAACTACGAATTGACTAAGATAAGCTTATTTACTAATCAAACTATTTCTATGAGTTAACCAAAAGTTAATTCGAATCCCATAATCTAAACTATCCGTAACGCGGAGCCTAAACATAGCGTAGCTTCGAAAACTATCCCGACGATATGAACGAGAGGCTCGAATTCTTACTAAACGTTGAAGAACATACTTGATTTCAGCTTGACCTTTGACCCCGGCATACTTCTTTCTTTCTCTCCTCTTCTCCTTCCTTTCTTTGCGTTTTTCTCTTTCTGTTATATTGGACGAAGCTCTCTCTCTTTTTCTTTTATGTTTTCGGCTATACACTGCTCCTTGAGGCGGTGGTTTCTCTTATTATTATTATTATTATTATTATTATTATTATTATTATTACTACTACTACTACTATTGTTACTACTACTACTACTCTTGACTTGTTGATCAACAAATGGTCAGTAAGCCACCTGCCCTTGCAAAGCCAAGGTACAAGGCCATCTGTCCCCACGTATTACATATTATGCTAGAGCGAGAGAGTCAGTGCATTTGTTTGAGTGGAAGTATTTTCTAGGAATTAGTTTTTTGGGCATTCACTCGTTTGGTTTGCCAAAAATGAATTAGTCAACGGAAAATTCATGCACAAAATTAAGAAAGTAAGTTTTCTAAATCTAAAGAGGTGAAATTTTTTTTCCAAATTGCTCCTCTTGAAATTTTTTAATATTTAATATATTTTTCTTTTTTCTTCTTCCTCAGGCGGTGGCTAGGCCTTGGCGGTGGCCAATCGGCCAGCAAGCTTGAGCTCGAGCTCGCCCTTGGCCACCACCGGCTGGTCGCAGTGGAGGAAGAAGGAAAAAGAAAAAGTAAGGAAAAAGTAATAAAACTTCTTTTTTTTTTTTTTTTGCGCTTGAGATAAAGTGGTGAGATTGAAATAATTTTTCAAATGATATCCAAAATTAGAAAATAATTTCAATTACATATCACTAATCAAAGGAGAACTAGTCATTTTCCTGAAAATTGATTTTTCGAAAACTATTTTCTTTAGCATGGAGTTTTCCCCTCAAACAAAAGCATCTTGAAACATTAATAGTCGATAATGATGTCTTGGGCAACAACCATCTTGCTGGTGATGAAGATGCGACGGTGCAGGCCGTTTTGACAGCAACAAGCTGTCTGATAACGGTCATGAAGGCTGTCAGTTTCATCCTAGCGGGGTAGGTTGTGATAGGTACAGCGGACGTCATTCGCACAGTAGACCCGAAAAAGCAAGTAGAGAATTAGAGGAATTTTCCACTTCAATCTGGATTTCTCTTTTTCACTAATTAAAGAATGTCTTGGTGCATAGAATCGCACAGTTAGTATAAGTACATATTGATTGGAAGAAGGTCACCGTGGGAAAAGATTAATCGAGGATCATCGGAAGGAAGGGGAGAGGCCATCAAGAGTTTGTCGAAGATGCGGAAGCTGTTGAAGCGGTCGACCTTGCTGATGAACTTTGCACGAATCCTTTCGGTCGAAAATTGAAAGTGTGCGAGAGGCGGCGAAAGAGCGCATTTGAATATATCGCTCCGTACATGAGACCAGTGGGAACGCTAAACTTCGAGAAAAGTTTTGAGGATTGATAAACACGCTCTTGAAGACTTACCAAACGGTCATACTTCCAAATTTCCCGCTCGAAAGATTGCTAGTGAGCCTTGAATAGCGCTAGGTTTCTGCCAAAAACATGTCTACATCAGTAGCATTAGTTACAGCGGTCCGAAGCTAGGACAGCCATTGAGTTTTGGAATGAAAGTTGAGTTCAATTGAGAGTTCAGGATCGTGTCTGGCCAAGTTGCATTATCAGCAAAATAGAGCTTTTGCCTGTGTACATTCGTCCATCTCCCTTGACAAATAGAAACTGGTCTATCATAGAAGATCTATATGAGATCAAACAAATCATGTGTAAAAGGTCTACCGTAACCGATTCGATCCTTTATACGTAGATCTCGACTCTTCGTAAGGTATCTTCGTTGTCTGAATCCCCTTCTACAAGACCGTGTATCAAGAAACAACTCGCAAAAGGAAAATACAATATTGCACAGATTTCGTACACCGACTCATCTATAAATTCAGTCTATATGTGGGAATCGACAAGGTCCTACCAAAAGAGACCAATACATGGACTAAACTAACAATGCAGACCCAAAAAAAAAAAACAAGGGGTAGAGGTCCCAAGCGACATTATCATGAAATGTGATCCTTGGCCAAGCCTAAACCAAACATTGCAGTTCGCACATTGGCTGCGTTTGATTGTAAATATGTGGGAAAAAATACAGCTCCATTTCGATACAGCGGCCACCAAGCCGACCCATCTTTGGAGTTCATATCTACTTCCAGAAAGTATATTGGAGGAGCTCTGCTAGTATTTAGTATAACAAAGCAACAACCCAGTAAAAATCAGCTGACGGAATGCATATTCTCTGACAGAGCTGCTGTATATATCAAACCTAAAGTACCTCAGAACCTCTGCACGCTCCTTGGTATGCTTTTTTCTTCTGAATGCATCTGCTCATTGGCCGTGCATAGCCCATCAAAGATGAATAAATATGCTTTTGCGCACATCGCTTGCCATCTTCCAGCTATAAACTCCAGCTTATGTCACAATACACGGAACATTATAGTTGCAGGGACAATCAGCTCTATGCGCAAAGCGCAACTTTTTCTTAATATGGAATGGAACAAACACCAACAAATTCAAACAAATTCCACTCATAAAAAATTCAAGGATTCCTCAAGTATCGCGGACAGCACTATCATCGCCACTCCAAAGAGGGCTCGCAATTGGAATATATCTAGTTAACCTCTATATAAAATTTAACCCACCCACCCACCGACCCCTGCTGCTGTTTCTCCAAGCTCAGCTCCACAACCTCTCTTATCAACAACAATGGTGGAACTCAGACTAAAAATGATCACATGGAACATCGGATGTAGCAGAACCAAAAAAAAATAAGCAGTCCCAAAAGAATTGTAGCCCAAATAATTACGTGTCATTTTGACCGTACTTATGCACCACAGATTTCAAAGCAGGCAACTTCTTCAATCATTGTACGTAGATTTTGCCCATCTAGAACTTGGGTTGCTCCGAAACATGAGAAATTAGTTCCTGCAGTGGAATTCATCAGGTAATCAATTCTCTCATCAGTAGGTGAGCCCATAATGATGCGGAAGCAGTATGGTTTAATATACTAATGTTACCTGAGAATACCGGACATGATCATGGTGAAGATTTGAAGTTTTTACAATGGTTTCCCACTTGGTATCGGTGCTGGACACTTTCGCATCCTGCTTCTTCGAATAAGTGGTTGTGGTCAAATGTGACAATGGATGTCGCGACGGAGTTGAGGGCAGGGTACGCCAAAGCCAGGACTCGGAAGGAGATTTCAGTAAAGGCAAGGGAAGTGAAGTGACATCCGTCTCCTCCATGTCAACCTTTTCCACCCTCGGAGTGGTGTTGATGTTTGAATCTCCATCAGCCGATATGCACATGGTCTCCTCTTGGCCTGTGAGAGTAGTGACACAAGACGAGGGATTAGCCTGTATCGGCGCAGAAAGATCTTGTCCCGAGGCAGTTCCTGACTTCTGAAAATCCAAGCATTCTATATCTTGAAAGGAAGATTCTTCGGAAGGGTGCTCCTCCGTTTTTCTTGTGTCAGAATGGCTTTCCACGTCTTCTGCAGCACGGTCCAAGAGCACTTCCAAATTATAGGAACTTGAATTGCAACTTGATTTTGCCTCAATATTTACAGTATCTACATATAAAGTTTTCTCCGCGGCAGGGCTGGTCATACGATTGCTTTGATTTGCCGTATACTTTGTTGAAACTTTTTGCATGCTGTCAACTTTCTTTAGAAGTAAATTCAACCTGCTTGGGTCAATGTTATTGGCCTCTTTCGACAGGCCAAGAAACCCAAATCCTTCAGGAGGAGGCAGAGCTGGTCCATTTTGTTGTGGAGCAATACCATCATTTCTAGAACGCCTGAAAGGAGATAATCCACCTCTTGCCCTCAGCTCACCAGAGAAATTAAACCGACTAGAGCTGCTGAGCGTCCTATTTTCGACGCCTGGTAACTTAGGAGTGGGATTACAGTGGTCCAACTTGTGCTCAGGACCAGCTCTCTGCAAATTTGATATCCAGAGTACTCTGAGCAACAGACTAATGTTCTTTATTGCTAACAAAAGGAAATTTGCTTTTACACCCAAATGTAGCGGTGGTCCTTTAAAGCATAAAAGTAAAATTGTTGGTGTGATCGTGAGTCTTGGGGCCATTTGAAACCATAGGATGGCGATGTCCCACCTATTATGGTTTAGGTTACCAAATGCAGTATCCCCACAGTTCAAGGTACAAGGAACAACTTTCCTGCGAGATAACTAACAAAACTCGTACTAGTGATGTCTGCAAAAGAGCATAAAGCAGAATAACGTAATACCTTTGAGATAGGACTTGACGCCCGCGATCGAGCATAACCATCCTTGCTCACTCCTTTCATTCGGGACATGAAGGACATGGGACTTGACGCCCGCGATTTCATTCCCGGAATTGGATTTAAGAGGCACAGGCGAGGAAGTAACCCACAACCTTTGGCTGATATACTCCCATAAACGTTGTTCTCTTCGCCTTTATTTTCGTCATCGTCTGCACTTTCTTCCTCCCATTTGTCTTGCTTGTAGTACTGTACAATTTCCATACTGTACTGCTTCGGAGGAGGCCGACTTTCACTAACAATGAGCTTTTTAACATCTCTTGTTTGCTCAGTGGTAGCGGGTTGCTTTCTGGAAGAATATAGAGGAGGCTCCAAGGCCATCGCCCTTGCTGCAGGCAAGAAGCGACTCATCATGAAGTCTTTAGTCTGTGAATCTACTAAGAAGGTTCCTGAAGGCTTCACAACTGGCCCGTCTGCTCCACTCAAACCACTAACGCTGTAATCGACAGAAAATGAGAGTGACTCCGTAGGAGACAATGATTCAACTGCATCAGAATAAGCATCCTCATCATCATCCTCGAAATCTCCTCCTTTTTCATCTGTTATTTCCTGTTTGAAGCTATCTAACTTAGCAGCGATATTATTTGAGCTAGGTCCTTCCATGTGTCTTGCAACTGCAAATTCCTGAGACCTCCGAGAAGGAAGCCTCGGAGAAATATTAGGCCCCTCCAAAAGCAGGACCTCGGATTTCTCATGATCGTCCTTAGCTTTGCCAGGAATATGTTCCCATGTAAAAGGCACAGCAACTGGTTCAGTTACTTGATCCATGTTCGAGTCCGAATCACTCGAAAGGAGCCTGTGCCGTCGATTGGATAGGGAATTCTGAATTTTTCTCCCTTTGTCCGAACTCGAAGATGCGGGCATGGAATATCGCCTCACAGACAAGAGAGGACTGTTGAAATTCAGTTTTATTTCCTCCATTCTGGTGATTCTCCGTTCTTTGTCACAGCTAGCAGATTCTGTCCCTCGCTTCACTCAAATGGTCACAAGCTCATTCAAGTTTCTCGACATGTAAATTGGAAATGACCTTTGAATGGTATTTTTCGAGAACACCTGAGCGCAAAAAAGGAAATGGAAACTCCTCAAATGGATTATGATGGCACAACTCATGCAAAATGTTTGAAAAGAAGCCATTGAACACTGAGACCAAGAGCCATATATTGAGAACGGTGAAGCAAATTGTCGAATTTACTTCCTGAAAATCACGAGATGTTCGCTTTTGCAGATCAAGTCAAGTCAAAAGCAAGAAAAGAAAGATCGATAAATAAGCACCGACGCCATGCAAGTAAACGCATCTTTCTGCTTCAATTTCTCAGGATGAGATTAAATAAGCGAAAAGTCGGACGATCACTCTGCCTCGAGCAAGTTCTTACTTCCGAGAGAAAATGATATGCAAATGGAGCTCAAGCTTAGAAGAAACAGTACAGAGTAGACAATATCTGCATACCCAATGGAGGGTTTACAAAGAATCAGCTGCTGAAGTCAAGCCGGTCAATAGTGTCGACAACGACAAGCGAAGCAGCAACGAAGCTGCAGAAAAAGATGAACTTGATCGACATCTGCATCAACACATCCCAACTGAACTAAAAAAGGGTAGCCAAAAAATCAACACACCAGCTGATTCTCTGAATCGCAAATGGTGCTGATCTACCACGATTCAAGAAACAGAGACTAACCGACGGAAAGCATACAGAAAAGCGAGGAGAGCAAGAGCCCAGTCACGGAATCAGCATGAAATTGCGGGGTGCACGCGAGCTCGAGCAGATTGAATTTCGTTCAAACTGATTGCCATCAGAAGCTGAATTCAGTCACGAAAAATTCGGAGCCATTATTGGGTTTTTAGAGAGAGAGAGAGAGAGAGAGAGCTTCTCTTGTTTTTGTGGGGAGGGTGAAGCTGGGCGGATACTTTTTTCTACAATTGGGTCCAAGAATGATGGCGAGAATTCAGGGAATGAGTGAGAACAAAGAAAACAATGAAGAGCGTCAACAGCAAAGATAGAGAAAGAGGAGAATTGAGCGATGAGATTCCAAAGTCGAAAGCTTGCGCTTTTCTCCCCTGTGAAGAGAGAGAGAGAGGATCAGACGCGAGTGTGCTTTGTGCAGCTTCCGGGGAGTTGAGGGTTGTCGCGTTTGAGAGACACGCGCCTCTGAATTTTTTTTATTTTTTACTTTTCTATGCCCTGACAAATCTTTTCGTGTCCATTTTTTTGTCTCGGTCGGAAGATAAATCTTTTCATGCAACCGTTGATTTTTTTTAGTGCTTTACATACCTCGACACTGTCCCCTCAAAACTCGTAAACCTGATTTTCCTCAATGAAAAAAAATTCCAAATCGATATATTGATTCAAATCTACCGTCGATTAGCATGCCTTTGACTATTCCGCTAAAAATGCACACATGACAGACGCTTCCAGGACGGATCGACATGGAGGAAGACGGATCCGGCGAAATTTCTAAGTGTGTTAAACACTTACGCGTTTTAATAGGAGGCGAAATTTAATTTGGAATATGTGTGTTGGAAGATCGATGTGAAATTTTTTTTATAATATGAATCCTAATATTATTTTTTTGGTTGGAAAGTCAATCCTAATTCTTTTTATGTCCTATCTCACATTTTTTTTTTCTGATTTTCGCTCTTCCTCTTGATAGATCACGAGAATCAGGCCTCACATTTTTTATACTAACGTATTCATCTCCCAATCCCTTTATTAATAGTGTCGGATGCCTATCGAAACGACACGAATTAAGGCATTGAGTGGGGGGTAGAGGAATTAATTATTGATGCCTTTTTTTTTTTTAGGTGATGGGATTATTTAATGGGAGGGTCACGGGACGACAGATGGGGAGAGACGGAGACACTTTTTTTTTTTTTTTTTTTGGAAAGAGAGGGAGACAGTTATCCAAACACATTCATGTCCCCTCTTGACGTCAATGCTGCGGTCTTTGTCCAACCATCAATCCGCTCTCTCTAATAATTCCCATGCCCACATGTCGTGAAAAGAAAACGCCTAAGGATGGACGCCATTCCTCTATTCCAAAAATCATGACCTATTATATTTAAATTGATTTTCTTGTTAAAAAAAAAAAAAAAACTCAAATCCGTGACACATTTACAACTAAAATAACTTTGATTTCATGGTAAGAAAAAAAATTCCAAACAGGTACCCTGGGCCCAAATAAAACCATCCTGGTAGATTTTGGTTTGAGGTACCCGTTTCGGATTTTCCGCAAGATAAAAGTTAGTTTGATGCACCCATTCACGCATGACTGAGTTGGTTAAGAGATGTATTATTCCTTGTTAGGTCTCTAATTCAAATCTCTCAATTCGCGCTCCATGACTTAAGTGAGGGTCGCGTCTGGTGATTATCGTGCTAGTCCCATCGATGAATAATCAAGGTGCACACAAGTTAATGCGGACACCTCGATCAAAAAAAAAATTAATTTGATGCAAATGTACTATGAGTTAAGAACTTCGATTCTTTTATGAGGTGGAAATTAATTTTGGGTAATGAAAGTACCAGTTCGGTATTGTTAATGGTATTAACTATTAACCCAAAATCAAATTATTGGTTTTTTTCCAACATTAATCGATTCACCATGGGTAGCTTAGGCTCCATTTATTTCGCAAAAAAAAATTATTTAGAAAATATTTTTCTCAAAATAATTATTTGTATTGCGTGAAATAATTTTTTAATTGAAAAAAGAAAGTCATCAGACAACAGTGTAGTATAAACATTGTCAATGATAGAAAAAATATCTATCGTTTTTTCATATTTATAAGCGATTCGACCGATTGTTCTTTAAAAATATTTTTTAAATTATTTATTTTTTGTGAAATAAACGGAGGGTCGCTTCTTAAACGCTAGAATTTGATTACTGATCACATGTCTTGATTCATTAATCTACTTGTAATATAATTAAATGCCCTAAAAAAACATAATTGGAGATACCCTATCTATCGCAGCGCAAATCACCACAAAAAGACAAATGCTGGTCGTGGTCGGCGCCCTCTTGTCGCTCGACCTTTGCGGGCTTTGTCCCACATTGGGTATTGTCCATACGTACGCGTTAGAAAATGAAGTAGAGCATATAAAATTGGATAGGCAAATCTCAAAAGTCAACAAGCCCTTTAGTGGTTGACGTGCGCTCAACATATTTTGTTTCCCTGTTATATTTATGGCCTAATACTAAAAAAAAAAATCTATAACTTTAGCTTTTGTGTCAATTATATCTTAAAAAAATTATCTTAAAAAAAATTCCTCAATTTTTACTTTTGTCTCAATTCTAACAGTCTAATATTCGAAAAAAAAAATTTAACTTTATTATATGTCCAAATTATATCCAAAAAAAATTTTATCTCCTAAAAAATCATCAACTTTTACTTTTATCCAAATTCTATCACCATCGGCCTTTTGTTTATAATCATCATTAGTTAATTCTACATTATTCAAATTTTCTTGCCGAATTTACCAATGAATTTTCGAAATTGACTTACCTTCACCAAAAGGGAAAATTCAAATTTTAGAAATGGTAGGTTTTAGGGACGACGAGATTTTAAAAAGTTTATTAGAATATCTTCATGTCTAGCAGTTATTTAGGTTGTTGAGTGCCGAAAAGAATATGAAACTCGCCATCTTGAGTGACTATGTATTTCTTGGCAATATATAGGGGAAGCTAAAAATAGAAGAGAAGTTCATGATTTTTTTCATGTCAGCTTTACTTATGTGTAATTTATTAATGACGTGAAAATCCACGTAAAATTAACTAATGATGATTATAGAAGGAAGGCTAATGGTGGTAAAATTGAGACAAAAGTAAAAGTTAAAAGTTTTTTATGAGATAAATTTTTTGTGAATATAATATGGGACATGTGCTAAAGTTGATGGCCTTTTTTATGGGAGACTGGTAAAGTTGGGACAAAAGAAAAAAATTTGAGTAAAATTGAGATAAAAGTAAAAGTTATAGGTTTTTTATGAGACAAAAAAAGTTTTAGATTCGAATCCCGGGTGCCGCAGGGTGACTTAACCGGTGGCACGTGTGTGGTGGCTAGCACGTGTCGCCCCCAGGGTTTACTCCCCGGCTGTCGGCCGTGCGGGGGTTCCCTGGGTTATCAAAAAAAAAAAATTTAGATAGAATAATCACAATTGGTAAAGTTGAATGTTTTTTTTTTTTTGGTATTGAGCCTTCTATTTATGCATGCCAACACTTTATTACCAAAGGAGTGTAACCTAGGAAGCTAAATATATACTCCAAAATTTTGCAAAAGTTAGGATGATTTATAGACGGTTGACAAGTTACTCCATATAGTCCATACATATAGCTGAAAGTTGGCGATCGGTAGACACGAGATTACTTACGTGACAAACAATTAACGTGTCCGAAAGAGGGTTGTCGGACCCCATTGCCAATTTGAAAAAAAAAAAAAATTCCTATGCTTCGGATCCATGTGACCTAATGCATTCCAATCCTTGATTTTAGCGGGTCTCGCAGTTGAAATCTATTCGATTCACCTGCTTTCGATGTGCTCAAGAATGTCTAGCCACCCGGCCCCCTGCCTTTTGCCTCTACTTCCCTTCCTTTTCACTTGTCATGTTCACTTTAGTCCTACAAATTTTCTCTCTCACGTCAGCGATTTTCCCTTCAGTTCTCCCATCGATATTTTCATATACAATCAACAATAGTCGGTAACATAAAGAATTTGATTATTCAAGTCGAGAGAACTTGAAGAATTATTTCAATATAACGAAAATTTCGGGAAAAAAAAAGGGACGAAATTGCGGAATGCTATAAGTTAGGAAATTAAAATTGGCCTTAATGGTACTAGATTGGGTTTGTTATGTTCACTCCTCCATATGTTAATTGAATAAATTCTTGCTATAATGTATTCCCTGATTTTTATTTTTTATTTTTTTGTGATTTGGTGTCGGCCTTAGTGATGAGGATTCAAACATGCAAACATTATCATGGACGTGATGGAAGATGAGTAATCAAAGGATAAGCACACCATGAGGGTTATAGATTTTTTCAAGGCATTCTCTTGAATGTCACAACTTTTTAATCGATCACGTAAGTGCATGACTATTTATGTTTAATAGAGTGTTGTAACTTTTCGATCGATTACTTGAATGTCATAATTAGAAGACATTCGCCACAAGTATCGAAAGCTATGACACTCGTATTCGATCGAAAAGTTACGACAGTTATGTGAACGTCTCACGAAAGTTATGATGCTTGTGATATTCTTTTTCCTCAATTTCAACTAAAAAGAGAGGGACACAAATGGTCCATAAACTTTCTTCTAATGTATAATGTCATTTTTAAGCTTTTAATTTATCTAATGTAGTCCATCAACTATTAGTAAATAATCAATCTAGTCCCTAGATTGTATGAGAATGTTAAATTTAGCTCTTCTATTAATCCAAATTAACGAAATTTGGTAATGCAGTTTCAATCTGTTAAGTTTGAACGTCGGACCTTAAAAGAAAGTTACATATGGATTATTCAAGTAAGATATTCATCTCGAATTAGGATATAATAATCTGTGTCATCAAATAGTGAAGGACATGTTAACCCCCTATTTTTTTTCCCTTTCTAAAGTAGATGAATAAAATTATGGACATGTGACTCGTTGCTTTTTAAGAATTCAACTTGATGATTCAGGTCATTAGATAACGTTCGATTTTGTTTTTAACCTGCGTTGAACGTTTACCAATTGCTTAGTGGCCATACTGAGCAAATTAAAAGTTCAAAAACGGTATCACCTATGCGCTAAAAAAATTCATGCATGGACCATTTATGTCATTCTTCTTTGACTTACGAAGAGTGTATTGCTGCGATCCGTCCGCGCCCTTTCAAAGCTTACGACTCTCTGTCCTCTTGTTTGTTGCGACTAGTTACCTCACTTAATTTTATTTTGAGGAATAAGGACGTTTCGCTTTTTATTTTTAGCTTATTTAAGAAGAAAATGAAAAAATGCACTTCTAGCTTTCTTAGTAATGGGTCGATTTACATTGGTATTAATCTTAATCCAACCAATCCCTCTTCAAGCCCATCTCTCACGAGTCTCAAATCTTGAATCTCGATACGCAATTACTGTCCCGGGGCTTGATAGCAAGGCCTCGTTATTTCCCTGATCGATTTATCCCCTTCAGGCGGTGGTGGCACCACCACTGCTCGGCGCCACGAGAGGAGGGTCGGCCCCTCCTCACGACCGTCAAACGAGGGGTTCAGGGGAGTGGTGGCACCACCGCCGGGCGCAAAGGCGCTTGCTCTCGCCTGTGGCCGAGCTCTGATTCTAAATGAGCCCCCAACCCAAAATAAGATGAACACATTATCTGAATATGTACTCTTTATTTTCGGATCCCGGAACGGCACAGAGATGTTCGAGCATCGACTCAGGGGATAATGAAACAATCAAGTAGCAGTAGCAGTAGCAGTAGCTGTACCTGCAAGTAGTGTACTTCAATACATATGATGTGGTGAAGAAAGATAACCTTTGACCCTGAAGCCAGGACATGCTCAAATCCAGACATTTGAACATGAACCCACTGATACAGGGTTCTGGTCGATTCCTAGCGGGGGCGAGTAAAATGAGATTGCCAACGATTACTAGTATCGAAGTCTGAGAAATGTTACAGCCCGATTGGCGCTTCTCTAGTCGTCAGCGGATCGCCGAGAGACGGTTCCTCTTCCACACCAGTGGTTGGTAAATCCCGTTCATGTTCTCCTCGAACCGAGCCCACGGGAGTTTGCGCTTCGCCATCTTCCGCTTCCGGGAGGCGACTCCCAAGTAATCACCAGCGTTCTGTTTAGGATTCAGCAAGAGGAGTGTAAGGGTTATAGAAAGTTAGGACTATCTTCCTAGCACAGATAGATTGATTATGTCAAGACCCAAGTTCACATACCTTTAGACAAAGTCCCTCTGCAACGTCACAGATCGGATAATCGCTCGGGCAGCAATCGTTGGTCCCGGTGCAGCACACCGCGTTCTCGTAAGGACAGCAGCCGTAAACCAGGCAGAGGTTGTTGAACTCATAGAGGCAACAGCACGTCTCGCCGCTGGGGCAGTACGAGAAATCTCCGCATTTGGTTGGGGAAGGAGACGGGGGCGGCGGCGGCGGCGGCGGCGGCGACAGGGTCGGGGGCGGCGGCGGGGGAATGAATTGCGGGGAAGGCGGGGGTGGTGGCGGAACAACTGGAGATGGATAGGGAGACGGCGCGGAGGACTCTTTGGTCGGGTAAGAAGCCATCGCGTTGATGGCGCATAGGCCGAACGGCAGGTCGGTGTTTCTTCGTATCAGGAAGTATCCTTCCATTCCCCAATCTGTTCCCCAGGAGTTCTTCACAATCCAATAATCTTCGCCGCCTTCAGAGCCATAACCGACGATTAGGACCGCGTGGTCGATATCATCAGGATTGTCCGAACAGCTACCGTCGTAGATGCCCTGGCGCCAATTCGCAGCATCGTCAAGCAAACAGTTTGTATCCAGAAACTCTCATCGTGCAAGCGTAGAACACAAAGAACATTAGGAATCGAGACCTACCGAAGTGTAGAGCTGGAAATCCATGGCCGAGCCGTCCATGCCGACACTAATCGGCTGCTGAACCACCGCGCAGACAAGAGCGCCGTCGGACGGATACACGTCCACGTAGCCGTCAATGGTCACCGCTTTGTTATACTCCTCCTGATTGAACAAAAATCGAACTCTTAATCAGGTACAGGGAAAAAGACTAAGGATTTGATCAATTTACTCGTCGCGTTTGTCTTGCCTACATGGCCTAGAGACCAAATGAGACTAATGTAAATTCAGGGAAAAGTGAATCTACATGCATTCTCTTCAGTGAATTCAATGGAACCTGAGAACATTACGTTCATAAGGAAGATTTTTAAACTCTTAAACTTGCCCAAACGGAGGTATCATGGAAAATTATCTAAAAAGTATTGAACCTGTCGTACGACAGTCTATTCGTTTCTAAACCTTTTAATTATGCTCATTCAGTCATAAATATTTTTTTAACGATTTGCCAATGTTGAATATTATCCTTCTAATTGGACTAGAATTTAGTGTGAGGATGTTTGCTATCGTACTAAGCACAGTAACAAATTTTTTTGCTTTTTATTTTATTTTCTTTTTTAATTGTTATGGCGAGGGCTTGCAAGCGATCGCCGTCGGTGAACTTCGCGGCCCTCGCCTAGATCTAAGCGATTAGACCTTAAAAATAAAAACAAGAAAATAAAAAAAAAGTAAAAATTAATAGAATTTTTTTATTAAAAAAATGTACAAAAATTGTTCACGTTAATGGCCAAAGATCTGCTTTAATAATTCGCGATCAAAATTGGTTGGAAAAGTTATATTGGTAAATTGTCAAAATTATAGAACTGAACTAACACAATTGAAAAGTTTATGGCTAAATTAGCTGCCTATAATAGGTTTAGGACTTTTTGGTCAATTATTTTCGGGAGATGTTGATATAAGAATTATAGGATAACGAACCTTGGCAACATTGCAGACGCCACCCATGCCGGTGACGCTGGTGTAGGGATAGTCAAATTCTGAATCGATACCGCCGTTGTTGATGACCCACTCGAAGGCATAGTCCATGTAGCCGCCGTCGCATCCATCGTTGGTGGTGTCGCAGTCGACGAGCTCCTGCTCCGAAAGGCTGATCAGGTCCCCGGTTTTGAGCGCATTGATTCCTTCCATGGCTCCGGTCGACGAGAACGCCCAGCAACTTCCTATGATCATTCACCGAGCGCAACAATCAAGCGACATCACATTTACTCAATAGAAAATCCCCCCCAAGAACACGATTAACACACAAAATTGAATAGCTCATACGGCCACACCGCGATTCCAAAGCTCAATCTTTCATTTCCGGTTAATCGGCAAATTTTCTGGCCATTCACTCTGACATGGACTTTTTTAAAATAAAGTTTTTATAATTTCTTATTTTTTTGTAATTTTATTTATGTTGTAAGTTTTTCTTTTTCCCTCCACTCAGGGCTAGCAAGGGTCATCGGGACACCCTCACCAAAGCTTGCCTGTGGCCGGTAATGATTGGCTGGCGACCCTCACCAACCTTAAGCGTAGAGGAAATAATCACTAAAGAAAAGATAAGAAAAGAAGACAAGAATTACGGAACAATTAAAAAAAAAGCTTAAAATATCGTTAAAAAAAGTTCACTCGGTGTCGATGATGCCATATTAGCATTGATGGATCAAAATTGTTAGGATAAACTGAATTAACACAAATATAAAAGATTTAGTATTAAATTGATAAGAAAATATTTATAATTAAATTGATATGGTTACAATAAATTTAAGTTGTTTTTTTTTTAATCTCCAAAAGCCGGCCAACCCTACAACCTTAACGAATGTTCTTGCACTGCAGTTGCTGGGTTAAAACCTGGCCACGTTTATCATGTAGTTACCCGACAACAACAAGGGCCCACGTTCATTTTATAAAGTCGTATAAAACGTGAGCTAATGATTTGGACCTAATGGTCTTACCTGCCCTTATTTGACAAAACCAATAATATAAGACAAAGGAGAGAATTTCTAGTGGTCAAGTCAATGACATATTGGCCACGTGCAACGAGAGACCATGCGCCCTTATCGACCATGGAAACAGAATCGACCACGAAAATTCTATTGCGTGTTCAAGCATAATGAAGCTTAACATTAAGCCAACGTCACGGTTAGTCCGAATCAGATGGTATTCTAAATCTCAAACTTTAGATACGGCTTGAAGTCAGATTTAGACTTGGCGTCTGTCGGACGTCGTGCATTCTCATGTTATAGGGACGGTGAGGTGAGCAAAGCAAACTCGCCGGCGTCGAAATCAACGGCTTCCAATCGTGGGTGTACTGATTCTTGAATATTCTAAATCTACGTTAGAGAGATGGGCAAGGTAAACCGCCGCGTCGAGATCTACACGGTCAGTTGCCGGGTCACACTGATTCTCGAGACATAAACGACTCGATGCAAACGAATAAATTGGAAAGACAAAGGATAAGGTATGTTCCCGAATAATTCGTGACGTCAAACTTAGAGGTTAGTAGAATGCATCCAAAAAATTAGTAGGTCAAGAGACGTACCACATTCTCCTTGGTCCTTCACGCCGGTGACAATGCCATGGTTCCTCCAATCCAAAGAAGATGGTGCCTCGCAAGACTCCACTCCCTTCTTCCCGTTCCTCTTCAAGCTCTCCCTTTTGGCCCTCCACTTTTGGTTGACCGACTTCTTCACTTTGGACAAGTAGAGCTGCCTGAACTCCTCGTTGCTCAGGTCGGCAAACTTGTTCAGCCCCACACCATGCCTCTTGCCCTCCCGACTTCTCTCCATCAAGTATCTCAAGTTCCTCTTGAAGTTCTCGAGCCGCTTCTCGGCCTCCGCCGTGTGCTCGTACACCTTCTTGTGCCTCGCCTTCCATCTCTGGAAGAGCTCAGCAACCTGTTCGTCCGAAACGGCGCCGTTCAAGCTCTGCCCGTGGCCGACGATCGAGTACTCATCTGGGAGCGAAGTGTGCGACAGAGACAGGCATGCGAGTGAAGCGAAGAAGAGGAAGGCAAGGCTCAGTTGATGATGAGTTCTTGGAGAAGAACCCATGATGTTCTCTCAACTGGGAATTGAGAGAACTGGGGTTTAACTTGGTGGAAGAGCTGGTCTCTGTCCCTTTGAAATAGGGTTAGCTTATAAGATGGGAGTTCACAACATTGCCTACCGGTCAGCTCCACAACTTCTTCTTTTGTTTTTTTCCTTTTACCTGTCCATTCTTATCTATTCCATTAAATTAACCCTAAATCTATTTCACTATGATAAGGAATTTCGACATTTATAATAAGGAGCTCCCTCTGGAGCTGTATGATCAATCGAAATTTGACTTTGAAATGTTGAGATATATATTTCTCTTTTGCACTTCTGTCGGATCATTCCATGTGAGTGGTTCGACTAAGACATGCCAAGATCATCGAGAACATTGATATATGTAAAGAGATTGCAACTTTGCATATATTTAGGTACTGTAAGTTTTCAAAATGCAGTGCTTTTGCTTCCACCAAAGGGGAAAATGGGGGGATTTGTAATATTGGACTAACAATAGGACCCCACACATAAAACTCTGTATTTTCAAATTTTCAACTTGTTGAAATCCAAAATGGAATTGGCAGCAACAATGAAGCCAAATTGAAGCAGTGAGTCACTCCAACATATATGATGAAGCTTATATATCATGGGTATACATAAAAATCTCTGCATATCAAGCTCAAACTATAATTTCCCTTTGGCATAGGTCCACATCTTAAACAGGTCCTTTTTTGTCCTTTTTTTTGGGGCCACTTTTCTTGATGGGTCCCGACTAGGGAGTCTCGCTCTCTCTCTTTTGGTCAGAAGACCAGGGAGTTTTCTTTTCTTTTCTTTTTCTTTTTTTGGTCGGAAGACAGGAGTTAAGTGGGGTAGAAATCTAACAGTCCAATCCAACCACTCTCTCTCTTTCTCATGCACAGATATTGTACTCAGGTTAAAGAAGAACATTATGGAGTCAATAATAGTATCTACATGATGGTGTCTACGTCTGTCCACATGATGTTGTACTAGATTTCGGGGAAGATACGGTATAGACTTAACAAACAAAAAATGTGGCGGATAGAACGAGACATAACATCAAAGTTTATTTAATGATATACCGTTGTGATTGATTCAACGATGTATAATAAGGTCACTAAACAATTTGTCAAAAATGATCTTTTTCTCGAAATGAAATTAGTTTAATTGGATTTTAAAAAAAAAACAGAGATCTTTTGCTCAAGTTGTAAGTCCGATACTTGCATTTTGAGGTCAGACGGGATCAAAGTATTCAGTAAAAAGCTATTTGTGAAAGATAATAACGTGAAAACTACGAGAAAGAAAATGATTTTAAGTGAAGTAAGGTTAATAATAAAAAAAAAATCACTTTGGATTAAACCTCTGAAACTATTTCTATCGCAAAAAGATGAGTAACTTTGAAGGAAGAAGAAAAAGAGAGAGAGAAAGAGAAATGATGTGTATCACAAGACCAAGTCGCTATCCGATCCTACCAATGGTGTGCCAACTAATCAAAGGCCAAAAGCCTAGACATAACCGGTTCATGGGGTTGGCAAAGCATTCCGTGGGCCTCAAGATAATCTATTCTTCATGTCCATGCCGTTAGATTATAAATAAATAAAATAAGTAAGGTTGATTTACAGAGTTAGTATGCTAAGTGATATAACAAATTATTAGCAGATGTCGAATATCAATCACTTATCTAAACGGGGACTTGCGGTTTGCTTCAATATTATTTATATAAGCTTTAAACCAGTCTTAGTATATGAGCATTACTCAATGGGAAAATATATTGGGGATTTTGAGATTTACTGCCAATAGACTCTCACAAAAAGAAGAAAGAATAATATAATAAGCCCAAAAAAAAATCTTCTTCAAGGTTGACATTTCTATCCAGAATATCTCTCGGCCGACCTATGTTGTAAAGATTGTTGGTTGGTCAGGGAATGTGTACCTTAAGTTCATGGCTAAATATGGTAGACGCTCTTGTAAACTCAACACCGAATTGATCACACTGTAGAAAACACAATCGTGAAGTTTAGGCGCAACCCCGGCCAATCTCTTAGGGTTAGTGCTAGCCTTGGGACTCCTCTCGGCCGATAACTATTCGATAGTGGCGGCGCAAGAAAGCCCGTTGAGATCCTCTAAAATTACTTGAATGTTCTAAAAGGATCCGATCGCTAATTTTAGATGATAAAGATGAATCATCTTTTAACTACAAGAGAAGCCACTCTCTAGAGAGGAGGCAAGACCTAGGACAGAGTTAGCACACTACACATAGAACCTCGGTGACAAGTAACCTTCTAGGCTTTTGTTTTGTAGCATTTTTATGTTTGGGTACATCATCAATTGGATTTATATAATTTGAACATGCGAAGCTCAAGATCCACTAATTATTTTGTATTTCTTCCTGGTAAATTGGGATTAGCATCAACAGAATCAGAAGTTTCTTCCCTTCCACGTTCTGAACTGAATAGAAAACCGTTCTCTTCCAATTTAAAACTAAGCAGAAAGTGCAGCCTTAATTTTTTATACGAGCGGAATTTGGACGGGTACAATCTCCATTCAACTAACATGGATTATCAGAAATTGGACCAATTTATGTGGAGGAAAAAGCTTAGAATAAGGTCAAGACAGGAGGAAAATTAGATGGGACGTGGGGCTTTGATTTCACAAAGCACGGCTTTGCCAGTGAGCAGGTGAGATGTGACATGGTGCTAGAAATTGCAAGAGATTCTAGTAAAGGACAGTCTTTCATTCGACAAAAAAAAAAAAAAAGGGGTGGGTGGGTGGGACGGCCTTTCATGTCTTCACTTCACCAAAATGTCTTTATTTTGCTCAGTTGCATTGAGAAGGAAAGCCAGGGAGTGCATGATAACAAATGAATTTTTCAAATTTTAATTTGAAGTAGAAATTAAATTTTAAATTTTTATTTCAAAAGTTGATTTTTGATAGATAAATACGTTTGACAAGGATAAAAAAAATGTTCAAAATATTATTAAAAAAATATTTGATGGTGGCGATCGGAGGCAACGGACCGGTGGCGGTGTTCGGCATCCGGTGGCCGGCAACGGTGGCGACCGGCGAAGGCAGTCGTCCCCGCGAAAATGACTCTCAAATGGAGAAGTAAAAAATTTTTACTTTTCAAAATAGGCCAAAAATCTTGCCACATATATTGTCACTCATGTTCAGTTAGAAACTCCTGTTTCACTTCCTCCACCACCAGACCTCGGAAAAATCACTTCCTCCAAAATGAACTATCTTTATGAGGTATACTATTTGAATGATGATCGAAAAATTTCTAAGACACAGTTACCCCTCATGAATTCATATTCTACTTTTTGTAAACCATCAGTCTTTTCACCAATCCGATCCATCAAACACCTCATCAACACACCCCTCGTTCAGTTAAAGAACACCAAATTTGATCAGCATCCCATCCTGTCAATGCAGCAAGAGCGATTTGTCACTCTCCAAATTCCACTTAAGTTTCCTACTCAGTAGGCTTAATAGGGTTATACTCACCTTCACTTTGGAACCATCAGATTAGCTTTGTCTTTGCATGGACGAAAAGACTTGCCAGTTGTTGCTCAGGTTGCTCTTCTTGATACTCGCTTTTTGGAATATCAGCATGCTTGCATCGGCATAGTTCAAACTACTCTGAACGCAGGCACAGTCTTTGTTACTCTCTTCCCACATTTCGACATGGCCTTGGCAAATCCCAACCTCCTTTCTGCTTTAAAGGTCCAGATACAGATCACTGGTGCTCCTCAAACTACCTCTGCTATAATTGCTACTCTTCACTACCATATGGTATATATAGTGTAAAATCATGCCATTGATCTTAACTTTCCTAGTGTCGAAGATGCTTTGCTTATCTCTGTTGACAATGACCAGACTTCCTACATCCGCGTCCCTTGTCAACTTCCAAGAGATCAACTTGTCAAACTCTTCCCTGACAGTTGGGTGACCAACTATGAAAAACTTCATCAGAATTCCCGACCTGTCCAATCTTCCGAGCCACAATACACTAAGAAAAAAGATGGTACAATTACCATCAAATTTATCAAAGAGAAAGAATACATTTTTTCCTCTGTTTTTTCCTCATTCCCCACCATCTTGTGTTTCACACAATGTTCAATTGAAACAGTCAGTATAGAATACCATGATCCGAAACCCCATGTCCAATCCTTTGATGCACATGGAGGATCTATCCATTATTTCAAGGATCCCTTCGGACATTATTTTTGGGATGCTAAATGTTCCTGCTCCTCCTGTTTAAATCCAGACGATGAGGATGATAGACTTTCTTCCAGAAAAAAGAAAAAGAAAAAAGATTATATTTACCAAAGGTACCTAGACAGTGATCCGATCATAGGACCTCTTGGAGAAGACGGTGGCCATTGGCAATACATGATTGAGTATGGTTCTCCCAAACTACCCTCAATTACTACACATCCATCTACCTGTCCCCCGCATGAACCAAAGCCGCCACCTCCACCACCAAAGAAACCCATCACTTCACCATTCTATAAACCCATCCTCAAATGGGTAAAGAAAAATTCTTTCCCAATCAAATTGCCTGAACCATACACTTGTAACCCTACACCTGAACCACCCCATGTATTACCCAGTATTTGCATGTTCAGACCAGAAGATTTTCTCCCTTTGCAGCCTTCTGAAGAAAGTGCAATACCCTTCAGATTTCCTCCTGTTGAAAGTTTTTCTGACCAGCAACAGAAATACTTCCATTCTCCGAAGATCCCGGTTCCAAATGATGTCGATCTTCAAGAGAGACGGAAAAGACCAACTCTGGTAGAAGCTGTCTTGAATTGGCAGACAGAGAATGCTCTAGCCCAAAATGTAGCCATCAACTCAGTTGCTACTCATCTTGATCGAGTAGACCATGCTATATCTGTCTCAAAGAAAATGTTGGAAGATTTTCAGAAAAGGCTCTATTTGATGGAAACAAAGCAAATCCCTATCAGTCATTATCTGGAAGATCAAACTCCTAAGATTGAGAAGTTCAGACGCTAGGTCCAGATACTACAAGAACAACAGGCTCTCTTAGAGCAAAGAAATCTACATGTTCAAGATCTGTTCTTTTTCCTAACAGCAACACCAAAATCAACATCTTTCTTCTCGTCCAGCTCTTTAGATTCTAACTCTTTTGCAGCTATCCTTAGCACAGCACCACCTCCTCCAAAGACGAATTTCATTTCTCTTTGGGATCGTCTTAAGAAGCTAGATTAAGAGAGAGAGAGAGAGAGAGAAAAGCCAAACAGACCATTCTTTCACCTCCATCATCCCCACCTCATAAACCTTCTCATTCATATATGGTTTATAATCCCATGGAAAATTTCCTTGCAAACCAGGTTCCTACCATCTCCACAGTGGAACCCATAAATCCTTTACCCCAGCTACTCCTAAAGTCTCTATCAGTGACTATTCTTCCATTCCTAATACTAAGTCTTATGACTTCAGTTCTCCGTCTGTCGTAGCAAATATTATGATGGCAGATCCAGCAGAGCCAATCATTGAAAAAGAAATGGAAGACCATCCTGAGGTAGAACATCCACCTCCACCTCCACCTCCACAGCCCTACCATGACCCATCATCCTCAAAAACCTATTCATCCAATTTCTTCACTTTGGATGATATTTCTTACCACAAATGAGCCGAAAGACTCCAAAAGTTTCATGCTTGGTTAATTACCAAGAACCTCAAAGAACACAACACATATAATGTTCTCCTTGAATTTGTCACCCGATTCACTGGTTCCTTGAAAGACTGGTAGAAGTTAGCCCCAAAAAGAGACCAACTTCGGTTCTTAACCATGTCCTTTAATGAAGTCATTCAGCTTATTCATTTATTCTTTATTGGCCAACCCCAAGATTCAAAAGAACTCAAAAGAAAAGAATTTTTTGAAAGAAAATGTTGTTCTCTGACCAAAAGAGATTTGGATCGACACTTTAGAGAAATGATCAAGTTCTTCTGCCAGTTTCTGATCATAATCTCAAGTCAGATTTCTTAGCTTCCATCCCCAAAGAAATTAGTCAAGTTATTGAGAAAGCCCTGAAATTCAAGAGCAAGACTACCATAGATGTCACTTTTGGAGAAATCCAACAGTCTGTCCATCTTACCATTGAAGAGATATGCCACAAAAGAGAAGCCTTCAAGAGTTATCTCTGGGAGAATCATTCTCTCGAAAAAAATTGTGACAATCCTCATTGAAAGATCAAATGCTCAAGAGACTGTAGTGATCACTTTTGTGATGGCAACAGAAAAAGTAAGCACTTCAAGAAGTTCTTCTTTGAAAAGTTTTCATTTGGCAAACGAAGATCTAGAAAAGGTAAGTGGAAGTTCCTTCGAAAAAAGAAACGGCATCATTCTTCAGGTTTCAAGAAAAAGAAGAAATCTGACCGACGCTACATTTGTAACAAAAAAAGTCACTTTGCGAAGAATTGTCTCCAATCAAAGCGTTAAGGCAGTTACATGATCCAAAAGATTTCGTCAACCACAAATATCCCATTAGATGATGAAGATATCGAGTCTGTATTCTCTGTTGAAGATGAACCTTCACCTGATACATTTTTTGTTCTTCAAACATACTCTTCAGACTCTAATGAATCCCCTGGTGATATCTTTACATTCTTCCTTGATATTATCTCTAATTCCTTCCATGTCCAACCCATTTTCTACTCTCCATATATTCTCATCCAAATCCACACTTCAGAAGATGATAAACCCATCCAAGTCATTGTCCTCATTGATACCGGTGCATTAGCATCTCTCATGGATGTAAAAGTACTCCCAGAAAAATTCTGGATCCATTACACAAGGTATTTTCACTATGCTTCTGGTGATACTTTTACCATAAAATTTCGCAGCAAAACCATCACACTCCAAATCTTCCTAGGTTGTTCCATATCCACAAAAATCCTTAGTTCTAATTCCCCAAATAAAGACATTATCATTGGTTGGGATGTTCCAGCCTAACTCTCCCAACTAAGGATTAAATCCACTGGTTTACAGTTTGGTGACCAGTTCCGTGAATATGTGGATATTCAGAGACTTTTCATTATCCAACAAGAAATTCTTGATCTAATTATCCAAAGTCTCTTATCATATTGCTCTGAGTCTCATTCTCAGTTTATCCAAACATGTTCAAACCCTCTTTGGAAAAATCATGACTTATTTGTCAAGCTCTCATTTAAAAAAAGCGAAGATGTGAATCCCACAAAAGCGAGTCATTTTGGTACGAATCTTGAACATCTTGCTTTGGCCTAAAAGGAATGTACTGAGCTACTCTCTCAAGGCCTGATTGAACCCTTTGATTCACAATGGGCTTGTGAAGCCTTTTATAAGAGAGCAGAATAGAATCGCGGTAAGCTCAAATTGGTGATTAATTACCAACCCTTGAACAAATTCCTTCAAGATGATAAATTTCTTTTGCCTCACAAAAACTGTTTGTTTGGTAGCCTAGCCCAGGTTAAGATCTATTCCAAGTTCGACCTAAAAGCAGGTTTTTGGCAAATTGAAATTCATCCTGATAACCGCCCTAAAACTGATTTTTACATTTTAAACCAACATTTTCAATGGACAGTTGTCCCTTTTGATCTTAAAACAACCCCCATCCATCTTTCAGAAAGTCATGTGTAGAATTTTTCAGCCTATCCTCCCACATGCCTAGATTTACATTGATGACATTCTCCTTTATAGTCCGGATGAAGAATCACACTACAAATTACTTTCCGAGTTCGTTGACATTGTCCAGAAATACGGAATCATGCTTTCCCAGAAAAAAATGATTCTTGCTCAAAAAGAGATCGAGTTCTTACGCATGCATTTGAAAGAACACACCTATTGCCCAGGACCTCACCTTGCAGAAGAACTTCAAAAATTTCCCTCTGAGAATTTGACAATTACCCAAATTCAGACTTTTCTTGGCATTGTCAATTATCTCCGAGATTTTGTGCCAAAGACCTTTAAAACACTCTATCCTCTTCAGATGATGTTGAAAAAAGATGCTCCCCATGGGGACCAAAGCAGACATAAGCTATGGCTTATCTCGAAGAAATTTTGCAGAATCTTCCCCCTTTGCAAATCCCTTCCGATGGTAAGAGAATGTTGCAAACAGATGCTAGTGATAAATATTGGACAACTATTCTCCTTAAAGAAATCAAAGGTAAGCGCTTTATTTGTGCTTACAAAAGTGAAAGATTCACCTATACAGAAATGCATTATCACTCCACTTTTAAGGAGATTCTCGCAGTCAAATATGGCATCAAGAAATTTGAATATCACCTTATTGGGCATCACTTTCTGGTAGAAATGGATAGGTATTCATTTCCCCAGATGCTCAAATTCAAGCAGAAATAAATTCCTCTTCCTCAATTGTTAAGAAGGAACGAATGGTTCTCAAAATATTCTTTTGATGCTAAACACATAACAGGCAAAAAGAATATCCTTGCAGATTTCCTGTCCAGACTCAAGCAGCCGGTTGAATCCATCAATATGTACATTCGCAAAAACTCTCTGCACCCTGGTACTTTTCGAACTCAAAATATGCAATAAAGCCAATGGAATTCTCATACTTATCCCCTAGAAGTACCTCAGCAGATTGAGCAAAATGTCTTGTTTCATAATATGTATTACCATATGTGGAATTATCAGCATCGGATTTTCAGAGATTATGGTGGATTAATACTACATCCACGAGGTCTTTATCCTGACTATCCCTTCGTCTGATTGCTTCAGTGATCTCCTGATCATGAGTTTACTCAAGAACTCAAACGGTTTTTATGGTTCTTGTTTAACCTCCATACAGTTGCCACTGAATTCCCTACAGACAAGATTATCAAGGTTCTCTCTAATGCCTTAATGGGAAATTTCTCCAACCAGAAAGCTCTTACTAAGATGCTCACATGGTTTCAACCATTGCAAGCATGGCATTAAATCTTCATTGAGCAACGACGTATTAGGCGACCTGAGTCAGAATGACACACAGTTGTTCTCTTCCATAGACCATGGCATTACATAGGACCTACTGGAGAACGACAAGCAGATGTACTATCTTCGGGCGTAACAACATTCAAGCCGAATGTGCAAGAACAAAAGTCTCATGTCCACAAAACTTTGCCCAAGTACATGTTTTCTTTTGAATATGAGTTACGAGAGCTTCAGCGGGTTTATTTCAAGAAAACAAAATTATTCCATCGAAGATTTGGCCTTATTCTTCCACAAATCTTTCATGGGATAGAATCAAGATCCATCCGTTAACTCTTGAAGCACTTGAAGAATATCAAAGGAATTAGCCAGGCTCTTCAATGGATACTGATGACCCTTGGGGAGAACCATTATCGCAAGATCCTCATCCTACACAGGATATCACATCCAGTACTCAAAATCAGCCAGCCATCTCCACGTGACCTCAGCTCCAATTATGGTATCGGCCTCAGATGCCATCCAGCTCTACTCAAGATCCTCGACAAGATCCACGAGACTCAGTCACCATGGAAGATATCTTGTCCAGTGAAAGGCACGCGTAGAACAAGAAGATAGTCCCCCACTATCTAAAGATCCAGACATCAGACCGTCCCAGCTCGAAAAACAGTGGTACTGGACTAAATACAAAAGAGATCAGGACGGCCCAAACAATTCCGATTCTGATGATGCTAATTATCACTCAGACCCAGATCGTCGTCGGCTTTGAACCACTAAGATGCTCAGAATTCACGTGTGTAATAAAGTGTCATTGTGCTAAAGTCTTAAGTCAGTCGTTGTACTAAAGTCTTATGTCAGTAGTTACGTTAAAGTCTTAAGGGTTGAATAACTAAATTTTCTGCAGGTTTCAGAAGACTTCTACAGAAAAGTAATGTAGCAAAGTATTGTACCAAGTTACTGTTCATCACTGTAGCAGTGACACTGTAACACTATTTGGCACTGTAGTAGTACTGTTCATCTGAAGACTTTTTTCAATTTTTTCAGTTTTTTCGGACGGATCTGAGTATTCGAAGTTTGTTCAGTTTGTATGCCTATAAAAAGCCCCCGAATGTGTTATAATCGGGAGAACTGACCATATATGAAATATTAGTGTGTTTCCTATAAATCACGAGTTTCTAAGTTTTTCTTCTTCTTCTTTCCTAAAAGCATGGATATTCGAGTACCATAATCCTATAAACCATGAGTTTCAAATTTGACAAAGAGAAGGAAGACACTTCTTCCTCTATTTTTCTCAGTCCTCACCATCTTCTGTTTCACACCATGTCCAATTGAAACAGTCAGTATAGAAGACTATGATCCTAAACCTCATGTCCAATCCTTTGATGCACATGGACGACCTATCCATTATTTCAATGATCCCTCCGGATATTGTTTTCGGGATGCTAAATGTTCCTGCTCCTCCTGTTTAAATCCAGACGATGAGGATGACAGACCTTCTTCTAGGAAAAAGAAAAAGAAAAAAGATTATCTTTACCAAAGGTACCTAGACGGTGATCCAACCTAGGACCTCTTGGCGAAGACGGTGGCCGTTGGCAATACATGATTGAGTATGGTTCTCACAAACTTCCCCCAATTACTACACCTCCATCTACCTGTCCCCTAGATGAACCAAAGCCACCACCTCCACCACCAAAGAAACCCATCACTTCACCATTCTATAAACCCATTCTCAAAAGATTAAAGAAAAATTATTGCCCAATCAAACTGTCCGAACCATACACTTGTAACCCTCCACCTAAACTACCTCCTGTATTACTCGGTATTTGTATGTTCAGACCATAAGATTTTCCCCCTTTGCAGCCTTCTGAAGAAAGTGCAGTATCCTTCAAATTTTCTACTGTTGAAAGTTTTTCTGACTAACAATAGAAATACGTTCATTCTCCGAAGATCCCAGTTCCAAATGATGTCGATCTTCAAGGGAGACGGAAAGGACCAACTCTAGTAGAAGCTGTCTTGAATTGGCAGACAGAGAATGCTCTAGCCCAAACTATAGCCATCAACTCAGTTGCTACTCGTCTCGATCGGGTAAACCATGCTACATCTGTCTCAAAGAAAATGTTGGAAGATTTCTAGAAAATGCTCCATTTTATGGAAACAAAGCAGATCCCTGCCAGTCATTATCTGGAAGATCAAACTCTTGAAATTGAGAAGCTCAGACGCCAGGTCCAGATACTGCAAGAACAACAGGCTCTCTTAAAGCAAAAAAATCCGCATGCTCTAGATCCATTCTTTTTCCCAACAGCAACACCAAAATCAACATCCATCTTCTTGTCCAGCTCTTTAGATCCTAGCTCTTTTGCAGCTGTCCTTAGCACAGCATCACCTCCTCCAAAGACGAATTTCATTTCTCTTCGGGATCGTCTTAAGAAGCTAGATCAAGAGAAAAAAGAAAAAGGCCAACAGACCACTATTTCACCTCTATTAGCCCCCCAGAACAATCTCCTTCGTCATCCCCACCTCACAAACCTTCCCATTCATATATGGTTTCTAATCCCATGGAAAGTTTCCTTATAAACCAGGTTCCTACCATCTCTACAGTGGAACCTATAAATCCTTTACCCTCAGCTACTCTTGAAGTCTCTATCAGTGACTCTTCTTCCATTTTTGATACCGAGTCTTATGACTTCAGTTCTCTGTCTATCGTAGCAGACATTATGATGGCAGATCAAGCAGAGCCAATCATTGAAGAAGAAATAGAAGACCATCCCGAGATAGAACATCCACCTCCACCTCCACAGCCTTACCATGACCCATCATCTTCAAAAACCTATTCATCCAATTTCTTCACTTTGGATGATATTCCTTACCACAAATGGGCCGAAAAACTCCAAGAGTTTCATGCTTAGTTGATTACCAAGAACCTCAAAGAGCACAATACCTATAATGTTCTCCTTGAATTTGTCACCCGATTCACTGGTTCCTTGAAAGACTGGTGGAAGTTAGCTCCAGAAAGAGACCAACTTCAGTTCTTAACCATGTCCTTTGATGAAGCTGTTCAGCTTATTCATCTATTCTTTATTGGACAACCCAAGATTCAAAAAAACTCAAAAGAAAAGAATTCTTTGAAAGAAAATGATGTTCTCTTGCCAAAAGAGATCTGGATCGACACTTTAGAGAAATGATCAAGCTCTTCTACCAGCTTGGTTCTGATTCTAATCTCAAGTTAGTTTTCTTGGCTTCCATCCCCAAAAAAATTAGTCAAATTGTTGAGAAAGCCCTGAAACTTAAGAACAAAACTACCACAGATGCCACTTTTAGAGAAATCCAACAGTTTGTCCATCTTGCCATTGAAGGGATGTGCCACAAAAGAGAAATCTTCAAGAGTTATCTCTGGGAGAATCGTTCTCTTTAAAAAAATTGTGACAATCCTCATTGAAAAATCAAATGCTCAAGAGACTGCAGTGATCCCTCTTGTGATGACAACAAAAAACGTAAGCACTTTAAGAAGTTCTCCTTTGAAAAGTTTTCCTTTGGCAAACGGAGATCTAGAAAAGTTAAGTGGAAGTTACTTCGAAAAAAGAAACAGCATCATTCTTCAAGTTTCAAGAAATAGAAGAAATCTGACCGATGCTACATTTGTAACAAGAAAGGGCGTTTTGCGAAGAATTGTCCCCAAGCAAAACGCCAAGGCAGTTACATGGTCCAAAAGATTTCGTCAACCACAGGTATCCCATTGGATAATGAAGATATCGAGTCTGTAATCTCTGTTGAAAATGAACCTTCACCTGATACACATTTTGCTCTTAAAACATATTCCTTTGACTCTGATGAATCCCTTGGTGATGTCTTTGCATTTTTCTCTAATACTATCTTTGATTCCTTCAATGTCTAACTTGTTTTCCACTCTCCATATATTCTCATCCAAATCCACACTTCAGAAGATGTTGCCAGAAGTAGAAAATCTTACCAGAAGTTAATTTTTTTTACCAAATATTGGATTTTATCAAACGCATTTCATTACCAGAATGACTTCTGGCAGGGAAATGGACAAAAAAAAGTGTTGCTATGCAGGCAGGGAAATGGACAAAAAAAAGTGTTGCTATGCTGCACCTTAGTATAGAAGTGGTGTTCAATAGCTAATCACCTGTTTGGTAATAATTTTATTTTCAAAAATGATTTTCGAGCAAAAAATAATTTTATTTTATTTTGTTCCCGATAACAGTTTCTAAGCAAAAAAATACGTTTAGTAACTACAAAAACTTTCCATTCTTGAAATAGAAAAAAAAAATAGAAACACGTTTAATACGATCGTAAAACTTTCTATTCTCAATGTTTTTATTTAAATATAAAAATATCGGTGGAGATGACGGTGATCGGTAACCGACAGCGACGGCGGCGACAACTGGTGATCGGTGCGCAAACGGCAACTAGCAGCAGCGGCATCCGACGAATTGAGCCCGAGTATTTGAATTTTCTATTCAAGGCAAGCTAAATCCTAAACATTGATACTTGATCGAGCTCAAGTCGAGTGTCCAACACCGAGTAAGCAAATCTAGTCGAGCTCAAGCATGGCAATATACCAAGTCAACCAGATTGCACCCTTGATTTTGGTACACAAGATATTGGCATTCCAGGCAAAGCTAAGAACAACATTCATCAGGACTGGTAATGTGGAAAAACGTTTCTCCAACTGGACAACAGCGAAAGCAATGTGTTCAATTTCATTGCAACGGCTGCTTCTGCAACTAGTGCAGAGCATTCATGTTCTGTGGGGTCGAAGGATTTGCATGAGTAGCCAGGACCCCCAAAAAGAAAAAGGGTTTAACCCTCGTTTACTCTTTGTTGTTTTTCTTCTTCCCCATTTTCTGCAGAAAGGAGTTACTGAGGAAGCTTTAGCCTCTTATATGTACCACAGAGACCAATTGGTTCAAAGTTCGAACCGAGAAGCGGTGGTATTTCCAGCAATTTCAGGACAATGATCAGGTCATGGCATTCTGCAACTCTTCCCGACAGAGAGATTACCGAATTCATCTCAGTTATTACTGCAACCAGACGTCGTTCGCTGTTCTAGGTTTGGTGTTCGAGAGAAAGACACAAATAGAACGCTCATATTCCGAGCAATCCAGCATTACATAGTACATAAGTCTACGGTCTCTTACAAGAAAAGGAACAAAGGATCATCTGCCAAAAATTCAGAATAAAGAATCGAATCGCATCTCAAGCCCTGAGATTCTGACAAAAAAATTTCCAGGCTAGGAGCTAAACATAAAGCAGTTCCTGTGAATTGCCACCTTCATTGCTCATCGCAAGAGGGCAAACGACGGGATATCCAAAACTTAAGATGCAGCAATGCGATATGGTGTGTAGTAATTCTCGATCAACGTTGAACATTGACGTGGTTCATCAAAGCAGACACGGCGTCATAACCGGAGTTGATTTTCTGGAAATAATTTTAAAAACCAACAGCCACTAAGAGAATGAATTACATCCCCAGGACAGCAGACATCTCAGAACGATCTCTTAAGTATCAGCATTAATTTCGAGATGCATTTCCCGCAAGGGGTCATTCACTGAATTTACTCGTAAATCCCAACAGATCCCTTTTGATTCTTTCAGCTAATGACTCTAGCCTAATCAAATTCTTCGGGGGCCAAAAAAGAACTCAACTTACCAAAGTGAAAACAAGTGCAGTGCAATATCAAATATCAGAAAAGACAACCCTAAGGAGCCTATTTACTTCTCAAGGATAATACCAACCAAGACTCTATTGTTCCTTGCATTTGGCAGAGTTTTCATCTTCTGGACCATATACTACAAGACCAGTAGATGAATGTAGTTATCCACAAAACACAGCGACCAAACGTAATGCACAAAAGCATGAGTTACTATGATCCCTTAAAGACAAATCTGTTGAAATTAGGCACTAAAAAGTCTCTTGACAGTATATACCATCCACTAGTCGCAGACAGACCGTTTTAAGATTTGACCCTGTAGACAACGAATCGAATTTTTTTCAACTCTCTAAATTTGCTAATGCCTCTGTGGATCTTCCGTGATCCTGAGGGAATAACAGTGACATCATTCACAAGAAAGAATTATAAAAAAGAAACAAGAAAGACCTGCCAAAAAGGAAGCAACTATATATGGACTCAATACGAGGGGGAAAAAAAGACTACTAAAAAATGGCAAACTAAAAAAGGGTTTAACCAGCTTCCAATCTCATTGATAGCAAGTCAAACTTATGATCATATGCTTTTGGCTTGGGACGCAATAATAGAACAAATGTAACAGTCTATGATTACATGATCCATCACAGTTCGAACTGTATAAGGCTTGAAGGTAAAAAGGAATTTGGAATACAGAATAAGAATCAGGCCTACACAGTTCAAAAACCTAAGTAATGAACTGGTAGGTCTCCACTCACTCTGTGTCCGATTTACATGATTAGAAACCCGAAAACAATTCTTGACTGACCCAACATGGATACAATTGATCCTAAAGAACGAAAAAACAGCAAATGAGTCCAGCTTCGCTAATCTTGAGAGTCAGAAAAAGTCTGTATAAAGCCCTATGGAATCATCAAAAACCTGATGAGCAATTACCAGTTCTTCAGGAGCTAAAAAACGCACGTGCATATCACTGAACGAAAAGCACTAACTACCAGAGCTACCTGACCACACATACTTCACATCTCAACCAAACTTGCAGCCCTGACTAGATATAACTTGTTTAACTTGCTTTTAGCTCACAGCTCATTCACATCACTTCATCACAAGCTGCTAAAGAAAGCTTAGCATCAAAACTTTGACCAACTTTCAGATACTGATAACAGCTTGATACAGTGAGAACTTTCTAGAATTCAATTTCTTGGATCATCCCCATAGTACTATTCTTAGCTAGAGGATCAAAAACTTGCACTAAGAAGGCAGAAACTAACATATGAAAAGCCACAAATATATCTTGCATTTAGATCGCTTCACCTTTTGAAGATAACTATGAGCAATTTCTATATTCAAAGATTTATGCCAGACAGAATATTTCAGAAAAACTACAAGTTGCTGGCCAGGTCTCTCCCAGTTATAAATGACAGATCCAGAAGTTCCCATACGTCAGATTTTCTATCAATTACCACCTTTGGCAGAGTGACTGAACAAAGCTTTAACCAAACCCAATGAAAACATGAACACTTATCAATAGTTGCACCCAATGAAAGTAACCATTTTGTCCATAAGAAGATCAAAGAATACTAAGTAACCCAACTAGACATACCATTTAATTGTATCCATGTCAGAGAGAGGCTTTCAGATGACACTTTCAATCCATTTGAAATGCTCGTAAAGAAAATTCACAAGAAACATTGTCTTGAAACAAGCACAACAATCATTTAGTCAAAGAAGTTGGAGGTCGCATGCTTGGAACAGGTGGTATACAAGATGGAAAGAGTGGTCATATAATAAGAAAAATCAAAGAGTGCTTCCGTAAGAAAACAAAGGAACTGATAATATGGAACTCATTATTATCCTGAAATGACAAAGAATAGACAGTTACATAGCTTTTCCTCGATCTAACCAGGCAACACGGAAAGTCCATAGTCGAGACATTAACTTGACTTCAGCAACAGCAACAAGATCCTTCCAGAAAGCTGAGTTTAAACAATCGCAGCAATAAACAATCACAGGAGAACCATCACCGTTGTCATACCATACAAGGTGAACTTAACAAGAGCAAACTCATCATTCTAAAAATGCAGATGGAAACTTACCCTGCTTCATTGAATCTAATATACAGTAGTAATTTGCTATCCATTTCGGCCATCCAGAATTGTGATACGAAGTTGACAAAGAAGCAAAACAAAATCAGCTCAACGAGGGGACCCCCAAAAAAAAATCAAATTTTATCCCAATTCAAGGAGCTCTAGGATCAGTCCCATGTTGCCAAACATAAACTAGCTCGTCCCAACCTGTACTAGCAAGAAGCCCTTCGACAAGCACGCTCATGTCCACGCCTACAGCAAATTCAGTGTGATGATCATACCTCCCCACGAGCGAATCCTCCACCATATAATCCCACAAGCACACTGTCATGTCATAGGAGCACGAGGCCATCAAGCTCCCCCTGTGCGGCGAGAACTTCACCTTCCTCACCGCATACCCGTGCCCATTGAGCACGGCCACAGGGACCCGGTAATTCCTCACGTCCCAAACCCTAATGCTCTTGTCAACCGAGGCGGTGGCGATCACGCAGTCGTCGTACTTGTTCCAATCGAGGGAGAGGATCTCAAACTCGTGGGCGGGGATGATCATGGTGGAGCCAGGCTCCCGGACGTCCCAGATGCGGGCAGTGCAGTCGCCGGAGGCGGAGGCGAAGACGTCGGCGTGGCGGGGGTTCCAGGCGGCGGAGTAGACGCAGTAGGTGTGCTCCTTGAAGGTGCGGACGCTGGCGGGGCGGTCAACTGTCCAGAGCTTGACGGTGTCGTCCCAGGCGGCGGAGAGGAAGGAGTCGCGGCGGGTGGGGTTGTAGTCCACGCTCTGTACCTCGCGCGTGTGCTCTTGGAGGGAGCGGAGGGGGTTGTTGGCGGGGGGGAGGGAGGAATCGTAGAGCTTGACGGAGCCATCTGCGACGGCGGCCACGAGGAGGGAATCGTGCGATTCGGACCAGGCGAGGTCGTAGACGCCGTCGGCGGTGTCGAAGCAGGCGATTTCGGATATGGGGGCGGCGGGGGAGGGGGGGAGGGAAAGGACGTGGAGGCGGCCGTTGCCGAGGATGCCGAAGTTCTGGGCGGTGGCTACGGCGAGGCGGTTCTCGTAGAAGGGGCTGAACTTGACGGAGTAGCCATTAAAAGGGGTTTTGAAGATGGGCATCGCAGCGGCGGCGACGGCGGCGGTCGGTGGGTCGGGGTCTGCGCTTGTAGTTGTAGCTCAGCTGGACTTTGGGAATTGCTCGTCGGATCGGGGGGCGAGGCCGAGGTCCTTTTTCCTTTTTTTAATTTTTTAGTTTTGTTATTTCCCAAAAAAAAAACAAAAGATATTCAGCAGAAAGGGTTACTTCCAAACCAGAGAAAAAAGAAAGCTTTTATCCTTTCTCTTTTGGATATTCGTGATGAAGTTTTATTTTTATTTTTATTTTCTAAAAATTGTAAATTGAATATTTTCAAATACATTCGCAATTATATATAAAAAAAACAGTTATTCGTTTGTTTGTTAATAACGTCTCTCTATACACACACATAAATAATGTCCAAAAAATGGCAAAAATTTCAGGATCATGTCTCCGGTTAGGGATGAGCAAATAGGATCGCCCGAACCGAAACCGCCTGGACCGGACCTGAACTAGTGGCCCCGTTCTCGATTCCTAAAATTGAAATTATTAATCAGGCGATCCGGTTCTAGATTTCAAGGATATAAGATTGGACCGAACTGCTCGGACCGAATTGGTCAATGTTTCTTAATTTTTTAAAAGTAACTCTAATCATTAGTAGAGTAAGTTTTATAACAAATTATAAAGGATCGATCTTCATCTATCAAAAATGAATAATCCCAGATGTATACACATACACAAGTAAATTTTATTGTAAACAAGATCCTGAGCAAAAAAAAATTTTGAATGAAAAGGAAATAAGGAGAAAATTTTGCAAGTCTAAAATTTGTATAAATTTGTCATATCCAGTCCTTGGAGTCGCCCGAGAACCAAACCGGATCAGAGTGGCCGATCTGGTCCACGATTTCAAAACATAGGTACCGAGACTGTTGGTCTGGTTCCCGGTTCTTGAGGAGAATCGGACCAGATCGGGAACCGTTCACCCCTATCTCCAGTCACTCTTGGTTGTATTTACTAAAGCGAAAGTCCGAGATTTCTTTGACACATTCCTATTTTTTCATAAAAGTAAATCGGGCTGTTAGGAAAATTGAATCGAATGGAGGAGGTGAATTCACGAGCGATCTTTTTTCCCCCTAACGCCGTTCGTGAATGCGACATACAAACAACAACTCTCTTGTCCATGCATACTAGAGCAAAAACAGCGTAAGCGAGAGGATACATGGATACATTGTTGAGCTCGGGGCTTGCTACGTTATTCGGGGCCTCTATCTATGCCACTCAAACAATTTGGTGGCGGCGTTTACATCAACACTATTCGAGTGTTCGGCTTTTCCATTATCACTCCATAGATGTTCTTGGATGTAAATTGGTGTTACAAAGCAAAGTCGTCACATGCAGACGTTACACTTAAACCGGTTGAAAGCCCGGCTTGTTGCGAAAGGATTTCGTCGAGACGAGGGGCGTTGAAATCCTAGAAACTCTTAGTCCGGTAGTCAAACAAGCCACCGTTTTCGTTATCCTATCCATCGCAGCTATTCAAAACTAGGAAATTAGCCAAATTAGCTGCCAAGAATGTTTTCCTACACGGCGACCTCTGGGTTTCGTGATTTATCTCGCCCTGATCATGTCGGTTTACTCCGGCGTGCGCTGTTTGGAGCCTCAAATAAGCTCCAGGGCATGGTTTGACATGATCAACGGCTTTCTTATAATAATATAGTTCTTTTGCAGCACATGTTTGTATATCGTCATGGATGTCATTATATGATTCTCTTTGGAATAAGGACAATATAAGTATCACAACATTTGTACGGCACTTAGAACGCATATCCAACCTGGAATGAAAAGTGCATTTTCATCTTGTTTTCATTAACATGGATGAGTCGGAATGAATGCGAGTCAATATGAAATAATGAACGATTCGAGCTTGATACCTCGGCTCCCCGTTTCCACTGCCGATTATATGATCCCGTATTCGCCTTTGTGCTTTTACGCCTTTATCTGAGTCCAAGCATCGCCAAGGAACCTAGTAATTCTTCACATCCACAATTGCTGAGCAATACAACGCCATGACGAAATTTTTCGATTTCTTGAAGCACAAGGCAATCTTAACGGTATGAAAACCGGAAAAAAAAAAAACAAAAACAAAAACCAGGGCCGGCAGAAATTTTTTTATCCGGACCCGAACTTACCGGCTCGAGTTCATCATAGCCATTGGTTTAGCAAAGCTCATAAGTGAAACCGGCAAGATCAATCGACTACTGTGGCTGGACCGGCAATTGAGTGGGGTGTGAACTTAATTCCTGGACGGAGACCCTCATGTTTCATTGCTTAATCCTAGTTTCTTTTGCTTGAAGGAAGGCGGTGATTTCTTCGTTAATTTGACCATCTCTTTTGGCCTTCACTCCATAGGTAGATGATGGGGCCCCCACCTTCTCACTCCCGCTCAGTGTAGTACGGCGAGGCGAGCGAACCGGCTTCGCTTCCTTCCCATGAACAGCGACCCTTGGCCACCGCCGGATCCCGCGTGATCCTTCCTCGAATTCTGGACCCCACGATGGCACGCTTCCCATTACCCACCCCCCCGGTCGGCGTTGCGTGGCATCTCACCGTCCATGTAGGACGATCCAAATGCTAGAACCGGATATAATATAATAGAATTTTAAAGATTTTGTCATATCATATTATTGTCAAGTGTAAATTTAAAATTACATATTAGAGACGAACTAGTTAAAGCTACTTTTTTTTTTTTTTTACTTTTCCTTCATCCTATCAATAGTAGATGCGTTAGGGGTGAGTAAGGCAGATCGACCGAATTAAAAATCGCCCGAACTAGCTAGTTTGGTCAGGTTTCAAGGGAAATCGATCATGTTCTCAATTCTTAAAATCAAAATTGGTGATCGAACAGTCCAGTTTCTTGTTCTATGGGAGAATTGGACCTATCGGACCGGCATTTTTAGGATTAGAATTCAACCCTCATAGTTAGGCAAGTCATAAATTATTGAAAATCTAAAAATCCAAAATCATTTCAAACCCTAGCTAGCAGAGAAATATAACAACAAAAACATGCAAAATAATCCTTGAGAAGTGTGACGTGTTGCGAGACTTTAAAAAGCATGCACATATACAAAAGGGTTTACTGGTTCCACCGAACTGTTCGGTCCGGACCCCCATTTCGAAAACTAAGAATCGAGATCACTGGTCCGGTATCAGGTTTTGAGGGGAAATAGGAATGGATCGGGAACTGATCACCTTTAAGGCGCATGGCCAATCAATCTAAGTGACTGTATTGCTTACTTTGATATAGTGCTGGATGGATAGGAGAAAGGCATTGTAGCGAAAATTGCTTATGTAGTGATTGTTGAAAATTTTGTTGAAATTCCATGTGGAATTCTTAACAGACAGGTTTGTTGTCTTATGATTGCTTGCCCATAGAAGGGTGCTTTTCCTTGAAGGTGGTTTTGCCTACACAATCTTCCTTGCTTAAGAAAAAAAGTATGTGCTACCTGATTAAATTGTACAAGAATCTCTCTTCTAGTATTGAACTAGATGAGTGATCTGCAATTGTATATTTGACAAGCTATGTTGGGCTATATCTTGGCACTCTTCCGGATTGAAGGTATCAAACTGATGCTGCGCGCTCTCGATAAATGGTATTAGAGTCAAAAGTTGATAAATGACCACTTCCAATATATACCGGTGTTTGGTGAATATATCAAGAAAGAAATCTAGTGACCAATGCGATTTTTGGGCAGGTGGGCATTATGGTATTGTAATGCGGGCTCGAAGGTAGACTTTATGGTTCGATCTCAAGAAAGAGCCCAAAATGAAGTTGGGCGCTGATAGAGTTTCAAGTTGAGATATCTTGATGCAGATAGATAACTAGATTAAGGAATAGTAGACCTAAAACTATACTCAAACATAATGGGAAGATTGTTGAGATATATGTGTGAATTGTATTAGATAAATTGATGTGATGTTGATTAATTAATATACCCTAGTTTGTTCGTAATTCATTGGCTTAATTTTTTGAGTAAATGTGGATCTAACTTTGACAGGTTCAAACTTGGACTCCTTCTTGGTGATCTTCCCAGGCGAAGGTAATGGGCTTCTGTTGTCCGCTCCCAATAGATAGATTCTTATGTTTAATAAGATATCCAGTTAAAATCATATTTACTCAAAAAATTGAATCAATTTGTTATGGGCTAACTCAGATATATTAATTACTCAATACAAACCAATGTAACTCACACGTGTAGCCCAATAAAATTTATCCCAAACTAATTTTTTAACAAAAAAATTTCAAAGTGATACACTTGTAATAAATTTACTCAAAAATAATTCTTTTCCCACCAAAAACCTCAATTAATATGCATGTAATAAATTTATTCTCTATTAGTTTGTGTTAAATTTGGCTTATGTCACTAGAAATTCTAAATTGGTATACTTGTGATAAATAAAATAAAAATATTAAACTAGTATACCTGTCAACTGTCACTTGTTATCTAACTTCGCAATTTGACAGTGAAAAATTCTTATTATTGCAATGTGATATTTGCATTCAAAAAATAGCCAGCGATCCAAAATTTCAAAAACAAGAATTGGGTTGCGCCATGCATAGGAGAGAGTATACAATAATAATGCATTTGGCTAATTGAACTATCCATGTGACTTAAAGCTCTCACAGCCCAAATATAACGACACAATTATCAAGGGCGCAATAGCTCGTCATGCAGGCCTCATGTTGGTGTTCCAAAAGTACCCTTTTGAAGTCCTGGAGATGAAGGTTCCTCTTGAGTTGACATATAGTGCGACTTGTGAGATATATTGGGTCATATGAGATTTTCCCGTTCTCTTCCACCTATCGCGATATCCTCTGTTTCTCCCAAACAATACTTTGAATTATCAAAAAATTGGAGTTTGATAATTTGATACAATATAATAAGTAGAAGTATAATAAAGAAGGAGGAAAGAGAAATAAAAAAAAAAGAGTAGATTCAACCGCAATGAAATTCCGGTTTAGTCTTCAATTCCATTTAGAAATAATACTGTGAGAACAAAAATATGTCTAGGGCAAAAAGATCACACAAGATCTTTTAATAAAATACTGTACATTAATTCAAATAAAAACTTTCAATATATTTTGGAGATAAAATTCAATTCGAAGGTCAACATTATATATTTCGGTTCAACAAAAGATGTGATTTGTAAAAAGTAGTTTTGTTGATTGGTTAATTGGCACGAACTCATTCAAAAATTTCATCTAATTGGGCACATCTGACATATATTTTCACAATAGCAGAATCACTATAACGGACTCTATTGACTTCCTCATCAAAAAACTCAACAGTTACACATACATGTTCAACACTACTTTGATTAAGATCATATAAAATAGGTCATAATTAAAAGGAATTAATGAATAACTTAGTAAAATGACTGACTACTATGGATGGTTCGATACTGAATAAACGAGTATCTTCTCTAGATAGAAAAAGATTCTTTTTGAAAATTAGTTTTGTCCCATGTGCTAAAGCTTGAAAAATTCTCAAAGGACTGGCGTATTCGGGACCAATACGTTGTTGTATTTTTGTAGATATTTCTCTTTTTAACCACAAAATTACGAGTACACCGATTGGAGTTTTTGTGATACTAATCCTAAAATTAATTGCCGGTTAGTGTAGGTGGGAAAGTCGCGTGAAAAGCATGTAAATGGAAAGGTTAAAAATAAAATAAAATAGAGAATTTTGGGAGATGGCGTGGTTTAGTGTTAAAGTAGGACTTTTGCAATGTTTTGGGTGGGTCTATGTTTAATTTCATATTGTTTAAAGTTAATTTATGGTGCATCTAATATACCTAGAGTCATATCGATAAAAGGTCATGTTATTTTGAATGGAAATAAATAAGGAAAAATGATAATAATCCCACGGTAAAGTTGTTGTCCCCTTGATAGCCCTAATCTCTCTATTTCCGGCTTCACCTCTTCGGAATACTTAGCTAGTCATTTTATTGGTCGTTTCGTGCTATTTAGTTTAATATAAATAGGCACAATTAGTTTAAGGTGATGCTCTCGATGATCTAGTCTCGGAGCATGATAATAAGGCCGTGACAAGGTCGCGTGTATTCTTTATCCGATATAATGGCGGGTTTTACTTTTTTTGCACTTTACATTCCGTCTTCCTTATTTACATACTCATCTCAATTTGGTGTATTGTTTATCCTGTTTGTTCGACCGCTATGTGTATATTGTGCTCAAACATGCATGATCATTTAGTGTAATGTACCTAGGAGGTTAAAATTTGGGAAGATAACTTGAAAACCACCTTTTTATTTTTGGGACAAAGAAATCAAGTTTGGATTCCGAAAGGGCACTAATTGGACGGTGAGATTTCATCCTTGAAACATATTGATTAAATTGCAAGTGAAATTAGATTTTGCTTGCAAGAATAGCGAATGTGTTGGTTCAATCCGACGAAAATATGACTTGAATTTGAGAGTTCATCGTTATAGCCTGATCGTTTACTATTCATAATGAACATGACCAAGCTTGCTAATTTGTCATCCTTCCCGACCTAAACAAAAAATTTTCCCGTCAAAATTTATGCTGTCTTGACAAAAAGAAGAAGAGGAGGAAGATATCAATATAAATATTAAAAAGATTATAAAGATCCATATATATATATATATATTTATATTTGTATTTGTATATAAAAGTAGTGGGCCCCAAAGGTCATCCTTTATTTATTATCTCCTTAAGGAAAAGCCTAAACCTCTTTCCTTTCCATGCTTTCTTCCTTCCTCATTATCGGCAGCAGCCCCCCCGGTTCGGCGCCCACCTAACGTTTTTCAAGACCAACCAACCGAAGCCCCAAAAAGGACGAAAGGCAAAAAAAAAAAAAAAAGGAAAAGAAAAAGAAAAAGAAGGGACAAAGAGAAATCGACGACGACATGGAACGACCCAACAACGATCGACGGTCAAAGTTCGATCCGGTCGCGACCACAGCAAAGGAAGAAGAGAAGATGCCGTTTCCAAAACGCAAGGCGAGCCGAGCCGACGACCGAAGCCGGCCCACGAAGGGAAGATCCGATTTGTCCTCACGCGCTCCCCTTCCCCGGCGACTCTCTCTCCTCCCCTTTCCCGTATTGCCCCTCATCACCATTACGCACGCGTCTCGTATTCGTCACCGGCAGCCAAACACCGACGCAATTTCTCCCCTACCATTCTCTCCCTCTCCCTCTCTCTCTCTAGAAGTCCCTCTCCCGATCGGAACCAAAAAACCCTAGCACCTCCGCCGCCGCCGGTACCGCACCGATCTCCGCCGCCGCTCCGGTGCACCGCCACCGCCCACTCCGCCGCCTCCCATGGGGGACCTGATCGAGTACGTCTCCCCGTCGCCCTCCCAGAACGCCCGCCCCCTGCCCGTCCGCGAGGACTGCTGGAGCGAGGAGGCCACCGCCACCCTCATCGAGGCCTGGGGCCGCCGCTACGTCGAGCTCAACCGCGGGAACCTCCGCCAGAAGGACTGGCAGGAGGTCGCCGACGCCGTCAACGCCCTCCACGGCCACTCCAAGAAGACGCACCGCACCGACGTCCAGTGCAAGAACCGGATCGACACCGTCAAGAAGAAGTACAAGATCGAGAAGGCTAGGATCTCGTCCTCCAGCGGGGGACTCGCCTCTCCCTGGGTCTTCTACGACCGGCTCGACGCGCTGATCGGATCCAGCTCCTCCTCCTCGTCGGTGGCGAAGAAGGCCTCGCCGTCGCCGTCGGTGTCCCCCCTGTCGCCGCCGGTGGCCCTGCCGCTTCCTTACAAGAAGACGCCGTCCCCGGTTTTGGCTGCCGTGGCACTGCCGCAGAAGAGGCCGGCGGTGAGGAGCGACGAGGGCTACTTCAGGAGGAATTACTCCGCGGTCGCGGCTGCTGCGGCCGCGGCAGGGGTCGACGACGAGGAGGAGGATGAGGAGGAGAGAGAGGAGGATAGGGATAGTGAGGAAGATGAAGGAGAGGGGATGAGGAGACTGGCGAAGGCCATCGAGAGGTTCGGAGAGGTGTATCAGAGGGTGGAGGCTGAGAAGCTGAGGCAAATGGTGGACTTGGAGAAGCAGAGGATGCAGTTTGCTAAGGATTTGGAAGTGCAGAGGCTGAAGATGTTTATGGACACGCAGGTTCAGCTGGAGAGGATAAAGCACGCCAAGCGCTCAGGCTCTGATGGTGAGGGAAAAAATAAATATTTTATCTTGTGTACGTGCGTGTGTTATTTAGATGTTGCTGAGAACAAAATATTCAGATTATTCTTGGTTAGCCCATATATTTTTCTTATTTGTTTTTTTTTTCATGTTCATTTGCAGTATTAACGTGACATCAATTGATGGGAAAAGGGAATATCTTCATTGTGGAACCCTTTGCAAAATGAATGATGGATTGCTTTCATTTTCGTGGATTTCCACTTTCTTTACTTGATTCTGGGGATTCAATAATTTTGGCCTTTGAGGGTAGATGTTCTCCTTAATTGTTTAGTGTTCATAAGGGTTTACAGCACATTGTCACCGAGGTCCTTATACTGAATAGCATGATGGATTGTTTTCATTTTAATGGATTTCCACATTCTTTACTTGATTCTGGAGATTCAATAATTTTGGCCTTTGAGGGTAGATGTCCTCCTTGATTGTTTAGTGTTCATAAAGGGTTACAACACATTGTCACTGAGGTCATTATACTGTATAGCATATATGTAGAATGTCAGATGTTCTGTTCAATTTCTTGGAAAATAATTTTGATGGTGGGCTTTTTAATCTTCTTTGGATGCAAGATTTAATTCGTGAAGAAACTGATGCCGCCCCCCTGATCTTTTATACAGATGCTGGGCACTGAACTTGGCAATTGGCATTTGTTTGCGTTAGATATCTTTGGTGGAGGGTTGGTTAATCTTAGAGGCATTTTCATGCAATGCTTGACCTCTTGTTGCGTTAGATCTGCGACTGTGGATCATCTGTTCTAGTTTGGAATTGTGTCTAGGGGAATGGATTCGAGCAAGCAATGTTAGATTTCCATGTAGCCAAAAACATGCTCTTGCATTTTGTCCCGAGTGATCTTGTTGGTATCTGTGGGTCAGTAATTGCTGTTAACGTGTACAGACTTAAAAGCTGCGTTGAGTTCTTATTCACAGTTTCTTGAGACTGAGATATTTGGTGGAAAATTGGAAGCACACGGCCAACTATTTTGGGAATTATTAGGTTATGTCCAGGTGGCAACGATAAGAAAGGCTCATAATTTCAGACTACAGATATGACCTCTATCCCCTGTTTGTAGATGGTTGCCCGCGTGCAGTTTACACATTCTGAATTCTATTACAGTGCATTGTGGGAGGGAGGATCCAATTTTGTTCTGGAGAATGGAGTGGGATTAAGTCTGATCTCCATTGTCAGAACATAATTCTTTTAATGCTTCATTTGTACTCTTGCAGAACATTGAAATTCTTTCTTTCAATGTTGGATTGCAATCTCAGTTACCTCTCCTTTTCCTTGTGACACTACTGATTTCTTTACGACTCTTTCTTCTTATCTACCATTCCCACTCAGCACCCTTTGAGATTTTGAGAAGAGTTGCTCTTTGGAGAGCACAATCAACATCAACACCTTTATCTCAAACTAGTTAGGGTCGGCAGTCGATGAACTCCAAAGAATCATAAAAATAAAAGCAGAATCAAGCGAGGGAAAAAAAATAAATGTGTAAAAATAAATAAATAAAAATATATATATCTATACCTATCTATCTATCTATACACTATACTTTCGCAACACTAATAGCCTTACTCCACTCCGTCCTAAGACAAACCGTACGGCAATCTATTTCCTACTCCATTAAATATTGTTTTACCGTTTTTCCCCAAGTAAGTTTTGGCCGATCTCTTGCTTTATTCGTGTTATGCTCTCGATAGCAAACTTTTATTCGTACCGGTGTATTAAGGGCCTTTGGAGTATATGCCCAAACCATCTCAATTTATGCTCTCATTTTTTCCGCCACTGGTTCTACGCCAATTTTTCGTCGAATCACTTCATTCCTTATTTTATCTATCTTTATATGACCATACATCTACTTTAACATCCTCATTTCCACAACTCCCATTTTATGCTCATGTTTCCTTTGTGCTGGCCAACATTGAGCTCCGTATAGCATGGCAGGTCTGACTGCTGTTAGATAAAATTTTCATTTTAATCTAAGAGGAATTTTGCGATCATACAAAAATTCCGATGCACTGCACCATTTCATCCAACCTACTCTGATTCTATGGCTTACATCCTTATCAATTTCTTCCTCCTTTTGTAATATTGATTCCAGGTATCTAAATGTATCTTTCTTGGGTACCTCCTGTCCGAGTATAATTACGGCTTTTTGATCCCCTTTTCCTGCCGTGTCAAACTTACACTTCAAGTAGTCCGTCTTATTTCGATTTAGTGTAAATCCTTTAGACTCTAACGTGCTTCTCCATACTTCTAACTTAGCGTTAACTCCAGCCCTGGTCCCATCAATAAGCACAATATCGTCTGCAAATAGAATACACAATGGCACCTCATCTTGAATATATTTTGTTAGCTCATCCATAACTAGGGCAAAAAGGTAAGGGCTCAAAGAAGAACCTTGGTGTAAGCCTACTGTGATTGGAAAATAACTTGATGTGCCATTACAAGACTTCACACATGTAGTAGCACCGTCATACATGTCTTTGATTGCTTCGACATACTTTGAAGGTATTTTTTCTTCTCAAGAATCCATCACAAAACCTTTCTTGGAATCATATCATACGCCTTCTCGAGATCAATAAACATTATATGAATGTCTTTCTTTCTTTCTCGATATCTCTCCATCAATTGTCGTGTCAAGAAAATAGCCTCCATGGTAGATCTTCCTAGCGTAAATCCAAATTGATTGACAGAAACCTTGGTCTCTATTCTCAAACGATGCTCATTAACTCTCTCCCACTGCTTCATTGTATGGCTCATAAGCTTGGTGCCTCTATAGTTAGAACAATTTTGGATATCCCCTTGTTCTTGTATATAGGCACAGGTATACTCTTTCTCCATTCATCAGGCATCTTATTAGTATGGAGGATCTTGTTAAAAAAACTAGTCAATCAACTTATTGCTACATCCCCTAAACATTTCCACATTTCAATAAGAATACCATCGGGTCCCAAGGCTTTACTAGCCTTCATCTTTTTTAATGCCTTCCTAACTTCCCGTTTTTAACTCTACGCACAAACTTTCTGTTTGAATCATCAGAAGCATCTTCCAAATCTACCTCACTTTTATTGCTTTCCCCATTAAAAAGTTTGTTAAAATAAATCATCCAGCTGCCCTTAATGTCTTCATCTCTTATCAAGAATGTTTGATTTTCATCCTTGATATATCTAACCTGTGTCAAGTCTTTAATTTTCTTGTCCCTTGACTTTGCAAGTCTATAGATGCCTTTTTCTTTTTCTTTGCTCCCAAGCTTGTTGTACATATCGGTGAAAACCTCACCTCTCGCCTCTCGCATAGCTTTCTTGGCACTTTTTCTCACCAATCTAAATTTTTGCAAATTCTCTTCATTAGAACATTTATGTAGGCATCTGAAACACTCATTATTCTGCTTAATTGCCTCCTGCACCTCTTCATTCCACCATTAGGTTTCTTTTGCTTGATGTTCATTCCCTCTACTTTCCCCTAACACCCTTTTTACTACTGTCTGGATGCAGTTAGACATCTCTTTTCACATCATATTTACTTCATTCTCCAGTCGCTACGGTACTTCCTGCAGCATTCTTTCCTTGAATTTTGTTTGTCTCTCCTCATGTAACTTCCACCATCTTATTCTGGGGTGCCGCGTACTTTTCTTCATCTTTTATACTTTGTTATACCAAACTTTTAAGACCATCAACTTATGTTGTGTAGCTACACATTCACCAGGGGATACCTTACAATTTACATATGAGGTTCTATCCTCTCTTCTGGCAAGAAAAAAATTAATCTGGCTACAATTTTGACCGTTGAGAAAAGTGATTAGATGTGACTCTATTTTTCTAAAAAAGGTATTTGCCAACATCAAATCATAAGCTAATGCTACACTCAAGATGTCTTCGCCAGCCTCATTTTAGTCCCATATTCAAAACCTCCATGAACTTTGTCAAAACCTCCACTACTCTGATTGACATGTTTATTTAGATCTCCTCCTATGAATTCCTTCTCCTCATGTTGCCTTAAAATTTCTTCCAGATCTTTCAAAAATCTGCTTTTCTCAAACGCTTGCAGTCTAACTTGAGGGGCATACACACTAAGTATATTCAGAATCAAATCCCCCACTACTAGTTTAACTAAAATAATTTTATTTCATGTTCTTTTAACATCAACACCTCTGTCCATTTGGAGAGCACAGTACGATGAAAAAAATGAATTCGTGTTTTGTTTAGTTAATTGATCATTAGCTATGGTAGGATTCCATCCTATCAATTAACTTGTCTTATCATGGGTCTGGTGTGATTATCAGTGAAATAACCAGCAGTATGTTCAAAGAGTTAAGATGGAATGTTCTTTTTCCTTTTTCTTACTTTGTGACGTGGGTTTCAAGTCTTGTGCTTTGAAGGTTCTGCTATCTGCAACGTTATAAGAATGGCTGCTTTTATGTGGATAGTCTCTTAACAAAATTAAAACCTGCGAAGTTTTTATTTGGTCAATGCTATATGGGCACTTATTTTTCCCCTTTCAAGATTAAGCACATACTCCTGAAAGAATGTCATTCAAGAAAGGGGAATTGACCAGTATGACAGTGTTGTGCAACCAATTGCGGTAATTTTTTTGCATCCAAGAATCAAGTACCGGGTTCCTTTATGACTAAGAGAGATATGAAGCCGAAAGAGCTAGACATTTTTCTTTCAAGTTGTTGACTCTTTGATGGTATTTGGGGTCTATCCTGTTGGTGAACTAGCAATGAAACTGTTAATGTCTTTAGATCATAATCAAGTTTGATCTTAAACATGCCCAGCCAATGCTTGTTGTAGTGGTAGAAGGCAATTTTTGCCATATCATTTGTACTACTTTTGAATAACGACATCAGACAATGAATGACTCATATAGAGATAATTTTCTATTTGCGAAGTCAACATAGAATGAGGAGATGTTAGCTATGAAAATTCTGCCATCTTTTGATGTAGAGTTTAGTAATCTCTGGAGGATGTGGTAGGCTCTGGCAAACCAATTGGATTGTCAGTGGCATTGGCTGCCATATTTTGCATGATGGGATGTTATACAATGTTTAGTTTGCAAGACCGAGCAACTTCTCAAAGAGTTTTATGATATTTGTAACTAGAGAAATTTGCAAAGGTACTCCTAAAGCTACATATAATGGAGTGGTCAGCTCTAGGCGGATGCATAGAATTGCTTCAAGTGCAATGATGGCTAGAATCCTCAGCCAACAGTATCAGCACATCCTAATGTTGATATTTGCCTTATTCTCTGTTAGCCGATGGGTAATTAGTGGCTAGTGGGGCCTTTTAGACACGCCTCAGCATTTGCTGAAACTGAAGAAGCAAAAAGATAAGGAGGAAAACTGAATGGGAAAGGTAAGAACCTGATAGAAGCGACAGCAGATAGAAGCTGAAGCAGCAAATATGGGTTGCATGGAAGTCAATTAAGCATCTGCTTGTCTTCATCTTCTTTCCACGTATGCTAGGCTTTGTCACAGTTAGGGTTCCTACAGCGGCAGTACTTAAAAGATAGAATTCATGAAACTGCCAATTTTTCAATTCATGTTGATAGACCATTTGCACAGGGCTCGATGTAAAAGCTTGCGTCATTTTCTGAAGTTTGTGGTGTTTTCCTGATTATATTGAGTTGATGATTGCTTGTTCATATAGTTTTGGGTGCTAAGTAAGGGTAGTTAACTCTAGTAGAGAAGAGGACTGAAAATCATCATGTCCAATAAGTTCGACGAGTGTTATGTCCTGCTAGTTAATTGATGTGTAGGAATTCTGTAGCTTAATGAGACAAGAAATTCTTGTGGTACTCTATAGTGCGATGACCAACTGTTACTGGCCTATGTAGTGGTTAAATGGTAGAGGTAAAGTAAAAAAGATGCTGAGTTGTGGTTTGAGCATTTTAATGGTTTTGAAACATGTTTTGCACTTCTGCTGATTAGTTTTGCAGATACGTGTTTTTGATGATGGTTCGTTTTTTCCTTTGTGACAGATATTTATAGCTAGCCTTATGGAAGTGATGCTGATTTCGCCGCCCTGTTGCGAGCATAGTTGTTGATCCCTGAATTGTACTACTAAGTGCACATGGAAAGTCCAGCTGATACCATCGTCACAAAAGTATAGGCGAAGAAGATTGTCGGAGCAATTTAAAGTTAATTTTGCGAACCTAATTATGGCATAGTTTTTCTCGTGCAATTTGCGCCTACCTGCCTGCCTGCCCTAGTAGTTGTACTACCATAACAATGTGAGTCTGTTCTTTTTCTTTTTCGTTTTCTCTCAATGTTTCCCCTTCTTCTTCACTCAATTTTCTTGTTAGTATTGTCTTTAGGAATCATTGTTAATGAATGATTTAGGTGAGTCCTGACTCTTTAATTAATTGAAGTAGCTAGTGTTGTAGAAAAGCATTGCTTCCGTCTGTCATTTGCTGTACAATGTGTCTTTGACCTGTGCCAAATGGCACCGTGAAGCGAACGAGAGGGGTAGCGGTCGCCTGGTCGGTCTTATGTTGCTCTGGTGAATTTGGATCTGGATTGGGATCAAATCTACTGGCGGACTCCGAATGTGGCCTTGTTATGCTTCCTTCTGTCGAGGGCATACGGGTCTCTGTTTTTTGACAGGTGATTCCCATATGCCTTCCTGCGTGTGAAACTTAAAATACTCCAACCATCAAAGCTACTCCAATTGAGGATTGATGTGTGCTCAAGAATGCTATGCTCTCTAAGAACATGAAGTCGTCCAGAAGCCACAATAAGTGCTTGTTTCGCTCCCCCTATTTCCCATACTAATTCATTTCGACTGTCATGTCGGCTCTCGCGAAGAGTCCTTCGTCGCAAAATATGCAGAAGCAATGTTGTTATAGAACACTTCCCCTGAGTCGGCCTTATTTACGTTTCCTGTTGTACATGCGGGCTTATGTTAGGAGTTATGCTACTGAAAACCGTCTGAATTTTTCTTTTTTGGTCATTGTGCAATTTGGTATTGCAACATTTTTCTTTCTTCCGACGAAGGGACTAGAATTTTCGAACATGGTTTAGTGTCAGAAGTTCGATAAGCACATGAAGGATTCGTTGATGTCGACACCAACACCGTTTAAATGATCGTTTGATATGTCGATGTCGATGTGGATACCGTTAAGTGTTGACCCCATTGGGTAATAACCTGGCGGGATGAAAAGATTGGTTTTCTTCAACCTTTCACCGTGAATCAAATTTCAAGCCCGGTTTAGTTTGTTTCGTGAGAAATAAATAATAAAAAATATATAATATTTAAAAAATCATCGCATTGCTTATAAAATGAATGAATAAAGACGAAAATTCATAGCTACGCAAGTGTATTTATATATGCGGTTTATTGTTAACGATGAATATACTTTCTCTATCAACTAATTATTTAAAGCGTTGTGGGTGACCAGCTTTATGAAATTGCTTTTTATGTTATTCATTTTAAGCAAAACAAATGGAGCGTAGAGAACCTTGAAATTCTTTCAAGGTTTCGTTTGTTTAAATAATAAAAAATATGTAATATTTAAAAAATCATCGCTTATATTACTTATAAAATGAATGAATAAAGACAAAAATTCATAGCTACGCAATAGTATTTATATATGCAGTTTATTGTTAATGATGAATATACTTTCTCTATCAACTAATTATTTAAAGCGTTGTGGGCGACCAGCTTTATGAAATTCTTTTTCAAGTTATTCATTTTAAGCAAAACAAATGGAGCGTAGAAATCGAGTTCTTTTGCTGACGAGAGTTTTCGAACTTCGAAAAATTACCATTTTAGACCATTGACCATTTTCATCTATGTTATCCTAGTCACTTGCTTTGCAAAGAAGTCCCTTGATGTCCGAACAACGGCATACTACAAAAATATCGGGTCGGACCGGATAGCGATTATTCCGATGGGATGATAATATATTATCTTTGCCTTATGGTTTTGGTGGTACATTTGTATATGATTCGAAGCCAGAACGTTGCTCTAAGAACGACTCGGATCGAATTGGGACACTAAATTTTTCTTTTTTTTTTTAAGTTCTTCCATATGATTTAGTTGCTGCTTCATCATTTGATCAATGACACGCGTGCAAGCTACATACATAAGACATTGATCAAGGAAATGCTTGCCCACTCCATAAGCCGAAACCTAAGTCAACTTTTGATGAGCAAGCAAAACATTCAAATGGGCTCGTACTAGTACATATGTTTGTTTACCTCTTGCATGAGGACAGAGATTAGGGACATCGCATTGCGAAATGGCAAGAAAGAAACTAAGATTTTGAGGTTTAGGCGAGGCCGAACGTGGTCATCCCGAGCTCCTTGAGGACATCGGCACACTCGGCAAGAGGCTCCTTCTTCATGTACCCGAGCGGGTTGGCCTGGCGAACCGGGGTGGCCATGCCGTTGTTCTTGGTGAGGCTGATCCTCGCGCTCTTCCTCAGGAAAGGATCGTTGCTGACTTCCTCGCACCCGGGCTGGCTGCTCTTGACGAGCACGATCTCGCAGATCTCCTCCTCATGCTCTCCATCCACCGGAAGGCGGTAGGTCCCGGAGTTGTCGGTCACACCCTCGATGCTGTAGGTTATGGTTCCGCCTTCGCGGTCCCTGCACTCTAAGCGCACCTTGGCATCTGCACGCCATATTGGAACCATTTCATGTGGACGTATGCTTGGAAAAGGGCGATGATATTGATGTAGGGAGCAAGTGAAACATTGAGGGATTTTGGAAAAGGGCAACCTAATGAGAATTTTGCGGAGCTTCAAATGAAAGCTATATGTACAAGTACTACAAAACAAGAACATTCGCATCGATGAAAATCTTTTGCCGCGAAAAAAAAGCCAAATATCGGGAAATTATGAACTTCGAGAGAGCTATTTCGCATTAAAATGTCGCTATTTTTTGTGCTCGGCCCTAACTAATAACTCGAGCCAACCCTGTAATGCATTTTATACAGTAGAAATCGTCGAGCTCGGCACCATATCTATAGTGTCGGAACGATGATGATATCGTGTCATTTTTGCAGTGCGATGAAGAAAATCCGAACCTGCCATGTCTTTGCTGACTTTGGTTATGAATTGGGTGCGGCAGGTGTCGCAGTAAACCTTGCCCTCCACAAAGAAGCGGTCGTCGCCGTACACGGCCCCGAGAAGGGACAGGAAGCATAGGGCCGAGGCCAAGAAGACGATAGCCTTGAGAGACTTTGCCATTGCTCCTGCTGGATGCGTTCCCGTTGGTTGGATCTTCTGGACTTAAAGATGGAGGTTAGTGTGTGGAGAGGAGGGGCTGGTCTGAGGAAGATCAGAGGGGCTTTTACCTTCTGTTATAAAGCCAAGTGAAGCTGTTTATTTTTGGGGAGGCCTTGTTATGTCCTAGTTGCAGTTATTTTTGTGCGGTGGTCATTGCCTACTCCTCCTGGTGGTTTGAAAATCTCTTTGACCCGCTTCTCCCTCCCTCTCTCTCTCTCTCTCTCTCTCATTTGACCCGCTGAGGGCACATGATGACCATTTCGTAGATCTTAGAGAGGATGGAATCTATGAAAAGATGATCTTCAAAATAGAGGGAAAACAATGTAGAGCCAAATCAGTGCCGCAGACGTTCTCGGCTGCCTGGCGAATTTCGACATGGGCGAGGAAAGTGTTAGCAGTATAACCCTGGCCGAGGCAGGCGGTGTTCTAAACAGATGGCTTGGAACAGCTGAGTGGCTATCGGAGTCGGGACCGACAATCTAGCAAAAGCCGATCAAAGTGACCTAGCACTGGCACAGGCATGAAAAAATTGCTGGGTATTGTCCGGTTGAGAGACATGCGAGAGTCCTGTGATCATACGAGGTTAGAGAGACGAGATTGTCAAGAGGGTTCTATCATTACATGTGCAAACTCCTACACCTGAGGAATTGCTTCAAGATGAAACATCATCCGCGGAGTGAAAGGAAGCAGACAATCATCATCTTGGGACAGAGATTTCGCGTCGATTCCAACATTGTCAAATAGAACATCGATTAGATTAGAACAGATTCTGGTTTCTACCCTTGAGGACCATAGGCGATCTGGGAAGCACAAGGGACCAACAGCCCCAAATAGATCAACAAGTAGGCCACAGCATTAGAAAAGAAGACAAAAATCCGATTGAGCAACCAATGATATTTAGTCATCTAACAAACGCTACATCCTCGATTAAACAGACTTACATTGTACAGCAGATTGTCCTTGGCATTAGTTTATCGGATTTCGTGACCATGGGAGCACAGAACAAGCACCAAACAATTAGCTTGTAGCAATATCCAAGCAAAAGAGGACGACGGAGCAGAAAAAATGTAAATCAAACAAAGGAAAAAGTCTATCAATATGCCTCCAGACGAGGAAACACCACCATCAAACCATTTGACTCCCTTTATGAGCTCCCAACCAACACTCTGCGTCACTGCAATGCACAAACCGGAGGTCAAAATAGAAGAGATTTATGCTATACTATCTGAGTAAGCAAATTAATCACCTCTGCATCTTCACCCCCAGCAGCTTTGGCAGCATTGTCAAGCTTCTGGGCATCTTCAGCTGTATCATCGGAGGCAAATGTGTAAACAACAGTGCAAACTCATTACCCATAGAATTTCAGATATCGAAGGACGAGAATACTATCACATAAAATCAGGGAGCAACTAAAAGTGCTCCATAAACCTTCAAAGAACAGAAAATACCTGGCAGGAGGGATGGTCGCAAGACAAAAACACTATTCACCATGCAAAATTTATTTGATGTTATCAGTCCAAAACAGAGCGACCAACAAATTCCGTGTATACCAGCAATTAAGGGTGCGCATGGCAACACTTACGCTTTAGAAATACCACCAGAAGCAGAAGTTGATTTATCAACTACTCTATCAAAAGCAGAAGTTGATTTATGATCAAAGAAAAATGTCTACTTCTGAAATTTCTATTTTTGAAACATTATTAACAAAATCTCCAGCAGTGGTGGTCGGTAGAGACCGGCGTCAGCGGCACTGGTGAACAACAACCGGCGATTGGCGATTGGCGGCGGCGGCGGTTGCGGCCCGCCGGCGACCGGCCGGCGGCGGCGGCGGCCTACCGGTGGGCGTTGGCCGGGAAGACCGGTGTAGTTAAAGAATTGATTTCTGAAGCTGAGAAGCTATAATTTTTAGTTTCTCAAAGTTGGCCAAAAATTCACCCATAAGTAGAAATATATTCCATAAGTGAAAAATCTCAATATTTTTACCAAACGGATTTCAGTTTCAGAAACACTTCTGAAGTGTCTTTACCAAACGGATTTCAACTTCAGAAGCACTTCTGAAAAAGAAATTTTGCTTCGAAGTGTTACCATGCACACCCTAAGACAACTTCTAGAATGGGACACAGTGCGAGGTAGTTTTGACAGGAGCGTATACTCAAATGGTCTTTTACTTGGTATACAATTTGCGTTAAAGAAAACAACAACAGAAGCTGTGTTGAGTGTGGACGTGTCATATCCAACAACACTACGAACCCACAGAACATATGACATGCATCTAACACAGCCCATGCATACTTTTTTGTTTTTTTACAAGCTCTATGGAAAATATAAAATGCTACTCAATTTTATTTTTTTTTGTTTAGTTAAGAAAAGATGAATCCAGATCTCCAACCACCAATTGCAACTTTAAAACCTATTTCAACAAAAGGAAGACTATGTGGTAGGCATGTGGCCATCCTTTTTTGCGATCATCCCTCCGTTTTCAGATCCTACTACTAGGATCAAGCTTTCACATCAAAGGACCACGCTTCACACTTTCATTAGACAGAAAGAAAAAGATAACCAAGTACCCTACTACCCAAAAGTGTGATATTAACCCACTTTAATGAGAATACTAAACGACCACACAAACAATACCAAGGACTCATCCCCCTCAATGAGGTCAAGATGAAGTATCGATTTGTTATTCAACAATCAATACATGCATACATTATTCGAATCCTCGTTGAACATTACATATATAGCGGACAGATCATAATCATATGACAGATTGGAAACGGAGACATCCTGAGCAATGATTTGCAGCACATGAACATAGAAAGTTCACGCCGTAGAATGAATGCCGTAGAATGAACTCCTTTCACTTGTATGTAGGAAGTTCATGCCTCAGAATGGACTCTTTTCACTTGTACATGTTCTCTGATTTGTAATTAGAAGATTATAGTAACTGACATAGAAGCTTGAAGGAAGTTCAGAAAACTAAGGTTGCATACGGTAACACTCTAGAAAAAGTGTTTTTTGTTCCCAAAGTGTTCCCAGAACACTTTGGGAACATAAACACGTATGGTAAAAAAGTGTTCCCCGAACACTTTTGAGAAACAAAAACACTTTTGGAGCAGAAACAAAAAACCAAAAAAAACTTGTTCGTGTTCCTAAAACACTTTCAGAAACACATTTTAAACATTTTTTAGAAACGATTGGGAATAATTTTGTTTTTGAACACTCTCTTCTCTTTTGTTCTTGCACGACGTTGACACTTGATTTTTTATCATTTTATTTTAGAAAATTAATTAAAAATACCAAAACAATTCATATAATTACAAAATCAATCTTGGAAGCTTTGGCCTAGCTTAGAAGCCAATTTTGAACAAAAAATATTTTTCATAATTTTTGACATTTTCTAGATTCATTTTATATATAAAAAGAGCCGAAAATCACGAAAAATAGCATTCGTGGTCAGAAAAATGCGCAAATTTTATTGTAATTCCCTTTTCATTTTGGCTTCTTAAAGTTTTAAATTCAGTTTGGGACCACATGCTTCATTGAACAGAATCTTAAATTGAATAAAAAATTTCATTTTAAATCATTTTAGCCAAATTTTTTTACTTTTAGAGTCATGAAATGAGACTTTGATATCTTGCATCTCATTTTAGTTTTCATGTTTGAAAAAATTGCACAATTGGACTAAAAGGAACTAAATGCACAAATATAGGGGTCTCCATTTAAAGGTAATCATATTTTTTTGAAACATTTACGTGTGACTCCTAATTGTAATTTTTCCTATTTATAGAAAATATATTTGATGTTCTCGTTATCCAATTCTGATTTGTCTTCTCTTTCAGTTTTTTTTTTAGTTGATCTCGTTCATATTATAATTTGATAAATCGTGCATAAATTACTTATACATATATTGGTTTAATTTAATTTAGCAAATTGAACAAATGAGATTTAATTTGATTTAGTAGGTTAAAAAGATAAAGGCATCTTAATTTTAATATATATATAGTCCCCTAAATTAAATGAAAAAATTAGGAACGATTTTTTTCCAATTACCAAACGCGTTTTTTCTTTTGGTTTCGAGAATAGAAATTTTATGTAGTTACCAAAAGCATTTCTTTTCTTTTTTTGTTCCGACAACAAATTTTTTTTACAGTTACCAAATGCGTTTGTGTTCCCAAAAATCGTTGCCAGAAACAGAAAAAAGTGTTTCTGCTCCAAAAGTTGTTATCGGAACAGAAACGTTACCATACGCAGCCTAAATAGTCCTCAGGGTAAGTTTCCGATGCTTATGGACAGTCTACCTTGCTGCGACACCATATCGAGGGGTGGACAAAATTTAATCCAGTGGAATGTCAAATTAGAGTAATATAAAGTTCTTATCGACTTCAGTAATATTTAACCTTCTTAACGGAACGCTTAACAGATAATGCGGTAAGAAACCTAGCGGTAGCATGGACCAATAGAGACACTAATCACAAGCTTAAATGAAGGGGAGAAGAGAAAGCTTCAAAGAGACATTTAGATGGGGATAAACTTCTAGACTAAAGCCCTAATTTAGGGAAGTCATTCATCAAACCCAAACACAAAGGTCTGCCAATGCATGGGATCTAAGGAAGTGTCGGACCACTTCGATTTTGAGGTACAAAGTGTTAAAACTAGAAAAACATTTCTATCAAAAGATATAGTATGAAAAATTAATAATGATTTGGTCGCCAACGATAAATTTAATCTGCATAAAAGCTCTGACAAAAAAATCTGCAAAAGAGCTATAAAAAAGCAAAATCTAAAGACACTCTAGCATTGCAGATATCGCTTATTTACCTCCATCCTCAGGGATGTCAGAAGTCCACAATGTTAGATTATCCCTTAGAAGCTGCATAATTAATGTGCTGTCTTTGTAGGATTCCTCACTCAAAGTATCCAACTCTGATATCGCTTCATCAAAAGCCTGCTTTGCAAGGTGACAGGCCCTGGCATACAAGTTGTCCCATTAGATGGGCTCATGTTGGTTGCTCAAAAGAAAATTGACGAGCAATGCAGCACATACCTTTCAGGAGAGTTCATGATCTCATAGTAGAAGACAGAAAAGTTCAATGCCAAACCCAATCTGATTGGATGTGTCGGGGATAGATCAGCCTCTGCTGTTGTGGAAGCCATCTGTAACGAAAAAAGCATTATGGTAGCTCAGACTCATTAAACAAAGAAAGATGGAAATCAACGCATACTAGAAGTACAGACTCCCGATCAAAAAAAAAAAAAAACCTAAAACATTAAGAGGAGTACGGACAGACAATACAAACTCCAGAATCCAAAAGACCCGTTCGAAATGTGCAAAGAACGTACTTCTATTTTTTTTCAAGAAAAACATTAGTTTGGCAAGCCTTCATGAGGACATCTTTCTTTCATAATGATGCTTTTCGTTATTTAACACTTGAATATTCTAAAAAAAAGAAGAAGACAATATTAAGGCATTTTTTTTCCCAAAAGATGCTTTTTTCTTACAAGATATGGCCATTTTCTAAACTAAACGACGACAAATATAGAATTATCTCTTCTAATTAAAATTCTCACATTTCTCGATTGACTAGTGCATAATGAAACTGAATCAGAAACACAGTGACACAGGAAGCAAGCAAAGCTTGAGTCACAAATGAGGGCAATAACTAAATATGAATACGTCCATCATTCATATGAAGTACATCAGCTAGTATTAGAATCTGCAAGAAGATTCAAAGCATTGTCAATCTACTCGCAGTGAAGGGAATTGTAATCCCTTCTTTATTCAATAAAGCTGTGGCAAACTAAATCACAGGAAGACGAATAAGGGGCCATGCTCATGCAACCAAATGATATTTAAGGACCTTTTTTCTATCATTTTTAGACTTCGTTCGGTCATCTATACAATCATTTACCCACCCATTGGACTAAACTAAACACATGTGACTTTTACCATTTCTAAAGCAATTACTATGATAAGAGAAGCACCTCATATGCTTTCATAGACTGATCAGCTGCCTCCTTTCTGTCATCACCAGCCTTAAACTCGGCCAAATACCGATAGTAATCTCCTTTCCTGCAAGATATAACGCACTCAAACTCCTCAAATCCTCAACAGATGCAATAAACAACACAAAGATCTGAAACATGCAATAAAAAAAAGTCGCTCACATTTTATAAAAAAACACGGCCGATTCCCCGGCAGCACATGAAGGAATCAAATGCTCATCGATAACCTCCATTACGTCCCCACAAATGCTCGCCAGCTCGGCCTCAACCTTCTGCCTGTACTCCTTGATCTTCTTCACATTATGCTCGTTCCCTTTTGAGTCTTCCTTTTGCTCGATGGAAGAGAGAATCCTCCAAGACGCTCTCCGTGCACCGATCACATTCTTGTAACCAACGGACAGCAAATTCCTCTCTTCGACCGTCAGCTCGACATCAAGCTTCGCCACATTCTTCATCGCTTCAACCATTTCTGTCACATTTAAAACGGCCAAAATCTCCAATCAAGCTCACATCCCGCGACAACCGACATGAAGCACCAAACCCCCCATTTCCCAACTTAGAAAATCCCAACATAGTCGACGGCTACTTCACTCTAATGAATCGAAACATCAGAAAACACAAAAGAAAAGGGCACCCTAGTCAACAATAACACTATGAACGAGATTGAGAACGACATATCGATCACAGGATCAGATGCAGAAGCCCCCTAACAAAAAAAAAATCCAAATTTGACTAGCGTAGCGAAAACCCAGCAACGAGTCAAACGTCAAGAGCAGCAAGAGATCAAAACAGATCGATCTCGAGAGAGAGAACAGGAGAAACGAACCGTCGTAGCGTTCAGCTTGCTCCGCGAGCTTGGCGACGTAGACGTAGCCGTCTCTTTCCTTCGTCGACGCCATCTCTGCTAAGCTTTCTCTCTCTGAGACCGTAAAGTAATTTCTCAGTCTCTCACTCTCTCTCTCCAACCCCTCAAATGGCTCTGTACTTTGTCGTGAGGCGACTGGCTGGTGAGGAGAACGACGCGGTGGACGAGCGTCGCGTGTTGCGGTTTGGTCTCTGGGGGGTGGGCCCACTGGGAATAATGTGCAGCCACGAGTGCCATGCGCGCGTGATTGTCACGTCGGTCTTATGCCACACCGACCTCCTCTGATTCTCCGTGGAGATGGAGCGCGTGATTCAATCGGAAGGCCAGCGCGTGCGTTAATAGGCGAGAGAGCCTAATTTCAAGGGCTGTATTGTCTTAAAGACTTAAAGCTTTTCATTTTTTTTACCAAAAAAAAAAAACAAGATTTTCATTTTTTTCCTCTCTTTTTTTTAATTGCTGTAAACAAATAAAAAACCATGGGAAATAGGAGAAACATATTTGGCTGAAATACTAATAACAAAAAGTTAAACATTAATTGACAAATTAAACAAAAGAAACAAATGTTCAAATTTTGATAATCAACACTGAACATTGTCAATATCAACATCAACAACACATTTATCTCAAACTAATTGAAGTCGACGGTTGATAAACCCCAAAAAATCATAAAAATAAAAACAGAATCAAAAAAATAAAAAGAGATAAATATGTAAAAATAAATAAATAAATATCTATCTATCTATCTATACGCTACCTATCCACAACACTGAACAATGTAATTTTGGAAAATGATTACGCATTAGTTAAACAAAATCAAAAAAGGCTTCAGTAATAAAATGGTGCAATGGTAAAAATTAGCCACTCAATACGTATATTTGAAGTCTCAATGGACGTGAAATATGATACCTAAACATCATGAGAGTAACATGTTGTTCTCAACTCAAAAAATGGGAAATTATTATACCAAATCTAAGATGATATTTTTTGAATATTTTTTTATTGATTTCATTTTCTCGTACTGACCAAAAAGACTATTTAAAAGTAGATAATGAGTATCTGATTTTTGTACTTCGACTTGGTATCATTCCTTTTCACTTAGTTGCGATTCTTTTTCTTAATTTTTTTTTTCAATATTTCCATTAATATATTCATCAATTTCTAAACAAAAAATTAAATTATAACAGTAAATGAACTACGGGAAAATTAAATATCTTTCCATAATAATATATGAGTATCCAAAATTTTATTATCATTTTTATTAATACTTATTGCAAATTTTGACCATCAACGCTCATGGTGGCGCGATATCACTGGAAACCCCCTTGTCGATGATCGCCGCTTTCAAGAGACTAATTGCGCGACACGACGAGCCTGATTGAATTTTTTTAAATGATGGGCACCAGCGCAATTGTCATGAATACACTTTCAGAGTATACTTATGGGCTGACCATTTAGGTGGTCTACTATTTTGAAAAGTAGTTCTTTCTCTCAAAAAAAAAAATTAAAAAACCAAATACTTTTAGTGTCGTCAAACCCTTTGCAAGATGCTCCAGAAAATGTACTTTTTATTTATACCAAAAGAAGAGTATATTTGACCCAAAAAAAAAAAGAAAAAGAAAAAGAAAAAGAAGAGTAGACAGACCACATCATTGTATTCCCATTCGACAGCTTGTGCTTAGGCAACCAGAAAAAGGATGGATTCGCCATCGTCTCCCCTCGAATCTTTCAATTCTCTTGTGAAGATTACATTATCGAATTCTAAGTAAACACATCAGATGAAAATTAAAAGGAAGTTATGGATCCGGATCGCCTAAACTTTCCTTAAAAATTTAGGCACCCAACCTTACAATCTAATCTGTTCATTTTTAAACGGACGACCCAAATTTTCGATTTTTATGGAGCAATTTTTTAAAATTTTTATATATTTTTTTATTAATTATAATCTGAGACATCTATTCATAACACAAACGGCTTAAATTACAAAATTAGACCTAAATTTCCAAGAAAATATTAGACGATTTATTTCCACCGTCCAATAATAGAAGGGTCACTCTGGACAAAACAGTTCATGTGTCAAATTGGGCAGACCATCCCTCCTCCTTTCCTCCTTTCCCAAGCCAGATTTGCACCTCCAGTCCACAGATGACAAACTTCCAACAGTCCAATTGCAAGGAGCGCATCGTACCCGGCTTGATTTTGAGCGTCGCATGAACTGTACCGCAGCGATATTGCCTCAAAATGGCTTCCGAAAATGTCAAGGCTAAAAAAGATGTGGCATCTGAATATTGTTGTATCTAGCGTGACCACTCGTGGGACAAGGTGAATGCCCCCCATTTTACCCAGGTACAAAGGAAAAACAGTATATGTGAAACCCAGCTATAGATATTAGGCATAAACAAGGCCGTCTCCTGAACTAAATGCCGGTAATCAACTGGATATCAAGTTAACAAGAAGAAGTTACCCTTCAGAGAGGCTGTGCGAATTTCAAAAACATGAAATATTAAATTTCATTGCTCAATATGATCCTTGAAAATGCAGGCTCAAGACGGATGAGAAATAACATTGTGAAAATTTCATGTAAACTTTGGATCTACCACTGAGGGATTTTCTGCATTTTGCTTTTCTTGACTAACGCCTGAAGGCACATCTAAGGAGTGCCGTCTTCCGCAAGGATTGCAGTCACAGGTGCAACACAAAAAGGAAAAGGGAACTTTACGAATGGCGAACTAAAGCACCAGCCCAGCAAACCAATAGCATTTTCCATCAATTCACGACACCAATATGTACATTTAGACATTACACCTGCTATAAGCTTGCAGCTATTATTGTGGAGGACTCTTGTTGTTTCAGGCTGTCAGCAACATGAGCAACCACTCCAGCACCAGCATTATGAAGCCATTCATTTTTCACCTGCCCAATTACCAAAATCATATCAGGAGTTGAATCGAAGGAGAAAATCACTACCACTAAGAGTAGGTAGTAGAAAAAGAATACATGAATGTTGTTATGGGCCAGGAAGGGCCAGAATGCCGAGTGAAAGCTGACATCAACTTTTTTCCATCCTAACTGTTGTAAGCCTTGTATCATCTCCTCTGCATTATTTGGAAAACTGTGACCCCGCTGGTACACAGCATTGAACATGGAAACATATGAACGGTGATGGAGAACATTGGTTTCAACTAACATAGATTGTTACCTTCCATGATTTCATGGTACTCGACGGTATTTTTTATGCTAGGTTCATTCTGCGCAACCTCCTTGGCTTTTGCAGCTTCTGGTGGAAAATGTGGGCCATCTGAGGATATGGGTGGACAATATTCAACATCTACTACATGTTTGTACCCATCCAAAGAACGGCGAGGAGGCTACAAGAAACAGAATAGTCAAATATCAACACAATGTTTTTCTGGTAGACATTTTTCACTTATCATAACGCTAAGATAATAGCATCTTGAAAGCACAATTGTTCCACCCACTTAGAAAAGGAAAGCATCACAAGTACTCCAATTATACTTGTAGTTGTTTTGTACTCTTTTGAGACAAAAGTAAATTCATCTGTATAGCCACGTGATGAAGAGAAACACCATCCCAGCATCCTAACTCATTTTTGGTGATAACATATACAAGTCACAAGCACATCAAACTTAAAAACTCATCCAAATTTTTTCTCTATAAAGGTTGGGTGCATTTGATGCTGCAATTTAGAGGATCATGTTGCTCACCTTTACGAGTTCTCTTTCCCTTCTAATCGACGATGTGCGCCAGCCCACCATGTCTGCTTATGCTAAGAAATTCACTTGGAGAAAGGAAGAGCCAAGGAGCCAAAAATCGAATACAAAAGCACCATAATCATCGAAAGCAGAGGATACGGTCGTACGAGACATTAGCATAAAGAATACGACATTTAAATGAACCAAGAGCAGATCTGCAAGTCCGTGCACCGTCACAAGTCAATTGTCAGTAATACCTTATGGACAAACTGATTTTTACGACGCTAACTTTAAGCACTCTTCACTCACAGAAATTTTCCATCTTCGCAATCAGACGCCATTCTCAGTAGAAGAGGAGGCTTGTTAGGTTTGCCATCTGTTAGGAATAATTGGGCTCCAGTTCGGCCAACTACAAATGGAGCCATTGGTGCAGCAAGTTTTTCCAAGAAGGGGACACCTAGGAGGAAAGGAAGCTGAAAAATCCAAAATTATGGCATGAATTGGACATCTAGCTTATGAAGAAAACAAAAGGAGTTGGCAGTTGAATATCATCAGGACCGGAGTATGCTCAACATGTAAACTAACAAGCAGCAAGAAGCTCTGAAGGAAGTGAAAGACCCTGGAAAGGGTAGCACATCCCATGGACACATATAAGTTTTCACCCCACAAAGTAAATCATCATGAAAGAAATTCATACTTCTAGAACATTAATCCTTCGACATTAAGTACCACATTCTTTTAACATAGCCCAGTTGATAGACATATAACAAGAAAGTACATAATGGACAGGAAATATCTAGTAAAAGTAGTAGATAAAATAAGGTGCATTTATTGGACATATCTCAATAGTTTTAATCTGCCCATTCACGTAAGAACAGGTAGATTGTCAAGCCAGATTGATGAACATTTGCAGGTTTAGACACTCAACTGTCACATCTTCCTCGCCCGATAAAGATAAAGAAGGGTGGGCATTGGTAATATTGCATTCCAAGCCATTTAATATTAGCACACTCCTGGTCAGATCATTGCAACTTCATCAAGACAAACTTAATAAACCAATGTAATTGGCAGGGAAAAGGCTTCAATTGTTGATAATTCGATTTGGTTTTAGCTTGAAAATTTTTCATTTGGACAAGTTTGGTCTATGGTTTGATACATCAACATCAACAACACCTTTATTCCAAACTAGTTGAGATCGGCGGTCGATGAACCTTAAAAAATCATAAAAATGAAAGCAGAATCAAGCGAGGAAAAAGAGATAAATGTGTAAAAATAAATAAATAAATCTATCTATACACTACCCCTCTACAATACTAATAGCCTTCCTCCACTCCGTCCTAAGATAAACCGCACGCCAATCTATTTCCCACTCCATTAAATCTTGTTTTACTGCTTTCCTCCAAATAAGTTTGGGCCGACCTCTTACTTTTTTCGTGTTATACTCTCGATAGCAAACTTCTGTTCGAACCGGTGCATCTAAGGGCCTTCGGAGGATATGCTCAAACCATCTCAATTTATGCTCTCTCATCTTTTCCGCCACCGAATCTACTCCAACTTTTCGTCGAATTTCTTCATTCCTTATCTTATTCATTCTTGTAAAACCACACATCCACCTTAACATCCTCATTTCCGCTACTCCCATTTCATGCTCATGTTTCCTTTGTGCTGACCAACATTCAGCTCCGCTGGTCTCATATTTACGGCTTTCTTTGGTCTGTGGTTTGATGTGGAGTTAAAACACTCCAAATTAGACATAACCAATCTGAAAACACCCTTAAATCTTCTTGCTCCTTATTTTTTATGGTTATGGAGAGATTATTCTTTCCAGCAGTTTCTTTCTTGACATCAAAGCATACATAGTCCCCAGTTAAAGTTCTTTTGGTCAAACTTAAGTTATAGGTGAACTCCTGATATATGCGCACTTGACATTTAGCAGTTTGACACCAAGAGAGTCTGTTATCTGTTCAGTCTAGTCTTAAGATCATTCGTGTTTGGTTTAGGTTTGAGATAAGATATCTCAGAAGAAATTCCAAAGGAAGGAAATGCAAATGTGCAATTCACAAGGGACTTACACGTACAGTGTAAAGGATTAATTTCAAACTGTAGTGGACACTCTGGAGGTTACTAAATAGAAATGATATTCAAGGAAGAGCAAGGGTAGAGGATCATAAGTACTTTAAAATACATCAGTGGGTAAGTGTGGTGTTGAACTTGCAAATAATTTTAAATGACTTAAAGAGATGAAACAGACATTGAAAACATTGAAAAAGTCAAAGCGGTCAATTTACGTAACAACCACCAAATGGATACGAGGTTAAAGGGTCTGTCAGAAGAATATGCATTTAGGTGTCCAGCACCAAAGGGGCAAATTTCAAATGCCTATTCTATTTTTTCCCACAATTTGGTTTTTGAAGATGAAAAAGAATGAGAATGACATAAAGAAAAGCAACTAAAAAATCAAATATCAAACTTTAGAACTGACCTGTCTCCTCCCTCTCACACCCAGATGAGGAGTCGCCAAAGTGATAAAATTGATTGGTTCCAATCCAGCAATCAAACCTTGCTTGGATGAGGATTTCTCCAAATTTGAAGATGTAGAACTATAATCCTCTGATTGGTCCGTAAGCGAAGCACTTGCAGAATATAGCACGGCTAGAGCATATCTTGCAAACAATCCACCAAGGGAATGAGCTAAAAAGGATATCTTCTTCAGACTGTCTGTCTTTTGAACTACTTGCATGACCTACTTTAAATCAGATTATTAGTTACACAATGTGTTGTTAACTCAGCCTACAACCATAGGCCTCACAAACTTTTAACAGAAGGATCCACTTCTTGTGTTTAAATCCCTTATTGTTTTTTACCTACACAACAGTATAATAAACACGTAATTGAACATCTCCATATCACGGCAGATACATTAATTAGAAGCCATTGTAGCCCGAAAGGACATAAAAGAACATGCTGGACCTCATCATACTATAAGCCTAACTCATTACCACTACATTGTCTGAAGCAAATGCTGCATCTAGACCAACCACAAATATGTAATACCTCTGCTTTTGAAAATACCAAATATATACCTATGTTTTATTTTTGGAGACCATTTTGCACCTTCACATCTATTATCATTTTATCCCTATTTACATGAATGACATATTCTTGCCAAAAATGCCCATAACCAAATCCTAAATTCTCACATCTATCCAAAACACTCAAAACCAACTAAAAACTAAACCACATCCAAACTCTAAGCAAGATATTAAGTAGTTTGGTCTTTTCTATGAGGGTTTTTATTTAGAGGTATGTGTGAATGGTATTAGCAAATGCAGAGCTATGTAATTGATCATTAGGTCAAAAGTGAGGTATGTTTTTGGCACTTTCCCAAAAAGAAAATGAGAATGATTTAGAAGCATTGTTATCATATCATCCCTAATTGTTATTTATTAGCTATCATTATTCATGGCACTTAGAAAAACTAGAGCACTCTCAAATTATGAGCATGTTATATCTGGCCCTCTGCATGCAGGCAGGTGATGCACATGCCAGTGTGGGACTGTTGCATGGATAGCTAACTGGCAGCCATAATGTCATCCATGTCGCATCTTGCCAGCAAAACACCAGGTATAGCAGGGAGAAATGAAGGTAAGCAAGCATAAAGAACTTAGAGAAAAAACAACACTAATGGGAGAAGAATGAGAACCCACTTCATCAGCTAGTCGTCTTCCAGCTCCATCAATGCCATCAAATGTTTTAGTGTAAGTGTTAGTTGAACTTGCTGCAATTAGGGAGCATATGCAAATGTTTCAGAATGTGGGAATCAATGCTAGATGACAGAAAAATAAGCATAAATCCGAGTGATTAAATATCAGCACTAAAACCTACTCCTACCTAGAAGCATGAGCCACCGATTTTGGAAATAGGTTGTGTGAAATTTGAGTCAACTAGTCATTCAAGAGAGCTTTAATATACTTTAATGCTGAAACAATCTTACTGATCAGAAGAAAATGCTAAATAATCTCACTTAGAAAAGACAAGCCTCAACTCCATTTACTTGTTTCAACTTCCAAGGATTCATGTCATGGATTCCAAACTCATGACTCTTTAAATTAGTTAGAAATGAATGTAATTATTGATGTGAAGCTCACAGCCATCAGGGTCCATGTCTTGATCTCAAAATACAAAAAGCACTAGCTATCAAGACATCACCTGGTTTTACATCTTCAAAAGGCTTAACCAAACAAGTCTAATAAGTAACACTTCTGACCTGAGTACTACTCTCTTTGAGAATGCCAATCAATCATGACAGACAACCCTACTTTTATGAATTGAGATACCCAAAGATGAAAAATCTAGCTGAAAGAATTAATATAGTGGCACTGAACATACCATATATGAGGAAGTTTCGTCCCAAGCGCTTTTTAAGTTCTGCTTCTACGTATATCCAGTCACTTGGGCTGCAACACTTTAAGAATCAGTTATATTTGTTATTTTCTGGATAAAAGACTAGAACAATTAAAATCATTGCCTCTATCACAAATCAAGACAATTTCAATGACATTTATTGACTTCAGCATTTTCCTGAATCTGAACCACGCAAGTTTATTTATATGGTCAATTTTCTCATTAAGAGATATGGGAGCAAAAGGCTGCTAATATAGCCAACTCATACTGGTGATCATTGCACAACTTTCAGGTGAAAATTGCAATAAGATGCACCTAATAGAAGGATCTATATGTCAAACCGACAATACAGGACAAATACAGCTAGACAATATAACCAACAATACTCACGGAAGAAAGATTGTGGAAAAATTACGAGGATTTTGGTAATGAGTGCCCTGGAAAACTTAAGCAACCAATTAAAGAAAATTTTCATTTCCCAATACCCTAGTTCATGTTATGCATAACCAATACTTCGGAAATTGATTTTTTCCTTGTAATGTAAGTCAACAAGCGCCCCTGCGCACTCATTAACATGACATTATCATAAAAGTGGTACCTTTGATTGTTCCTTAGTATCATTTACATTACAATTGTTTCACGGATACCAGAAATGAGACTCCATTTTCATCAGTTGTCAGATGTCCAGGTTAAGCTTGCATATTTATATTTACATAAAGTATCAATGCTTCACTGTGTCTGGTTTTTCTAAGAGGATTATGTCTGCTTTTCATGGAGAATTAGGTCTCTCCACGTCATCACCTGATATTAGTGTCGTAATTATGGGATTATAATAGGATTTAGTTCCACTGCACTGCTCATTTGTGGATAAAAATAGTCACCTATTCAGGAAACATAGGCTCGCACAGAGAGGTGGTGCCAATTACCACATGTAAATACACCCCTCCTTCCCCCTCCCCCACCACACACACCCCCCCCCCCCCCCCCCCCCCCCCAAAAAAAAAAAAAACCAAAAATAAAGAAAAAGGAAAAAAGGAGCCAGAGAGGTCAATGTTACGTCATTTTTTATCTGGTGTTGGTCACCACAGCGCCTTGAGCAGCTTACATTATTAATATTATTTCTGCATGGATTACCTCACCCAGACGCCATACACAAAAATTTCCTTTTTATTTTGGGCGTTGGGGGTAATTTGTTTGGAGTCGCCAGTGTATGAACAAGAGATGCTTTATGATAGACCTTAACTGCATGTCCAGACTAATGAAGCAAAAGAACAGATGCTATGCTATTGCAAATACACCTAAATTGTCAATATGCATCTCAGCTTAAAATATTTTTAAATTAGGTCAAAAGACCGAACCAATGGCAAGGATTCTTGCATGGATCTGGCACTACATACAATGCATGGACAAGTTTTAACATAAACATCAATAGAAACTGTAAGATAGATAAAGAAGCACTCAAAACTGCCAAGGACGAGAACTCCTTTTCATGGTCATGTGTTTACCACCATACACTTTTTCTTTCCTAGGACAGGTATAGAAGAATGATTAGAGTAGTCTACTTCACTATAATCCCTTCAGCAGATAATAACAGATCCTACTGCTTAATTGCTGTCGTAGGAATACCTTGCTAGGATGCCATGTACCAGCACAAGCAGATGGTCTGGTTCATCTTTTAGACTCGTAGTTCCCCAGGGTGATGTTCCTCGGGTAGTAGTGCTCATAGCTTGAGCCCTAAAACCGTGGTAGTTTCTGTTGTTACTTATTCCTGTGAAACGCAGCTAACAATTTCAGTCCTCGATCAAAATGAAGTTTCTTAACCAGATAACTATATTGAGGAAAAATGCTGATTAACGTGCACTGGTTGAATGATAGATGCCTCACCAATAGTTGCTCATTTGCAGTTACGAGTTTTTAACTCATTCTATTCCCAGCATAGTTATCTATTACAGTTAAAATTGGCTAAATAACATTGATGGCTAGAACACCCCCCCCCCCACCCCCAAAAGCATCCTGGATTTAACCCACTGCATTATTATGCGCTTTGGCCCGTCCTACACCGAGCCTCACGGTTTTGTCCTTTGGCATACAGATGGGCACCTTCTCAGGAGGTCACCCATCCTGGAATTGCTCTCACCTAAGCACGCTTAACTTTGAAGTTCCAAAACTAACCATTGCTGTTATGTTAAAAGGTGCCCTTGTGAGTTAATTCCAACTTATATATATATATATCAACATCAACATCAACAACACCTTTGTCCCAAACTAGTTGGGGTCGGCAGTCCAACTTATATATATATATATATCACTCCTGCCTTGTTAGATATACAGTTCAATCATTCCTGTCCCCTTCACCATTCTAAAAGCCTGCTAGGAGCTGCTCGTCGTCTAGGTCTTCTAGCCCTAGCGATCACTCCCCATCCTCATCGAACTAAGTCATTACACCCCCAAATTCCCCCCCCCCCCCAAAAAAAAAAAAAACCCAAAAATAAAGAGTGAAAATTCATTCATCTACTGATATTATCATAGAGCAAGCAGACTACCCAACAAATCAAATATCCCACATTACTGCCTCAATATCATCTTGAAGTGGCATTTGGGTTTTTCTTCTCTAGAACTACACCATTATAATTAGTTTCAGAAGATTTAGTTAAGCTAGTTAAGAGTGCTCTTTCTTATGCCATGCAAATCTATAAGATGTAGTCCAGTTCAGTTAAAGAATATAATCAAATGATCTCCTTTACACTTAATCCAATTTCCTAGATTAGTTACTGTGAGATTTTGTGGGACCACAAACGACTGCTCTAAAAGTTTAAGCTGTTAAAAAAATTCATAGTTTAATATTTATATATTCCAACACTCCCACTCACGCTTAGTCTGGTCTTTTGCCTAGTACTAAGCGTGGACAAATTCATTAGAGAGACAAATATGGGCCTGGAAAGATTAGAACTCAGGACCTCCTGCTCTGATACCATGTGAGATTTTGTGGGACCACAACCGACTACTCTAAAAGCTTAAGCTGTTAGAAGAATACGTGGTTTAATATTTATATGTCCCACATTACTTGACAATGGGTCTTAAATGCTCTTTATATTCATGCGGTCTCCCTCCACCTATCAGCGTAAGCTTTTTGGGTTGGATTTTCTAACATGGTATTAGAGCCAGTGCTAACCCTTTCGCGAATGTGCGTGGTAAAATTCCTCATGAATGTGCGTAGTCAAAATTTCACGTGCCGCTCATAATCCGGCTTGCATGTGAGAGCGGGTGCTGAAATATGTTCCACATTACTTGATAACAGGTCTTAAGTGCTCTTTATATTCATGTGGTCTCCCTCCACCTATCAGCTTAAGCCTTTAGGTTGGATTTTCTAACAGTTAAATAACTTTTGTATTGGTAGAGAGGCAACAAGCTACAAGTTATGAATCCTAGGAGACTAAAGTGGGTCATTCTGATAATTAAAATGCTGTCGTTTTAATTATTGAAATGCTTAAAAAGTATCTATAACTCACTCCACGTCCAGAAGATCATAAATGCTCCCATAAGGACCACTTACTTAATATCCAATTAAAACTTTATTACAAAGGCCTCTTCGAAGTATATCCTCAATAATTCTATCACAAAAGGGTTCAGCTTTGTTCCATTTCCCAGAGCTTTTTTATTTACGAGCTCTTGCACTGCTACAAGTTTTTGTATTTCAACAAAATTGTTCAATATTTTATAATGAAGGGTTGTAAAGCTGGATTGACTAATATCAGTATACAGGTACAAAAGAGTTAGCATCACATCCTAAAATCTTATCGATTAATCCACAGAGAAAGTTGACAAAGTTTCATCTGATAGGCACGCTTACAAGCGATACGATTCTTCACACTAGTGTCGAAGGTTGATAGTTAGAAAGAGGTCTTTAGCTCATCAAATGTCTATAATAGTTTTCTTAAAGTTACGCTTATGCATGCACACCAAAAAAGCTCGAGCTACTTTAGTTTTTCATCTAGAAACAAAGCATCAATGGACCGTTGCAACTAATTATTATTACCAAGAGAGGGAATCTTGGTAGGCCTTGCTATGGGGCATTAAGCAAGGCCATAATTTTGACCATGAGCACTAAATTAGTCGGTGGAAAGGACTACTGAAGTTGCTTTCATATCATTGTTTAATTGGATGCTTCTGATGCATATGAACCAATGTGGCTTTGTATGAAAACAGCTTTAGTCGTAAATGCACCTGATAACTAGTTCTTGGACAAGCGTGTTTTTGTTTTGAAGGGTGGTAAAATATGCATAGCTGAAGCTCGGATCTGCTTAGAAGAGATCTATACTTGCCGCAATAAAAACAACAGTCCAAGAGCAGTTGCCGGCCATAGCAACTAATTGAAAGATCTGTAGACAACTGTCGGATATGACCGTCACTTCTTGTCATCCATCCAGTCTATACCTTCTGCAGACACACCATTGTTTGGATAAAAGCAAATGAAGTCACAACCCCTCGATTTGCTGCATTTAAGATACTATTTAGATGCTAGCCACATTACATTAGCCAAAACACATAATCGTTTCGTCCAATTTCATTCCAACACTATTGGTGGCACTTGAGCTCATGTTATCCTCATTTTCATCACTTCTCATCCTAACCACCTGAGATCATCAAATCACACGCACCACCGAGCATCCCCGCCTTTGTTCGATACCCCTATCTAAGGATCAAAATCATCACGGGCAATATCTCAAACATCTAATGAGCAAGACCCAAAACAGCTAAGTAGAAAACGAACAAGCCCATATGAAAAAACTCGAAACAGGACTCACCGATTGAAGAAGAAGAGGAAGACGACGACGAAGACGACGGCGGAGAAGAAGAAGAAGAAGAAGAAGAAGCGCACGGAGTGCTAGATGAAGGGGGGTACGAGGTAGAACCAATCGATCCGTGCGAGCCGTTCCTGAAACTGCCACCGAGCCTCGGCGAGCAACCGCATCGCGCGTGAACGAAAGGAGCTGTAGCCATCTTTATAGACAAAGCCAGAAAGCTCCAGATGGGCGAAGCCAACAAAGCACGGGAAAGAGGGGGGGTGGGAGAGGGGCGGTTGAGGAATGTGAGAGATGGGTTCGCGCAGTTTCAGGGTGTTCAACCAATAGCCATAAATTTTGTTATCCTCACTGATCAGAAGGAGGCGATGCAGACAGCGCCCACGCTTCTCGGTCTTCTCGCCGTGCAGACATTGGTGATGGGTTCAAGAACCGGTGCGCCCAGGCTCGCGCACCCACCAAAGATTTTGGAATTACTTGCGAAATTCAGGTGCACAATCGGGTTCGCCGCCTGCAACAGGCCAAACCCCGAGTCTTCGTTGGAAAGAGAATACCGAGGGGACACCTGTGCGGTGGCGATGGAGGGAAAAATCTGGAAGGTTGTGAAGTAGGAAACAATTTATTCCAATTTAATATTTTAAAAAAACATTTACGAAATTAGTTATTATTTAAATATAATTACAAATTTGGGTATCGCGCGCAATGAGCTGCCAGCTACCCAACGCAAGCGTGTTGGCAATTGGGTGTCAACAGTTAAATTTAGTTAGGTTTTTTAAAAAGTCGAACTGAACCAAATGATTAGAAAATGCCTTTAAACTAAACCGAAATTGTCCTTAATCAGAACCATGCTAAAAAAACTCAGTTCGATTCGGCTTTTAATTTATTTATTTTTTTCGCGCGCTTGCTATTGGAATCCAAGTGAATAACTCATAGTTATTAATTAATTGCAGATTCTCAACATTTTTTTCCCATCTCATAGCCTTTCTGAAAAATCCAGTTTAATGTATTTGAATAACAGAAGTTAATCCGAGACAAATATTTCTGTACTGTCATCAGATCCTTACCCAAAAATTAGTGCAAACTAGAGAAAAGAACACCGAGGCAACTTTGATACAATGGTGAAAATGGAAGAAACTGCAACATATGTACACATTTGTGCATTTGGCGTCGACATATCAAGAACCTAGCTTGATGGTCCAATTCCCTCTTCCTTCCTCTGTTTTCCAGCATGTCTTCATTCGGTGAAGCAAAGAGACTTCGCTTCAGAGGCCCTCTCCAATTATGCAGAAGCTGCAATCATGTGATCTGGTCCACAAAAAAAATGCAGCAACGATGGCTCTGGTGTCAGCTTCAATACACAAAGGAAAAAACCCAAATGGGCAAGAAGATAATAGAGAAAACAGAGCAGGAGTACCGTGGAGATTCAGGGCATCAGTACGGCTGGTTGTTGCCCCACCAATTCACTTGTGTTCTTGCTCCAACCACATGGCTTCTCGATCAGACCCTCCAGTTCAAGATAGATTCTCGTGTCGTTCACCGTCAGGTCGTCTTCTCCTTCTACATCGGCCGCATCGTCGCCAACAACCGCATTGTCTCCGAGGAGTTTCTCGGAGATCTCATGGAAAACCAAAGACAGATGCGACAGACTAGCTCCGGACATATAATCCGGCGTATGACCTGGCCCAAACCTGAAATCTCCACCACTCACTGGAGTAGGCCACTGATCGTGCGACTGAATGGCCTCGAAAATTGCCGAGAACTAAAAAAGATTGACTACAGTACCATCGAATTCCCACGAAGATCGGACGAAGCAGGAGAACAGTGGTTTGACCTCCTACCTCTACGACGAAGTGAAAGTGAAGTCGACCACCCGTGCTCGTCGCCCTTCCACTTTGGGATCCGCCCGTCGGCAACGCTGGTGTACGAGCCCCCACCGCTCGAGTCGAAGGCGAGGCTCTCGGGGCCGTGCACTCCGGCAACCGACACCGCCTTCAATGGCGTGCTTCAATCCCAAGGCGCGCGCGAGAGATCGTTCCGAGAGTCGGACTGTAGTCTGTCGTGTGTTGACTGAGGAGGCGCGGACGGATGAAGGAACGAGGCAAGCTATTATAGGGTTTAGAGTATTTGGGTTTGAGAAGGCAGGCCCAAAGAGCGGTTCGGTTCGGTTCACCAAACTGAACTGAAAAAAACTGAACCATAAATAAAATTATGATTCTTTTTAGTAACCGAACCGAACTGAAAATATTCCAAATTTCAGTTCGGTTCGGTTCGGTTCGATTTTTGGTTCAATTTGTAGTTCGGTTCTGACACCCCTACTAGCAACCCAGCGCGCAGCCCATACACCCCACCGCATGGTCGGCCAGCCCCATTAATTTATTATAATTAACTTATTTAATATGTAAATTATTAAATAAAAATATGCATAACATTATGGTAAAATACGACATACCTAGAATTTAAAAACCATCTAGCCATGAAAGTTTATTCTGATAGATAACAATCATCAACCTCAAATTACCTGACTCCAAAAAGAACAATTCTCAACATGAATTGCACTAACATGCGCTAATGATGTCGTACTTCTACATGGCCTCCCGTTTTGTAATTAGGTACTCTTCGTCTATAGGCAGGTCTAGTGTCGTGACAATGAGAATGAGCATTCGGAGGAGCAAGACGTGTAGATGACGAAGGCATATGTTCTAATGGCTCATAAATTTGTAATGGAATCGAATCATCAAAGTCCGAAAAATATGCCACGTCCAAACTATACATAACCTACTGTAGGATGTACTTGAAATTGAGGAGGGAAATTAGATCCTCATGAAGCCGGAGAAGTAACGGGTGTATGCGGCTCTTGATTGTCACTATATTGAAGAGTAGAACCCCCATTAAATGGGCTAACAAACTGGGCGAACCCTGTATCGAAATTTGTTTAGGAAAACCCTGGAGTGAACCCCGGATCGAAATTTGATGTATGATATTCCACGATATATGAGACAACATTACCACCTGGATGAGTTCAAGTGGTTCTCTGGGTCAGTTGAATAGTCTCAGGCAGGTCATTATCTTGTGGCCCAACTGGTGATGTTATAGTTGCTAGCTAGAGTGATGGCATCATTATTATACGTTTCTCCTCATGCTGGGCATATAACGTTACCCTAAGTATCTGTTATACTTCTCTCTAAGTATGACGAGATGGATTGACAGTGTCCAAAATATGTAAGGCACATTCAACGCCATCATTTTGGAAATGATATAAAAAATCACAAAATTTTTAAATGTCAATAACTTATGTTAATAAAAAAAAGTAACAATTTAAATTGAAAGTGTTTGTGCTAACTGATAAACCCATTCCGACTCCCGGAATGGAAATCCACATCCGTATATGTCTCCGAAACCACTCATATATGTTGAATGAAAGTGAAGTGGTTCCTCTTCATGAGCTTCTTAGACTATATATCAATCACGATCATTTCATATGTCGATGAGCTTTTTGTGCGGGCTGTCTAATCCTTCCCAATTGGCCTTAACTCAATATCATGCAACATCGTATGATCGCTAGGAGCTATCGGTATTGGTTGATGCATAGAAAAATGTCGTAGTACTCGATTTGGATAATGTCACTCAACTATTCAATAATAAATGAGTGGGACACGAGACTTCTAAATGTGTTGTCCCTGTCGGCAGTAACTTGGTAATTGCTGCATAATGTCATTGGCGTAGGGCAGCCAAGTAATCTATTATCACAATAAAACATATCAAATTAAACGAAGAATTAACGTAAAAGTTAACATTATAATAAAACTCGTTTGTTGCTATCATTACTTACATATTCAGATAACATTCTATCAAGTAAGTACTGTAAATGTAGCAAAGTATGTGTAAGCACCTCCGTTGTTTGTCGTGCTCGACTCCATCTGCAGGGGAAAAAAAAAAGAGATCTTCATATATTATCCGCACTGGAAAGAATTAATGACTCACTAACTAAAAATGCATTAGTTTACATATTGGCTACTAATAGGTCTATTTGGAAAAGGATCACGGTTCCTTAGGGATGGGGAGATACATCTAAAATGCTCCCATGCCCAAATCTGCAAAACATGTAGGGCACCGTCAATCTACTTTGTATCTGGATCAGTTGCACTACACAGTTCTCGATACAGCCACGCAAGCGCTGCTGAACCCCAACTATACTTGGTAGGGTCGTTAAGGTTCTCAAGTAATGGAAGAAATGACAAACTAATCTTGGAAGAAAATGTATCAGCAAATATAGACCCTCCAAACAACTAGAGAATGAATGGTCTAGCATGTTGCCGCACAATAACTTCATTGGCATCATTTGGAATATGAGTAAATTGTTCTTTCAGCCAGCCCAACCTCAACTGCGTATCATGTAGATTGTTTGGACGAGCACTCAGTAGCTCGTCACAGAGAGCGCCTCAATTCCTATTAGTAGGGTCGGTAACTGCCTGTCTATCAATGGGAAGGCCTGTCAGCACTGAAATATCCTGCAACGTGATCGTGCATTCACAATCTGGCATATGAAAGGTGTGGGTCTCCGACCTCCACCGCTCGACCAGTGTAGTCATTAGATGCCAATCCAGCTGAAAAAATTTCATCATATAAACCTAATAAAAGCCCGAAACTAACAAATATGGGATTATGCGCGAATCAACTTGAGGTACCTGTATCATCGATCTCCAACACATGAGCGCTTGATTTTGATGACCCTGTGAAACGTGACATGAAGAAGTGTTATTAGGAATTTTGATAATATTGTTACAAGTGACAGATCAACTGCTAAATTAATTAATTACTTTAGCGTTCCATATGGCCTGCGATCTATGTCTATCTTGTCGTGTAAGTAGCGAATCATCCACAGGTCTCGGCTGAATGTGCGTCATCTAATCCATATCTACAAATACATTACAGAAGACCCCAACAAATATTGCACATTTGTCAATTATAACACTACAAGAAATTCACACGTATCGTGTGTACATAGCACGGACGAGCGGAGTAAATAAGTATCGCGCAATTGTCATATTCTATCAATGTTATATATATGAATTAATATCGCACAATATGTCATATTATAACATTATTATACACAATTCACACAACTGTGATCTATTGTCGGGCAGATCTCACTGCACAAGTTTTTTTGTTGTGTCTTGAATTTCCACAATTGCTGCAATGGTTACACGCATTACTACTGCTAGCCATCTTTCAGTCCATCTCATTATGTATTTGTGATGTACTGAGCCTTACTTTCTTTCTAACACGCCTCGGGTATAGTACTAATGGCAGATCGCTAGGTCCAGACCAATAGTCAGGATGCCCAAATGGGTAAAACATGCATCGATAACACTGAAGAGTTTTATCCAACGAGCAGCATTCATCTATGTACTCATGATAATCAACTCCATGTGCTTGAGATGCTGCAATTACGTGGGAACATGGGATTTTAATCTCTTCAAATTTTTCACATGTACAGGTTCGCTCGACTAGGCACACTATTTGTTTCTGACCCCCTGATCCTCTGTTTCTATCGAGTCTAGTTTTAACTGCGAAAAGTTCTGTGAGTCGAAACATGTCACTTCATGCCTATTTGCTTTGACACTATTTTCATCGAGCGTTGCATCCGCAATTTGCATATTTATACGTCTTTGCGCAACCTGCGTCATGTACGTCATTCTTCTCGTGTCGAAATACTTGGACAATTGGAAGAATATATTGTCGACCATTGCTGCTATTGACAGACCACGATAACCCTTCAGCATCCCATTGACAAATTCAACTAAATTAGTTATCATCACTCTATATATCCTTCCTCCATCATAAGCTTTCGTCCATTGTTCTCTTGGAATCTAGTCACATCATGCAGCTGTACGTGCATCCATACCCCCTAATTTCGCTCATTATGCGATGGAACTTCCGCCTTGATTAGTGTAAGTTGTATATTATAATAATAATTAGTACTATCACATGTCACTTTACGAACACGTACTTTCCTCAAATGTAAAAATTTGAAAATTTACCTACCGTCTCATTAAGTTTTTTGTCGTTCTCCTTTTTGAATTTTTTATTGTAATTGCTGACAAGATGCCGAAGGCAAAACCTATGGTGGCCATGTGGAAGACGCCACCCCGCTGTCTCCATTGCACTTATAATCTCAGGATGTCTGTATGATATTACACAAATATTCTCCCTTCTAGTGACATATGTCTGCAACATAGTCATAAACCAAGTCCAATTCGAAACATCTTCTCGATCAACCATAGAAAATGTCAATGGGTATATATGATTGTTTCCATCAAGTGAGGATGCAACAAAGAGCGTTCCTCGGCATTTTTTGTACATAAAAGTACCATAAAAAAATATTACAGGCCGATAACTTGTAAAGCCATGAATCGTCTACGCAAATGTCCAAAACATCCGATCGAAAATCGTGCCACTCTGATCTATGCTCATGCCTTCTTCGATCACAAGATGATAACCTAGCTTCTTTACCACCATTTCGTTTGTGAGCGTCCTCAACCTACCGTACGACTCATCACATCCTCTAAAAGTTTCAGCAATTGCCATTTGTTTAGCTGCCCAGGTTTTGCGATAGGTAGGTTTGAACTCCATCTTGTCTTTAATCTCCGTCATCAGTGTTGAGATTTTGATCTATGATTCGGCGGTGACAATTGCTTTAACCTAGCTACACAAGTACTTCTAATCAAGTTGTCGATGATTTCATGATGACGTCATCCTCCTGCATGTGTGTGGCTCATTGTAGTACCCATTTTCTTAGTCGCGCGGAGTTATCTCCATCATTATCATCATTATAATAGTCACTAATGTTAGAGCCTTCCCTAACAGAACTGTAGCCTTCCCTAACGTCATCTTCATGAATATGCTGGTGTTCATCTACAATTACATAGAATTGTATATAACCCGTAGAGCCACCCGAAAGTGCAAATTGTTGGATCATCATAACTGCACCATCATTATGCACCTCCATAATATCATATACAACACAATCCATTGTACTCGGGTATCTATACATCAGGCTCCAAATATACCAATTTACAGTTATATGCAACGTGACTCATCAAATGAGGATATATTTTCAAACTTGAACATATCATATTGTTTGCCATCGTAATTAACCACGTATTGATTTCGTACTATTGTACCTCCCTAACGCACAATCACAAAAGATGTGGACGACATTCTGCTAAATAAAGAAATTATAAATTATTTCGCATATACAATTACGTAATTATTATCATTTTTGGGAATATTTCAGAATATTATTTGCCACAAGAGCAAAATCGTCATTTTTAAAAATTTGAAAGCCAAATTACCGAAAATAGTCCATGGTCAGTTGAATGTGACCATTTTCTATTTTTCATAATTTTTTGGATTTTTTAAAAAAATTTGGCAATTTTTTGGAATATTATTTGCTAGAAGGGCAATATCGTCATTTTTAAAAATTCAGAACAAAATTATAGAAAACAGTCCATGGTCAGTTGAATTTGGCCATTTTCTATTTTTGGGAGTTTTTCGAAATTTTTTAGAATTTTTCGTAGATTATTTGCCAGAAGGGCAAAATCATCATTTTAAAAATGCGAAGGCCAAATTAATGAAAATAGTCCATGGTTAGTTCAATGTAGCCATTTTCTATTTTTCGAAAATTTTCAGAATTTTTTAGAAATTTTGGAAAGTTTTGGGAATTTTTCTGAATATTATTTCCAGAAGGGAAAATTTGTCATTTTTAAAAATTCAGAGGTGAAATTACTGAAAATAGTCCATGGTCAATTGAATATGGCCATTTTCTATCTTTGAACAATTTTCAAAATATTATTTGCCAGTTGGGCAAAACCGTCATTTTTTAAAATTTGAAGGTGAAATTACCGAAAATAGTCCATGGTCAGTTGAACGTGGCCATTTTCTATTTTAGGGAATTTTTGGAAATATTATTCTCCATATGGGAAAATTTGTCATTTTTTAAAATTCAAAAGCCGAATTACCAAAAATAGCCCATGGTCAGTTGATTGTGGCAATTTTTTATTTTCTATTTTTTTAATCATTCAAATTTTTAATTTAATTAAAAATATTATTTAGACCAGATAAAATCCAACCCACACTTCTCGGGACATAATATTAACAATCTATAAATAACATGCATTATTATGGTATAAATAACGACCAAATAAATAAATTCATATTTATAGAACTGTGAAAAAATGTACAATCAAATTTACCTCAAATTATCAAGGGAGAACACTCACCAAATGAGGAGCTCCAGCTGTCAAGAGAAAGGCCTACTTTGCTTTTATCTATCAAATAAAAAATTTAAGAATTAAATTGTATAACACGAAAATATTAAATAAATTAAATGCAAATGCCCGAGGGAGTTTAATACCGAGAGAAGCTGAGGGAACAACGGGCGAGGCAAATGAGGGCTTGGAAAAAATGAATTGAGGGACCAAAAGAACACCAAATAACGAGCGACTACGACTGTTGTAGCTAAGACGAAGGTCTGAGCAAGGACGAACAAATGCGAGTGCCACTGAGAATGTAAGGTGCGAGTCTTCTGAGAGAACGAGGGAGGAGGGAGGAGAGAAGAGAGAATTCGTGAGACTTCTGCTTCTCCCTTCACAATTTGAGGTGGTGTTCAGGGGAGGGGGATTTTAGGGCAAGACCAAATTGATTCTAGTGAAAGAGCAAAATGAAGTTACCTTAAAAAAAAAAAAAAGAGGCATAATGACCAAAATGAAAGGTTCAAGAATATACCGAAAAGGACTATATGGACTATTCTTGACATATTACAACTTTGTTCCTACCATTTGTAATCATCTGTCCTGTGCGAATGAAGTTATACTGTTGGTATTACATTAATGTAGTTATTCACATGTTTGTTTTAGGGGCGGTGGTAAGTAAGTGTATACATAAAAGTATGAATTTTCTAAACTGATACACTTGTGATAAATTATTGACTACAAAAAACCCTAAATTTGTAACTTGTGACAATTTTATCCTAAACTGGTATAAATATGATAAATTTACCCTCCATTAGCTATCATTAAATTTAACTGTCAAATTGATGAGTTAGATAACACGTGACAATTTATGGATATATCATTTTAAGGTTTTTACCTCTATTATCACATGCATATCAATTTGAAATTTTTGTGTATTAACCCAATTTAACGAAGGGCAAATTATGACTTAGGTTTTTCATGGTAAAAAGAAAATTAGTTTATGGTAAATTTATCACATGTGTACTGATTTAAGGTTTTTGATGGTCAAAAAAATAATTTAGAGTAAATTTATCATAGGTGTACCGGTTTGAATTTTTTTGCTGTCAAAAAAATAAATTTGGGGTAAATTTATCACGGATGTATCGATTTGGAATTTTTTGTGGTATTAACCCAATTTTTAAAAAGTAGGATGTATGTTTAGCAATTAAATTAAAATGAAAACATAAAGAAAAACTGATAAGGGCACATGACCATATTAACATACTCAAACTCAATTAGTTTTGCTATTTTTCAGATTAACACAGATGGTAATTGATGCTAGCTTGGAGAAGAAACAGGGAAAAATGATTCAACATGACGAAAACCCTTTTATAGAATAAATTTTAACGTTTCAGATGTTTTCTAGTGTATTTTGACATGGACAGAGTTTAAACAAGAAGTTAAAGCATGAAGCAGGCTAAAGTTGGACACAAGTGTAGGTGTAAAAAGAGCTAGGGAAAAAAAGAAACGAATACCGGAGAGAAGGTGGAAATTTTAATGTCTTTTAGGATTGAATTTAATAAATTGTTGATTGACAGAGATTTACATTCGAATTTGTAGAACATGAGAGATTCATGTGACTGTTTGGACAACAATGCTCGGTAAGAGTTTAAAGTTCAAAGATATATCCGTATACATATGATATATAAGTAAAGATATAGTCCCTCGAGTTGATAACATCTCTGTTGTTGAGATAGATTATATGGTACTATAACTTCACACTATGCATAAAATTTCACCCCATTATGCATTATAAAAGCCCATTAATATCACAAATCAAAAATTATACATGGGGAACACTTTAAAAAATTACAAAACAAGCCCCCCAACTCATTTACATGATTGAGCAAGCATGGGGGTTTTCATCGCTAAACATGGAGCTAGCTAGATAATCAACCATAGTAGGAGGAGGTGAGTGGTGGAAATAGCCATAGTTATCATTACTAGTGTAGCCTTGCTTGTAATAATAGGGGTATGAGGAGGGTATTGGTGGCAATTCATAGGAGTGATGAGTGTAATAAGGTTGGCGAAAATAGATACTGTCATTGTGCTCATAGTGGTAGTGATTATCATTATGATTAGTGTTATTATTATAGTAATTATTTTGAGGGTTAAAGTTGTTGATCTCTGGGTTGTATGGGAATGGCCAGAATTCGGCTCTCCTTCCTGTCTTCTTCACTGTCTTGAGAACCTTCTTCTGGGTAGCCCACCCCATGACTGTCACCTTCTGCATGCCCATGTCAATGTCTATCTCATCCATTCCTGAGTGCACATAGGAAGAGATATTTTCACTTGTCAAATTGGAGGAAAACCCTAATGATAGAGCAAGTGATTGCCAATCTAATTTAATCAAAGATTCGTTATAAGAAATTGATGATAGCTCTCGTGACGAGGCTTAAACACGCGAAATTTTGAAGTGATTGTTTCCGTGACTAGCTTTTGAAACATTAGCGTGCTAATTAAAAAGAAATTATAATCTTTTCGTACGTTAGATTAATTTTTTTTTTCTATTAGGGTATTGCTTAGATTTTTTTTTCTTCTCAATTAGATCACATCGGTACATAAATAAGCTAGGTAAATCAAGATTACTTGAGTTGTTCTTTCTCAACTTGAAATCGAACAGTCCACATTTAATAGGAAAGGTGTTTGTATATTTTTTTTTTATGCGAATAAGTAACGTGATTTTTTAACAAATATGTTGGCTGAAGACATAAGATTTCACATCGTTAAATCAAAGTCTTAATGAAGTTTGTTAATTACCATCTAACTTTTTAAGGGCTTCTCTTATCTTATCTTCGCTTCCAGCACAGTCCATGTGCACTTGCATCTCGACAATCTGAAAACATGGAAAAAAAAGTGATTAAGTCAATCTCGCCTTGCTAATCTCATTTGATTTAATTATAAGCCTGCAGACCGCCATAGCATGAACAGAAGACCATATGGAATTGAAAAGAAGATGGGAATTGACATAAATTAAACTCCTAGATGTCAAGATAGAACGAAATTCATTTCAACTGGAAAAACACTGAAAAAGACCCAAAAAAAAATGAAGATTTCCAAGTGCTAAAAAAGGTTTAAAAATATCCGGCTCAATTCATGATAGTACCATAATTTATACCAATCATCAAGCATCTTTCTTAAGAAAATACTAAAAAAAAAGGCAACATTTTCCCGAAATCTCTTGATAATATATCAAAATAAATCGACATCTCTATCTTCTTGAGGTTATCTAGGCATTAAGCCCTTCTCAGTTCTCACCTCGCAGTAAAACAGAGAAAAGAAGGAAAGTTTTTTTTTCCTTAAAAAAAAAATCCAAGCCTATTGCACTTTTACCACTTCTGCCATAAACCTTTTAATTGTGGTAATTTAGTGCATCGGGCCAATTTTGGCAGAACATCGCTGACGTGGACTCCAACCGTCCTATGTTGCATGATCGGAGCTATGTGGACAATTTTTGGTAATATTTTAATATTTTTAGAATCAATTATTTTTTATTTTTTCTAAACAAAAAAAATGAAATAATTGTCTCTTAGGACTGCCGGCGTCCATGTTAACAATTTCTGGTCAGATGGACTCAATTAGCAAAACGTGATAAGTTTTATGATTTAATTGACAAAATTAAAATATTTATGATTGAATTGACAAAAAATTCAATAGGTTTATAACCTTTTGGATAATTTTTCAAAGAAAATAACGTGAGTGAAGATATAACCCCAAATCGAAACCAGCTACGGAACCCATGCATGCATGGACGAAACCAGACGTAAAAATTTTGCTGGTCATAATGGCATGCAGTAAAACTCCCTATTGTGAGAGAGAGAGAAGTTGTATGATGAAGATACATGTAAACCCTACATAAAAACCACCCCAGAACACATCCATGGATGAAGGAAATCACAAGAATAACTTTTGCAGATCATCAATGGCATGCACTGAAGCTCATCACACAGTGAAATAAGAGAGAGAGAGAGATCTAACCGGCATGTTGGAGGTATAGAGAGAGAAAATCCGGAGACTTGCTAGTTCAGAGAGAGACAGAGAGATGCTATCTATGATCAGCTGGTGAAGCAAATTGCCTGAATCTGAGGGAGCATTTATAATGGGAGTCTGAGATGGCAAAAACAGGAGGAGAAAAGGGGGAGGGAAGGATGATAAGAGAGAATATCTTATTTCTTCATGACACCCCCACAAGCCCCCTTTCTCTCTTTTCATCTTTTTGCTCAACTTGCTTATATAAAAAGCTTTGGACCAATTTTTTGTTCTTTCTTTTATAGAAAATGACTTGCTTCAAAAGTTCAACACCAAAAAGCCATTAAAATCAAAGGTCAAAAGATCCTCCCCTCGGATACATATTTGCCCAAACTATTAGATATAAAGACTTGAATTAATTAATCATGCAGGCAACATACCGTACGTAAAATCAGTTGAAAACTAATGGATCTTCCAATTTAAGTCTAACACAATGAGCAATAAGGACTCAAGAGATTTGTGTGGTTTAATCAGGTGTCAGTATCTATTTCATGGGAAGAGCGAGCCGTAGCGGCATTCACTATAAATTTAAATGGATTAGAAAGTTACAATGTTTAAATATTTCGCAAACCTAAATTACAATCAAAGCAAAACCCACGTATTATTGGAATTTGGAATTTTTATTTGGATCATATTTCTTTGCTCAAACTCGAGATACGATTTATTATGATTGCTAATTACTCCATCCAAAAGTCCTCATCGGTTTCCTAATCAAGTGCTTATTAGCTGGCTTTTCTACCGAGTATACCCACTGTGGTCCTTTGTTTAAAGAATGACTTCATTTTGCTTTGCTCAACTACTATATGATATTGTTTCCAAGCATGCATCAGACCTAATCCTACATGAATTAATGTTGCAACATGGTCATACGATAATCGCGTAGAATGACTTTAGAATTAAATTAGGGTCAATTGCATGTTAGTTAATATAGCACATGCCACATACGGTATTATCTATTATGGTGCTCCCAAGCTTCATGGATGATCCCCTTCCCACGGAAAAAAAAAAAAAAAAAGACATGTGATAGATTTGAGCTGGATTATTACTCAATCAGTAAGTCAAAATTTAATTAGTAAAAGAAATCTGCCTTCTCACCACCATATGATTTTTTTTTTGGAAAAATACACTTTTATTGTCAAAAGTTGGGTACGTAGATTACTTAATGCCAAAAGTTTCAATCGGATCACTTTTTTTGGTCTGAAATCGGATCACTTTAATGCCAATTTTTTTGAAAAACGATCACTTTGGTGCCAAGTCTGATTTGCATCGCCAAAATTCTGAAATAGAATTTTTTTTATTAATATTTTTTATTGATGTGGCTCACTAACGTTCCATCGTGGAATTATTTTTAAATTTTGATTTTTTTATTTAACATAATTTGATAAATAAGCTTATTTTAAAAAAAAAAGTGCTAAAAATTCAAAAAAAAAAATTGTATGCAACGAGGGCTGCCGTAACTCTCACAGTCGTCGCCCTGCCATCGTCGGCAATGGCCGGCAAGGGTGGGACGTGGCCAACGACGGCCAGCTGGCAATCCTCACCGGCCTCAGGCGGGGGCCTGTAGGCCCTCGCCTAGATTTGGGCGAGGGTTGCGGCCCTCACTCAGATCTGGCGAGGGCCGCTACTAGCGACCATGCCCTACCTTTGTCGACCATTGCCAGTGGTGGTAGGGCGACGGCGAGGGTTGCAACAACCCTCACCATCTGCCATTTTTTTTTCTTATTTTTCAACTTATTTTAAATAAAAAAATTATTTTAAAAAAATTCTATTAGTTTTTCTTTTTAATTTTATTGTTATTATTATTTTGAATTTTGAAGTCTTCATGACACCAACGTGGACTTCATTTTTTTTTAATGGCAATTAAAATTTAAACGATTAATTAAAAATGCCACTTGCCAACTTTGACGAGAGGCACCAAAGTGATCCTTTGTTCTTCGACATGGCACTAAAATGATCCGATCGAAACTTTTAGCACCAAAGTGATCTCTATACATAACTGTTGGCACTAAAAGTGTGATTTATGCCCTTTTTTGAGCAAAATAAAAGAAAGGAAGAAAAAAAAGAAAGAGAAAATGATGTCCTTCGATCACATGGCAATATTTAGAATTTGCTCGATTGAGAAATGGTTTTCTGCATATTAAATTTTCAAGTTTTCACTTGTTTGATTTGCCGAAAAGAAATAGTAAATGAAAAATTATTTGCGGTCAGTAAATATGCGTGCTTGCAGTTGAGAAAATGAATTTCCTAATTTAAAAATGGAAAAAAAAATCCCTTTATCATAAAATTTTCCCGAAAAAAAATTTACGGTTAAATACGGAATCAATGACATCAATGAACGATCACTTAAATGTTTGGTTATTAGTGAGGATAAGTCGCTAGCAACGTCGCATAACATGCTACAATGAGTTATTGTTGAGCAATTTTCTACGTTAAGACCACCGGACCTCGAGAACGTTCCTCGCGTGTGCATTCTTGCTTTTTTGTAATCGTTTATTTCGGACACTTCGAGTTTGAAATTGGACGCCATAGAAACGGGATGAACACGAATAATCACTCTACAAAATATGATACAGCGAACTTAAGAAATAAATACCCCCTTCAACTTAGGCAATTCGAAATTAAACCAAATTGGAATATCTGATATGATTAAAAAAAAATCACCGAAAGTAATTCGAACTTTTTAACCTAGAATCCTAAAGTTAAGGAGAGAAGTAAATGAAGACAAATTAAAAAATATCTCTTGATCTAATTGGATAACTCATTAAAGCATATAAATAAAATCAGCTCAGATTCCATAAAAGTGTCCTCAAATTAACCATATGACAAAAAAAAAAATTAATCAAAACTCTTGGACGTAAGACTCTCCTGCCGCCGATAGCCGCGGTCATAACCACCACCATCCCCCCAGTCAACTCTCATCGGCCTAGCCATAACCGCCTTCATTTGTCGACCTCGCTCTTCCACCAATTGCCACTTCCGCCACGGCAACGTCTCTCGCATCGCCGGCCGTAGCGATTCCAGCCCCATTGTCCAGCTTCGGTCTTCCACCAATTGCCTCCGTCACCACGGCGACCTCTTCCACGCCGGCTGCCGTAGTGATTCTAGCGGAGGATATCCCAATTCGAACCAAAACCCTTTGGGCAGGTCGGATGACAATCATTCTGAATTGCCGGAGCGAGCTGGAAAAGCTGTTGGTGGCAAACACTATTTGGTCGGGCGCCACTTCATCAGCCCTTTCTGGGTTTCCCCTCGGGCCAAGTCCCTCCGCGAGGATGTTCAGAGTCCCTCGCATATCCGTCTCCATGGTACGTTGAGATGCCTCGAGAAGACGAAAAGCAGTCAACAGCGCCGGCATCTCCCAATCTTCATCAATAGGAAGATTGCTTCCATTACCGACAGAAATGGCTCTAATACCGATTGACTCGCTTGGCCTAATTAGATAACTTGTGTGAAATATAAATAAAACCACATAAGATCCTAAAAGAATGACCTAAAATTAAGCATATGGAGAATAAAATAAACCAAAAAGGGGGTTTTTCCTGAATTATTTTCCGGAAGTTGCTAAACTCAGGAAAAAGAAAACCTAAATTTGAAAGTAAGATTTTTACAGATTGGTGCGTGAGGCCAAATGACTTTTGCATTGAAAGTACTTTAAATTTAAACAAATTAACAAAGTCATAATTACATAATTGTTAAAAAAAAAAAAAGTGTTAATACCGACGTTTGGCAGTGGTGAGAACCATACTATCGCTCATATTTTATGAGCATCAATTCGGTCAAATTCCACAAATCATCGCTCTTGTATTGGACTGCTCCTAATTGAACCCTTTTGAAGAACATCCACAAGAAATTGACCAATCGATTCTTAAATGAAAAAATATATATACATTGGTCACTTAAAAATTCAGCATTTAATTTGTATTTTGGTTGTTTGTTTCTCTCATTTATAACCCTGATTTTTCATGCCATAATTTATTTTACCTAATCAACCAACAAATGAGACAATTGTCCAAAAATTCCTAACTTATTATTGCATCAATTCAGTTCTAAATATTTATCATATTTTGCCAATTGAGACCATCCGACCAATCTTGGCTGAAAATCGCTGATATGAAGCTGACTGTTCTATATGACATGACCAACGCAGATATGGATAATTTTTTTTTAAAAGTTTTTAGTAATTTTTTTCTTTTTTTTTTCTGTGGATGGCAATAGTCACTGGCCCCTTGGGATGGAAAAAAATTATTAGAAGATCCATCGTACGTAATAGATGCTCCGAGCTAATATCACATATCATCCTCCTTTTATCAGTTTACCACTACTTTTCAAAGAATAAAGCATTCAAAATAGCGACAAAGGTCCAAATAAAAATGCTGATATTTAGTGCAAGTAAGTTCACACACCGACACCACAAAGTCAACGACAAATATATGTCATGTAACTCTTGGCAATATTATTACCTAAGCATTTTACAAAACAAAAGGCATAAAACTATAGTGGATTATAACAAATATAAGTAGAAATCCCAAGGAGGTCCAATATCACATGGGCTGTATTATTATTGCCTTCACACAGACCCACCAGGGAACATATCAGGACTTGAGATATGCTTACGTTGATGACTTCAATCGTTTAGTCGCTGAATTATTGGGAAACAACACCATTCCTATTAAAGAATGACTATAGCCGCCCAAAAGAGAATTTTTAGCATGACCATACTCTGCAACCATAAGTCAGGATTGAGCAGCATTGCCCGATGGGCATTTCATCCAAATCGCTTAGCGACGCGGCGTGGGGGTCGGTTTGTTTTAGGATAAGAACCATTATCTCTCATATGAAATGGATGTATGCAATTTGGGATGCCAAAATATACAGGGAATGAGCTATTTTAAGCCGTGCAATGTCGATTTCGGAGTTTGTCTTCCCCCGCATACATGCCAAATAGCTGATCCTACAAGGCGAGATTATGCACAAACCACAGAAGTGCTCTAGAGGATAGCTGGTTTACACCGATCTACGCTTCAGATATGGCATTCGTCGATCCGGCTCTTGTGCAGTTGGAATGCCGGATTCACCCAAGCTCCGCAGTTGCACTGCATCCCCGCCCAGTTGAAGGAACCCAAGCGAGCGTTGCAGCCCTTGCACTTAAGCTTCTCTTCCACGTAACCATCTTCCACTGGCCAAAATCACAAAACTCTAGCTAATCGAAGCCAACAAGTACCGAGTAAGAACTCGTAATCATGTGCATCAGGCATGTGCCACCACCCTTAGATTAAGAGTGCTTTTGATCCAACGGCAAGGACATCCAGAGTGCACATGATTCCGAGTCGGCCTACATTTCCTAAATTTCATATAAAAGCGTCGAGAAAAGAAAAGAAAGAAGTATTAATAGTGCTCATAGGTTGCCAAGTTCACCTGCTTGCATCCACTTCATGGGCTCCACGAATATGGATGAGCATTCAGCTGGAGCCTCTTCCCAATCGTTTGGGTCACCTGTCCTCTTCCTCCACCTAAAGCACTCTTCTCCCTTCCCGCGCTTGTGTGAAACTATGTTCTCTTGCGAGGCAACGATTCTGCGGCATTTTTTACAGCGGTAAATTACTTGAGGTTTTGGGACGGAGCCAGTGTCGGCAGAATTGACTGCTTCCATTGGCACTTTGGCAGTCACCAGATTTGCTTCTGCATTTCCGGAAGAAATCCAGAATTCGTGAAAAGATCAAGCAAGTCACTAATGCTCGGTAGTTATGAGAACAATAATAATATGCAAAAGCATCAGAAAAAATTCTCCGACACTTACAAATAGCCCATGGGTTCAACTAACAGTGCAAATGATAAGTAGCTCCAAGGTGAAGAAAACTTAAAACAACCATTAAAATCATCATGGGTTGCACCAAGACAGAACCATAGTAATTAAAGCAACAAAGATGCTGAAAGAGAATAACAAGATAACAGTCAGCAGAAACATAACATGTACAACGTAAATTTACATTGCGAATAGGTAATATATAAGAAGGCGCAATGGCAAACCCAAATTTTGTACAGCAATGAGAAAGTCTTAAACTGCTCGGCACTGACTTTAGAGTTTATTGCATTCCGAATTTCAAATTTGATCATCTTAAGGTCCATCTCTCCTGCTCATACAGAGATGAACTATCAGTTCATCCAACTTTACAATTACTCGGAAGCAGCCAATTCTTCAACCTTCAATCGGATTGGCAGGTCTACTCATATACGCTTCTTCATCATCCAGGTAGAAAGAAGTTCATTGAGTAAAATCATTATAGTCAAATATAAAACCTCTTTTCTAATAGAAAATGACGACATTGAAAGAGAATAGCCGCTCAATGTTTCACCACGGAAAGAATCATGCAGAGAGGAAAAATTAAAAGGTGCCTTACATGATAAAGTACACAGAGAACTCAATATTACAAAAGGGACCACCATAAGAGGTTGAGAGAAAAAATATATAATCATGATCTAAAGATCAGCTATTACATTTTGGTCACCAAAGTTCATCAATTATATGTGATGGAGCAGTCAAGCTAGGTTCCAAAAAGTCTGGACAACTTCATGCGTTAGCCACAAATTTGAGCTCAGAGACTACGTTCTGTTGCATAATTGTCAGTTTTGTCCAAATCACAGCACTGATAAACAAAAGCCAAGTAGAACATTCGTAATCATACCTCTCCAAACCAAGAAACATGACGGACCTTCTCAAAGTGCAAATCCTCATCTAGACCACTCTAACTAAGTAGTTTTGTGTCGGACCGGAAACGTGGAAATGAGTTACTCATTACATTGCAAAAAGTGAAACTTGCGCGCAAAAACCGAAGCAATCTAGAGAATTCACAAATTTTACATATTTCCTGAGCTGCCATTAATCTGATCAACTACCTTGCAATTAGCATCACTCCAAACCTCGAAAATAAACTCAACACCTAAGCACCACCATGAGCAACCCCGTCGAATCACAAGAAAACACGGCATCGCTGTGCAGCCGGATCTAATTCCTCTCCCGGGTTTGATCAACAGTCTGTCAACTTCCTTACTATGATTCGCATCGAGAAAGAGAATTACCAGTATTCATCGATAGTTACAACAACGAAGATGTTATTAGGTAACCGCTTCGCCCCTTTGCTCAACCCTGGACAGGCGATGGAAACTACCAAGCTGGAGTACGGTAGGGGCAGAGGGAATTTCCGGTGGAGCGGTGAAATGTGCAGAAATCGGAAAGAACATCAACGCGAAAGCACTATGCTGGGCCGACACTGACACTGAGAGGGACGCCTCAAGAGAACAACCCGAGTCCATGGGCTATTAGGAAGTCCACCCAACAAAGCCACGCAAGATCACTTCCCACACCGCCTTCCCCTTAAAAACATTCGAACAAGACACGTATTTCTGCTGCTTCATTCTATTTCCAATAAAAATCGTACCATATGGCTGACGGGTCATCAGCTGTTTGATTTCTTCCGCAAAACTGGAGTTCCCTCATTCAAATTCGACAATTTGGACTCAAAGAAGCGGCCGACTTGCCCATTACTTCCGTCGGACGAATGCTACCGTCCCCAGTGACACCTAAAACTATGACGATGAATCTACTAAACCAGAACAAAGAAACAATAAAAGTAAAGGAGAAGCAATCAAACGGGTTACATCCCATTACGCCATCAGACACGAATTTCAGCAGAAGATGAACAGTGATCGGAGCAGAGCACGCACCTTCACAGAAGCAAAGTCCTCGCGACCCTCTTGTCCGAAGAGAGTTCCAACTTCACAGAATGTTCCGCAAGACTCTCCAATTAGCGTCCGTACTGCACAGGGGCCTTCTTCAGGATCCGCGACTGGGCCAAGCTCTGCCCAAGATGGGAGCTTGGTCCCAGTAGCTTTTCCTCTTTAGCTGAATATCCAGGCCCAATCACTCGCTCGGTGAGACAATCGATAATCCCCACTCGAGCAGCATCACACAAATTTTACGACAAAGCGATTGCATCCAATAACGTTTGGTTGCATTAATAACTAACTAGGATGTAAATTACAACCTAAGATTTACTCGCTTGAGCAATCTAATTAGAACAATTAAGTAGCGTCGAAGACCGTTATTCTCGAGTATATTGAAGGGATTGTCTGTAATTTGTATTGACGGATTTCTTCGTAAGATACTGGGTGCATTTTCGCAACACATTTGCAGAATCCTTAGGACCTATGTAGCACCAATATGACACAGGATACGGGATACGATACGATACGACACGGCAGTTCTCAAAAAATAAAAAATCCCGACACGGCGCGACACGGCATATATATAATTATTTTTATAAACTCCAAATATCATTATATTTAAATGTCATAACTATTTCTTATTTGACATTCCTACATGATTATTTTACGAAAACGGTGATCCCAAATAGTAACTTCAAACTTATAAGATCATGGCATTTTTTAAAAAAAAATATATATCTGTCGAATGTGTTGGAACGTGTCCCAGGCATGTCGACCGTGTCCTGGACGTGTCGAAGTTCCGGACACAGCTGTCCATTTTTGTTGGTCATCCAGACACGCGGTCTCCCTTGCCCGGCTGTGGCGGGCCGTGTCGCCGTGTCCGACAAGCAAAAATCCTCTCCATCGGCGTGCCCGTGCTACATAGCTTAGGACCTCTTAAACGTCCCGAGGCAAATGCAAATGTGTCCAACAACTTTTTTGGGAGCCCATGTGCAAAATGCTGGAATCTTTATGGATGGTCAATATCATGATAAATCTTGAACTAATGCACCAGAAACATATTTACATAAAATTAATTTTTTTAGCTATAACCTCAAATTGGAATGCAAATGACAAATTTACCACTATTAGGTTATTACTACAAAAAACTCCAAACTAATATATTTGAAACGAACGGTGAGTAAAAATCCTTATATTAGTATACCTGTCAATTATCACGTGTCATTTGATTTAACAATTTAATAGTAAATTTTAACGAAAAATTAAGAAGGGTAAATTTATTATATGTGTATTAATTTAGAGTTTTATGTGGTAAAAAAATCAATATAGGATAAATATATAGTAAATGTAATGATTTGGAAGTTTTCGTGGTATTATCCCACGAGCCTTTAGCTCAAGGCAAGTGGAGAAGAGCATCCAGAATCAGCTTTGTCGGCACGCGAAAGTCCTCCACTTAATGAATTTTTTGAATTTTCAATCTCACCCTCACTCGCTACTCATAATTCCAAGTTTGCCCCCCGGGTCGGGTTAGCAGTTATTCTCCTCCTCCTTCATTTCGCTTTCCCACGGACAACCACCGCACCACTAATCTCGTAACATGAACAAAGAGGAAAGCTCAGGCGCCGGCCCCTGCCGGTCACCGCCACAACTTCCTTAATTTCCCATGGACAACCACCGCAGCGTTGATCTCTTAACATGAACAAAGAGGAAAGCGCAGGCGACGGCCTAGCCGGTTACCGCCACAAATTCTTTGAAGTTTTAGGGGGCGAATAATAATCATCATATTTCATAAATAAATTTCGAGCTAGAAATAAATTTTTATATTTTTATTTTTAGATGAGTTTTTGAGTAAAAAATATATATAATAAAGATATAAAATTTATGACCCTAGAACATAAATTTGTTTGACAAAAGTTGAAAAATTCTACTTCTAGAAAATGTGATGGACGACTAGTGGCGATGAAGGGGGCCGCTGATTTCGTCGAATAGTTGATTTTTAGGAGCATCATCATGCCGAAGTTTTCGTTTGTCATCGATTTTTTTTTCTGCTAGTTCATCTTTCCTCTTCTTTCCCACTATATTTTGAGAGTTTGTCAGCATAAATATGTTTTTGCAACTCTTTAATTCGTTTTTTTAATCCCGATTTAGATTTAGATCTAGATCTAAGAATTTTACTCTTTCGATCTATATCTAATATAGATCTAAGAGTTCTCTATAAATATCTTACATGTTCTTTCAACATACCGTTGTTGATGTTCTTGCTTGGCATAGTTGATGAGGGAGTCGAATCTATACGCACACCGCAAGCCGTGGCATTTGGTATGAAAGTTTTCGGCGTATGCCCATCATGGATTCGGTGATCAATCGCCACAAGTTTATGGTATCGGATTTACTTTTGAAGGATGAGAGTATACTTTTGGATGCAGAATTTATTTTTCTATTATTTTTGGATGTTTGAAATCATATTATGTAACTTTTTCTGTTTTCAATGAATAGAATTTTTTTTTTCTAAGAAAATAAAAGACCATCAACGCGAGTTGACTAGAATCTCAATTCGATAAATTTGCCAATGACAGCGATTCAAAGCTTTTCACATTTGTTCCTGATTAAATTAACGAGTGAATTATTACTTAGGAGCGGACAAGAGGTGCTTAGATTACGTAAGCGCTTGCGTCATTTGATGGAGACGGACGGCATTTCTGATTTTTTTTTGTTGACGACCAGATTAAGTAGACTAATCTATTCTTGAAGCAGCAAAACGCTCTTAACGTGATTTAACTATCGAATTATTCCGAAACATTTATATATATATAATAAAATCTACATATGCATAGAGATTAATACCATGAAAATCCTTAAATTGATACATATATATAACAAATTTATCCCGAATTACTTTTAACCCAAAACTAGTACTCCAGATAAATTTTACCTTCCGTTAATTTTCATATAAATATTACTGTCAAATTGCTGAATTAAATAACACATGACAGTTGATAGATGTACCAGCTTGGGGTTCCGTTTACCACGTTTGTACCTATTTGGATTTTTCATGATATTAACACAATTAAATTAAAATTAATGAAGTATAAATTTATCACATATGAATCGATTTTTATGGTTAAAAAATTAATCATTGAGGTAATTTTACCATAAGTGTATCAAATTTAGATTCTTCGTGATATTTATCCCATATTCATAACCAGCTACTTTAAACGTTATTTACGGGAATATTCATAGTTGTAGAAGATCTATTACCAAAATGCAAATTTAAAATACTATTACCTGAATATACATGAGAAGCGATTGCGATATTTATTTGAGGTGACGTGGCATTTCTAATGTAATAAGGCAGCTGTCGTCACCCGTGATTCATGTCAATGTTGTTGCACCAAAATTTTCAATTTCAGCAGCTTCGGCCACCAGATTCTCCATTAAGGCTAATGAGCTTAAAGCTCTGAAAGTCAACAAGTTGACATTTGCCGAAAAAAAAAAATGTTTGAAGAGATCCACATTTCAAATCTCAACCTCCTTATAAAGATCTCAACCACATAAAATGTATATTAATCATGTTCAATCAACTTAAATTAGTATGAACATTTCGAATTTTATTGGAATCATTTCATTTACTTTATTTAAGTAATAATTAATCAATGTCTTTTTTTTTCTATATTATGGTATTCGAGTTTTCGACTAGATTAATCTAAAACGGGTAAGTCGGCCCATCCATGTGTAGATAGCTAAGCCATGCTACTTCTTCGTAATGATTATGATCCATCCATTTAACCAATTTAGTTCTTAACATGAGATCATCTAAGTGAGGGTCCGTTCACGAAACCATTGGTGTGACGATGTTTAAGGGTTAATCTGACCGTATAGTTCGAAAGGAATATGTATATGAAATCCACCTCAAGCATTTAAAACATCTTCCAACCTCAAAAGTTTGATATGGAAATTTTGACATAATTCTAGTATGTTAAATTGAATAATAATAATAATAATAATAATTGTAATAATAATATTACATACTTATACACAATCGATCAAATGGTAATTGCATGCATGCATACCGTGATATTATCCCTTAGTCCCACATTGCTCAGGGGAGGTCTTGGGCTAGCATATAATACCTTGACGCCTTTGAACTTGCAATACGTGTTTTTCGACTGTTGTATGAGTGTCACTCAGAGGAACAAAATGGTGAGGGCTGTGTATTTAAAGCGGACAATATCTTACAAAGTGGCGTAGCTGTGCGCGGTGGGCCCGAGCTGTTACAATTGATATCAGAGCCAACCCCCGACAGCGTGTGGGGCCAAACCCTAGGGTGGTCAGTCGTGGCTGAGATAGCAAGAGAGGCTGCGCGCGACGGGTGACTGTGACCTAAAAAGCGAGCTCTCGACAGTGTGTGGGGCCAAACCCTAAGGATGGACAGTTGTGGCCAGGATGGCAGGAGAGGCTGCGCCGACGACGACTGTGACTCAAAAAGCGAGCAAGGTATGGACACAACGGAGACGTTGTGACCGAAGGCAAGGAGAATGTGATATCCCCCTAGTCCCACATTGCTTAGGGAGTAGGTCTTGGACTAGCATATAATGCCTTGGCCCCTTTGAACTTGCAAGACATGTCCTTTGAAGTTGCAAGATGCATAAACGTGAGAACTGTACCCAAAGCGGATAATATCTTGCAAAATGTCGTAACGGTGCGCGGTGGGCTCGAGCCGTTTCACATACGATAATAATATGTAACTATGTAGACATTCCCAACACTATCTATATAAATTACTCATACAATCTAAATCTGAATGACCTTTTTCATTGAACCACGATGTAAATCATAACTTTCCTAGAATTAACTCAACGCACACATTTTATAAATATAATTTGTAAACACCTATATGTGGTCCTTATTTAGATGAATATTAATCTCCAATGTCAAAACAAGAACAGGCTTCATACTATAAAATCACATGTTTCCACATCTATTTAACTTTCAAGAAAGAGGAGGTGCCGTTTAGCGCTGTCAAATAGGCCCGCGCTAGACAGGCCGGCTCGGCCCGAAAATTTTCTGCATTTTCGAGCTGGGTCGGCACCAAAATTTTTTAAATACCCATTTTTTTAAAATTTAATTTATTTTTATACTTTCTTTTTATATTTTTTCATTTGATGGTTTGTTAATTGATTTTGATTAAAAAAAATTAAAAACAAGAACGGCCCGAATCCAACTCGACCCGGACCGGTTCGGGCCGGCTCGAACATGGTATTGCTCCCGGACCATTGATGCCCCTAGTGCCGTTGGTGGGAAATCTACCATATTTCGAACCCCAAAATTGCAAAAACGACGACAGATCAAGGCCTAGAAGTGGCAAATTAGAAGAAGGCCTCCGACGAGATAATTGGTCGTTTATGGAAGCAAAAATAAAAATTTGGGGTCTTCCCACTTTGATTTATGATGAATTAGTCAGTGGGAGTTGGAATCGTGATGTCAATGGGATGCTGATAAAAGAAACCGCTTGGCTTGTCTAAAGCGACAGGGCAGGTTCTTGCCTCTTTGTCCCTTGACCCCAATCAAGAAAGACGATTATGATTGCTAACTTGAAAAAAAAAAACATTTACATAGATGATTTCGTGGTTTTACATAAAATAACATTGAATTTTTTTCTTGAGTTGGGTAAGACCTTTTTTTTTTTTGTAATCGATATTTCCTATGTGCAATAGAGTATTTCTCGAGATAGTTGAGGTATAAGCGCCAGTATCAACGATTAAGTCTCTCAAGACGCGATTGAGGAGATTCGAATCTAAGGTCTCATCAATTTAGCTGCTTAAGACTCAAAAAACTCACCAAATCAGTCAACGCCTCATTAGTGAGTTGGGTAAGAATTTCATCTATTGACGCTCCAATAAACATACCCTAACTAAGAATCAAAGCAAAAAGCTAAAGCATGGATCTTTCATGCATAGAAAATGCAAGTAAGGGGTTTTTAGGTATCGTTGGAGCATCGAGCGCCCGTCCATCCGTCAATCATGAATTGTCGAGCGTTACACATTTCCTTAATCATATGCAATGAAAAAGTATCTTGATAATAGTCGTCGTGATGCGACTAGCCTGGGCATAGGGACATATCATGCTCTGTAAACCTAGTAAACGAAGGGCAGTCGAGCTCTGTAGGTACTTTAATACCCCCCTCTCAGCATGCGAGCCGTGTCGGGAACGGCAACTTAACATTTGACAAATTGTGGCCGGACCCGATTCTTAATCTATGTTGGGAAGTCCAACTTAGAATCTTAAGTAACAAGTGGAGGGATGTCACGTGTATTGTAATATAATATTGGAACATGAGTTTGAATTGGCCACTCAACCAAGTTGCGAGGGTTTTGCTTGCTTTACGGTTTATTCTTCCAAGTGCGGATTCATTCCGCATGCAACTTCACCATCTAGGCCAGTTTCTATTTCTGGTTGTTTCAGGCCACTGTTTTGCTCCCATTTCACCGTAACATATTTGTCAAATCATCTGTTTTCGCAAAACAAACAGAGCTGTGGTCTTCGCCTCGTTTACGAAGGAGTTCCTCCGAGGGGTTTCGCACCTCGAGATTTCTTGGCGAGTTCAGCTCGTGTTTATCCACGTTTCCGTTGCGTCATTGACTATACTAGAAAGATGCAACCACGTCAATATCTTGAAATTTTTTTGTCTTTATTTCTTGCCAAGTCTTCAATTCGAATCAGGCATGAAATGATGCTCAAAAGTCAACGCATTCTATAGCATCTCCACCAGATTCTGGCTCCATGATTCATCACAAGTTGGTACATCTTTGGATGGTCCTGGTCTTGCCCTTCCAAATGCCTTAAGCAACACTCTTTTTTGGATTTCCCTTAGGTAACACCTTAAGCGACCATCCTTGAACACTCTCTCCTTTTGACATGAATCTCGCTTTGTCGAATCCCACCGAATAAAAATAACCACACACATAATTTTTTATGAACCTTAATTCGTTTAACATGGTCCTTCAATTTTACTCCAACGAATAATGTGATCCGTAAATTTTTAATTTATTAAATGTGATTCATAAAATTTTAATTAATGTTCATTTAAGTTCATAGAACATAGGAGAATATTCAATGTTATAATCTCGTTATTCCAAATCCAAAGATATTATTTTATTTTTCCAAATAATCCACAAATTAAATCGAGCCTATACTAAAAGTCAAAGGACACGATGAATGATTTAAAAGTTTGAGAATAAGACTAAAATTTAAGGATGACATTTAACAAATTAAAAACTCATAATCACGTTCCAAATTACGCTAAAATTCACAAATTATTTTTATCCTTCTTCCCAATAATTTTATGCCCCGATTGGGGCTATATATAGACGTGAACATATTGCTCAGAAATCACGGCTTTTTGCCACGTTAAAGATCTCACTCTCTCTCTCTGATTGCTTCTTGCTCCGAGATACCTTCTCTCTCCAAAGCGCCCGAGAATATTCATCCGAAAATTCCCAAATCCAAACCAGGCAAAGGTCCAGATAGAAAGGAAGATTTGAATTCAACCTCCTAAAGGCATCCCAAATGCTGGAGTTCAAGACCCGAAGGAAGAAAAATTGGAGCTTTTCAAATTGACCTCCTCCTCCTGCTTCTTCCACAAACGACCTCAAGCCTTGTCCTCTTGCGTGATGGGAGTCATGTCCAAGTTCAAAGCGAGCAACCGACAGAATTTTCCTCTTGCAAAGCTCTCGTTCTGGTTCGCACCTGCCACTCGTCCTCCAGGTCTCCTTCTATTCCTCCCCTGAAGAGCGCAAAGCTCGCAGAACAGAGTGAAACAGAGAGTACAAACGGAAGAAGAAGAAGAAGGAAAGGAAAAGATCGAACCTTTGCATGGCTTTGTACGCTCCCAACTCGAGTTTCCCACATGGGTCCGATTATTTCAACATGTTCGATGCGTTCCCGCGCGATTTTGTTGGGTTCAATGACGTTCCACCAGGCGGGTCTCTGGTGTTGGATAGTGACAAGAGTGAGCTCGTGAAGGCTCCGGTTGGCGTGGCCAAGAAGGGGGTTTCGCAGGAAAAGGTCGCGGCGGCCATGAAGAGTCATAGCGAGGCCGAGAGGAGGAGGAGAGAGAGGATCAATTCTCATCTTAACACTCTCCGTGGACTCGTCCCCTGCACCGACAAGGTACTCTTTGTTTCCAATTTTTCCTTCTTGCAAAAAAAAAAAAAGTTACTCATAGATGTTATCATTTGTAGATAAGCATGTTAAATTCTTGTCTTCGTCTCTGTTTATGAATGTTGCTATTGGGGCCAGAGTGGAGGCTAGACGATTGGTTTTAATTGAGTGCTACATGTTATTTGTCATTTGGACTAGTATTTTGTGTTTTTCGTGGCAATTTAGCGAATGATTTTTGATTTTTTCCCATTTGTGTTATACAACTGAAGCATTTGGTAATTGATGATGCAGAGCGGCGAGAAACGGATGTTAACTGATAACAGTTACCAGGAAAAGTAGATACGTACTGGTAACTGTCTTAGGATTCAATTGGTAGATTGTTTTCGTGTGATCGTGGTGCCTGCTGGGCTTTTAGATTTCCTCAACGTCTGATAGATTGTACAGAGGAATTATTTGTTTGGTCCTATGGTTTTTTACACAGCATGGAAGTAGGCGTGACATTTTGCTGGAGTAGAGGAACTTTCGACCAAATCAGTAGATGATGATTTGTTTGAGAACAAGGGAATCTCATTTTTGACTTCTGTGTTAGGTTGCGATAAGCAAAGCTAGAAGCAATACACAACACTGAAATCATCTACTTAATACCCCAAATGCCTTGAGGAGCTGAAACTTCCCGAGTTAACTTTTTCATTTCGTATGTCACCTAATTTATGGTTCATGAATCCTGCTAAGGCACAAGAGGAAAGATTTGCTTAGATTATAAAACTTTTAATGAAGGTTCATTGAATGTCTGCTATAGCGTAATTAGTTTAATGCAAATCACCGTCTTTTTTCTGCATAGCGCCCACAGTGGATAGTTAGGTCTGACTTGGCCATTACTAATGTCAACTGGGAGATAATTTTATTATTAATCATCCCTCGCTGTTGCAATTACGTGTGGCCATTACATATATTCAATGGAACTTCATACGGTGCATGATTTACACTATTTGTATATGTAATTGGCAGGATAGTTTGGCAGTTGGTGGAGTGAAGTAGATGGCATCGTCTAGTTTGCTTGTTTTTGATTCCTGAATGAGGTTCTTTTGTACTGTGGAATGAAGAAGACAAAAATTAGGCTTCCCCCTAATAAAACAGAAAAATTAAGCAGAAGACAAGATGTAAGAAAAGAAATGCATGCTGGCAATGTCTGTCTGCATATGAACATTTTCTATTCGGACACGAATCGGAACAAAATGTCTGAGGTGGCTTGGAAGCTGTTCTGCCTAATGTTATCATGGGTTACAAGTCAAAGGGTAATTAAGAAATTGAACCTCTAACTTCTTGGTAGGTTAGACGTCTATTTAAATGGATAATCACATGTTTGTTTAACAAGAAGTGGCCCTATGAGGACAATTACAAGCAAAAACGAATTCTATCTATTATGTCAGCTTCTAATGTCAGTTGAAGGCTATACGTATCTCATCATAGTTTAAGCAATAAGTAGTGGAGCACCATGCCAACTATGGCATGGATCACGTCATCGAGTTTAACTTTACCAGAATATTATTCTGAATCATATACGTGAATTCATTAATTGAATATTAAACTTACTTTTTTTTTGTCATTAAACTTACTTTATTTGGTCATTAATAACAGATACCATGGCTATCCAGAAGATTCGTTGTTAAACTTCCACCCTTGAATTATATTTTATGTCCTTCAACTTTATATATATTGTCTTCCGCAAATCGTTCTTTAATTCTATCTGTATTTTGTGAGCTTGTAGACTAGAATATACAATTGTTTATGACATAATTAATATGGTGATATGACTAGTTTGGATCCTGACTTTGAGTTGCCATGGCAATATAGAGATTCTGTGTTATAATTTGGCACAGTTGACTCTCCTCAACATTTATAGATAACATATACGCGGATGCTTTGGTGGTTGACTAAACTTTTCTGGGGAAAGAAACAATAGAAAGTCAATGGATTTAAACTAGTCCTCTTATTCTGGTGCCATATTTTTCGTTTGTGAAGCTTCCATTCTAAAATATGAAAAGTGAAATCTCTTTACTAGAGGTATCTTTTCTAAATAATTGTCGTCATTTTATCTGTCACATGCAACAGATAGCTGTTAGGCACATCTAAATTCAACTGGATATTCATTGTAAATTTTGCTGGTTGTAATTTCTTTCACCAATCTTAAACTGTATTCATAGTAGATGGACAAAGCTACGCTACTCGCTGAGGTCGTTAGCCAAGTGAAAGAACTGAAGATGAATGCGACCGAAGCGACTGCAGGCCTCCTTGTCCCGATGGATGCTGATGAGATAACAGTTGAACCGTTCGGCGATGGAGCAAGAGATGAGGCATTTTCCTTCAGGGCATCCATCTGTTGTGAATTCCGGCCTGAGCTGCTGTCTGAAATGAGGCAAGCACTTGAGGCTCTTCCCTTGAAGATAGTGAAGGCCGAGATATCAACCCTTGAAGGCCGGTTGAAGAATGTGCTTGTCTTCAGTAGCCTCACGAAAGAGCATAAGGATTGCAATTCCAAGGCACGCCAAAGTTTAGTGAGCTCGGTTCACCAGGCTCTGAGTTCTCTTCTCGAGAAAAGTTCCGTATTGCCAGAGTACTCCCCGAGGACGACAGTCCCAAGCAAGAGGCGTCGGCTCTCGTCTTTTGATTCGTCGAGTTCTTCATCCTGAGAGATGAGGCCTCATTGCTAGACACTGAATAAGTCACTCTTTTTTTTCCCCCTAAAGAGAAAACTGTAAATCAATGACATGGATAGGAAACCGGTCGAAGAATCACTTGTGCCCGTCATCGGTCGATGTTGTAGCTTGCTGCCGATAATTTAATCTCGGTGGTGGTTGGAGATGATGTAGTGCTACACTTTTACAAGTGCAGTATCCTTCCTTTAGACATGGACATGTCTTATTTTTCTGTACCGTTCGTGGTTATGGTGCTACATGGTCAGAGTTCTGCCTTTTCAGCTAAATTTGTGATAAAGTCGATAGCACGGCTTGTCTTCTCTCCAAGCAAAGCAAATTCTGAGAGCAATCTCTTCGGTTCTTCACCAATAATAGAAATTGATTTGATGCATGATAAAATTCAGTCTCTTATCACGGTCCGTTTGTCCAATTATCTATTCAGGATCTTCTATGTTCAAAACTATTGGGAGACGTGGGCATGAAAAGATGATTGCATTTAAGCACTGCCGTACAGTGGCCTCCATGAGGAAGAATCATCTCAAGAAGTTTTGTTTTGTTTTTTTAAAATTTAAGTCTCATCAAGCATTTAATGCACAGTCGGCCGGAGAAGTTTTTCTCTCCCGAGTCCCTACGGAACTCTCTATTTTTTATATATAAATATTAATTTATCGAAAATACGCAAGAAAGGCACGTCGAACTATTAATTCTTCATCGTCCGTGATGGCTTAGAATCAATAGACCATTATCTAATGATTTTTTTTTTTCATTTTAATACTCTTTTCGAGAGTTATCAGTATTTATCAAATCTTTCTTATGCATTTTGATGAGGATGTCGTTCTCCAACCAAGTCTCACGTTACATGTTGGAAGGGCCCTATATCTCTAGTACGAATGAATCAAGTTCAGAGCAATTTGGATTTTTGTCAAGGAATATCTTTCCTTTGATTATTGCCTGAAAATGGACTAACTCTACAACCGTGCATCATTTCTATTTTCTGAACTTCATTAACCACGTAATGGATGTTATTTGTGTCAAGAAAATGAGTAAGTCATATAGATGGAAAAAGAAATCACTCCAACAAAAATCGAAGTTCGCAGGATAATCTGCAATTTTTTTTTTTTTCAGGTTAGGGGGTTTATTGCACAACCGTGTCAAAAGTTAGGAGGGTTTTGAACGATTATACCAAAATTTATGCAAACTTGAATTGACAAATATTTTTCACTTGAAAGATCTAATTTTGTAATTGTTTTTATCCCCTGTTGCCCAAGATGATCGAACAAATGATACCGTTTTTCGTAGTTATATCTGAGAAGCTGACAGGGTCGAGCGTAAGAACTCCAATCTGGGTGACAGTACAACTATATTTTTGGATATTTAGCTAAGATACCAATTTATTGCATGGATAAGAACCCTAACAAGAACAACAACAAAAAAGAAATAATACAAAAGATCATATTTTGCACAAAATTGTACCAAAGAATGAATTTTCTCGAAAAGAAATTTTATTTGAATATCGAAATCTTGGGAAACCACTGAAAAATGTTTTAAAGATGAAAGCGTGACTTGAATACTAAATATCTAACAACCACCTAAATTCATCCCTGCAACCAAAAAAATTACGGATAAAAACAAAAATAAAAACTTAGAAGCCTATTTTAGATTAAGACAAAGCAACCGGCCAGATGAGAAAGGTCATAGCACCTAATGGATTCAAGGAGAAGTTGAATACAATTTCGATAATCATCCTTGAGAAGTAAATCACATGATAGCAATTGTTCTCCTTTATGAACATTTGAAAGTCAATAGAAACTGTAGGTAGCTGCTGACACTCAGCCGCTCGGGTGCGAGAAGAATCCCACATATGCCGCAGAAAAAATTGGACATTGGGGTTTCGGTAGGCGATTATAGCCAATATGAGTTGGAAGCTCTTTACCTCAGACCGCTCAACATTTTTAACAACATGCTTTGATTTCATAGGAAAAAGATCTTGTACAACCATGACTCAGCCGAACAGAACAAGATGAAGCAGATTACTCTTCTCCATCACCATAAGCCATGTCGGCATCACCATCCCCGTAGAAACTGTCGTCTCCTTGGCCAGGTTCAACATCGCCACTGTTGCCATATACTGAAGTGATGTTGGCTGCCTCATTCGCTATCACTGTTTCATCTAACTGATGTTCGTCCTTCTTCACTCTCATGGTTTCCAGATTTTCCTCTGACAAAAACGAGCTGTAGGGCTTGGAAACCTGCAACAGGAGTTCGGTTACGACATAAAGAGCGCAGAGGAACTAAAAGGCATCCATACATCAACAACACCTTTATCCCAAACTAGTTGGGGTAGGTGGTCGATGAACCCCAAAGAATCATAAAAATAAAAGCAGAATCAAGGGAAGGAAAAGAAATATATGTGTAAAAATAAATAAGTATATATATATCTATCTATACACTACCCTTCCATGATGTTTAATATAAGTAGTAAACTATACATAAGAAACAATCATAAAAAATAGTTGTCACGGAGAGGTATAAGATGATTTCTTATAGACACAGAAAATTTAGCCCCCAGGGAATGCGCAGTTGCTAAGGGAGCCCCATGTTTTCAGGCTAGTTAAATGTACGATGGCATCCAACGAGAATTCATAAAGCTTAGTTGAGAGAGAGACTGACCTTAAACAACCCACCACTATTGGTAGCCGCTTCTACTAGGTTGCCCCAGTGTTCATCATTTTTCAGTGTGGATGCAGAACCCACCACCTGAACACAAAGTCAAAAGGTTCCTCACTCCTGAAGTCAAAAGATCGATCTATATATATGTTTGGGAATGGGGGTAAAAAATTCCCTCACACACATCCTTACCAGCACAGAAGACCTCGCTCTGGTGATTGCAACATTCATTCGTCTATAATCGGACAAAAATCCAATACTCTTACTTTTACTTGCCCTAACACACGAAAAGATGACAACATCCTTCTCCCTTCCCTGAAAAGAACAGAGTTACCCTTTTAGTGATGAAATGGACACAAAGCCAAGCAATTAGATTTTAGAATGTTTCACAAGAACAGGTATGCCTCTGAATGAATAAAAGAGATGGAGAACATCACACACACACACACAAACAGAGACAGAAAAACCACACACACACAGACAAGCAAAGAAGAATGCCCGTCTGTCTGGTTGGACTACAAAATTAAGCTGCTAAGAGGAAAAGTATTTTGAAAGATTTTGGCATCACATTCTGCGTCATCCAAGAAACTGTATAATAGATTGAGAACCAAGAGAAATCTAGAATTGTCTCAAATTAACATTCTAGCTCACAATTGCAACTTAAATGCCTCCATTCTCAGATAAAGGACATTTCTCCAGCATTAACAAATTTTTTACATTTTTAAGAGCAGAATAGTACAGAAAGAAGTGATGGATGAAAATCCACGAGATTATCTAATCTTCCATGAAAGATTATGCATGAAGCAATAACTAAACAACCTTTTTTTTTTTTGTTAATAACATAATAAAATATAGCTATATATTTTTTTTCTTTACTCATGATGAAAAATAGACATATCCCAGATATTCATCATGAATAAACACCAATGAGCACAAATTACACTAGTTTCCTAGGAAATGCAAACCTGACATCCATCGACAGTGATTATATCCACCACTTCCTTTGCCGCCTCATTGAAAATTTCCTTGAAACGATCTTTCAGAAGCTTGACTTGATAATTGTAAGGGGATATAATTGCCAGCCTTGAACTTGACTTGAGCTCCGGATATCTGGTCACCAATTTGAGATACATAATTACAATAAACTCGACTTCATCAATATTCACCCGGGACCCACTACCAGATGGCTGGGACTCTTTTCCCTCATGTATGTCGAAAAAGCAAAATGGCCCGAAGCACCGAAATTCATGCCAAACCCGCTGTGTCTGAATCTGGACATCTGGACCATCCTCCAGTTCCTCATTATAAAATTCATGTGAAGGAAAGCTTCTTATCTGTCAAAGAAAGAAGAGACGATTCGGGTAAAATGTTAAATGATCCAATTAAAAAGATGGTTCTGTCGGATCATTGCAAGACTGAGATAGCACTGAGGTCTTTCTTTCTTTCTTTTTCTTTTTATTGGTGGTTGGTGTTGTTTTTTTGCGGCGCAGGGGCGGGGGGGGGGGGGGGGGGGGGGGGGAAGGCAACAATGCCACCTGACACGGCTTAGACATGAGAAGCCAGGGAGAGATGCAGAGTCTCTCTGACAAGTTTGAATAATAAAATCCTACTGCTCATTAACATCATGACCCATTAATAAGTCTCACATGTAATTAAGCAGCATTATTATCTAACCTCAGGATGCATCCGGTATTGTTCCTTGAGCATAAGGACAGGATAACCAGCCTTCTGGAACCTCTGGAACAAACTCATGCCATACCTAAAATTCGAAACCAGAAATAAGAAAAATATAAAGGAACAAATGATGAAAACTAGATTTAAAGTAATGTCCATTCTAAGATGTTGGCAAAGAGACATAACAATGTCGTCACAGAATGAGGCAATCTACCCAAATTTATTGGCTATTGGAGAAATCACTGTGGCTGGTAATTGTACAGGATCACCAACCTGAAAAGCAACAGGAGGATGTTACATTATCAGCTTAAGCATACACCTATGCTAGAATCTGCACAAAAGCACATGCTTCATTATGGGTTTGTGTCCTTATTCGATGGGACATGAGAGGCAGAAAAATGTCTATAAATTCTAACAACCAAAGATACATCAAAAGAATTTCTTCTTAAGAGGAAGAGCATAAAAAATGAGCAATTTACCAGGAAAACCTGCTTGCACCCATTAGCCAGTGGAACAAGAGTTGCTGGTTCAACCTAATCAGAAGTATGCAAAGCCAAAGTAAGTTCTTCAGCCACACCGAAAAAGAGGAAAGTACATTCAACCCCTTAATTAGACTAGTTTTGTGTTTTTCTTTATATCTTACGGGTACAAGGAAAAAGCAACAGGTACAAAATTGGCAAGAGAAGGGTAACTTCATAAACAGATTTTTACCAAACAACATAGTTGTGATTCAGTAAACCACCAAAAGAGCACACGACTCAGCAATAACGTGATAAAGCTTCTTAAATTTGGCATTGATTTCCCATATTACCAAGCTGATGCACATGAAGACTATCCTTAAGTTTTCATTTCGAAAGCGAACAACTTCCACAGCATATGATTTTGTCAATCAGATTCAAAGGTAATCTGAGCTTTTGAAAGGCATTGAAGAAAGAAGCAATTCCAATATCAAGCTTAAAGAATAAAAGCGCAACAAAAAAACACTTTTGAAAGACAAATAGAACAATTTTACGTAATCCTGAAGCATTATGAACTTGAAAGAAAGCACATTAAAATGCATACTGCATACAGCACTTTAGCTCAGATACTCACAGCTTGGGCAGCCTCGTCTATGATAACAACATCAAAACCGTGGTTCAGTTTACTGAATATGGTTGACCCACTGAAGCTAAGGGTGCAAAAGACCTGCCATTAACATAAACAAAATTAAGAAAAATGACATGGAATTTTACTTTCTTCTGACATAGGCCCAATATACGTACAATGACAGATTCATCCAAAAGTGCAGCCCTTAGATTGTCTGTATCTGTTCTAGCTACCCCATGATTATGTTTCTGCTGGACCTGCAAATGCTCCCCAAGAGTCATCATTCACCCAAAAATATAAATTAACAGAGCCATCACAACTGCTCATAATTACAAATTCAGAGTTAGAAAAAGGAATCTCACAGTAGACAGCATCCAATAATTTCCTCTCCGTAGATATAGAGGGACCACCACCAACTTTTATAAACATAAACTATTAAATGAAGGTTTTTTTATAACAAAATATTCTTAACACAACCTCACACCTAAACTAAGATTTGACTAAGTCTACGACATGGACATTGATTATAAATGAAAAGTTTAATGAGGGACATGCAGGTTCGAACATGAGACTTCCTACTCCAATACCATGTACAAATTGTGGAATGACCGCCAACTTGTGAAAGGACGTAAAGGCTGCAGCACCCTGCCATTTTAATACTGGAAGAGACTTGGATGAGCTATGGTACAGCTTGACCCAACCGAAGCTTGACCCAACCAATTGAATTGAAGCCAGAGAAGGATTAATGAGTTTCAGGTTTTTCACAGCATATAATGCGATAACATATAGCGCCACGCTAGAATTCCTTGATGATCGAAACAGTCAAAGCCAACTTTTATGGGAGCAACCATGCGCGAGGTTGATCATTGATATTTATTGACGTAGTTATTGTTGTTGTTGTCCCACATCGGTTGTAAATGAGTCACGTATGCTCTTTATATTCATTTGGTCTCTCTTCACCTATTAGCTTAAGCTTTTGGGTTGGACTTTCTAGCATGGTATCAGAGCCAGTGTTATCCTTTTCTGCGTATGTGGGCCCACCCCCATTAGTCAATTTCCACGTGCCGCTCGTAATCCGGCTTGATATGTGAGAGAGGGTGTTGAAGTTATTGTTGATGTCCCACATTAATTATGAATGAGTCAGGTATGCTCTTTATTTTCATTTGTTCTCCTTCCACCTATTAGCTTAAGCTTTTGGGTTAGACTTTCTAACATTTATGTTTCTCTTTTACGTTTTTGGATTATGCTGGCATCCCGAATACATGACATGACTTGTTTCTTGGGGTAATGACTTATGACCATATGTATAGACACTTCTATCAGTGCTCGATGCAGAAGCCATATTCAACCTAGAAACTGAAACTTGAAAATTAAGGAAACCAAACCTTGATTAGCTAAGAAAATTATCAATAAAAGGAACAGATATAGTTGATTCCACTTTTACTACAACTAAAGAAGATAGAGGCTGAGGCAATAATGAGGATCAATTCCGAACTCATAGTGCAAAAGTTGATACCAGAGCCCCATTAAGGCCACTGTCAACCATCTTCTAGGCTGCATCATCTGGTCAAGCTAAGTGCTCAACAATAAACAAAACAGTTGACCGGTACCGGGGAGCACCCAAATGGTGCCACACCAATCAAATCTAATTTAATGGATGATAAACAATGAAGGAGAAGAAAAAAGTTCGGCTGATAGTCTTAGCTTTGTGCGGCATATGATTTTTGGCTTAGCCACAACAGATTCATTGTCTAATGTCTTACTAGCTAGAGGATGGAACATCTGTGGTTTACTGGCTATCGCTCCTGCCATAAGCAAACGCCTTACAGGGGTTGATCTGCCAAGGTAATGCTTGTTTCCTGAGTGAATTGAGAATTGCTGCTGTTGCCCTAGCAGCCAGATTATCACTAATCTAGCCATTCAAATGGTGGACCTCAACTTTAGTAGAAGTATCTAAACAATGGAGAGTGAACAGACCTAATCAGTTGCCCTTGTTATTAGGATGATCGCCAATTCTGATCTGTGTTATGAGTCATGACTACCGATACAAACCAAGAGGTCCAATAAATCAAGGGGTTGAGAGGTGCCAAAACAGGGAGATTGGCATGTAAGTGAGCAGCGCTTACAAGACCCTTTTCTCTGCAAATGATGCACAATATATTTGGTTCCTACAATATGGCTAGCAAGATCAGATATGTTGAGGCTCAGATTTGCTGGACAGAGCAAGATATGCAAAAATGCCAAGTATCAGGGCAGAAAACCCAATGTACTCAAGTACAAGGACAGCCTAAGGAAAATATCCTAGAGGTCCAGGATCATATCGCCACAAACTTCCCTTGCACTAAGATGGCTACTTTGTATCTATCCTCTAATTCATAACTAGGGTTAAAGAATTTCACAAATTATTACAAATTGCAGATCTTCAAAGCTAATTGCATTTCCAGGTGCATAAAGGTGTGCCAATGGTGACTTTGGGTGATGCTTCTGCTAAATTTAGAGTACCATATACCCAAATAATTAAATTTAAATAAGCTAAATGATCCTTAACGTAGAAGATCTTATTGCTTAAAAATTCTGCATGCAGGAAGCTTCATATGGAAAAGTTCAACCACCAGCTTAATTAGCTATTATCTGTTGGAATATATAAATATTAAACCACGTCTTCTTCTAATAGCTTAAGCTTTTAGAGCATGTGACAGTAGTCCCACAAAATCTCACATGATATCAGAGCAGGAGGTCCTGAGTTCAAATCTTTCTAGGTCTCTATTTGCCTCCCCAATGAATATGTCCACGCTTAGTACTAGACAAAAGACCAGACTAAGCGTGAGGGGGAGTGGAGGAATATATAAATATTAAACCAAACCTTCTTCTTATAGCTTAAGCTTTTAAAGCAGCTGGCAGTGATCCCATCAAATCTCACATTGTCAACTAGCTCAAAGACATTCCCTTTAAAGTGACATGGGAAATTGGATCTTCTTCACCAAAGCACAGAAACTGAGTTATGATATGGCAGCATTTTCTTGAAGTTCATTAAAAGTGTATACTGACTTTTACTCCCATGCACATTTAACAAAAATAAGACTTGGACCAAGAAGACAAATTAAATAGTCAAGCAAACAAAGCAAGTTAAATGAGAGTCTACAACGTGACTAAATATCTAACATACCAGGTGATCCATGAAAACAGACTGGACCGAGTGATGTGCTTTAAGACCGATACGCACTATTTTAGGATTATACACACGATTTTCTTCATCCCGAATGCCTAAGAATGACAAGATGAAAATAATAAGAAAAGACGGTATAATTCTGAGTAAAAGAAAATAGCCATACTAATAGTTCACGATGAGAGGAATGACCAACAGAAAATTTGATCACATGCATAGTTCTTGACTTTGACGTCATTTAGCAATAGATAATAGTGATTTTGGTCCCATTTTTCTTTCAGAATGTTAATCCATCTTTTCGACATCATGGATGCACATTGCCCCTAATCTAACAACAAATAGAAGAAAATGATACGGCAGTTAAACAAGAATAACCTATCAGAAGGCATTCTAGTTCCCATATATGCATGAAAATCCATATTAATAAGAGCTCTCCCTCACATGGAGCCTCTATTCACGTCATTCTCCTCATTATGCTTAACCAAGGATCACAGTAACGTGTCCCAAATAAATTTTGTGAGAACTATTCCTCGTTAATTAATGTGAGGCATAGGTGAAATAGACATGAAACAGACATTATAATAGCAGCTATGTGGAGACAGATTCTTTACCAGCATTTAAAATACGCAACACAATCTCATCAAGAGCAGAATTTGACGGGGCACATACCAACACGCGCACACGATATTTACGAGAGGAGTTAACCACTTCTGGTTTCTGCACAATACACAGATGTCAAAAGATTATATACACATCATATAGGAACAACGTAAAATACAAACTCTCTTACCAACTCATTTCCAGTGATTGGAAAATATCCATCATCACCATCGGTCGGCAGATTTTCATCTCTAGGGTTGATATTACTTAACCATGGAGATGCATCTCCCCAGTGAATGTACCTAAGATTACATGTGTCACAGATCAAGATAGCAACAGAAGAAATTTGTTTCAATAGCTTCCCTAGCAGTGGCAGGGTTATGTTACACTTAGTGTGGAGAGGGAAGCGGTGCCAATTGCCCCACTCAATTTGAAGAAAAATCTGATAGTACCTCTATTTTTTTAATCACATTAATTTGACCCCATTATTTTTTGTGTTTTCACCCCACTGAACATTGTAAATCATATTTGACCAAAAAAAAAAAAATGAATGAAAATTGAGATTTCAGATCCAACTTTTAGTGTAGGAAACTGACATGAATGGTGCCTAAATTTTTCTTCAATGTTTAATATGGTCCTTTTTTTCCCCAATCCAGTCCCTGAACTTTAAAAGATCCACACAGTGGAGTCCTTCTCCAAAAATTTTAACAAGTGTTAGCTGACTTGACCATTTTTTTTTAGCTTGATGTTAAATTTGTCATGCTGGTGTTCACGTGGCTCACGTTTGGCTTCCACGTCATATCTCTCTCCCCCTCATTATTTTGGCCTAAAAAGAAAAGGAAAAAATATTTTCTGAATTAGGCAAACAATATGGCAATCCACGCCATTTGTTTGGCACGACATACATTGACGTGGCAGTCACATGTCAAATAAATGCATGTAAAATGGGGATACACTTGATAAAAGGACAACATGGAGCAAATTTTGGAAACTTTACAAATTCAATTGAAAGAAATTTTGAGGACCACATTAAAGATTAAAAAAAGTTCAGGACCATTCATGTCATTAGCCCTTTTAGTTTTGTGCTGCTATGGTCTCCGACCCTTATCTACATAGAAGTTTTGTCTAGATCCATACACAATTACTACGTTTGAAGGATATATATTTTAATTTTTTATTTGTCTATGTCAATTTAGATTAGGATTAAGTTTAGGCTTATGCAAGAATTGTGACATGAAGTTTTGTTCCATTAGTTTTGTGAAAGTTATTTGGATAGAGATGTGATAATTCTTGCATATGACCTGAATGCAATAGTATTTTTAGCCTAATTTTGGACTGATTTATGGTCTTTGTTATGTTCTCATGAAGCTCAATTACAAGCAAGAATCACAATTCATATTTGATGTCAACAGGGATATTAGACCAAAAACAAGTGTTAGTTTAGGGGCTAAGATCCAAAATTCAAAGGTAAACCTTAGAATTCTGGATGAAGTCTTGGCATCAGAGTATGTTATTATCTTCGTTGATGCCTCCAACAGGCACAATGACCTGGTTCTGATACTGTTCCCTAGCCTCGAGAGCGAATTGCATGGATATGTCTTCATGTGTGCACGCGTGGACATAGTTGAATATGTACATCTTTTCATTGAAGATAGCTTACAGAAATATGAAGTTGATAATGTTTTCAGTATGCCAAATGAGGCATTTCTGCAAAAACTCTATTCCATATCATTTGGCTCACTATATCTCTATTTTCTATCTGGAACTAGTGGGAGAATGTCAAATTACCTGTGCAACTCAAGGGGAAATACAACTTTGTGAAGGGTTCAAAAGTACTCCAGCAATCAATATGAAGTTAAGTATCTGCTGAGTGGAGTTTGTAGAACAGATATATGTGTTGCAATTCGTCCTATCGTAACTAGTAAGGTCACAATGGATTAAAAGAGCTTAACGAAGGCAATCTCAAGATGTTCCAGTCCTTTTGGAGTGCAATATCTTTCGACAAGCAGATGTGGCTATCATTGTTGAAGAACAGTGCCGCAGTCATTTTATAGAATGCCAGGAATATCCTGCAGTTTAGCTAAAACCAACAGGGCGACACGATAATTTATTCTTATAGCTGTAAGAGAGTACATACTCCCATCAAAAGGTCTACTTGTCTCCCTCTGGACAAGTCAAAACATAGTTAAAGGAATTGCATTAACATTTTTTTTTTCCATTGACAAGAAAGAAGATGCCCTTCCAATGGTCATGATTCCACTCTGGTAGACCTGGAATTGCTCTTGGAATAAGCCAAAGACACAAATGACACACCATGCTTAAGAAAATACTTCCTGTGGCCATGAAGTTAATGTCTGGTAATTACCTGCTCTCCTGGCTGTTTACATTCCAACCCCATTCACTAATTTTCCAACCAACATCTAGAGCCTTCAAATGACACATCTCACCAACAATAGAAGATTCTACCCTTAGATAATGCTATTGTGTGAGACATTACATTATATTTCCAACAAATTGTGCCAACAAGCATAGAATTTCAGCCCACTAGCATCATTCCATTTGACAGCCGCAGCATCTCCATAGAACAAAATTTTAAAACTATAGTCAGAAGAAATGCTGTCTGCAAATCATAATTATTACAGATATTTGAGCATTAACTAAGGTGAAAAGCATCTCAAGATATATTCACTAGGATAACACGATGAGAGAATATATAACTTGGGCAAAGTATATCCTCTAATATATAGTACTGACAAATACATACTTTTCATTGATGGGTAATTCTGGTCCGCGCTTTACTCTTCGGAGTCTACCTCTGCAATATATGAAAACACCACATATAGCAATGTTAGTGAGACAAGGTTTCTAGTAGTTTGAGTAAAAATATATGTCAATACAAGAATAATGCTTACTTTGAGTGCACCCGAGCTGGAATGGCATGCAAAATGGCACTCAGAAGACCAAGAATAGTCTGAGTTTTCCCTGTTCCAGGGGGACCCTAGAGAAAAATATACAAGTCCGCCCCTGAGAAGTGCTATAGAAAAACACTAGCAGTGAAGAACAGTCGCCATTAAACAAAGACGCAAGGTAGCTAAACTAGAGTGAATCATCTTATAGATTCTCCATGAGAAAGTCATTAGGATCCCATAGTTCGTAGTTTTCGAAACATCACCTCAAGGAAAGGATTGTCATATTAGCACTCTGGACATAATAGTTTTAAGGGACATTTAGATGCAGAGTGGGTCGGTTCTCTGTCACATAAACGATCATTTGAATATTGTATATTTCCTAAGGAATATAAGAAGAACCAGAAGTAGATAATCACGTCGAGGTCAAATGTAGAAGCAGTATGTAAAGCTATGGTTTTAACTACATCTGATCCAAAAATGTAAATATCTACATCTCGATGACATAACATCAAATGATGAGTGTATAGAGAACATCAACATCAACAACAACTTTATCCCAAACTAGTTGGGGGATGAGTGTATAGAGAGAAAAAAAGAAGAAGAAGAAGAAGAAGACATCTAAAGGTAGCTCATAATGAGAAAAACCTGTATAAGCACAAACTGTTTCCGCGACAAACCAACCTGCAAATTGCAGCAATATATAATGAATGAGAAACTTTAAAGATGAGGGAAAAAATCGAACAGACTGCCGGGGGAGAGGATATCAACAAAGAGTTTGTTACAAGCAATAAGAAACATCTGAACAAACTTTAAGGTGACTTTGTTGACAGAAATCACTACTCTAAACATTGTCATGTGTGAGTCTGTCATCCCCTTCCACCTTATGAAACCAGAAAGGACAAAGCTCCATCCAAACATCATTTGATAGGGAAAAAGAACAGAAAAGAGATACTCACTTGTATAGCTGCTTGTTGAGATTCATTCAAATTACTTTTGATATAATCCCCCAGAGGTTTGGAAATTTTCCAGGGCTGGTCAGAAGGAGCAGGATTCTTCTCCGCAGCAGCTAGTATTAAGTCCTTGAAAGGAAGGGAACCAATACTGTGCACAGCTACGTATTCACGAGAAATAGTTGATAAGCTGCAAAGCTGCACAGGACATCAAATTGATTGCCAAAGATTAGCACGTGTACTTGAAAAACAATCCGGTTGATGAAAATTTAAATTTCAAGATATATTTAAAGAATTTGGCATTTATCATGAGACCAGGGTTGGGGTTAACGTTAAGTTAGAAGTATGGAGAAGCACGTTGGAGTCTAAAGGATTTACGCTAAGTCGAAGTAAGACGGAATACTTGAAGTGTGAGTTTGACACGGCAGGAATAGGGGATCAAGAAGCCGTAAATATACTCGGACAGGAGGTACCCAAAAAAGATACATTTAGATATCTGGGATCAATATTGCAAAAGGAGAGAGAGATTAATGAGGATGTAAGTCATAGAATTAGAGCAGGTTGGATGAAATGGCGCAGTGCAACGCGATTTTTGTGTGATCGCAAAATTCATCTTAGGTTAAAAGGAAAATTTTATAGAACAGCAGTTAGACCTGCCATGTTATATGGAGCTGAATGTTGGCCAGTACAAAGGAAACATGAGCATAAAATGGGAGTAACGAAAATGAGGATGTTAAGGTGGATGTGTGGTCATACAAGGATGGATAAGATAAGGAATGAAGAGATTCGACGAAAAGTTGGAGTAGAACCGGTGGCGGAAAAGATGAGAGATCATAGATTAAGATGGTTTGGGCATATTCTCCGAAGACCCTTAGATGCACCGGTACGAACAGAAGTTTGCTATCGAGAGCATAACACGAAAAAAGCAAGAGGTCGGCCGAAACTTACTTGGGGGAAAGCAGTAAAACAAGATTTAATGGAGTGGGAAATAGATTGACGTACGGTTTGTCTTAGGACGGAGTGGAAAGAGGCTATTAGTATTGTGGAGGGGTAGTGTATAGATAGATAGATATATATATATATACTAATTTATTTTTACACATTTATCTCTTTTCCCTCCCTTGATTCTGCTTTTATTTTTATGATTCTTTGGGGTTCATCGACCGCCGACCCCAACTAGTTTGGGATAAAGGTGTAGTTGATGTTGATCCATCCTTGTTGATTCCAACTTACAAAAAATATCCCATTCAGCTGAACTTGCTCAAATGATCATTCCACTTGAAGGCAATTGTCTAAATTACATATTTGATGATTACATAACAGTATAGCCAACAAGAGGTGCCAAGCCAAACGTATTGACTGTTTACTGATAAGCAATTGTTATCACTAAATGTAGTGCCATATAGGCTGGAAAAAGGACGATAGAAGACCACATCCACTTTTAGAGATTTCATCTCTCTCAGAATCTTTTTTATTTCCTCCCTCCTTGCTAGCAAAAATTGGGTAATGATAGAACATTAACCTCCTATTATTGTGCCAAAACAAAAGACACATCCAAGCCTACAACTCACATCATACATCTTCACATCAGACATCTTACAGGTATCTGAATAAAAAAAAGATGAATTTTGGTGTTCTCTAACTTCTCTAACTTAGCAATAGATATTCCATCAACTCCAATGTCATTTAAATACCAAAACCATGAGAAAACAGAAAATAAAATCCCAAATTAATCTCCCCTCTGCTGTATAAAAAACCATTTGTCCAAGACTCTAGCTCATATTAATCCAGGTGCCCAATATCCTTTGGCAATGCAGAAGCCATGCTTGTTTTCTTGCTAAACTATAACCAACTCCATTGCCCTTTTCATGTGAAAGGCACTAACATCTGGAACACTGAAAGCCAATGTTTTGATTAGATTTCAAAGAAAGAAAAATAGGACAAGAGATGTTTGTTTCTCCAAGGAGTAAGGGCTGTTGAGTAACGTTAATTGTCACTGCAAATTCATCCCAATTGAATTTGGATGATGGTTCATAAATGGTTTATCATCAAACACACCACTGTTTACAACCCAATATTGACAATTAAAATTATAGCCCCAAGGGAAAGGGCTTGTTCTAGGGAATTACGGTAAGGCATTAGATGAAAAACATTGGTTTCTGGCTATGAATACAAACAACAAATCAGTGTTCCAGAAAACAAGACCAAATTAAGCGCCAACTGCCAATGACGCCTAAGAGTTTCAACTTTAATCCCTCCTTAGAGGGACCCCCGATCCTCTTTCACTTAAAATAAAAGTAAATCAGAAATTACTCTGAAAAAGGTCAAGGGAAGCTTACAAGATCGTAGCTTTCAATATCCAGTGTCCGATAAAAGTGTTATCATGATATGTGAAGTTCGACACTCTATACAATGAAAAAGACAAGGTGCTTGCATATGAAAGCATGTTCAAACGCTTCAACTCTCATCTGTCTACTAGCTTTGAACATTCAACGAAAAACAATCGACCAAGGCCCCGTAACTGGACTGATAAGAGTAAAACTATGTGACCTTATAAAAAAAGAGGATTAAATTTACACATAACTCAAACAACAAGACAAAACTTCAGGCTTAAACTTCCGATCATAAAAGAAACACAACAAAAGCAATTTTATCTCCTGTTATTCATTTAAAATCAAATTCCTCATATAACTTGATGGTCATTTAAAAGTTAGCAACAGCATACGAAAATAAACTGAGAACTCTTACTCCACTTACCTTCAATATATAGAAGGACTTCCCTCCTTCAGTAATGAGAAAGCGCATATTTAGCAGCCGAGGACTAGACTCAACTTGATCAGTCTGCATAGGCATGAGTTGTCCTGTCAAATGCATTCGAAGTCTAAGTACAACCAGACAGCGACAGTCACTATTTTGCCCAGACCCTCCTGTCTCACGTATCTGACGATGCTCCACCAATGCAAACGCAAAGGTTGTTGGGAGTTTCTTGCCTTCGTCAAACTGCATCAGGCAACATTCTGTGAGAATTAAGTGATTTAGGTATCACTGAAGACATTGTCAAAAGAACATTTGAAGTCAGCTCTGAACGAATAAAGAGGAAAGTGAGCAATGTACTTCTAAAAATCAAAAGAGAAGTAAATGGTTTTGATAACCTTTTCTTTAGATAGCAAAAGCAGATCATTCTGAGATATGGAGAAATCTTTATAAGAGGAGCCGTAAGTGACCTCTGGCAAGTGAAACCCATCAGACTCATTGCACTTGGTAACCACTGCATGTTTCCACTCGACATCTGCAAATGTCCAACATCACAGTACTATTAACATCCTTCCTCATATGAGTAGCAATCACAAGAAAGAAAATGGAGTCAATGAGAGGAAAGAAACCAGCATCTTCATCGTCATCACTTTTCTGAACAATCTGAGCCTTAATCTCTTCAAACAAAAGAGGCTCGAAGGTAGAAATGTAGTCATCGACATCTTTATATGTGTACTTTACTTGCTTTACGCTGAGAGGAGTTCCTTCTTTATCATGCTCTTCACTCCTACTACCTTGTTGCTATTAGAGTGAGAAGATCAATTTTTGCACCATCAAATACTAGCAGGCGAGAGAGAGAGAGAGAGAGAGAGAGAGAGAGAGAGAGAGAGAGAGAGAGAGAGAGAGAGAGAGAGAGAGAGAGAGAGAGAGAGAGAGAGAGAGAGAGAGAGAGAGAGAGAGAGAGAGAGAGAGAGAGAGAGAGAGAGAGAGAGAGAGAGAGAGAGAGAGAGAGAGAGAGAGAGAGAGAGAGAGAGAGAGAGAGAGAGAGAGAGAGAGAGAGAGAGAGAGAGAGAGAGAGAGAGAGAGAGAGAGAGAGAGAGAGAGAGAGAGAGAGAGAGAGAGAGAGAGAGAGAGTACATTGACTTCTTTAAGGATTTGAAAATAGTCCCAACCAAGAATAATTTTGTACAAACGTGAAAGAGAAGCCTCTTCTTGAATCTTATCTCTGTCCCCAGCCATCTTCACTTCTCCCTTTGCGTGAGTGCTGCTCAGAAAGAGTACAAAATTCTCAGAGGTTTGACACACACACACAGAGGTTGACGCGGGCAATTAGGAGATAACCAAGCCGAGTGGAACTGTCATAGCGTCGAGCTTGAGGTCGACTCAAGTTCAATCAAGTACAATCGTTTATGCTACTGAGCTCAAAAAGATAATTAATACTAGAGCTCACTCGACTCGCTCAATTACCACAGAGGAACTCGTGCTCAAAACACTCTTCTGCTCTTTATTCAGAAATACACAGTTATTAAATGGTTAGCTCCGCATAAAGATAAACCGTATATAGTTTTCACTATTGTTTCTATGTATTGCCGTAACAGGTGATTGAGAAAAAATCAGTGGATAATGACAGGGCTCACTAAAATTCATGCTCTCATGATGTTTGAATTTTCCATTCAAATTCCTTTCTTGCAAGAGCGAATTAGTTTCCCTACTAAGACTAGTAGCAAGTGGAAAGAAACACCGAAGATTCTCTACCCTCCAGAAATTCCAAGTGTTCAGGTTAGCCATTTGTACACTCCAAAATATTTCTACATGACAAAAAATACCGCTATTACCCAACTGGTGCAAGCCAAAGCGGAAAAGGACACTGAATTGGTAAAACCCAGATCAGATCGAGCTGTTTGAACTTAAACATGAGTATAATGCACTATCATCGAAGCAAAGCACCGACACTGTGTCCCCGGAATCCGGCACACGGTGGCCGTGTTCTGGAACAGGGCGACGGTGGTCTTGATCTGTAGAACACAGGAAACAAAACATTTTAAAAGAAAAGGAAGAACAAAAAAACATACCTGGCTTTGCGAGCGAGCGAGAGAAAGAGAGAGGGAGGGGGGGTTCTGGAAGAGCGGTCGAGCTGAGCCGGAGGTGTGACGGCCCGGCGATCGTGGCTTGCAGAGAGAGAGAGAGAGAGAGAGAGAGGACTGGTGATGGCGGATTGGAGAAGTGGTGCTGGTGGACGGGTAGTTGGTGGTCGGAGGCGGCGGTCGACGGCGGTGGCGGTGGAGGGATAGAGAGTAGAGGGGTTTAGAGAGGGTTTGCGCGCCAGAACCCAATCGGAGGTCCCTCAATTCGTCACGAGTTCCCCTTCAAAATAAAATTCATCGCCAGAAGTTTCTGAAAAATAAATAATTAAAAATAATAGTTACTTTTATATTAATAAATAAACAAAAAATATTTTTAATGTTTACGAAAATATTTACATATAAATTATTATCGATGATGAAAAAAAAAGCCCTTCACTAATTAATTATGTCAATTGAAAAGTGATCATTTCAAAGAAAAATACAATGAAAAATATTTATTCTTCGCGAAACAATAGCGAGCCTAAATTGCCCGATGTGGATTGTCGTGTTGCGTGATCACCCTACAAAAATGCAGTTAAGATGGGTCGTGAAATATTTTTAGCATGAATACAACATGGTTTTTAATGTTTTATTAGTTGTAAACTGATAACATGTAAATTTAGAATAGAAAAAGTACAAAACAACTAATCGCTATTGAGACAAAAGGGAAAATACCGAAAGCAGGCGCTTGGAAAGACTTTTGGGGAAAGTTTTTAGAAAAATACAAATGACTTTAGGCTAAAAGCATTTGGTAAAATGCAAATACTGTTTGGTAAACTGAAATTGAAAAATGCATTGGAATGTAACTTTGAGAAAAATGTTGTTTGATAAACTTACATTTACAAAGTCCTTTAGTGTGCTAATTTATTTTTTTAACTTTAATTTATTTAAAATTAGAAAAAAAATAATGATGACAATTTTTACATTTTCACATTGAGAATAATTTAAAAGGCACATATGGACAAATTTATAAGTTACAAAAGTCAAAATATGATTACTTGTGTGCAATGATATCAAAAGATCATTATAATAAATATAATTGACAGAAATAAGTTCTTCTTAATATTACAAACTTCCTTAATTATCCATAATTTCGATCAAGAAAAAAATTTATTCATGGTAAAGCGTACTTTCTTGTCATTAGATTTGCCAACTACTTTCCATGCAAAGAAGTTTAGGAACAAAAACAAGAACTTAATAAGAAAGCATAGCTCCATTAAGATTACATTCATTGACAGATGAAATTGACTCTCAACATATCAACAAATGAACTTTCCTTACATATCAGAGAACACCATCATGTCCATAGAAAAAAGATCAAAACTTTCACATCTTCAAAGAAAACATCCTTCATCTCTCTCTCTATCGCAAGAACCCACCATCCTCCTCTGTATTCAGAAATCACAAATTGATATAGAATCACCTGTTGTGCTCCTTTCGATGTTTCAATATTGATGTTGTGAATCTTCACAAAATTACACAGAAGCTCCAGTCACCCTTTGTAATCAGACATCACAAAAAACTTATTTAATGTAATGACAAGGATCTTTGCTAATTCAGAAAAGTCAATGCCAATGAATAAAGGAACTTAGAAATGCTAGAGCACAGATCTCCTTGATAAAATAATCTCACATCTACAAAACTTGAATCCAAACTCTCTCAACAAACACTTTTGCTAGTTCAGAAAAGCCAATGCCAATGAATAAAAAGGAACTTAGAAATGCTAGAGCACAGATCTCCTTGATAATATAATTTCCTACTAAATATACATGCTACTTATATGCTTTTCAAAGATGTGACTTATAATCAATTGCATGAATAGTTGGAAAAGAACATGCTATAGTTAGGTACCATAACAAAGATGTAAAATCTCCCCTTACCTCCTTCAATTTATGCTTATCACGTTTATGATGACGATTCTTGCTCCTCTCTTTTTCCTTGTGCTGCTCGTCAAGTAAAGAAGTAGATGGAGAGTGATAGGACTAATCATATGAATAAATAGAGATGGACAAACATAAGAAAATGCAAATCTTAATACAAACCTTCTTCAACTTGTCATTTTTTCTTGGCTTCTTCGAATGATGCGATGCGTCAAGCCCACTTTCAGAACTATCACTTCATAAAACCATCGAAAATTTCGCCATCAGCCAAGAAGCAATTGGCAATGGTGTATACCGGACCCAACTTTTTAAGCAAGACATTAACATATTTGAATCATAATAAGGGCAGATATACAGAGAAAACTATGGTGGAGCAAAAGCATACAAAATTCAATCAACAAATTTAAGCTGTTTTCCAATTGCAGGGAGTCAAGAACAGATCATTCAATCCCTCATCACAAAGCTAGAATGTGTAGCTGATCTATGAAAGCTCAATACGCCAAAATTCCTTTTCCCATGTCAAGGAAATATGACTATGGAAAGGTCCAATAGAAAAACAATAAAAAAAAATAGCTCCAAAAAAGAACAACCATTGAATCGACAAACGACCATAAATCAGACAGTGAGAGAAAGAACACCAAAAATCACGAATCCTAGCAGAGTCCACTCCGGGAAAAAAAATGACAAAAAGGGGAGCAAATCTGAATTCATTACTAATTATCGGGGCGACAACCAAAAGAGCTAGAAGGTAAAATGAGCTTTTTTTGATTGAAGCACCTGGAATAATTCGATTGTCCAACTCAACACAAAGAAATAGTTGAAGATGAGGAATCATCAGACATAGCTTTCTAGACTGCGATTGTCCATCAAGATAGGTAGTTTAGGAACTACCTCTGAGCCAAGTGCACATTGCATCATTTGAAATCCCCCAACCCTAGATAAATCATGTAGCAAAATCGCAACAAGAAAGTTACTTTTCCTACCTTAATAAAAAGATTTCAAACTGTTGGCAAAAGGAAAGGGATCTTCAGCCAAAAAATACTTGTAATTGTCATCAAGTCGCAAGACAATCAGGTCTCAAAGATTCCATGCCATCATCGGAACCCTCACGCCATTGATCAAGAACAAGACCGACCCCCCAAGAAAAATCTCGACTTTCTTTTTAATGAAAGAGAGACCCACAAAGAGACGACGAAGGGAAAAGAGTTGAGAGATTTTGCAGGGTGTTTATTCACTGCGCATGGTAAAAAGCTGAGGCGAAGCGACTCAAATTCCCTGCACAAACACTCTATACCTCCTCTTCCATCGACGACCAAAGACGTCCCTCCAAATCATCGCGATGACATGCCGACCGGAAGGATCCCCGTGGGAGGCATGATTTCCATAACAAATCTTAGATCTGACAAGCATACATAGAGAGTGGGGAACGAGACTCACCCAAGTTTCGTCGGTCAATAGGCCAGCGAGGTGTGGCGGCTGGGTGCGCCGGTGAGGGCCGAAGTCATAGATCGAGAGAGGTTCAACGATGACAGTTGCGACGGCTGGAGAGTGTGACAGCGCTGTGCGGGCGAAAGGAGGAAAGAGAGGCGAGAGAGACTAGAGAGGAGAGAGAGAGGCGAGAGAGACTAGAGAGGAGAGAGAGAGGCGAAGCTGATGATAGGAAAGAAATGACAGGTGAAGTTTTATAAAGGGCAAAATTTAGAATTATAAAAAATATGCGAGGACATTAAAGGCAAACTAAAAAATAATTACTCATTCTCGGTATAACATGCCGAGAATGCTAGAAAGCTCAAGGCAGCCTTTGGGCTTTGTGACATTTTAATTTTTCCTGTCATTTCGAGATTTATTAATGAGAACATATCTAACGATGTCTTTCAGTCGTATCTCGCTCGGATCTAATCAATTTCGAGTTGACTAACCAAAAGGGAAAGGCTAACGCGAGACAAGTTACGTGGACCTATGGAACTCAAATAGAAAACGACACATTGACCATAAAGATTGTTGAGGGGACATTTAAAGCCATAAAAGGCCGATCTAAGAACGATTAAGGAATGCATTGCTATCGTTATACGATTGGAGTGCGGGTGAAGCTGCTTAACTAATGTATAATTTGCAAAATTTTCCTAAATAAAACGATGATGATCGAGATCGTCAGAACTAGTAATAGACCCTCGCAATTACATGACAACCAAAGTCGCCATGAATTGACGAGCCCTAAGTGTGATATGAATCACAGAGTCAATACGCGTAACGTCTGCAAAAACCGCTCGTCAATTTGGGATAGGCTATAATCACATCTGATAGAGGAATGATTTAGAGACGAGTCTCGAAATTAGAAAATGGAGAATCAAGAATTCTAACATTATAATTGGATTGACCGTCGCCTTATCAAAGAAAATTGGAATCAGAAAAATGACGTTTCGGAGGCCGAGGGTAAAATTACCATTTTACTCCTCAAGCCTTAGCCTTGCCTTAATGAATGAACAAGGGCATTTTGGTCATTAATATCCCACTATAGCTGCCGAAAATCAAGAGAAATAACAACCCTTGGATGAGCCTTGATTGACATGAAGACAAGTGTCAAATGATTAAACATTGACATTGATTGAATCACTTTTAACCTACCATTCTTTATGGTTGACTCTCAATTTTGTATATACATCTCTCTCTCACTCCGTCAGCCGAACACCACCTCCCATTGCAATTTTGTTCTTCTTCTTCTTCTTCCTTCTTCCTTCAGCCGAGAGCTGCACCGCCAACCAGGTTCTGCCCTCGCCTTCGCCATTTCCAACCGCCACTTCCAACGACTTCATGCCACCGAGTCGACCACCAGCACCTTCCTCATCCTCTTGCCAAAAACCTCCAACTTGAATCACGGAATTTGACCCACCGAGGAGCTCCGGCCGACCATTTTCTCGAGAGTCGATGGAAACCGTCGTAGCTGGAGGTAAGCGGCTGTTTAGACTCCGTAGGACCTCGAATCATTTGAATCTTTTGGTCAAATTTTGTGGACATCTAGGGGACATGTTGACTGAGTTGTGGTAAAAATTTTGGATGAATTTGATAGAGTTTTGACCCCAAATGGGTCTCGTGCTTGAAGGACAAAAACTGACGTGTTGAGGACTTAAAGGAACCGGTGTTATTTCTGGACCAATTGGCGTCGCCTTGGCCTCAAATTTTCGGTGAGGCTTTCTAACTCCTAGAACTACATGTTAGCAAGTAGATTAGTAGATAAATTGAGGATTTAGGATAGTTTAGGGGTTGATCAAAGGAGGTATGCACAGAATCGAAAATGCCTTGTTTCGGTTCTGTGCAAACCGAATTGTCGGGGGCTGTTGGTGATGGAATTAAGTCCCAAAATCATCGTTGAGATGTATTAGGATGTCGATGAATATGTCATTGAGGTTTATGCTTCATGAATTGGTGAATTGAACAAGAAAAATTGATGAATTGGATTGATTTCCAATAGGTACGAGGCTGCCTTGCTTCAGGAATTGTTGGACCAAGTGATTGAAGTGCTTGGAAGAAGAATTTTATTGAATTAAGCTTGAGGTATGGAGTTTCTAAACCTTGGATAGAAGGATTGGACTCGATTGGATGAATTGGGGGTGATTTAGGTTGGTTCTTGGGAGTTATGGTGTGATTGTTCATTGTGCGTCCTTGAGATGTATAGATGGCGTAAATGCTCGTTGAATGCTTGTGCCATGATTTGATTGCCACATTTGAGTGTTTAATCTAATTGTCTTGCATGTCATAGATGTCTTGCTCGCCGTATGAGTTTGTACTTGACCATGAGGTCCTGAATTGAATTGAGTTTTTGCCATGTCTGAGAAACTTGTGATGCCCTGAGGCGTTGAGATGCGGAATTGTATGGATTGATACCCTGAGGCGATTATGCGGGATTGTGTTGAGTTGTACCCTAATGCGTTGAGACGCGAGATTGAAATGGCCAAGGTCCTGATGCGTTGAAACGTGAGATGGAATTTGAGATGTGTCGACAAAGGCCTGAAATGAAATTGAAAACCTGATGCGTTTACGTGGGTTTGTCAATGAGATGGTTTGAGGCGTACTTATGCGGATTGAGCTTGAGGCGTTCTAAACGCGAGTGTGAATCAAATGGTGGCATGGAAGGGTGGAATGTGTGACTCGATTTGGTTGTGTGTGCATAGTTGGAAGGATGAGATATGATGCCATGGATGTGTGCTTGACGCTCGTTTGTGTCTTATGTGTTTTTAATGACCGTTGAATGCCTCATGTGATTGCTTATGCATTTTTGTTCGTGATTGTTTTCACCTGAGTGTACGGTCAGCCTAACCTAGGGTTAGGACTTGCCTTACTGAGATGTAAATCTCACCCCGTCGCGAGGTCACTTTTCCAGATCCCAGACCGTGAACATGTTGCCAATCAGGCTAGGTAACCCTAAGGAGATGTCTAAGTATTTTGAGGAGATCCCAGACGGACAGGGAACCATGTATGTCAGGAAGTGTACGGTAGTTTGGGTCGATGAGGGTGGAAAGAGCTGGAAGCCTCATAGGTTCGAGGCTTGGTTTTGGAATGTAGGAGAAGTTACTACGGGACCACTGAAGCCCATCGAGGTACCCCGTGGGGTAATCTCTAGTTGGTGTCATCCCGCTCGGGATTCTGTGGAGGTCGAGGGGTCAGCAGCCGGTTTGAGGAACATTCCTGAGAGGACCTTGATCTTGAAGGATACCGATGAGGTCGTCGAGATCGAAGCTTTCGAGGACGACCTGGTAGAGTAGTCAGCAGACAAGACGATGGGGGATACAGTAGAGGTATACTTAGAGACCTTCTCGGAGTACAAGCCTACCGAGGATGCCGAGGAGACTAACGACTCCAGTAGCTCGACCTAGGGGTTTCCTGGTTTTACTTAGTGGTCTTTTGCTGATGATCCTCGTTGGTTTGATATCTTCTGAGGAATTTAGATCTTTGTCGCTTTTGGTGGAGTCCCGATTTTCCCCGATCTGTTAGCAGGGTTGGTTTACCTGCTCTTAGTATGAACTCTTGGTGATGTATATATGGATGCTCTCGTTACCCAGGTCCCTTTTATTATTGTATGGAGATGTTTGTATGTTATCGCTTTCGCATGCTATCGATCTTTCGCATCTCTCGATATATGTAAATTTTGGGACGCTCGAGAGTTTACGTTTGCAGGGGGTCGCGCGCTAGTGCCCGGGGTGCGGGGCGTGACATCCCGCCTTGCTTGGTATCAGAGCATGGTCAGCTCGATCCAAGTTGATTGAGGATTGGAGTGATAAGGAGGATTAAATTGGGACAGGACGGGTAGCGAGACCTGAGGAAACTTGTTACAATAAGACATGAGATGCATGGCATATGACTTGTCGCATGTGATTGATATTGGTCTTGACAAGATTATAGTGGCTTATGAGGATTAAGTTCCATGTTTAGCGCTGAAAGTCATTCTTGGATTTTGGTCTATTGAGTAAATGAGCATGGCTAGTTTTGGTGAACCGTTGAAGTAGACGGAATGGAGTGATGGCCATGGACTATTTAGTGATGTGCCTCTGGAATTTGTTGTGTGGAAGGTCGTTATATTGTGACTGTTTCTATTAAGAGATAGTCTGACAGATTTGGACCTAATTGGATGAGTGAGTTACTAACTCATTGATGAAATTGTGGTGGTCCAGGCTTAGTGAAAGCATACAAGGATGAGTAATCCGCCTAGAAGACTTGGAAGACCCAAGAGCGGAGCCTCTAGTTCGAGGCCACTTGTGGCAGAAGACTTGAGGATGGACGGAGTGCTGAGAGCACTAGAAAGGATGGGCGACCTCATCGACAGGCAGACCTAGGATAGGGATGCTGTCATAACCCAAGCGATAGGAGCCGCAATAGCTGCCGTCAACACCAATTACAGCAATGATGGAGGCAATGGAAACAACGGCGATCATGGCCAGGGTAATGAGGCAGTGATTGTCCAGGAAGAGGTTGTTGTGGCTAGGTAGATGGGCCAATTGGTTGAGCAATTTATCAAGCTGAAGCCAACCCAGTTTGATGGGACTGGAGACCCCGAACTAGCACCGAGATGGATCGAGAAACTGAAAAAGGCCTTTGGATTATTTAGGTGCACAGATGAGGAGAAGGTACTGTTAGCAGTATACCAATTGGAAGGGACCGCTAATGGCTGGTGGGCTGCCACCAAGAATGGAGTCTTTCCGAAAGGAACGACCTTGATCTGGAATGCCTTTACCACAACATTCAATGACAAGTATTTCTCGGAGACAGCCCGAGAAAGGAAGCAAGTAGAGTTTTTACAGCTGCGTCAGAATCATCTGACCGTAAACCAGTATGAAGGTATGTACCCCGATCGGTAGAGGATCCCTTGGAGAAGGCGTAGAGATTTTGGGATGGACTGAGATCTGAGCTTCGCAGCCAGATGATAGCTCTGAACTTGAGAACTTACAAGGAAATCTATGAACCGGGATAGATGATCGAGAGGGACCTGAAGAAGAGGAATGTCGCATCTGGATTGCGGTTTAATTCGTTTAGAGATAATCACCAGATTGGTAAAAGACCGGTGACTGGCAATAGACGCTTCGTCCCTTTGCTAAGAAAGAACATAGTGAAGCCGCCGAACCCAATGAACTGGAGTTGTCGCCTTTATGGCAGAAGGCATGGTAATGGACCTTGTCTGGCAAGGACTGGGGCGTGCTTCAAGTATGGTTAGATAGGCCCATTAGATGAGGACTTGCCCGAACCAAGCCCTAGCGAATAGACCTCAAGGGCAATGACTGCCAGTAGGACTGTCAACCGCCACTCTCCAAATTGATCAGAACCGACCCCTAGCTCAGGGAAGAGTCTATACAGTGGCACGCAGAGAATCGAAAGAAGCGCCTGGCGTGGTCACATGTATGATTATTTGTGTGACCAAGCTGCCTATGCTTTATTTGATCCGGACGCATCACACTTGTTTGTGTCTGCTCGGTTTGCTGATTTGATTGATACGGAATTGAAACCGTTGAGTGTGATTCTGCATGTTGCCACCCCGTTGAAAGATAATGTGCTGGTTTCGTTGGGCTGCGTTGATTGTAAAATCGTAATTGGTGGTAGTAAAGAAAGTATTGACTTGGCCGTGTTACCCATGTGTGACTTCGATGTGATCACAGGAATAGATTGGTTGGGTAAACAAAGGGCGGTAGTTGATTGTGGCAGTAGGATAATCTATTTCTATCAGAAAGGTCGCCCTAGTTTTGAATTTGTGGGAAGTCAGGGAGGAACCTCAGTTCCTTTAGTCCCATCACTTGAAGCGACAAAGCTGATAGCAGAAGAATGTCAGATGTGCTTAGTTGCAGTTATGGACTCGACTGCCAAGGAGTCTAAATTAGAAAATATTCCGGTAGTGCATGAGTTTCCCGACATTTTTCCCCAAGAGTTACTAGGGTTTCCGCCAGAGCGCGAAATTGAATTCGTGATTGAGTTAGCTCCTGGGACAGAGCCGATCTCGAAGGCACCCTATAAAATGTCCTTATCAAAACTGAAGGAGTTGAAGGTACAAATGCAGGAATTACTGGATAAAGGATTTATTCGACCGAGTGCTTCACCGTGGGAAGCGCCAGTGTTGTTTGTGAGGTAAAAGGATGGGCCCTTGCGTTTATGCATCGACTATAGGCAGTTGAATCAAGTGACTGTAAAGAATAAGTACCCACTACCGAGAATTGATGACTTATTTGATCAGTTGCAAGGAGCTGCGGTATTCTCTAAAATTGACCTGAGGACCGGGTATCATTAGTTGAGAATTAAGCATGAAGACATATCTAAAATTGCTTTTAGGACAAGGTATGGTCATTACGAATTCACCGTGATGCCTTTTGGACTGACCAATGCTTCAGCCACATTTATGGACTTGATGCATCGGGTGTTCAAGGAATTCTTGGATAGATTTGTCATAGTCTTTATTGATGATATCCTAATTTACTCAAGGAGTAACGAGGAACATGAAAAACATTTGAGGATTATTTTGCAGACCCTAAGGGAACAGTCGCTTTATGCTAAGTTTAGCAAATACGAGTTCTGGCTGAATAAAGTGGCATTTCTTGGCCATGTGGTATCTGGAGAAGTAATTGCGGTGGATTCTGTGAAGATCGAAGTTGTAATGAACTGTCCTAGGCCTACTACGGTCACGGAAGTTCGAAGTTTCTTAGAATTGGCAAGATATTACAGACGTTTTGTGGAGAAGTTTTCATCCATAGCCATTCCACTGACGAGATTGACTAAGAAAGAAACAAAGTTTGAATGGACAGATAAGTGTGAAAGGAGTTTCCAAGAACTTAAGCATTGGCTAACAACCGTACAGGTATTGACGATTCTATCATGACCTGGAGGTTACAAGATATATAGCGATACTTCGCTAAAAGGACTAGGCTATGTGCTAATGTAACATGGAAGAGTGGTTGCCTACGCGACTCTATAGCTGAGACCGCATGAGATGAACTACCCGACCTATAATTTGGAATTGGTAGCGATCATCTTTGCTTTAAAAATCTGGAGGCATTATTTATGTGGTGAGAAATTTCAAATTTATACGGACCATCAGAGCTTGAAGTATCTATTTTTCAAGAAGGAACTGAATATGAGGCAACGTCGATGGATGAAACTGCTTAAGGATTATGATTGCGACATATTATATCACCCTGGGAAGGCAAACAGAGTCGCGGATGCACTCAGTCGAAAATCGAGTATTGCTTGTCTACTGGTAAAAAGGTGGTCGTTATTTGAGAACCTGAGGAATTCTGAGTTCAGATTGGAAGTCTGTCAACTATCTAGTTTGGTAGCCACACTGAGGATAGAGCCCGAGAACTAAGAAAGGTTAAAAGCCTTACAGTCTACGGACTCGGAAATTCATAAAATCCTAGTGATGAGTGCTACGAAGAGGAGACTAGTGTTTCAAGTGTTAGAGGATGGAATCTTGAAATTTCGATGGCGTCTATGCGTACCAAAAGACGAGGAGCTTAGGGAAAGGATTTTATCAAAGGCTCATAGAAGCAATTATAGTATTCACCCATGTAGCACAAAAATGTACCAGAACTTACATCAGCACTATTGGTGGAACGGGATGAAAGTGGATATAGTGAAGTATGTGGCAAAGTGCTTGACATGCCAGCAGGTGAAGGCACAACACTGTAAGCCTGGTGGATTGCTACAGCCATTAGAGATTCTTGAATGGAAATGAGAGCACATAACGATGGATTTTGTAATTGGACTACCAAGGAGCCAAAGAGACCATGATTCTATTTGGGTAATCGTGGATAGGTTGACCAAGTCTGCACACTTCATTCCCGTGCGAAACGATTTCGCGATGGATAGATATGCCGAATTGTATATGCGACAGATAGTGAGGCTACATGGAGTACCCATGACGATTACATCGGACAGAGATCCCAAATTCACAGCCAACTTCTGGAAGAGTTTTCAAGATGCCATGGGAACTCGACTACGATTTAGTACGACATACCATCCATAGACGGACGAACAATCGAAAAGGACGATTTGGACGCTCGAGGATATGTTACGAGCATGTGTGATAGACTTCAAATGTGGATGGGAGGATCAGCTGCATTTGGTAGAGTTTGCATATAACAACAGTTATCAGCAGAGTATTCGAATGACACCTTTTGAGGCACTCTATGGAAGGGCTTGCAGAACGCTGATTTGCTGGGACGAAGTTGGAGAAAGAAGCATTACAGGCCCAGAGTTGGTAGAGCAATCAGTAGAGGCGGTGAAAATAATTCGGGATGGGCTGAAGACGGCACAGAGTCGTCAAAAGAGTTTTGTGGATAAACGACGTAAGCCTTTGGAGTTTCAAGTAGGCGATCATGTTTGCCTTAAAGTGTCGCCAATAAGGGGGTTAGCTCGATTTGGAAAGAAAGAAAAATTGAGTCCAAGATACGTAGGTTCATTTGAAATTTTGGAACGGATTGGGACCTTAGCCTACCGACTTGCCTTACCGCCTAACTTGTCCCAGGTTCACAATGTCTTCTATGTGTCAATGCTACGGAAGTGCGAGCTGAACTCGACGCATGTACTAGATTACGAGGTTATCGAAGTGGATGACAGAGTATCCTACGTAGACAAGCCAATCAAGATCGAAGATCGAAAGGAGCATACTAAGGAATAAGACGATTCCATTGATCAAAATTGTTTGGGAGCACCATGGAACCGAAGGCACTACGTGGGAAAGCGAGGAAACGATGAGGCGTCAATACCCCAATTTGTTTGAGTAACCGGATATATTGTAAATTTCGAGGACGAAATTTTTATAAGGGGGAAGAGTTGTGACATTCTGATTTTTCTTGTCATTTCGAGATTTATTGATGAGAACATATCTAACGACATCTTTCAGTCGTATCTCGCTCGGATTTGATCAATTTCGAGTTGACTGACCAAAAAGGAAAGTCTAACGCGAAACAAGGTACGTGGACCTAGGGAACTCAAATAGGAAACGACACTTTGACCATAAGGATTGTCGATGGGACATTTAGAGCCATAAAAGGCCGATCTAAGAACGATTAAGGAATACATTGCTAGTGTTATACGATTGGAGCGCGGGTGATGCTGCTTAACCAATGTATAATTTGTAAAATTTTCCTAAATCAAACGATGACGATCGAGACCGTTGGAACTAGTAATAGACCCTCGCAATTACATAACAACCAAAGTCGCCATGAATTGATGAGCCCTAAGTGTGATATGAATCACAGGGTCGATATGCGTAACGTCTGCAAAAGCCGTCCGTCAATTCGAGATAGGCTATAATCACATCTGATAGAGGAATGATTCAGAGACAAGTCTCGAAATTAAAAAATGGAGAATCAAGAATTCCAACATTATAATTGGATTGACCATCGCCTTATCGAAGAAAATTGGAATCAGAAAAACGACGTTTCAGACGTCGAGGGTAAAATTGCCATTTTACTCCTCAAGCCCTAGCCTTGCCTTAATGAATGAACAAGGGCATTTTGGTCATTGTTACCCCACTATAGCTGCCAAAAATCAAAAGAAATAACAATCCTTGGATGAGCCTTGATTGACATGAAGACAAGTGTCAAAGAATTAGGCATTGACATTGATTGAATCACTTTTAACCTACCATTCTTCATGGTTAACTCTCAATTTTATATATACATCTCTCTCTCTCACTCTCAGCCGAACACCACCTCCCTCTGCCATTTTTCGTCTTCTTCTTCTTCCTTCTTCCTTTAGTTGAGAGCTGCACCGCCGACCAGGTTCTACCGCCGCCTTCGCCACTTTTGACTGCCAATTCCGGCGACGTCCAGCCACATAGCTGACCACCAACACCTTCCTTATCCTCTTGCCGACAACCTCTAACTTGAATCACGGCATTTGACCCACCGAGGAGCTCCGGCCGACTATTTTCCCGAGAGTCGATGGAAACCATCGCAACTGGAGGTAAGAGGCTACTTAGACTTCGTAGGACCTCGAATCATTTGAATCTTTCGGTCAAATTTTGTGGACATCTAAGGCACATGTAGACTGAGTTGTGATGAAAAGTTTGGATGAATTTGATGGCGTTTTGACCCCAAATGAGCCTTGCGCTTGAAGGACAAAAACTGACCGGTTGAGGACTTGGAGGAATCGGTGTTGTTCGTGGACCAATTGGCGTCGCCTTGGCCTCAAATTTTCGGTGAGACTTCCTAACTCCTAGAACTACATGTTAGCAAGTAGATTAGTAGATAAATTGAGGATTTAGAATAATTTAGGGGATGATCAAAGGAGGTATGCATAGAATCGAAAATGCCTTGCTTCGGTTCTGTGCAAACCGAATTGTTGGGGGCTGTTGGTGATGGAATTGAGTCCCAAAATCATCGTTGAGATGTATTAGGATGTCGATGAATATGTCATTGAGGTTTATGCTTCATGGATTGGTGAATTGAGCAAGAAAAATTGATGAATTGGATGGATTTCCAATAGGTACAAGGCTGCCTTGTTTCGGGAATTGTTGGACCAAGTGATTAAAGTGCTTGGAAGAAGAATTTTGTTGAATTAAGCTTGAGATAAGGGGTTTCTAAATCTTGGATAGGAAGATTGGACTCAATTGGGTGAATTGGGTGTGATTTAAGTTGGTTCTTGGGAGTAGTGGTGTGATTGTTCATTGTGCGTCCTTGAGATGTATAGATGACGTAAATGCTCGTTGAATGCTTGTTCCATGATTTGATTGCCACATTTGAGTGTTGAATTTAATTGTCTCGCATGTCATAGATGTATTGCTCATTGCATGAGTTTGCGTTTGACCATGAGGTCCTGAATTGAATTGAGTTTTTGGCATGTCTAAGAAACTTGTGATGCCTTGAGGCGTTGAGACGCGGGGTTGTATGGATTGATACCTTGAGGCGATTACGCGTGGTTGTGTTGAGTTGTACCCTGATGCGTTGAGACGCGGGTTGAAATGGCTAAGGTCCTGATACATTGAAACGCCGGATGGAATTTGAGATGTGTCGATACAGGCCTGAAATGAAATTGAAAACCTGATGCGTTTAAGCGGGTTGTCAATGAGATGGTCTGAGGCGTACTTACGTGGACCGAGCTTGAGGCGTTCTAAACGCGGGCGTGAATCAAATGGAGGCATGGAAGGGTGAAATGTGTAACTCGATTTGGTTGTGTGTGCATAGTTGGAAGGAGGAGATATGATGCCATGGTTGTGTGCTTGACGCTCGTCTGTGCCTTATGTGTTTTTAATGCCTGTTGAATGCCACATGCGATTGCTTGTGCATTTTTGTTCGTGATTATTTTCACCTGAGTGTATGGTCAGTCTAACCTAAGGTTAGAACTTGCCTTACTGAGATGTAAATCTCACCCTGTTGCGGGATCACTTTTTTAGATCTTAGATCATGAATATGTTGCCAATCAGGCTAGGTGATCCTAAGGAGATGTCTGCGTATTTTGAGAAGTTCCCGGACGGACAGGGAACCATGTATGTCGGGAAGTGTACGGTAGTTTTGGTTGATGAGGGTGGAAAGAGCTGGAAGCCTTATAAGTTTGAGGCTTGGTTTCAAAAGATAGGGGAAGTTACTACGGGACCACTGAAGCCCACCGAAGTACCCCGTAGGGTAATCCCTAGTTGGTGTCATCTCGCTCGGGATTCTGGGGAGGTCGAGGGGTTAGCAGCCGGTTCGAGGAACATTCTTGAGAGGACCCCGACCCTGGAGGAGACCGACGAGGTCATCGAGATCGAAGCTTTCGAGGACGACTTGGTGGAGCATTCAGCAGACGAGACGATGGAGGATACAGTAGAGGTACGCTCGGAGACCTTCTCGAAGTACGAGTCTATCGAGGATGCCGAAGAGACTGACGACTCCAGCAGCTCAACCTAGGGGTTTTCTAGTTTTACTTAGTAGTCTTTTGGTGATGATTCTCGTTGGTTTGATATCTTCTGAGGAATTTAGATCTTTGTCGTCTTTTGGTGGAGCCCGATTTTCCCCGACCTGTTAGCAGGGTTGGTTTACCTGCTCTTTGTATGAACTCTTGGTGATGTATATATGGATGCTCTCGTTGCCCAGGTCCCTTTTATTATTGTACGAAGATGTTTGTATGTTATCGCTTTCGCATGCTATCAATCTTTCGCATCTCTCGATATATGTGAATCTTGGGACGTTCGAGAGTTTTCGCTTGTAGGGAATCGCGTGCTCGTGCTCGGGGTGCGGGGCGTGACAGGCTGCCTTGAGCTTTTAGCCTTTAAAAGGTTGGCTTTAGGCTAATGGCCTTTCTAAAAGATTTCCCAAACGCCTACCCTTTAGCCCAAGGGGCCTTAGACACTCAAGGCTGCTTGGGAAAGCCCTTCCCAAACGCGGCCTCTTTCTTGGTGCTTTAAAATAGGAATTTTGTCTAGAGGTAGCAACATGGTATTTTTTTAAAAAACTGATCTATGTTTTTTTTTTTTTGGGTGGGGCATTGGGTGAAAAGTGAGACTCAATCTTGGTATTTTCCATTGATGGGTTTCATGGGTGGGCCAGCCATGTTGGGCTAGCCCAGGCCATAGCCCGCAAGATTCACTGCCAAAAGCAATTTTTATTTTGAACATGATAAACACATGCTCATTGGGAAAAAAAAAACAGAAGAAATGTACGTTATGGCGTTCTCGTTTTGATAAGTGATTCAAGAGATTATGGGCATGTTTTTCGTGTTTCGTACGTGTAAATTTTAGAATCCATTTCCATCGTCCCTAACTTTGGTGTTTTCTCTACTTACAAACTCACAAATATGATACGAGAATGTCATACATTGGAATTTATATGCTGCTCCTAAAATACATACGAACAATACAAGATTTTGTTTACTGACTATTATGGGAAGAACTTCAAATTATGTTATTATGCTAACTTAAAAAATTAATAAGAGTAAATAATACATTGATAGAGAGAAAGGAAAAATTATTCTCGTTGGAAAAATTATTTTAATTTCAATTATATCTTATTTCATAAAGATATAAATTACACACAATGAAAAACTCAATTAGTTAAAATCTTATAGAAAGAAATAACAATACTTCCCAGACATATGTAATTTAAATTTAATGTCTATTATTTAGTTATAATTATTTATTATTTCTCTAATCTGCTTAATATAAAGTTTCATTGAAATTGAGCAAAACGGATTTTCGCAAAAAAGAAGAAGACGTCAACAGCTAATATAAAATAAGTTCTCATGGTTTAGGCATTTTGATTCATGTTTTTATTTAATTTAAAATGTTAGCTTATTTTAGACAAATAAGTATGTTTACCTCCTCATATACAAATCAGATAATGTGCATATACACTTAAGTTGAAATTCTTTTTAGAAAGTTTATAAGAAACAGACTCTTCGGTTCTAACTGATCAGTTTGATTCATAAAAAAAATTCATCAAATGTAGAAAATCATTAATACAAAAATAAAGTAAATGATCATCAAAGCGATGTATCCATATATAGTATTTTGGAACAAAATTATTTTTGGCAATTTTTTTCGACCGAAAAAAAAATGATTTGCAACTATCTTCAATAATTGAGTTACGATTGTTTTCCATTTTTGAAAGTGGATCTTTTTGATAAGATTGGCAAAATGTTCTACTTATATTCGTTGATTATCTTGCAATAGAAATTGAATCTCTCGTTTCTATTATTATTAATTCATAATCCAGTTCTCAAATATTTATGGGTTTTTCTTCTCGCTTAAATTTATAAAGAATACGCTTTATTATTGCATATGATTCTTGCATTTACATAAGTTGTTTAAGCCTTGTTAAAATATTCTTTTCGAATTTTTGCATTTTCCTCATGTTCTATGATATCAAATAAAATGTTCCTTTTCTAATTCTTGCATTTTCTATGATAAAATATTCTTTCTAAATTTTCACATTTCCCTCATTTGATTAGTGAGCTCACACCAAAGATTTGAGTCCAAAATTTTAAAAAAAGTTCTAAACATATGACATTGATAATAATTTAGTCAAAATCTTTCAATTGGACCAATTTAATCATAAATATTTTGCATTCGTGTCAATTTAGCCCATCCAAAAATCGCCAATATGGACACTGGCCGTCCTATGTGGCACGACCGACGGTGGCATGGACAAATTTTATAATTACATAATATTTTTTCTGAAATTATATTATTACTTCTTCTTCTTTTTGATTTTGGCTGGCGTTAATCAGGGCTTGGCGGCCCTTGCCCTAGCGAGATCACAGCTTGTACTAGGGCACATCCCTCGTGGATGGGCGAGAGCCTCCCTTGTTGAATCTACCAAGGGCTTGCCAACCTTCCCCCTCAATCGGTGATGGCTTGGGCGAGTGTCACAACCCTCGCTAGAGACCAGGTTGAAGGGGGTCACTATGACCCTCACCAGCAAAAAAAGAATAAAAGTAAAAAAGAAATTATAATTTAGAGAATTTATCAATGTCAACATCGGTTATGCCACGTAGGATGGCTGTTTCTAGTCAAAATTAGTTGGATGAATTGAATTGACCAAATACAAAAGGTTTAGAACTAGATTGGTTCAATTGAAAAGTTTAAAATTGAATTACTTTCAACGCAATATATTTAGGACTTTTTTGATAATTTCACGGCTTTGAATTGAAATATTCTTTAAGCCTTTTAAGTTTGTTGTAGTAATTATCTCTCTAACCTATCTGAACATACTGATTATCTCCTTCTAGTCCTTTCTTTTACCTTTTCTTCAAATAATTTTGGTAATTCTGCTATAAATTTTTCCTTCTAATATGTTTGATTGCAATATGTCCCTGTAAATTTTTTTAGGGATAATATCATGAAAACCTCAAAGTAGTACACTAGTGATAAATTTATAATAAACTATTTTTTTATCACAGGAAACCCCACATTGGTGCATCTGGTGTTGGAAATTTTATTTCAAAGTCCCATATGAAATTGAATGAGAAATGAAGAGTTGTTTCGGTTCGTAATAGAAATAAAGAGTTGTTCTGTTTCGTCAAATCTTTTCGATAAAACTGTGCTATTTCGTGACATTTCATCAAATCCTTTCAACGAAATCGTGCCTTTTCGTCGACAAACCCTTTCGACGAAACCATATGTCTTCGTGACTCTTCATTCTTTTGGAAGATGTCTATTCAGTTTCGTGACTTTTCATCTGTTTGAAAGAGATATGTTCAGATTTGTGTCTCTTCATTCTTAATCTCTATTTCGTGACTCTTCGTATTACTGTCTATAAATAATAACATTGACCATCGCATTAGAAACAAGTATCAGACATGAGCATTAGATATAATTGTTATGTTCATCGTTCGTTCATCGTCGTCATCATTTTGTGCGACTATTTCGCTAAGTTGTGTTTGAAGGTTTTCTTTGAAACAAGTACCGATTTCGAGGAAAGACGATCCGTTCTATCTTAGGAGGCAATTGTCCAAGAACCTTGGGTATCGGTTGAGGGGACAAATTTGTCTTAAGGACACAACGTTATTTCGTTGGGCTCGGATCATTCATATGCATTTAGATTACTTGTTTACGATTGGTTTCAGGTTTGTCTATCCACCTATTTTTCATATACGAACTACAAATCATGTTTATATGCGACGACAATCTTAATATATGAACCACTACCCTCATTCTGGACAACAATCTTAAGACAAATTTTGGTGTTTTTCCTTTGTTGGGTTCGTATAATTATTTTAGTTGTACGCATTCTATTCTGGTGAATTATTGTTAGTTTCATCTAATAAAAATTATGTTTTATTACAAATTTGGATTCCTCTCGATGATAAGAGAAAAATGAATGGTCGCATTCGATGTTCTATTCCATCATTGGCACATGTTTGTGCACGGTGTTGCACTATACAAGTGCATGATGTGGATGTGCGACACATGGTACTGTACATGAATAGTACACCGTTAATAATGCACTAGTGTCGCTTACATTTTTAGGTCATTTTTTTATTTACCATTATGCCATGGATGTTTATTTTACGATCCTGTCATTATACATTTAGTTATTGTTCTCTCATTTTCGAGTAATCTATACATACTTAATTACTTAGAGACTAGTCACAATATCTCTAACTATGTTAGATTGTATGCTTAGAATTTGGTTTCAATACGCGCAAACAATGATGGAGAAGTGCGTGCATGCACCGTTCTAACTACAGGCGCGTGGTGGGATCTCGTGCAGGCACATGCCTGGCACATGTAAGAGTGGGCACGTGCAAATCACGAGCCCATGCAAGGCTTATTGGTGTGCGTCGCGCATGCACTACAGTGACTTTAGTGTTCTGCCCTCGCGTGATGTTTTCCAATTTTTGGCTCGCATATACTCCAAATGACGAGTTCTTGAAATGGCTTCATCGTCGATGATGCATATTGCGTCTATCCCAACATATGGAGAGAAGCCAGAAAAGTTCAATCGTCTGATTTCAAAAGATGGCAATAGAAGATGTTGTTCTATGTCATGACGTTGAATTTAACAAGGTTCCTCATTAAGGATGCTCTTAAGTAAGTTGGATGAAGAAAAGACAAATATGGAAATGATTATTGCTGTAGATGTGTGGAAGCATTTTGACTTCCCGTGTCGCAACTAAATTCTAAATAGGATGGACAATTCCCTCTATAATGTTTATAGTCGTTGAAATGGCTAATGAATTATGGAAAAGTCTGGATGAGAAATACAAAGCATAATATGATGGATTGAAAAGATTCATCGCTAGCAAGTTTCTGGACTTAAAGTTGGTTGTTTTCATAACCGTCCTAATTCAAGTCCTAAAAACTCCAAGAGATTATGCATAACATTCTTGCCAAAGATATGGTTCTAAGTAAATCATTTCAAATGGTTGCTTTTATTGAAAGACTACCACCGACTTGAAATGATATCAAGAATTATCTTAAAATGTGGGGGCGAGAAATGTTATACATATTGGTAAGACAACTTTTCTCTAGTGAAATTATTACAATTGACTATGAGAAGTCAAAGAATAATATTGCGGATCCATTAACAAAAGGCTTAACTAGAGAGATGGTCATAGAAACATTAAGGGGAATGAGTTTTAAGGTCATAAATAAGTCATCATAGCGGAAACCCTACCTAATTGAATGGAGATCCCAAGATCTAGGTTCAAAAATACAACCAAGTTATGAAGGCGGTGTGGAGTACTGTGAATTTTTTTTCTATTCATTCCTATATATAGACAGTACTAATATGTGAAGGTTAAGTATAAGCTTTTAATGATTCTGAATCGAGTATGTGATATACTGCCCATTCAGAAATCACCTATGTGAGTGGGAAGTGAGGACCGCTTCTGTGAGAATTGAAAAGGCCGAATTCTCTAAAACACTCATGAGACTAGGTGGTGTTCATGGCCAAAACGAACACAACAGTGAGAACCAACTTTGTTCGAGAGATAATTATGTGATTTTTATTGTCTAGGCTTACTGTCACGCCCCGAACTCGGCGAGTGCGTGATCATCCCGCCCAGCCGTTCCTTTTGATTAATTCCAGGATCCAACGGCCAATAATCTGAGCACTGACAGAAATACACATACGGAAGCGATGCCATCTCCATTTTCATAGATACAACCACATACGATGACTTAGGACAAATACATCAAATTACCTTAGTCAATTACTAAAAGATCAACTCCTAATTCAAACTTTGGAGTATAATCTCACTATCCTCAATTGACAATTCATTTATAAATATAACTGGTCAACTATCTCTTCAAATGCCACTCCTTGGCAAGCTCGTGCTCCCTTCGCTTGGAACTTGAAAAGTGTAAGCCCCCACTGGAGTGAGATATAAATCTCAATAAGGTGGGTGCTAACCCTAAGTTAGGCCAATCGTCCACTCAGGCAGTCATCCATTCCTCGATATTTTTAAACTCATAAATTCACGAGCAGATAGGGCACCATTCAATGAAAAAACGACATATAGACGATAGACATGCAAAAATGATCTCATGTCACACTTAGATAATAAAGCACCTGCACTCTCAACCTGTCATATCTCATATCCACTGATCTCAGCTTGTTCAATCTCTAGCCCGTGATCATGTCGCCTCAGGCTCGGTCCGCGTAAATGCATCAGACCGTCGTCGGTAACCTGCGTAAACGCATCAGGTTCCGATAAATCTCCTGGCCAATAACAATATCTCATACTCCGTCCTGCAAATAATTCGCATCAGGACCATGGCCATTTCAACCTCGCGATCTCGTCGCATCAGGGCGCCACTCAATATCATTTCCACCCCGCGATCTTGTCGCATCAGGGTACTCTCACACCTCCGTCCTGCGAATAGTTCGCATCAGGACCGTGGCCATCACAACACCGCGATCTTGTCGCATCAGGGCGCCACTCAATTTCAACTTCACCCGCTATCTTATCGCATCAGGGTATTTTCACATCTCTATCCCGCGAATAATTCGCATCAGGATTGTGGCTAACTCAACCCCGCGATCTTGTCGCATCGGGGCGCCACTCTATTTCAACTTCACCCCGCGAACTCGTCGCATCAGGGTATATATATCTTTTGCCCCGTGTCTCATATGCTTCAAGGCTTCTTCGTCCCGCGATTAGATTGCATCAGGACCGCGGCGAACTTAACCCCGCGATTACATCACATCAGGGCGCCACATCTCCTCAACTTCACCCCGTGAACTTGTCGCATCAGGGTATATATATTCCCTACCCCGTGTCTCATACGCTTCAGGGCCTCACCATGCCACACTTGTGCCATGATTTCCAAATAGCTCTTCATACAAGACGACATGTGCAATTCAAGCACAACTCAAGATCCATGGCATACAAAGCAGATCAAATGAACTCCGGACATGACAAACAATTCAGGCATATCCAATACCACACACGATCATCCTATAACATATTAGGATATAACAAAGGCAATTCCCTTAGACAAATCTTCTTAATTCGATCAATTCAAATTACGACTCACCCAATTGAGTCCAATCTTCCTAGCATAGGGTAAGAATTCTCTTACCTTGGCTTGACAACACAAATTTCTCTTTTTTGAAGCCCCTAGGTTTCGGCCAACCAATGTCCACACCCGAACTTGTCGCGCAACCTAGAATTTCAATCAATTTCGTCAATTTCCGCACTCAATTCCTCAATCCATGAATCCCAATCACCCATAACACAACCCTCAACATCTCATCACATCATAATCATCAATTTGAGACTTAAAATTCAACCATCATCAGCCCCAAAGATTCGGTTTGCATAGAATCGAACCTGGCTATGTTTGATTCTGTGTGAACCGAATGGATCCAGCCATATATCAACTCTAAATTCACCATTTAAACACTATACCCCCTCTTAACATGTCTATCTTAGGGTTTAGAGGTCTCATCGAAGATTTGAAGTCGATTGGTCGCCGAAAACTCAACGAATGTTGTCGGTTCTTCCCGAGTCAAAATCTGGCAGTTTCCAGGCAACATTCACAAGACCAGTTCGTGGTCAAAACTTAATCAAATCAAGCCCCAATTTTTACCAAAGAACCATATTCATGTCTACTAAGTCTCCACAAAATTTGAGCTCGAAAATCCAACATTTCGGCCATCAAACAGGTTAGAAACCGGACCTACCTTAGATTGAGTCAGTTTCCGTCAACTCTCAGGAGAATCCTTGCTTCGGACTCCTCGGTGCTCCAAATGACCCGATTCCACTTCGAGGAGGTCAGAAAGACATAGATATTTGTTGGTGTAGCCGGCCAACAGTAAAAAAAATGGCCGGAGGTGGCCGTCGGAATGGCCGAACAGAACCCCCAGAAACTGTCGCCGGTGACAAAATGAAGAAGGAAGAAGATGCTGTGTTTGGTGCTCTCTCTCAAGGGTGGTTTGGCTGAAAATTGCAGAGGGAGAGAGAGAGAGAGCTTTATCCAAGGCTTGGTCAATGGGGTTTAAATGGTAGGTTTGCAAAAGTAGATAAGACCTCTCTTTAGCACATCCATTGACACTTGTCCAATTGCATTTTCAAGGTGATCCAATGATTCTTCTTTCTTCTTGATTTTCGGCAGCTATGGGGAGAGTTTAATGTCTAAAATACACTTCTTCAATTGCTTGGGAAAAGTTCTAAGCTTGAGGGGTAAAATGGTCATTTTACCCTCGACGTTCAAAACGTCATTTTTCTCATTCCGGAAATCTTCGATAGGGCGACGGCCAATCCGAATATCGTTGGAATTCTTGATTTTCCATTTTTAATCTTTCAAGGCTCGTTTCTGATAGTTTTCTCTATTAGACATGGTTTCAGCCTATCCCGAACCGACGGGCGGCTTTTGCAGATATTACGCGTATCGACCCCGTGATTTATACCATGTTTAGGGCTCGTCAATTTGTGGCGGCTTTGATTGTCATGTAATTGTGAGGGTCTATTATTAGTTCCCTCAACAATCCTTATGGCCAAAGCACCATTTCCTATCCGAGTTCCCTAGGTCCATGTACCTCGTCTTGCGTTAGCCTTTCCCTTTTGGTCAGTCTACTCGAATTGATCAGGTTCGAGCGGAATACGACTGAAATCCATCTCTAGATACACACTTCTCATTACTGAGCCTGAAATCGACTAGAAATGAGAATGTCACACTTACACTAAAGGTCGACAGTTCAAAGACATCAAGTCTACTGATTAACTGAGTAAGTCCTATAGATCTCACTAGGGAAAGTTCAAAGTCTCAGACTACTTATCTCGATGCAACGTTTTCTCATGGAATATTCGCACGTTGCATGTTATGCATTCATGAAGATTTTTGATAATTGAAATTCTCATTCATGTGGGGGATTGTTGGAACCTTTATTTCAAAGTCCCTTATGAAATTGAATGAGAAATAGAGAGTTGTTTCGGTTCGTAATAGAAATGAAGAGTTGTTCCATTTCGTCGAATCTTTTCGATGAAACTGTGCGACTTCGTGACATTTCATCGAATCCTTTCAACGAAATCGTGCTTTTTCGTCTACAAACCCTTTCGACGAAACTATATGTCTTTGTGACTCTTCATTCTTTTGGAAGATGTCCATTTAATTTCGTGACTCTTCATCTGTTTGAAAGAGAACTGTTTAGATTCGCGACTCTTCGTTCTTAACCTCTATTTCGTGACTCTTCATAACACTGTCTATAAATAATAATATTGACCATCGCATTAGAAATAAGTATCAAACACGAGCATTAGATATAATTGTTATATTCATCATTCATTCATTATCATCATCATTTTGTGCGACTATTCCGCGAAGTTGTGTTCGAAGGTTTCCTTTGAAACAAGTATAGATTTCGAGGAAAGGTGATCCGTTCTATCCTGGGAGGCAATTGTCCAAGAACATTGGGTACTGGTTGAGGGGATAAATTTGTCTTAAGGACACAATATTATTTCGTTGGGCTCAGATCATTTATCTGCATTCAGATTACTTGTTTACGATTGGTTTCAGGTTTGTCTATCCACCTATTTTTCATATACGAACTACAAGTCATATTTATATGCAACAACAATCTTAATATATGAACCACTACCATAATTGAAATTCTCATTCATTTGGGGGATTGTTGAAACTTTTATTTAAAGTTCCATATGAAATTGAATGAGAAATAAAGAGTTGTTTTGGTTAGTAATAGAAATGAAGAGTTGTTTCGTTTCGTTGAATCTTTTCGATGAAACTGTGCGACTTCGTGACATTTTATTGAATACTTTCAACGAAATCGTGCCTTTCCGTTTCTCAAACCCTTTCGACGAAACCATATGTCTTCATGACTCTTCATTCTTTTGGAAGATATCTATTCGGTTTCGTGACTCTTCATATGTTTGAAAGAGAACTGTTCAAAATTGTGAATCTTCGTTCTTAACTTCTATTTCGTGACTCTTCGTATCACTGTCTATAAATAATAGCATTGAGCATCGTATTAAAAACTAGCATCAGACACGATCATTAGATATAATCGTTATATTGGTCATTCATTCATCATCGTCATCATTTTGTGCGACTATTCCGCGAAGTTGTGTTCGAAGGTTTCCTTTGAAACAAGTACCGATTTTGAGGAAAGGCGATCCGTTCTATTCTGAGAAGCAATTGTCCGAGAACCTTGGGTACCGATTGAGGAGACAAATTTATCTTAAGGACATAACGTTATTTCATTGGGCTCAAATTGTTCATCTGCATTCACATTACTTGTTTGCGATTGGTTTCAGGTTTGTCTATCCACCTATTTTTTTATATATGAACTACAAGTCATGTTTATACGCGACAATAATCTTGATATATGAACCACTACCCTTGGACAACATCTGGCACTACAAAAAAATAAGGATTTAGCCACGGACAATTAGCGACGAGCTATTTTCGTCGCTAATTTCCAATGAAAATAACGTCGGAAAAACACAAATATCGACGAAACTAGCGACGATAAAGAATTCGTGGCTAATTTGCTACGCAAATAGTGACAAAAATGAAACCTGTTGCTAATTTGTGACGAAAACAACAACGAAAAATATATTCATCGCTAAACTTTGCGACAAAAAATAATTTTCGTTGCTAAATTTATTGATGAAAACAATATTGTCGCTAAATTTTGTGACAAAACAAACTTTTCATCGCTAAATTTTTCCCGACTTGAATATTGTCAAAATTAGCGTCGAATAATAAGTTCATCCCTAATTTTAGCGATGAAATCCACTTTTCGTTGCTACATTTTTATTGCCGAAATTTAGCAATGAATAGTCTTTTTTGTCGCTAATTAGCAACGAACACCATTTTCGTCGCTAAATTGTGCCCCGAATTGAATATTGCCGAAATTAGCGACGCTTAGTAATTTCGTCGCTATTTCTAGTGACGAAAACCACTTTTCATTACTAAATTTTTATTGCCGAAATTTAGCGATGAATAGTAAGTTCAATAGAAGTTTCGTCGCTAATTTTGGCGACGACAGGTAGTTTTTGTCGCTAAATTTTGGAATAATATTGTCAAAATTAGCGGTGAGTATTAATTCGTCACTAACTTTAGCAACGAATAGTGAATTCTGTCGCTAGCTTTTGCGACGAATGACTCTTGTCGTTGCTAAATTTGCGACGCATCGCTAATTAGCGACAAAAACTGTTGTTCGTTGCTAATTACCATCCTTAATTTATATATTTTTTTCAGGTTTATTAGAGGCTTTTTTTATATTTATTACATATATAAAGTAGTGAACAAATAAAAAATAGAGGTCAATTTTTTTTTATAAAATATAACGTAGGGAAAAATTCAACTTTGATCAGATGCTAAATAAAGTAGAGTAAGGATCTATTCGAAAACAATTTGATTTGCATAATTGTGTCATTCAGGCAAATGAAATCTAGCGATTCTTTTTTTCTTACTTTGAAAGGTGGATAAGATACTATTAGTGAATAAGAGATGTGCTAAATCAACTAATGAGAATTCGGAATATCACACATTTATCAATCAAAGAGAGATTCAACAACTAAAAGAAATATCGTTTCTTTGGGGTCCTTCCTTTCTTCAAACGGTGAACGATTTAAATAAGAAACGCTTATAATATGTTGTTTAGCTTAGCTTATTTATGTTCTTTCTTATATTCTATTTTCTATTAATTTATTCATTATTTTTAATAGAAAATAAAAATATAGCAAATATTCCTTAAATTAAAAAATTGAGTATATTATTAATTAAGTAAAGATCACATTAATAAGAAAAAACGAAGAGAGATTGATTGATTTATTTATATTATCCTTGTTTCTGAAGTAGAAAGCGTTCCTTTTGTTCTTAGATAACTTCTTTCGAAAGGGCTTCTATTCCTCAATGATTGTTTTAGTAGAAGCTATAATTTCTTGGAATTGAGGCTTATTTGTTTTTAATGAATTAAGATAACCATTCATTCCTGTATAACAAATTAGTGACGAAAACATATTTCGTCGCTAATTGCATTCATTGTAGTTAGCAACGAACGTTGTTTTCTTCTCTATATATACATAAAAATAAATAAATTTGCGAAATTGTTTATTTAGCATTTAGCGACGAATGCTACTTTTTGTTGCTAAATAGCCACAAACGATCTGCATCATCGCTAATTCTCTCTTAAGCATTTAGTGATGAAAATCCATTTCGTGACAAATTAGCGACGAATGTATTATTTCGTCGCTAAATGGATGTTAGCGTTTTGCGACGAAAATGTTGTTCGTCAGTAATTAGCGACAAACTTCTTGTTTCGTCGCTAAGTGCCTTAGCCCCGAGCAGCGATGAAATGTTATTTTTTGTTGCTTTCCAAGGAACAGCTTCTAGCGACGAAATGTTATTTTGCATCGCTAATTGCAAATTTTTGGGTACTGCATCTAACGACGAAACAATTCATCCGTCGCTAAATGCCTCAGAGCAGAGCGGCGACAAAATGTTATTTGTCGTCGAATTTTTTGTCTAAAGCTTTTAGCGACGAACATAACATGTCGTCGCAAATTTATCTTGTTTAATTTAGCGACAAAAGACTCGTTCGTCACTAATTAGCGACGAAACAACTCGGTTCGCCACTAATTGCTCATTCTTCACAATAAACCATTTTTGAAGGAAACAAATGTTCATAAAATTAGATCTGAAACGCATCGTCTATTATGCATCACAATACGTAAAGAGCAAATGATAATGGAGCCTGAAACTAATTGCATCACGTCATATCGGAATTACAATATTAGATTTGGTCCTAACAAAAATAACAAAGTTGCCATCTCTGGCCTATAAATGTCGATAGGGAGAATCCTCTGAATAAATATCTAGTTGACTTGAGGTTTTGAAAGCCTGAGAGATCGCTTGTCCTCTTCAAATGTTTCTTGGAAGGGCAGCCTCTGCTAGAAGCGTTCTGATATGGCATTTAACGACGAATTGTACACTCCATCGCTAACAAATTCGTTCGTCACTAATTAGCGACAAGAACCATTGTCCTCGCTAATATCGTCGCTAAATTCAAAATTCCGTTGCTAAATTCCAACGACTCGTTTTCGGCACTAATTGCGTGGTGGGGTAAAATGTTGCCCTTTTAAAACCCATTGCCTTCTCTCTTTTCTCTCTCCGTGCTCGCCTTTCGTCCGCTCTCTTCTCTCTTCTTTTTCGCCTTCTATCTTCTGTGAGGTAGAGATCTCTGTTCCCGGCAACTCTCCCTATCCATGGCGGAGTAAACTATTTTTTGACCACAAAACCTCAAACTAATATACTTGATGAAAAATTTAACCTTCGTTAATTTTCATTCAATTTTAACGTCAAATTATTAAGTTTAATGACACGTGTCAGTTAATGGGTGTACCGATTTGAGGGTTTTACTTTCTGTTTCTCACATGTATATCAATTTGTAATTTTTTCATGATATTAACCCAATTTAATAGAAAGTAATTGAGGGTGAATTTGTCATAAATATATCAGTTTGAGATTTTTTAGGTAAATCATAGGTGTACCAATTTGATATTTTTGGTGGTCAAAAAATAGTTTGTGATAAATTTACACAGGTGTACCTATTTGAAATTTTTTGTGATGAAAATGATACTTTGAGATAAATCTACCACAAATTTACCGATTTTGGGGTTTTTGTGGTATTAACGTAATTTTTAAATATAAATATATCGTTGTACCATCTAACGTCATTTATGGTTGGACAACTAAGATATAATAATTAGTCGGTAAAATGACATATATGGTCCCTAAACTTTGGCTTAATGTGCAATATGGTCCATGAACTTTTAATTTGACCAATATAACATATAAACTTTGGTCCAATTTGCAATCTCATCCCTAAGTTTTCAATTTGTTCAACTTAGTCCTTGAGCTATAAGAGAATATCCAATGTCGTCCCCAAACTCGAATTAATGGAATGATTACATTAAACATCTTTCTATAGTTCATGAACCAAGATGAATATGTTCAAAGAGTTCAGGGTCAAATTAAAAGTTCAGAGATAACATTAGACAGAACTAAAATTCAAGGACTATATTAGTCAAATTAAAAGTTTAAGGATCACATTATACATCAGGCAAAATTTAGGAATTATTTATGTCATTATCCCTAATTAATCCGATGATATCAGAGTCAGCCTTGTAGTAAAATAAAAATAGCAGTCTCTTAAGATAAGATTGGAAAGATACCACAAAAAACCCTAGTACTTGAAATATTTGTTGTGTCACAAAAACCACTAAACACTACACTTATAACAATGCGACAAAAACTATCTTCTCTATACCCAAAAAAATTCTCAACTTTGCCCAAACACCAATACTCGGAATCTGTTAGTTCTGTTAGAACATTATTAGAATATTTTATTTATTATGTATATATTCTAGAATTATTGTTGTTTATTCTTCTCTAGGATTGTTTCCTTATAGATCAATCTTCATTGTATCTATTTATTACGACGTTATGCCTCAACACAATACACAGCTCAATTTTCTAGATCTTTCTTTTCTATCATGGTATCAGAGATAGGGTTTGCTTCTTACTAATCCTAATTTTTTTTTTCTTCCGCTCATCTTTTACATCGCACCGACTTCGTGATTTGACTTTGGTCAATATGGGTGATTCAAGTGATCAGATTGATGTCAAACTCGATGGCTCTAATTACATTCTCTGGAGGCCATCGGCTATGGTTGCACTTGTTTATCGAGATCTGTTAGAGCATGTTGAGGGTGTTCGCATCTGTCCTGCTGAATTCAAGGATGCTGAGCAATCCAAACTCACAGATAATGCGATTGCTCAACGTAAATCTGCCATTCGAAACTGGACTGTTGCTAATCGGAGGGCTTGGGCCATCATATTCGGCTCTCTTGATCATACTCTTCGTCCACAGTTTGCTCACATCACCGGTGCAAAGAATCTATGGGATCAACTTGTAGACATATTTACTCAGACTGGCTCTATCCATGTTTACCAGTTACATCAAGACATTGCTGCCGTTACTCAGGGCACTCGATCAATCCATGAGTTTTATAATTATTTGAAGTCGCTTTAGAGTCAGCTTGATATTTTGTCTCCCACTTTATGTTCCACATGTTCTAGTTGCTCCATATGTTAGTCTTCTCGGCTGTAGACTCAGGATCACCTGCGGCTCTATGATTTTCTTATGAAGCTCCGACCTGCTTTTGAGGGTGTTCGTAGTCATATTCTTTATAGGAATCCTCCACCTTCTCTTCTTGATGCTGTTAAGGAGCTTCAATATGAGGAAACCTGGTTGGGTCTTCTCTTATCTTCTGCAGTATTTGATCCCACAGCCATTCTCGCTACTCATCCATGGGCTGCTGCTCGATCTACGCCTCCGCTTCATGCTCCTCAAGGTTCTCATCAATCTGCTTCAACTCAAGGTTCTCATCAGGCAGCTTAATGTTCTTATTGTCATCGTCGTGGTCATATAAGGCCGTTGTTTTAAGAAGCGATGCGATACACAACGTTCTTCTAGGATTCCACCTGCTCCTACTCCAATTCAGAATGTTTCTCTCGCCTCTCCTTTTGTGGATGAGCGATTTGCTGCTCTTGAAGATCAGCTAGCCTGCTTGATTCAGTTTCAGCTTGTCTCTCAATTGCCGGGCCTTCAATTGCTGTTAGTCCTGCTGATTCGTCTCCTCCTGGTTCTTCTGCAGTTGCTGCTCCTTCCTCAGGTGGTTCTTCTACTATTTGGATTCTTGACTCAGGAGCTGCTAGACTCATGTCTACTTCCGCTGTCTGTCTCACTGAGCTTTTTGAGCTCAAGTTTCCAACGCGGTTCTTTACGACTGATGGTTCTTCTCTTTTGGCTACTGGACAAGAGACTCTTGTCTGTCCTTGGAATTTTTGTGTTCCTGATGTACTACATGTCCCTTCCTTGACACTTACTTTATTGTCTGTTGGCCAGCTTACTGATGCCGGTTGTATTGTGAGTTTTACTGGCTGCTCTTGTTTTTTGCAGGATTGTTCAAGTGGCAGGACGATTGGCAAGGGCAATCGGCATGGTAGAATATACACTATGCAATCTCTTCACCTTCCATCCACCTACACTTCCTCTTCTTATCTTGTGGTAGTTACTGTGGACCTTGCGCGATGGCAACAACGCCTTGGGCATGCTTCCTGTTCTTGTCTCTCTATTCTTCATCAACAGGGGGTTCTTGGTCCAGTTTCCTCTAGTGTTCTACCTCCCTACTCTATTTGTCCTCTGGCAAAGCAGTCTGCTTTACCTTTTCCTACTAGCACTTCTAGTTTTATCAGCATTTTTGATCTTGTTCATTCTGATGTATGGGGCCCTGCTCTTATTCTATCCAAGAGTGGTTTCAAATATTATGTTTCATTTATTGACGATTATTCTCGCTATACTTGGATCTATCTTATGCGTTAGGGTAGTGATTTTCTTACTATTTATCAGACTTTCACTACCATGATATCTACACAATTTCATAAGAAAATTAAGGTCTTTCACTCTGATTCTGGAAGGGAATACCGCTCGGGTGCTTTTCGTTCTCTCTTGGCCAACTATTGGACATTGCCGCACCTCTCTTGTCCTAATGTCCCAGTTCAAAATGGGATTGCTGAATGTAAGCATCGACATATTCTTGAAACTACTCGTGCTCTTTTATTCTCTACTTCGGTTCCTACTAAGTTCTGGGCTGAAGCTCTTCTCATTGTGATTCATCTTATTAATCGCCTTCCCTCGCCTGTTCTTCATTAGGAAATTCCTTTTCAGCAACTTTATTCTCACTCTCCTACTTATACACATCTTCAAGTTTTTGGCTGCACGTGTTTCGTGCTTCACCCTCTTTTTGAACGCACAAAGTTGACTGCTCGATCCATATCATGCGCATTCTTGGGATATAGTACTGAACACAAGGGATATCGTTGTTACGATCTGATTGCTCAGCGTAGTCGTATTTCTCGTAATGTACTACTACTACTGCTACTACTACTGCTGCTGCTGTTGCTACTACTACTGCTGCTGCTGCTGCTGCTACTACTACTACTAAATCTTCAATTTCTAAACCTATTCCTTTCATGTACTTTCCTGTTGATCCTTGTCTTGACCCTTCAAATATCTCCGCTTCTTCTCCTCTAGATACCTCTGCCTCTCTTCCCCCAGATATCTCTACCTCTCCTTCTCCGTCTGAGTTCCCTCCTGCTATTGCCTTTCCTGCTCCCCCTGCCACCGACGATTCTACTCCTCTAGAGTTACGTCGTAATCCTTCTCGGGATTGTCGTCCCCGTGCTTAGTATGTTGCTACTGCTTCTTATTCTGTAGAGTTTGGTTCCTTTTTTACTGCTGTTCATGATATGCAGGAACCTACTAGCTACCGTGAAGCAGTACAACATGCTGAGTGGCGTCAGGCCATGGCTGAGGAACTTTCTGCTTTACAGAGTACTGGTACTTGGAAACTTGTTCCTCTTCTACCTGGTCGGTCCTTGGTATCATGTCGTTGGATCTACAAGGTAAAAACTTGTTCTGATGGTAGAATTGAGCGTTATAAGGCACGTTTGGTTGCGCGGGGTTTCTCACAAGAATATGGCATTGATTATGAGGAGACTTTCGCTTCGGTAGAAAAGATGACTTCTGTTCATACTCTGTTGGCCGTTGCTTTTATTCATAATTGGCCTCTCTATCAGCTCGATGTGAAGAATGCTTTTCTTCACGGGGATCTTCATGAAGAAATCTTTATGCAACCACCACCTAGTCTTGCTCATGCCCCTAGTCAGGTTTGCCGTCTTCGCCGAACTCTTTATGGCCAAGTAACGCGTGCTTGGTTTGAGAAGTTTATTGCTACTGTACATTCTGCATGACTTGTTCAAAGTGATGCTGATCATGCTATGTTTATTCATACTTCGTCCTCTGGCTTTACTATTCTTCTTCATTATGTGGATGACATGGTCATTACCGGCAATGACTCTGATTATATTGTGTATACCAAGAGGCATCTTCAGCAACATTTTTCCATGAAGGTTCTTGATTCATTGCATTATTTTCTTGGGCTTGAGGTTGCTCGCAGTTCTCGTGGTATTCTTCTTTTTGAGCAGAAGTATACCGCTGACATTCTCTCTAGGGCAGCTGTTTCGGATTCCCGTACTGCGACTACTCCTATTGAGTTGAATCAAAAGCTTCGCCCTAGTGACTGGGAACCTCTTTTTGATACGACTCGTTATTGAAATCTGGTTGGTAGTCTTGTGTATCTTACTATTTCGCGTCTTGATGTTGCTTATGCGGTTCACGTTGTCAGTCAGTTTATTGCTGCCCTCGGTCTAACCATTATGCTGCTATTTTGCGGATCTACGATACCTTCGGGGTACTTTGATGCGGTCATTATTTTGACCGTCCTCTTTTCATCTTGAGTTACTTGCTTATTACGATGCTGACTGGGCTTCTGATGTAACTGATCATTGGTTTGTCACGAGGTTCTGCATTTTTCTTGGTGATTCTCTTATTTCTTGGCGCGTTAAGAAACAACAAATTGTCTGTTGTTCCTCTACTGAGTCTGAATATTGTGCTATGGCTGACACTATTGTTGAAATTGTCTGGTTTCGTCGTTTGCTTGCTGACATGGGCGTCTCACTCTAGGATCCCTTTCCTTTGTACTGCGACAACAAAAGTGCCATCCATATTGGGGCTAATCTTGTTTTTCATGAGCGCACGAAGGCTCTTACAACGCCACGTTTTCAGTATCTCATTTTCAAACTCTTGTTGTTTGATCCACTTTGAGTTTGAGGGGGTGTTAGAATAATATTAGAATATTTTATTCATTATGTATATATTCTAGAATTATTCTGTATATATTCTAGAATTATTGTTGTTTATTCTTCTCTAGGATTGTTTCCTTATAGATCAATCTTCATTTTATTTATTTATTACGGCGTTATGTCTCAATACAATATACAACTCAACTTTTTAGATCTTTCTTTTCTATCAAGTTTAATCTCATTGATAACTCTAAACTTGTAAAAAAGATGGCGGCTGAACTAAAAAAAGGATAATGAAAAAAGCCAAAAAAACAAAAGCACCACAAACTTGAAAAGGCACATTTGTTTTACCTAACATAAACTTAAGAAACATGATTATCGTCCTATGATGAAACATTTTCTTTTATTGAACGAATAACACGATGCGAAAGTAATTTTCATATGAAAAGATTAGGATACATAACAAGAAATAGATTAAGGTACATTTTTAATATTTGACTCCTCAGTCCCCACGATCGAAGAGCTCTTTTTAGCAACTTGATGTTGTAAGAATGGACAGTACGCCTCGGTTGAGAAAGAGGTTGACCGATGTGAAGAGTGTGGCATTCGAAGCATTGAGCTTGTTAAAAGAGAAATCTCTAGTTGCAAGTACGATTTAAATGTCTTGTATCTACATTGTCAATGGTATCAGTAAAAGTTACATATTAAAAGTTAGCAATTTGTTTTTTTTAAAAAGAGAAGCGAAATATCTTAGGGAATAGAAAATAAATGAGCATAAATATTGTTGTAATTCTAACGCGGAAACTACCAGGATCTTGCAAATACGTCAACGCAAAAGCCCAGAAATAATAATGATGATCAATAAAGAATACCGGATATAACGTGGTTCGGTCCGAATGTCGGTACCTACATCCACGGGGAGAGCCGGTAAGAACAATTCACTATAATAAGAGAATCGAATTACAATCGCTCAATACGCTCGTGTTTCCCGCACCTAGATTATACCCAAACCCAGTGTTTATAAACAGACAACTCTCAATTGAATATAAAATAAAACTAAAATAAACTCACGAACGAAGCGTAAATCTCGAACGTACCGCTCATCTTCTTTTCGTGCGGTTGTGTCTTGGAACGAGCAAAGAAGAGAGTCTGCCAAGTCTTCTCTTTTTGGATTTCTATATACCTCGCGGCTATTGCAGGATACAGACAAGAAAAAAAAACCCTTACTCTTTTGTTTACTTTCTTGGACCAAATATCTACCCAAATAATATATAATATTTGAGTCACATCTTTTGTCTTCTAATGCAGATATCAAATCTGCAATTAAAACTCGTCCAAAACATGCCACAATTGTTTCGGTCAAATATTGAATATTTAAACCAAAATATATATTCGCGGATGATTTAAACTCGAGACATATTTAACAATTTTCCACCTTGACTCGATGTTTGAAAGTTAACTCATAGTGCTCATCATCCATGCTGCTCTCCCATCGCCCCGAAAGGCGGTCACTCTCCACAGACGCCAATAGTGCTCAAGCAAAACTTGAGCTTTGCCAAAGTAACAGACTTAGTCATCATGTCCGATGGGTTCTCTGCTGTAGCTATCTTTCTCACAACAACCTTACCTTTCGCTAAGATATCTCGGATGAAGTGGTACCTAATATTGATATGTTTCGTCCACTCGTGATAAACTGGATTATACACCAGAAATATCGCACCTTGATTGTCACAGTATATATCAACACTTTCCTGATCCAACCCAAAATCCAAGAGCAAACTCTGTAATCATATCGCATCTTTCGCTACAAAGGTTAGTGCCATGTACTTCGCCTCAGTCGACGACAAGGCCATGTGGTCCTGTAGGGTCGCCTTCCAACTAACTACACCACCTGCAAGCGTAAACAAGTACCCTGCTAAAAACCTGCACTCATCCAAGTCACCTGCATGATCAGAATCCACAAAACCGGTGGTTTCACATCGATCACTGTCCCTCCGGTACACTAAGCTAACGTCTGCTGTCCCCTTTATATATCTGAGGATCCATTTCACAGCTTCCCAATGAGCTTTGCCAGGACGCTTCATATAACGACTAACTATACTGACAGCTTGTGAAATATCAGGTCTAGTGCATACCATAACATACATAATATTACCCACTGCACTAGAATATGGAACACGGGACATATGTTCCTCCTCCTCCTCAGTCTGCGGTGATAATTTAATTGAAAGTTTAAAGTGCTTCGCTAATGGTGTACTCACAGACTTCGCTGACTGCATATTAAAACGTGCTACAATCTTCTCAATATATTTCTTTTGAGACAGACGTAATAATCCTGCATTCCTGTCACGTAAAATCTCCATTCTCAATATTTTCTTTGCAGCACCTAAATCTTTCATCTCAAACTCAGCACTTAACCGTCTTTTTGGTGCATCAATATCAGACATATTCTTAGCTGCTATCAACATATCATCAACATATAGCAATATATATATCAAAGACCCATCATCCAATCTCCTAAAATAAACACAGCTATCTATTTGACTCTTAAAATATTCCTGACAAGTCATGAAAGCATCAAAGCGCTTATATCACTGCCTAGGAGACTGTTTCAGGCCATACAAAGATTTCTTTAATAAGCAAACATGATCTTCGTTACCCGAAATAACAAATCCCTCTGGCTGCCTCATGTAAATTTGTTCTTCCAACTCACCATGAAGAAAAGCCATCTTTACATCAAGTTGCTCAAACTCGAGATCCTGTGCAGCAACTAAGGCAAGTAAAATACGAATAGAAGTATGCCTTACCATAGGAGAAAACACTTCATTATAGTCAATGCCCTCCCACTGTGTAAACCTTTTCGCCGTAAGTCTCGCCTTATATCTCGCTGCCTCGACACCGGGAATGCCCTCTTTCCGTTTGTAGACCCATTTGCTTCCAACAATCTTCTGACTCTTGGATACTTTAACTAGCTCCCATGTCTGATTTCGATGGAGTGATTCCATCTCTTCACTCATAGCCCCTAGCCACTGCGACGACTCAGAACTAGCTATTGCCTCAGAATAAGACGAAGGCTCATCTGTCTCCACCTCGTCACCTACAGTCAAATCATAAGCAATATCTGTATAACCATGACGTACCGGTGGTTTTATTTGCCTCCGTTGTCTACCCTCAACTAGAGTATGCTGTGACTGTACTGGTTGTTGACTATCACCATCTTCAGGAACTGCGGTCTCATCTGCAGTCTCAATATCTGTTACCTCTGAGGTCTCCGGAATCTCCACCTGAAGCTCCACCTCACTACTAACACCATGATCTGTCTGCTCTGCTGGTAGTGTCTCGGGACTCCTCTATCGAAGTATTGCAGTCTCATTGAAAATTACATCTCTGCTGGTTATAAAATCGGGTGATCTGGGATCAGTGCACCACAGCCGGTAGCTTTTCACCCCATGTGCATAGCCCAGAAATATGCACTTCTTTGACCTCGGCTCAAGCTTACCATCACTAGTATGAGCATACACAGGACATCCGAATACTCGTAATCCGGAGTAATCAACAGTTTTTCCAGACCATACTTTCTCTGGAGTCTTCCACTCAATAGTAGATGATGGAGATCGATTAATTAGGTAACACGCCATGTTCACTGCTTCGGCCCAAAATTCCTTGCGTATTCCAGCATGCGATAACATGCTCCAAGCCCGCTCAAGTAAAGTTCTGTTCTTCCGTTCTGCCACGCCATTCTACTGTGGTGTCCCAGGTACTGTGTGGTGTCTAACAATACCTTCTCTTTCGCAGAACTCGGTAAAATCTTTACCACAGAACTCCATGCCGTTATCGGTTCTTAGGCACTTGATCTGTTTATTTTACTGCTTCTCAATCAATGCCTTAAATTTCTTGAACCGATCAAACACATCAGATTTGTGCTTTAGAAAGTATACCCATACTTTCCTTGAATAATCGTCGATAAATGTGAGCATATAACGGGCACTTTCTTTCGAAGGAACCGGACACGGGCCCTAGACATCTGAATGAATATACTCAACCGGTTGCTTGGTCGAATGAATACTTGTAGTAAACTTAATCCTGCGTTGCTTTCCAAAGATACAATGCTCACATAAGTCTAACTTACTTGTCTTCTGACCCTTTAACAACCCCCTATCACTCATCATTGTCATACTTGCCTCACTCATGTGCCCTAAATGCATATGCCATAAACGAGTTAAATCAGAATCTGACTCACCTGATGAAACTGCAGTAGCTCCTGTCACGATCTCTCCTAGTAGATGATAGAGAGAACTCACTTTCTTCCCTTTCATCACTGTCATGGCACCTCGAGAAATCTTCAGTATTCCACTTTCAGCGGTGTACTTACACCAGATATCATCGAGTGTCCCTAGAGAAATAAGGTTTTTCTTGAGCTCCGGTACATGCCTCACGTCTGTCAATGTGCGAACCACACCATCATGCATTTGAATCCGAACTGTCCCTATCCCAACAACCTTGCAAGCTGCATTATTCCCCAACAGAACTCTACCACCATCTGCAGTCTGGTAAGTAGTAAACCAGCTCCTATGAGGCGTAATATGATAATAACACCCCGAATCTAGCACCCATTCGTCTCCTGACGAATCTGTAGTCACACTAAAAACAGCCTCTGCATCACTAGTGCTCTCCTCAGCAATGTTCGCCACACTGACTGTGGCCTTCTGCTTATCACCTCTGTTTCTCAACTTAGGACAATCTCTCCTGATGTACCCCTCCCCGTGACATTCAAAGCACTTTACGCGTCCCTTGGATTTTCTATGGCGTGATTTAGACCTGCTTTTACCTCTGCTGCTGCTGGACCTTCGCTGTTGCTCTCTACCACGAATCACTAGTCCATGCGCTACATCCTGCGCCAGACTGTCATTTCGCAACTTTCGCTGCCACTCTTTAGAAAACAAGGTGGACTTTACCTCTTCTGAGGTAATCGTAGTACGCCCCTGCAATAGAGAATCAGTAAAATGCTCCCATGACTCTGGTAAAGATGCCAACAACATCATGCCCTGCTCTTCATCTTCAAGAGTCTTATCAACGTTCTTCAGATCCATCATGAGTTTATTAAATTCGTCTAGGTGGGTTCTGATAGACGTACCTTCAGTATATTTGAACTGGAACATCTTCTTCAACATATACAAGCGATTGTTCAAACCCTTCTTTACATAGAGCGACTGAAGCTTTGCCCACAATGCTGCGGTATCCTTTTCTTCGCCTACCTCTATCAACACTTCATCCGATAAATTCAACCGGATTACACTCCTAGCCTTCCTAATCAATACATCTTTATCAGCACTTTTCATCGATTCGAGCAACTTAGCCTTGCCCTCCAATGCTTCTGTCAAACCTTGAGTTGTCAATAACGCTTCCATCTTAAGGCTCCATAACCCAAAATTGTTCCTCCCGTTAAATTTCTCAATTTCAGCTTTCACTCCAGACATAATTGCAACAACAGAATTTCCAGATAATAATCAGACAAGCAAAAGCCCCAAATCACAATCCAGAAATCTAACCTGGCTCTGATACCAATTGTTGTAATTCTAACGCGAAAACTACCAGGATCTTGCAAATACGTCAACGCAAAAGCCCATAAATAATAACGATGAACAATAAAGAACACCAGATATAACGTGGTTCGGTCCTAATGTCGGTACCTACATCCACGGGGAGAGCCAGCAAGAACAATTCACTATAATCAGAGAATCGAATTACAATCGCTCAATACGCTCGTGTTTCCCGCACCTAGATTATACCCAAATCCAGTGTTTATAAACAGACAACTCTCAATTGAATATAAAATAAAACTAAAATAAACTCACGAACGAAGCGTAAATCTCGACCGTACTGCTCCTCTTCTTTTCGTGCGGCTGTGTCTTGGAACGAGCAAAGAAGAGAGTCTGCCAAGTCTTCTCTTTTTGGATCTTTATATACCTCGCAGCTATTGTAGGATGCAGACAAGAAAAAAAAAACCTTACTCTTTTGTTTCCTTTCTTGGACCAAATATCTATCCAAATAATATATAATATTTGAGTCACATCTTTTGTCTTCTAATGCAGATATCAAATCTGTAATTAAAACTCGTCCAAAACATGCCACAATTATTTCGGTCAAATATTGAATATTTAAACCAAAATATATATTCGCGGACGATTTAAACTCGAGACATATTTAACAAATATTATTTTCATTCTAATATCAAACAACTTCACCAATTTCTGAACTAACGCAATGCCCTATTAATATACTAAAGTACTTAGTTAAACTGTTTGTCTACAGGTCTATTATAACCATACAAACCAATTTTACGGGAAAATTACCAAAAAAGTCATAAACTTATTTCAAGTGCGAATTTAGTCATAAAATTATTTTTTTTATCGATTGAGTCCTAATCCTTTTGTATTTATATTAATTCAGTTTATCTGTTCAATTTTTGCCGAAAATTGCTGATTTGACGTGACGAACCCTGACGTGGACAATTTTAAGTATTATTTTTTTTATGACCGAGGTGTTCGGGCCAGTTTGCGCGCACCTCGACTATTCCTCGAGGGGGTTAGCACGACAACCACCAGCCGCAACAGCCACTTAAGTCACGGAGCGCCGGTTGAGAGATTTGAAATAGCGACCTAATAAGGAATAATCCATCTCTTAACTAACTCGGCCATGCGTGGATGGGTGTACTATTTTAATTTGTACAAAAAAGTACTATTTTATTGGTTAGTCAATTTTTTTTATTTCTTTTTCTCTTTTTATTGTTTTTTCTTTTTCTTTCTTTTTTTTCCTTATGTTCCTTCTTCCTCCAACTAGTCGTAGGGGGGAAAAAGATAAACAATAGAAAATAAAAAATTAAATAAATATTAAAAATATTGAAATTGTCCACATGCAGCTAGTGCCATGTCAGCGCCGGTTATACCACATTAGTGATTTTCAAACAGAACTGGCACAAATTCAAAATCTTTCAAGGTAATTATGTGTTTTTTTAACTTCAAGCGAAAGAAAATCTCTTCACGCGAAATAGCAAGCAAATGCAGTGCAAAGGGGCTAGAGTTTCGCGCATCAATGGGACAAGAACTCATGGCAACTCCCGTGCCACAGTTGCTACCAAGCTCGGTGGTGATTTCGTCTCACATCCATCCACACAGAAACCAACACGACCCACGACGGTAGTTCATTGATTTCGAGCTGGACATACATGAACATTCGATCTGAAAAGAAATGATTCGTGTTCATATTCGAAAACATTACCATGAACACATTCCAAATCAGCTGGTTATGAGACGTCAATGGAGATTGTATACTTGTGATTGTGATTTGTGTTCATATGGAGCTTAAAATTTTTATGGGATTGTATCTTTAAATGAGGTACAAAAATTGAAATTATCTTGCCCGAGATCAGCTCCATTCCTGGGTCGGTGCAAGATTCGAGGGCAATACCTTCATTTTGCCTACTTCTGAGGGAACAATGAATCAGCTCCATTCTCGGGTTGGTGCGAGACTCAAGACCAATATCATCATTTTACCGGATCGAATCACCTGACATTGGAGTTTCCGTGACATGCTTACCATTACTCAAATTAGGCTGTTGAAATAAAATGGATAGCCAAGAATGGGCCACGCTATTTGTTGAGGGAAGGGAAAAATTTAGGGTAATTTTTTTTTAGGTTTGAAAAATTTTGAATCCCAGCTCTCTCTCAAATTAGGATGTATATTTTCATCTAAACGACCTGATTTGAGTAATGTAAGCATGTCACTGAAGCCCCAATGCCAAGGGATCCAAATCCCATTTTACCTGCTTCCGAGGGAGCAACGAATATATCTTCCATAAATATCCACACATCGAGAGACGGCTCTAGTTTAGGATATTATTATTAAGAGAAAAGAAAAATTGTTATTATGGTGACTTTCGACAGTTCTCGGAAATTAGTGATGGATTCAGGAGTCCCTGACGAGTGCTTCCGATTCCAGGCATTGTTGGAGGTGTCCAAGGTCGATAGGAGAAATTATAGAAAGGGAAAGAAGTTGCAGAGGGAAAAAGCCAAGAAATAGAAGAAAAAATCACGAGCAGTAGGGGGAAAGACATCGTTGAAGAACGAGGAGTCAATGAGAAGTGCAGCGAAGCTAGCAGAAATGGTACCGAGAAACGTAAACATGCCGCGGATCTTGACTGGGAATTGAAGATGTGTGCACTCACCGAACTAGAAGACACCGAGGAGTTGGGTTTCACGACAATGTTTTTTCTTTTGGGTAAAGTAAGTATATATATATAAAACTTTCCAAAAAGCCAACGTACAAGATGAAGCCGAACACAAAAACCTTGTACCAAAGAGGACACGACTGTCCTACAAGGTACAAAGGTGATGTGGCCAAAGGGTGAGCGTCAAGAAGAAGAAAAAAAAGAGCAAAAGGCCAAAAAGACTGGCCAAAACAACAAAATAACTACACGGCCAAACACAGTGGCCTAAAGGAGGAAATGGGCCAAACAAGCTGCCAATAAAAAGAAGAGAAACAACTAGAAGGAGCCGGAGTGGTCTTCAAAGATGGAGGGAGAGATACCCCAAATCCTTTGCACGTGCCTATTCCGAGGATTATCTTCGATGTGACCAAGCATGAGGGCTTTGTCTTTGACTACCTTGATGAGATGCTTAACGAAACCTGGCACAAAAAGAGGCTTTCTTCTAAAGATGATGTGATTTCTCTCGGTCCAAATAATATGACATAGGGCACCGAAAGAGAATCTAGCCAAGCGAAGGTGAAACGAACGGCCACAGAGGTGTTGCATAGCCTAATGGATAAAATCATGCCACAGCCGGTTAAGCCACGACAAATTACATTTGGACACCCAAATTAAAGCTATACTACCCGTGATAGAACACCCACAAAATAAATGATCAATCGAATCCGGTCTACAATTACAAAAAGCACAAACCTTATCTTCTATCCTACAGTGTTGAAGTAAAAGCACCTGTGTAGGGATTCGATTTAGAGTTACTAACCACAAAAGGAAGGCGTCCCGAGGAGAGATGACATGATCCCATATAAAGGAGTGCCAATAGACAACCGGCCCTGTGCTTCTGATGAAGTCCCAAGCTGAGGAAATTGAGAAAGCACCAGAAGAATGGGGTTGCCGGGCGAGTTTATCCAGCCTATCTTCAACAAAATGAGGTGCCAGTTCATCCCAAGCCCTAATAGTCTCGAGAACAACCGAATCCTGCCAATCCGACTCAAAAAAGGATCGGATTGAGATATCACGGGGGACTCTAGAACGATAGATATCCCCGTGATTAAACACCATATGTAGGGGTCCCTTGTCATGCCAACAATCAAATCGAAAAGAAGTCGAGTATCCATTACCAATCCTCAATTTAAATTGCAAGTAAAATTCCTGACGGAGGTCCAATATCTTCTTTCATGCCCAAGAACAGAAGGTAGGCTTGGTGGCTACCCAAAAGTTCATATTCTTTAGAAAAGTGGAGTGTATCCACTTACACCATAAGGACTCTTTATCAGTGAAAAGAATCCAAATATGCTTAAGGGTCAACGCCTTGTTACAATCCACCAGACGTCGAATACCCAATTCACCCTCAACTTTTGGTAGACAAATATTATTCCAAGATACCTTGGCACTGCCAATGCCTAAGTCAAGCCCTTTCCAAAGGAACTGTTTAAGTATACGTTCAATTTACTCAGGATAAACTTTGGCAAGGTGAACATACTAGCCCAATACACATGGATAGAGTGCAAGACCGATCTAATGAGTTGCAAACGTCCAGCATATGATAAGAATCTCCAGGACCAAGATCGTGCTCTAGAGGTAATAGCATTCACCAAGGCATCACAATCGACCTTGCTAAACCTAGAAGCAATAATAGGGACACCAAGGTAACGAAAACGAAGAGTACCTTCTTGGAAACCCAAGCAATCCCGAATCTGATCTCGAAGAGCATCCGTCCCATCGGAAAAATAAACATCGCTCTTTAAGGCATTTGGCTGCAATCCAGACCAAGAGGAGAATAAGTCCAGACCCTCCTTGAGCCGAGTAATAGATCTCATGTATGCCTCAGCAAATAATAGGACATCATCGGCGAAGAATAAATGAGATAACTCCGAAGGCTTACATCTCCAATAGAAGTTGAAACCCGACGGTCTTGTCTTGGCACGAAGAATTCCAGAAAAGATCCCTTTGCCTAATACCATGGCTACTAGACATGGGTTCCCCGTTGATAGCCATCGAGAATTTAGACGATGTTACACATTCCATGATCAATTTAATGAAGAAGGCCGGGCAGCGAAAAGCTTGTAATACCAACTCTAAAAATGACCAATCAACCGTATCATAAGCCTTTTGAAAATCTACCTTGATCACACATTTCAGTTTATAAGGCTCATGATGAAAATCCGCGAACAACTCTTGAGCAAGCATGATATTGTTACTAATCCTTCGCCCTTTGACAAATGCATTTTGTGAAGGGCTAATGATGGAGGATAAGATGCAAGAGATCCTACTGGCTAAGATCTTCATTATGATTTGTATATAGTGTTACAAGATACAATAGGCCTAAAATCAGTCATAGCCGAGGTATAGGGGACTTTTGGCACAAGAGATAGGATGGTTAATTTTCACGGTAATGTTGTTGCCGCCGTGGAGAAAAAAGAAGCGTTGTAGCAAGAAATCCGATGAGGAAACGATCAAGTGCCCAGACAAGGATGTTTATCATGAGTGGAACTTGGAGACGCACACATGCTCTCAATCAGAAGAAGCCGAGGGTTTGGGTTTCGTCGGAGCATCATTGTCAAGGAAGAAGTGGAGTTGCAAAGAAAAGTAATTAGAAAGTGAATAAGAGGTGCTCGGTGAAGGATGACAATCCTGAGTGGAACTTCGGCACACGTGCATGGTTCGGGATAGAGGATGCCGAGGGATTTGGTTTCGCAAGAAAGTCGGTGTCATAGTCGTCGTCGTCCCCGGGGAAGAAGGGGTAAGTTTCTTAGGAAGAAAAGCGAAAATCAAATGAACAAGAAGCGGGCAAAGGGCAGCGAGAAGCAACCTGACGTGTCTCGAGAGTTGAAGGATCGTATCACTCGGGTTTCGGGCGGCAAAGAGGAGCAATTGGTCATACAGAAGTGCTTGATCCAATAGGACGTGAGTGGCACACTTTGTCGTGTGTCGATCCCCATGAATTAGATCATCGACTCTGAATTCTTGAGTAAGTCCGAGAAGAAGTTGTTTGAAGCTTCTGTTGATAAAAGATGTGAGGGTGCTTTGCTACCGTTCCCCAGAAGACGACCTAAGAGAGAAGGTTCTCAAGTTGAGACTCTAGGTGATGAACAAAAAACCCATAGGTCAAAGGGCCACCGATGGCAAGAGGAGAGAGCCTCTGGAGACGCGCAGGTAGAGCAGACAACCCCGGCAGCGGCGAGGAGGAGGCCAGATCATTGAAGAAGGGTGATGAATTAGGAGGAACGGACGGCGGCAAAGAGCCAAGACCGTTGTATATGTACATCTTGAGGTTCGGATGTCCCCAGTTTGTAAGGGACAATAACTTCAAGTGTGACGCCCTGGAAATTTACCTTTGGCAATGTAACTGAAATCAATTTAAGAAATTGACATCGAATTCCAGTCGATGGAAAATTTTGGATCGCAAGGACTGAAGAGACGATAATTGGACGAATTATGAAGTTTCAGTCGGTTTAGATTAGGTTTCGAAATTCTTAGTTATCGAGAATTAGGATTTCAATCCTCGCGCTTGAGCCTAATCCCTACCGAGCCTAGCCTGTGAAATTACCAAAATACCCTTTTGTTCGGCGTTTGAAAATTCAATCCAGTCCCAGTTTACGAAATTACCAAAATGCCCTCAATTTTTGCACTATAGGACAAAATTGCCTCAAAAGTCCTATGTGGGCCCCACACCCCCTTTCTCTCTTGCTCCCTCTCCCTCTCACGTGATCTCTCTCTCTCTCTCTCTCTCTCTCTCTCTTGGCCGTAACACATACCCCTCCCCCGATCGAACCGTTCCCTTTCGTCCTCCTCCTCCCTCCCGTGACTTTCGCCGCCGCCGCCCGCCGCCGCCGCCGCCACCGACCACCACTGCCACGACCCTCAACCCTCCCTTGTCGTCGCTCCTGACCCCTCCGCCATTGTCGACAGCCATCAGACGATCGCGAATTAGCCGCAGTAATCAACCCCCGTTTTCGGCCCTGCTGACCGTGGACTTCGCCGACTCCTCCGGCCTCCACCGCCGCCACCCACCACCTCTCCAACATTCCCTTGCCTCCTCTCAACATCCTCGACCCAACCTTGCCGCCGATTGACCGCCGGAGCTGCCGTAATCGACCCCAAAACCATCGGCGCCCTATTTTAGGGACCGGTTGGATTTCTCTTCGATCCGGCCGGACCGGCCGTCGCCGCCCTTCACCGCTACCGCTGAAGAACCCCTAAGACCTCCCTCTATCTTCCCTGAGCTTGTGGCCGCTGGCTGCCGTGCGTAGTGGTCGAAAATCGACCTAAACCGAACCCCTGTTCCCAGTGCCCACACACACCCAGCCTACCAATTTTGTTGGTTGTCGATCCACCGCCTTCGGCTGCCCTTCGCCACAGCCACCACTCCCGATCGACACCCCCGACCCCCCTGGTCCTTCCACCGTCTGCCTCCGAGCTGGCTGCCGTTCGCTGGTCGTCGAGTCGGCAGCCACAGCCCAAGCCGCTTTTGCCCTGCCCTGCCCTGCCGGGTCGAGAGCCCTATCCTGGCCAGTTCGCACGGGCCGTGGCCCGTATCGGCCTAGGCCTAGTGGCCGAGAATCCGGGTCGAGTGACTGGGTCAGTGGTTGGATCCGTGGGCCATTTTGGCCTAGAAGTTTGGGTCGTAGGCTGAGAGTTTTAGACCGTTGTTCGAGGAATTTGGCTTGTGATTCGTCATCGTCGTTCCTCGCCACCACTGTCGCTATCGCCGTTGGGACCGCTCGAGTCGGCTCAATTTGCGAGTTGACCCTAATCCTTGGTTAAGGCGCTAATTGCCCTTAGTATTGTTTGTTTAGGTGATTAAGAAATTTAGGTACGCGATCGGGGCCGGTTTAGATAGAAATTATGATTAAGTTAAATGGCTGATCAATTGGGTTAGTCGGTTGATTTCTTTGCCTGTGGCTAATTGTGATTAGTTGAAATTGATTGATTGATTGTGTTTGATTGCGAGCGAGCGATAGGTTAGAGATGAGCGAGCGATCGATATTATAAATTGAATTGATTAATAAAGGTATTGTACGAATCGAGCTTTTTGTGGCCTAATCGATTTTGACTGCTCGTGATTACTTGGTGGCTTTGTTGATTTGAAAGCTTCGCTGAACTGCCTGTTTAACTGTCTTTTTGTCCACTGGGTAATTGACTATCTGTTTGGGGTTTGATAGACCTTTTATGATTGCAGTGTCTAATGTTAGACTGCATATGCATATAGCCTTGTGGGAAATCAAAAGACATGTTTTAGCATGAAAATGGCCTTTGGCCGATCTTTTACATGCGTGAGTGAGCATCTGGCTTTAACCGAAAATAATGAAATGGGTTGATTGCTGGATGTGTTCTGTGTGGTCATCGATGGAACGATGATGCTTTTCTTGGCAAGTTCGTACTGTACCAGTTATATAGAACCACACGACTTGCTAGAAGTACGATAATTCATGCCCCGCGTGGTACGTACGGTTTTAAGGGATTGTCAGATGCTGGTCGCAGCTTGTGATGGACCGATGCCCCATTTAGGGATGCCTACTTGCTGGTGTCGTACCAGGCGCACCGGAGACACCTCTTGTAGTAGCTGTTGTCGAGAAAAAAATGAACGTAGCCCGGTCCTACAGATAGAACGCTCGATTGCACTGAGGTGCTGGATCGCATTATTTGTGGGAGTCGAATTACGCCTTCTTTCACATAGATCCTCTCATGTGCCGTGGGCACGATCATCGTTAATAAATGGACTTGTGTGATGTCTAGTGCGTACTTGTGGATGAGATGCTTGTTTGAGTAATCGACTGTTTGGTTGTGAGTCGAGTCAAGCATTGCATTATGTGTGGTTGAGGCTGACAAGTATGCATGTGAATTATTTTTATATAGTGGCTGTATTTGGGCGTTATTTGTGGTGATATGTTATTGTGAGATTTCCGTTAGGATGCCCAGGTGAATCAGTTTCCTAACCGAGCTTAGGCTTGATTTACTGAGATTTAATCTCACCCGTCGTGGGATAACTTTTTTAGGTCTCAAGTGACGAAGTCTCGTGGATGCCAAGATTGACTTTTAGATTAGTCATCTGAAGTAAGATGAGAAGTTAGTCTTACCTGACTTAGTACACCTGCTAAGGTCTTGTCTAGTTTCCCAGAAGTATGGGGATGTGTTTGTACGGAAGTAGTGTCGATAGAATTAAGATTTATTTTTGGTATTTGACTCCTACTATCCTATTCCTGCTTGTTTTTATTGTCAGGGAGTTGAAACGTTTCCACATGCGTAAGTAAATGATAGGTCGATAGCGTTCGCGTGCCTGGGACGCTATCTTTATGCCCTCGTGGCGATAAGGCGAGGGATGTCGCGGGCTCGAGAGTCGGGCATGACATCCTCGCCCCAAGGTGGTATCAGAGCAAGGTCAGCCTGATCCATCTGATCATTGGCTTGGAGTGATAAGGAGTGCTGGTATTTGGGATAGTTAGTAGGATCGTAAGCTTTTGCATGTGCTTGTTATCTTTGTTGCTTTTGATTGATTGTTAGTGATCTCATTACGCGTTGCTTGGGGTGGACAGGACTCCATAAGTTACCTGTATAATGAGCAACGTTAATGAGAGGGTGCCTAGTGGAAGGATACCTCAAGAAGATCTTAGAGCGGAAGGGATTATGTAGGCGTTGGAAATTTTGAAAGTGGTAGTTGGATAACAAGTGAGTAGTCAAGTTAATGATACCACCGCTTCGAGTGAAGACTTGTTGACTGGAAACGAGATTGGTGGGCAGTCGATACTGGAGTTGATGGAGAGGTTTCTTAACCTCGAGCCACCAAAGTTCAAAGAATTAAGAGACCCAGAGGCTGCAATCTTGTGGATTAAGGAAATCGAGAAGGTATTTGTCGTGCTAGGATGTTCCGAAGAGGACAAGGTGACACTGGCCGTTTACCAACTTCAAGTTGACGCTAATGCATGGTAGGAATCCACACGAAGAAAGATCTTTCCTGAAGGTATGATCCTAGTATGGGATGCCTTCGTTGAAGCCTTCTATGGCAAATATTTTCTAGATTGTAGGTGAGAGAAAAAGATGGCTGAATTCTTGCAGCTTCAATAGGACCAAATGACAGTAGAGCAATATGAGGCGAAATTTATTGAGCTGTCAGAGTTTGCACCCTAGACCGTTGGAGATCCTATGAATAGGATGAAAAGATTTCATGAGGGATTGAAGCCTGAGAACAAAAATCAACTGGTGCCGTTGAACCTTAAGAGTTATAGCGAATTGTATAAAAGGGCCCAATCTGTGGAGAAGAGCATGACTGATAGAGCAATCGTATCTGGATCGCGACTCGTGCATTCTTCCAGGGATAACCGTTGGATATAGAAGAGGCCGATGTATGCCAACAAGTATCACATTCCGTCTAATCAGAGGAGTACAATTAGGAAGCCGATGTTCCGCTAAAGTGAGAAGTGTCGCCTGTGTTGCCTAAGGTATGGGTCTGGTCCCTGCCCGTATAGAGGTGGAGAATGCTTTAAATGTTATCAGCCGGGACACCAAGTGAAGGACTGCCCGCTAAGACAAAAAATCGCCCAAGCATCGTTGTCACAAGAAGGACCAACTCGAGGAGATGTTCAACAAAATACCTAGAATCGGCCCTACTGGGAGTAAGGTGACTTTTGAGTTAAGATGCTTTGATATAGATTAGCAATAGCTAGTTGAGCTTGAAAAGACCTTTTATGGATAAGGCTTAAGGATATGGATTTGTAATAAGACAATTAGTATTTTGTGGATTGCATTAGTTTGAAGTGTTGTTTTCTTGGTCCTAATCAATGATTAGATGAATATCCGTCGAAGAGCAAGCGTGAATTGTGAGATTGATCCCTAAGTTGTAATGAACCCCTCCCTGAGGTGTAATGAACCCCCAAAGAGTCAGAAAGTATGAATTGATAAGTATCGATGTTAAGGCAGGTAACTTGTGCTGAATGGAGACAAAAAGCCTCCACTACGCGTGTTTAAGCGGGGATCTCAAAGTGAAGAGCGCATTTGTGAGTCCATTGTATTGTGTTTAGGGTGATGGACAGAAGATTGTGCATGAATCGAGGTATCATGGGTAAGTAAGACTTGTGTGTTTTTCAAAATGGGTGAAAGTTGATTTTATCTCCGAATCTTGGTTGTAGAAGACCTTGCAGTGTATCAATGACAATATTGGAATAACTTGAGGCTGTGTGACTCAGTCGACTAGTAACCTAATAAGGTCATGATGAAGTATACACTACTTGAAGATTATAGTTAATGAAACCTCAGACCTGTGCATGGAACAAGGACGGTGAAGACGAACAAGGAAAGTTCGTAATGTCAATCTAAGGTTAGGTGACATGATAGGGTCGCCAGTTGGATGCACATGCTATTGAGTTTGGCGATGCCCCTGAATAAGATTAAGATTGCGAGATGTGACAATTAAGGAAGACTAGTTAATAGAGTGGCACAACGGATGAATAGTAAGACCGCATGATTTCTTGGAATAATGACCATAAGGGCCTTGCTTTTGATAAAGCAGAAAACTGATCGGGATTCACAATGGTAGTTTCAGTGTTAGTCCGGATAGCTCGTGAGGACATCAAGATTTGAGGTAGGGCTACTAGCAGATTAATAGGGTGGTCGAGCAAATGACGAAGATTTTGGTGTATTAATAAGTCAAATAGCAACATTGCAAGCCTAAGTGGACTGCTGCTGTCGTTGGAGATTCTAAGGTAAAGGTGATAAAAGATTACAATGGATTGATGATGATACTTCCAAGAACTCAAAGAAGAAATGACTCAGTTGGAGTACAGTAAGCAGATTGATGATGCGTGTTCAAGATATAACAGTGTGAAGAAATTCAATTTAGTATGAGTGTGATGTTCCAAGACTTACGACCGATTCAAGTTTAAGACTCGAACTAATCGCGAACAACGACCAAGGGTCGAGGAAGCCACTGAGAGTTAAAGGTCGCCCTCGATGTGGATGATGGCTTGATTTGCTAGTCGGTTGTATTATTGATTAAGGGTCAACTGTGTGACGATCTTAAATCAAGCATAGATCGAGTTAGGTTGATCTCGCTTAGCTGTAAGTCAACCATAAGATAACCCTGAAGTCGACCAGGGATTGATTCGTGGCATGATTTGCGAGCTGGCATTGTTGATATTCAGGATGGCCATGGACCAGTGGGGAACGATTTGTACTAGACCCCGTACCAGCCACACATTAGTCAAGGATTAGCTACCATGGATTTTGTGATGTTTTGCTAGAAGACTACGGGTCGAGTTGAACTAATCCTGCATCAATTTGAGTTTCTTATGAGAGGTGATCTCGATAGTGATCGATTGTACCACCAGTCTAGGAATGGGTGATTCCAACCCTAAATCGAAATATTTGAGGTCGTCCTCAACTTGTCAGTCAGTTGTGAGCTGATCCTGTTCAATAGAATGGATGGTCCGATCCTCGGTTTGATTTGGTGTTTGAGTTCAGTAACTCTCCAGGTATTCAAGGGATGACAAGTGGTGATTCCAAATCTCAAAGCGTTGAAGAAGAAGCGAATTATTAGTAGACCTTCTCCATGTAAGCAGAATGCCCAAATTGCCATTAGTGTTAATCGTGGTTGACATCTATGGAACAGGAGGAAATGGCAGCGTTAAACTCTGCTCGTTAGAATTTAAGAAATGGCTAGTCTATTCGTGGGAATAGATAATTACTATGGTTACTAGGATAACCAACAATTGATTGGAACAGCAAGATCGGATAGTTACAATTGAGTTGAATCCCTAGAGTAAGATGATTCATCCTGTTGAAACGAATTGTGGATATGGAATTGTGTTAGATTAGTAAGCAAGGATCGTAAGTTAGAATCCGACTTGGATGTGATAGTCGCTTTATAATTTCGATGCACAAAGTGGAGATCAGGATTGACTTGGAGCGAATCTATTATGAATTTTGGGAAACGAAACTGCAGTTCAGTATGGCTTATTAATCGCAGATGGAAAGTCAATCTAAAAGGATAATTCAGAGTCTAGTGAACCTGTTGGAGGCATGCGTTTTAGATTTCAAGATAATCGAGTGGAATAATTACACCCGATGGAGTTTGTTTAAATAACAGTTCCAGTATAGTGCTAAGATGATGCTTTTCGAGGCATGATATGATAGAACGTGCAGAATGCTAGTCTATTGGAATGAAAATAGTGAGATGAAGATCATGAGTCATCAGTTAGTGGAACAGTCGCTAGATGCAATCAAGGTTATCAGAGACAGACTGAGAACAGTTCAGAGTCGTCAAGAAAGTTACGCCATTCAGGAACGAGGACCAATGGAATTTTAGGTGGGTGATCATGTCTGTAGAAAGTGACGCCTGTTGGAAGGACAACTCGTTTTCGCAAGAAATGAATGCTAAATTCAAGTATGTCGAACCTTTCGAGATTTTTTGGGAAGAATTGGGAAATTGGCGTATTGTCTTACGTTATCGCTAAGACTGGTGCAAGTGAACAATGCCTTCCATGCGTCGATATTAAGGAAGTGCGAGCCGAACCCCACTCATGTGCTGTGTTGAGTTATGAGAAGGTTGAACTGGATGAGCGAATATCGTATCTGGAAAGTCTGGTTAGGATCTGTTGTTGGGAGACAACAAGTATTCAGGAGCAAGAATTTTCCCTTTGGTCAAGGTAGTTTGGTAACACCGTGGTTATGAAGGAACTATTTGAGAAAATTGTGGGGACTAGATATCGTTATTTGTTTGAAGGGTTGCAGTAATACTTCAATTTCGAGGACGAAATTTCCTAAGTGGGGGAGAGTTGTGACGCCCTAGAAATTCACCTTTGGCAAGGTAACTGAAATCAATTTAAGAAATTGACATCGAATTCCAGTCGATGGAAAATTTTGGATCGCAAGGACTGAAGAGACGATAATTGGATGAATTATGAAGTTTCAATCGGTTTAGATTAGGTTTCGAAATTCTTAGTCGTCGAGAATTAGGATTTCAATCCTCGCGCTCAACCCTAATCCAACCGAGCCTAACTTGTGAAATTACCAAAATACCCTTTTGTTCGGCGTCCGAAAATTCAATCCAGTCCCGGTTTGCCAAAGTACCAAAATGCCCTCAATTTTTGCACTATAGGATAAAATTGCCTCAATAGTCCTATGTGGGCCCCACACCCCCCCACTCTCTCCTGCTCCCTCTCCCTCTCAAGTGGTCTCTCTCTTTCTCTCTTGGCCGTAACACACACCCCCTCCCCCGATCAAACCGTCCCCCTCCGTCCTCCTCCTCCCTCCGGCGACTTTCACCACTGCCACCACCGCCACGACCCTCAACCCTTCCTTGCCGTTGCTACCGACCTCTCCTCCGCCGTCGACAGTCACCGGACGACTGCGAATCAGCCGCGGGAATCAACCCCTATTTTCGGCCCTGTTAACCGTGGACTTCGTTGCCTCCTCTGGCCATTTTCGGCAGCCACCGCCGCCACCGACCACCGCCACCCACCACCTCTCCGACGTTCCCCTGCCTCCCCTCTACATCCTCGACCTAACCTTGCCCCCGATTGATCGCCGGAGCCGCCGTAATCGGCCCCGAAACCACTGGCACCCTATTTTGGGGACCGGTCGGATTTCTCTTCGATTCGGCTAGACCGGCTGTTGTCGTCCCTCACCGCCACAGCCAAAGAACCCCCAAGAACTCCCTCCATCATCCCTGAGCTTGTGGCTGCCAGCCGCCGAGCGAGGTGGCCGAAAATCGACCTAAATCGAGCCCCTATTCCCGGCGCGCACACACACACACACACACCCAGCGCATCGATTTTGTTGGTCGCCGGTCCGCCACCTCTGGTGGTCCTCCGTTGCGGCCACCTCTCCCGATCGACACGTTCGACTTCCTGGTCCTTCCACCGTCTGCCCCCGAGCCGGCCGCCATCCGCCGATCGTCGAACCGGCCGCCACAGCCCAAGCTGCCTTGCCCTGCCCTGCTCAGCTGAGAGCCCTATCCGAGCTTGTTCGCGCAAGCCGTGGCCCGTATTGGCTTGGGCCGGATGGTAGAGAATCCGGGCCGAGTGACCAAGTCAGTGGCCAGGTCCGTGGGCCATTTTGGCCAAGAAGTTTGGGCCGTGGGCGGAGAGTTTTGGACTGTTGTTCGAGAAATTTGGCTCATGATTTGCCGTCGTCGTTTGTCGCCACCGCCGTCGCCATTGCCATCACCGTTGGGACCGCCTGAGCCGACTCAATTTGTAAGTTGACCTTAATCCTTGGTTAGGGAACTAATTGCACCGAGGATTAGTCGTTTAGGTGATTAAGAAATTTAGGTACGCGATCGGGGCCAGTTTAGATAGAAATTGTGATTAAGTTAAATGGCTGATCGATTGGGTTAGTCGATTGATTTCTTTGCCTGTGGCTAATTGTGATTAGTTGAAATTGATTGATTGATTGTGTTTGATCGCGAGTGACAGGTTAGAGACGAGCGAGCGATCGACATTATAAATTGAATTGATTAATAAAGGCATTGCACAAATCGTGCTTTTTGTGGCCTAATCGGTTTTGACTGCTCGTGATTGCTTGGGCGCCTTGTTGATTTGATCGCTTCCTTGAATTGTCTATTTGACTGTCTTTTTGTCCACTGGGTAATTGATTGTCTGTTTGGAGTTTGATAGACCTTTTATGATTGCAGTGTCTAATGTTAGATTGCATATGCATATGGCCATATGGGAAATCAAAAGACATGTTTTAGCATGAAAATGGCCTTTAGCCGATCTTTTACATGGATGAGTGAGCATCCGGCTTTAACCAAAGATAATGAAATGGTTAATTGCTGGATGTGTTCTGTGTGGTCATATGATGGAACGATGATACTTTTGCTAACAAGTTCGTATTGTACCAGTTGTATAGAACCACACGACTTGTCAGAAGCACGATAATTCATGCCCCGTATAGTACGTACGATTTTAAGGAATTGTTGGATGCCGGTCGCAGCTTGTGATTGACCAATGCCCCGTTTAGGGATGCCTACTTGCTGGTGCTGTGCCAGGCGCACCAGAAACACCTCTTATAGTAGTAGTTGCCAAGAGAAAAGGGACGTAGCTCGATCTTGCCGATAGAACGCTCGATTGCACTAAAGTGCTGGATTGCGTTATTTGTGGGAGTCGAATCACGCCTTCTTTCGTGTAGATCCTCTTATGTGCCGTGGGCATGATCATCGTTAATAAATGGACTTGTGTGATGTCCAGTGCGTACTTGAGGATGAGATGCTTGTTTGAGTGATCGACTGTTTGGTTGTGAGTCGAGTCAAGCATTGCATTATGTGTGGTTGAGGCTGACAAGTATGCATGTGAATTGTTTTTATATAGTGACTGTATTTGTGTGTTATTTGTGGTGGTATGTTATTGTGATATTTCCGTTAGGATGATCGGGTGAATCGGTTTCCTAACCGAACTTAGGTTTGATTTACTGAGATTTAATCTTACCCCGTCGTGAGATAACTTTTTCAGGTCCCAAGTGACGAAGTCTCGTGGACGCCAAGGATTGGCTTTTAGATTAGTCCTCTGAAGTAAGATGAGTAGTTGGTCTTACCTGACTTAGTACACCTGCTAAGGTCTTGTCTAGTTTTCCTGAAGTATGGGGTTGTGTTTGTACGGAAGTAGTGTCAATAGGATTAAGATTTATTTGTGATATTTGACTCATACTATCCTATTCCTGCTTGTTTTTATTGTCAGGGAGTTGAAACATTTTTGCATGCGTAAGTGAATGATAGGTTGATAGCGTGCCTGGGACGCTATCTCTATGACCTAGCGATGATAAGGCGAGGAATGTTGCGGTCTCGAGAGTCGGGGCATGACTTCAAGCTTCATGATGCCATCCAGAATTGGTCGTTTCGGGTCAACTCAGACTTGGCTCGCTATGAGTTACACGTTGTCTTGATCGCACTACCTGAAAAACAAGCAAGAGAGAGTTAGGGACTCACCACATGATTGATTAAGTATGGTCTATAAATTAGTTATAAGGATTAATCTAATTAGAGGCCACTGAACTTGTTTTTCAATGGTAAAGAGTTACTAAGTTTAGTAGAAGGTAAGAGCGAAATTCGTCCTCATTCTTGGCCAAAACCTTGTTCTTGTTTTACTCTTCTGCTCAATATACATGATATATCATTGGTTCATTCCGTCTTTTGTTGGGAAAAACCTTTAAAGTTTGAAATTTAATAGTGACTAATTTTATAGTAACATATATGTGAAAGAGAAATGGTTAATTTCCTTCCCCATTAACCTCTCAGCTAGCAAAATTTATGGAGGCGGGAACGTGAGAATGGCTCATTTGATAATAATATATTACTATCATCGAAAATGTTGTGCAACGATCGAACAATAAAATAGATAGAACAAGAAAATAAATCGGACACCAAATGCATGTGGTTCAGTCATAGAGATTTATTTCCATGGGAAAAGTAACAATGAATTTCACTGTAGATCAAGCGATACACGTAGATTATAAACCATACTTGAGTAATTCAAACACTCTCAGTGTTTTCCAACCTCAATTACATGACGTCAACCTGGAAAAGAATCTAAGTCTAGCCTATTAAAATTCGGTCAACCCATATAAAGATAACTCCGTATCTTTTATTTCCTTTTGTTGTTTCTCTGACCCATTGTTGACCAAGTCCAAGTCCAACTCACCAAAAGGAGAAACTGAATTCTGCTCTTGCTCAATTTTGAATGTCCGTAGGATATCTAAAGGAAGAACTATAACGAAAGTGCCAATATTTCCGTACGGAGACTACCTTAGTGCCTAAAGTGATCGTTTTGGCAATTAAGTGATTGATTTTTCTTCGATTTGGCACTTAAGTGATTCAAAAAACGATCACTTTAGACACTAAAGTGGTCTCCGCACACAAATATTGACACTTATGATGTACTTTTGCCGAAATCTAAATATCTAACTTTCCTTTAATTTTAGGTATAAGATATAACTTTCCTTTATTTTTGAAATTTAGATTTTTACTTTGGGCTCAAAGTCAAGCCATTTTTTCAATAATCTTTAGGTTGGTTCGGCATTTATGCCAAGTCACAATTGCTTCTTTGGAACTTTGAACTTTGCTACTACTATCCCAACAGCCCCAATGGGCTCAATCGCCACTAACGTCTTCCAAGTCCAAGTGTGCTTGAACTTTGCTATAATTGTGTATCTCATCAGAGCACAAACCGCACATGCAGTTTTAACTGCTCCATAAGAATTTTTTGACACAAGCTTTTTAACCACAAATAAAGCAAAATCAATATTGCATATATATCTATCAGGAGACCGAATACGTACCTTATCAATATCAACAGTTACAATAATTGTTGGCTCTATAAGCTCCAACTCGCTACAAGCACTATCCGTGTCGATTATTTTGCTAGTATTCGCTACCTTAGAGTTTCAGGTTCCAACTCCACCTTAGCTAAATATCGTTCAAATCCGTATGAGCATTGCTATTATCACTCCTAGTCAGAAGTACATGAGACTCTAATGTCACTTCTCTACTGATAACATGTGAATTTAATTTCAGACATCACAACTGATAATTGCGTCCACCTTGTGCATAGTCCAGGAACATGCACTTTTTTTACCCTTTTATCTAGCCTACCATCACTAACTTGAACATAACATGGGCAATCAAATGTTCTAATAATAGAATAAATAGCAACGTTACCTGACCACACTTCTTCGGGAGTCTAACATCCATTCACAGTCGATGGGGATCTGTTAACTATGTAGCTAACCATACTAAGTGCATCCTTTAGGAATCTCCTACCATACCAACACTAGAGATCAGTTTATGGGCCGTCACTAGTAATGTTCTGTTCATCAATTCTACAACATGTGGTTGTCCATTGGCACTAGTGTGGTATCTTACTCTGCCTTTATTCATGCTAAATTCATTTAACAGCTTAGTGCAAAACTCCATGTTTTTATCAGTCTTTACATGCTAGATCGTTTTACCAGCCTCATTTTCAATCAAAGTTCTTAACTGCCTAATCCTGACAATAGCATCAAACTTGTGCATAAGCACAAACATCCAGGTCTTCCTCGAGTAGTCATTTATAATTGTTAGCATAAATTTGACACTCTTCCTCGAAGGAAATCGTGATAGCCTGCGAACATCTAAGTGAAGTAATTCTGTAATTTTCGTGGTCTCTCTCACAGCCACACTAAACTGCAATTTTCGCCATTGATTTAAATCACAACACCTACTTATATTTAGTTTATTTATCAGATAATCACACAGTGAATTCCTTTCACTTAGAACCTTTAGGTTTCTCTCATTAATGCGCCCTAAACTCATATGTCACAATTCAGACTTTCGAACAGATGCATTCGACGCCTCCGCAGCGAATTCCGTCACCGTCTCACTTTAGAGTTCATACATGCCATTGTACTTGATTCCTTTAATTACTACTAAGGCACTATAATTTTTGAAACTTCGCATTATGAAGAATGTCGACACCTAGCTGAATTTATGGTACTCAAGGAAATTAGATTTTTCTTCAACTTTGGAACATGCCTAAATCTAGTCAATGTCCTCACAATACCATCATGCATTCTGATTCTAACATTACTAACACAAACAACATCACATTCAGCATTGTTTCCCAAATGCTACTATCCATGCGTTGATAAGTAAAAAATCAATTCCTCTTTGGTGTAGCATGAAAACCTTAATCATAATCCATCCATCAAATGACGAATTCTCAATGACAGACAAGACAAAATCATCATTATTCGAATCACTATTTGCTACAGCTACAACATCATCCGCAGATTCAACTCTAGTTCCCTCACCCTTCTTGTTTTTTAGCTTAAGGCAATCCCTTCTGAGATGTTCCCTCTTACCACAATTTCAATAGACAACACCATCATTCCTAGACTGACTCAGACTATTTGACTTCACATTAGTTCTGCTAATATGAGTACTAACTCTTCCTCTATTTTCACCTACTAAAGTAATAAATACAAATTCGCCATATTCTCTTCTACAAATGTCCTCACTCAGAATTAAATCACGAATCCCATCAAACATTAAACTTGTTGATTCAGAAGAATTATTAATAGCAATAACAATAGTATTTCAATTATTAGGCATTAAGGATAATAGAATTAAAGCACATACCTCATATTCAAAGTCAATATCATCTGAACTCAATTGACTAATAATTATATTGAATTCATTGATATGATTAGCAACCAGCACACCTTCTATCAAGTCCCAACTCTCGAACCTGCGACATCCCTTACCAAATCGTCACCATATCATAAAAGATAGCGTCCCAGGAAACTGCTATCGACCTAAAAAAAATACTGCGTAAGCGGAACGTGCAATCTTCCAAATAATAAAATCAACATGGGATAGGTAAGAAGAAAAGCCAGACAACCCAACGCTAATATAAAACTGCTGAGAATAGATAATCTATAACCTTACAGAGCCAACAGCTGATAAATACAACCCCATGCTTCGGGGTGGCCCTCTAGGACTCACAAAAGATATAGGAGTCAGGTAAGGTTAACTCTCATCTATCCCAAAATAGTATACCCACAAAAGACGTCACCAGTTCCTTGACTACAAAAGAAACCTAACCCTTTACTAGGTAAAAACGGCATCCGGATCGTTGTAACCAATCGGGGGAGCCGAGTCGTTAGGGTCGTCACAGGAACTCTAGCTAGAATGTACAGTGAGGGCTACTGACTGCTCGGGCTCGGGCTCGAGCTCGGGCTGCATACCGGGTGCGGGATCCACCACCTCCCCATCAAGCATATCTATATCCATCAGATCCCAGGCGGGGACATTAGGAACCCCCTGAAGAGGTGGCCCCTCAAATCCTCTGAGCGGACCAAAGAGATCCACCCCATCGTGGAGATACCAAGCCTTGAAGAGGTGTGCCACTAGGTGTGGCATCTCCTCATCGACCCATATCGTCGTGATGTGACGTTCCTACATTTGGTCCATACCTGGTACCGGGTGGAGACTGACATCATGTGATGAGTGGGTGGGGGTACCGAATCGTATCGGTCTTTCCATTACATTGGACCTGAAAAGTTGTCCCACGACGGGGTGAGAATTTAATCTCAGTAAATCAAGCCTAATCTCGTTTAAGACACTGATTTGCCCAGGATAACCCAAGCATCACAATAAGCCGCAAGATATAAACACATATATATCAATAAAATATATCTACCAAATCAGCAACCAATTAAAGCACCACCACTCAGGCGTACACAAGACATCATACAAGTTCATTATTAAGCAATGACCCACGCGATTGACGTGATAAAAACATCAATAGTGCGATCCCGCACTCTTCTGGCAGGACCAGGCTATGTCCACTTTACCCTATTAGCGACGGCTACTACAAGCAGTGTATCTAGTGCACCCGGCACGGCACTGCGAGTAAGCATTCCTTAAAAAGGAGCTTCGATCTGTCACAAGCTACGACCGGCTTCCAATAATCCCTTAAAATCATACGACTGGCACGGGGCATGGATTATCGTGCTTCTGACAAGTCGTGAGTTTCCATACAATAGGTACGACATGAGTACCAATGGTACAATGCGAACTTGCTAGGTAACGTCATTGATCCTTTAATGACCACACAAATCGCATTCGGCAATCAACTCATTGTTTATCTATGATTAATGCCAAAGTTCAAACATAAATGCAATAGACTCGGCCCTAAGGCCCATAAGACTCTCAGTCGAGCATTTCAGCTGGGCAACCAAACCAATCAGGCAATTAACGCACTCGCGAGCAATTAACTCAACCCGGCAATTTCGAGCTCAATTCGTATTATATTTCCTATTTCTCAGTCGATTTATAATAATCAATCGCTCGCTCGTCCCTAACTTGTCACTCGCTCGCGAACAAACATAATCAATTAATCAATTGATAATTTACCATAAATAACCACAGACAATTTAATCGATTGGTCATTTATCCTAACCATCGTTTCTATCCAAATCGGTCCCGATCGTAATTTTTTTTTTAAAAATAAATAAATAATTAAAACTAATCCTAAGCACAATTAGCGCCCTAACCAAGGTTGAGGGTCAACTCACAAAGTGAGTTAGCCCGAGCGGCGGCGACGACGGCGGCAAGGGCGGCGGCGGCGGTGGCGGTGGCGACGGCGAAATTAGGGTTTATCGCGCGACGACTCGAGCTCAAATTTTGGCGACACCTCGGGGAAGTTCGGCGAGGTCGCCGAGATAGGTGGTCGGCAACGGAGCTCCGGCGAGCGGCGGCCTGAAATAGTAATCAGTAACCAAAATCGACGAACTGGACTGTTTTGGGGCGTTTCCCGGTGACACGGGCCGGGACAAAGCTGGCCAAGGTTCGGGATCTCACCCAAGGGTCGGTGGGGGTCGGCCGGGACCGGTGGGCAGAGGTAGAAGGCGGCCAGCGTTAGCCCCCAGTAGCGATCAGAAACGGCTCTTCTTGGTGCCGAAACAGGGGAGACGATCGGCGGGGTATTTCGGGTGCCACGTGTGGCGGCCGATGACGGTGAGCTCCGAGGTGGTAGAGGGAACTTCGGGGAGGTGATCGACGGTGGCAGTGAGGCACGGCGGCGGCCCGTTCGGCCGGATCGAAGACTGAATCGAGCTGGGTCCAAAATAGGGCACAAGGATTTCGGGGTGGCTTTCCACTGGCGGACGGCCTGTGGGGCTGAGTCGGGGCGGTCGAGGGGAGGACGGTGGTCAGCTGAGGAGAGGTGGTCGGCGTTGGTGGCGGCCGAAGGAGGCCACTAAGCTCTCAGGTCCATTGACATGAAAATAGGGCAGGGCTCCCCAAGCCGATTTCTCGGCCATTCGTCGGCGACGGCGGTCCAGTTCGGGTCAAGGCAGCGGTGGGGAGTAGCTGAGGGCGGTGGCTGTCGGTGGTGAGGCGATGGTCGCGCAAAACGACGGTGGAAGGAGGAGGAATGGGTCGGGTGAGGAGCGATCGTTCACAGCTGAGAAACCAGAAGAAAGAAGAAAAATAAGAACAACGAAGAAGAAGAAAGAAGAGACTGAAGAGACTGACGTGAAGGCATGTATGGGGAAGAGAAATGGTGGGGCCCACAAGACTTTCTTGGCCAAAATTAAATTTTCTTGTCTTATACTCATAAATAATTGGGGGTTAGTGTGGTAATTTGGCGCGTCGGGACTGAAACGAAACTTTGGTATACAAGATGAAGGGTATTTTCGGTAAATTCACCGGCCAAGCTCGGTCGGGGTTAGGCTCGATTGCGAAAACGACAATGCCAATTCACAGCGGATCAAATTCGAAACCCAATCCGAAACAACCTAAAGTTTAGAATTTGTCCAAATTTTCGTCTCTTCAATCCTTTTAGTCCAAAATAGGTGTTGACTATGATTATATTTTCATATCATTTCCATCGACTTCCGGCGCTTACAAAAGCCGAATTTCCAAGACGTCACAACTCTCCCCCACTTAGGAAATTTCGTCCTCGAAATTACAGTGCAGTTCTAACTATTAAAAAAGATAAGGATAACTACACTTCATAACTTCCTTGTTCTCCCATGTAGCTCCTTCGGTACCATGGTGTTGCCAAACCACCCTGACTAACGGAATCGTCTTGGTTCGGAGTACCTGCTCTTTCCTTTCCATGATCCTGACTGGTCGCTCTACGTATGACGCCCGTTCATCCAAGTCAATCTCCTCATAACTCAGCACATGAGCGGGGTCTGGCTCGTACTTTCTCAACATCGATACATGGAAGACGTTATGCACTTGAGCATGTCTAGGCGGCAATGCGAGTCGATAAGCCGAAACTCCGATTCGTTCTAGGATTTCAAATGGTCCAACGTACCTCGGGCTCAGCTTTCCCTTCCTGCCAAAGCGGGATGTTCCTCTCATAGGCGATACTTTCAGAAAGACATGATCGCCTACCCGAAACTCCAAAGGTCTGCGCCTTTTATCTGCGTAGCTTTTCTGGCGACTTTGAGCTGTTTTTAGTCTGTCTCTAATCACCTTAATTGCTTCCATCGACTGTTCTACTAGATTAGGGCCAGTTATCTTCCTTTCACCAATCTCATCCCAGCAGACTGGCGTCCTACAAGCTCTGCCATACAAGGCCTCAAAAGGTGCCATCTTAATACTCTACTGATAACTATTATTATAGGCATACTCAACCAAATGTAATTGTTCCTCCCAACTACCTTTGAAATCCAGAACACATGCTCTCAACATGTCCTCCAAGGTCTGAATCGTTCTTTCAGATTGGCTATCTGTCTGCGAATGATAAGCTGTTCTAAATTGCAGCTTCGTCTCTAAAGCAGTTTGTAAACTCTTCCAAAATATAGCAGTGAATTTGGGATCCCTGTCAGAAGTGATTGTCACTGGCACACCATGTAGCCTTACAATATACCTCACATACAACTCTGCGTATCTATCTAAGGCAAAGTCTTTTCTTACTGGAATGAAGTGCGCTGATTTCGTTAACCTGTCTACTACCACCCAGATTGAATCATGCCCTCTCTGACTCATTGGCAAACCCATCACAAAATCCATTGTGATATGCTCCCATTTTCGTTTTGGAATTTCCAAAGGCTGCAGCAGTCCTCCAAGTTTGTAGTGCTGCGCCTTGACCTGTTGGCAGATCAAACATTTAGCCACATGTTTGGCTACATCTATTTTCATACTGTTCCACCAGTAGTGTTGTTTCAAATTCTGATACATCTTCGTACTCTCAGGATGGATACTATAACTGCTACGATGTGCTTCTGATAAGATCTCCTCCTTTAAATTTTCATAAGCAGGCACAACCAAATATCCTCTGAACTTCAGCATTCCATCCTCAGCTATTTGGAAATCAACCCTTCGTTTAGCCAAGTCTTCTTGAAGGATCTTCTGAATAAAGGGATCTGTAGACTATGGGGTCTTAATCTTAACTTGCACTTCCGGTTCAATTCTCAAAGTAGCCACGAGACCCCTTGACCTGCTGGCAGATCAAACATTTAGCCACATGTTTGGCTACATCTGTTTTCATACCGTTCCACCAGTAGTGTTGTTTCAAATTTTGATACATCTTCATACTCTCAGGATGTATACTATAACTGCTACGATGTGCTTCTGATAAGATCTCCTCCTTTAAATTTTCATCAGCAGGCACAACCAAACATCCTCTGAACTTAAGCATTCCATCCTCAGTTATTTGGAAATCGACCCTTCGTTTAGCCAAGTCTTCTTGAAGGATCTTTTGAATAAAGGGGTCTGTAGACTATGGGGTCTTAATCTTAACTTGCACTTCCGGTTCAATTCTCAAAGTAGCCACGAGACTCGACAAGTGACTTATTTCCAATTTAAACTCTGAGTCTCTCAATTGCTCAAGTAAACGCCACTCATGCACCTGTAATTGAGCAATCACCGATTTTCTACTTAAGGCATCAGCAACCTTATTCGCCTAACCAAGATGATACAGAATCTCGCAATCATAATCCTTAAGTAATTCCATCCATCGGCGCTGCCTCATGTTCAGCTCTCTTTGAGAGAACAGGTAATTCAGACTCTGATGGTCGGTATACACCTGGAAACTTTTCCCAATCAAATAATGTCTCCAGATTTTCAAACAAACACAACCGCAGCTAACTCCAGGTTGTGTGTGGGATAATTCAACTCGTGCGGTCTCAATTGACTAGACGCATACGCGACTACCCTGCCATACTGCATTAAAACACAACCCAGTCCCCTAAGCGAAACATCGCTATAAGTTTCAAAACCACCAGGACCAAACAGAATTGTTAGAACATGAGCCATATTTAGCCTATGCTTAAGCTTTTGGAAACTACGCTCGTACTTGTCTGTCCATTGAAACTTCATGTCTTTCTTCAGCAATTCAGTCAAAGGCGAGGCTATAGTTGAGAATCCTTCCACAAGTCACCTATAATAATCTACCAAACCCAAGAAGCTTCTAATCTCCGTAGCAGTCGTCGGTCTTGACCAATTAATAACTACCTCAATTTTAATCGGATCCACTGCAATACCTTCACCCGAAATCACATGACCTAAGAATGCTACGCGAGCTAGTCAAAACTTGCACTTACTGAACTTGGCATATAATTAATGCATTCTCAGAGTTTCTAGAACTACTCTCAAGTGTTGCTCATGATCTTCAGAACTCTTCGAGTACACCAGACTATCATCTATAAAAACGATCACAAAGCGATCCAAGAACTCCTTGAATACTCTATTCATCAAATCCATAAAGGCAGCAGGAGCATTCGTCAAACCAAACGGCATCACAGTGAACTCGTAATGTCCATAAAGTGTCCTAAATGTCAATTTCGGTATATCCTCTTTTCTAATTCTCAACTGATGGTATCCCGTCCGTAGATCAATTTTAGAAAATATCGATGCTCCCTGCAGTTGATTAAACAAGTCATCAATCTTGGGTAGTGGGTACTTATTCTTGATCGTCACCTGATTCAACTGCCTGTAGTCAATGCACAATCTCAAAGACCCATCATTTTTCTTGACGAACAAAACAGGCGCTCCCTAAGGCGATGCATTAGGGCGGATGCACCCTTTCTCTAACAACTCTTGCATCTGAACTTTGAGTTCCTTCAACTCTGACAATGCCATTCTATATGGCGCCTTAGAGATCGGCTTCGTCCCAGGAGCTAACTTTATCACAAACTCAATTTCTCTTTTTGGTGGCAAACCAGGTAATTCTTGGGGGAAAACATCTGGAAACTCACATATAATCATAATATCCTCTAATTTCAATTCTTTAGCTGACATATCCACCACAGAAGCTAAATAACCTTGGCACCCATTTTCCAATAATCGAGTCGACTGTAACGACGATATCATCACAGTCAAGGTTCCTCCTCGATTACCAAAAAATTCAAAGCTAACACCATCCATCAGATTAAACCGAATCACCTTATTAAAGCAGTCCATTGTGGCCCTTTGCTTCGCCAACCAATCCATTACCACAATTAAGTCAAAATCGTACATTTCAGCACAATCAAGTCTATTTTACTTTCATGGCCATCCACCACATGTCTATAATCAGGACAGCTCACTGTAGCCACTACTTTATCTTTTAACGACGTAGACACTTTAAGCACAATATCTAAACGTACCAAGTTCAATTCAGATAATTTAACGAACTGATCCGCAACAAACGAATGTGTGGCACCCCGATCAAACAAGGCATATGCTACTTGGTTATGCAAGAGGACCGTACCTGTAACGGTCGGCGAATCCTTCGCCGCTTCCCGAGTGATAGTAAAAACCTTCCCCTATGCCGGGGGACGATTCTAGAAGTTTGGTGGCACAGCTCTTCTAGGCGGTCCTCCCTGCTGTAGCGGTACCTGTCCACCCTGCCTCTGCGGGCAGCCCTTCACCTGATGGCCTAGCTGGCCACAACCAAAATAGGCACCACCTCGATACGGACACAAGCCAGACCCATGCCTTTGTCGGTACAAATTGTACATCTCACTTTGACGAAATGCCTGCTTACTAATCGCCCCTTGGCGATTGGGTAGGATGTGACTCCGGTTGCTAAACATGGGTTTCTTCCCCTGCCTTCTGTCGAATCTGTTTGGGGACGTAAATCGTGATCCTGATGCGGTAGTCTTTTCAGCCAAGTCCTGTTCCACTATCAGCGCCCTCGCATAGATATCATCATAGTTTTGAAGGTCAAGCGGGGCCAGAGCACTCTTAATCTCGGGCTTCAGCTCGTCTTTGAACCTTCTAGCCCTGTCCTCTGGATCTTCAATCATTCTCGGAGCATATTTGGACAGTTCAGAAAACTTTGCCTCATACTGGTCAATTGTCATTTGGTTCTAACGGAGGCGGAAGAACTCAACCATATTTTGCTCTCTAGCTATCCTCGAGAAGTATTTATTATTAAAAACTTCCACAAAAGTATTCCATACTAGAACTGTACCTTCATGAAAATTTCTACCCTTGACAGCTCTCCACCAAGTACTAGCGTTCCCTTCAAGTTGATAGATTGCCAGAGCAACCTTATCCTTATCTGAACATCTCAGCAAGTCGAACGCTTTCTCCATCCCTTTGACCCATCGAGTAGCAGCTTTAGGGTCTCAACTTCTAGTGAATTAAGGTGGCTTCAATTTGAGAATTGTTCCACCAGCTTTTGAGCCCTACGTTCCTCGCTGTCAGGTGGAGGTGGTGGATTTACTGACGGAACTGCAAATGGAATCGCCGATGAAGTCCCAGCGACAGCAACGATAGCTGCAGCTTGATTCCTAACTTGCTGTCCCGTCAAATCTCCAATAGCCCCTAAAGCTTGCATAACTTCAGCCATAATCGGTTCCCTTCCAGTAAGTCCAGTAGGTTCAGCAGTAGAGGCTATAGTAGGGGGCGCAACTGGGGACACTACAGGCAGTGCTCTTTCAACATCAACTAATTCTTCCACTGGCCTTACAAGCCTCCTTCGAGGTGCTCGGGGTGCTCTTTTACTGCGTCTGCTCATTTTGTAGTAAATATACGGAGTCCTGCTTACCACATAGCAAAACGCGGTCAGAAGGCAACCCCAAAATTCTTACCACGAAATTAACAATCACATGCATAACAACAAAAATCTTAGTAACTATCCCATTTCCTAATGCTTCTTATTACTCCAGGCCAATGATCAGACGGATTAGGCTGACCTTACTCTGATACCACCTTGGGCGGGGATGTCACGTCCTGATTCTCGAACCTGCGACATCTCTTACCAAATCACCACCATGTCATAAAAGATAGCATCCCAGGCAACTGCTATCGACCTAAAAAAAAATGTTGTGCATGCGGAACGTGTAATCTTCCAAACAATAAAATCAAATGGGATAGGTAAGAAGAAAAGCCAAACAACTCAACGTTACTATAAAACTGCTGAGAATAGATGATCTATAACCTTACAGAGCCAACAGCTGATAAATACAACCCCATGCTTCGAGGTGGCCCTCTAGGACTTACAAAAAGATACAGGAGTCAGGTAAGGTTAACTCTCATCTATCTCAAAATAGTACCCCCACAAAAGACGTCACCAGTTCCCTGACCACAAAAGAAACCTAACCCTCTACTAGGTAAAAATGACATCCGAATCGTCGTAACCAATCTGAGGAGCCGGGTCGTTAGGGTCATCATAAGAACTCTGGCTAGAGTGTACATAGGGGGCTACTAACTGCTCGGGCTCGAGCTTGGGCAACATACCGAGTGCGGGATCCACCACTTCCCCATCGGGCGTATCTATATCCATCGAATCCCAGACGGGGACATTAGGAACCCCCTAAAGAGATGGCCCCTCAAATCCTTTAAGCGGACCAAAGAGATCCACCCCATCGCGAAGATACTAGGCTTTGAAGAGGTGTGCCACCAGGTATGGCATCCCCTCATCGACCCATATCGTCGTGATGTGGTGTTCCTACATCTAGTCCGTACCTGGTACCGGGTGGAGACTGACATCGTGTGATGAGTGGGTGGGAGTACCGAATCACACCGGTCTCTTCATTACCTTGGACCTGAAAAGTTGTTCCACGACAAGGTGAGAATTTAATCTCAGTGAATTAAGCCTAATCTAGGTTACGACACTGATTTGCCCATGATAACCTAAGCACCACAGTAAGCTGCAAGATATAAACACATATATATCAATAAAATATATCCGTCAAATCAGCAACCAATTAAGGCACTACCACTCAGGCGTACACAAGACATCATACAAGTCCATTATTAAGCAATGACCCATGCGACTGGCATGATAAAAACATCAATAGTGCGATCCTGCACTCTTCTGGCAAGACCAGGCTACGTCCACTTTACCTTCTTAGCGATGGCTACTACAAGCAGTGTATCCAGTGCACCTGGCACGGCACTGCGAGTAGGTATTCCTTAAAAAGGGGTTTCGGTCCGTCACAAGCTGCGATCGGCATTCAATAATCCCTTAAAATCGTATGACTGGCACGAGGCATGGATTATCGTGCTTCTGACAAGTCACGAGTTTCCATATAATAGGTACGACATGAGTACCAATGGTACAATGTGAACTTGCCAGGTAATGTCATTTGATCCTTTAATGACCACACAAATCGCATTCGGCAATCAACTCATTATTTATCTATGATTAATGCCAAAGTTCAAATAGAAATGCAACAGACTCGAAGGCCCACTAGACTCTCAGTCGAGCATTTCAGCCAAGCAACCAAACCTAGCAGGCGATTAACGCACTCGCGAGCAATTAACTCAACCTGGCAATTTCAAGCTCAATTCGTATTATATTTCCTATTTCTCAGTCGATTTATAATAATCAATCGCTCGTTCGTCTCTAACCTGTCACTTGCTCGTGAACAAGCACAATCAATCAATCAATTGATAATTTACCACAAATAACCATAGACAATTTAATCGATCGGCCATTTATCCTAACCATCGTTTCTGTTTAAATCGGTCCCGATCATAATTTTTTTTTAAAAAAATAATTAATTAAAACTAATCCTAAGCGCAATTAATGCCCTAACCAAGGTTTAGGGTCAACTCACAAAGTGAGTTAGCTCGAGCGGCGGCGGCGGCGGCGGAGGTGGCGACAACAGAATTAGGGTTTATAGCGTGACGACCCGAGCTCAAACTTTGGCGACAACCCGAGGAAGTCCGGCGAGGTCGCCAGGATAAGTGGCCGACGACGGAGCTTTGTCGAATCGGACTATTTTGGGGCGTTTCCCAGCGAAACGGGCTGGGACAAGGCTGGCCAAGGTTCGGGAGCTCACCCAAGGGTCGGTGGGGGTCGGCCGGGACCAGTGGACGGTGGTGAAAGGCTGCCGGCGGCGGAGAACAGCCGCGATCAGAAAGGACTCTTCTCTACGCCGAAACAGGGGAGACGATCGGCGGTGTATTTCTGGAGCCACGCGCGGCGACTGACGGTGGTGAGCTCTGAGGTGGTAGAGGGAACTCCGGGGAGGTGATCGGCGGTGGCGGTGAGGCACGGCAGCGGCCGGTTCAACTGGATCGAAGACCGAACCTAGCCGGGTCCAAAACAGGGCACCGGGATTTTGGGGCAGCTTTTCGGCGGCTCCGGCGGCCAACGACTGATTGTTGAGGGGAGGACAATGGTCAGCTGAGGGGTGGTGGTCGACGTCGATGGTGGCCGTGGTGGTCGGAGGAGGCCACGAAGCTCTCGGGTCCAATGACCCGAAAACAGGGCAGGGCTCCTCGAGCCGATTTCTCGGCCGTTCGATGGCGACGGCAGTCCGGCTTGAGTCAAGGCGACGGCAGGGAGTAGCTGAGGGCGGTGGCTGTCGGTGATGAGGCGGTGGTCGCGCAAAACGATGGTGGAAGGAGGAGGAATGGGTCGGGTGAGGCGCAGTTGTTCACGGCCGAGAAACCAGAAGAAAGAACAAAAATAAGAAGAAAGAAGACGAAGAAAGAAGAGGCAGAAGAGACTGACGTGAAGGCATGTGTGGGGAAGAGAAATGGTGGGGTCCACAAGACTTTCTTGGCCAAAATTAAGTTTTCTTGTCTTATACACACAAATAATTGACGGGGGGTAGTATGGTAATTTGGCACGCTGGTACTAAAACGAAATTTTAGTATACAGGACGAAGGGTATTTTCAGTAAATTCACCAGCCAAGCTCGATTGGGGTTAGGCTCGATCGCGAAAACGACAATTCCAATTCACAGCGGATCAAATTCGAAACCCAATCCGAAATAACCTAAAGTTTAGAATTCGTCCAAATTTTCGTCTCTTCAGTCCTTATAGTCCAAAATAGGTGTCGACTATGATTATATTTTCATATCATTTCCATCGACTTCCGGCACTTACAAAAGCCGAATTTCTAGGACGTCACTCCTTCAATCATCTTTTAGTTAAATAAACGTTGTATCAAATAGAACTGGTTGATCACAAAAGGGCTTCTCGTACATATCTGATAGGGCTTTCATCAAATCCATAGTGATTTTTTCTTTGACGATATTAAACACGACGTTATGAGCCACTGTTAGCCGAATAATACCTATCGCTCGTTTATCCAGCAATTCCTAGACAACTTGCTTCATTGTGTTTGGTTTCTCTTTAGTTAGAGGCAAGTGCAGTTTCATCTGATATAGATAGTCCTCAATTTGCCTTCCCATCAAATCTGTCGATTTTCACTTTAAATTCTTCTGTCGCTATTGATTTGCTTTAACTCAAGCAAACCTAGCTCTGATACCAATTGTTGAATGGAAGCAAGTGATTGAAAAATAAAATAGACAAAACAGGAAAATAAATCGGACACCAGATGTGCGTGGTTCGATTGTAAAGTCCTATGTCTTCAAGGAGATCAGTAAGGAATTTTACTATAGATCAAGCGATAGACGAATATTACAAATCACACTCGAGTAACTCAAATACTCTTAGTGTTTCACAGCGCTAATTACATCCAATAACGCACACAGTGTTGAGTCCCAAATTTCTCACAAAATAATCTGTCAATTTCACGAAAAAATTATAAACAAATTCTTACCACAAGAATTTCTTGAATTGGACACAAAACATATTGATGTAATTCCACAAAGAAAACCCACTATCAAGCACTTGACGAAACGGCGCTTCAACAGCGTTTTGTATTCATCAAATAACGGCGTCCCCGAAGCACTCACGTAAAGTGGCAGTGTAATTTCTTAGTTAAAAAGCATCCCTTGACCCACGAGCAAATAAATAAATAAATATGTATGTATGTATGTATGTACTTCTTCAATGATGTCAACCTGGAAAAGAATCCAAGTCCTAGCCTACTAGAATTCAATCAACCCATGTAGAGATAACTCCGTATCTTTTATTTTCTTTTGTTATTTCTCTGACCTATCATTCACCAAATCCAAGTTCAACTCACCGAAAGGAGTAACCAAATTCTACTCTTGCTCAATTTTGGATGTCCGTAGGATATCTAAATATCTAACTTTCCTTTAATTTTATGAATAAGATATACTTATTTTCGAAATTCAGATTTTCACTTCGGGCTCAAACTCGAGACATATTTTCAGTAGAAAATATCTCAAGCATTAAAAATAATTCATTATATCCATGAAGGCACAACTTGAAATGTACAGTATAAAGGAAGCTGCTAGCATAACAGTCTGATAGTACTGTCAGTTATTTCTGATCACCGATCTCCTAATCAATGAGTGTTTTATACAAAACATGCTATGAGGATATGTGGGTTTACATTTGAGATTGTATAGTTCGTCAGGGAAGCATTTCCCTAGCATAAAATCCATGGAGGTAAAAAAAAAAAATCATATTTAAAAAAGCATGTTTGGCCGAGCAACATGGTACATATAAAAAGAAAATATTTTTAGAAAACACATCAACCACTAAAAATGATATATTGTTATCTTCGTAAAAATATATGGTTTCACCAGAAATAAACCATATCATTAGCTCCAGAAATATCTTAAATATCACAGGGAACAGAAAATAGATGAATGTAAATTTTGTTCTCTTTCTAGTAACAAACAACTCCCTTTCATAAGGGATCGTACAACCTCTCCTCGGGACACCTTCCTTTTGTTGTTTGTTACTCTAAGCCATATCCCTACTTGGGTTCTCTTGCTTCAATACCGTAAGATACAGGATGGGATTGGTGCTTTTTGTAAGTGTAGACCGGATTCGGTTGCTCATTTATTTTTTGGATGTTCTGTCACGAGTAGCGTAGCTTTAATTTGAGTTGTGAAATGTAACTTGTCGTGGCATAGCCGGCCATGGCATGATCATATCCATTGGGCTATGCAACACCTCGGTGGCCACTCTTTTCCACATCATTTGGCTAGATTCTCGTTCGGTGCCTTATGTCATATTATTTGGACCAAGAAAAATCACATCCTCTTTAGAGGAAAGCCTCTTTTTCACTTCCCTATACTGTTTTGGGACGTTTGCAGGGTTGCTTCCTCCCCGTTCTTGAGCTGTTTGCAAGGACCTACGTACTGCTGTGTCGTTGTACCACCTGAAAACTGCTCCAGCCGTCTAGTTTTTACCTGTGCATGCTTATTGTTCTGCCCACTGGCTGCTACGTCTTCCTCCCTATATTGGAGCCGACCTTCTGACCATTTCTGTTGCTGCTCGGTTGCTCCCTTGCTGGACACTTTGCTTATTGAAGACTGGTCTGGCCGCTTAGTTAGATGTAGGTTTTGGCTGTTGTTTGGCCTTTTCGTTAGCTTTCTTTGTTTTGGCTGCCTTGTTGGGCCTTCTATGCTCCTTGCTAGCTGGCTTTGGGCCCTTGTTGGCCTCGCTTATACGCATTATTGCATCTTATAACTGGTTCACCGTTGAACCCCCTTTAGACACATAACGGTGTCTTTGTGGATCCATGATTTTTGTGTCCAGTTCACTCTTGTACTTAGCGATTTGGAAAGCTTCAATACATACTTACCTTATCAAAAAAAAAAAAAAACAAATTCACCAAATAATTATATTCCAAACTAACGCAATGCCCCATTAATGTACTAAATTATTTGGTTAAACTGTTTGTCTACATATCTATTATAACCAAACTAACGCAATGCCCTATTAATGTACTAAATTATTTGGTTAAACTGTTTGTCTACATATCTATTATAACCAAACAAATTGATTCTACGGAAAAAATACCAAAAAAGTCATAAAACCTATTGCAAACGTGTGAATTCGGTCATAAAATTATTTTTCTTGCCAATTGAATCCTAATCCTTTTGTATTTATATCAATTCAGTTCATCAGTCCAATTTTGGTAGGAAATCACTGACGTGTCGCGGCTAGCATTGACGTGGACAATTTTAAGTACTTTTTTAGTTTGATACAAAAATTGTTGTTTATTACTTTTTATTTTTTTTATTTTTTTATTTCTCTTTCTTTTTTTTTATTCCATCCCTTCTTCATCCGGCTAGTCGTAGAAGGGAAAAAAAAGATAAACTATAAAAAAAATAAAAAAGTAAATACATATCCAAAAAATTATTGAAATTATCCACATTAGTGCTGTTAGCACCATGTCAGTGCTAGTTATACCGTGTTAGTGATTTCCGACAAGAATTGGAATAAATTCAAATGGTTAATTGTTCAACCGAAAAAAAATTAAGACTGAATTAGCACAATTACAATAGATTTAGGACTTTTTCTTGGCAAGTCCGTCCAATTCTATTGATTATCCACATTAGTGTTTTTACGTTTTGTCTGACTACATTTTCAAAGTATTTCGATGTCCTATGGTTAGAAGTATTTTATAAAATATAATTACAATGAAACACGGATTTTATATTGTGATCACGAAAGAAATATCAATTTGAATAATTTCATAAATTTTTATGAATTAGAATATTCTATTTGTAGTTTAAATTTCAAACGATCTTGCCCTCAAACTAGTTAAAACAAAACCCCAAACGTAAGTTTCAAAAGACTCTAAGTCCTAGTTGGAGTCAAGTTCCAGTATAGTTAAACAGTGGTTGTTAATTGAATCTAATCGGATAAACTAAGGAAACAAACCTTGTTTTCCTGAGTAAAATCACCCTCTCTTTCTCTCTCCACAATCTCCTGCTCACAGCAAGAATTTCGTTTTTGAAGGCCCTTTCGGATCAGGTTTCTTTTAGTTTTCTCGCATTATATTTCCTTAAATGAAAAACTGGGTTCCACGTTGTTGCTCCGTTTATTGAAGTTTCAATATGTTGTTTTCAGTACACGAGCTCTTTCAGGTCACCGGCGTTTCGAGCAGCTTCTCTTGCATTCTGTGTTACAGTCAAGCTTCATGGACATTGAACGATGCCGATCACATGTTTTTCTATTTGAGCTGTCTTCACTGGGGCGCTACATGTCCCTTTCGCATGTCAGGGATTGTTTTGACATTGGTTTTTATGTGGACATAATTTCAGATAGATTGCAAAAGCAACGCAATTTCGATAAATTGATGAACTTTCTGTTCTTGGGCTTCTGACTGATCTTTGCTGGACGAAGTGATGATAGAGTGTTGATCGGCTAATATTCTTAGCTTGGCCTGCACTGTGACTGATCACTTGTGGTGCTTAGTTATTTATCTTATCATGATCACAGAATTGTTTGAGTTTAAATATGCTCGACACAGAGCGAAATCGTGGGAAAGTAGCCAGTCAGGAATAGCCTAAAAAATAGTTCGGTCATTGGTTTTAAGGAAATCCCATGTTAAAAGGAATATTCGAGTAGTTGAATTTTTTAGCAGATCCATGCATTTGTGGTTGATGGAATAGGCTCCTAGAAGATAGTGTGAGTGCTTTTCTGTGAGCAAAACAGCACTGATTTTACTGAGAGCGAGCCAATGATCATGGCCAATTATGTATGAGCTAGTCGGGAGAGACTTGAATAAGGCATTGAGCCGACACTTTTGCAGTACCGTCTTCCTCGGTAAGTTTTGAATAAGGCAAGAGATGTCTGGTATGTCATGAGAGAGAGATAGAGAGTCATTCATATTGTCACTTTACATTCTCTTGGACTTCTTCTCGACTTACAATTTATTTGATTAGAGCTTCTCTTAATTTTGATTGTTGGAATACTTGGCATAACTTTTTTGGCTCACAGTGTAGGCCCACTGGAGAATCAGATTGGTACACTTATGGTGTGGCTAACCGGTGCGACATGGCGATTACTAATGGCAATACTAGGCTGGTCGACATGGTCGGCGATATAAGCAGGAAGATTGAAAAATTCTGCTTGGATGTAGAAGATTGCATCTGCACAGTGATGTTTCGCTCCTTCCGGTCTTCACAGATTGGCTTTTATCACTCCTCTCTTCTCCATTTGTTAATTTAAGTGTCACTCATCAGTAACGTCCCTTACTTTCGTCTAGTTCCAGGCAAACTTTGCGGGAGACTATTGTTCATTGTGATTTATCCAGATCCCTATATCTTGACCTTGCGATTACTAACTGAGTAGATGTAGCAACATCTTTCTTGGTACGCTTTTGCGTATGCTGTCCTGTTTAATCGTTGAAATCCTTCCACGATAGGACACGGTTAGTTATGTCGAGAGCAAGCTAAAGAAGGTGCGTGCCGACATGACATCAGACCCTGCTAAAGGAGACAACCTCCAAGAGGATTCTTGTAGTATAAACAACTACTCTGATGTGGACTCCGAAAGCTGGGGCGACTCCACACAAGATGTGGCAATTTCTCAAGCTGAAGCAACACCGTTGAAGTTTGAGGACGGACACGAATGTGCCTCTTTAATGGAAGGACTTGAGGCGGATTTCCATGGTTTGGATACCTGCGCTGACAAGAAAAGTACAGTCAAGTCAATCTATTGTGTTAGTCCAGAAGAACATCTGAGCATCATTCCTGATGTCGCTTCCTTGAATGCATTCGTAGAACCAATTGGTATGTACCTCATAGATATCCTATGTGCATATAATTTTGCTATAACGGCTAAACACACTGCCTGCTTCTAGATTTCAGCTAAATGCACCAGTTTAGAATGTTTCGTCGGCTCTGCGTCATGTCCCGTGTCTTTCTCTCTTTGTCCGGTTAACTAGGTCTTTGGCCTCACGCATTGTGGAAGACGCAATGATACACTTCTATAAGAAAAGCATCGTTTTTAATTATCATCAGGTGGTCTATGCATAAAGGCTGTAAGATTACTACTCTAAAAGCTTAAGCTATTTTAGTCTGGTCTTTTGCCTAGTACTAAGTGTGGATAAATTCAGCTATTTTAGTCTGGTCTTTTACCTAATACTAAGCGTGGACAAATTCATTGGGGAGACAAATAGGTGCCTGGACCTCCTGCGCTGATACCATGTAAGATTTTGATAAGACTACAACCGAATGCTCTAAAAGTTTAAGCTATTAAAAGAAGACGTGGTTTAATATTTATATATTTCAACAAAGACAACCATTCGATTTGCTTCATTCGGGTTACCCTTGTGTATCTTTCCTACTCAGCACCATCTGCATGGTTTACTCTATCTAATCTTCTGCTATTTCTTTCTACTGTCCTAAATAACTCCCTTCTCACATTTTTCTATTGGATTTTATTGTTCGGCGAAAGTACCAGTAGGATATATGTTAGTAATGCCTGCATCTATGTGAATTAATATTTACACAGGCCCACGGCAAAGAATAAGCTAAAATCGAACAATTAGGACAGTATGGAAACACATGAAGCTGCCTGTCAGTTTTCTTGCTCTATATGATGTTTGATTATCACACATTATTCGCAGGACTCGCAGCAGGATTGGATTGCTCAGTATTGACACCTAAATTTTGATTTTTCTTTAATCATTTATTTTGCATAAAAAATTAGGAATTAATTTTAGTTCCTACAAAAAATAATCATATCATTTTTCATATTTATTTTTAGCATCATATTACATTGCATTGCATTTACATTTAATCGGATCAGCGGTGGAAAAGAAATTGAAGTCGACGAGCGGTGAATCAAAGCTCAAAAATCATAATTCAGCTAGCTAGGGGGGCAATTCCCAAAAAAAAAATCATCAAGGCCTATTTAATGTTGAATTTGGGAAAAGACTTTTAATTAAAAAAATACCCATTAATTAAGAAAAAAAGGCTTTATAGGCATAATATTTTCTCTCTGAGGGACAATTTTATAAATAATGAAAATAACACCAAACCCTAGCTCACTATTATAAATAGATGCCTTAGGTTCACATCAGACCACACAAAAATTCATATACGGCCACACGAAGTCGAAAAATTTGCGGCTTGCCAAGAAAAGAAAAACACAGGTGAAGGTTAGAGAGAAAAGTAAGGGGCTTTCAGCTGCTAAGAGCACCCAATTCCTTCCGTCGTTTAGCCATTCTCGAAGCCTGACGTGAGCCGACGACGTCCTTGCTCAACTCAACACCAGATCCGGCGCTGCCCTTGCTTAATTCTGCTTCATCCCCGACGCGGCATCAGTCTTAAAAACGCCTCTGCTCAGCGTTGTCCAAGGTCCCCTAGTGCTGCAACTCAGTGCCGAATCCCCTGCTATTTGGCGTCATAATTGCCTCTGTTCAGCCGCTCGGTGGTTACTAGAGTTTGGTTGTTAGTGAGCCCAATCTTGTCATTGTCCTACCTAGAAGACTTTTGCTGATTGGCTTAGGTTTAGTTGAGTTCAAATGCTGTCTTTATGTTCCAAATTAATCAAATTTTGCTGTTGTTCAACCACGAGCAGGCCTTGTTGTGCCATTGATTGATTGATTCAATCCCCAAAGCTTTGTTCGTGCAATCTTCACTGATTGGTTCCAAAAATTCATACTTGGTCCGCTTTTTGTTTGAGTTCGAAGGAGGAGAGTACAAGTTCTGCAATCTAGGATTTCAAGAGCAAAACAAGATTTTCCTTGGAGGATCTCGTCGAATTTTCATCCCTGTGGTCCCGCATAGCTACTGGTCTCCTACTCGTCCAAACAATGTTTATGAGCTCATAGTTGCCAATCCAAGAAGGTTCTCGTTCTCGAGTTAATTCGCAGAGGTTCCTGCGCCATTTGGCTCGAAGTACAAAGCTTGGAGTGCGAGTCTCGAGCAACATTCAAATCGGAAAGCGATATCCGGGTATGTTTCTTAATTTGATAATTTGGATTTCTCTTGCATTTGCATGAATTGTCGATTTTATTGCATATCTTGAAAATTGCCTCGCAAGTCCAGAATATTCAATTGCCTAATTTGATCAATTGCATATCAGGTTTGGATATCCTTGAAATATCTTGTGTTTAATTGGAAAGATTGCATTCTAATGTGAACAAATTGGGAAATTTTGTGATAATCTTTCTGAACATACTCCATATACCATAATATTTCAAAATGTGAAGTGGCACTTCTAAGAGGCAATATTTTGCAATTTTGATCAGGAAATTTCAATTTTCATCATAATTTTTAGAGAAGGTGTTCACGAGCTTGAATTGATTGTTATCTCAACACAATTTTTTGTGAACTAAAAAAAAATATAAATATAAATTAGGAAAATCTTTTTCCTAATGGGCATATGTCAAGTCGGATAACCTCACTCATTGCCATTTGAATATGACCCTCCAATTTAGTAAAGATGGGAATTTAGTTAATCTGACCTATCGTCATTTAGGTCTGATTTGTTATCTTCAAAAGGGCGATTTTTAATCTGAATTGCCTAAATTTTTGAAAAAATGGAAGGAGCGTCGTGGTTGTGATCTTATCGATTGTATTTCCTTATCTTGTTGATAGATTGATATCTTGATTGGTTTTTGCTATATTCTGAAAATTCCTCATGATTTTAGGAAGATAAGGTTTCATTACATTTTAAACAAATAAATCAAGATAACAAAATCTTAAAGATATTCTTGTTTGGCCAATTTTTTTTTTTAAAGTAAAGAGCCAAAAAAATCATATCCATACATATCTTATCATTTTGCATGTATCATGTAGATTAGATTGTATTTTTTTACGATAGAAATTACATGTTTAAATATAATTTTATGTCTAAAATAATCCATATTGGGGTTTAGGCCAATTCAAATTCTGAAATATGCTAAATAAACATCGTTTTGGCATAGTTTTATTTTAGGAAATAAATTTATCCGAAAATTTTTATAAAAATTCATTTTTGTTGTCACGTCATCCATGTCACGTCATTTAACTTTGCCATGTCATGTTAGATTGCATTTTAACTTAGACTTCATATAGAATTGCATATCTAGGTTTGAATGTCATGTAATTAATTTAATTAGATCATAGTCTTTCTCGTACATTCATTTAGCTTGATTTGCATGTCATTAGATCTGCATTTAGTTCATGACATTGCATCATATAGTATGTCATTCATGCATTGCATATAAGAAGCGAAAATCCCAAAACATTTCCTCATTTGAGCTTTAAACTGATTCAATCCGAGTTACCAATTTAGGACATCCCATGGAATTAAGGTACCGAAAGGGCATTAGTTTTAGTTAATTAATGTAACCAAGTCCCCAAATTCAGAATTTCTAGTTTGTAGGAATAAAATAGTTCTCCCGCTATTTTATTTAGGTTTCTAATCAACCTACCAAAAATTATTAGTGGCGACTCCAAATTCTAAATCATCTCAAATTAAACAAAGTTGCGATTTGGTAGGGCTTGGAAGAATTCGTATTAGGTTAATCATTAAAATCAACCTAATAATCCATTAGCCTAGAATTTTTAATTTTAGGTCGCGACCCTTAGTTACTCAAGGCCACCATTGTGTCAACGAGTTGATCAAGCTTGACGAGAGCCGCATTATTGTAGATGCCGGAGAACTCTGTTGAGCTCCTAAGGAAATGACTGAACCACGAGTAATACAGTATGTGCCTTCGCTCTCTATGAAATATATCTTCAGTATCCTATCTTGATCGCTAGCAACATTGTGCCTTGATCATTATTCTTCTCCATCTTCTTGTCTTAGAACTTCGTCTCGGATAGCATGGCATCCCAAATGAGGAAACACGAGTTCAATGAATTTGAATGGAGATTATATGATTGAGGACCAATGATCATCGGAAGCATTGAGGGTACTCCAATTCAACCATCGATAACGCGTCATAAGCAAAATGAGAGGTTTCATAGATCCAACTACTTGATTTCTGATTAGGATCTAGAGGTATTGATAGTCTTGTTCTTTTTACCAAGGCCAAGTTTTTCTTCCTATCAAATTTCTCCATAAACCTATTTGTTTTTTTTTTTTGGGGGGGGGGGGGTAAAAGTAAGATATGTATTAACTTTCACCAAAACACTACTACACAAGAGCGAAACCCGACACCACAAAGAGGCCCTGCACTTGTCGTGACACAAGTTAATTTCATTAGGAGTGCAAGCATGTCGTGGGTCCAAAAAAGGAACTAGAGTTCCCTAAGAAAAGGAAAAACAACAAGGCCAAAAGTACCCAACCAAAGTACAAAAAAGAAAAGATAGTCAGGACGAACCTCAATTCAGCAAAAAATTGTCGGATCAATATCTCAGCTAGTGTGACATTCTGGTTTTCTTATCAGTTCGAGACTTATCAATGAGAATGTATCTAACGATGTAATTCAGTCTTACTCGCTCGGATCTGATCAATCTCTAACTAACTGACCAAAATAGAAAAGCTAACGCGAGACAAGGTACGTGGACCTAGGGGACTCGAATAGGAAATGACACTTTGAACATAAGGATTGTCGAGGGAACATTTATAACTAGTAAAGGCCGATCTAAGGACGATTAAGGAATGCATTGCTAGCGTTATGCAATTGGAGCGCGGGTGATACCACTTAATCGATGTATAATTTGTAAAATTTTCCTAAATCGAACGATGACAATTGAAACCATCGGAGCTAGTAATAGACCCTCGCAATTACATGACAACTAAAGCCGCCTTGAATTGACGAGTCCTAAGTGTGATGAGAATCACAGAGTTGATACGCGTAGCATTTGCAAAAACCGGCCATTAGTTCGGGATAGTCTGAAATTACATTTGACAGAGAAATGACCTAAAGACGAGTCTCGAAATTTAAAAATGGAAAATAAAGAATTCCAATATTTTAATTGGATTGGACGTTGCCTCATTGAAGAAAATTTGAATTGGAAAAAAAGACATTCAGGACGACAAGAGCAAAATTACCATTTTGCCCCTCATGGATTGGCTTTGTCTTAATAATTGAAGAAGGACATTTTGGTCAATTGCAAATCTCCCAAGGCTGCCGAAAATTAGAGGAGATAGTGGCAATTGGATGACAAGATTTAGTTACAAAGGGACAAGTGCCATCAAGGGAGCAATTAGCATTAATTGAGAACCTTTTACCTACCATTCTTACTAGTTGACCAAGCTAAATTAGTGTATAGCTTCATTTTCTTCTTCCTCAGCTGAAAATCTCCTCCCCTTTGCCCTCATCTCCTCCTCCTCCTCCTCCTCCTCCTCTTCCTTCTTCACCAAGCACAACCGCCTAACCAGCCGCTACCGCTTCCTTCGCTCGTCCCGACCGCCACTCCCGGCCGCCACTTGACCTCACGCAGACCACCAACTTTTGCCTCAGCCTCTTGCCAACAACCTCCAGGTGGAAGCTCGGCCATTGGACACCGATGGAGCTCTGGCCAGTCGTTTTTCCAAAAGTGGACAGAATCGGACTCAATTGAGAGTAAGTCTTCGTTCGGCCTTTTAAGGACTACATTTTGCTTCAAATTTTCGGTGGAGGCTTCTTAAATTGTAGTACTAGGATTTGCTAAGCTAAGATATTGAATTTGATGGAGTTTGGATGAGTGTTCATGGCTGTTTTTTGGTGTTCTTCTCGGGATAGGACTGACCGGCGGTAGGCGTGAGGAAACCGGGGTTGTTCTTGGACTTTCGGGCGTCGACTCACCCTCGAATTCTCGGTGAGGCTCTTTTAGACATAGAACTATATGTTAGCAAATGGATTAGGTGATAAATTAAGATTTAAGGCTAAGTTATGGGCTGATTAGTCGGGTTTAGGGAAGAATCGAAAAGCCACTATTTCGGTTTGTGCAATTCGAGTTCTTGAGGGCTGATCCGGGTGTTGCCTCGTCCTAATTTCGTCATTGAGGCATGCTAGGATGCTAATTGAGATGTAATTGAGGCGTATGCTCCGTGGTTTGATGAATTGGACGAGAAAATTGACGAATTAGATGATTTTCCCTAGGTAGCACGGCTGCCCTAGTTTTAGAGTACTAGGCCGAATCCTTGGAGTGCTTTGGAAGGAGATTTTTGCTGAATTAAGCATAAGGTAAGGAGTCCCTAAACCTTGGTTAGGAGGATAGGCCTCTACTAGATGAATTTGGTTCGAATTGGATGAATTCTCGTGAGATTATTGTGTGATTGTTCAATTTCGATCGTCGTGGTTTGGTGTAAGACGTGTATGCTTACTTAATGCATATGCTTTGTATCCGATGCCATCTTGTGGGTGATGAATCTTGTTGACCTGCATGCCATAGATTCTTAACTTGGTGAATGAGCTTGTACTCGATCATGAAGTCTTGAAGTGGAAGGGAATCTTGCATGTTTAAGAACTTTTGGCACCCTGATGCGTTGAGACGTGGGGTTGTGTTATTGACTAATATCTTGAGGCGTCGAGACGTGGGATGAGTTATATACATGTGTCGACACAAGCCTTGAATGGTACTGAAACCTAAGGCGTTTAACGCGGGTTTATGTTTATAATGGTCTGATGCGTTATGACGCGGACCAAGCCTAAGGCGTTTTGACACGGGCATGGATAATGAGATGAATCATGGTAATGTAACGTATAACTTCATCTGTGTTTCCATGACTGGCTTGAGTTATAAGTTATGTTGATATGCTTGCATGATTATCAACCATTTGTTTCCATATGACATTTTACGACTGATGTTTGTCTTTTATTATTGGGAGTGTTCTTGTTCATTGTCTGCATTTATCTGGGTGTACTGTCAGTCTAACCTAGAGTTAGGACTTAGCTTACTGAAATGTAAATCTCACCTCGTCATGGGGCCTCAATTTTTCAAACCCCAAATCCTAAAGATGCTACTGACACGTTTAGGCGATCCTAAGGAGATGACCGCCTATTTTAACAAATTTCCTGATGGTCGGGGTACCATTTATGTTAGGAAATGTACAGTTGTCTGGGTTGATGAGGGAGGTAAGGACTGAAAATCACATAGGTTCGAGGCCTGGTTCCGTAGAGTTGGTGAGGTGTCACGCCTCGCACCCCGAGCATGGGCACGCAACTCGTTGCGAGTAAACTCTTGAGTCTAGGAATCACTTATTGAGAGATGCGTATTGTAATCAAGCATGTGGAAACGTAACCCGTATGACACCTCCGTACAATAATAAAAGGGGACCTGGGTAATGAGAACATCACATACATATATAAACATCCCATGAGACCATACAAAAGTGCAGGTAAGCTAATCCTACTGTTCGGTCGGGTTAACGGGGCCAAATCAAAAGATAATTAAAACAAGCCCCCAAAAGAAACTGACCGACGAGGTCATCATCAAAAGGCTACACAGTAAGTCAGAAAATCCCTAGGTCGAACAGCTGAAATCATTAGTCTCCTCAACATCCTCAGTAGGCTCGTAGTCCGAGAAGGTCTTTAAGCACACGTCTACCGTGTCCTCCATCATATTGTCCTCCAGCTGCTCCTCCAGCTCATCCTCTGAAGCATCAATCTCTATCACCTCAATGATGTCCTCCAGGGTCGGGGTCCTCTCAGGCATGTTCCTCTAATCTGCCACGGATACCTCTACTTCTACAGAATCTCGAGTGGGATGACACCAACTAGGGATAGCTCCGCGAGGCACCTCTGTAGCCTTCAGCGGCCCAGTGGTAACCTCGCCTACTCTACGGAACCACGCCTCGAACCTATGCTGTTACCAGTCCTTACCGCCCTCGTCGACCCAAACTACTGTACACTTCCTGACATAAAGCGTACCCTACCATCCGGGAACTCATCAAAATATGTTGTCATCTCTTTGGGGTCACCTAGTCGAGTCGGCAGCATCTTCAAGACTTGAAAATATGGACCCACGACGGGGTGAGATTCACATCTCAGTAAGATAGGTCCTAACCCTAAGTCAGGCCGACTGTACACCCAGATGAATGCAATCATGAACAAGAATACACAACAACGTCATACGACACTCATCAATCATAAGGACACCACAGAATACAAGTGACTATCTATCAAGCAATCATAGCATCATAACTTTATAATAAGGCTAAGCAGGAAAAACTAAGTCAAGCCAAAAATTTCACCCTTCAGAACTATCTCATGAATCACGCCAGCATTTAAAACACCCCAGGCTTAGTCCACGTAATTACGCCTCGGACCATCCAATTGACAAACCCGCATAAACGCATCAAGTTTTCAATTTCATTTTAGGCCTGTGTCGACACATATCTTATCTCGTCCCGCGTCTCAAGGCATCAGGACTTGGTCATTTCAACCCCGCGTCTCAACGCCTCAGGGTACCAATCCACACAACCACGCGTCTCAACGCCTCAGGGTATCACAAGTTTCCAAGCATGCCAAATATCATTTCAATTCAATCTTCATTATCAAGTACAAGCTCATACAATGGGCTAAGTATCTACAGCATGCAAGGCAATCAATTTTTATCGCTCACAAGAGGCAATCAATTCAAATCATATGCATTTGGCAAGCATTCAAGTAATCCTCAATCTACCATGACGAACCTTGGGCCATCACACCATAACTCACAATAGCTAATTCATTTAGCACTCAAATTATCTAGTCAAGTCCAATCATCCTAGCCAAGATTTAGAAACCCCTTACCTTAAGCTTAAATCGACAAAAATCCTCCTCCAAGAACTTCAAAGGTTCGGCCCCGAAGAGTCTAAAACAGGGCAGCTTGCACCTAATACAAATTCCATTCATTTCATCAATTTGTCTTCGTCCAATGATCAAATCACTAAGCCTAAACCTTATTGACATATCGATTGGAATCCTCATAAGCCCCAACGATGAAATTGGAGCTCAATTATACTCCTAATAGCCTCTAAAGTTTCGGTTTGCACAGAACCGAAACAAGATATTTTTGGTTCTGTGCAAACCTCCCTCAATCGGTTCATAAACTATCATGAATCCCCAATTTATCAACTAAACTACTTGCTAACATAAGGTTCTAGGTGTTGGGAAGCCCCACCGAAAATTTGAAGTCAAGGCGACACCCGAAAGTCTACGAACGACGCCGATTCCTCCAAGTACTCTACCGGTCAGAATTTATCCTTCAAACACAATGCCGTTTCTACATCAAAACTTCATCAAATTCAGCCCAATTTTTCACCACAACTCAGTAAACATGTGCCCTAGATGTCTACAAAAATTGGTCGGAAGATTGAAGCAAAACGAAGTCTTATGGAGCTCAAACGGTGACTTACCTCCAGTTGCGATGGAATCCGTCGACTTTCGGGGAAACAGCTGGTCGGAGCTCTACCGGTGGCCAAAGGTCGAGCTACCACATGGAGGCAGTCGGCAAGAGGATGGGCTTGGAGGTGGTGGTCGACGCGGAGGCTGAAGGTCGCCAGAAGTGGAGCTCAACGACGGCGAAGCGGCGGACAAAACCTGGTCGGTGTGGAGCAGTTCTCGGCTGAAGATAGAGAACGATGAAGATGAAGAAGGAGGTGGCTATGGAGGGGGTTCATCTGATCAAGAGGAGGAGAGGGTGTATACTTCAATTGGCTTGGTTAACATAGAAGAATGGTAGGTTAAAAGTGGGTTAATAAATGCCAATTGTGCAACTAATGACACTTGTTCATATGTCAATCAATTTTCATCCAAGGGTTGGCATTTCTCGTCATTTTTGGCAGCTAGGGGTGTGTGGTCAATGACCAAAATGCCCTTATCTATTTATTAAGGTAAGGCCAAGGCTTGAGGGGCAAAATGGTAATTTCATCCTTGACGTCCGGAGCGTCGTTTTTCTAATTCAAATTTTCTTCGATGAGGCTACGTCCAATCCAATTATAATGTTGGAATTCCTAATTATCTATTTTCGAATTTCAAGACTTGTCTCTGAGTCATTTCTCTGTCAAATGTAATTTCAAGCTATCCCGAACTGACAGGTGGCTTCTGCAGACGTTACGCGTATTGACTCTGTGATTCATATCACATTTAGGGCTTGTCAGTTCATGGCGACTTTGGTTGTCATGTAATTGCGAGGGTCTATTACTAGTTTTGACGGTCTTAATCGTCATCGTTTGATTTAGGAAAATTTTGCAAATTATATATTGGTTAAGCTGCATCACCCGCGCTCCAATCATATAATTCTAGCAATGTATTCCTTAATCGTTCTTAGATCGGCCTTTTATGGCTCTAAATGTCCCCTCGATAATCCTTATGGTTCAAGTGTCATTCCGACTCGAGTTTCCTAGGTCTACGTACCTTTTTCTTGCGTTAGCCTTTCTCTTTTGGCCAGTTAACTCGAGACTGATCAGATCCGAGCGGGATATAACTGAAACACACCGTCAGATGCATTCTTATTAATAAGTCTTGAAATGACAAGAAAAATCAGAAAGTCACAACTCTTCCCCCTTACAAAAATTCTTACTCGAAATTTTCAATAAACCCAGTTATTCAAACAAATGGGGGTATTGACGCCTCATTATTTCCTCGCTTTCCCATATAACGCCTTCAGTTCCATGGTGCTCCCAATTTACCTTAACTAGTGGAATCGTCTTGTTCCTCAGAACTTGCTCCTTTCGATCCTCGATCCTAGTTGACTTTTCCACGTAGGATACTCTGTCGTTCACTTCGATAGTCTCATAATCCAATACATGCGTCAGGTCCGGCTCGTACTTCTGTAGCATTGACACATGGAAGATATTGTGCACTTGGGATAGATTAGGTGGTGAGGCAAGTCTGTAGGCCAGCGTCTCAATCCGTTCCAAAATCTCAAATGGACCTATATATCTTGGACTCAACTTTCCTTTCTTTCCAAATCAAGATAGCCCTCGCATTGGTGAAACTTTAAGGAAGACATGGTCGCCAACTTGAAACTCTAGAGGTTTGTGTCGCTTATCCGTATAGTTTTTCTGACGCCTCCGTGCTATCTTTAGCCTATCCCGAATTATCTTTATTGCTTCCACCAATTGCTCGACCAATTCTGGGCCTGTAATGTTTCCTTCTCCAACTTCATCCCAACAAATCGGGGTCCTACATGCTCTTCCGTAAAGCACTTCAAATGGTGTCATTCGAATACTCTGCTGACAACTGTTATTATATGCGAACTCCACCAAATGCAGCTGATCCTCCCATCCACCTTTGAAATCTATAACACACGCTCGTAGCATATCCTCGAGCGTCTGAATCGTCCTCTCCGATTGTCCGTCCATCTGCGGATGATATGCCGTACTGAACTGCAGTCGAGTTCCCATGGCATCTTGAGGACTCTTTCAGAAATTTGCTGTGAACTTGGGATCTCTGTCCGATGTAATCGTCACGGGTATTCCATGTAGTCTCACTATATGTCGTATATACAGGTTGGCATACCTGTCCATCGCAAAATCTTTTCGCACATGAATGAAATGTGCAGACTTGGTCAACCGGTCCACGACTACCCAAATAGAATCGTAACCTCTCTAACTCCTTGGTAATCCCATTACAAAATCCATAGTCACGTGCTCTCATTTCCATTTAGGAATCTCCAAAGGCTTTAGCAATCCACTAGGCTTACAGTGTTGTGCATTTACCTGTTAACACGTCAAGCACTTTGCTATATATTTCGCTACATCCACCTTCATCTCGTTTCACCAATAAAACTAACGCAAGTTCTGGTACATTTTCGTGCTACCTGGGTGGATACTATAATTGCTTCTGTGAGCCTCTGATAAAATCCTTTCTCTGAGCTCTTCGTCCTTTGGTACGCATAGACGCCATCGAAATTTCAAAATTCCATCCTCTAACAATTGGAATACTTGGTTTCTTTTCGCTGCGTCCATCTCTAGGATCTTCTGAATTTCTGGGTCCGTAGGCTACAAGGCATTTATCCTTTCTTGGATCTCAGGTTCTATTCTCAGGGTGGTTACCAAACTAGACAGCTGACAGACTTCCAGTTTGAATTTAGAATCACTCAAATTTTCAAATAACGACCACCCTTTACCAGTAGACAGGCAATACTCGATTTCTGACTGAGCACATCCGCGACTCGGTTCGCTTTTCTAAGGTGATATAATATATCGCAATTATAATCGTTAAGCAGCTCCATCCATCGTCGTTACCTCATGTTCAATTCCTTCAGGGAAAATAGATACTTCAAGCTCTAGTGGTCCGTATAAATTTAGAATTTCTCGCCACACAAATAATGCCTCCAGATCTTCAGAGCAAAGATGATTGTTGCCAATTTCAAATCATGAGTTGAATAGTTCATCTCGTGCAGTCTCAGTTGTCGTGATGCGTAAGGAATCGCTCTTCCATGCTGCATTAGTATGCAACCCAATCCCTTTAGTGAAGCATCGCTGTATATCTCACAGCCTCGAGGTCCTGATGGAATTGTTAATACTGGTGCAGTCGTCAACCGATGCTTAAGCTCTTGAAAGCTCCTTTCACATTTATTCGTCCATTCGAACTTCGTTTCTTTCTTAGTCAATCTCGTCAATGGAATGGCCATGGATGAGAATTTCTCCACAAAGCATCAGTAATACCCTGCCAATACTAAGAAACTCTGGACTTCCGTGATCGTAGTTGGTCTAGGCCAATTCATAACGGCTTCAATCTTCGCAGGATCTACAACAATTCCTTCTTCAGATACCACATGACCAAGATATGCTACCTCAATCAGCTAGAACTCGCATTTGCTAAACTTAGCATAAAACGAATGCTCTCTCAATGTTTACAAGACAATCCTTAGATGCTTTTTGTGTTCTTCGTTAGTCTTTGAGTAAATCAGGATATCGTCAATAAAGACTATAACAAATATATCCAAGAATTGACACCCAATGCATCAAGGCCATAAATGCAGCTGGAGCATTGGTCAACCCAAAAGGCATCACACTGAACTCGTAGTGACATACCTGGTCCTAAAAGCGGTCTTAGGTATATCTTCCTTCTTAATCCTCAACTGATGAAACCCGGTCCTCAGGTTTATCTTAGAAAACACCGAAGCTCCTTGCAACTGATCAAATAAGTCATCAATTCTCGGTAGTGGGTACTTATTCTTTATAGTCACTTGATTCAACTGTCTGTAGTCAATGCATAAACGCAATGACCCATCCTTTTTCCTCACAAACAACACCGACGCTTCCCACGGTGAAGCACTCGGTCGAATAAATCCTTTATCCAGTAATTCTTGCATTTGCACCTTTAACTCCTTCAGTTCCGATAAGGACAACCTATCGGGTGCCTTCGAGATTGTCTTGGTTCCAGGAGTTAACTCGATCAAAAATTCAATTTCTCGTTCTGGCGGTAACCCTAGTAATTCTTGAGGGAAAACATCAGGAAACTCACGAACTATCGGAATGTTTTCTAGTTTAGGTTCCTCGATAGTCGTGTCCATAATTGCGACTAAGTACGCTTGGTATCCTCTGGTTATCAGTTTTGTCGCTTCAAGAGAAGAGACTAAAGGAATCGAAGTTCCTCTCCGGCTTCCCATAAACTCAAAATTTAGGCGGCCATCCGGATAAAAATTGATTATTTTACTACCACAGTCAACTACTGCCCTTTGCTTACCCAACCAATCCATTCCTATGATCACATCAAAGTCATACATGGGCAACACGACCAAGTCTATACTCTCTTTACTACCGCCAATTACGATTTTACAGTCAGCACAACCCAACAAAACCAACACATTATCTCTTAACGGCGTAGCAACATGCAGAATCACACTCAACGGTTTCAACTCTATATCAGCCAATTAGCAAATTGAGCAGACACAAACGAGTGTGATGCTCCAGGATCAAACAAAGCATAGACAGCTTGGTCACATAAATAAATCGTACCTGTGACCACGCCTAGCGCTTCTTTCGCTTCCCTGCGTGTCACAACATAGACTCTTTCCTAAGCTGGGGGTTGGTTCTGATCAATTTGGGGAGCAGCAGTTGATTGTTCTGCCTGCGGTCGTTGCCTTCAGGTCTATTCGTTGGGGCTTGATTCGGGCAAGTCCTCATCTGATGGCCCACCTGACCACATTTGAAGCACGCTCTAGTCCTTGCCGGGCAAGGTCCATTACCATGCCTTCTGCCACAGAGGCGATAACTCCAGTTCATTAGGTTCGGTGGCTTCACAATATTCTTTCTTACTAGAGGGACGAAGCGTCTATTGACATCCATCAATCTTTTACCAATCTGGCGATTGTCCCAAAATGAATTAAACCGCGATCCAGATGTGGCATTCCTCTCTTTTAGGTCTCTTTCGATCATCTGTCCCCGTTCATATATTTCCTTATAAGTCCTTAGATTTAGAGCTATCATCTGACTGCGAAGTTCGGGTCTCAGTCCATCCCAAAATCTTCGCGCCTTCTCCAGTGGATCCTCTACTGATCAGGGCACGTACCTTGAAAGTCTAGAGAACCTTACTTCATATTGGTCCACTGTCAGATGATTCTAACGCAGCTGCAAGAACTCTACTTGCTTCCTTTCTCGGCTGTCTCGGCGAAGTACTTGTCATTGAATGCTGTGGTAAAGGCATTCCAGGTTAAGGCTGTTCCTTCCGGAAAGACTCCATTCTTGATGGCAGTCCACCAGTCATTAGCGGTACCTTTCGGCTGGTACACTGCTAATCATACTTTTTCTTTATATGTACATCTCAGTACTCCAAAAGCTTTCTCCAGTTTCTCGATCCACCTTGGCACCAATTCAGGGTCTCCAGTCCCATCGAACTGGGTCGGCTTCAGCTTAATAAATTGTTCGACCAGATGGCCCATCTGCCTAGCCACAACAACTTCCTCCTGGGCATTTCCTACTTCATTGTCCTGGTCATGGTCGTCGTTATTTCCATTGCCTCTATTATTGCCGTTATTGGCGTTGACCGCAGCTATCGCGGCTCCCATCGCTTGAGCTATGGCAAAGTCCCTATCCTAGGTCTGCCGGTCAGTGAGGTCGTTGATCCTTTCGAGTACCCTCAGCACACCATCCATTTTCGGGTCTCCCGCTATAGGTGGTCTCGAGCTAGAGACTCTACTCCTGGGTCTTCCAGGTCTTCTAGGCGGATTACTCATTCTTAGGTGTTCTCCCTACACCTGGACCACTTAATTCCACCACGAAATTAGTAACTTACTCATCTAATCAAGTCCAACGATAACAAACTTTGTCCCAAGAGAAGCAATCATAACATAACAACCTTTCACTCAACTATTATCAGAAGCACTTTTTTATGTCGTCCATGGCCATTACTCAATTCCGTTCACTTTAACGATTCATTAGAAACCAGTCATGCTCATTTACTCAAAGACCAAAATCCAGAAATGACTTTTAGCGCTAAAAATGGAGCTCAATCTTCACAATCATCACAATCTTGTCAAGACCAAATGTCAATCACATGCGCAAAGTCATATGCCATGCATCTCGTGCCTAAATTTAACAAGTCTCTTAAGGTATCGCTACCCATCCTATCCCAACTTAGTCCTCCTTATTACTCCAACCTCAATCAACTTGGATCGAGCTGACCTTGCTCTGATACCAATAAAGAGGGGGATGTCATGCCCCGCATCCCGAGCACGAGCATGCGACTCCCTGCGAGTTAACTCTCGAGTCCCATGAATCACTTATCGAGATATGCGTATTGTAATCAAGCACGCGGAAACGTAACCCGTATGACACCTATATACAATAATGAAAGGGGGCCTGGGTAACGAGAACATCACATACATATATAAACATCCCATGAGACCATACAAAAGTACAGGTGAGCTAATCCTGCTGTTCGATGGGGGTAACGGGGCCAAATCAAAAGATAACTAAAATAAGTCGCCAAAAGAAATTGACCGACGAGGTCATCATCAAAAGGCTACACTGTAAGTCAGAAAACCCCTAGATCAAACTACTGGAATCATCAGTCTCCTCAGCATCCTCAGTAGGCTCGTAGTTCGAGAAGGTCTTTGAGCACACGTCTACCGTGTCCTCCATCGTCTCGTCCTCCAGCTTATCTTCTGAAGCGTCAATCTCTATCACCTCAAACGGTGTCCTCCAAGGTCGGGGTCCTCTCAAGCATGTTTCTCGAACTTGCCACGAATATCTCTACTTCTACAGAATCCCGAGTGGGATGACACCAGCTAGGGATAACTCCACGACGCACCTCTGTAGCCTTCAGCGGACCAGTGGTAACTTTGCCTACTCTATGGAACCACGCCTCGAACCTATGCAGTTTCCAATCCTTACTGCCCTCGTCGACCCAAACTACCGTATACTTCCTGACTTAAACCGTACTCCTACCATCCGGGAACTCATCAAAATATGCTGTCATCTCTTTGGGGTCGCCTAGTCAAGTCGGCAGCATCTTCAAGACTTAGGGTCTGAAAATATGGACCCACGACGGGATGAGATTCACATCTCAATAAGATAGGTCCTAACCCTAAGTCAGGTCAACTGTACACCCAGATGAATGCAATCATGAACAAGAATACACAACAACATCATACGCCACTCATCAGTCATAAGGACACCATAGAATGCAGGTAACATCAATCAAGCAATCATAGCATCATAACTTTGTAATCAGGCTAAGCAGGAGATACTAAGTCAAGCCACAAATTTCACCCTTCAGAACTATCTCATGAATCACGGTCGTGTTTAAAACGCCTCAGACTCAGTCCGCGTAATTACGCCTCAGACCATCCAATTGACAAACCCGCATAAAAGTATCAGGTTTTCAATTTTATTCCAGGCCTATGTCGACACATATCAAATCTCGTCTCGCTTCTCAACGCATCAGGACTTGGCCATTTCAACCCAGCGCCTCAACGCCTCAGGGTACCAATCCACACAACCCCACGTCTCAACGCCTCTAGGTATCACAAGTTTCCAAGCATGCCAGATATCATTTCAATTCAATCTTCATGATTAAGTACAAACTCATATAATGGGCTAAGTATCTACAACATGCAAGGTAATCAATTTTTATCACTCACAAGAGGCAATCAATTCAAATCATATGCATTTGGCAAGCATTCAAATAATCCTCGATCTACCAAAATGAACCTTGGGCAATCATAACTCACAATAGCGAATTCAATTCGCACTCAAATTATCCAGTCGAGTCCAATCTTCTTAGCTAAGGTTTAGAATCCCCTTACCTTAAGCTTAAATCGACAAAAATCCTCCTCCAAGCACTTCAAAGGTTTGGCCCCAAAGAGTCCAAAACAGGGCAGCTTGCACCTAATACAAATTCCATCCATTTCATCAATTTGTCTTCATCCAATGATCAAATCACTAAACCTAAACCTTATTGACATATCGATTGGCATCCTCATAAGCCCCAATGATGAAATTGGAGCTCAATTATACTCCTAATAGTCTCCAAAGTTTCAGTTTGCACAGAACCGAAATAAGGTATTTTCGGTTCTATGCATATCTCCCTCAATTGGTTCATAAACTACCTAAATTACCAATTTATCAACTAAACTACTTGCTAACATAAGGTTATAGGTGTTGGGAAGCCTCACCGAAAATTTGAAGTCAAGGCGACACTCGGAAGTCTACAAACGGCGCCGATTACTCCAAGTCCTCTACCGGTCAGAATTTATCCTTCAAACACAACGCCGTTTTGGCATCAAAACTCCATCAAATTTAGCCCTATTTTTCACCACAGCTCAGTATACATGTTCCCTAGATGTCTACAAAAATTAGCCGAAAGATTGAAGCAAAACAAAGTCCTACGGAGCTCAAACGGTGATTTACCTCCAGTTGCGACGAAATCCATCGACTTTCGGGGCAACGGCTGGCCAGAGCTCTACCGATAATGCCGAGCTATTACTTGGAGGCAGTCGGCAAGAGGATGGGCTTGGAGGTGGTGGTCGACGCGGAGGCTGAAGGTCGCCGGAAGTGGAGCTCGACGGCGGCGAAGTGACGGACAGAACCTGGTCGGTGTGCAGCAGTTCTCGACTGAAGAAGGAGAATGATGAAGATGAAGAAGGAGGTGGCTATGGAAGGGGTTCGGTTGAGCAAGAGGACGAGAGGGTGTATACTCCAATTGGCTTGGTCAACATAGAAGAATGGTAGATTAAAAGTGGGTTAGTAAATGCCAATTGTGCATCTAATGACACTTGTCCATGTGTCAATCAATTTTCATCCAAGGGCTGGCATTTCTCCTCATTTTCGACAACTAGGGGTGTGGTCAATGACCAAAATGCCCTTATCCATTTATTAAGGCAAGGCCAAGGCTTGAGGGGTAAAACAGTAATTTCACCCTCGACATCCTGAACGTCATTTTTCTAATTAAAATTTTTTTCGATGAGTCGACGTCCAATCTAATTATAATGCTAGAATTTTTTATTATCCATTTTCTAATTTTGAGACTCGTTTCTGAATCTTTTCTCTGTCAAATGTAATTTCAGGCTATCCCGAATTGACGGGTGGCTTTTACAGACGTTACGCATATCGATTTTGTGATTCATATCACACTTAGGGCTCGTCAGTTCATGGCGACTTTGGTTGTCATATAATTGCGAGGGTCTATTACTAGTTCTGACTGTCTCGATCATCATCGTTTGATTTAGAAAAATTTTGCAAATTATACATTGGTTAAACGCCATCACCCGCGCTCCAATCATATAACGCTAGCAATGTAATCCTTAATCTTTCTTAGATCAGTCTTTTATAGCTCTAAATGTTCTCTAGACAATCCTTATGATCCAAGTATCATTTCCTACTTGAGTTCCCTAGATCCACGTACCTTGTCTCGCGTTAGCCTTTCTCTTTTGGTTAGTTAACTTAAGACTGATCAGATCCGAGCGATGTCGATTCCTCCAAGTCCTTTATCGGTCAGAATTTATCCTTCAAATATAACACCGTTTCGGCATCAAAACTCCATCAAATTCAGCTTAATTCTTCACCACAACTGAGTATACATGTGCTCTAGATGTCTACAAAAATTGGCCGGAAGATTGAAGCAAAACGAAGTCCTACGGAGCTCAAACGTTGATTTACCTCCAGTTGCGACGGAATCCGTCGACTTTCGAGGAAACGGCTGGCCGGAGCTCTATCGGTGGCCAAACGCCGAGCTACCACTTGGAGGTGGTCGGCAAGAGAATGGGCTTGGAGCTAGTGGTTGGCACGGAGGCTGAAGGTCGCTGGCAATGGAGCTCGACGGTGGCGAAGCGGCGGAGAAAACCTGGTATGTGTGGAGCAGTTCTCGGCTGAAGATGGAGAACGATGACGATGAAGAAGGAGGTGGCTATGGAGGGGGTTCAGCTGAGCAAGAGGAGAAGAGGGTGTATACTCCAATTAGCTTGGTCAACATAGAAGAATGGTACGTTAAAATTGGGTTAATAAATGCCAATTGTGTATCTAATGACACTTGTCCATATGTAAATCAATTTTCATCTAAGGGCTGGCATTTCTCCTCATTTTTGGCAACTAGGGGTGTGTGGTCAATGACCAAAATGCCCTTATCCATTTATTAAGGCAAGACCAAGGCTTGAGGGGCAAAATCATAATTTCACCCTCGACGTCCTGAACGTTGTTTTTCTAATTCAAATTTTCTTTGATGAGGCGACGTCCAATCCAATTATAATGCTGAAATTCTTGATTTTTCATTTTCTAATTTCAAGACTCGTTTCTGAATTATTTCTCTGTCAAATGTAATTTCCGACCATCCCGAACTGACGGGTGGCTTTTGCAGACATTATGCCTATCGACTCTGTGATTCATATCACACTTAGGGCTCGTCTGTTCATGGCGACTTTAGTTGTCATGTAAAGGCGAGGGTCTATTACTAGTTCCGACGGTCTCGATCGTCATCGTTTCATTTAGGAAAATTTTGCAAATTATACATTAGTTAAGCAGCATCACCCGCGCTCCGATCATATAATGCTAGCAATGTATTCCTTAATCATTCTTAGATCGGCCTTTTATAGCTCTAAATTTCCCCTCGACAACCCTTTTGGTCCAAGTGTCATTTCCGACTCGAGTTCCGTAAGTCCACGTACCTTGTCTCGCGTTAGTTATTCCCTTTTAGTCAGTTAACTTGAGACTGATCAGATCCGAGCGGGATATAACTGAAACACATCATCAGATACATTCTCATTAATAAGTCTCAAAATGACATGAAAAATCAGAATGTCACAACTCTTTCCTCTTTACAAAAATTTCATCCACGAGATTTACAATAAACCAGTTATTCAAACGAATGGGGGTATTGACGCCTCATCATTTCTTCACTTTTCCATGTAGCGCCTTCAGTTCCATGGTTCTCCCAAATTACCTTAACTAGTGGAATCGTCTTGTTCCTCAGAACTTGCTCTTTTCGATCCTCGATCCTAGTTGGCTTTTCCACGTAGGATACTCTGTTGTCCACTTTGATAGTCTCATAATCCAATACATGTGTTGGGTCTGGCTCATACTTCAGTAGCATTGACAAATGGAAGAAGTTGTGCACTTGGGATAGATTAGGCGGTAAGGCGAGTCTGTAGGCCAGCGCCCCAATCCGTTCCAAAATCTCAAATGGACCTACATATCTCGGACTCAACTTTCCCTTCTTTCCAAATCGAGATAGCCTTCGCATTGGTGAAACTTTAAGGATGACATGGTCGCCAACTTGAAACTCCAGAGGTTTGCGTTGCTTATCCGCATAATTTTTCTGACGACTCTGTGCTGTCTTTAACCTATCTCGGATTATCTTTACTGCTTCCACCGATTGCTCGATCAATTATGGGCCTATAATGTTTCTTTCTCCAACTTCGTCCCAACAAATCAGGGTCCTATAAGCTCTTCCGTAAAGCGCTTCAAATGGTGTCATTCGAATACTCTGCTGATAATTGTTATTATATGCGAACTCCACCAAATGCTGCTAATCCTCCCATCCACCTTTGAAATCTATAACACACGCTCGTAGCATATCCTCGAGCGTCTGAATAGTCCTCTCCGATTGTCCGTCCGTCTGCGGATGATATGTCGTACTGAACTGCAGTCGAGTTCCCATGGCATCTTGAAGACTCTTTTGGAAATTTGCCGTGAACTTGGGATCTCTGTCTGATGTAATCGTCACGGGTACTCCATGTAGTCTCATTATCTATCGCATATACAGTTCGGCATACCTGTCCATCGCGAAATCCTTTTGCACATGAATGAAATGTGCAGACTTGGTCAACCGGTCCACGACTACCCAAATAGAATCGTGACCTCTCTGGCTCCTTGGTAATCCCATTATGAAATCCATAGTCATGTGCTCCCATTTCCATTTAGAAATCTCCAACGGCTGTAGCAATCCACCAGGCTTACAATGCTGTGGCTTTACCTGTTAACACGTCAAACACTTTGCTACATATTTCGCTACATCCACCTTCATCTCATTCCACCAATAATGCTGACGCAAGTTCTGGTACATTTTCGTGATACCTGGGTGGATATTATAATTGCTTCTATGAGCTTCTGATAAAATCCTTTCTCTGAGGTCTTCGTCTTTTGGTATGCATAGACGCCCTCAAAATTTCAAAATTCCTTCCTCTAACACTTGAAATTCTTGCTTTCTTTTCGCTACGTCTATCTCTACGATCTTCTGAATTTCTGGGTCTGTAGGCTACAAGGCTTTTATCCCTTCTTGGATCTCAGGTTCTATTCTCAGGGTGGCTATCAAACTGGACAGATAATAGACTTCCAGTTTGAATTTAGAATCTCTCAAATTTTCAAATAACAACCACCCTTTTACCAGTAGACAGACAATACTCGATTTTCGACTGAGCGCATCCACGACTCTGTTCGCTTTCCCTAGGTGATATAATATATCGCAATCATAATCGTTAAGCAACTCCATCCATCACCGTTGCCTCATATTCCATTCCTTATGAGAAAATAGATACTTCAGGCTCTGGTGGTTTGTATAAATCTAGAATTTCTCGCCACACAAATAATGCCTCCAGATCTTCAGAGCAAAGATAATTGCTGCTAATTCCAAATCATGAGTCGGATAGTTCATCTCGTGCGGTCTCAATTGCGTGATGTGTAAGCAACCATTCTTTCAAGCCGCATTAGTACACAACCCAATCCCCTTAGTGAAGCATCGCTGTATATCTCAGAGCCTCGAGGTTCTGATGTAATTGTTAATACTGGTGCGGTCGTCAACCGATGCTTAAGCTCTTGAAAGCTCCTTTCACACTTATCCGTCCATTCGAACTTTGTTTCTTTCTTAGTCAACCTCGTCAATGGAATGGCCATGGAAGAGAATTTCTCCACAAAGCGTCAGTAATACCCTGCCAATCCTAAGAAACTCTAGACTTCCGTAACCGTAGTCGGTCTAGGCCAATTTATAACGTCTTCGATTTTTGCAGGATCCACAGCAATTCCTTCTCCAGATACCACATGACCAAGATATGCTACCTTAATCAGCCATAACTCGCATTTAATAAACTTAGCGTAAAGCGAGTGCTCCCTCAAGGTCTGCAAGACAATTCTCAGATGCTTTTTGTGTTCTTCGTTACTCTTTGAGTAAATCAGGATATCGTCAATAAAGGCTATAACAAATCTATCCAATAATTCCTTGAACACCTGATGCATCAAGTTCATAAACTCAGCTGGAGCATTGGTCAACCCAAAAGGCATAATAGTGAATTCGTAGTGACCATACCTAGTCCTAAAAGCGGTCTTAGGTACATCCTTCTTTTTAATCCTCAACTGATGATACCCGGTCCTCAGGTCTATCTTAGAGAACACCGAAACTCCTTGCAATTGATCAAATGAATAATCAATCCTCGGCAGTGGGTACTTATTCTTTACAGTCACTTGATTCAACTAATTATAGTCAATGCATAAACGCAATGACCCATCCTTTTTCCTCATAAATAACACTGGCACTCCCCACGGTGAAGCACTCGATCGAATAAATCCTTTATCCAGTAATTCTTGCATTTGCACCTTTCACTCCTTCAGTTTCGATAAAGACATCCTATAGGGGTGCATTTGAGATTGGTTCGATTTGAGGAGCTAACTCGATCACAAATTCAATTTCTCGTTCTGGCAGCAACCTGGTAATTATTGAGGGAAAACGTCAGGAAACTCACGCACTACCGAAATGTATTCTAGTTTGAGTTCCTCGGTAGTCGTGTCTATAAGTGCGACTAAGTACACCTGACATCCTCTAGTTATCAGTTTTGTCGCTTCAAGAGACGAGACTAAAGGAATCGAAGTTCCTCCCCGGCTTCCCACAAACTCGAAATTTGGGCAGCCATCCGGATAAAAACGGATTATTTTACTACCACAATCAACTACTGCCATTTGTTTACCCAACCAATCCATTCCTATGATCACATCAAAGTCATACATGGGCAACACAGCTAAGTCTATACACTCTTTACTATCGCCAATTACGATTTTACAGTCAGCACAACCCAACGAAACCAGCACATTATCTTTTAACGGCGTAGCAACATGGAGAATCACACTCAACGGTTTCAACTCTATATCAACCAAATCAGCAAATTGAGTAGACACAAATGAGTGTGATGCGCTAGGATAAAATAAAGCATGGGCAGCTTGATCACACAAATAAATCGTACCTGTGACCACGCCTGGCGCTTCTTTCGCTTCCCTGTGTGCCACACCATAGACTCTTTCCCGAGTTGGGGGTTGGTTCTGATCAGTCTGGGGAGCAGCAGTTGACGGTCCTGCCTATGGTCGTTGCCCTTCAAGTCTATTCACTGGGGTTTGGTTCGGGCAAATCCTCATATGATGGCCCATCTGACCACATTTAAAGCACGCTTCAGTCCTTGCAGGGCAAGGTCCATTACTATGTCTTCTGCCACAAAGGCGGCAACACCAATTCATTGGGTTCAGCGGCTTCACTATATTTTTTTTTTTACTGGAGGGACGAAGCGTTTATTGCCAGCCATCGGTCTTTTACCAATCTGGCGATTGTCTCGAAATAAATTAAACTGCGATCCAGATGCATCATTCCTCTCTTTCAAGTCCCTCTCGATCATCTATCCGCGTTCATATATTTCCTTATAAGTCCTCAGGTTCAGAGCTATCATGTGACTATGAAGCTCGAGTCTCAGTCCATCCTGAAATCTCCGCGCCTTCTCTAGTAGGTGCTCTACTAATCGGGGTGCATACCTTGAAAGTCTAGAGAACTCTGCTTCATATTGGTCCACTGTCAGATGATTCTAATGCAGCTGCAAGAACTCCACTTGCTTCTTTTCTCAAGCTGTCTCGGAGAAGTACTTGTGATTGAATGTCGTGGTAAAGGCATTCTAAGTCAAGGCTGTTCCGTCCAAAAAGACTCCATTCTTAGTGACAGTCCAGCAGTCATTAGCGGTACCTTCCAGCTGGTACACCGCCAATCGTACTTTTTCTTTATCTGTACATCTCAGTACTTCGAAAGTTTTCTCCAGTTTCTCGATCTACCTTGGCGCCAATTTAGGGTATCCAGTCCCATCGAACTGGGTCGGCTTCAACTTAATAAATTGTTCGACCAATTGGCCCATCTGCTTAGCCACAACAACTTCCTCCTAGGCATTTCCTACTTCATTGCCCTGGTCATGGTCGCCGTTGTTTCCATTGCCTTCATTTTTGTCGTTACTGGCGTTGACGGCAACTATCGCGGCTCCCATCGCTTGAGCTATAGCAGTGTCCCTATCTTGGGTCTGCCCGTCAATGAGGTCGCCGATCCTTTCGAGTGCCCTCGACACTTCATCCATTCTCGGGTCTTCCGCCACCGAAGGCCTCGAGTTAGAGGCTCTACTCCTAGGTCTTCCAGGTCTTCTAGGCGGATTACTCATTCTTGGGTGCTCTCACTACACCTGGACCACTTAATTCCACCACGAAATTAGTAACTTACTCATCTAATCAAGTCCAGCAATAACAAACTATGTCCCAAGAGAAATAGTCATAACATAACAACCTTCCACCCAACTATTATCACAACCTTTAATAGGTTCTTTTACCACTATTATAAACTCCTTTTACATATGAAGTTTCCGTTTGTTCTGAAAATGAACTTTGTCGTATTTTCGCAAGAGAAACATTTTTTTTGTCCTATATTTGCCTGTATTTTGGAAATAATATGAAAAGTTATTTTTGGCATTTGTCACAGGAAAAAATCAAACACACTTTTTGTTTTTCCTTTTGCAAAGTCTCAATTAGAAGCTGAGATCTTGGACTTCGGCATTGGCGACTCCAGCTTGAGCGTCGTGGACTTGGGCCATGTCTCTAGAGACTTGGCAGCAAGTGAGGGCAACCCAGGCATGGGAACCGGGTGCTCGGGCTTGTTTGTTGTGGACCTGGGCACAGGCACTAAGATTTGAAGCCCTACTATCAGGAATAAGGGCTCAACCTCAAAGCATCGAGATCACTAGTTAGCCTTCGAGTGAGAGGATCCTGGTTGGATTCGAGTTCAAACACCGAGGTCTCAGGCATTTGGTCTTAGGTCCGAAAGCCAAGGTCCAGTCGTATTTTGAAAAATGATTTTTCATTTTGAAAGAGCGAGTCGCTTTCTTAAATTTAAGCATAAGTTTTCATCGGCGGTGAATAAGATACTTTCTTGACTTATTTTTCCCAAGGCATACAAATGCCGGAAAAATGGGCAAGATATTTTCTTATATCAAGTTTTCCGCGAGACAATGAATCTAAGTTGTAAAGTACTCGTGAAAGAAGTTATTATTTATGGTATGAAAGGAAATATGGTAGATTTTAAGTTGTGGAAAAAGCAATTATTGTTGTGTAAACATCATTATCCTTCTGTTATAGGGTTTATAGATTGGTTCAGTCTTGGATATTCCACAAATGTTTGGGGGTTGCTACGGTGGATGTTACTAGTTCAAACATATATTAAGAGACACGTTAATATCAATATGAGGTTGTATTCTTTCTTCATAACACGACAGGCGAGGACACTTCATGGGAGTACGTGAAGTGAACGTTCATAGGATATTGTTTTTGGACTGGCACATTGGATAAAGTAAACGTAACCGAATAACTTGATAATAGGGAAGAAAATAAATGTGGGCATGGTGAATACATAAGGTGGATCAAGTCCTTAATCGTTGATCATGTAGACCCCGCGATGGAAACTACATAATTAAGGTTGAGATGACATTGGTCCGTATTATTTGTATATCCTGCAAAACATCTCGTGAAAGAGGGGGTTGTTAGTGTCTGTGAGAGAACCGTGCATGAGATTGTCACACATCCTTAAAAAAAAAAGTTATTGCGTTGTCGGTAGTTCGACACTTTATTCTTGATTTAACGGCTAAATTATGATATTTCTTTGGAAGTGAAAAGTCAAAGAGTTCAAACCATACTGAAGTTAGAATAAAAAAATGAGTCTATTAGGGATAAGAGGGCTATTTTTATCGGATTTTTATGGGGGAAACTACCAAAAAATCTCCTAAATCTTTGCAATAATGCTATTTCCATCCTAAATATTTTGATTTTGTACCAATTTAGTCCATTTGGCTGATCGGTGCTAACCTGGCATTGCCTACGTTGACGTGGCAAAATTTTAATTATATTTAATATATATTTTTTCTTTTTTCTCAATTTTCCTCTCCTTCCCCTTTCCTCCCCGGCCAGCGAGCTATGGCCGGAGCTCGTCAGCCATTGGCCAAGGAGGCTAAACGCTCGCCTGTGGCCTTCACCTGGACTTGCCCATCTCTGGGCTTGCCCAATCTCCCTAGGGCGTGCTCAAAGGAGGCTTCAAAGTCAAAGTGCAAGCGATTCTTGAAATTTTCAGTTGAAGAAAGTTGAAGTACAATCCGATTATACTTTATTGCTTTAGTGTCTTGAGAAACCAGAAGATAGCCCATGGGCTGTTCAGCACCTCATAAATGAATGCAAGTTGATGTCGGGCCAACTTCAAGGAGTCCAAGTGAAAGCCATCCCCGCGAGGCAAATGGCTGCCAAAACATAGAAGAAAATCGCCACCATCAAATTGGCTTGTCAATTTCCCCCGGCCACTTTGGGATTTAATTTGTTGTGAACATTATTTAACTAGCGACTGTAATTTTGACTTTGGATGAATTAAAAACAACTTATTTTCAACCAAAAAAAAAAATCTCCCCAAGGCGGCGATGAAGGCGGGCATGGCCTTGCCTGCCGCAAGTGAGGCCGTCTTCACTGCGGTTGGCGATGCCCTAGTGAGTCCGCTTTGCCCAACTGAGGCAAGGGCTTCGTGGCCCTGGCCTAGCCTTGACCTAGCGGCCGGTGAGCTGTGGCGATGTCACAAGCCACAGCTCGTCAGTCACAGGCGAGAAGAGGGAAAATGGAAAAAAAAAAAAGAAATAAAGAAAAAATATTAAATATTATCTAATTTTTGCCACTTCAGCAATAGTTGGTCAAATAGTCTAAATTGACCATCTATTCGAGAAGAAAAGAAAGAAGACTACAACCTATGAAAAATGAAAGGAAATACCAAGTGCTAATTCTGTCATGAACCTATCAATTTTACCAATAAAATTTTAAATATTTTCACGTTTAGTCAATTGAGTCAATCTACTCAATTTTCATCGAAATTGATCTTTGAGTGGACTTGGACTTTAGAAGTTCTGACCATATGTTCGAGAAGAAAAGAATGAATACCGTAGTCTAAGAAATTGGAAAAGGGTTTCGATATTGACCTAGGAATATGTAGGTCCCGCGTCTGCATGACACACGGAACAATTCTTCCCCGTGTTGTACGTCCAGCTATCCCTGATCGGAGGAAGTTGAACTTTCATATTAGCAAGTTAACATAATCATGCCTGTTAAATTACATGGATTTCAACGTTTGTGCAAGTGGTGTCTACCTTTGTAACCCATTAATTAAGAATTAGTTGGATGAACTGTCAATTTGTTAAAAACACGACCCTATAATTGCTAGCATCACGTGCATGGAACGCGACAAGCATCTATTTTAACTGATTGTAGAGATATCGTCGGTACCGCTGTTTAGTCCGCGATGTTTCATGTGTTTTGGCACATTTTAAGTGGAAAAAATTACTTAGCCGATTTTCTATGGAAGTTCAAAATGCTATTAAAGTCTGGAATAAATAGAAAAAAAAAAAAAAGAAAACACGCGCTATTCTAATTGTCAATATCGGAGAGTTTTTCATAAGATAAATGTCAATTGATGCACGAAATTTTTTTGATCAATATTTAATCGTTCACTCACTCTTCTGCTCCTTACGTACACGCACACAATCATCTCTCTTCTTTACACACGTTACTTTTGCTTGCTTTTATCATTCTAGGTCAAATTGTAGAAAAGTGCACGAAGAAAATTAAGGACAATATAATTAGAGACGTTTTTAGATCAATCAAGTTCTTTTTAGCTTTAGAAGAATTTACCTAGTAAATGCTCAGGCTATGTATAAACCATTGTGACAGAAACATCTTTTTTCTAAGTGTGAACAAAGCGTAATTGAAGCCGGAGAAAGATCGAGAAACCATTCACGTACCTTTCTTTTCCGTTTGGCTTTTGGACAAGATGTGCGACGCGCAGTCATAGGGCAAAAAAACATTGACCATGGTCATCACCTTTATTTGCGGTCAAGTTGCTCCAATGAATCCATTTCATAACCACTTCTATAAATGGACAATTACGCAAATGAATCCTGGACTTTGACTCAATATACAATATCATCCCTAAATTTTCGATAATTGTTCAATCTAGTCCTCGAACTGAATAAGGATTTTCCAAATGTTGAGTTCCTCCATTAATTCAAGTCAATGGAATTTGCTAATTTGGCTTCTAATTCAGTAAGTTTGAATGGTGGGCAGAAAAACTACAAAACATGTGGATTATTTAATTAAGATGTTTAACTCAAGATACAATAATCAATACCATCAAATCAAATGGATAATACGTTTTTCTTTCAAAATTGAAAAATTTAAACAAATTTAATGATTATCATATTCTAATTTGAGTTGGATATCTCACGTGCATGATCTACATATAGTGTTATTTTTTTGTCCATCGAGGATTAGTAGCTAAATCAGCAAATTTCATTAACTGAAATTAATGAAAGGACAACATCGAATATTTCCATATATTTTAGAGACTAAATTGAACATGTGCGAAAAGTTTAGGGATCATATCGAACAAATCAAAAGTCCATGAATAACATTGCGTATTCAACTAAAGTTCAGGGACCTTTTATGTAATTTTCCCTTCTATAAATACACCTAATACTTTCACTCGTTCTCCACAACACAAAACATATCTCTTCATTAAAAAATGGCTTCCAAACTTGCAAAAAACTTCTCCATATGCTTGATCCTTGTCTTGTGTGCATGCGCGTGCGCATTGGACGCTGCCGCATCTCGTGCCTACGACACTCCGTCTGCGACTAAAAAATTCGAGGAGTGGATGACTCGGCACGGGCGCAACTACAGAGACGCCGCCGAGAAGGCAAAGCGTCTGAAGATTTTCCAGGAAAACTTGCGGTTCGTTGAGGAGTTCAATGCCGCGCCGAACCGGGGTTACAAGCTCGGATTGAACAAGTACTCGGATTTAACCAACGAGGAATTTGTGGCAGCATACACCGGATACAAATTGCCATCATCAACACGCAGGAACTCCTCCCAACTCCATTCTTTTCAGGACCAAGGTCTGAATAGCATTCCAGAGAGCGTCGATTGGGTCAAGAAAGGTGCAGTCAACCCTATAAAGAACCAAGGCCAATGTGGTAAGATATTGCTAACTATGTGAGCTTCGGCTAGAAGTTTTCTTGATCGATTTATATCATTACACGGCAGGATCTTGTTGGTCGTTCTCCGTGGTGGCGGCGGTGGAAGCGATCACACAGATCACCTCCGGCGTGCTGCCGAACCTGTCCGAGCAGCAACTCATAGATTGCGCCACCAACGGCGGCAACCAGGGCTGCGAAGGTGGCTGGATGGACAACGGATTCGAGTACATCATTGACAATCAAGGCATCAGCTCCTCGTCGGATTACCCGTATGCCGGGGCCGATGGCACCTGCGACGAGCAGGCCTCGTCTGTTGCCGCGGCCAAGATATCATCCTACAGGGATGTCAACCCGAGCGAGGACGACATGCTGGCAGCCGTGGCACAGCAGCCGGTGTCGGTGGCGCTCGACGCGAGCGGGTACGAGTTCCAGCACTACGCAGGCGGCGGGGTCTTCACCGGCCCGTGCGGTTCCAATCTGGACCACGCGGTGACTGTGGTCGGGTACGGGGCGGAGGCGGACGGGACCAAGTTCTGGTTGATAAGGAACTCTTGGGACGTTTCGTGGGGCGAGGAAGGGTACATGAAGCTTCAGAGGGATGCTGGGGTTGATGGTGGCCTTTGTGGAATTGCATCGAAAGTTTCTTATCCCGTTGCATAAGTATTTATCTAAGAGATTATGGCTTCGAATTCGGTCGATATGAACTGAGCTTAGCCTAAGTTGAAATATTTCGGATTAATTACTATAGTTAATCTCGTGTATTTACTGTTTTAAATTTCAGCAAGACCCCATGCGACCTTTGCTGGGTTTCTTATGCTGAAGTTTGTTGATTGTGCACTTTGTTTTTATGATAATGACAATAAAGAAGATTTGAAGACCGTCCTTAAATTTTTTAATTTGTTAGCAATCACTTGATATCCTTGTGGTTTGAGACCACGGACCATGTTTGTGCATGGAATATCCTCCATACTTATTAGTGGAACTAAGGATGCGGCATACCCATAAAGTGAATGGCGAGGTATTGTTTCAGTAAAACCGTTTTCCGGGAATTGATTTTTCAAACGTTCACTCGTTTGGTTTCCGATTTAATCAACGAAAAATACTTTTCGATCAATAAAAAATTCATGCATAAAATTAGAAAAGTGAAAAATTCTCAAATCCGAAGACGTGAAAACCCTTTCGGAATTTCTTATCTCAATTGTTCTTTATTTTGTTTTATATATTTTACACTTTTTCTTTTATAGATTTTTTATCGTTTAATTTTTTTAATGTTTTCTTTTTCTTCTTCCTCCACCGGTCAGTTGTCGTGCCGCCGCGATGGCTATAGATGTGTGCTAGCGAGCTCGAGCTTGCCTGTGGCCGCTGCCGATCTTCGTGGTGGAGGGAGAAAGCAAAAGAAAAAAAGGAGACAAATAAAGAAAAACAAAAAAGATAAAAATAATTTAAAGGTTCGATTTTATTTTCTAACATGAGATAGAGTTATGATATTGAAATCAATTTTTAAATAAGATCCAAACACCAAAAAATATTTTTTGTTGCATATAACAAAACATAGGAAAACTAACTATTTTCGTTCTTTTTTTTTTCACGCAATAAAAGCGATAATTTTAAGAAATGCTTTTCTCAATTATCGCGAAACAAATGCACCCCGAGTTGCTAACTAGTGTGCGGTTGCCAATTCTTGTTTGAAATATTTTATTTTTATTTTTAAATTCACCAACTATTCTATTAAGTCACTTCTTTTGTTTGCCTTGCGTGCAACTTCTTGACATATAAATTTTCACCTAGAGGGTTTCATGCCCTTTTGTTCGACTATTCTGGCTATTCTAAAAATCGTAGCCGGGAATAGAAACACAAAAAAAAATATTTCTATTCAAAAAATGCTCCTAGAAACAGAAACACTACCATACGCAGCCTAAATGAATGTTAGAATGTGGCAAACGTGTTGAACAATACTGCTACGCCTTAGGGCAAGCTGTAAATCAGAATAAGTCGGACATCTATTTCAACAAGGGATGCCCAGCAATGCTGAAGAGGAATCTGTCAAATGAGTTGAGAGTTCCGATTATGGAAAAGACGGACAAGTATTTAGGTATCCCATCAGACTGGGGCCAAACGAAGAAAGACATGTTCAATTGGGTACTTGCGACGGTGAATTCAAAACTAGAAGGGTGGAAAGAAAATCTTATATCGAGGGCAGGAAAAGAGTTACTAATTAAAACAGTAGTCCAAGCCCTCCCACGGTATGCCATGTCTATCTCTAAGCTACCCATGTCTATTTGCAGAGCGATAGAATAGAAGATCGTGTTTTTTAATTTTTCGAAAATTACTTTCTTTTATTCTGAAAAATCTTTTATTAATTTTGAAAATGCGAGATCGTGACACGTGGACAATCAACGGCCCTGGATCAATTTTTTTTATTATTTTCTAAAAAACCATTTATTAATCTAAAATCATTTATTAATTTTCGAAAATCACCGAGTCGCGACACTTGGCACGCCCACGGCCGTCCGATCCCGATTTTATTTAAAACCAAGCCTGGCCCATTGAGCTTGCGTGGCTGCTTACGTGGCAAGCCACGTCAGCCCTTTGACCATTGACCGAACCACTCTGCTAGAGAAGACGACCGGCGCCTCACCGGAATTCTCGCCAGAAAACGCGAATCGAGCCCAAATCTTCATGTTTTTCACCCATTTTTACACCATTCGACTTCCGAGACATCCCACATTCACATATGTCAGATTCATGGCCAAGAACACGCCAATAACCGGCGAATCGAACCCCCACAGAACCGGTTCAGGCGAAGATTTTTGCAGAAAATTTTTTGTTTGAAACTCGATTGCAAGCGTTCACAGAACACGCAATGAAGGTTTAGAGACTTACCGAGCTCGCTAGGAGCTCGCCATCGCCTCAATCGTCGCTGTAAGATCATGGCTCAAACCGAGAACCATGGAGGACTAGGCCGCCATTTTCAACGCAAATCAATGCAAAACATACATTGCAATCGGCTTAGAGTAGATTCTAAAAGGCATTCGGGACAGGGTATCAACAAACTGGCTCAAGCATGGGGAGACCAAAGGCAAACACGCACCGAACTATACATGGGCATTTCATCGAACACTTAGCACGCATTAAGCAAGAATGGTATTTGAGCGATAAATCACATTCGCTCGACACCCTCGAGACAAATTAACATGCAGGAGATTTATTAGAGACGATAGCAAGCATAGGATGCACTTGGTTTAGCTCAGTTTGATCTTCGACCAAACCGAGCCAAAATCCCACGGTGTGCCGAAAACAGGGCACTGAGAATGGAAAAAGAGCCAATCTTTTCGTTTCTTCCGATGATGGCCGGGGGTCTGTCGACAGTGTATATATCGTCTAGGAGCGCTGAGGTCGTCACTTGAACCTCGGTCTCGTTCAAGTCCTTCCCCCACTGCTCGTTTTCGGCCTCGCTCTGTTTTTCGCCGTGTCGAACTCCGACGAGGCACCTTTCACTCTACTCTGTCTCCCGTTGACTCTCTCTTTTCTCTTCGTCTGTGTGTCTGTGTATCTCCAAAAATCCTCTAGAGAAAAAATGGCCTCCTTTCCTCCCTGTCACCTCAGTATCCTTCCTGTACCCGTGCTCTCCCTCTCTCTCTTTCAGCTCCTCCGCGTATTGTCCTTTTTCGGGATCCCCAGACGCCAGCTCACTCCCTCCGTACATCCTTGGTGCAGTAGCTGACAAAACGGAAGGAGTGTTCTCGATCCTTTCCTGAGGCGGCGTCGTGCTGAGATCTGTGGGAGAGAGGAGAGCGTGCGTTTTTTTCCTTCTGCTTGGTCACGTTGCAGACCCGGATCCTTTAGATCGGGTCAGATTCGATCCGGTGGATCCGGTTTCATCCATTTGGTCAAGTTGAAGGCCCTATTGACCATTTTTTTATGAAATTGAGGCTGGAATTGGGCCTTCCAGTGTATTTTACACTCAAAATGGGCATTCTCAGAAATTTTTAACTCCAAATTGAGTGAAAACCCCAAATTTGGTTTGGGAACCCCCAATTTGGTTTGGGATCCGAAAATGATTTTATGTTAGTTTAAGGCATAAATGATTGAATCAGTTGAAATTAAGGCCGCCATCGAATTCAGAATGATGAGAACCATAGGGAAGATGTGTTCTATTTTTATCGTTGTGGCCCGAGATAATTTAATATGAAGATTAGCGAAACCGGGGACTAAATTGAAAAGAAATTTGTGCGATTGTCCTTTTTATCAAAATTGATCAAAATGGAGGCCGAATTGACCCAATTGCACTTCAAGGATCTAGATTCAAATGTCATAACTTATTAGAAGAGAAAATTGAAAATTAAAAGATTAAAAAAGTAATTTTTATGCTCGATTCGGGTTTATGTTTGTGAAGGAACATTGTTACCCAAGTCGATTTTTGAGATTTACAGTGACCATTCTAAAAAGCGAATTAAAATAAAACTATTGACTTTTTTTTGTACCATGAATGGTATTTTCTCTAATTTTTTGGGCATTTTTATAATTAAATAAATTCAAAAAAAAATATTAAAAATTACAAAAAATATTTTTTGTTCAAAATTGGTTCCTTTGGCTTGACCAAAGTTTTCAAATTTGATTTTGAAATTTGATGATTTGTTTTACTATTTTTAATTAATTTTGAAAAATAAAATTGAAATGAAAAGGTAATTAAAAATCAAGTGTCAACAGTGTTGAACTTTTCAAAGCGCTAGATAAAATGATGAAACCGGACACAAAAATCATGAACCTAAAATGGCACCATTGTGTGCCAAATGGAGTTCAACGGTGAACCGCCTACAAGATACAATATTTGGACAAAGCACGCCTAAACCCGGGCAAAAAAAAAAAAATGCCCAAAATAAGCAAAAAAAAGAAACATGGCCCAACAGTCGGACAATAATAGAAATGAACCGACCATTAGTCCATCTAAAATGGCTGAAAATCGACCAGCTGAAGCATGAGAGAGAGGCCAAGGCATGGCCAAAGAGCAGCAAGAGCATGGCCAAACAGTCGGCCGAGAATAAAACCTAAGTAACAAACGGTGAAAAGATAGACACGCCAAAGACAAAGAAGGGACACATTAGAAAAAAGCCCCAAAACACAGTAAGTCAACCAACAGAGAAAAGGCCAAGTAAACTGCCGAAAGAGCAAAAGACACCAGCTCAAAGGCATCGAGACGATCCTGAAAGATAGTGGAAGAGAGGCCCCAGTTCCTTTGTAATCGCCTATTGCAAGGAATGTCTTCAATTCGCTCAAAAGAGAGGACTTTTTCCTTCTCCACCTTGATGAGGTGCTTGATCATAGCCAACACAAAAAGAGCTTTATCCCTAAAAAGAATGTTGTTCTTGTCGGTTCAAATAATGTGACATAAAGCCCCAAGAGAGAATCTGGAGATACGATGAGCAAAGGACCATCCACATAAACGACTCATAGCTCGCCAGATGTGCTCTTGCCATGGGTGGTTATGCCAAGACAAGTTACACTTAAATGCCCAAATTAAAGCTAAGCTACCACTAATCGAACACCTAAAAAACAAATGATCAACTGAATCTGGTTTACAATGACAAAAAGCACAAACCCCATCGGCTATCCTACGGTGTTGCAGTAGCAAAACCTGCATAGGTATATGGTTGAGAGTAACTAACTATAATAGGAAGGCATGTGGAGGAGCAATGGCACGATCTCAGACGAAAGAGTGCCAAAACGTAGTCTCCCCCTGGTTTTGATGACCTCCCAAGCTGAGGCGACCGAGAAGGTGCTAGAAGAGTCCGCTCACCAAGAGAGTTTATCCAACCTATCTTCCAAAAATGTAGGGGTCAGAACCGATCAAAACATAATGGTATCCATCGTATGATAAGGATGCCGGGCCGAATCATAGAAGGACCGAACAGAAGCATTATGACGAATCCCACAACGATAAATCTCCCTAGCGTAAATAATTTATGCAGAGGACCTTTGTTATGCCAACAATCAAACCAAAATGAGGTAGAACGCCCATTACCAATCTTCCATCTGAAGTGCAAGAAGAAATTCGGTTGGAGGTCCAAGATTTTTTTTCAAGCCCAAGAGCAAAAGGTAGGCTTAAAAGCCACCCTAAAGTTCGGGCTTTTTAAGAAGGTGTGTGCTTTTTAAGAAGGTCGAATAAATCGACTTATGTCATAACGACTCCTTGTCAGTGAAAAGAATCCATATATGTTTAAGTGTCATCGCCTTATTGCAATCCACAAGTCTACGGATCCCCAAACCACCTTCATCTTTAGGAAGACAAATATCGATCCAAGAAACCTTAGCACCCCCAATACCTAGATCAGGACCCTTCCAAAAAAACTGTCTAAGGATAAGTTCAATCTTATTCAAGACAGACTTCGATAACGTGAACATACTAGCCCAATATACATGAATATAATGCAAGACAGATTTGATGAATTGCAGGCGTCCAGCATAGGACAAAAAATTTTGGGACCAAGAACGGGCTCTAATAGTAATAGAGTTCACCAGAGCATTACAGTCGGCCTTACTAAGTCTAGAAGCAATAATAGTACACCAAGATAACGGAAAGGGAGAGTATCTTCTTGGAAACCTAGACAAAGCCGAATCTGATCTCGAAGATTAGGCGTGCCACCAGAAAAATACACCTCACTTTTGTTGGCATTCGGCCGTAGACATGACCACCCCAAGAAGATATCCAGTCCATCCTTAACCAAAGTGGGGGAGCTCAATTTTACCTCAACAAATATTTTATATGGATGTTAGTTGAGTCTTAAACATTTTAATTTTGTCAATTTAGTCTTAAATCTTTACGCTAAATTTCAATGAAGTCCTTCTGGCCAATTGTGGATTGCCACGTCAGCAATATGCAAGGCATCCATTTGGTATTGAATCATTTCGACAGTAACACCAAAATACATCTGAAAATGAACTCCTTTTACAACCTTTAATAGGTTCTTTCACCACTATTATAAACTCCTTTTACATATGTAGTTTCCGTTTGTTCTGAAAGTGAACTTTGCTGTAAAGTATTTTCGCAAGAGAAACATATTTTTGTCCTATATTTTCCTGTATTTTGGAAATAATATGAAAAGTCATTTTCGGCATTAGTTACAGGAAAAAATCAAACACAATTTTTGTTTTTCTTTTTGCAAAGTCTCGATTAGAAGCTGAGCTCTTGGACTTCGGCATTGGCGACTCTAGCTTGAGCGTCATGGACTTGGGCCATGTCTCTAGGGACTGGGCGTAGGTGAGGGCAACCCAGGCGTGGGAAGCGGGTGCTGAGGCTTGTTCGCTGTGGACCTGGGCACATGCATTAAGATTTTTAGCCCGACTCTCAAGAATAAGGGCTCAGCCTCAAAGCATCGAGATCACTAGTTAGCCTTCGAGTGAGAGGATCCTGGTTGGATTCGAGTTCAAACACTGAGGTCGCAGGCATTCGGTCTTAGGTCCGAACGCCAAGGTCCAGTTGTATTTTGAAAAATGATTTTTCATTTTGAAAGAGCAAGTCGCTTTCTTAAATTTAAGCATAAGTTTTCATCGACAGTGAAGAAGATACTTTCTTGACTTATTTTTCCCAAGGCATACAAATGCCGGAAAAATGGGCAAGATATTTTCTTATAGTAAGTTTTCCACAAGACAATGAATCTAAGTTGTAAAGTACTCGCGAAAGAAGTTATTATTTATGGTATGAAAGGAAATATGGTAGATTTTAAGTTGTGGAAAAAATAATTATTGTTGTGTAAATATCATTATCCTTTTGTTATAGGGTTTATAGATTGGTTCAGTCTTGGACATTCCACAAATGTTTGGGGGTTGCTACGGTGGATGCTACTCTTTCAAATTAACATATATTAAGAGACACGTTAATATCAATATGATGTTGTATGCTTTCTTCATAACATGACAAGCGAGGACACTTCATGGGAGTACGTGAAGTGAACCTTCATAGGAGATTGTTTCTGGACTGGCTCACTGAATAAAGTGAACGAAACCGAGCAACTTGATAATAGGGAAGAAAATAAATGTAGGCATGGTGAATACATAAGGTGGATCAAGTCCTTAATCGTTGATCATGTAGACCCCGCGATGGAAACTACATAATTAAGGTTGAGATGACATTGGTCCGTATTATTTGTATATCCTGCAATAACATCTCGTGAAAGAGGGGGTTGTTAGTGTCTGTGAGAGAACCGTGCATGAGATTGTCACACATCCTTTAAAAAAAAAAAGTTATTGCGCTGTCGGTAGTTCGACACTTTATTCTTGATTTAACGGCTAAATTATGATATTTCTTTGGAAGTGAAAAGTCAAAGAGTTCAAACCATACTGAAGTTAGAATAAAAAATGAGTCTATTAGGGATAAAAGGGCTAGTTTTTTCGGATTTTTACGGGGGAAACTACTAAAAAAAACTCCTAAATCTTTGCAATAATGCTATTTCCGTCCTAAACATTTTGCTTTTGTACCAATTTAGTCCATTTGGCTGATCGATGCTAACTTGGCATTGCCTACGTTGACGTGGCAAAATTTTAATTATATTTAATATATATATTTTTCTTTTTTCTCAATTTTCCTCTCTTTCCCCTTTCCTCCCCGGCCAGCGAGCTATAGCCGGAGCTCATCAGCCATTGGACAGGGAGGCTAAACCCTCGCCGATGGCCTTCACCTGGCCTCGCCCATCTCTGGGCTTGCCCAATCTCCCCAGGGCGAACTCAAAGGAGGCTTCAAAGTCAAAGTGCAAGCAATTCTCGAAATTTTCAGTTGAAGAAAGTTGAAGTACAATCCGATTGTACTTTATTGCTCGAGTATCTTGGGAAACCAGAGGATAGCCCATGGGCTGTTCGGCACCTCATAAGTGAATGCAAGTTGATGTTGGGCCAACTTCTAGGAGTCCAAGTGAAAGCTATCCCCGCAAGGCCAATGGCGTGGCCAATTGGTTTGCCAAGACACACAGAAGAAAAGCCCTACCGTCAAATTGGCTTGTCAATTTCCCCCAGCCACTTTGAGATTTAATTTGTTGCGAATCTTATTTTAGTAGCGACTGTAATTTCGAATTGGGATGAATGAAAAGCAACTTATTTTCGACCAAAAAAAAAATCTCCCTAGGGTGGTGGTGAAGGCGGGCATGTACTTTCCTGCCGCACATGAGGCAGCCTTTACTACGGCTGGCGATGCCCTGGTGAATTCGCTTCGCCCAGCCTAGGCAAGGGCTTCGTGGCCCTGGCCTAGCGGCTGACGAGCTGTGGCGATGTCACAAGCCACAGCTCACTGGCCATAGGTGGGAAGAGGGAAAGGAAAAAAAGGAAATAAAGAAAAAAATATTAAATATTATCAAAAATTTGGAACGTGAGCAATAGTTGATCAAATGGACTAAATTGACTATCTATTCAAGAAAAAAAGAAAGAAGACTACAACCTATGAAAAATGAAAGGGAAGATCATGTGCTAATTCTATCATGAATCTTTCAATTGTGCCAATAAAATTCTAAACATTTTCACGTTTTGTCAATTGAGTCAATCCAGTCAATTTTGATCGAAAATTACCGATATGGGCACCGACCATCTACGTTGGACTGCCGGCGTAGACATTGACATTTTGAAAACATATATATTTTTAATTGTTTCTTTACTTTTCTTCTCTTTACATTTTTTTTGGAACTGGGGTCGCGTAGGGTCACCGACACTAAGCGAGGGTCGTAACTCCCTTGCTGGCCAATAAGTGAGGGTTTACAGGCATTCTCTGTGGCTGGTGAGGGCTTAGGCGAGAACCACAATGCGTTGTGAGGACGTGATGCTCAGATCCGTGAGGGCATTTTGGTCCTCGCTTGCGACCTGCGAGAGCCAGTCGGCGACATTTGCCGTCCACACTCCAAAAAAAATAAAATAAAATGAAGGGAAACGAATACAGATGAAGTCTTTCTAACATCTCATATAGAGTGTAATAGTGAGCTTCAAAATGGGCAAAAAAAATTAGCCTCACGAGCATAGCACATTCTTCTGCGAGATCAGGTCCAGCTGCAGCATGTAAACCATGACTACTGTGTGCAGCATCCAAATTCTGCAGACAGCCATCAGACTATTTCATGTCATCCCATTATGTAAATATAGGATTCAGATACCTACATCACAGTTCACAAATCCGATTTTCGTCTCTAGCTGACTTTGACTCGCTGATGATGCTTCCCTTAGAGTATACATTGACTCATGCAAAATTTTTAGCGATTTAAGCAGCAACAACTTCGAAATCATGTAAAATCAAACATTCTTCATGGTAGTTTAAATGGCATGCGAATCTTTCATTGACTATTCAGAAAAGGTACAGGATAATCCAGAAGTAGACCTAAACATTGATCTATTATCCAAATATTGCCATTGTTACGACAGCAACGCTTCTTAATTTCCTTGGGTGCAGATTGCTTTATAGCTGAATTGCATCTAGCACATCCTAGGCATGCCTAAAAGTGATTTGCTTCATGGGAGTTCAGTCTGAAAAAACCAAAATCCATTTAACCTAGTAAATTTGCAAAAGGCCACTCTTTGCATTTTAGATACTTGAGATACATCAACAAATGGAGCCTTTTTGATTTTCCAATGCCTTGAAAAACAAACCCGACTGATATCCAGTACAGAACTCAAAGCTAATTCCGCCACCCATTACCAGAGTACTCATCAACCATATTGAACAGCAACAAGACAGCATGCTTTGGCTGACTTCCTCAAAAGCGAATTGAAGAACAACCAAAAACCCAATTCAATCGGCACAACCAAAGCTTATAATCATCCCAAACCTAACATTACCATCTACCAATGTACAAGGCACTAAAGTTTAGGCCGTCAAGATCGCACAAAATCAACTGAGAACAGATACGTACATCTTGGAGAGCTTGTTCGACGCACCACCGGTGACCTCGACGACGTGGAGGAGGGCGAGCTCGGCCTTCAGGTCCTTCAACTAGTTCCGCAGCTGTCGCAGACGAATCCAGAAACAGAGAGAGAGAGAGAGAGAGAGAGAGAGAGAGAGAGTGGGTGTCTACTTAGAACTCGTTCGAATCACATCGTAACGAAGCGGGATCGAAGACGCAGCAACCGCGACGGTACGGAGCTAGTTCCTCGGAAGGGCAAATCAGAACAAGCGGCTCGTTAAGGTCGTCGGACTGGCAAATCGAGAGCCGATGGTGAAGGCAGAGGTGGAGGCGGAGGCGGAGGAGGAGGAGGCGTGATTGCGAGTGAGAAAGCAGGGGAGAGACGAACATGATGGCTTGGAGGCTCGGGTGGGCGTCGGGTTCACGAGCAGGGAGCTCAGATCGTCGTCACGGCGGGCTCGGCCTCAAATCTGTGGGTCTAGGTCAGCTCAGGTGGCCAGAGGTGGCTGGGTGGCGGTGCTCGGTGGCGGCGGAGCCCAGGCGGAGGAGGTTCGTGGGCCGAAGCGACTCAGATGGTTGCGGCTCGCGAGGCCGGCTGGCGGTGAGGCGTGGCCGGCGACGGGGGTGGACGGAGACGAGAGGAGGGGGCGGAGAAGCGGAAGCGGAAGCGGAAGCGGACGCAGAGAGAGAGAGAGTGGGGATCGGGAAGGAAGAGAGGCAGCGAATGAGGCAGCGTTGAAAAGCACTTCGACCGAATCCAAGCCAGGGTTGAAATGGTTAGGAGGGGAAATGACGCGGGGAAGTACGACGAAATTTTTTTAAAGCGGCGCCTCTTTAGCGACGAAAATAACTTCGTCGCTAATTTAGGGACAAAAAAGTTGATTCGTGACGCTTAAAAGAACTTTATTTTTTATATTCTATTTTATTCGCAAATTTAGAGACGAAACTGTCTTTCGTCACTAAATTAGTGATATAAAAAATAACATATGCAAAAATATGAATTTTTGGTTGATTCGTGACGCTAAAAAGAACTTTATTTTTTATATTCTATTTTATTCGCAAATTTAGGGACGAAACTGTCTTTCGTCACTAAATTAGTGATATAAAAAATAACATATGCAAAAAATATGAATTTTTGGTTGATTCGTGACGCTAAAAAGAATTTTATTTTTTATATTCTATTTTATTCGCAAATTTAGGGACGAAACTGTCTTTCGTCACTAAATTAGTGATATAAAAAATAACATATGCAAAAAATATGAATTTTTGGCTAATTTAGCAACGAAAACGCGGATTCGTGGATAATTTAGCAACAAAATTCTATATTCGTCATTAAATTAGTGACGAAAAATGTTTTCGTCCCTAAAAAAATACTTATTCTTTTTCATATGCTATTTTGATATAGTCACTATATTATATGCTATTTTCATATATTTTTCAATTTCTTAATTTATTAAAATTTTATTTATTCTATTTATTATTAAATATTTTCTTTCTATGGAAGGATTTGGTTGGGTGTTCGCAAGAGCAGGGTACCTGGGTAAAGACCATTGTGTGATTCGTAGAAAGAATGAATCATGGTTGGCTACAAGACAAATTCACGAAATTAAATTAAGATTAATATCACAAAAAATCTCAAATTTGTACAGCAATAATAAATTTATCACTAGCTATTTTTTTTTACCACAAAAAATTATAAACTAATAAACTTTTGGTAAATAGATATGATTAACATGTCTTCTTACTTTTCTGCCTTGATATTAATTTTTTGAATTTATTAATTTAGTTGTAACTATCTAGTGTTTCCTTAATGCTATACACATGCGTCCAAAAACATTATTAGAGATATAATTTGCTATTTTAAGGAATTTGAAGGTGCAAAATATATAAGTTTGATTTGTTAGAACCGAAAGCTTTAGTACTGATGTTAAAATGTTTAAGATTGATTTGTTAGAACTGAAAGCTTTCTTTATATCTATTGATTATTTTAATTTTAGAATGGAATTCTTTTTTTCAACCAAAAAGATATTTAAGAGATAAACGACAGAAAGATGTTTTTTATCCACTTGCTATGAAATTGAATCTACAATCGATATTAATTTATTTCCTTATATCAAGAGCTTTTTTTATCGAATATATCAAAAGTTGAACATCAAGAAATTTCATGTTTTTCCCCTATTTATTCATTCTTTGTAAATACATGTCTAAATATAAGTATGTTCGACATTTTAATATGCTTTTAACAAATTAGTCTTTGCCATTTTGTGTCAATTTTTACATTATATTAGCGACAAAATGCTTTTGTGAAGAAATTCAACTTTAAGCATATTTTTTTTTATTTTTAATCCACTCTGTATGAAATTGAATCTACAATAAAAAATAATTCATTTCCTTATATCAAGAGCTTTTTTGTCAAATATATCAAGAGTTGAACACACACAAAAATCAAGTTGTTCCCCTATTACTCATTCTTTGTAAATACTTTAGTTGCTAAATAATTTTTTGTCTAATATAAATTAAATAAAAAGGAAAAAAATAAAAAAAATTAGTGATGAAAAAATGATTTCATGGCTGATTTACAGAAAAATTTAATAAATTTGCGAGGAAAGGTTAAATTCTTTGCAAAATTTAGCCTTTTGTCGCAAATTTTGCGACAAATTACACCCTCCATCCCAAATTGCCGATATAAATCAAATAAAAAATAAAAAATAAAAAAAAAATTAATTAGAGACAAAACAATGATTTCATCTCTAATTTCCTGAAAAATTAAATAAATTTGTGACGAAAGTTCTTTCGTCGGCGAATTTAGTTGCTAAATCATTTTTTCGTCGCTAATTTCATGAAAAAATTAAATAAATTTGTGACGAAAGGTCTTTCGTTGGCGAATTTCGTCGCTAAATTGCAAGCGCAGAATTTGTGACGAAAGTGTCTTTCGTCGCTAAATTCTTTCCCTTTTATTTTTATTTCAATCAAATTATAGACGAAATTGATTATTCCTTGCTAATTTTAATGATTTTTTATTTATTATGGTAATTTAGCGACCAAAATACACTTTCGTAGCTAAATTGCAAGGGGAATTTGCGACGAAATAGACTTTCGTCGCTAATTTTTTTATCTTTTTTATTTGTTTTATCAAATTAATGACGAAAGTGATGATTCGTCGCTAAATTTAATAATTTTTTATATATTACGGTAATTTAGGGATGAAAACAGTGTTTTGTCGCTAAATTTTATTAAATGTCACTATTTTGCGACAAAATCATCAATTCATCGCAAATTGCGACGAAAACCAGTTTTCGTCACAAAATTTTAAATAAAAATGAAAAATTTAGCGACGAAACCATTTTTGTCTCTAAATTTCAAATAATAAAAAATATTTAGCAATGAAAAAGTGATTTCGTCGCTAAATTTTCTTTAAAAAATAAGTTAATTGTCAATATTTTGCGACTAATTCAACAATTGTTTGTTAAATTTGCGACGAAATAAACTTTTCGTCGCAAATTTTGTGGCAAATTTGCCACAGATATTTTTTTGTCTCTTTCATCGCTAATTTCGTAGCTAATTAGCTACGAAAATTTTTTTCGTCGCTAAATTCGTGGCTAATTAGCAATGAAACTATTTGGTCGTTCTTTTCGTCACTGTTAGTGACAAAGTGATTTTTTCGTAGTAAATTTTTGTACCTAAATCTGTGTGTTTTTTGTAGTGATGCATTATTTTGTCGCTAAATTAATTTAATTTAAAATAACGATTTTGTGACTAAAAAGTGAATTCGTCGCAAAATTTGCGACGCATACCCTATTTCGTTCGCAAAATTTGAGAATTTTAAAATAAAAAATAAGTATTTAGTAACGAATATGATATTTTGTCGCTATATTAATTTAATTTAAAATAATGATTTTGCGACAAAAAATATAATTCGTCACTTAATTTGCAACAAATACGTTATTTTGTTGCAAAATTAAAGGAATATAAAATAAAAATAAATATTTAGCGACGAATTAGTTATTTTGTCACTAAATTAATTTAATTTAAAATAATGATTTTGCGACGAATTCCTCATTTCGTAGCAAAATTTGAGAAATTTCAAATAAAAATAAATATTTAGCGACAGATTCATTATTTCATCGCTAAATTAATTTAATTTAAAATAATGAGTTTGCGACGAAATACGAAATTCGTTGCGAAATTAGAGAAATTATCAAATAAAAATAATTATTTAGCGGCAAATTATTTATTTCATTGCTAAATTATTTTAATAGAAATATGATTTAGCGATGAATATTGGATTTCGTCGCAAAATTTAAGAAATTTCAATTAAAAAAAATATTTAGTGAAGAATTATTGATTTCATCTCGAAATTAATTTAATAAAAATAAAGATTTAGCGAAATTTGCTACGAACTTGTCTTTTCGTTGCTAATTTCGTAGCTAATTTTCTACGAAAGTGTTTTCGTCGCTAATTGTGTTACACCCCGCTCACCTTACAAGTGCGCTCATTCGCTCATGCCGTAAATTCAGTCCCAGGATACCCTTCTTTACGGCGATAAATAAAAGCGACTCACATGCGGAAGAGTAAAAGAAAATAAATACATAACTCCATGCAAGGTAATTCAAAACAAAACAAAGAATGAGACACGAGACAAAGAAAAGGGTGATTTACATATCAAGATGATGAGTTTATACAAATGAGGCAAGGGACTAGCTAATACCACTAGCTAAGGTCGAGGAAGACAAAAGGGCGAACAAAAGACAACCATTAAACCCTACCAAAAAGATTGTCATCACCAAAATACAACTCCAATGGTCCTGTGATCTCGAGCCCACTAAGTGGTACTAGTATCTTCGGCTCGACTCATGTCTTCTGCAGGATCGTAATCCGAGAAAATTTCTGATCGTACTTCTATGGTGTCATCTTCCATCTCATCCTCCGAGTTAGAAATCTCGATCACCTCGATACTCTCCTCTCTAGCCGAGGTCTCCTCTGGAATATTTCTTGAGCCTACCACGGAACCATCTACCTCGATCTCATCTCAAGAAGGATGGCACCACGATGAAACTACACGTCTTGGAACCTCATGAGCCTTTAATGGACTAGTGGTAACTTCCCCAGCTCTCCTGAAGCAGGCCTTAAAACGATGTGGCTTCCAATCTTCCTCCCTCTCATCAACCCATACTACCGTACTCTTCATAATGTAAACTGTACCTCGCCTATCTAGAAATTCCTCAAAATAAGCTGTCATGTCCTTGGGATCTCCTAGGCGCGTAGGCAACATATTCAAAGTTTGGGATCTGTAAAGAAAAGGATCCCACGAAGGAGTGAGACTTACGTCTCAGCAAGCTATCCTAATCCTAAATTAGACCATTAGTCCCACCAAATAAAATAGTCATAGCAACAAACAACAGTGGCATAAAGGCATATAATATTTACACGAGAGCGTCACATCATACGACTTGTAAAGAGATGACATATAAAACAAATATAGAAAGAAAGTGACTCAAGCTTTCGTACTAGCCAAGAACCACATTAGCACCACATGAATTAATAACCAATAAAATTCTCAATCCATGACTCAATGGATTAGTCCGTGTTCAACGCATTAGACTACTAAGACAAATAAACCCGCGTTAAGACACATTAGGTTTACGAGCTTATTTCCAAACTCATGCTAGCATGTACAAATTCTTATCCCGCGTAAAGACGCCTCAGGATAGCATTCAAGCCACAACCTCGCGTTAAAACGCCTCAGAATATACTCACGATGTGATCCCGCGTTAAGATGCCTTAGGATATCATGTACCTCAACGAACATCTCAAGTCAAGAATTATCTCCACAATCATTTAATCACATTCTCACCACGAGAAACTTCAGAAAGCCGATCATAAACCATTTGCTTACAAAATGATCGTACTTTATCGCCAAACATAACTCGAGAGTCACATACCCTATTGCCACATAATCAAGTAAGACATACCAACAAGCACATCACCAAGTCAGTTAAAAGAACCACAATTTTAATAACAAGCAAGCGCTCTTGGCCCACTCCTCAACAATTTTAGTCAATTCCCATTCAACCAATCATAACAAAATCGTCAACTCATCGATTCGGCAATAAAACCATCCAGTTGCGTCCAAATGTTCTAATATAGGTTTACGGTCGCTTACCTTTGTTCCAATTAGCAAATTTCCACTGAAAGTCCCTTGTCAAAGCCTGCTTCAATCCCAAACACTGCTGTCCAAAAATAGGGCAGCAAGATACTTCAGCGACAAATCATCGTTTCAATCCATTTATCTTTTCTACCTTCAATTCCACCCATCGTACACCTTAATAACACCCTAAACGACATTCTAGTGTACCTTAACACCATATTTAGAGCATGATGATGCTAAGAACAGCCCCCAACAGAACCAGTTTGCACAAATCCACAACATAGTAGAACCGGTTATGCTTCCTCATGCATTAAATAGCCCATGCAATACCTTAAGCTCCAATTTATCACAAATTCCTCTTGTTAAAACCTCAATTAACATGTTATATAGTCTCACAATGAAATTCATAGCTAAATAGCACTCCTAAGACCTCCGAACAGCTCACTTCATCCTAGACCAACCGGCGGTTGGATTCTGCTCTTAAAAACCACCACGATTCAACCATCAAAACCTAATCGAAACTTAACTAAAACATCGACCCTAGCTTAGTGAACCTAGTACTACATGTCATGTAACTTCCATAAAAAAATTTGAGCTATTTGAAGTCTCTAAGAGGGTGAACCATAGCCCTCTCTCAGTTAGCTCAAAATCCTTTAGGTTTTCTTCCAAAAATTCCTATAAATTTACCATACCTCCAAAAATCATAAAACCAATTGGAGCTTGTCAAGGACAGGTTAAACTAACCTGTGATGATCGGCGGCCGGCCAAACGGTCACTGGAGGTGGCGCTTGTATGGACCGAATGGAGCGGCAGAAGCTAGTCGAAACAGAGTAGTTTCTGTTCTTGAGGAAAAACTCAAAATGAAGGGAAGGGGAGGGGTTGGGCCACGAAATTTTGAGGGAGATAGCAGATGGAATGAGGCTTCATTCAACCATGGTCAAAGTTCTTGAAGATTAGGTTAGTGGAAAATTAATGACCATCACCCATATAATGACACTTGTCCTTAGTCAATAATATCAAGGCTCAAATTACTTTCTTGCCCCCTTAATTTTCGGCGGCCTCCATGGGGAAGAAGGAAATGTTAAACGACTAATATGCCCTTCCCAAATCAATTAGGCAAGGTTAACTCTCCAGGGGAAAAATGGTCTTTTCACACCTTTTGTCCGAAATTTCATTTTCCTGATATTTTTCACCCTCGATAAGGCGGCGTCCAATCCATATCAAATGTTGGAATCCCTCATTTTCAATTTCAAATTTCAAGATCCTATCTCATGATCGATTTTCCGTCGATCGAAATTCTAGTTTGTCTCGAATTAACGGATGTCTCTTGCGGACGTTACGTGTATCAACTTTGTGATTCTCATCACACTTAGGATAACTCAAACTATGTCAATTTTGATTGTCATGTAATTGCGAGGGTCTATCGCTAGCTCTGACAGTATTATCATTATTTTTTACCTCACGATTTTCAATTAATGAGTGCTTTATGCAAAACATATGGTGATGATGTGTGGATCTACAGTTAGAAATAATTGACAGTATTGTCGGATTGTCAGGGAAGCATTTCTCTCAATTTCTCAGGAGAATTTCTCGTCCGTTTAAGTCTTCTCTTTCGGTTTCCTGTTCCCCCTTAGACTCCCCTAAGAGGTTATGACTCCCTATTTGTGGGATTAGACATTCTATATAATCAGTCTCAAAAACGTAATCTGAATTTCACCCCTAAAAAAAAAACCCTGTGAGTAACCCCCTAATCTCTCTAACCAATTAACAAATTGATTTTACTTCGGTGGATTATGGGGGAAACTAGGTGTGATTTTGCTTCTGAAGAATGAAGACTCATTCTTACAAATTCTACTAAAACTGAAGGGCATATCTCGGCAATTTTGAAGAAGAATCGGGCTCGTTCGGTCCCCATCATCTGCTTCAGGTCCGTTTTGGGCGTTAGTTTCTTTGACCAGGCCAGATGGGCATAGCTTCAGTTGAACGAGGCCCGTTTGGACTTGGTTTTGTCAATCACACCAAAATAAATAGGAATAATATCACGAAAAATCTTAAACTAATACATTTATGACAGATTTACTCTAAACTATTTTTTTCATCACAAAACTAGTATAACTTGACAAATTTATCTCAAACTATTTTTTTTACTACAAAAAAATCCCAAACTGGTACACTTGTAACAAATTTACTCCAAACTGACACACTTGTGATAAATCAACCCTCTTTTATTTTCCATTAAATTGGGTTAATGCCACAAAAATTTTCAAACTAATACATATGTCAAAAAAGAGAGGGTAAAAACCCGTAACAGGTATACCCGCCGGTTGCTAGTGTTATCAAATTCAGTAGTTTGGTGGTAAAAATTAATCAAAATTAATGGAAAGTAAATTTGTCATAGGTGTGTTAGTTTGGGGTAAATTTATCACATGTATATCAGTTTGAGGCTTTTTATAGTAGAAATGTCACGCCTCGCGCCCCATCGCGAGCACGCAATCATCTCTGCAAGCAAAACAACAACAATCTCTCGGCGGTCCCAAGGATCCACTTATATATAAAGGAAGATCGAGAGATGAAATAATTTACATTAAGCACACGGAAGCGTTTCCCAACAACTCCCCGTACAACATAAATATATATATATATATATATATATATATCCCAAGACTAAGCAAGACTGGATAGCATCAAAAGGTCGTATATCAACATCAACTGGTCACATCTACTACAGACCGCTATACACCAAGGCGACGGGTAAACATGTCAAAAGATGTCCACAAAATCCACTAGGGAAAGGGGATCAGGTCGCTAGTCAAAAAGTCAGGTCATCATTCGAAGTCGCCTAGGAAGAACTGCTGGAATCTCCGGTGTCCTCGCTCTCCTCTGACGGCTCGTACTCGGAGAAAGTCTCTGATGGAACCTCCACAGAGTCTTCCATGGTCGCTTCCTGCGACTGCTCAGTCTGGTCTCCCTCCACGGTCGCCTCCTGGTCCAGCTCGGATGGATCTCTCTCGGACGGCTCCACCACGATGACCTCGTCCTCTAACGGTGGCACGGGAAACTCAGCTGTCGGCGTCCGCTCCAGGCCGTTCCTCGTGTCACGCCCTGCGCCCCATCGCGAGCACGCAATCATCCCTGCAAGCAAAACAACAACAACCTCTCGGCGGTCCCAAGGATCCACTTATATATAAAGGAAGATCGAGAGATGAAATAATTTACATTAAGCACACGGAAGCGTTTCCCAACAACTCCCCATACAATATAAATATATATATATCCCAAGACTAAGCAGGACTGGATAGCATCAAAAGGTCGTACATCAACATCAATTGGTCGCATCTACTATAGACCGCTATACACCAAGGCGATGGGTAAACATGTCAAAAGATGTCCACAAAATCCACTAGGGAAAGGGGATCAGGTCGCCAGTCAAAAAGTCAGGTCATCATCCGAAGTCGCCTAGGAAGAACTGCTGGAATCTCCGGTGTCCTCGCTCTCCTTTGACGGCTCGTACTCGGAGAAAGTCTCTGATGGAACCTCCACAGAGTCTTCCATGGTCGCTTCCTGCGACTGCTCAGCCTGGTCTCCCTCCACGGTCGCCTCCTGGTCCAGCTCGGATGGATCTCTCTCGGACGGCTCCACCACGATGACCTCGTCCTCTGACGGTGGCACGGGAAACTCAGCTGTCGGCGTCCGCTCCGGGCCGTTCCTCGAACCAACCACTGAGCCCTCGGGAAACTCTTGATTTGCTATCGTTTGACACCAAGAAGGTATGACACCCTTTGGAACCTCATGGGGCTTCAGCGGCCCGACCTTCCTATCCCCGTCATATCTAAACCAAGCCTCAAACCGATGAGGCTTCCAGTCTGGTTTGCCCTCATCTACCCAAACTACTGTACATTTCCTTTTATACACACACACACACATATATATATATATATATATTACCCTACCTATCGGGGAACTCATCGTAATACGCCGTCATCTCCCGTGGGTCCCCGAATCTGATAGGCCACATTGCTATTGCCTAGGATCTGCAAAGTAGAATTTCCCCAAAAGGGGTGAGATACACATCTCAGTAAGAAAAACCTAACCCTAGGTCAAGTTGACCGTCCACTCAGGCAGTCAAGTCACTCAACCTATCCAACTCATGAACTCACGCGGACATGACAATCATAATTCAATAAACAATAATGCATAGAAGACATGCATGCATTTATATTCTCATGTCACACACAGTTGCATGTATATGCTCGGCCTGTCACTTCACCACACCAATCAACCTCTGTCTGCCTCATTCTCTAGCCCGCGATTAGATGGCATCAGCCTCGGCCCGCGTAAACGCATCAGGCCCCGGATCAATTTCCAGGTAGAGTCCATGAGCTCGTATTCTGTCCCGCGATTATATCGCATCAGGACTATGGCTATCTCAACCCCGCGACTCCGTCGCATCAGGGCGCCACCTTTTCATAATCCACCCCGCGACCTCGTCGCATCAGGGTCTCAACCTCCGCCCTGCGTCTCATACGCCTCAGGGCCATGCCATGCAATGCCACAATCATGTCTCATGCCACATCATGTCAATTAACTTGATTTTTTTCTTTTTTTTCAAAAAAATCCAATTTCATAACCAAAGGCCAATGCGCATGATAATATGTTTAATAAATTTCGTGGCAAGCAATACAATTCAAATGGTACTCAGGCACTCAGACAATTCAAGCATAGGCTAGGTCAAACAACCATTCTATAACGTCCAAGGACGCATCAAGCTATTACATACGAGGGTTTTCTCATAAATCGTTCCGTTCGGCCATCGACTTACCCAATCGAGTCCAATCCCCCTAGTCTCGGTTTAGGAAATTCCTTACCTTCGCTTAATAACGCAAATTACTCCTCCTTGCACCTCCTAAGGTTCGGCCAACTCAAGTCCAAGGTCAATCCGTCGCGCAACTTAGGATAATCAATCGATTTTGTCAAATTTCAAGTTCAATCCCTCCATTCATCCATCCAAATCATCCATTAGATACTCCTCATCATCACAACACATCATACACACCAAATTACAACACAGTCCCAGCCTATTCAGCCCTCCACAGTACTGGTTTGGCCCAGCATTGAACCGGTTCCATTCGGTTCTGTTCATGCCGGGTCCAACCTGCCTTAATCTATCTCAAATCCATCAAATATACACCATTCTACCTCTTATAATGTCTACCTAAGAGTTTGAAAGTCTCACCGTGAGTTTCAAGTCGCGTGGTTGCCGGAAAGTCGTCGGAAGTGGCCGGAGCACTCACACACAGAATACCGGCAGATTCTGGGCATAATGTACAAGGTTGGTTCATGGTCAAAAACTTATCAAATAAATCCCAAAGTTTTACCACATAACCATCTATATGTCTACTTGATCTCCACAAAAGTTGAGCCAAAGATTCCAAGTTTTCGGCTGTCTAAAGGGTTCAGAACCGAACCTACCTCAAACTGGAACAGATTCCGTCGACCTGTGGAAGAATGCTTGTCCTGAATTCCTCAGAGCTCCAAATGACCTGATTCCAGTTGGACGACATCGGCAAGACGTGGGGCTACGTCTGGGTAGTCGGCCGGCAGCAGGGGACGGCCGGACGTGGTGGTCGTACGGACCGAATGACGGCGTCCGGCGGGGTCGGGTGAAACAGAAACTGGAGAAGAAGAAGAAGAAGAAGAAGAAGAAGCTTGGTCTGGTCTTTGGGGGAACAAAAATGGCCGAATGGGGGGTTTGAGGAGAGAGAGAGAGCTGTTTATTATCCCAAAAAATTTAAATTAATTGAGGTAATTGGTAAGTGGGCATTAATTGGTGAAATGATCTACTACTCTTGGATTCTTGATACTTGTCCATTGTTCTTCTCAAGGGCATCCAATGGCCATCAATTGCTCTTCAATTTGCAGCAGCTTGGGGGAGGATAAATGTCCATTTTGCCCTTCCTTCAATTATAAAGACAAAGTCCTAAGCTTGAGGGGCATTATGGTCTTTTTACCTCCGATGTTCGGAACGTCGTTTTTCTCGTTTCTGACTTCTTCGATAGGGCGATGACTAATCCAATTGATGTTGAAATTCTTGATTTTCCTTTTTCAAACTTTTCAGGAGTCAATTCTGATCGTTCCTTCTACCAGACTTGATTCCAGCCTATTCCGAACCAACGAGCGGCTTCTGTAGACTATACGCGTATCGACCCCGTGATTCTCATCACGTTTAGAGCTCGTCAATTCATGGCGGCCTTGGTTGTCATGTAATCGCGAGGGCTTATCGCTAGTCCCTGTGGTCTCGATCGTCACAGTCCGATTTTGGATAATTTTGCAAATCGTACGTTGGTTAAGCGGCATCACCCGCTCTCCAACCGCACGACGCTCGCATGGTAATCCTTAATCGTTCTTAGATCGGCCTTTTTACGGTCCTAAATATCCCCTCGACAATCCTTATGGTCAAAGCGCCATTTCCTATTCGAGTCGCCTAGGTCCACGTATCTCGTCTTGCGTTAGCCTTTCCCCTTTGGTCAGTCTACTCAAATTGATCAGATTTGAGTGGAATACAACTGAAATACATCGCTTGATATAAATAAACTTCTCATTACAGAGTCTGAAGTTGATTGAAAATCAGAATGTCACACCTCAAACCAACCATTGAGCCCTCGGGAAACTCCTGGTCTGCTATCGTCTGACACCAAGGAGGTATGACACCCTCTGGAACCTCATGGGGCTTCAGCGGCCCGACCTTCCTATCCCCATCCTGTCTAAACCAAGCCTCAAATCGATGAAGCTTCCAGTCAGGTTTGCCCTCATCTACCCAAATTATTGTACATTTCCTTATATATATATTACCTGCCTATCGGGGAACTCATCGTAATACGCCGTCATCTCCCGCGGGTCCCCGAATCTGATAGGCCACATTGCTATTGCCTAGGATCTGTAAAGTAGAATTTCCCCAAAAGGGGTGAGATACACATCTCAGTAAGAAAAACCTAACCCTAGGTTAGGTTGACCGTCCACTCAGGCAGTCAAGTCACTCAACCTATCCAACTCATGAACTCACGCGGACATGACAGTCATAATTCAATAAACAATAATGCATAGAAGACATGCATGCATTTATATTCTCATGTCACACACAGTTGCATGTATATGGTCGGCCTGTCACTTCACCACACCAATCAACCTCTGTCTACCTCATTCTCTAGCCCGCGATTAGATCGCATCAGCCTCGGCCCGCGTAAACGCATCAGGCCCCGGTTCAATTTCCAGGTAGAGTCTATGAGCTCGTATTCTGTCCCGCGATTATATCGCGTCATGACTATGGCTATCTCAACCCCGCGACTCCGTCGCATCAGGGCGCCACCTTTTCATAATCCACCCCGCGACCTCGTCGCATCGGGGTCTCAACCTCCGCCCCGCGTCTCATACGCCTCAGGGCCATGCCATGCAATGCCACAATCATGTCTCATGCCACATCATGTCAATTAACTTTATTTTTAAAAATCAAATTTCATAACCAAAGGCCAATGTGCATGATAATATGCTAAAATTTCGTGGCAAGCAATACAATTCAAATGGTACTCAGGCACTCAGACAATTCAAGCATAAGCTAGGTCAAACAACCATTCTATAACATCCAAGGACGCATCAAGCTATTACATGCGAGGGTTTTCTCATAAATCGTTCCGTTCGGCCCTCGACTTACCCAATCGAGTCCAACCCCCCTAGCCTTAGTTTAGGAAATTCCTTACCTTCGCTTAATAACGCAAATTACTTCTCCTTGCACCTCCTAAGGTTCGGCCAACTCAAGTCCAAGGTCAATCCGTCGCGCAACCTAGGATAATTAATCGATTTTGTCAAATTTCAAGTTCAATCCCTCCATTCATCCATCCAAATCATTCATTAGATACTCCTCATCATCACAACACATCATACACACCAAATTACAACACAGTCCCAGCCTATTCAGCCCTCCACAGAACTGGTTTGGCCCAGCATTGAACCAGTTCCATTCGATTCTGTTCATGCCGGGTCCAACCGACCTTAATCTATCTCAAATCCATCAAATATACACCATTCTACCTCTTATAATGTCTACCTAAGAGTTTGGAAGTCTCACCGTGAGTTTCAAGTCGCGTGGTTGCCGGAAAGTCGTCGGAAGTCGCCGGAGCACTCACACACAGAATACCGATAGATTCTGGGCATAATGTACAAGGGTGGTTTATGGTCAAAAACTTATCAAATAAATCCCAAATTTTTACCACAGAACCATCTATATGTCTACTTGATCTCCACAAAAGTTGAGCCAAAGATTCTAAGTTTTCGGCTGTCTAAAGGGTTCAGAACCGAACCTACCTCAAACTGGAACAGATTCTGTCGACCTGTGGAAGAATGCTTGCCCCGAATTCCTCAGAGCTCCAAATGACCTGATTCCAGTTAGAGGACGTCGGCAAGACGTGGGACTACGTCTAGATAGTCGGCCGGCAGCAGGGGATGACCGGAGGTGGCGGTTGTACGGACCGAACGGCGGCGTCCGGAGGGGTCGGGTGAAGCAGAAACTGGAGAAGAAGAAGAAGAAGAAGAAGAAGAAGCTTGGTCTGGTATTTGGGGGAACAAAAATGGCTGAATGGGGGGTTTGAGGAGAGAGAGAGAGCTGTTTATTATCCCAAAAAAATTTAAATTAATTGAGGTGATTGGTAGGTGGGCATTAATTGGTGAAATGATCTACTACCCTTGGATGCTTGACACTTGTCCATTGTTCTTCTCAAGGGCATCCAATGGCCATCAATTGCTCTTCAATTTGCAGCAGCTTGGGGGAGGAGAAATGTCTATTTTGCCCTTCCTTCAATTATAAAGATAAAGTCCTAAGCTTGAGGGGCATTATGGTCTTTTTACCTCCGATGTTCGGAACGTCGTTTTTCTCGTTTCTGACTTCTTCGATAGAGTGACGACCAATCCAATTGACGTTGGAATTCTTGATTTTCCTTTTTCAAACTTTTCAAGACTCAACTCTGATCGTTCCTTCTACTAGACGTGATTCCAGCCTATTCCGAACCGATGGGCGGCTTCTGCAGACTATACGCGTATCGACCCCGTGATTCTCATCACGTTTAGAGCTCGTCAATTCATGGCGGCCTTGGTTGTCATGTAATCGCAAGGGCCTATCGCTAGTCCCTGTGGTCTCGATCGTCACAATCCGATTTAGGATAATTTTGCAAATCGTACGTTGGTTAAGCGGCATCACCCGCGCTCCAACCGCACGACGCTCGCATGGTTATCCTTAATCATTCTTAGATCGGCCTTTTTGCGGTCCTAAATATCCCATCGACAATCCTAATGGTCAAAGCGCCATTTCCTATTCGAGTCGCCTAGGTCCACGTATCTCGTCTTGCGTTAGCCTTTCCCCTTTGGTCAGTCTACTCAAATTGATCAGATTTGAGTGGAATACAACTGAAATACATCGCTTGATATAAATAAACTTCTCATTACAGAGTCTGAAGTTGATTGAAAATCAGAATGTCACAAGAAAATAGCTTGAGGTAAATTCATCATATGTGTACCAAGTTGGGGTTTTCGTGGTATGACCCAAATAAATAATCATAAATGAAAAAAAAAGAAAAGGAAAAGTTTCAAATAAGGGCCTGAAGTGTCTTCATTTTCTTAAATAAGGGTGTGAAGTGAACCTTCTTTCAAATAAGAGCTTGAAGTACCATCATTGTTTCAAAAATGGCATGACCAAGGGTATTTTCATCATTTATCCTTTTTTTATTTAGCGAAGATCAAATAACAATTGGTAATCGAACACTAGTTAGCAACTCAGGGTGCATTTGTTTCGCGAAAAAATAGATAATTGAGAAAAGATTCTTTAAAATGATCGCTTATATTGCATAAAAAAAGGAACGGGCGAAATGTATTTTTATTGACCAAGAAAATGTTCAAAACATAAATTATTGTCGATAACAAAAATATTTTTAATTAATATTTCAAGTTAGACAAGTAATTACTTTTTGAACAATGTTTTCCAAATCGTTCACTTTTTATAAAGTAAATGGAGCCTTAATTGGAAAAACATTGGCAGGTCATTCAAATAAAAGTTGGCAATTTAACAAATGAAGTGGCAAATTTAAATGTCTACTTAAAAAAGAAAATAAAAATTTATAGAGTGTAAGATCTGTCGGAGATAAGATAAGTTGGTAATTAAAAAAGCCCATATAAAAGTTAGTAATTAACATAAAAGAGTACTCAATGCAACTAGTTGTTAACTCAATAAAAAGAAAAAGTTGATAATTACTTTAACCAGGTTTTGTCGTTTCTAAGAGGAGTTGGTGAATGTAACACATTGATGAGCTAAAGCAATTTGGTAACCTAAGGGGAGAAAAGCTAATAACTCACATGAATAAATATTGGTAAATTTTTAGATAAATTGCTAGATTAAATGCGCTTATAATAAAGACAAATAATAAGCTGCGGACAACAAAATGTAATGAATTTAAAAGAATCAAATAACTTTGTCAAGTAACTCAAATCAATGTTGATAGCCTAAAATTAGTTGGTAGTTTAATTGGATAGAAGTTGATAAGTCACTAAAAAAATAGATTGGTAAATTCACACGACACTTAATAAATTTAAGGCGTTGATAAAAAAAAAAGACAAATGAAAGTTGATAAAAGATTTTTTAAAAAATGGTATTTTGCATATTTCCAAAAGGAATTGGAACTGTAACATATTAATTAGGGTGTATTTGGTTGGGGCAAAACCCCATGAAAAAGGAAAATACTTTTTGGGAAATCCTTTTGGAAAAATAATTACCTGACAGTTTGATAGTATTGTAAGTCATTTTTTACCATAGATCCATACATCATCACTGCGTGTTTTGCATAAAGTACTCATTAATTGAAATATCGTGAGATAAAAAATAATGAGAGTATTATCAGATTATCATATTAGCTATTTTCAATCCTTTTATTGATATGTGACAGAAAATATTTTCTGACTCTCTTTCCTTTCCTCATTTTGAACCTCGGCCTTCACTCTAAGGATGTGCCGCAGTAATGTTTTACATGTTGACTAGGTAGTAGAATAGTCCAATAAGTATGGAGGACCTCCCAAACACATTGTCCGAGGTCTCAAGCACTAATGATATCAAGTGTTTGCTACAAGTCCTCTTTATTCTCATTCTCATAGAGCACGCGATAAACTTCTGCATAAGAAACCCAGCAAAGGTCGCATGGGGTCTAGCTGAAATTAAAACAGTAAATACACGATATTAACTATATTAATTAACCCGAAATATTTCAACTTAGACTAAGCTCATTCATATCGACCTAAATCGAAGCCACAATCTCTTAGATAAATACTTATGCAACGGGATAAGAAACTTTCGAGGCAAGTCCACAAAGACCACCTTCAACCCCAGCATCCCTCTGAATTCTCATGTACCCGCTCTCGCCCCACGAAACGTCCCAAGAGTTCCTTATCAACCAGTAATTGGTCCCGTCCGTCTCCGCCCCATACCCGACCACGGTCACCGCGTGGTTCAGATTGGAGTCGCACGGGCCGTTGAAGACCCCACCATTGTAGTGCTGGAACTCGTACCTGCTCGCGTCGAGCGCCACCGACACCGGCTGCTGTGCCACGGCTGCCAGCTTGTTGTCCTCTCTCGGGTTGACATCCCTGTAGTATGATATCGTGGCCGCGGCGATGGATGAGGCCTACTCGTCGCAGGTTCCGTCGGTCCCAACGTATGGGTAGTCCGACGTGGAGCTGATACCTTGGTGGTCAATGATGTACTGGAAGCCGTTGTCCATCCAGCCGCCTTGGCAGCCCCTGTTGCCGCCGTTGGTGGCGCAGTCTATGAGTTGCTGCTCGGACAAGTTCGGTAGCATGCCGGAGGTGATCTGTGTGATCACTTCCACTGCCGTCACCACGAGAACGACCAGCATGATGCTGTCATGTAATGATATAACTGGATCAAGAAAACTTCTAGCCGAAGCTCACATAGTTCGCAGTAAATTTCTTACCAAATTGGCCTTGGTATTTTACAGGGTTGACTGCACCTTTTTTGACCCAATCGACGCTCTCCGGAATGCTATTCAGACCTTGGTCCTGAAAAGAATGGAGTTGGGAGGAGTTCCTGCTTGTTGATAATGGCAATTTGTATCCGGTATATGCTGCCACAAATTCCTCGTTGGTTAAATCAGAGTACTTGTTCAATCCGAGCTTGTAAGGCCGGTCGGCCGTGCGGTTGAACTCCTCGACGGGCCGAAGGTTTTCCTAGAAAATCTTCAGACGCTTCGCCTTCTCGGCGACTTCTCTGTAGTCGCGCCCGTGCCGAGTCATCCACTCCTCGAACTTTTTAGTTCCGGATGGAATGTCGTAGTCATTGGACGCCGCGGCGTCCGGTGCGCATGCACATGCACACAAGACAAGGATCAAGCATATGGAGAAATTTTTTGCAAGTTTGGAAGCCATTTTTTAATGAAGAGAGAAATATGTTTTGTGCAATGGAGAACGAACGAATGCATTAAGAGTATTTATAGAAGGGAAAATTATATAAATGGTCCCTGAAATTTATATAATTACCAAAATTTTAGAGATGACATTACATACTAAGCCAAATTTCATGGTTCATACGTGTAAATATCCATTTATAGAAGTGAATATGAAAAGGACTCATTGGAACAACTTGGCCGCAAGGAAATTTGGTGATGTCCATTGTCAATGTTTTTTGTTTGCTCTACGAGTGCATGCTGCACATGTTGTCCAAAAGAAAGGATAATGCAATCTAAACTGTAGATTCACACATCATCATCGCGTGTTTTTGCATAAAAATTCATTAATTGAGAGATCGTATGGTCAGAAATAACCGACAGTTTTGTCAGATTATCATACTAGAATGGCCTTTGTCCAAAAGCTAAACAGATAAGAAAGGTACGTTAATGGTTCCTTGATCTTTCTCTGGCTTCAATCACTATGTTATGTAGCTTGGCATGTACTAGGTAAATTCTGAAAATGCCTCAAATTATATTCTACTTCCCTTCGGGCACTTTCCAACAATTTCAATGCCTTTATAGAACTTGATTGATTAAAAACAAGCAAAAGTAACGTGTGTGTAAAGAAGCGAGATGATTGTGTGCGTGTGTGTAAGGAAAAGGATAGTAAGCAATGATTAATATTGATAAAAAGCTTTTCGTATGTCAATAAACATTTATCTAACGAAAAACTGTCGGATATTGACAATTAGTTTTGCGCATGGTTATTTTTTTTTTCTGCTTATTCTAAACTTTAATAGCATTTTAAATTTCCATAGAAAAGTCATTAAGTGTTATTATTATTATTATTATTGCTTAAAATGAGCGGAAACACACAGTGCATCCGCAGTTGATAGATGCTCATCGCGTTCCATGTGCATGGTGCTATCAATTAATGGTTCGTGTTTTACTTCAATCCTGATTCATTGAAAGTTCACCAAACAAATTCTTAACTGATGGGTTTCAGACGTAGACATCGCATCTACGTATGTCTGGTCAAGTTTCTACTTTGTTTGTTTCGTTCAATCTTCTCAAAAGACAATGCATGGATTTTTGTTACCAAAACCTCGTAAACGCTAGTCGATCCCGATATTTATTTCACTTAGTCTAGTGATAAAGATAGGCAGCCGTCCAGCATGGGCAATAATTGTTCCGTGTGTCAATATCCATGATTAACATCATCTGGAAGCGAGTCAATATCGAAACCTTTCGCTAATTTCCAAGCTTCCAATGCGCGGAATCTCTTCCCTTTCACTTCCTTCCATAGGTTGTGGAACTCTTTCTTTTCTTCTCGACCATATGAACACAATTTCGTCCGGACTCGAATTCAGCACAGAGATACATTATGTGAAAATTACCAAAAAGCCATAACTTTATTGTACTTGTGTTAACTCAATTCTAAAAATCGTGCCAATTTAGCGTTAAACATTTTCGCTTTTCAAGCCATTTCTCACCGGAAGTTGCTGAAGGGGACGCCGGTTATTTTATATGGCATGATTAGTGCTAACGTGGATATTTTTAAATATTTTGTTAATATTTACATTTTTTTATTTGAATTCATGTCCCTTTACTTTTTTTTTTCTTTGGAGTGATGCCATCAAGGGTTGCCGACGAACTTTCGTAGGCCACGGGGGTGGACCAAAGTGCCCTTACCAGATCTTAGCTTCGCACCTCGCAAGGTGTTGCGGCTCTCATCCAAGCTGCCATTAGCCACAGTGAGGGCTTGCAAGCCCTCTCCTAATGGCCAGCAAGGGAGTTGCGGCCCTCACCAAGTGCCTTCAACCTAAGCGAACTCTATCCCAAATATATATATATATATATATATATAAAGAGGAAAATAGAAGAAAACCAAAAATCAAATTATAAATTTGTTTTTTCAAAATGTCCACATCAGCGTTGATCGTGTCACATGGGCAGTCGGAATTCATGTATTGGATTTTCGATCAAAATTATTTGGATGGACTCAATTAGCAAAACATGAAAAGATTTAGGACTTCATTGGCATAATTGAAAGGTTTACGACTGAATTGGCCCAAATTCTTCCATTTCACTTGCATACGTTGTAGTATTTTTTTTATGGGTAAATACGTTGTGGTATTTTTGTTCTTTTCTTTTCTAACAAATGGTCATAACTTCATCTGGATCCTACAAAGAGATCAACTAGAGATCAGGAATTATTGAAGAAAAAACAAGATGAGGCTATTGGAAAATAAATTGTTCTATCTCCACTTCTTTAACGCTCTTTTGGACAGTAGTTGATAAAACAAATTCGGCACGGCATTTCATTAGGAAAAAAAAACATCATGTATATGCATACAAAATAGGTTCACAATGGGATAATTGTTCACAAAGTCCTACATCTTTTGCACGGGGGCCAATTAAATCTTACCTTTCGATTGTGTTAATATTAAACCTTTTGATGATTTGCCAATATAGTTTTAAACCTTTCAATTATGTCAATTCAGTCTTAAACTTTTTTCTTATTATTTTTTTCTAATGTAGTCCTGCATGGATTATTTGGTTAATAGTGTGAAAGGATTATGTTGTCAAATTGTCAAAAGGTTTGGACTAAATTGATAAATCATCAAAGGGTTAGATTAAATTGACATAATTGAACGGTTTAAGATTGAATTGGTCACTGTGTAATAAATCAATGAATTTTTCAAAATTTTTTGGATTGACGAGCAAGTGTGCTCATTCTAGGATGCGCCATAGACACCATCAAAGAGATATTAGAGATATGGAGTTTGAGCTATCAATAGTGAAGTAATCCATCCAAGATTGATTATTACTGATTAGGCATGCTTTGATATATTTAAAGAATTGTCAAATGACTCATTAGTCGAAATTAGAAAGGAGAGATAGGTTAAAGACTGGGTGGATGTAATATAGTCGATCTTTAATCTCTTCTCCATCTTGGCTAAATATAGTACTTTGCGATTGCATTAGTCTTGAATACACAACTTTTTTTTTTTGGATTTGAGAAACTGTTCACATTCATCACTATTGAATTATTTTTGGTCGAAAATATAAGTACTTTATTGATGGTGATGAAGGTGGCATGTATAGTAGATAGATCACATATATCGAACGTCAGAAACCATATTGATCAAATTAAAAATTCATGGACCACATTACATATTGGACTATAGTTCGTGGATCATATTGCATAGTCGATCAAAGCTCATGGACTATTTGTATTATTATCCATTACAATTTACTAGAGATAACTCCGCCTATGTAGTCTACGTAGCTTGTCCCAAGCCAGGTAAAGGAGGAGAGTTACGTCAGGCGTAGCGAGCCGATTATAAAAAAAGTGTTACCTCTATGAGATGAACCCTATTGATATTTCGTTGGAGCGTACCCTTCTTAGCGACGCGTTGTATCAACGCCCGGGTGTAGCGAAAAATGAGCAAGGGTCTTTGCACCAAGATAGGTGGGTGCAAGGGGTAAGGAAGCTAGCATTGGGCCATCATTCTCAAAGTGATGCGCCACATCGGTGCTCGGATGTGGTGATAAATGAGCAATCTTCCGTGGGCGAGTGTGGGGGGCAAGAAAAGCCCAGGGGGTAGGAATTAGATTGGGGAGTTGGAATGTAGGGACCTTAACGGGTAAATTGAGGGAATCGACAGATACTTTTGCTAGAAGAAAAGTGAATATTGATTGCCTGCAAGAGACTAAATGAAAAGGAGAGAAGGCTAAGGAAGTGGATGGCACAGGATTCAAGTTATGGTATACAGGCACAACAAAGAGTATAAATTGAGTTGGGATTCTAATCGATAAAAATTTCAAAGATAGAGTGGTTGATGTTAAAAGAATAGAAGATGAGATTATTTTAGTTAAGCTAGTAGTGGAGGATTTGATTTTGAATATCCTTAGTGTGTATGCCCCTCAAGTTGGATTGCAAGAGTCCGAGAAGAACAGATTTTGGGAAGATATGGAAGAGATTTTTAGGCGGATACCACACGAGGAGAAGGTATTCATAGGAATAGATTTAAATGGACATGTCGGTCAGAGTAGTGGAGGTTTTGACAGAGTTCATGGAGGTTTTGGATATGGGACTAGAAATGAGGTTGGTGAAGACATCTTGAGTGTGGCATTAGCTTATGATTTGATGTTGGCAAACACATTTTTTTAGGAAAAGACAATCACATTTGATCACTTTTCGCAGCGGTCAAAATTGTAGCCAGATTGATTTCTTTCTTGCCAGGAGAGAGGATAGAGCTTCGTATGTAGATTGTAAGGTATACCCTGGCGAATGTGTAGTTACACAACATAAGTTGGTGGTCTTAGAAGTTCGGTATAACAAAGTATAGAAGATGAAGAGAAGTGCGCAGCACCCCAAAGTAAGATGATGGAAGTTACATGAGGAGAAACAAACAGAATTCAAGGAAAGAATGCTACAGGAAGAATCGTGGCGACTGGAGGGTGAAGTAAATATGATGTGGAAAGAGATGTCTAACTACATCCAGACAGTGGCAAAAGGGCTGTTAGGGGAAAGTAGAGGGCATAGACATCACACAAAAGAAACCTGGTTGTGTAATGAAGAGGTGCAGGAGACAATTAAGTAGAGGAAGGAGTGTTTCAGATGCCTACATAAATGTCCTAATAAAGAGAATTTGTAAAAGTTTAGATTGGCGAGAAAAAGTGCCAAGAAAGCCGTACGAGAGGCCAGATGCAAGGTTTTCACCGATATGTACGACAAACTTGGGAGCAAAGAAGGAGAAAAAGGCATTTATAAACTTGCAAAATCAAGAGACAAGAAAAGTAAAGACTTAACACAGGTTAGATGTATCAAAGATGAAAATCAAACACTCTTGATAAGAGATGAAGACGTCAAGGGCAGGTGGATGAGTTATTTTAACAAACATTTTAATGGGGAGAGCGATAGAAGTGAGGTGGATTTGGAAGATGCTTCTGATGATTCAAATAGAAGGTTTGTGCGTAGAGTTAAAGCACGAGAAGTTAGGGAGGTATTAAAAAAGATGAAGACTAGTAAAGCCTTGAGATCCGATGATATTCCTATTGAAGTGTGGAGATGCTTAGGGAATGCAGCAATAAGTTGGTTGACTAATCTTTTTAACAAGATCCTCTATACTAATAAGATGCCTGATGAATGGAGGAAGAGTATACTTGTGCCTATATACAAGAACAATGGGGATATTTAGAATTGTTCTAATTATAAAGGCATCAAGCTTATGAGCCATACAATGAAACTGTGGGAGAGAGTTATTGAGCATCGTTTGAGAATAGAGATCAAGATTTCTGTCAATTAATTTGGATTTATGTCAAGAAGATCTACCATGGAGGCTATTTTCTTAATACGACAATTGATGGAAATATATCGATAAAGAAATAAGAACCTCCATATGGTGCTTATTAATCTCGAGAAGGCGTATGATAGGGCTCTAAGAAAGGTTTCGTGGTGAATTCTTGAGAAGAAAAAAGTACCTTCAAAGTATGTCGAGGCAATCAAGGACAAGAATAACGGTGCTACTACATGTGTGAAGGCTTGTAATGGCACATCAAGTTATTTTCCAATCACAGTAGGCTTACACCAAGGTTCTGCTTTGAACCCTTACCTTTTTGCTCTGGTTATGGATGGGCTAACAAAATATATTCAAGATGAGGTGCCGTGGTGCAAGCTATTTGCAGACGATATCGTGCTTATTGATGAGACCAGGGTTGGGGTTAACGCTAAGTTAGAAGTATGGAGAAGTACGTTGGAGTCTAAAGGATTTACGCTAAGTCGAAGTAAGACGGAATACTTGAAATGTGAGTTTGACAAGGCAGGAATAGGGGATCAAGAAGCCGTAAATATGCTCGGACATGAGGTATCCAAAAAAGATACATTTAGATATTTGGGATTAATATTGCAAAAGGAGGGAGAGATTGACGAGGATATAAGCCATAGAATCAGAGCAGATTGGATGAAATGGCGCAGTGCATCGGGATTTTGGTGTGATCGCAAAATTCATCTTAGATTAAAAGGAAAATTTTATAGAACAACAGTCAGACTTGTCATGTTATATGGAGCTGAATGTTGGCCAGCACAAAAGAAACATGAGCATAAAATGGGAGTAGCGGAAATGAGGATGTTAAGGTGGATGTGTGGTCATACAAGGATGGATAAGATAAGGAATGAAGAGATTCGACGAAAAGTTGGAGTAGAACCGGTGGCGGAAATGATGAGAGAGCATAAATTGAGATGGTTTGGGCATATTCTCCGAAGACCCTTAGATGCACCGGTACGAACAGAAATTTGCTATCGAGAGCATAACACGAAAAAAGCAAGAGGTCGGCCGAAACTTACTTGGGAGAAAGCAGTAAAACAAGATTTAATGGAGTGATAAATAGATTGACGTACGGTTTGTCTTAGGACGGAGTGGAGGGAGGCTATTAGTATTGTGGAGGGGTAATGTATAGATATATATATATATATACTTATTTATTTTTACACATTTATCTCTTTTCCCTCCCTTGATTCTGCTTTTATTTTATGATTCTTTGGGGTTCATCGACCGCCGATCCCAACTTGTTTGGGATAAAGGTGTTGTTAATGTTGATGTTGACAATTTGCTAGAGATATCGGCTTGTGCTTTTTTTTTTTTTTTTGTGGACGGAAAGACGTTCTACTTTCATTCATATATAGGATAGTGTTTGGGTCACTACAATCCAAACATAACAAAGACCATAGATTCTGAGGGGGCTTAATGGGAAAATTCGGGTTGAGGAAGTCAGTGCATTGTGCTTTGGCCACCCAAGCGGATATTTGGTTTACGGAGCGGGGACAGTACGCGAGATCGACATATTTAAGTTGGTCCATCAAGGCAATGCAGTCGAAGAAAATTGGGCTCACCACCCATGGGCTTTCATCCGGCTTCTGGAACCACCTAATAACAACTAAACAATCTGTCTCTATCACAGCTTTTGCGGCAGGGATATCTAAGCTATGCCATCCACTAGAACCTTCTCCCCTTTATACTTTCAACAAGTAACTCCATCCCTCCACGCACAGCAAGGGTTCATAACAAAGGCTGTGGGAGCGCGGATTTCCTTTGCAAAGCCGGAGATAAGAGTGTGCAATGTCCATGGCAATAATTTTGATTCAGAATTACCATCAGAATCAAAAGTTGATATTTTAACTTCTCCATCAAAAGTTGATTTCTGATCAAAGAAAGGTGTTTGATAAAATTTCTACTTTTGAAATTTTCATTTTTGAAACATTATTAGCAAAATCTCAAGCTGTGGTGGTCGGTAAAGATCGGCGTCAGCGGCACCGGTGAACAACAATTGGAGGCCGATGATCGGCGATTAGCAGCGGCGACAGAGGCGACCGGCGGCAGGCGGTGATTGGCGACGGTAGCGGTTGGCGACCGACGGCCGACGACGGCAGGCGGACGATGGTCGACAAAGACCGATGTAGTTGAAAAAATGATTTCTGAAGTTGAGAAATTACAATTTTTAACTTCTTAAAGTTGGCCAAAAATCCAATCAGAAGTAGCAATCTCTTCCAGAAGTAGAAAATCTCAATATTTTTACCAAATGGATTTCAGCTTCAAAAGCAATTGTAAATCAGAAATTCTGCTTTTGAAGTGTTATCATGAGCGCCCTAAAAGTCCTGAAGGCATCTCGGAGTGTCCCAGCTACTGCGGCCTTACTCGATTCAGTGCACCACGACGCATCCACTCTCAACTTCAAGTTCCTCTATCTCGGCGGGCACCATAGATCAGATAACGCGTGCTTCTCTTTTGACCCGAGTTTTACGCTTGGATTCCATCTCTTGTACAACCTATAGGAACTGACTGCTTCCTCCACAATGGTGTGAGGATTTGGTTCCCGTTTTTGGAAGACCTACGCGTTTCGCGTTTTCCAGATGGCCCAAAAAATTTCAGCTACAAGCGATGGAGAGGGAGGGACGTCCCCCAGTGGGAGGTTTACTCTGATGTGGAGGTTGTCCATCACCCATTTTTCAATTCTTGAGATTCTGGTTGGTGAGAAGTCAAAGTTCAGTCTTTTGTCCGACCAAACTCTCTTTGTCCATTCGCACAGCAAAAGGAGATGCTCTGGAGTTTCAAGGGCTTTGCCGCAAATGGGACATAAGGGATTCGACACTAGTTTCCTCGGCAGGGCATTGTTGCAGACACTCCATAGGAATAGTCGAACCTTAAGAGAGGTCAGGATATTCCAAAGTTTAGTCCATAACTCCTTGGGGGTTTATAGGATGAAGAGGCCTGTGTTCCAGGGCCCTTGTCTTCGGATGGATGGATCTTATTATAACCGGGTTTGACTGTACAGGTTCCTATTTTGATCCCGGTCCACACAAGACGATCCTCCGAGGGATTCTTGCTAAGTGGAATAGCCAGAATTTCCTGCCCCATATCCTCGTTGAAAAACTCCTGTATTAGCTGAAAGTTTCACACTACGCTTCCTGGGTTATCTAGCCTGCTACATGCCGCGGTTCAGAGTGCCTTGCGGGTCCTTCGAATTTACCAGAGGGAAGCCTTTTGTCCTCTCTGATCTTAATCTTCTTACCTTCCCCAACTACCCATCTAGTCTCTGATGCGATAGCATCTCTTCCTGCTAATAGACTTTGCCACCCCCAGGAAGGTCTGTGCCCCTTCTTACCTTGCAAAATATCTCCTCGAGGGAAATAGATTCCTTTAAAGATGCAGAGAGAAAAACCGGCTTGCGCTAGTCGCCAAGCCTGCTTACCTAGCATCGCTTTATTGAAGGCGATTAGGTCCTTAAAACCCAACCCACCCATGTCTTTCCTGAACTTCTGAAGTTCCCATTTCTTCCAGTGAATGCCTTTAGCGTTAGCGTTTTGTTTCCACCAAAAGGACGCAATCTTCTGTTCTATCGCTTTGCAAATAGACATGGGTAGTTCAGAGATGGACATGGCATACCGTGGGAGGGCTTGGATTACTATTTTAGTTAGTAACTCTTTTCCTGCCCTTGATATAAGATTTTCTTTCCACCCTTCTAGTTTTGAATTCACCGTCGCAAGTACCCAATTGAACATGTCTTTCTTCGTTTGGCCCCAGTCTGATGGGATACCTAAATACTTGCCCGTCTTTTCCCTAATCGGAACTCTCAACTCAATAGACAGATTCCTCTTCAGCATTGCTAGGCAGCCCTTGTTGAAATAGATGCCCGACTTATTCTGATTTACGGCTTGTCCTGAGGCGTAGCAGTACTGTTCAACAAGTTTGCCACATTCCGACATTCATTTAGGCAGCGTATGGTAGTGTTTCTGTTTCTAAAAGCATTTTTTGAATAGAAATATTTTTTTGTGTTTCTGTTCCCGGCTACGATTTTTGGAATAGCCAGAATATTCGAACAAAAGCGCATGAAACCCTCTAGGTGAAAATTTATATGTCAAGAAGTTGCACGCAAGGCAAACAAAAGAAGTGACTTAATAGAATAGTTGGCGAATTTAAAAGTAAAAATAAAAATATTTCAAACACGAACTGGCAACCGAACATTAGTTAGCAACTCGGGGTGCATTTGTTTCGCGTTAATTGAGAAAAAAATTTCTTAAAATCATCGCTTTTATTGCGTGAAAAAAAAAACGAACGAAAATAGTTAGTTTTCCTATGTTTTGTTATATGCAACAAATTTTTTTTTTTTTGGTGTTTGGATCTTATTTAAAAATTGATTTCAATATCATAACTTTATCTCATGTTACAAAATAAAATCGAACCTTTAAATTATTTTTATCTTTGTTATTTTTCTTTATTTGTCTCCTTTATTTCTTTTGCTTTCTCCCTCCACCACAACGATCGGCAGCGGCCACAAGCAAGCTCGAGCTCGCTAGCACACATCTATAGCCATCGCGGTGGCACGGCAACTGACCATGTATAGTTGCCGTGGCTTGCCACGTAGGCAGCCACGCCAGCTCGATGGGCCAGGCTCGGTTTTAAATAAAATCGAGATCGGAAGGCCATGGGCGTGTCAAGTGTCGCGATTCGGTGATTTTCAGAAATTAATAAATGATTTTATATTAATAAATGGTTTTTTAGAAAATAATAAAAAAATTGATCCAAGGCCGTTGATTCTCCACATGTCACGATCTCGCATTTTCAAAATTAATAAAAGATTTTTCAGAATAAAATAAAGTAATTTTTGAAAAATTAAAAAACACGATCTTCTGTTCTATCGCTCTGCAAATAGACATGGGTAGCTCAGAGATAGACATGGCATACCGTGGGAAGTCTTGGACTACTGTTTTAATTAGGAACTCTTTTCCTGCCCTCGATATAAGATTTTCTTTCCACCCTTCTAGTTTTGAATTCACCGTCGCAAGTACCCAATTGAACATGTCTTTCTTCGTTTGGCCCCAGTCTGATGGGATACCTAAATACTTGCCCGTCTTTTCCATAATCGAAACTCTCAACTCATTTGACAGATTCCTCTTCAGCATTGCTGGGCATCCCTTGTTGAAATAGATGCCCGACTTATTCTGATTTACGGCTTGTCCTAAGGCGTAGCAGTACTGTTCAACACGTTTGCCACATTCTAACATTCATTTAGGCTGCGTATGGTAGTGTTTCTGTTTCTAGGAGCATTTTTTGAATAGAAATATTTTTTTTGTGTTTCTATTCCCGATTACGATTTTTGGAATAGCCAGAATATTCGAACAAAAGGGCATGAAACCCTCTAGGTGAAAATTTATATGTCAAGAAGTTGCACGCAAGGCAAACCAAAGAAGTGACTTAATAGAATAGTTGGTGAATTTAAAAATAAAAATAAAATATTTCAAACAAGAATTGGCAACCGCACACTAGTTAGCAACTCGGGGTGCATTTGTTTCGCGATAATTGAGAAAAGCATTTCTAAAAATTATCGCTTTTATTGCGTGAAAAAAAAACGAACGAAAATAGTTAGTTTTCCTATGTTTTGTTATATGCAACAAAAAATATTTTTTGGTGTTTGGATCTTATTTAAAAATTGATTTCAATATCATAACTTTATCTCATGTTAGAAAATAAAATCGAACCTTTAAATTATTTTTATCTTTGTTGTTTTTCTTTATTTGTCTCCTTTTTTTCTTTTGCTTTCTCCCTCCACCACGAAGATCGGCAGAGGCCACAGGCAAGCTCGAGCTGGCTAGCACACATCTATAGCCATCGCGGCGGCACGACAACTGACCGGTGGAGGAAGAAGAAAAAGAAAACATTAAAAAAATTAAACAATAAAAAATAAAAAATCTATAAAAGAAAAAGTGTAAAATATATAAAACAAAATAAAGAACAACTGAGATGAGAAATTTCGAAAGGGTTTTCACGTCTTTGGATTTGAGAATTTTTCACTTTTCTAATTTTATGCATGAATTTTTTATTGATCGGAAAGTATTTTTCGTTGATTAAATCATTTTCTGGAAACCAAACGAGTGAACGTTTGAAAAATCGATTCCCGGAAAACGGTTTTACTGAAACAATACCTCGCCATTCACTTTATGGGTATGCCGCATCCTTAGTTCCACTAATAAGTATGGAGGATATTCCATACACAAACATGGTCCGTTCGTGGTCTCAAACCACGAGGATGTCAAGTGAGTGCTAACAAATTAAAATTTAAGGACTGTCTTCAAATCTTCTTTATTGTCATTATCATAAAAACACAGTACACAATCAAGAAACTTCAGCATAAGAAACCCAGCAAAGGTCGCATGGGGTCTTGCTGAAATTTAAAACAGTAAATACACGGGATTAACTATAGTAATTAATCCGAAATATTTCAACTTAGACTAAGCTCAGTTCATATCGACCGAATTCGAAGCCATAATCTCTTAGATAAATACTTATGCAACGGGATAAGAAACTTTCGATGCAATTCCACAAAGGCCACCATCAACCCCAGCATCCCTCTGAAGTTTCATGTACCCTTCCTCGCCCCACGAAACGTCCCAAGAGTTCCTTATCAACCAGAACTTGGTCCCGTCCGCCTCCGCCCCGTACCCGACCACAGTCACCGCGTGGTCCAGATTGGAACCGCACGGGCCGGTGAAAACCCCGCCCCCTGCGTAGTGCTGGAACTCGTACCCGCTCGCGTCGAGCGCCACCGACACCGGCTGCTGTGCCACGGCTGCTAGCATGTCGTCCTCGCTCGGGTTGACATCCCTGTAGGATGATATCTCGGCCGCGGCAACGGACGAGGCCTGCTCGTCGCAGGTGCCATCGGCCCCGGCATACGGGTAATCCGACGAGGAGCTGATGCCTTGATTGTCAATGATGTACTCGAATCCGTTGTCCATCCAGCCACCTTCGCAGCCCTGGTTGCCGCCGTTGGTGGCGCAATCTATGAGTTGCTGCTCGGACAGGTTCGGCAGCACGCCGGAGGTGATCTGTGTGATCGCTTCCACCGCCGCCACCACGGAGAACGACCAACAAGATCCTGCCGTGTAATGATATAAATCGATCAAGAAAACTTCTAGCCGAAGCTCACATAGTTAGCAATATCTTACCACATTGGCCTTGGTTCTTTATAGGGTTGACTGCACCTTTCTTGACCCAATCGACGCTCTCTGGAATGCTATTCAGACCTTGGTCCTGAAAAGAATGGAGTTGGGAGGAGTTCCTGCGTGTTGATGATGGCAATTTGTATCCGGTGTATGCTGCCACAAATTCCTCGTTGGTTAAATCCGAGTACTTGTTCAATCCGAGCTTGTAAGCCCGGTTCGGCGCGGCATTGAACTCCTCAACGAGCCGCAGGTTTTCCTGGAAAATCTTCAGACGCTTTGCCTTCTCGGCGGCGTCTCTGTAGTTGCGCCCGTGCCGAGTCATCCACTCCTCGAATTTTTTAGTCGCGGACGGAGTGTCGTAGGCACGAGACGCGGCGGCGTCCAATGCGCATGCGCATGCACACAAGACAAGGATCAGGCATATGGAGAAATTTTTTGCAAGTTTGGAAGCCATTTTTTAATGAAGAGAGAAATATGTTTTGTGCAATGGAGAACGAACGAATGCATTAAGAGTATTTATAGAAGGGAAAATTATATAAATGGTCCCTGAAATTTGGATAAATATGAAATTTTGTCCATAAACTCTTAATTTATTCAATGTGGTCCTTGAACTTCGCACATATTTGATTTAATCTCTAAACTATATGAAAATATTTAATGATGTACTTCCATTAATTGAAGTTAATGAACTTTGATGATTTAACTTCCAATCCGCTACATTTGAATGATGGACAAAAAAATAATGTTTTATGTGGATTATCCACATAAGATATTCAACTCAAATTAGACTTTACTAATCATTTAATTTGTTTAACTTGTTCAATTTCAAAGAATGGATTATCCACTTAATTCGATGATATTGATTATTGTGTCCCGGGTTAAACTTCTTACTTCAATAATTCACGTGTAATTTTGTTGCTCTGTCCACCATTCAAACTTACTGAATTGGAAGATAAATCAGCAAATTCTATTGACTTGAATTAATGGAGGAAACACTTTGGTAACCCTTATACTGTCTAGGGACTAGATTGAACAATTACCAAAATTTTAGAGATGACATTACATACTAAGCCAAATTTCATGGTTCATATGTGTAAATATCCATTTATAGAAGTGAATATGAAAAGGACTCATTGGAACAACTTGGCCGCAAGGAAATTTGGTGATGTCCATTGTCAATGTTTTTTGTTTGCTCTACGAGTGCATGCTGCACATGTTGTCCAAAAGAAAGGATAATGCAATCTAAACCGTAGATTCACACATCATCTTCGCGTGTTTTTGCATAAAAATTCATTAATTGAGAGATCGTATGGTCAGAAATAACCGACAGTTTTGTCAGATTATCATACTAGAATGGCCTTTGTCCAAAAGCTAAACAGATAAGAAAGGTACGTTAATGGTTCCTTGATCTTTCTCTGGCTTCAATCACTATGTTATGTAGCTTGGCATGTACTAGGTAAATTCTGAAAATGCCTCAAATTATATTCTACTTCCCTTCGGGCACTTTCCAACAATTTCAATGCCTTTATAGAACTTGATTGATTAAAAACAAGCAAAAGTAACGTGTGTGTAAAGAAGCGAGATGATTGTGTGCGTGTGTGTAAGGAAAAGGATAGTAAGCAATGATTAATATTGATAAAAAGCTTTTCGTATGTCAATAAACATTTATCTAACGAAAAACTGTCGGATATTGACAATTAGTTTTGCGCATGGTTATTTTTTTTTTCTGCTTATTCTAAACTTTAATAGCATTTTAAATTTCCATAGAAAAGTCATTAAGTGTTATTATTATTATTATTATTGCTTAAAATGAGCGGAAACACACAGTGCATCCGCAGTTGATAGATGCTCATCGCGTTCCATGTGCATGGTGCTATCAATTAATGGTTCGTGTTTTACTTCAATCCTGATTCATTGAAAGTTCACCAAACAAATTCTTAACTGATGGGTTTCAGACGTAGACATCGCATCTACGTATGTCTGGTCAAGTTTCTACTTTGTTTGTTTCGTTCAATCTTCTCAAAAGACAATGCATGGATTTTTGTTACCAAAACCTCGTAAACGCTAGTCGATCCCGATATTTATTTCACTTAGTCTAGTGATAAAGATAGGCAGCCGTCCAGCATGGGCAATAATTGTTCCGTGTGTCAATATCCATGATTAACATCATCTGGAAGCGAGTCAATATCGAAACCTTTCGCTAATTTCCAAGCTTCCAATGCGCGGAATCTCTTCCCTTTCACTTCCTTCCATAGGTTGTGGAACTCTTTCTTTTCTTCTCGACCATATGAACACAATTTCGTCCGGACTCGAATTCAGCACAGAGATACATTATGTGAAAATTACCAAAAAGCCATAACTTTATTGTACTTGTGTTAACTCAATTCTAAAAATCGTGCCAATTTAGCGTTAAACATTTTCGCTTTTCAAGCCATTTCTCACCGGAAGTTGCTGAAGGGGACGCCGGTTATTTTATATGGCATGATTAGTGCTAACGTGGATATTTTTAAATATTTTGTTAATATTTACATTTTTTTATTTGAATTCATGTCCCTTTACTTTTTTTTTTCTTTGGAGTGATGCCATCAAGGGTTGCCGACGAACTTTCGTAGGCCACGGGGGTGGACCAAAGTGCCCTTACCAGATCTTAGCTTCGCACCTCGCAAGGTGTTGCGGCTCTCATCCAAGCTGCCATTAGCCACAGTGAGGGCTTGCAAGCCCTCTCCTAATGGCCAGCAAGGGAGTTGCGGCCCTCACCAAGTGCCTTCAACCTAAGCGAACTCTATCCCAAATATATATATATATATATATATATATAAAGAGGAAAATAGAAGAAAACCAAAAATCAAATTATAAATTTGTTTTTTCAAAATGTCCACATCAGCGTTGATCGTGTCACATGGGCAGTCGGAATTCATGTATTGGATTTTCGATCAAAATTATTTGGATGGACTCAATTAGCAAAACATGAAAAGATTTAGGACTTCATTGGCATAATTGAAAGGTTTACGACTGAATTGGCCCAAATTCTTCCATTTCACTTGCATACGTTGTAGTATTTTTTTTATGGGTAAATACGTTGTGGTATTTTTGTTCTTTTCTTTTCTAACAAATGGTCAGAACTTCATCTGGATCCTACAAAGAGATCAACTAGAGATCAGGAATTATTGAAGAAAAAACAAGATGAGGCTATTGGAAAATAAATTGTTCTATCTCCACTTCTTTAACGCTCTTTTGGACAGTAGTTGATAAAACAAATTCGGCACGGCATTTCATTAGGAAAAAAAAACATCATGTATATGCATACAAAATAGGTTCACAATGGGATAATTGTTCACAAAGTCCTACATCTTTTGCACGGGGGCCAATTAAATCTTACCTTTCGATTGTGTTAATATTAAACCTTTTGATGATTTGCCAATATAGTTTTAAACCTTTCAATTATGTCAATTCAGTCTTAAACTTTTTTCTTATTATATTTTTCTAATGTAGTCCTGCATGAATTATTTGGTTAATAGTGTGAAAGGATTATGTTGTCAAATTGTCAAAAGGTTTGGACTAAATTGATAAATCATCAAAGGTTTAGATTAAATTGACATAATTGAACGGTTTAAGATTGAATTGGTCACTGTGTAATAAATCAATGAATTTTTCAAAATTTTTTGGATTGACGAGCAAGTGTGCTCATTCTAGGATGCGCCATAGACACCATCAAAGAGATATTAGAGATATGGAGTTTGAGCTATCAATAGTGAAGTAATCCATCCAAGATTGATTATTACTGATTAGGCATGCTTTGATATATTTAAAGAATTATCAAATGACTCATTAGTCGAAATTAGAAAGGAGAGATAGGTTAAAGACTGGGTGGATGTAATATAGTCGATCTTTAATCTCTTCTCCATCTTGGCTAAATATAGTACTTTGCGATTGCTTTAGTCTTGAATACACAACTTTTTTTTTTGGATTTGAGAAACTGTTCACATTCATCACTATTGAATTATTTTTGGTCGAAAATATAAGTACTTTATTGATGGTGATGAAGGTGGCATGTATAGTAGATAGATCACATATATCGAACGTCAGAAACCATATTGATCAAATTAAAAATTCATGGACCACATTACATATTGGACTATAGTTCGTGGATCATATTGCATAGTCGATCAAAGCTCATGGACTATTTGTATTATTATCCATTACAATTTGCTAGAGATAACTCCGCCTATGTAGTCTACGTAGCTTGTCCCAAGCCAGGTAAAGGAGGAGAGTTACGTCAGGCGTAGCGAGCCGATTATAAAAAAAGTGTTACCTCTATGAGATGAACCCTATTGATATTTCGTTGGAGCGTACCCTTCTTAGCGACGCGTTGTATCAACGCCCGGGTGTAGCGAAAAATGAGCAAGGGTCTTTGCACCAAGATAGGTGGGTGCAAGGGGTAAGGAAGCTAGCATTGGGCCATCATTCTCAAAGTGATGCGCCACATCGGTGCTCGGATGTGGTGATAAATGAGCAATCTTCCGTGGGCGAGTGTGGGGGGCAAGAAAAGCCCAGGGGGTAGGAATTAGATTGGGGAGTTGGAATGTAGGGACCTTAACGGGTAAATTGAGGGAATTGACAGATACTTTTGCTAGAAAAAAAGTGAATATTGATTGCCTGCAAGAGACTAAATGAAAAGGAGAGAAGGCTAAGGAAGTGGATGGCACAGGATTCAAGTTATGATATACAGGCACAACAAAGAGTATAAATTGAGTTGGGATTCTAATCGATAAAAATTTCAAAGATAGAGTGGTTGATGTTAAAAGAATAGAAGATGAGATTATTTTAGTTAAGCTAGTAGTGGGGGATTTGATTTTGAATATCCTTAGTGTGTATGCCCCTCAAGTTGGATTGCAAGAGTCCGAGAAGAACAGATTTTGAGAAGATCTGGAAGAGATTTTTAGGCGGATACCACACGAGGAGAAGGTATTCATAGGAAGAGATTTAAATGGACATGTCGGTCAGAGTAGTAGATGTTTTGACAGAGTTTATGGAGGTTTTGGATATGGGACTACAAATGAGGTTGGTGAAGACATCTTGAGTGTGGCATTAGCTTATGATTTGATGTTGGCAAACATATTTTTTAGGAAAAGAGAATCACATTTGATCACTTTTCGCAGCGGTCAAAATTGTAGCCAGATTGATTTCTTTCTTGCTAGGAGAGAGGATAGAGCTTCGTATGTAGATTGTAAGGTATACCCTGGCGAATGTGTAGTTACACAACATAAGTTGGTGGTCTTAGAAGTTCGGTATAACAAAGTATAAAAGATGAAGAGAAGTGCGCAGCACCCCAAAGTAAGATGATGGAAGTTACATGAGGAGAAACAAACAGAATTCAAGGAAAGAATGCTACAGGAAGAACCGTGGCGACTGGAGGGTGAAGTAAATATGATGTGGAAAGAGATGTCTAACTACATCCAGACAGTGGCAAAAGGGGTGTTAGGGGAAAGTAGAGGGCATAGACATCACACAAAAGAAACCTGGTTGTGTAATGAAGAGGTGCAGGAGACAATTAAGTAGAGGAAGGAGTGTTTCAGATGCCTACATAAATGTCCTAATAAAGAGAATTTGTAAAAGTTTAGATTGGCGAGAAAAAGTGCCAAGAAAGCCGTACGAGAGGCCAGATGCAAGGTTTTCACCGATATGTACGACAAACTTGGGAGCAAAGAAGTAGAAAAAGGCATTTATAAACTTGCAAAATCAAGAGACAAGAAAAGTAAAGACTTAACACAGGTTAGATGTATCAAAGATGAAAATCAAACACTCTTGATAAGAGATGAAGACGTCAAGGGCAGGTGGATGAGTTATTTTAACAAACATTTTAATGGGGAGAGCGATAGAAGTGAGGTGGATTTTGAAGATGCTTCTGATGATTCAAATAGAAGGTTTGTGCGTAGAGTTAAAGCACGAGAAGTTAGGGAGGTATTAAAAAAGATGAAGACTAGTAAAGCCTTGAGATCCGATGATATTCCTATTGAAGTGTGGAGATGCTTAGGGAATGTAGCAATAAGTTGGTTGACTAATCTTTTTAACAAGATCCTCTATACTAATAAGATGCCTGATGAATGGAGGAAGAGTATACTTGTGCCTATATACAAGAACAATGGGGATATTTAGAATTGTTCTAATTATAAAGGCATCAAGCTTATGAGCCATACAATGAAACTGTGGGAGAGAGTTATTGAGCATCGTTTCATAATAGAGATTAAGATTTCTGTCAATTAATTTGGATTTATGTCAAGAAGATCTACCATGGAGGCTATTTTCTTAATACGACAATTGATGGAAATATATCGATAAAGAAAGAATGACCTCCATATGGTGCTTATTAATCTCGAGAAGGCGTATGATAGGGCTCTAAGAAAGGTTTTGTGATTGATTCTTAAGAAGAAAAAAGCACCTTCAAAGTATGTTGAGGCAATCAAGGACATGAATAACGGTGCTACTACATGTGTGAAGGCTTGTAATGGCACATCAAGTTATTTTCCAATCACAGTAGGCTTACACCAAGGTTCTGCTTTGAACCCTTACCTTTTTGCTCTGGTTATGGATGAGCTAACAAAATATATTCAAGATAAGGTGCCGTGGTGCAAGCTATTTGCAGACGATATCGTGCTTATTGATGAGACCAGGGTTGGGGTTAACGCTAAGTTAGAAGTATGGAGAAGTACGTTGGAGTCTAAAGGATTTACGCTAAGTCGAAGTAAGACGGAATACTTGAAATGTGAGTTTGACAAGGCAGGAATAGGGGATCAAGAAGCCGTAAATATGCTCGGACATGAGGTATCCAAAAAAGATACATTTAGATATTTGGGATTAATATTGCAAAAGGAGGGAGAGATTGATGAGGATATAAGCCATAAAATCAGAGCAGATTGGATGAAATGGCGCAGTGCATCGGGATTTTGGTGTGATCGCAAAATTCATCTTAGATTAAAAGGAAAATTTTATAGAACAACAGTCAGACTTGTCATGTTATATGGAGCTGAATGTTGGCCAGCACAAAAGAAACATGAGCATAAAATGGGAGTAGCGGAAATGAGGATGTTAAGGTGGATGTGTGGTCATACAAGGATGGATAAGATAAGGAATGAAGAGATTCGACGAAAAGTTGGAGTAGAACCGGTGGCGGAAATGATGAGAGATAATAAATTGAGATGGTTTGGGCATATTCTCCGAAGACCCTTAGATGCACCGGTACGAACAGAAATTTGCTATCGAGAGCATAACACGAAAAAAGCAAGAGGTCGGCCGAAACTTACTTGGGAGAAAGCAGTAAAACAAGATTTAATGGAGTGATAAATAGATTGACGTACGGTTTGTCTTAGGACGGAGTGGAGGGAGGCTATTAGTATTGTGGAGGGGTAATGTATAAATAGATATATATATATATATATATATACTTATTTATTTTTACACATTTATCTCTTTTCCCTCCCTTGATTCTGCTTTTATTTTTATAATTCTTTGGGGTTCATCGACCGCCGATCCCAACTTGTTTGGGATAAAGGTGTTGTTAATGTTGATGTTGACAATTTGCTAGAGATATCGGCTCGTGCTTTTTTTTTTTTTTTTGGACGGAAAGACGTTCTACTTTCATTCATATATAGGATAGTGTTTGGGTCACTACAATCCAAACATAACAAAGACCATAGATTCTGAGGGGGCTTAATGGGAAAATTCGGGTTGAGGAAGTCAGTGCATTGTGCTTTGGCCACCCAAGCGGATATTTGGTTTACGGAGCGGGGACAGTACGCGAGATCGACATATTTAAGTTGGTCCATCAAGGCAATGCAGTCGAAGATAATTGGGCTCACCACCCATGGGCTTTCATCCGGCTTCTGGAACCACCTAATAACAACTAAACAATCTGTCTCTATCACAGCTTTTGCGGCAGGGATATCTAAGCTATGCCATCCACTAGAACCTTCTCCCCTTTATACTTTCAACAAGTAACTCCATCCCTCCACGCACAGCAAGGGTTCATAACAAAGGCTGTGGGAGCGCGGATTTCCTTTGCAAAGCCGGAGATAAGAGTGTGCAATGTCCATGGCAATAATTTTGATTCAGAATTACCATCAGAATCAAAAGTTGATATTTTAACTTCTCCATCAAAAGTTGATTTCTGATCAAAGAAAGGTGTTTGATAAAATTTCTACTTTTGAAATTTTCATTTTTGAAACATTATTAGCAAAATCTCAAGCTGTGGTGGTCGGTAGAGATCGGCGTCAACGGCATCGATGAACAGCAATTGGAGGCCGATGATCGGGGATTAGCAGCGGCGACAGAGGCGACTGGCGGCAGGCGATGATTGGCGACGGTAGCGGTTGGCGACCAACGGGCGACGACTACAGGCGGACGATGGTCGACGAAGACCGATGTAGTTGAAAAAATGATTTCTGAAGTTGAGAAATTACAATTTTTAACTTCTTAAAGTTGGCCAAAAATCCAATCAGAAGTAGCAATCTCTTCAAGTGGAAAATCTCAATTTTTTTACCAAATGGAATTTAGCTTCAAAAGCAATTGTAAATCAGAAATTCTGCTTCTGAAGTGTTGTCATGAGCGCCCTAAAAGTCCCGAAGGCATCTCGGAGTGTCCCAGCTACTGCGGCCTTACTCGATTCAGTGCACCACGACGCATCCACTCTCAACTTCAAGCTCCTCTATCTCGGCGGGCACCATAGATCAGATAACACGTGCTTCTCTTTTGACCCGAGTTTTACGCTTGGATTCCATCTCTTGTACAACCTATAGGAACTGACTGCTTCCTCCACAATGGTGTGAGGATTTGGTTCCCGTTTTTGGAAGACCTACGCGTTTCGCGTTTTCCAGATGGCCCAAAAAATTTCAGCTACAAGCGATGGAGAGGGAGGGACGTCCCCCAGTGGGAGGTTTACTCTGATGTGGAGGTTGTCCATCACCCATTTTTCAATTCTTGAGATTCTGGTTGGTGAGAAGTCAAAGTTCAGTCTTTTGTCCGACCAAACTCTCTTTGTCCATTCGCACAGCAAAAGGAGATGCTCTGGAGTTTCAAGGGCTTTGCCGCAAATGGGACATAAGGGATTCGACACTATTTTCCTCGGCAGGGCATTGTTGCAGACACTCCATAGGAATAGTCGAACCTTAAGAGAGGTCAGGATATTCCAAAGTTTAGTCCATAACTCCTTGGGGGTTTATAGGATGAAGAGGCCTGTGTTCCAGGGCCCTTGTCTTCGGATGGATGGATCTTATTATAACCGGGTTTGACTGTACAGGTTCCTATTTTGATCCCGGTCCACACAAGACGATCCTCCGAGGGATTCTTGCTAAGTGGAATAGCCAGAATTTCCTGCCCCATATCCTCGTTGAAAAACTCCTGTATTAGCTGAAAGTTTCACACTGCGCTTCCTGGGTTATCTAGCCTGCTACCAGCCGCGGTTCAGAGTGCCTTGCGGGTCCTTCGAATTTACCAGAGGGAAGCCTTTTGTCCTCTCTGATCTTAATCTTCTTACCTTCCCCAACTACCCACCTAGTCTCTGATGCGATAGCATCTCTTCCTGCTAATAGACTTTGCCACCCCCAGGAAGGTCTGTGCCCCTTCTTACCTTGCAAAATATCTCCTCGAGGGAAATAGATTCCTTTAAAGATGCAGAGAGAAAAACCGGCTTGCGCTAGTCGCCAAACCTGCTTACCTAGCATCGCTTTATTGAAGGCGATTAGGTCCTTAAAACCCAACCCACCCATGTCTTTCCTGAACTTCTGAAGTTCCCATTTCTTCCAGTGAATGCCTTTAGCGTTAGCGTTTTGCTTCCACCAAAAGGACGCAATCTTCTGTTCTATCGCTTTGCAAATAGACATGGGTAGTTCAGAGATGGACATGGCATACCGTGGGAGGGCTTGGATTACTATTTTAGTTAGTAACTCTTTTCCTGCCCTTGATATAAGATTTTCTTTCCACCCTTCTAGTTTTGAATTCACCGTCGCAAGTACCCAATTGAACATGTCTTTCTTCGTTTGGCCCCAGTCTGATGGGATACCTAAATACTTGCCCGTCTTTTCCATAATCGGAACTCTCAACTCAATAGACAGATTCCTCTTCAGCATTGCTAGGCAGCCCTTGTTGAAATAGATGCCCGACTTATTCTGATTTACGGCTTGTCCTGAGGCGTAGCAGTACTGTTCAACAAGTTTGCCACATTCCGACATTCATTTAGGCAGCATATGGTAGTGTTTCTGTTTCTAAAAGCATTTTTTGAATAGAAATATTTTTTTGTGTTTCTGTTCCCGGCTACGATTTTTGGAATAGCCAGAATATTCGAACAAAAGCGCATGAAACCCTCTAGGTGAAAATTTATATGTCAAGAAGTTGCACGCAAGGCAAACAAAAGTAGTGACTTAATAGAATAGTTGGCGAATTTAAAAGTAAAAATAAAAATATTTCAAACACGAACTGGCAACCGAACATTAGTTAGCAACTCGGGGTGCATTTGTTTCGCGTTAATTGAGAAAAAAATTTCTTAAAATCATCGCTTTTATTGCGTGAAAAAAAAACGAACGAAAATAGTTAGTTTTCCTATGTTTTGTTATATGCAACAATTTTTTTTTTTTGGTGTTTGGATCTTATTTAAAAATTGATTTCAATATCATAACGTTATCTCATGTTACAAAATAAAATCGAACCTTTAAATTATTTTTATCTTTGTTATTTTTCTTTATTTGTCTCCTTTTTTTCTTTTGCTTTCTCCCTCCACCACAACGATCGGCAGCGGCCACAAGCAAGCTCGAGCTCGCTAGCACACATCTATAGCCATCGCGGCGGCACAGCAACTGACCATGTATAGTTGCCGTGGCTTGCCACGTAGGCAGCCACGCCAGCTCGATGGGCCAGGCTCGGTTTTAAATAAAATCGAGATCGGAAGGCCATGGGCGTGTCAAGTGTCGCGATTCGGTGAATTTCAGAAATTAATAAATGATTTTATATTAATAAATGGTTTTTTAGAAAATAATAAAAAAATTGATCCAAGGCCGTTGATTGTCCACATGTCACGATCTCGCATTTTCAAAATTAATAAAAGATTTTTCAGAATAAAAGAAAGTAATTTTTGAAAAATTAAAAAACACGATCTTCTGTTCTATCGCTCTGCAAATAGACATGGGTAGCTCAGAGATAGACATGGCATACCGTGGGAAGGCTTGGACTACTGTTTTAATTAGGAACTCTTTTCCTGCCCTCGATATAAGATTTTCTTTCCACCCTTCTAGTTTTGAATTCACCGTCGCAAGTACCCAATTGAACATGTCTTTCTTCGTTTGGCCCCAGTCTGATGGGATACCTAAATACTTGCCCGTCTTTTCCATAATCGAAACTCTCAACTCATTTGACAGATTCCTCTTCAGCATTGCTGGGCATCCGTTGTTGAAATAGATGCCCGACTTATTCTGATTTACGGCTTGTCCTAAGGCGTAGCAGTACTGTTCAACACGTTTGCCACATTCTAACATTTATTTAGGCTGCGTATGGTAGTGTTTCTGTTTCTAGGAGCATTTTTTGAATAGAAATATTTTTTTTGTGTTTCTATTCCCGGTTACGATTTTTGGAATAGCCAGAATATTCGAACAAAAGGGCATGAAACCCTCTAGGTGAAAGTTTATATGTCAAGAAGTTGCACGCAAGGCAAACAAAAGAAGTGACTTAATAGAATAGTTGGTGAATTTAAAAATAAAAATAAAATATTTCAAACAAGAATTGGCAACCGCACACTAGTTAGCAACTCGGGGTGCATTTGTTTCGCGATAATTGAGAAAAGCATTTCAAAAAATTATCGCTTTTATTGCGTGAAAAAAAAACGAACGAAAATAGTTAGTTTTCCTATGTTTTGTTATATGCAACAAAAAATATTTTTTGGTGTTTGGATCTTATTTAAAAATTGATTTCAATATCATAACTTTATCTCATGTTAGAAAATAAAATCGAACCTTTAAATTATTTTTATCTTTGTTGTTTTTCTTTATTTGTCTCCTTTTTTTCTTTTGCTTTCTCCCTCCACCACGAAGATCGGCAGAGGCCACAGGCAAGCTCGAGCTGGCTAGCACACATCTATAGCCATCGCGGCGGCACGACAACTGACCGGTGGAGGAAGAAGAAAAAGAAAACATTAAAAAAATTAAACAATAAAAAATAAAAAATCTATAAAAGAAAAAGTGTAAAATATATAAAACAAAATAAAGAACAATTGAGATAAGAAATTTCGAAAGGGTTTTCACGTCATTGGATTTGAGAATTTTTCACTTTTCTAATTTTATGCATGAATTTTTTATTGATCGGAAAGTATTTTTCGTTGATTAAATCATTTTCTGGAAACCAAACGAGTGAACGTTTGAAAAATCGATTCCCGGAAAACGGTTTTACTGAAACAATACCTCGCCATTCACTTTATGGGTATGGCGCATCCTTAGTTCCACTAATAAGTATGGAGGATATTCCATACACAAACATGGTCCGTTCGTGGTCTCAAACCACGAGGATGTCAAGTGAGTGCTAACAAATTAAAATTTAAGGACTGTCTTCAAATCTTCTTTATTGTCATTATCATAAAAACACAGTACACAATCAAGAAACTTCAGCATAAGAAACCCAGCAAAGGTCGCATGGGGTCTTGCTGAAATTTAAAACAGTAAATACACGAGATTAACTATAGTAATTAATCCGAAATATTTCAACTTAGACTAAGCTCAGTTCATATCGACCGAATTCGAAGCCATAATCTCTTAGATAAATACTTATGCAACGGGATAAGAAACTTTCGATGCAATTCCACAAAGGCCACCATCAACCCCAGCATCCCTCTGAAGTTTCATGTACCCTTCCTCGCCCCACGAAACGTCCCAAGAGTTCCTTATCAACCAGAACTTGGTCCCGTCCGCCTCCGCCCCGTACCCGACCACAGTCACCGCGTGGTCCAGATTGGAACCGCACGGGCCGGTGAAAACCCCGCCCCCTGCGTAGTGCTGGAACTCGTACCCGTTCGCGTCGAGCGCCACCGACACCGGCTGCTGTGCCACGGCTGCTAGCATGTCGTCCTCGCTCGGGTTGACATCCCTGTAGGATGATATCTTGGCCGCGGCAACGGACGAGGCCTGCTAGTCGCAGGTTCCGTCGGTCCCAACGTATGGGTAGTCCGACGTGGAGCTGATACCTTGGTGGTCAATGATGTACTCGAATCCGTTGTCCATCCAGCCGCCTTGGCAGCCCCTGTTGCCGCCGTTGGTGGCGCAGTCTATGAGTTGCTTCTCGGACAAGTTCGGTAGCATGCCGGAGGTGATCTGTGTGATCACTTCCACTGCCGTCACCACGAGAACGACCAGCATGATGCTGTCATGTAATGATATAACTGGATCAAGAAAACTTCTAGCCGAAGCTCACATAGTTCGCAGTAAATTTCTTACCAAATTGGCCTTGGTATTTTATAGGGTTGACTGCACCTTTTTTGACCCAATCGACGCTCTCCGGAATGCTATTCAGACCTTGGTCCTGAAAAGAATGGAGTTGGGAGGAGTTCCTGCTTGTTGATAATGGCAATTTGTATCCGGTATATGCTGCCACAAATTCCTCGTTGGTTAAATCAGAGTACTTGTTCAATCCGAGCTTGTAAGGCCGGTCGGCCGTGCGGTTGAACTCCTCGACGGGCCGAAGGTTTTCCTAGAAAATCTTCAGACGCTTCGCCTTCTCGGCGACTTCTCTGTAGTCGCGCCCGTGCCGAGTCATCCACTCCTCGAACTTTTTAGTTCCGGATGGAATGTCGTAGGCATCGGACGCCGCGGCGTCCGGTGCGCATGCACATGCACACAAGACAAGGATCAAGCATTTGGAGAAATTTTTTGCAAGTTTGGAAGCCATTTTTTAATGAAGAGAGAAATATGTTTTGTGCAATGGAGAACGAACGAATGCATTAAGAGTATTTATAGAAGGGAAAATTATATAAATGGTCCATGAAATTTGGATAAATATGAAATTTTATCCATAAACTCTTAATTTATTCAATGTGGTCCTTGAACTTCGCACATATTTGATTTAATCTCTAAACTATACGAAAATATTTAATGATGTACTTCCATTAATTGAAGTTAATGAACTTTGATGATTTAACTTCCAATCCGCTACATTTGAATGATGGACAAAAAAATAATGTTTTATGTGGATTATCCACATAAGATATTCAACTCAAATTAGACTTTACTAATCATTTAATTTGTTTAACTTGTTCAATTTCAAAGAGTGGATTATCCACTTAATTCGATGATATTGATTATTGTGTCCCGAGTTAAACTTCTTACTTCAATAATTCACGTGTAATTTTGTTGCTCTGTCCACCATTCAAACTTACTGAATTGGAAGATAAATCAGCAAATTCTATTGACTTGAAATAATGGAGGAAACACTTTGGTAACCCTTATACAGTCTGGGAACTAGATTGAACAATTACCAAAATTTTAGAGATGACATTACATACTAAGCCAAATTTCATGGTTCATATGTGTAAATATCCATTTATAGAAGTGAATATGAAAAGGACTCATTGGAACAACTTGGCCGCAAGGAAATTTGGTGATGTCCATTGTCAATGTTTTTTGTTTGCTCTACGAGTGCGTGCTGCACATGTTGTCCAAAAGAAGGGATAATGCAATCTAAACCGTATATTCACACATCATCATCGCGTGTTTTTGCATAAAAATTCATTAATTGAGAGATCGTATGGTCAGAAATAACCGACAGTTTTGTCAGATTATCATACTAGAATGTCCTTTGTCCAAAAGCTAAACAGATAAGAAAGGTACGTTAATGGTTCCTTGATCTTTCTCTGGCTTCAATCACTATGTTATGTAGCTTGGCATGTACTAGGTAAATTCTGAAAATGCCTCAAATTATATTCTACTTCCCTTCGGGCACTTTCCAACAATTTCAATGCCTTTATAGAACTTGATTGATTAAAAACAAGCAAAAGTAACGTGTGTGTAAAGAAGCGAGATGATTGTGTGCGTGTGTGTAAGGAAAAGGATAGTAAGCAATGATTAATATTGATAAAAAGCTTTTCGTATGTCAATAAACATTTATCTAACGAAAAACTGTCGGATATTGACAATTAGTTTTGCGCATGGTTATTTTTTTTTTCTGCTTATTCTAAACTTTAATAGCATTTTAAATTTCCATAGAAAAGTCATTAAGTGTTATTATTATTATTATTATTGCTTAAAATGAGCGGAAACACACAGTGCATCCGCAGTTGATAGATGCTCATCGCGTTCCATGTGCATGGTGCTATCAATTAATGGTTCGTGTTTTACTTCAATCCTGATTCATTGAAAGTTCACCAAACAAATTCTTAACTGATGGGTTTCAGACGTAGACATCGCATCTACGTATGTCTGGTCAAGTTTCTACTTTGTTTGTTTCGTTCAATCTTCTCAAAAGACAATGCATGGATTTTTGTTACCAAAACCTCGTAAACGCTAGTCGATCCCGATATTTATTTCACTTAGTCTAGTGATAAAGATAGGCAGCCGTCCAGCATGGGCAATAATTGTTCCGTGTGTCAATATCCATGATTAACATCATCTGGAAGCGAGTCAATATCGAAACCTTTCGCTAATTTCCAAGCTTCCAATGCGCGGAATCTCTTCCCTTTCACTTCCTTCCATAGGTTGTGGAACTCTTTCTTTTCTTCTCGACCATATGAACACAATTTCGTCCGGACTCGAATTCAGCACAGAGATACATTATGTGAAAATTACCAAAAAGCCATAACTTTATTGTACTTGTGTTAACTCAATTCTAAAAATCGTGCCAATTTAGCGTTAAACATTTTCGCTTTTCAAGCCATTTCTCACCGGAAGTTGCTGAAGGGGACGCCGGTTATTTTATATGGCATGATTAGTGCTAACGTGGATATTTTTAAATATTTTGTTAATATTTACATTTTTTTATTTGAATTCATGTCCCTTTACTTTTTTTTTTCTTTGGAGTGATGCCATCAAGGGTTGCCGACGAACTTTCGTAGGCCACGGGGGTGGACCAAAGTGCCCTTACCAGATCTTAGCTTCGCACCTCGCAAGGTGTTGCGGCTCTCATCCAAGCTGCCATTAGCCACAGTGAGGGCTTGCAAGCCCTCTCCTAATGGCCAGCAAGGGAGTTGCGGCCCTCACCAAGTGCCTTCAACCTAAGCGAACTCTATCCCAAATATATATATATATATATATATATAAAGAGGAAAATAGAAGAAAACCAAAAATCAAATTATAAATTTGTTTTTTCAAAATGTCCACATCAGCGTTGATCGTGTCACATGGGCAGTCGGAATTCATGTATTGGATTTTCGATCAAAATTATTTGGATGGACTCAATTAGCAAAACATGAAAAGATTTAGGACTTCATTGGCATAATTGAAAGGTTTACGACTGAATTGGCCCAAATTCTTCCATTTCACTTGCATACGTTGTAGTATTTTTTTTATGGGTAAATACGTTGTGGTATTTTTGTTCTTTTCTTTTCTAACAAATGGTCATAACTTCATCTGGATCCTACAAAGAGATCAACTAGAGATCAGGAATTATTGAAGAAAAAACAAGATGAGGCTATTGGAAAATAAATTGTTCTATCTCCACTTCTTTAACGCTCTTTTGGACAGTAGTTGATAAAACAAATTCGGCACGGCATTTCATTAGGAAAAAAAAACATCATGTATATGCATACAAAATAGGTTCACAATGGGATAATTGTTCACAAAGTCCTACATCTTTTGCACGGGGGCCAATTAAATCTTACCTTTCGATTGTGTTAATATTAAACCTTTTGATGATTTGCCAATATAGTTTTAAACCTTTCAATTATGTCAATTCAGTCTTAAACTTTTTTCTTATTATTTTTTTCTAATGTAGTCCTGCATGGATTATTTGGTTAATAGTGTGAAAGGATTATGTTGTCAAATTGTCAAAAGGTTTGGACTAAATTGATAAATCATCAAAGGGTTAGATTAAATTGACATAATTGAACGGTTTAAGATTGAATTGGCCACTGTGTAATAAATCAATGAATTTTTCAAAATTTTTTGGATTGACGAGCAAGTGTGCTCATTCTAGGATGCGCCATAGACACCATCAAAGAGATATTAGAGATATGGAGTTTGAGCTATCAATAGTGAAGTAATCCATCCAAGATTGATTATTACTGATTAGGCATGCTTTGATATATTTAAAGAATTGTCAAATGACTCATTAGTCGAAATTAGAAAGGAGAGATAGGTTAAAGACTGGGTGGATGTAATATAGTCGATCTTTAATCTCTTCTCCATCTTGGCTAAATATAGTACTTTGCGATTGCTTTAGTCTTGAATACACAACTTTTTTTTTTTGGATTTGAGAAACTGTTCACATTCATCACTATTGAATTATTTTTGGTCGAAAATATAAGTACTTTATTGATGGTGATGAAGGTGGCATGTATAGTAGATAGATCACATATATCGAACGTTAGAAACCATATTGATCAAATTAAAAATTCATGGACCACATTACATATTGGACTATAGTTCGTGGATCATATTGCATAGTCGATCAAAGCTCATGGACTATTTGTATTATTATCCATTACAATTTACTAGAGATAACTCCGCCTATGTAGTCTACGTAGCTTGTCCCAAGCCAGGTAAAGGAGGAGAGTTACGTCAGGCGTAGCGAGCCGATTATAAAAAAAGTGTTACCTCTATGAGATGAACCCTATTGATATTTCGTTGGAGCGTACCCTTCTTAGCGACGCGTTGTATCAACGCCCGGGTGTAGCGAAAAATGAGCAAGGGTCTTTGCACCAAGATAGGTGGGTGCAAGGGGTAAGGAAGCTAGCATTGGGCCATCATTCTCAAAGTGATGCGCCACATCGGTGCTCGGATGTGGTGATAAATGAGCAATCTTCCGTGGGCGAGTGTGGGGGGCAAGAAAAGCCCAGGGGGTAGGAATTAGATTGGGGAGTTGGAATGTAGGGACCTTAACGGGTAAATTGAGGGAATCGACAGATACTTTTGCTAGAAGAAAAGTGAATATTGATTGCCTGCAAGAGACTAAATGAAAAGGAGAGAAGGCTAAGGAAGTGGATGGCACAGGATTCAAGTTATGGTATACAGGCACAACAAAGAGTATAAATTGAGTTGGGATTCTAATCGATAAAAATTTCAAAGATAGAGTGGTTGATGTTAAAAGAATAGAAGATGAGATTATTTTAGTTAAGCTAGTAGTGGAGGATTTGATTTTGAATATCCTTAGTGTGTATGCCCCTCAAGTTGGATTGCAAGAGTCCGAGAAGAACAGATTTTGGGAAGATATGGAAGAGATTTTTAGGCGGATACCACACGAGGAGAAGGTATTCATAGGAATAGATTTAAATGGACATGTCGGTCAGAGTAGTGGAGGTTTTGACAGAGTTCATGGAGGTTTTGGATATGGGACTAGAAATGAGGTTGGTGAAGACATCTTGAGTGTGGCATTAGCTTATGATTTGATGTTGGCAAACACATTTTTTTAGGAAAAGACAATCACATTTGATCACTTTTCGCAGCGGTCAAAATTGTAGCCAGATTGATTTCTTTCTTGCCAGGAGAGAGGATAGAGCTTCGTATGTAGATTGTAAGGTATACCCTGGCGAATGTGTAGTTACACAACATAAGTTGGTGGTCTTAGAAGTTCGGTATAACAAAGTATAGAAGATGAAGAGAAGTGCGCAGCACCCCAAAGTAAGATGATGGAAGTTACATGAGGAGAAACAAACATAATTCAAGGAAAGAATGCTACAGGAAGGACCGTGGCGACTGGAGGGTGAAGTAAATATGATGTGGAAAGAGATGTCTAACTACATCCAGACAGTGGCAAAAGGGGTGTTAGGGGAAAGTAGAGGGAATGGACATCACACAAAAGAAACCTGGTTGTGTAATGAAGAGATGCAGGAGACAATTAAGTAGAAGAAGGAGTGTTTCAGATGCCTACATAAATGTCCTAATAAAGAGAATTTGTAAAAGTTTAGATTGGCGAGAAAAAGTGCCAAGAAAGCCGTACGAGAGGCCAGATGCAAGGTTTTCACCGATATGTACGACAAACTTGGGAGCAAAGAAGGAGAAAAAGGCATTTATAAACTTGCAAAATCAAGAGACAAGAAAAGTAAAGACTTAACACAGGTTAGATGTATCAAAGATGAAAATCAAACACTCTTAATAAGAGATGAAGACGTCAAGGGCAGGTGGATGAGTTATTTTAACAAACTTTTTAATGGGGAGAGCGATAGAAGTGAGGTGGATTTGGAAGATGCTTCTGATGATTCAAATAGAAGGTTTGTGCGTAGAGTTAAAGCTCGAGAAGTTAGGGAGGCATTAAAAAAGATAAAGACTAGTAAAACCTTGAGACCTGATGGTATTCCTATTGAAGTGTGGAGATGCTTAGGGAATGTAGCAATAAGTTGGTTGATTAATCTTTTTAACAAGATCCTCTATACTAATAAGATGCCTGATGAATGGAGGAAGAGTATACTTGTGCCTATATACAAGAACAATGGGGATATCTAGAATTGTTCTAATTATAGAGGCATCAAGCTTATGAGCCATACAATGAAACTGTGGGAGAGAGTTATTGAGCGTCGTTTGAGAATAGAGATCAAAATTTCTGTCAGTTAATTTGAATTTATGTCAAGAAGATCTACCATGGAGGCTATTTTCTTAATACGACAATTGATGGAAAGATATCGATAAAGAAAGAAGGACCTCCATATGGTGCTTATTGATCTTGAGAAGGCGTATGATAGGGCTCCAATAAAGGTTTTGTGGTGAATTCTTGAGAAGAAAAAAGTACCTTCAAAGTATGTCGAGGCAATCAAGGACATGTATAACGGTGCTACTACATGTGTGAAGGCTTGTAATGGCACATCAAGTTATTTTCCAATCACAGTAGGCTTACACCAAGGTTCTGCTTTGAACCCTTACCTTTTTGCCCTGGTTATGGATGAGCTAACAAAATATATTCAAGATGAGGTGCCGTGGTGCATGCTATTTGCAGACGATATCGTGCTTATTGATGAGACCAGGGCTGGGGTTAACGTTAAGTTAGAAGTATGGAGAAGTACGTTGGAGTCTAAAGGATTTACGCTAAGTCGAAGTAAGACGGAATACTTGAAATGTGAGTTTGACAAGGCAGGAATAGGGGATCAAGAAGCCGTAAATATGCTCGGACAGGAGGTACCCAAAAAAGATACATTTAGATATTTGGGATTAATATTGCAAAAGGATGGAGAGATTGATGAGGATGTAAGCCATAGATTCAGAGCAGGTTGGATGAAATGGCACAGTGCATCGGGATTTTTGTATGATCGCAAAATTTATCTTAGATTAAAAGGAAAATTTTATAGAACAACAGTCAGACTTGTCATGTTATATGGAGCTGAATGTTGGCCAGCACAAAAGAAACATGAGCATAAAATGGGAGTAGCGGAAATGAGGATGTTAAGGTGGATGTGTGGTCATACAAGGATAGATAAGATAAGGAATGAAGAGATTCGACGAAAAGTTGAAGTAAAACCGGTGGCTTAAATGATGAGAGAGCATAAATTGAGATGGTTTGGGCATATTCTCCGAAGACCCTTAGATGCACCGGTACGAACAGAAATTTGCTATTGAGAGCATAACACGAAAAAAGCAAGAGGTCGGCCGAAATTTACTTGGGAGAAAACAGTAAAACAAGATTTAATGGAGTGATAAATAGATTGACGTATGGTTTGTCTTAGGACGGAGTGGAGGGAGTCTATTAGTATTGTGGAGGGGTAATGTATAGATAGATATATATATACTTATTTATTTTTACACATTTATCTCTTTTCCCTCCCTTGATTCTGCTTTTATTTTTATGATTCTTTGGGGTTTATCGACCGCCGACCCCAACTAGTTTGGGATAAAGGTGTTGTTAATGTTGATGTTGACAATTTGCTAGGGATATCGGCTTGTGTTTTTTTTTTTTTTTTTTTTTGGACGGAAAGACGTTCTACTTTCATTCATATATAGGATTGTGTTTGGGTCACTACAATCCAAACATAACAAAGACCATAGATTCTGAGGGGGCTTAATGGGAAAATTCGGGTTGAGGAAGTCAGTGCATTGTGCTTTGGCCACCCAAGCGGATATTTGGTTTACGGAGCGGGGACAGTACGCGAGATCGACATATTTAAGTTGGTCCATCAAGGCAATGCAGTCGAAGATAATTGGGCTCACCACCCATGGGCTTTCATCCGGCTTCTGGAACCACCTAATAACAACTAAACAATCTGTCTCTATCACAGCTTTTGCGGCAGGGATATCTAAGCTATGCCATCCACTAGAACCTTCTCCCCTTTATACTTTCAACAAGTAACTCCATCCCTCCACGCACAGCAAGGGTTCATAACAAAGGCTGTGGGAGCGCGGATTTCCTTTGCAAAGCCGGAGATAAGAGTGTGCAATGTCCATGGCAATAATTTTGATTCAGAATTACCATCAGAATCAAAAGTTGATATTTTAACTTCTCCATCAAAAGTTGATTTCTGATCAAAGAAAGGTGTTTGATAAAATTTCTACTTTTGAAATTTTCATTTTTGAAACATTATTAGCAAAATCTCAAGCTGTGGTGGTCGGTAGAGATCGGCGTCAACGGCATCGATGAACAGCAATTGGAGGCCGATGATCGGGGATTAGCAGCGGCGACAGAGGCGACTGGCGGCAGGCGATGATTGGCGACGGTAGCGGTTGGCGACCAACGGGCGACGACTACAGGCGGACGATGGTCGACGAAGACCGATGTAGTTGAAAAAATGATTTCTGAAGTTGAGAAATTACAATTTTTAACTTCTTAAAGTTGGCCAAAAATCCAATCAGAAGTAGCAATCTCTTCAAGTGGAAAATCTCAATATTTTTACCAAATGGAATTTAGCTTCAAAAGCAATTGTAAATCAGAAATTCTGCTTCTGAAGTGTTGTCATGAGCGCCCTAAAAGTCCCGAAGGCATCTCGGAGTGTCCCAGCTACTGCGGCCTTACTCGATTCAGTGCACCACGACGCATCCACTCTCAACTTCAAGCTCCTCTATCTCGGCGGGCACCATAGATCAGATAACACGTGCTTCTCTTTTGACCCGAGTTTTACGCTTGGATTCCATCTCTTGTACAACCTATAGGAACTGACTGCTTCCTCTACAATGGTGTGAGGATTTGGTTCCCGTTTTTGGAAGACCTACGCGTTTCGCGTTTTCCAGATGGCCCAAAAAATTTCGGCTACAAGCGATGGAGAGGGAGGGACGTCCCCCAGTGGGAGGTTTACTCTGATGTGGAGGTTGTCCATCACACATTTTTCAATTCTTGAGATTCTGGTTGGTGAGAAGTCAAAGTTCAGTCTTTTGTCCGACCAAACTCTCTTTGTCCATTCGCACAGCAAAAGGAGATGCTCTGGAGTTTCAAGGGCTTTGCCGCAAATGGGACATAAGGGATTCGACACTATTTTCCTCGGCAGGGCATTGTTGCAGACACTCCATAGGAATAGTCGAACCTTAAGAGAGGTCAGGATATTCCAAAGTTTAGTCCATAACTCCTTGGGGGTTTATAGGATGAAGAGGCCTGTGTTCCAGGGCCCTTGTCTTCGGATGGATGGATCTTATTATAACCGGGTTTGACTGTACAGGTTCCTATTTTGATCCCGGCCCACACAAGACGATCCTCCGAGGGATTCTTGCTAAGTGGAATAGCCAGAATTTTCTGCCCCATATCCTCGTTGAAAAACTCCTCTATTAGCTGAAAGTTTCACACTGCGTTTCCTGGGTTATCTAGCCTGCTACCAGCCGCGGTTCAGAGTGCCTTGCGGGTCCTTCGAATTTGCCAGAGGGAAGCCTTTTGTCCTCTCTGATCTTAATCTTCTTACCTTCCCCAGCTACCCATCTAGTCTCTGATGCGATAGCATCTCTTCCTGCTAATAGACTTTGCCACCCCCAGGAAGGTCTGTGCCCCTTCTTACCTTGCAAAATATCTCCTCGAGGGAACTAGATTCCTTTAAAGATGCAGAGAGAAAAACCGGGTTGCGCTAGTCGCCAAGCCTGCTTACCGAACATCGCTTTATTGAAGGCGATTAGGTCCTTAAAACCCAACCCACCCATGTCTTTCCTGAACTTCTGAAGTTCCCATTTCTTCCAGTGAATGCCTTTAGCGTTAGCGTTTTGCTTCCACCAAAAGGACGCAATCTTCTGTTCTATCGCTTTGCAAATAGACATGGGTAGTTCAGAGATGGACATGGCATACCGTGGGAGGGCTTGGACTACTATTTTAGTTAGTGACTCTTTTCCTGCCCTTGATATAAGATTTTCTTTCCACCCTTCTAGTTTTGAATTCACCGTCACAAGTACCCAATTGAACATGTCTTTCTTCGTTTGGCCCCAGTCTGATGGGATACCTAAATACTTGCCCGTCTTTTCCATAATCGGAACTCTCAACTCAATAGACAGATTCCTCTTCAGCATTGCTAGGCAGCCCTTGTTGAAATAGATGCCCGACTTATTCTGATTTACGGCTTGTCCTGAGGCGTAGCAGTACTGTTCAACAAGTTTGCCACATTCCGACATTTATTTAGGCAGCGTATGGTAGTGTTTCTGTTTCTAAGAGCATTTTTTGAATAGAAATATTTTTTTGTGTTTCTGTTCCCGGCTACGATTTTTGGAATAGCCAGAATATTCGAACAAAAGCGCATGAAACCCTCTAGGTGAAAATTTATATGTCAAGAAGTTGCACGCAAGGCAAACAAAAGAAGTGACTTAATAGAATAGTTGGCGAATTTAAAAGTAAAAATAAAAATATTTCAAACACGAACTGGCAACCGAACATTAGTTAGCAACTCGGGGTGCATTTGTTTCGCGTTAATTGAGAAAAAAGTTTCTTAAAATCATCGCTTTTATTGCGTGAAAAAAAAAACGAACGAAAATAGTTAGTTTTCCTATGTTTTGTTATATGCAACAATTTTTTTTTTTTTTGGTGTTTGGATCTTATTTAAAAATTGATTTCAATATCATAACTTTATCTCATGTTACAAAATAAAATCGAACCTTTAAATTATTTTTATCTTTGTTATTTTTCTTTATTTGTCTCCTTTTTTTCTTTTGCTTTCTCCCTCCACCACAACGATCGGCAGATCTATAGCCATCGCGGCGGCACGACAACTGACCATGTATAGTTGCCGTGGCTTGCCACGTAGGCAGCCACGCCATCTCGATGGGCCAGGCTCGGTTTTAAATAAAATCGAGATCGGACGGCCATGGGCATGTCAAGTGTCGCGATTCGGTGATTTTCAGAAATTAATAAATGATTTTATATTAATAAATGGTTTTTTAGAAAATAATAAAAAAAATTGATCCCAGGCCGTTGAATGTCCACATGTCACGATCTCGCATTTTCAAAATTAATAAAAGATTTTTCAGAATAAAAGAAAGTAATTTTTGAAAAATTAAAAAACACGATCTTCTGTTCTATCGCTCTGCAAATAGACATGGGTAGCTTAGAGATAGACATGGCATACCGTGGGAGGGCTTGGACTACTGTTTTAATTAGTAACTCTTTTCCTGCCCTCGATATAAGATTTTCTTTCCACCCTTCTAGTTTTGAATTCACCGTCGCAAGTACCCAATTGAACATGTCTTTCTTCGTTTGGCCCCAGTCTGATGGGATACCTAAATACTTGCCCGTCTTTTCCATAATCGAAACTCTCAACTCATTTGACAGATTCCTCTTCAGCATTGCTGGGCATCCCTTGTTGAAATAGATGCCCGACTTATTCTGATTTACGGCTTGTCCTAAGGCGTAGCAGTACTGTTCAACACGTTTGCCACATTCTAACATTCATTTAGGCTGCGTATGGTAGTGTTTCTGTTTCTAGGAGCATTTTTTGAATAGAAATATTTTTTTTGTGTTTCTATTCCCGGTTACGATTTTTGGAATAGCCAGAATATTCGAACAAAAGGGCATGAAACCCTCTAGGTGAAAGTTTATATGTCAAGAAGTTGCACGCAAGGCAAACAAAAGAAGTGACTTAATAGAATAGTTGGTGAATTTAAAAATAAAAATAAAATATTTCAAACAAGAATTGGCAACCGCACACTAGTTAGCAACTCGGGGTGCATTTGTTTCGCGATAATTGAGAAAAGCATTTCTAAAAATTATCGCTTTTATTGCGTGAAAAAAAAAACGAACGAAAATAGTTAGTTTTCCTATGTTTTGTTATATGCAACAAAAAATATTTTTGGTGTTTGGATCTTATTTAAAAATTGATTTCAATATCATAACTTTATCTCATGTTAGAAAATAAAATCGAACCTTTAAATTATTTTTATCTTTGTTGTTTTTCTTTATTTGTCTCCTTTTTTTCTTTTGCTTTCTCCCTCCACCACGAAGATCGGCAGCGGCCACAGGCAAGCTCGAGCTCGCTAGCACACATCTATAGCCAACGTGGCGGCACGACAACTGACCGGTGGAGGAAGAAGAAAAAGAAAACATTAAAAAAAATTAAACAATAAAAAATAAAAAAATCTATAAAAGAAAAAGTGTAAAATATATAAAACAAAATAAAGAACAATTGAGATGAGAAATTCCGAAAGGGTTTTCACATCTTTGGATTTGAGAATTTTTCATTTTTCTAATTTTATGCATGAATTTTTTATTGATCGGAAAGTATTTTTCGTTGATTAAATCATTTTCTGGAAACCAAACGAGTGAACGTTTGAAAAATCGATTCCCGGAAAACGGTTTTACTGAAACAATACCTCGCCATTCACTTTATGGGTATGCCGCATCCTTAGTTCCACTAATAAGTATGGAGGATATTCCATACACAAACATGGTCCGTTCGTGGTCTCAAACCACGAGGATGTCAAGTGAGTGCTAACAAATTAAAATTTAAGGACTGTCTTCAAATCTTCTTTATTGTCATTATCATAAAAACACAGTACACAATCAAGAAACTTCAGCATAAGAAACCCAGCAAAGGTCGCATGGGGTCTTGCTGAAATTTAAAACAGTAAATACACGAGATTAACTATAGTAATTAATCCGAAATATTTCAACTTAGACTAAGCTCAGTTCATATCGACCGAATTCGAAGCCATAATCTCTTAGATAAATACTTATGCAACGGGATAAGAAACTTTCGATGCAATTCCACAAAGGCCACCATCAACCCCAGCATCCCTCTGAAGTTTCATGTACCCTTCCTCGCCCCACGAAACGTCCCAAGAGTTCCTTATCAACCAGGATTCATTTGCGTAATTGTCCATTTATAGAACTGGTTATGAAATGGATTCATTGGAGCAACTTGACCGCAAATAAAGGTGATGACCATGGTCAATGTTTTTTTGCCCTACGACTGCGCGTTGCACATCTTGTCCAAAAGCCAAACGGAAAAGAAAGGTGCGTGAATGGTTTCTCGATCTTTCTCCGGCTTCAATTACGCTTTGTTCACACTTAGAAAAAAGATGTTTCTGTCACAATGGTTTATACATAGCTTGAGCATTTACTAGGTAAATTCTTCTAAAGCTAAAAAGAACTTGATTGATCTAAAAACGTCTCTAATTATATTGTCCTTAATTTTCTTCGTGCACTTTTCTACAATTTGACCTAGAATGATAAAAGCAAGCAAAAGTAACGTGTGTAAAGAAGAGAGATGATTGTGTGCGTGTATGTAAGGAGCAGAAGAGTGAGTGAATGATTAAATATTGATCAAAAAAATTTCGTGCGTCAATCCTCCGATAATGACAATTAGTATAGCGCGTGTTTTTTTTTTCTATTTATTCCAGACTTTAATAGACTTTTAAACTTCCATAGAAAAGCCGTTAAGTAATTTTTTCCACTTAAAATGTGCCAAAACACATGAAACATCGCAGACTAAACAGCGATACCGACGATATCTCTGCAATAAGTTAAAATAGATGCTTGTCGCGTTCCATGCACGTGATGCTATCAATTATGGGGTCGTGTTTTACTTCAACCCTGAGCAAATTGAAAGTTCATCTAACTAATTCTTAATTAATGGGTTACAATGGTAGACATCACTTGCACAAACGTTGAAATCCATGTAATTTAACTGGCATGATTATGTTAGCTTGCTAATGTGAAAGTTCAGCTTCCTCCGATCAGGGATAGCTGGACGTACAACATGGAGAAGAATTGTTGCGTGTGTCACGCAGACGCGGGACCTACATATTCCTGGATCAATATCGAAACCCTTTTCCAATTTCCAAGCGTCCAATGCACGGAATCTCTTCCATTTTAACTTTCTTAGGCTACGGTATTCATTCTTTTCTTCTCGAACGTATGGTCAGAACTTCTAAATTCCAATTCCACTCAAAGGTCAATTTCGAGGAAATCATCGAAAAGTCTTAAATTTATTGTACTTGTGTCAATTCGATCTTGAAAATTTTCAATTATATCAATTTAGTTCTCAACATTTTCACTTTTTGCCAGTTGAGTCCATCTAATCTTCTTTTATCAAAAGTTACTAACGGAGGCCCCGGCTATCTTATGTGACATGGCTAATGCTAACATAAATTTTTCTATAATTTGTTTAAATTGTATTCGCTTCCCTTCATTTTTTTTTTGGAGTGTGGCCGACAAATGTCGCCGACTGGCTCTCGCAGGTCGCAAGCGAGGACCAAAATGCCCTCACGGATCTGAGCATCACGTCCTCACAACGCATTGTGGTTCTCGCCTAAGCCCTCACCAGCCACAGAGAATGCCTGCAAACCCTCACTTATTGGCCAGCAAGGGAGTTACGACCCTCGCTTAGTGTCGGTGACCCTACGCGACCCCAGTTCCAAAAAAAATGTAAAGAGAAGAAAAGTAAAGAAACAATTAAAAATATATATGTTTTCAAAATGTTAATGTCTACGCCGGCAGTCCAACGTAGATGGTCGGTGCCCATATCGGTAATTTTCTATCAAAATTGACTGGATTGACTCAATTGACAAAACGTGAAAATGTTTAGAATTTTATTGGCACAATTGAAAGATTCATGATAGAATTAGCACATGATCTTCCCTTTCATTTTTCATAGGTTGTAGTCTTCTTTCTTTTTTTCTTGAATAGATAGTCAATTTAGTCCATTTGACCAACTATTGCTCACGTTCCAAATTTTTGATAATATTTAATATTTTTTTCTTTCTTTCCTTTATTTCCTTTCCCTCTTCCCACCTGTGGCCAGTGAGTTGTGGCTCGTGACATCGCCACAGCTCGTCGGCCACTAGGCCAGGGCCACGAAGCCCTTGCCTAGGCTGGGCGAAGCGAATTCACGAGGGCATCGCCAGCCGTAGTAAAGGCTGCCTCATGTGCGGCAGGCAAGGACATGCCCGGCTTCACCACCGCCCTGGGGAGATTTTTTTTTTTTTGGTCGAAAATAAGTTGCTTTTCATTCATCCAAATTCGAAATTACAGTCGCTACTAAAATTAGATTGGCAACAAATTAAATCTCAAAGTGGCTGGGGGAAATTGACAAGCCAATTTGACGGTAGGGCTTTTCTTCTGTGTGTCTTGGCAAACCAATTGGCCACGCCATTCGCCTTGCGGGGATAGCTTTCACTTGGACTCCTAGAAGTTGGCCCAACATCAACTTGCATTCATTTATGAGGTGCCGAACACAGCCCATGGGCTATCCTCTGGTTTCTCAAGATACTCAAGCAATAAAGTACAATCGGATTGTACTTCAACTTTCTTCACCTGAAAATTTCGAGAATCGCTTGCACTTTGACTTTGAAGCCTCCTTTGAGCTCACCCTGGGGAGTTTGGGCAAGCCCAGAGATGGGCGAGGCCAGGTGAAGGCCATCGGCGAGGGTTTAGCCTCCCTGGCCAATGGCTGACGAGCTCTGGCCATAGCTCGCTGGCCGGGGAGGAAAGTGGAAGGAGAGGAAAATTGAGAAAAAAGAAAAAATATATATATTAAATATAATTAAAATTTTGCCACGTCAACGTAGGCAATGCTATGTTAGTACCGATCAGCCAAATGGACTAAATTGGTACAAAATCAAAATGTTTAGGACGGAAATAGCATTATTGCAAAGATTTAGGAGTTTTTTTTAGTAGTTTCCTCCATAAAAATCCGATAAAAATAGCCCTCTTATCCCTAATAGACTCATTTTTTATTCTAACTTCAGTATGGTTTGAACTCTTTGACTTTTCACTTCCAAAGAAATATCATAATTTAGCCGTTAAATCAAGAATAAAGTGTCGAACTACCGACAACGCAATAACTTTTTTTTTTTAAGGATGTGTGACAATCTCATGCACGGTTCTCTCACAGACACTAACAACCCCCTCTTTCACGAGATGTTATTGCAGGATATACAAATAATACGGACCAATGTCATCTCAACCTTAATTATGTAGTTTCCATCGCGGGGTCTACATGATCAACGATTAAGGACGTGATCCACCTTATGTATTCACCATGCCTACATTTATTTTCTTCCCTATTATCAAGTTGTTCGGTTTCGTTCACTTTATTCAGTGAGCCAGTCCAGAAACAATCTCCTATGAAGGTTCACTTCTCGTACTCCCATGAAGTGTCCTCGCTTGTCATGTTATGAAGAAAGCAAACAACATCATATTGATATCAACGTGTCTCTTAATATATGTTAATTTGAAAGAGTAGCATCCACCGTAGCAACCCCCAAACATTTGTGGAATGTCCAAGACTGAACCAATCTATAAACCCTATAACAAAAGGATAATGATATTTACACAACAATAATTATTTTTCCCACAACTTAAAATCTACCATATTTCCTTTCATACCATAAATAATAACTTCTTTCGCGAGTACTTTACAACTTAGATTCATTGTCTTGTGGAAAACTTACTATAAGAAAATATCTTGCCCATTTTTCCGGCATTTGTATGCCTTGGGAAAAATAAGTCAAGAAAGTATCTTCTTCACTGTCGATGAAAACTTAGGCTTAAATTTAAGAAAGCGACTCGCTCTTTCAAAATGAAAAATCATTTTTCAAAATACAACTGGACCTTGGCGTTCGGACCTAAGACCGAATGCCTGCGACCTTAGTGTTTGAACTCGAATCCAACCAGGATCCTCTCACTCGAAGGCTAACTAGTGATCTCGATGCTTTGAGGCTGAGCCCTTATTCCTGAGAGTCGGGCTAAAAATCTTAATGCATATGCCCAGGTCCACAGCGAACAAGCCTCAGCACCCGCTTCCCACGCCTGGGTTGCCCTCACCTACGCCCAATCCCTAGAGACATGGCCCAAGTCCATGACGCTCAAGCTAGAGTCGCCAATGCCGAAGTCCAAGAGCTCAGCTTCTAATCGAGACTTTGCAAAAAGAAAAACAAAAACTGTGTTTTATTTTTTCCTGTAACTAATGCCGAAAATGACTTTTCATATTATTTCCAAAATACAGGAAAATATAGGACAAAAATATGTTTCTCTTGCGAAAATACTTTACAGCAAAGTTCACTTTCAGAACAAACGGAAGCTACATATGTAAAAGGAGTTTATAATAGTGGTGAAAGAACCTATTAAAGGTTGTAAAAGGACTGTCAAAATGATTCAATACCAAATGGATGCCTTGCATATTACTGACGTGGCAATCCACAATTGGCCAGAAGGACTTCATTGAAATTTGGCGTAAAGATTTAGGACTAAATTGACAAAATTAAAATATTTAAGACTCAACTAACATCCATATAAAATATTTGCTGAGGCAAAATTGAGCTCCCCCTCTTTGATTAAGGATGGACTGGATATCTTCTTAGGGTGGTCATGTCTACGGCCGAATGCCAACAAAAGTGAGGTGTATTTTTCTGGTGGCACGCCTAATCTTCGACATCAGATTCAGCTTTGTCTAGGTTTCCAAGAAGATACTCTCCCTTTCCGTTATCTTGGTGTACTATTATTGCTTCTAGACTTAGTAAGGCCGACTGTAATGCTCTGGTGAACTCTATTACTATTAGAGCCCGTTCTTGGTCCCAAAATTTTTTGTCATATGCTGGACGCCTGCAATTCATCAAATCTGTCTTGCATTATATTCATGTATATTGGGCTAGTATGTTCACGTTACCGAAGTCTGTCTTGAATAAGATTGAACTTATCCTTAGGCAGCTTTTTTGGAAGGGTCCTGATCTAGGTATTGGGGGTGCTAAGGTTTCTTGGATCGATATTTGTCTTCCTAAAGATGAAGGTGGTTTGGGGATCCGTAGACTTGTGGATTGCAATAAGGCGATGACACTTAAACATATATGGATCCTTTTCACTGACAAGGAGTCGTTATAACATAAGTCGATTTATTCGACGTTCTTAAAAAGCACGAACCTTCTTAAAAAACACGAACTTTAGGGGGGCTTCTAAGCCTACCTTTTGCTCTTGGGCTTGGAAAAAAATCTTGGACCTCCAACTGAATTTCTTCTGGCACTTCAGATGAAAGATTGGTAATGGGCGTTCTACCTCATTTTGGTTTGATTGTTGGCATAACAAAGGTCCTCTGCATAAATTATTTACGCTAGGGAGATTTATCGTTGTGGGATTCGTCGTAATGCTTCTGTTCGGTCCTTCTATGATTCGGCCCGGCATCCTTCTCATACGATGGACACCATTATGTTTTGATCGGTTCTGACCCCTGCATTTTTGGAAGATAGGTTGGATAAACTCTCTTGGTGAGCGGACTCTTCTAGCACCTTCTCGGTCGCCTCAGCTTGGGAGGTCATCAAAACCAGGGGGAGACTACGTTTTTGCACTCTTTCGTCTGAGATCGTGCCATTGCTCCTCGACATGCCTTCCTATTGTAGTTAGTTACTCTCAACCACATACCTATGCAGGTTTTGCTACTCCAACACCGTAGGATAGCCGATGGGGTTTGTGATTTTTGTCATTGTAGACCAGATTCAGTTGATCATTTGTTTTTTAGGTGTTCGATTAGTGGTAGCTTAGCTTTAATTTGGGCATGTAAGTGTAACTTGTCTTGGCATAACCACCCATGGCAAGAGCACATCTGGCGAGCTATGAGTCGTTTATGTGGATGGTCCTTTGCTCATCGTATCTCCAGATTCTCTCTTGGGGCTTTATGTCACATTATTTGGACCGACAAGAACAACATTCTTTTTAGGGATAAAGCTCCTTTTGTGTCGGCTATGATCAAGCGCCTCATCAAGGTGGTGAAGGAAAAAGTCCTCTCTTTTGAGCGAATTGAAGACATTCCTTGCAATAGGCGATTACAAAGGAACTGGGGCCTCTCTTCCACTATCTTTCAGGATCGTCTTGATGCCTTTTAGCTGGTGTCTTTTGCTCTTTCGACCGTTTACTTGGCCTTTTCTTTGTTGGTTGACTTACTGTGTTTTGGGGCTTTTTTCTCATGTGCCCCTTCTTTGTCTTTGGCGTGTCTGTCTTATCACCGTTTGTTACTCAGGTTTTATTCTCGGCCGATTGTTTGGCCTTGCTCTTGCTGCTCTTTGGCCATGCCTTGGCCTCTCTCTCATGCTTCAGCCGGTCGGTTTTCAGCCGGTCGATTTTCAGCCATTTTAGATGGACTAATGGTCGGTTCATTTCTGTTCTTGTCCGACTGTTGGGCCATGCTTCTTTTTTTTGCTTTTTTTGGGCATTTTTTTTTGCCCCAGGTTTAGGCGTGCTTTGTCCAAATATTGCATCTTGTAGGCGGTTCACCGTTGAACTCCATTTGGCACACAATGGTGCCATTTTGGGTTCATGATTTTTGTGTCCGGTTTCATCCTTTTATCTAGCGCTTTGAAAAGTTTAACACTGTTGACACTTGATTTTTAATCACATTTTCATTTCAATTTTATTTTTCAAAATTAATTAAAAATAGTAAAACAAATCATAAAATTTCAAAATCAACTTTGAAAACTTTGGTCAAGCCAAAGGAACCAATTTTGAACAAAAAATATTTTTCTTAATTTTTAATATTTTTTTGAATTTATTTAATTATAAAAATGCCCAAAAAAATTACAGAAAATACCATTCATGGTAAAAAAAAAAATAGTCAATAGTTTTATTTTAATTCCCTTTTCAGAATGGTCACTTTAAATATCAAAAATCGACTTGGGTAACTATGTTCCTTCACAAACATAAACCCGAATCGAGCATAAAAAGTCCTTTTTGAATCTTTTAATTTTCAAATTTCACTTCTAATAAGCTATGACATTTGAATCTAGATACTTGAAGTGCAATTGGGTCAATTCGGCCTCCAATTTGATCAATTTTGATAAAAAGGACAATCGCACAAATTTCTTTTCAATTTAGTCCCCGGTTTCGCTAATCTTCATATTAAATTATCTCGGGCCACAACGATGAAAATAAAACACATCTTCCCCATGGTTCTCATCATTCTGAATTCGATGGCGGCCTTAATTTCAACTGATTCAATCATTTATGCCTTCAACTAACATAAAATCATTTTCGGATCCCAAACCAACTTTGGGGTTTTCACTCAATTTGGAGCTAAAAATTTCTGAAAATGCCCATTTTGAGTGTAAAATACACTGGGAGGCCCAATTCCAGCCTCAATTTCATAAAAAAAAATGGTCAATAGGGCCTTCAACTTGACCAAATAGAAACCGGATCCACCGGATCCACCGGATCGAATCTGACCCGATCCGGAGGATCCGGGTCTGCAACGTGACCAAGCAGAAGGAAAAAAATGGACGCTCTCCTCTCTCCCACAGATCTCAGCACGACGCCGCCTCAGGAAAGGATCGAGAACACTCCTCCCATTTTGTCAGCTACTGCACCAAGTACGTACGGAGGGAGTGAGCTGGCGTCTGGGGATCCCGAAAAAGGACAATACGCGGAGGAGCCGAAAGAGAGAGAGGGAGAGCTCGGGTACAGGAAGGATACTGAGGTGACAGAGAGGAAAGGAGGCCATTTTTTCTCTGGAGGATTTTTGGAGATACACAGACACACAGACGAAGAGAAAAGAGAGTGAATGGGAGACAGAGTAGAGTGAAAGGTGCCTCGTCGGAGTTCGACTCGAAGAAAATCAGAGCGAGGCCGAAAACGAGCAGTGGGGGAAGGACTTGAACGAGACCGAGGCTTAAGTGACGACCTCAGCGTTCCTAGACGATATATACACTGTCGACAGAACCCCGGCCATCATCGGAAGAAACGAAAAGGTTGACTCTTTTTCCATTCTCAGTGCCCTGTTTTCGGCACACCGTGGGATTTTGGCTCGGTTTGGTTGAAGATCAAACTGAGCTAAACCAAGTGCATCCTACGCTTGCTATCATCTCTAATAAATCCCATGCATGTTAATTTGTCTCGAGGATGTCGAGCGAGTGTGATTTATCGCTCAAATACCATTCTTGCTTAATGCGTGCTAAGTGTTTGACGAAATGCCCATGTATAGTTTGGTGCGTGTTTGCCATTGGTCTCCCCATGCTTGAGCCAGTTTGTTGATACTCTATCCCGAATGCCTTTTAGAATCTACTCTAAGTCGATTGCAATGTCTGTTTTGCATTGATTTGCGTTGAAAATGGAGGCCCAGACCTCCATGGTTCTCGGTTCGAGCCATGAGCTTACAGCGACGATTGAGGCGATGGCGAGCTCCTAGCGAGCTCGGTAAGTCTCTAAACCTTCATTGCGTGTTGTGTGAACGCTTGCAATCGAGTTTCAAACAAAAAATTTTCTACAAAAATCTTCACCTGAACCGGTTCTGTGGGGGTTCGATTCGCCGGTTCTTGCCATGCTCTTGGCCACGAATCTCACATATGTGAATGTGGGATGTCTTAGAAGTCGAATGGTGCAAAAATGGGCGAAAAACATGAAGATTTGGGCTCGATTCGCGTTTTCTGGCGAGAATTCTGGGGAGGCGCCGGTCGTCTTCTCTAGCAGAGTGGTTCGGTCAACGGTCAAAGGGCTGACGTGGCTTGCCATGTAGGCAGCCACGCCAGCTCGATGGGCCAGGCTCGGTTTTAAATAAAATCAGGATCGGACGGCCGTGGGCGTGCCAAGTGTCGCGATTCAGTGATTTTCGAAAATTAATAAATGATTTTATATTAATAAATGGTTTTTTAGAAAATAAAAAAAAAATTGATCCAAGGCCGTTGATTGTCCACATGTCACGATCTCGCATTTTCAAAATTAATAAAAGATTTTTCAGAATAAAAGAAAGTAATTTTCAAAAAATTAAAAAAACACGATATTCTGTTCTATCGCTCTGCAAATAGACATGGGTAGCTTAGAGATAGACATGGCATACCGTGGGAGGGCTTGGACTACTGTTTTAATTAGTAACTCTTTTCCTGCCCTCGACATAAGATTTTCTTTCCACCCTTCTAGTTTTGAATTCACCGTCGCAAGTACCCAATTGAACATGTCTTTCTTCGTTTGGCCCCAGTCTGATGGAATACCTAAACACTTGCCCGTCTTTTCCATAATCGGAACTCTCAACTCAATAGACAGATTCCTCTTCAGCATTGCTAGGCAGCCCTTGTTGAAATAGATGCCCGACTTATTCTGATTTACGGCTTGTCCTGAGGCGTAGCAGTACTGTTCAACAAGTTTGCCACATTCCGACATTCATTTAGGCAGCGTATGGTAGTGTTTCTGTTTCTAAGAGCATTTTTGAATAGAAATATTTTTTTATGTTTCTGTTCCCGGTTACGATTTTTGAAATAGCTAGAATATTCGAACAAAAGCGCATGAAACCCTCTAGGTGAAAATTTATATGTCAAGAAGTTGCACCTAAGGCAAACAAAAGAAGTGACTTAATAGAATAGTTGGCGAATTTAAAAGTAAAAATAAAAATATTTCAAACACGAACTAGCAACCGAACATTAGTTAGCAACTCGGGGTGCATTTGTTTCGCGTTAATTGAGAAAAAAATTTCTTAAAATCATCGCTTTTATTGCGTGAAAAAAAAAAACGAACGAAAATAGTTAGTTTTCCTATGTTTTGTTATATGCAACAAAAAATATTTTTTGGTGTTTGGATCTTATTTAAAAATTGATTTCAATATCATAACTTTATCTCATGTTAGAAAATAAAATCGAACCTTTAAATTATTTTTATCTTTGTTGTTTTTCTTTATTTGTCTCCTTTTTTTTCTTTTGCTTTCTCCCTCCACCACGAAGATCGGCAGCGGCCACAGGCAAGCTCGAGCTCGCTAGCACACATCTATAGCCAACGGGGCGGCACGACAACTGACCGGTGGAGGAAGAAGAAAAAGAAAACATTAAAAAAAATTAAACAATAAAAAATAAAAAAATCTATAAAAGAAAAAGTGTAAAATATATAAAACAAAATAAAGAACAATTGAGATGAGAAATTTCGAAAGGGTTTTCACGTCTTTGGATATGAGAATTTTTCACTTTTCTAATTTTATGCATGAATTTTTTGTTGATCGGAAAGTATTTTTCGTTGATTAAATCATTTTCTGGAAACCAAACGAGTGAACGTTTGAAAAATCAATTCCCGGAAAACGGTTTTACTGAAACAATACCTCGCCATTTACTTTATGGGTATGCCGCATCCTTAGTTCCACTAATAAGTATGGAGAATATTCCATACACAAACATGGTCCGTGGTCTCAAACCACGAGGATATCAAGTGAGTGCTAACAAATTAAAATTTAAGGACTGTCTTCAAATCTTCTTTATTGTCATTATCATAAAAACACAGTACACAATCAAGAAACTTCAGCATAAGAAACCCAGCAAAGGTCGCATGGGATCTTGCTGAAATTTAAAACAGTAAATAAACGAGATTAACTATAGTAATTAATCCGAAATATTTCAACTTAGACTAAGCTCAGTTCATATCGACCGAATTCGAAGCCATAATCTCTTAGATAAAAACTTATGCAACGGGATAAGAAACTTTCGATGCAATTCCACAAAGGCCACCATCCACCCCAGCATCCCTCTGAAGTTTCATGTACCCTTCCTCGCCCCACGAAACGTCCCAAGAGTTCCTTATCAACCAGAACTTGGTCCCGTCCGCCTCCGCCCCGTACCCGACCACAGTCACCGCGTGGTCCAGATTGGAACCGCACGGGCCGGTGAAGACCCCGCCCCCTGCGTAGTGCTGGAACTCGTACCCGCTCGCGTCGAGCGCCACCGACACCGGCTGCTGTGCCACGGCTGCTAGCATGTCGTCCTCGCTCGGGTTGACATCCCTGTAGGATGATATCTTGGCCGCGGCAACGGACGAGGCCTGCTCGTCGCAGGTGCCATCGGCCCCGGCATACGGGTAATCCGACGAGGAGCTGATGCCTTGATTGTCAATGATGTACTCGAATCCGTTGTCCATCCAGCCACCTTCGCAGCCCTGGTTGCCGCCGTTGGTGGCGCAATCTATGAGTTGCTGCTCGGACAGGTTCGGCAGCACGCCGGAGGTGATCTGTGTGATCGCTTCCACCGCCGCCACCACGGAGAACGACCAACAAGATCCTGCCGTGTAATGATATAAATCGATCAAGAAAACTTTTAGCCGAAGCTCACATAGTTAGCAATATCTTACCACATTGGCCTTGGTTCTTTATAGGGTTGACTGCACCTTTCTTGACCCAATCGACGCTCTCTGGAATGCTATTCAGACCTTGGTCCTGAAAAGAATGGAGTTGGGAGGAGTTCCTGCGTGTTGATGATGGCAATTTGTATCCGGTGAATGCTGCCACAAATTCCTCGTTGGTTAAATCCGAGTACTTGTTCAATCCGAGATTGTAATCCCGGTTCGGCGCGGCATTGAACTCCTCAACGAACCGCAGGTTTTCCTGAAAAATCTTCAGACGCTTTGCCTTCTCGGCGGCGTCTCTGTAGTTGCGCCCGTGCCGAGTCATCCACTCCTCGAATTTTTTAGTCGCGGACGGAGTGTCATAGGCACGAGACGCGGCGGCGTCCAATGCGCATGCGCATGCACACAAGACAAGGATCAGGCATATGGAGAAGTTTTTTGCAAGTTTGGAAGCCATTTTTTAATGAAGAGATATGTTTTGTGCTGTGGAGAACGAGTGTAAGCATTAGGTGTATTTATAGAAGGGAAAATTACATCAAAGGTCCCTGAACTTTAGTTGAATACGCAATGTTATTCATGGACTTTTGATTTGTTCGATATGATCCCTAAACTTTTCACACATGTTCAATTTAGTCTCTAAAATATATGGAAATATTCGATGTTGTCCTTTCATTTATTTCAGTTAATGAAATTTGCTGATTTAGCTTCTAATCCTCGATGGACAAAAAAATAACACTATATGTGGATCATGCACGTAAGATATCCAACTCAAATTAGAATATGATAATCATTTAATTTGTTTAAATTTTTCAATTTTGAAAGAAAAACGTATTATCCATTTGATTTGATGGTATTGATTATTGTATCTTGAGTTAAACATCTTAATTAAATAATCCACATGTTTTGTAGTTTTTCTGCCCACCATTCAAACTTACTGAATTAGAAGCCAAATTAGCAAATTCCATTGACTTGAATTAATGGAGGAACTCAACATTTGGAAAATCCCTATTCAGTCCGAGAACTAGATTGAACAATTATCGAAAATTTAGGGATGATATTGTATATTGAGTCAAAGTCCAGGATTCATTTGCGTAATTGTCCATTTATAGAACTGGTTATGAAATGGATTCATTGGAGCAACTTGACCGCAAATAAAGGTGATGACCATGGTCAATGTTTTTTTGCCCTACGACTGCGCGTTGCACATCTTGTCCAAAAGCCAAACGGAAAAGAAAGGTGCGTGAATGGTTTCTCGATCTTTCTCCGGCTTCAATTACGCTTTGTTCACACTTAGAAAAAAGATGTTTCTGTCACAATGGTTTATACATAGCTTGAGCATTTACTAGGTAAATTCTTCTAAAGCTAAAAAGAACTTGATTGATCTAAAAACGTCTCTAATTATATTGTCCTTAATTTTCTTCGTGCACTTTTCTACAATTTGACCTAGAATGATAAAAGCAAGCAAAAGTAACGTGTGTAAAGAAGAGAGATGATTGTGTGCGTGTATGTAAGGAGCAGAAGAGTGAGTGAATGATTAAATATTGATCAAAAAAATTTCGTGCGTCAATCCTCCGATAATGACAATTAGTATAGCGCGTGTTTTTTTTTTCTATTTATTCCAGACTTTAATAGACTTTTAAACTTCCATAGAAAAGCCGTTAAGTAATTTTTTCCACTTAAAATGTGCCAAAACACATGAAACATCGCAGACTAAACAGCGATACCGACGATATCTCTGCAATAAGTTAAAATAGATGCTTGTCGCGTTCCATGCACGTGATGCTATCAATTATGGGGTCGTGTTTTACTTCAACCCTGAGCAAATTGAAAGTTCATCTAACTAATTCTTAATTAATGGGTTACAATGGTAGACATCACTTGCACAAACGTTGAAATCCATGTAATTTAACTGGCATGATTATGTTAGCTTGCTAATGTGAAAGTTCAGCTTCCTCCGATCAGGGATAGCTGGACGTACAACATGGAGAAGAATTGTTGCGTGTGTCACGCAGACGCGGGACCTACATATTCCTGGATCAATATCGAAACCCTTTTCCAATTTCCAAGCGTCCAATGCACGGAATCTCTTCCATTTTAACTTTCTTAGGCTACGGTATTCATTCTTTTCTTCTCGAACGTATGGTCAGAACTTCTAAATTCCAATTCCACTCAAAGGTCAATTTCGAGGAAATCATCGAAAAGTCTTAAATTTATTGTACTTGTGTCAATTCGATCTTGAAAATTTTCAATTATATCAATTTAGTTCTCAACATTTTCACTTTTTGCCAGTTGAGTCCATCTAATCTTCTTTTATCAAAAGTTACTAACGGAGGCCCCGGCTATCTTATGTGACATGGCTAATGCTAACATAAATTTTTCTATAATTTGTTTAAATTGTATTCGCTTCCCTTCATTTTTTTTTTGGAGTGTGGCCGACAAATGTCGCCGACTGGCTCTCGCAGGTCGCAAGCGAGGACCAAAATGCCCTCGCGGATCTGAGCATCACGTCCTCACAACGCATTGTGGTTCTCGCCTAAGCCCTCACCAGCCACAGAGAATGCCTGCAAACCCTCACTTATTGGCCAGCAAGGGAGTTACGACCCTCGCTTAGTGTCGGTGACCCTACGCGACCCCAGTTCCAAAAAAAATGTAAAGAGAAGAAAAGTAAAGAAACAATTAAAAATATATATGTTTTCAAAATGTTAATGTCTACGCCGGCAGTCCAACGTAGATGGTCGGTGCCCATATCGGTAATTTTCTATCAAAATTGACTGGATTGACTCAATTGACAAAACGTGAAAATGTTTAGAATTTTATTGGCACAATTGAAAGATTCATGATAGAATTAGCACATGATCTTCCCTTTCATTTTTCATAGGTTGTAGTCTTCTTTCTTTTTTTCTTGAATAGATAGTCAATTTAGTCCATTTGACCAACTATTGCTCACGTTCCAAATTTTTGATAATATTTAATATTTTTTTCTTTCTTTCCTTTATTTCCTTTCCCTCTTCCCACCTGTGGCCAGTGAGTTGTGGCTCGTGACATCGCCACAGCTCGTCGGCCACTAGGCCAGGGCCACGAAGCCCTTGCCTAGGCTGGGCGAAGCGAATTCACGAGGGCATCGCCAGCCGTAGTAAAGGCTGCCTCATGTGCGGCAGGCAAGGACATGCCCGGCTTCACCACCGCCCTGGGGAGATTTTTTTTTTTTTGGTCGAAAATAAGTTGCTTTTCATTCATCCAAATTCGAAATTACAGTCGCTACTAAAATTAGATTGGCAACAAATTAAATCTCAAAGTGGCTGGGGGAAATTGACAAGCCAATTTGACGGTAGGGCTTTTCTTCTGTGTGTCTTGGCAAACCAATTGGCCACGCCATTCGCCTTGCGGGGATAGCTTTCACTTGGACTCCTAGAAGTTGGCCCAACATCAACTTGCATTCATTTATGAGGTGCCGAACACAGCCCATGGGCTATCCTCTGGTTTCTCAAGATACTCAAGCAATAAAGTACAATCGGATTGTACTTCAACTTTCTTCACCTGAAAATTTCGAGAATCGCTTGCACTTTGACTTTGAAGCCTCCTTTGAGCTCACCCTGGGGAGTTTGGGCAAGCCCAGAGATGGGCGAGGCCAGGTGAAGGCCATCGGCGAGGGTTTAGCCTCCCTGGCCAATGGCTGACGAGCTCTGGCCATAGCTCGCTGGCCGGGGAGGAAAGTGGAAGGAGAGGAAAATTGAGAAAAAAGAAAAAATATATATATTAAATATAATTAAAATTTTGCCACGTCAACGTAGGCAATGCTATGTTAGTACCGATCAGCCAAATGGACTAAATTGGTACAAAATCAAAATGTTTAGGACGGAAATAGCATTATTGCAAAGATTTAGGAGTTTTTTTTAGTAGTTTCCTCCATAAAAATCCGATAAAAATAGCCCTCTTATCCCTAATAGACTCATTTTTTATTCTAACTTCAGTATGGTTTGAACTCTTTGACTTTTCACTTCCAAAGAAATATCATAATTTAGCCGTTAAATCAAGAATAAAGTGTCGAACTACCGACAACGCAATAACTTTTTTTTTTTAAGGATGTGTGACAATCTCATGCACGGTTCTCTCACAGACACTAACAACCCCCTCTTTCACGAGATGTTATTGCAGGATATACAAATAATACGGACCAATGTCATCTCAACCTTAATTATGTAGTTTCCATCGCGGGGTCTACATGATCAACGATTAAGGACGTGATCCACCTTATGTATTCACCATGCCTACATTTATTTTCTTCCCTATTATCAAGTTGTTCGGTTTCGTTCACTTTATTCAGTGAGCCAGTCCAGAAACAATCTCCTATGAAGGTTCACTTCTCGTACTCCCATGAAGTGTCCTCGCTTGTCATGTTATGAAGAAAGCATACAACATCATATTGATATCAACGTGTCTCTTAATATATGTTAATTTGAAAGAGTAGCATCCACCGTAGCAACCCCCAAACATTTGTGGAATGTCCAAGACTGAACCAATCTATAAACCCTATAACAAAAGGATAATGATATTTACACAACAATAATTATTTTTCCCACAACTTAAAATCTACCATATTTCCTTTCATACCATAAATAATAACTTCTTTCGCGAGTACTTTACAACTTAGATTCATTGTCTTGTGGAAAACTTACTATAAGAAAATATCTTGCCCATTTTTCCGGCATTTGTATGCCTTGGGAAAAATAAGTCAAGAAAGTATCTTCTTCACTGTCGATGAAAACTTAGGCTTAAATTTAAGAAAGCGACTCGCTCTTTCAAAATGAAAAATCATTTTTCAAAATACAACTGGACCTTGGCGTTCGGACCTAAGACCGAATGCCTGCGACCTTAGTGTTTGAACTCGAATCCAACCAGGATCCTCTCACTCGAAGGCTAACTAGTGATCTCGATGCTTTGAGGCTGAGCCCTTATTCCTGAGAGTCGGGCTAAAAATCTTAATGCATATGCCCAGGTCCACAGCGAACAAGCCTCAGCACCCGCTTCCCACGCCTGGGTTGCCCTCACCTACGCCCAATCCCTAGAGACATGGCCCAAGTCCATGACGCTCAAGCTAGAGTCGCCAATGCCGAAGTCCAAGAGCTCAGCTTCTAATCGAGACTTTGCAAAAAGAAAAACAAAAACTGTGTTTTATTTTTTCCTGTAACTAATGCCGAAAATGACTTTTCATATTATTTCCAAAATACAGGAAAATATAGGACAAAAATATGTTTCTCTTGCGAAAATACTTTACAGCAAAGTTCACTTTCAGAACAAACGGAAGCTACATATGTAAAAGGAGTTTATAATAGTGGTGAAAGAACCTATTAAAGGTTGTAAAAGGACTGTCAAAATGATTCAATACCAAATGGATGCCTTGCATATTACTGACGTGGCAATCCACAATTGGCCAGAAGGACTTCATTGAAATTTGGCGTAAAGATTTAGGACTAAATTGACAAAATTAAAATATTTAAGACTCAACTAACATCCATATAAAATATTTGCTGAGGCAAAATTGAGCTCCCCCTCTTTGATTAAGGATGGACTGGATATCTTCTTAGGGTGGTCATGTCTACGGCCGAATGCCAACAAAAGTGAGGTGTATTTTTCTGGTGGCACGCCTAATCTTCGACATCAGATTCAGCTTTGTCTAGGTTTCCAAGAAGATACTCTCCCTTTCCGTTATCTTGGTGTACTATTATTGCTTCTAGACTTAGTAAGGCCGACTGTAATGCTCTGGTGAACTCTATTACTATTAGAGCCCGTTCTTGGTCCCAAAATTTTTTGTCATATGCTGGACGCCTGCAATTCATCAAATCTGTCTTGCATTATATTCATGTATATTGGGCTAGTATGTTCACGTTACCGAAGTCTGTCTTGAATAAGATTGAACTTATCCTTAGGCAGCTTTTTTGGAAGGGTCCTGATCTAGGTATTGGGGGTGCTAAGGTTTCTTGGATCGATATTTGTCTTCCTAAAGATGAAGGTGGTTTGGGGATCCGTAGACTTGTGGATTGCAATAAGGCGATGACACTTAAACATATATGGATCCTTTTCACTGACAAGGAGTCGTTATAACATAAGTCGATTTATTCGACGTTCTTAAAAAGCACGAACCTTCTTAAAAAGCACGAACTTTAGGGGGGCTTCTAAGCCTACCTTTTGCTCTTGGGCTTGGAAAAAAATCTTGGACCTCCAACTGAATTTCTTCTGGCACTTCAGATGAAAGATTGGTAATGGGCGTTCTACCTCATTTTGGTTTGATTGTTGGCATAACAAAGGTCCTCTGCATAAATTATTTACGCTAGGGAGATTTATCGTTGTGGGATTCGTCGTAATGCTTCTGTTCGGTCCTTCTATGATTCGGCCCGGCATCCTTCTCATACGATGGACACCATTATGTTTTGATCGGTTCTGACCCCTGCATTTTTGGAAGATAGGTTGGATAAACTCTCTTGGTGAGCGGACTCTTCTAGCACCTTCTCGGTCGCCTCAGCTTGGGAGGTCATCAAAACCAGGGGGAGACTACGTTTTTGCACTCTTTCGTCTGAGATCGTGCCATTGCTCCTCGACATGCCTTCCTATTGTAGTTAGTTACTCTCAACCACATACCTATGCAGGTTTTGCTACTCCAACACCGTAGGATAGCCGATGGGGTTTGTGATTTTTGTCATTGTAGACCAGATTCAGTTGATCATTTGTTTTTTAGGTGTTCGATTAGTGGTAGCTTAGCTTTAATTTGGGCATGTAAGTGTAACTTGTCTTGGCATAACCACCCATGGCAAGAGCACATCTGGCGAGCTATGAGTCGTTTATGTGGATGGTCCTTTGCTCATCGTATCTCCAGATTCTCTCTTGGGGCTTTATGTCACATTATTTGGACCGACAAGAACAACATTCTTTTTAGGGATAAAGCTCCTTTTGTGTCGGCTATGATCAAGTGCCTCATCAAGGTGGTGAAGGAAAAAGTCCTCTCTTTTGAGCGAATTGAAGACATTCCTTGCAATAGGCGATTACAAAGGAACTGGGGCCTCTCTTCCACTATCTTTCAGGATCGTCTTGATGCCTTTTAGCTGGTGTCTTTTGCTCTTTCGACCGTTTACTTGGCCTTTTCTTTGTTGGTTGACTTACTGTGTTTTGGGGCTTTTTTCTCATGTGCCCCTTCTTTGTCTTTGGCGTGTCTGTCTTATCACCGTTTGTTACTCAGGTTTTATTCTCGGCCGATTGTTTGGCCTTGCTCTTGCTGCTCTTTGGCCATGCCTTGGCCTCTCTCTCATGCTTCAGCCGGTCGGTTTTCAGCCGGTCGATTTTCAGCCATTTTAGATGGACTAATGGT